>JAJHIY020000936.1:3027500-4227500 GCA_022114975.2 Lampris megalopsis
AACATCCAGGGTAAATCTGAACATGTAGGGTAAATCTGAACATGTAGGGTAAATCTGAACATCCAGGGTAAATCTGAACATCCAGGGTAAATCTGAATATCTAGGGTAAATCTGAAAATCTACGGTAAATCTGGACATGTAGGGTAAATGTGAACATGTAGGATAAATGTGAACATGTAGGGTAAATCTGGACATGTAGAGAAAATCTGGACATGTAGGGCAAATGTGAACAGGTAGGGTAAATCTGAACATCCAGGGTAAATCTGAACATGTAGGGTAAATGTGAACAGGTAGGGTAAATCTGAACATCTAAGGTAAATCTGAACGTGTAGGGTAAATCTGAACATCCAGGGTAAATCTGAACATCCAGAGTAAATCTGAAAATCTAGGGTAAATCTGGATATGTAAGGTAAATCTGAATATCCAGGGTAAATCTGAACATCTAGGGTAAATCTGGACATCCAGGGTAAATGTGAACATGTAGGGTAAATGTGAACATGTAGGGTAAATCTGGACATGTAGAGAAAATCTGGACATGTAGGGTAAATGTGAACAGGTAGGGTAAATCTGAACATCCAGGGTAAATCTGAAAATCTAGGGTAAATGTGAACATCCAGGGTAAATGTGAACATCCAGGGTAAATCTGAACATCCAGGGTAAATCTGAACATCTAGGGTAAATCTGAACATGTAGGGTAAATCTGAACAGCCAGGGTAAATCTGAACATCCAGGGTAAATCTGAACATCTAGGATAAATCTGAAAATGTAGGGTAAATCTGAACATCCAGGGTAAATCTGGACATCTAAGGTAAATCTGGAAATCTAGCTTAAATGTGAACAGGTAGGGTAAATGTGAACAGGTAGGGTAAATCTGGACATCCAGGGTAAATCCGAACATCCAGGGTAAATCTGAACATCCAGGGTAAATCTGAACATCTAGGTTAAATCTGAAAATGTAGGGTAAATCTGAACATCCAGGGTAAATCTGGACATCTAATGTAAATCTGGACATCTAGCTTAAATGTGAACAGGTAGGGTAAATGTGAACAGGTAGGGTAAATCTGAACATCCAGGGTAAATCTGAACATCCAGGGTAAATCTGGACATCTAAGGTAAATCTGGACATCTAGCTTAAATGTGAACAGGTAGGGTAAATCTGGACATGTAGGGTAAATGTGAACACGTAAGGTAAATGCGAACATGTAGGGTAAATGTGAACACGTAGGGTAAATGCGAACATGTAGGGTAAATGTGAACAGGTAGGGTAAATCTGAACATCCAGGGTAAATCTGAACATGTAGGGTAAATCTGAACATCCAGGGTAAATCTGAACATCCAGGGTAAATCTGAACATGTAGGGTAAATCTGAACATCTAGGTTAAATCTGAACATGTAGGGTAAATCTGAACATCCAGGGTAAATCTGGACATGTAGGGTAAATGTGAACATGTAGGGTAAATGTGAACAGCTGGGTAAATCTGAACATCTAAGGTAAATCTGAACGTGTAGGGTAAATCTGAACATCCAGGGTAAATCTGAACATCCAGAGTAAATCTGAAGATCTAGGGTAAATCTGGATACGTAAGGTAAATCTGAACATCCAGGGTAAATCTGAAAATCTAGGGTAAATCTGGACATGTAGTGTAAATGTGAACATGTTGGGTAAATGTGAACATGTAGGGTAAATCTGGACATGTAGAGAAAATCTGGACATGTAGGGTAAATGTGAACAGGTAGGGTAAATCTGAACATCCAGGGTAAATCTGAACATCTAGGGTAAATGTGAACATCCAGGGTAAATGTGAACATCCAGGGTAAATCTGAACATCCAGGGTAAATCTGAACATCTAGGGTAAATCTGAACATGTAGGGTAAATCTGAACATCCAGGGTAAATCTGAACATCCAGGGTAAATCTGAACATCTAGGATAAATCTGAAAATGTAGGGTAAATCTGAACATCCAGGGTAAATCTGGACATCTAAGGTAAATCTGGAAATCTAGCTTAAATGTGAACAGGTAGGGTAAATCTGGACATCCAGGGTAAATCCGAACATCTAGGGTAAATCTGAAAATGTAGGGTAAATCTGAACATCCAGGGTAAATCTGGACATCTAAGGTAAATCTGGACATCTAGCTTAAATGTGAACAGGTAGGGTAAATGTGAACAGGTAGGGTAAATCTGGACATCCAGGGTAAATCTGAACATCCAGGGTAAATCTGAACATCCAGGGTAAATCTGAACATCGAGGGTAAATCTGGACATCTAAGGTAAATCTGGACATCTAGCTTAAATGTGAACAGGTAGGGTAAATGTGAACAGGTAGGGTAAATCTGAACATCCAGGGTAAATCTGAACATCCAGGGTAAATCTGGACATCTA
This sequence comes from Lampris megalopsis, assembly GCA_022114975.2. Lineage (NCBI taxonomy): Eukaryota > Metazoa > Chordata > Actinopteri > Lampriformes > Lampridae > Lampris > Lampris megalopsis. Next base: position 3,029,883 of record JAJHIY020000936.1, read on the forward strand.
AGGTAAATCTGGACATGTAGCTTAAATGTGAACAGGTAGGGTAAATCTGGACATGTAGTGTAAATGTGAACACGTAAGGTAAATGCGAACATGTAGGGTAAATGTCAACACGTAGGGTAAATGCGAACATGTAGGGTAAATGTGAACATGTAGGGTAAATCTGGACATGTAGAGAAAATCTGGACATGTAGGGTAAATGTGAACAGGTAGGGTAAATCTGAACATTCAGGGTAAATCTGAACATGTAGGGTAAATGTGAACATCCAGGGTAAATCTGAACATGTAGGGTAAATCTGAACATCCAGGGTAAATCTGAACATCCAGGGTAAATCTGAACATGTAGGGTAAATCTGAACATCTAGGGGAAATCTGAACATGTAGGGTAAATCTGAACATCCAGGGTAAATCTGAACATCTAGGGTAAATCTGAACATGTAGGGTAAATCTGAACATCCAGGGTAAATCTGAACATCCAGGATAAATCTGAATATCTAGGGTAAATCTGAAAATGTAGGGTAAATCTGAACATCCAGGGTAAATCTGGACATCTAAGGTAAATCTGGACATCTAGCTTAAATTTGAACATTTAGGTGAAATGTGAACAAGTAGGGTAAATCTGGACATCCAGGGTAAATGAGAACATGTAGGGTAAATGTGAACATGTAGGGTAAATACGAACATGTAGGGTAAATGTGAATAGGTAGGGTAAATCTGAACATCCAGGGTAAATCTGAACATGTAGGGTAAATGTGAACATCCAGGGTAAATGTGAACGTCCAGGGTAAATCTGAACATGTAGGGTAAATCTGAACACCCAGGGTAAATCTGAACATCTAGGGTAAATCTGAACATCCAGGGGAAATCTGAACATCCAGGGTAAATCTGAACATCCAGGGTAAATCTGAACATCTAGGGTAAATCTGAAAATGTAGGGTAAATCTGAACATCCAGGGTAAATCTGGACATCTAAGGTAAATCTGGACATCTAGCTTAAATGTGAACAGGTAGGGTAAATGTGAACAGGTAGGGTAAATCTGGACATCCAGGGTAAATCTGAACATCCAGGGTAAATCTGAACATCCAGGGTAAATCTGAACATCTAGGTTAAATCTGAAAATGTAGGGTAAATCTGAACATCCAGGGTAAATCTGGACATCTAAGGTAAATCTGGACATCTAGCTTAAATGTGAACAGGTAGGGTAAATGTGAACAGGTAGGGTAAATCTGAACATCCAGGGTAAATCTGAACATCCAGGGTAAATCTGGACATCTAAGGTAAATCTGGACATCTAGCTTAAATGTGAACAGGTAGGGTAAATCTGGACATGTAGGGTAAATGTGAACATGTAAGGTAAATGCGAACATGTAGGGTAAATGTGAACATGTAGGGTAAATGCGAACATGTAGGGTAAATGTGAACATGTAGGGTAAATCTGGACATGTAGAGAAAATCTGGACATGTAGGGTAAATGTGAACAGGTAGGGTAAATCTGAACATTCAGGGTAAATCTGAACATGTAGGGTAAATGTGAACAGGTAGAGAAAATCTGAACATCCAGGGTAAATCTGAACATGTGGGGTAAATGTGGACATCCAGGGTAAATCTGAACATCCAGTGTAAATCTGAACATGTAGGGTAAATCTGAACATCTAGGGTAAATCTGAACATGTAGGGTAAATCTGAACATCCAGGGTAAATCTGAACATCTAGGGTAAATCTGAACATGTAGGGTAAATCTGAACATCCAGGGTAAATCTGAACATCCAGGGTAAATGTGAACAGGTAGGGTAAATCTGAACATCTAAGGTAAATCTGAACGTGTAGGGTAAATCTGAACATCCAGGGTAAATCTGAACATCCAGAGTAAATCTGAAATCTAGGGTAAATCTGGATATGTAAGGTAAATCTGAACATCCAGGGTAAATCTGAAAATTTAGGGTAAATCTGGACATGTAGTGTAAATGTGAACATGTAGGGTAAATGTGAACATGTAGGGTAAATGTGAACATGTAGGGTAAATCTGGACATGTAGAGAAAATCTGGACATGTAGGGTAAATGTGAACATGTAGGGTAAATCTGGACATGTAGAGAAAATCTGGACATGTAGGGTAAATGTGAACAGGTAGGGTAAATCTGAACATCCAGGGTAAATCTGAACATCTAGGGTAAATGTGAACATCCAGGGTAAATGTGAACATCCAGGGTAAATCTGAAAATCCAGGGTAAATCTGAACATCTAGGGTAAATCTGAACATGTAGGGTAAATCTGAACATCCAGGGTAAATCTGAACATCCAGGGTAAATCTGAACATCTAGGGTAAATCTGAAAATGTAGGGTAAATCTGAACATCCAGGGAAAATCTGGACATCTAAGGTAAATCTGGACATCTAGGTTAAATCTGAAAATGTAGGGTAAATCTGAACATCCAGGGTAAATCTGGACATCTAAGGTAAATCTGGACATCTAGCTTAAATGTGAACAGGTAGGGTAAATGTGAACAGGTAGGGTAAATCTGAACATCCAGGGTAAATCTGAACATCCAGGGTAAATCTGGACATCTAAGGTAAATCTGGACATCTAGCTTAAATGTGAACAGGTAGGGTAAATGTGAACGGGTAGGGTAAATCTGGACATCCAGGGTAAATGTGAACAGGTAGGGTAAATCTGGACATCCAGGGTAAATGTGAACAGGTAGGGTAAATCTGGATATGTAGGGTAAATGTGAACACGTAGGGTAAATGCGAACATGTAGGGTAAATGCGAACATGTAGGGTAAATGTGAACATGTAGGGTAAATCTGTACATGTAGAGAAAATCTGGACATGTAGGGTAAATGTGAACAGGTAGGGTAAATCTGAACATCCAGGGTAAATCTGAACATGTAGTGTAAATGTGAACAGGTAGGGTAAATCTGAACATGTAGGGTAAATCTGAACATCCAGGGTAAATCTGAACATCTAGGGTAAATCTGAACATGTAGGGTAAATCTGAACATCCAGGGTAAATCTGAACATCCAGGGTAAATCTGAATATCTAGGGTAAATCTGAAAATCTACGGTAAATCTGGACATGTAGGGTAAATGTGAACATGTAGGGTAAATGTGAACATGTAGGGTAAATCTGGACATGTAGAGAAAATCTGGACATGTAGGGCAAATGTGAACAGGTAGGGTAAATCTGAACATCCAGGGTAAATCTGAACATGTAGGGTAAATGTGAACAGGTAGGGTAAATCTGAACATCTAAGGTAAATCTGAACGTGTAGGGTAAATCTGAACATCCAGGGTAAATCTGAACATCCAGAGTAAATCTGAAAATCTAGGGTAAATCTGGATATGTAAGGTAAATCTGAATATCCAGGGTAAATCTGAACATCTAGGGTAAATCTGGACATGTAGTGTTAATGTGAACATGTAGGGTAAATGTGAACATGTAGGGTAAATCTGGACATGTAGAGAAAATCTGGACATCTAAGGTAAATCTGGACATCTAGCTTAAATGTGAACAGGTAGGGTAAATGTGAACAGGTAGGGTAAATCTGGACATCCAGGGTAAATCTGAACATCCAGGGTAAATCTGAACATCCAGGGTAAATCTGAACATCGAGGGTAAATCTGGACATCTAAGGTAAATCTGGACATCTAGCTTAAATGTGAACAGGTAGGGTAAATGTGAACAGGTAGGGTAAATCTGAACATCCAGGGTAAATCTGAACATCCAGGGTAAATCTGGACATCTAAGGTAAATCTGGACATGTAGCTTAAATGTGAACAGGTAGGGTAAATCTGGACATGTAGGGTAAATGTGAACACGTAAGGTAAATGCGAACATGTAGGGTAAATGTGAACATGTAGGGTAAATGCGAACATGTAGGGTAAATGTGAACATGTAGGGTAAATCTGGACATGTAGAGAAAATCTGGACATGTAGGGTAAATGTGAACAGGTAGGGTAAATCTGAACATTCAGGGTAAATCTGAACATGTAGGGTAAATGTGAACAGGTAGGGTAAATCTGAACATCCAGGGTAAATCTGAACATGTAGGGTAAATCTGAACATCCAGGGTAAATCTGAACATCCAGGGTAAATCTGAACATGTAGGGTAAATTTGAACATCCAGGGGAAATCTGAACATCCAGGATAAATCTGAATATCTAGGGTAAATCTGAAAATGTAGGGTAAATCTGAACATCCAGGGTAAATCTGGACATCTAAGGTAAATCTGGACATCTAGCTTAAATTTGAACATTTAGGTGAAATGTGAACAAGTAGGGTAAATCTGGACATCCAGGGTAAATGAGAACATGTAGGGTAAATGTGAACATGTAGGGTAAATACGAACATGTAGGGTAAATGTGAATAGGTAGGGTAAATCTGAACATCCAGGGTAAATCTGAACATGTAGGGTAAATGTGAACATCCAGGGTAAATGTGAACGTCCAGGGTAAATCTGAAGATGTAGGGTAAATCTGAACACCCAGGGTAAATCTGAACATCTAGGGTAAATCTGAACATCCAGGGGAAATCTGAATATCCAGGGTAAATCTGAACATCCAGGGTAAATCTGAACATCTAGGGTACATCTGAAAATGTAGGGTAAATCTGAACATCCAGGGTAAATCTGGACATCTAAGGTAAATCTGGACATCTAGCTTAAATGTGAACAGGTAGGGTAAATGTGAACAGGTAGGGTAAATCTGGACATCCAGGGTAAATCTGAACATCCAGGGTAAATCTGAACATCCAGGGTAAATCTGAACATCTAGGTTAAATCTGAAAATGTAGGGTAAATCTGAACATCCAGTGTAAATCTGGACATCTAAGGTAAATCTGGACATCTAGCTTAAATGTGAACAGGTAGGGTAAATGTGAACAGGTAGGGTAAATCTGAACATCCAGGGTAAATCTGAACATCCAGGGTAAATCTGGACATCTAAGGTAAATCTGGACATCTAGCTTAAATGTGAACAGGTAGGGTAAATCTGGACATGTAGGGTAAATGTGAACACGTAAGGTAAATGCGAACATGTAGGGTAAATGTGAACATGTAGGGTAAATGCGAACATGTAGGGTAAATGTGAACATGTAGGGTAAATCTGGACATGTAGAGAAAATCTGGACATGTAGGGTAAATGTGAACAGGTAGGGTAAATCTGAACATTCAGGGTAAATCTGAACATGTAGGGTAAATGTGAACAGGTAGAGAAAATCTGAACATCCAGGGTAAATCTGAACATGTAGGGTAAATGTGAACATCCAGGGTAAATCTGAACATCCAGTGTAAATCTGAACATGTAGGGTAAATCTGAACATCTAGGGTAAATCTGAACATGTAGGGTAAATCTGAACATCCAGGGTAAATCTGAACATCTAGGGTAAATCTGAACATGTAGGGTAAATCTGAACATCCAGGGTAAATCTGAACATCCAGGGTAAATTTGAACAGGTAGGGTAAATCTGAACATCTAAGGTAAATCTGAACGTGTAGGGTAAATCTGAACATCCAGGGTAAATCTGAACATCCAGAGTAAATCTGAAATCTAGGGTAAATCTGGATATGTAAGGTAAATCTGAACATCCAGGGTAAATCTGAAAATTTAGGGTAAATCTGGACATGTAGTGTAAATGTGAACATGTAGGGTAAATGTGAACATGTAGGGTAAATCTGGACATGTAGAGAAAATCTGGACATGTAGGGTAAATGTGAATAGGTAGGGTAAATCTGAACATCCAGGGTAAATCTGAACATCTAGGGTAAATGTGAACATCCAGGGTAAATCTGAACATCCAGGGAAAATTTGAACATCCAGAGTAAATCTGAACATCCAGAGTAAATCTGAAGATCTAGGGTAAATCTGGATACGTAAGGTAAATCTGAACATCCAGGGTAAATCTGAAAATCTAGGGTAAATCTGGACATGTAGTGTAAATGTGAACATGTAGGGTAAATGTGAACATGTAGGGTAAATCTGGACATGTAGAGAAAATCTGGACATGTAGGGTAAATGTGAACAGGTAGGGTAAATCTGAACATCCAGGGTAAATCTGAACATCTAGGGTAAATCTGAAAATGTAGGGTAAATCTGAACATCCAGGGTAAATCTGGACATCTAAGGTAAATCTGGACATCTAGCTTAAATGTGAACAGGTAGGGTAAATGTGAACAGGTAGGGTAAATCTGGACATCCAGGGTAAATCTGAACATCCAGGGTAAATCTGAACATCCAGGGTAAATCTGAACATCGAGGGTAAATCTGGACATCTAAGGTAAATCTGGACATCTAGCTTAAATGTGAACAGGTAGGGTAAATCTGAACGTGTAGGGTAAATCTGAACATCCAGGGTAAATCTGAACATCCAGAGTAAATCTGAAATCTAGGGTAAATCTGGATATGTAAGGTAAATCTGAACATCCAGGGTAAATCTGAAAATTTAGGGTAAATCTGGACATGTAGTGTAAATGTGAACATGTAGGGTAAATGTGAACATGTAGGGTAAATCTGGACATGTAGAGAAAATCTGGACATGTAGGGTAAATGTGAACAGGTAGGGTAAATCTGAACATCCAGGGTAAATCTGAACATCTAGGGTAAATGTGAACATCCAGGGTAAATCTGAACATCCAGGGAAAATTTGAACATCCAGGGTAAATCTGAACATCCAGAGTAAATCTGAAGATCTAGGGTAAATCTGGATACGTAAGGTAAATCTGAACATCCAGGGTAAATCTGAAAATCTAGGGTAAATCTGGACATGTAGTGTAAATGTGAACATGTAGGGTAAATGTGAACATGTAGGGTAAATCTGGACATGTAGAGAAAATCTGGACATGTAGGGTAAATGTGAACAGGTAGGGTAAATCTGAACATCCAGGGTAAATCTGAACATCTAGGGTAAATCTGAAAATGTAGGGTAAATCTGAACATCCAGGGTAAATCTGGACATCTAAGGTAAATCTGGACATCTAGCTTAAATGTGAACAGGTAGGGTAAATGTGAACAGGTAGGGTAAATCTGGACATCCAGGGTAAATCTGAACATCCAGGGTAAATCTGAACATCCAGGGTAAATCTGAACATCGAGGGTAAATCTGGACATCTAAGGTAAATCTGGACATCTAGCTTAAATGTGAACAGGTAGGGTAAATGTGAACAGGTAGGGTAAATCTGAACATCCAGGGTAAATCTGAACATCCAGGGTAAATCTGGACATCTAAGGTAAATCTGGACATGTAGCTTAAATGTGAACAGGTAGGGTAAATCTGGACATGTAGGGTAAATGTGAACACGTAAGGTAAATGCGAACATGTAGGGTAAATGTCAACACGTAGGGTAAATGCGAACATGTAGGGTAAATGTGAACATGTAGGGTAAATCTGGACATGTAGAGAAAATCTGGACATGTAGGGTAAATGTGAACAGGTAGGGTAAATCTGAACATTCAGGGTAAATCTGAACATGTAGGGTAAATGTGAACAGGTAGGGTAAATCTGAACATCCAGGGTAAATCTGAACATGTAGGGTAAATCTGAACATCCAGGGTAAATCTGAACATCCAGGGTAAATCTGAACATGTAGGGTAAATCTGAACATCTAGGGGAAATGTGAACATGTAGGGTAAATGTGAACATGTAGGGTAAATCTGGACATGTAGAGAAAATCTGGACATGTAGGGTAAATGTGAACAGGTAGGGTAAATCTGAACATCCAGGATAAATCTGAATATCTAGGGTAAATCTGAAAATGTAGGGTAAATCTGAACATCCAGGGTAAATCTGGACATCTAAGGTAAATCTGGACATCTAGCTTAAATGTGAACAGGTAGGGTAAATGTGAACAGGTAGGGTAAATCTGGACATCCAGGGTAAATCTGAACATCCAGGGTAAATCTGAACATCCAGGGTAAATCTGAACATCGAGGGTAAATCTGGACATCTAAGGTAAATCTGGACATCTAGCTTAAATGTGAACAGGTAGGGTAAATGTGAACAGGTAGGGTAAATCTGAACATCCAGGGTAAATCTGAACATCCAGGGTAAATCTGGACATCTAAGGTAAATCTGGACATGTAGCTTAAATGTGAACAGGTAGGGTAAATCTGGACATGTAGGGTAAATGTGAACACGTAAGGTAAATGCGAACATGTAGGGTAAATGTCAACACGTAGGGTAAATGCGAACATGTAGGGTAAATGTGAACATGTAGGGTAAATCTGGACATGTAGAGAAAATCTGGACATGTAGGGTAAATGTGAACAGGTAGGGTAAATCTGAACATTCAGGGTAAATCTGAACATTTAGGGTAAATGTGAACAGGTAGGGTAAATCTGAACATCCAGGGTAAATCTGAACATGTAGGGTAAATCTGAACATCCAGGGTAAATCTGAACATCCAGGGTAAATCTGAACATGTAGGGTAAATCTGAACATCTAGGGGAAATCTGAACATGTAGGGTAAATCTGAACATCCAGGGTAAATCTGAACATCTAGGGTAAATCTGAACATGTAGGGTAAATCTGAACATCCAGGGTAAATCTGAACATCCAGGATAAATCTGAATATCTAGGGTAAATCTGAAAATGTAGGGTAAATCTGAACATCCAGGGTAAATCTGGACATCTAAGGTAAATCTGGACATCTAGCTTAAATTTGAACATTTAGGTGAAATGTGAACAAGTAGGGTAAATCTGGACATCCAGGGTAAATGAGAACATGTAGGGTAAATGTGAACATGTAGGGTAAATACGAACATGTAGGGTAAATGTGAATAGGTAGGGTAAATCTGAACATCCAGGGTAAATCTGAACATGTAGGGTAAATGTGAACATCCAGGGTAAATGTGAACGTCCAGGGTAAATCTGAACATGTAGGGTAAATCTGAACACCCAGGGTAAATCTGAACATCTAGGGTAAATCTGAACATCCAGGGGAAATCTGAACATCCAGGGTAAATCTGAACATCCAGGGTAAATCTGAACATCTAGGGTAAATCTGAAAATGTAGGGTAAATCTGAACATCCAGGGTAAATCTGGACATCCAGGGTAAATCTGAACATCCAGGGTAAATCTGAACATCTAGGTTAAATCTGAAAATGTAGGGTAAATCTGAACATCCAGGGTAAATCTGGACATCTAAGGTAAATCTGGACATCTAGCTTAAATGTGAACAGGTAGGGTAAATGTGAACAGGTAGGGTAAATCTGAACATCCAGGGTAAATCTGAACATCCAGGGTAAATCTGGACATCTAAGGTAAATCTGGACATCTAGCTTAAATGTGAACAGGTAGGGTAAATCTGGACATGTAGGGTAAATGTGAACACGTAAGGTAAATGCGAACATGTAGGGTAAATGTGAACATGTAGGGTAAATGCGAACATGTAGGGTAAATGTGAACATGTAGGGTAAATCTGGACATGTAGAGAAAATCTGGACATGTAGGGTAAATGTGAACAGGTAGGGTAAATCTGAACATTCAGGGTAAATCTGAACATGTAGGGTAAATGTGAACAGGTAGAGAAAATCTGAACATCCAGGGTAAATCTGAACATGTAGGGTAAATGTGAACATCCAGGGTAAATCTGAACATCCAGTGTAAATCTGAACATGTAGGGTAAATCTGAACATCTAGGGTAAATCTGAACATGTAGGGTAAATCTGAACATCCAGGGTAAATCTGAACATCTAGGGTAAATCTGAACATGTAGGGTAAATCTGAACATCCAGGGTAAATCTGAACATCCAGGGTAAATGTGAACAGGTAGGGTAAATCTGAACATCTAAGGTAAATCTGAACGTGTAGGGTAAATCTGAACATCCAGGGTAAATCTGAACATCCAGGATAAATCTGAATATCTAGGGTAAATCTGAAAATGTAGGGTAAATCTGAACATCCAGGGTAAATCTGGACATCTAAGGTAAATCTGGACATCTAGCTTAAATTTGAACATTTAGGTGAAATGTGAACAAGTAGGGTAAATCTGGACATCCAGGGTAAATGAGAACATGTAGGGTAAATGTGAACATGTAGGGTAAATACGAACATGTAGGGTAAATGTGAATAGGTAGGGTAAATCTGAACATCCAGGGTAAATCTGAACATGTAGGGTAAATGTGAACATCCAGGGTAAATGTGAACGTCCAGGGTAAATCTGAACATGTAGGGTAAATCTGAACACCCAGGGTAAATCTGAACATCTAGGGTAAATCTGAACATCCAGGGGAAATCTGAACATCCAGGGTAAATCTGAACATCCAGGGTAAATCTGAACATCTAGGGTAAATCTGAAAATGTAGGGTAAATCTGAACATCCAGGGTAAATCTGGACATCCAGGGTAAATCTGAACATCCAGGGTAAATCTGAACATCTAGGTTAAATCTGAAAATGTAGGGTAAATCTGAACATCCAGGGTAAATCTGGACATCTAAGGTAAATCTGGACATCTAGCTTAAATGTGAACAGGTAGGGTAAATGTGAACAGGTAGGGTAAATCTGAACATCCAGGGTAAATCTGAACATCCAGGGTAAATCTGGACATCTAAGGTAAATCTGGACATCTAGCTTAAATGTGAACAGGTAGGGTAAATCTGGACATGTAGGGTAAATGTGAACACGTAAGGTAAATGCGAACATGTAGGGTAAATGTGAACATGTAGGGTAAATGCGAACATGTAGGGTAAATGTGAACATGTAGGGTAAATCTGGACATGTAGAGAAAATCTGGACATGTAGGGTAAATGTGAACAGGTAGGGTAAATCTGAACATTCAGGGTAAATCTGAACATGTAGGGTAAATGTGAACAGGTAGAGAAAATCTGAACATCCAGGGTAAATCTGAACATGTAGGGTAAATGTGAACATCCAGGGTAAATCTGAACATCCAGTGTAAATCTGAACATGTAGGGTAAATCTGAACATCTAGGGTAAATCTGAACATGTAGGGTAAATCTGAACATCCAGGGTAAATCTGAACATCTAGGGTAAATCTGAACATGTAGGGTAAATCTGAACATCCAGGGTAAATCTGAACATCCAGGGTAAATGTGAACAGGTAGGGTAAATCTGAACATCTAAGGTAAATCTGAACGTGTAGGGTAAATCTGAACATCCAGGGTAAATCTGAACATCCAGGATAAATCTGAATATCTAGGGTAAATCTGAAAATGTAGGGTAAATCTGAACATCCAGGGTAAATCTGGACATCTAAGGTAAATCTGGACATCTAGCTTAAATTTGAACATTTAGGTGAAATGTGAACAAGTAGGGTAAATCTGGACATCCAGGGTAAATGAGAACATGTAGGGTAAATGTGAACATGTAGGGTAAATACGAACATGTAGGGTAAATGTGAATAGGTAGGGTAAATCTGAACATCCAGGGTAAATCTGAACATGTAGGGTAAATGTGAACATCCAGGGTAAATGTGAACGTCCAGGGTAAATCTGAACATGTAGGGTAAATCTGAACACCCAGGGTAAATCTGAACATCTAGGGTAAATCTGAACATCCAGGGGAAATCTGAACATCCAGGGTAAATCTGAACATCCAGGGTAAATCTGAACATCTAGGGTAAATCTGAAAATGTAGGGTAAATCTGAACATCCAGGGTAAATCTGGACATCCAGGGTAAATCTGAACATCCAGGGTAAATCTGAACATCTAGGTTAAATCTGAAAATGTAGGGTAAATCTGAACATCCAGGGTAAATCTGGACATCTAAGGTAAATCTGGACATCTAGCTTAAATGTGAACAGGTAGGGTAAATGTGAACAGGTAGGGTAAATCTGAACATCCAGGGTAAATCTGAACATCCAGGGTAAATCTGGACATCTAAGGTAAATCTGGACATCTAGCTTAAATGTGAACAGGTAGGGTAAATCTGGACATGTAGGGTAAATGTGAACACGTAAGGTAAATGCGAACATGTAGGGTAAATGTGAACATGTAGGGTAAATGCGAACATGTAGGGTAAATGTGAACATGTAGGGTAAATCTGGACATGTAGAGAAAATCTGGACATGTAGGGTAAATGTGAACAGGTAGGGTAAATCTGAACATTCAGGGTAAATCTGAACATGTAGGGTAAATGTGAACAGGTAGAGAAAATCTGAACATCCAGGGTAAATCTGAACATGTAGGGTAAATGTGAACATCCAGGGTAAATCTGAACATCCAGTGTAAATCTGAACATGTAGGGTAAATCTGAACATCTAGGGTAAATCTGAACATGTAGGGTAAATCTGAACATCCAGGGTAAATCTGAACATCTAGGGTAAATCTGAACATGTAGGGTAAATCTGAACATCCAGGGTAAATCTGAACATCCAGGGTAAATGTGAACAGGTAGGGTAAATCTGAACATCTAAGGTAAATCTGAACGTGTAGGGTAAATCTGAACATCCAGGGTAAATCTGAACATCCAGAGTAAATCTGAAATCTAGGGTAAATCTGGATATGTAAGGTAAATCTGAACATCCAGGGTAAATCTGAAAATTTAGGGTAAATCTGGACATGTAGTGTAAATGTGAACATGTAGGGTAAATGTGAACATGTAGGGTAAATCTGGACATGTAGAGAAAATCTGGACATGTATGGTAAATGTGAACAGGTAGGGTAAATCTGAACATCCAGGGTAAATCTGAACATCTAGGGTAAATGTGAACATCCAGGGTAAATCTGAACATCCAGGGAAAATTTGAACATCCAGGGTAAATCTGAACATCCAGAGTAAATCTGAAGATCTAGGGTAAATCTGGATACGTAAGGTAAATCTGAACATCCAGGGTAAATCTGAAAATCTAGGGTAAATCTGGACATGTAGTGTAAATGTGAACATGTAGGGTAAATGTGAACATGTAGGGTAAATCTGGACATGTAGAGAAAATCTGGACATGTAGAGAAAATCTGGACATGTAGGGCAAATGTGAACAGGTAGGGTAAATCTGAACATCCAGGGTAAATCTGAACATGTAGGGTAAATGTGAACAGCTGGGTAAATCTGAACATCTAAGGTAAATCTGAACGTGTAGGGTAAATCTGAACATCCAGGGTAAATCTGAACATCCAGAGTAAATCTGAAGATCTAGGGTAAATCTGGATACGTAAGGTAAATCTGAACATCCAGGGTAAATCTGAAAATCTAGGGTAAATCTGGACATGTAGTGTAAATGTGAACATGTTGGGTAAATGTGAACATGTAGGGTAAATCTGGACATGTAGAGAAAATCTGGACATGTAGGGTAAATGTGAACAGGTAGGGTAAATCTGAACATCCAGGGTAAATCTGAACATCTAGGGTAAATGTGAACATCCAGGGTAAATCTGAACATCCAGGGAAAATTTGAACATCCAGGGTAAATCTGAACATCCAGAGTAAATCTGAAGATCTAGGGTAAATCTGGATACGTAAGGTAAATCTGAACATCCAGGGTAAATCTGAAAATCTAGGGTAAATCTGGACATGTAGTGTAAATGTGAACATGTAGGGTAAATCTGGACATGTAGAGAAAATCTGGACATGTAGGGTAAATGTGAACAGGTAGGGTAAATCTGAACATCCAGGGTAAATCTGAACATCTAGGGTAAATCTGAAAATGTAGGGTAAATCTGAACATCCAGGGTAAATCTGGACATCTAAGGTAAATCTGGACATCTAGCTTAAATGTGAACAGGTAGGGTAAATGTGAACAGGTAGGGTAAATCTGGACATCCAGGGTAAATCTGAACATCCAGGGTAAATCTGAACATCCAGGGTAAATCTGAACATCGAGGGTAAATCTGGACATCTAAGGTAAATCTGGACATCTAGCTTAAATGTGAACAGGTAGGGTAAATGTGAACAGGTAGGGTAAATCTGAACATCCAGGGTAAATCTGAACATCCAGGGTAAATCTGGACATCTAAGGTAAATCTGGACATGTAGCTTAAATGTGAACAGGTAGGGTAAATCTGGACATGTAGGGTAAATGTGAACACGTAAGGTAAATGCGAACATGTAGGGTAAATGTGAACATGTAGGGTAAATGCGAACATGTAGGGTAAATGTGAACATGTAGGGTAAATCTGGACATGTAGAGAAAATCTGGACATGTAGGGTAAATGTGAACAGGTAGGGTAAATCTGAACATTCAGGGTAAATCTGAACATGTAGGGTAAATGTGAACAGGTAGGGTAAATCTGAACATCCAGGGTAAATCTGAACATGTAGGGTAAATCTGAACATCCAGGGTAAATCTGAACATCCAGGGTAAATCTGAACATGTAGGGTAAATCTGAACATCTAGGGGAAATCTGAACATGTAGGGTAAATCTGAACATCCAGGGTAAATCTGACCATCTAGGGTAAATCTGAACATGTAGGGTAAATCTGAACATCCAGGGTAAATCTGAACATCCAGGGTAAATGTGAACAGGTAGGGTAAATCTGAACATCTAAGGTAAATCTGAACGTGTAGGGTAAATCTGAACATCCAGGGTAAATCTGAACATCCAGAGTAAATCTGAAATCTAGGGTAAATCTGGACATCTAAGGTAAATCTGGACATCTAGCTTAAATGTGAACAGGTAGGGTAAATGTGAACAGGTAGGGTAAATCTGAACATCCAGGGTAAATCTGGACATCTAAGGTAAATCTGGACATCTAGCTTAAATGTGAACAGGTAGGGTAAATCTGGACATGTAGGGTAAATGTGAACACGTAAGGTAAATGCGAACATGTAGGGTAAATGTGAACATGTAGGGTAAATCTGAACATCCAGGGTAAATCTGGACATCTAAGGTAAATCTGGACATCTAGCTTAAATTTGAACATTTAGGTGAAATGTGAACAAGTAGGGTAAATCTGGACATCCAGGGTAAATGAGAACATGTAGGGTAAATGTGAACATGTAGGGTAAATACGAACATGTAGGGTAAATGTGAACATGTAGGGTAAATCTGGACATGTAGAGAAAATCTGGACATGTAGGGTAAATGTGAACAGGTAGGGTAAATCTGAACATTCAGGGTAAATCTGAACATGTAGGGTAAATGTGAACAGGTAGAGAAAATCTGAACATCCAGGGTAAATCTGAACATGTAGGGTAAATGTGAACATCCAGGGTAAATCTGAACATCCAGTGTAAATCTGAACATGTAGGGTAAATCTGAACATCTAGGGTAAATCTGAACATGTAGGGTAAATCTGAACATGTAGGGTAAATCTGAACATCCAGGGTAAATCTGAACATCCAGGGTAAATTTGAACAGGTAGGGTAAATCTGAACATCTAAGGTAAATCTGAACGTGTAGGGTAAATCTGAACATCCAGGGTAAATCTGAACATCCAGAGTAAATCTGAAATCTAGGGTAAATCTGGATATGTAAGGTAAATCTGAACATCCAGGGTAAATCTGAAAATTTAGGGTAAATCTGGACATGTAGTGTAAATGTGAACATGTAGGGTAAATGTGAACATGTAGGGTAAATCTGGACATGTAGAGAAAATCTGGACATGTAGGGTAAATGTGAACAGGTAGGGTAAATCTGAACATCCAGGGTAAATCTGAACATCTAGGGTAAATGTGAACATCCAGGGTAAATCTGAACATCCAGGGAAAATTTGAACATCCAGGGTAAATCTGAACATCCACAGTAAATCTGAAGATCTAGGGTAAATCTGGATACGTAAGGTAAATCTGAACATCCAGGGTAAATCTGAAAATCTAGGGTAAATCTGAAAATCTAGGGTACATCTGGACATGTAGTGTAAATGTGAACATGTAGGGTAAATCTGGACATGTAGAGAAAATCTGGACATGTAGGGTAAATGTGAACAGGTAGGGTAAATCTGAACATCCAGGGTAAATCTGAACATCTAGGGTAAATCTGAAAATGTAGGGTAAATCTGAACATCCAGGGTAAATCTGGACATCTAAGGTAAATCTGGACATCTAGCTTAAATGTGAACAGGTAGGGTAAATGTGAACAGGTAGGGTAAATCTGGACATCCAGGGTAAATCTGAACATCCAGGGTAAATCTGAACATCCAGGGTAAATCTGAACATCGAGGGTAAATCTGGACATCTAAGGTAAATCTGGACATCTAGCTTAAATGTGAACAGGTAGGGTAAATGTGAACAGGTAGGGTAAATCTGAACATCCAGGGTAAATCTGAACATCCAGGGTAAATCTGGACATCTAAGGTAAATCTGGACATGTAGCTTAAATGTGAACAGGTAGGGTAAATCTGGACATGTAGCGTAAATGTGAACACGTAAGGTAAATGCGAACATGTAGGGTAAATGTCAACACGTAGGGTAAATGCGAACATGTAGGGTAAATGTGAACATGTAGGGTAAATCTGGACATGTAGAGAAAATCTGGACATGTAGGGTAAATGTGAACAGGTAGGGTAAATCTGAACGTGTAGGGTAAATCTGAACATCCAGGGTAAATCTGAACATCCAGAGTAAATCTGAAATCTAGGGTAAATCTGGATATGTAAGGTAAATCTGAACATCCAGGGTAAATCTGAAAATTTAGGGTAAATCTGGACATGTAGTGTAAATGTGAACATGTAGGGTAAATGTGAACATGTAGGGTAAATCTGGACATGTAGAGAAAATCTGGACATGTAGGGTAAATGTGAACAGGTAGGGTAAATCTGAACATCCAGGGTAAATCTGAACATCTAGGGTAAATGTGAACATCCAGGGTAAATCTGAACATCCAGGGAAAATTTGAACATCCAGGGTAAATCTGAACATCCAGAGTAAATCTGAAGATCTAGGGTAAATCTGGATACGTAAGGTAAATCTGAACATCCAGGGTAAATCTGAAAATCTAGGGTAAATCTGGACATGTAGTGTAAATGTGAACATGTAGGGTAAATCTGGACATGTAGAGAAAATCTGGACATGTAGGGTAAATGTGAACAGGTAGGGTAAATCTGAACATCCAGGGTAAATCTGAACATCTAGGGTAAATCTGAAAATGTAGGGTAAATCTGAACATCCAGGGTAAATCTGGACATCTAAGGTAAATCTGGACATCTAGCTTAAATGTGAACAGGTAGGGTAAATGTGAACAGGTAGGGTAAATCTGGACATCCAGGGTAAATCTGAACATCCAGGGTAAATCTGAACATCCAGGGTAAATCTGAACATCGAGGGTAAATCTGGACATCTAAGGTAAATCTGGACATCTAGCTTAAATGTGAACAGGTAGGGTAAATGTGAACAGGTAGGGTAAATCTGAACATCCAGGGTAAATCTGAACATCCAGGGTAAATCTGGACATCTAAGGTAAATCTGGACATGTAGCTTAAATGTGAACAGGTAGGGTAAATCTGGACATGTAGGGTAAATGTGAACACGTAAGGTAAATGCGAACATGTAGGGTAAATGTCAACACGTAGGGTAAATGCGAACATGTAGGGTAAATGTGAACATGTAGGGTAAATCTGGACATGTAGAGAAAATCTGGACATGTAGGGTAAATGTGAACAGGTAGGGTAAATCTGAACATTCAGGGTAAATCTGAACATGTAGGGTAAATGTGAACAGGTAGGGTAAATCTGAACATCCAGGGTAAATCTGAACATGTAGGGTAAATCTGAACATCCAGGGTAAATCTGAACATCCAGGGTAAATCTGAACATGTAGGGTAAATCTGAACATCTAGGGGAAATCTGAACATGTAGGGTAAATCTGAACATCCAGGGTAAATCTGAACATCTAGGGTAAATCTGAACATGTAGGGTAAATCTGAACATCCAGGGTAAATCTGAACATCCAGGATAAATCTGAATATCTAGGGTAAATCTGAAAATGTAGGGTAAATCTGAACATCCAGGGTAAATCTGGACATCTAAGGTAAATCTGGACATCTAGCTTAAATTTGAACATTTAGGTGAAATGTGAACAAGTAGGGTAAATCTGGACATCCAGGGTAAATGAGAACATGTAGGGTAAATGTGAACATGTAGGGTAAATACGAACATGTAGGGTAAATGTGAACATGTAGGGTAAATCTGGACATGTAGAGAAAATCTGGACATGTAGGGTAAATGTGAACAGGTAGGGTAAATCTGAACATTCAGGGTAAATCTGAACATGTAGGGTAAATGTGAACAGGTAGAGAAAATCTGAACATCCAGGGTAAATCTGAACATGTAGGGTAAATGTGAACATCCAGGGTAAATCTGAACATCCAGTGTAAATCTGAACATGTAGGGTAAATCTGAACATCTAGGGTAAATCTGAACATGTAGGGTAAATCTGAACATGTAGGGTAAATCTGAACATCCAGGGTAAATCTGAACATCCAGGGTAAATTTGAACAGGTAGGGTAAATCTGAACATCTAAGGTAAATCTGAACGTGTAGGGTAAATCTGAACATCCAGGGTAAATCTGAACATCCAGAGTAAATCTGAAATCTAGGGTAAATCTGGATATGTAAGGTAAATCTGAACATCCAGGGTAAATCTGAAAATTTAGGGTAAATCTGGACATGTAGTGTAAATGTGAACATGTAGGGTAAATGTGAACATGTAGGGTAAATCTGGACATGTAGAGAAAATCTGGACATGTAGGGTAAATGTGAACAGGTAGGGTAAATCTGAACATCCAGGGTAAATCTGAACATCTAGGGTAAATGTGAACATCCAGGGTAAATCTGAACATCCAGGGAAAATTTGAACATCCAGGGTAAATCTGAACATCCACAGTAAATCTGAAGATCTAGGGTAAATCTGGATACGTAAGGTAAATCTGAACATCCAGGGTAAATCTGAAAATCTAGGGTAAATCTGAAAATCTAGGGTACATCTGGACATGTAGTGTAAATGTGAACATGTAGGGTAAATCTGGACATGTAGAGAAAATCTGGACATGTAGGGTAAATGTGAACAGGTAGGGTAAATCTGAACATCCAGGGTAAATCTGAACATCTAGGGTAAATCTGAAAATGTAGGGTAAATCTGAACATCCAGGGTAAATCTGGACATCTAAGGTAAATCTGGACATCTAGCTTAAATGTGAACAGGTAGGGTAAATGTGAACAGGTAGGGTAAATCTGGACATCCAGGGTAAATCTGAACATCCAGGGTAAATCTGAACATC
Organism: Lampris megalopsis; assembly: GCA_022114975.2. NCBI lineage: Eukaryota > Metazoa > Chordata > Actinopteri > Lampriformes > Lampridae > Lampris > Lampris megalopsis. The sequence continues at coordinate 3,048,986 of JAJHIY020000936.1, forward strand.
CAGGGTAAATCTGAACATCGAGGGTAAATCTGGACATCTAAGGTAAATCTGGACATCTAGCTTAAATGTGAACAGGTAGGGTAAATGTGAACAGGTAGGGTAAATCTGAACATCCAGGGTAAATCTGAACATCCAGGGTAAATCTGGACATCTAAGGTAAATCTGGACATGTAGCTTAAATGTGAACAGGTAGGGTAAATCTGGACATGTAGCGTAAATGTGAACACGTAAGGTAAATGCGAACATGTAGGGTAAATGTCAACACGTAGGGTAAATGCGAACATGTAGGGTAAATGTGAACATGTAGGGTAAATCTGGACATGTAGAGAAAATCTGGACATGTAGGGTAAATGTGAACAGGTAGGGTAAATCTGAACGTGTAGGGTAAATCTGAACATCCAGGGTAAATCTGAACATCCAGAGTAAATCTGAAATCTAGGGTAAATCTGGATATGTAAGGTAAATCTGAACATCCAGGGTAAATCTGAAAATTTAGGGTAAATCTGGACATGTAGTGTAAATGTGAACATGTAGGGTAAATGTGAACATGTAGGGTAAATCTGGACATGTAGAGAAAATCTGGACATGTAGGGTAAATGTGAACAGGTAGGGTAAATCTGAACATCCAGGGTAAATCTGAACATCTAGGGTAAATGTGAACATCCAGGGTAAATCTGAACATCCAGGGAAAATTTGAACATCCAGGGTAAATCTGAACATCCAGAGTAAATCTGAAGATCTAGGGTAAATCTGGATACGTAAGGTAAATCTGAACATCCAGGGTAAATCTGAAAATCTAGGGTAAATCTGGACATGTAGTGTAAATGTGAACATGTAGGGTAAATGTGAACATGTAGGGTAAATCTGGACATGTAGAGAAAATCTGGACATGTAGGGTAAATGTGAACAGGTAGGGTAAATCTGAACATCCAGGGTAAATCTGAACATCTAGGGTAAATCTGAAAATGTAGGGTAAATCTGAACATCCAGGGTAAATCTGGACATCTAAGGTAAATCTGGACATCTAGCTTAAATGTGAACAGGTAGGGTAAATGTGAACAGGTAGGGTAAATCTGGACATCCAGGGTAAATCTGAACATCCAGGGTAAATCTGAACATCCAGGGTAAATCTGAACATCGAGGGTAAATCTGGACATCTAAGGTAAATCTGGACATCTAGCTTAAATGTGAACAGGTAGGGTAAATGTGAACAGGTAGGGTAAATCTGAACATCCAGGGTAAATCTGAACATCCAGGGTAAATCTGGACATCTAAGGTAAATCTGGACATGTAGCTTAAATGTGAACAGGTAGGGTAAATCTGGACATGTAGGGTAAATGTGAACACGTAAGGTAAATGCGAACATGTAGGGTAAATGTCAACACGTAGGGTAAATGCGAACATGTAGGGTAAATGTGAACATGTAGGGTAAATCTGGACATGTAGAGAAAATCTGGACATGTAGGGTAAATGTGAACAGGTAGGGTAAATCTGAACATTCAGGGTAAATCTGAACATGTAGGGTAAATGTGAACAGGTAGGGTAAATCTGAACATCCAGGGTAAATCTGAACATGTAGGGTAAATCTGAACATCCAGGGTAAATCTGAACATCCAGGGTAAATCTGAACATGTAGGGTAAATCTGAACATCTAGGGGAAATCTGAACATGTAGGGTAAATCTGAACATCCAGGGTAAATCTGAACATCTAGGGTAAATCTGAACATGTAGGGTAAATCTGAACATCCAGGGTAAATCTGAACATCCAGGATAAATCTGAATATCTAGGGTAAATCTGAAAATGTAGGGTAAATCTGAACATCCAGGGTAAATCTGGACATCTAAGGTAAATCTGGACATCTAGCTTAAATTTGAACATTTAGGTGAAATGTGAACAAGTAGGGTAAATCTGGACATCCAGGGTAAATGAGAACATGTAGGGTAAATGTGAACATGTAGGGTAAATACGAACATGTAGGGTAAATGTGAATAGGTAGGGTAAATCTGAACATCCAGGGTAAATCTGAACATGTAGGGTAAATGTGAACATCCAGGGTAAATGTGAACGTCCAGGGTAAATCTGAACATGTAGGGTAAATCTGAACACCCAGGGTAAATCTGAACATCTAGGGTAAATCTGAACATCCAGGGGAAATCTGAACATCCAGGGTAAATCTGAACATCCAGGGTAAATCTGAACATCTAGGGTAAATCTGAAAATGTAGGGTAAATCTGAACATCCAGGGTAAATCTGGACATCCAGGGTAAATCTGAACATCCAGGGTAAATCTGAACATCTAGGTTAAATCTGAAAATGTAGGGTAAATCTGAACATCCAGGGTAAATCTGGACATCTAAGGTAAATCTGGACATCTAGCTTAAATGTGAACAGGTAGGGTAAATGTGAACAGGTAGGGTAAATCTGAACATCCAGGGTAAATCTGAACATCCAGGGTAAATCTGGACATCTAAGGTAAATCTGGACATCTAGCTTAAATGTGAACAGGTAGGGTAAATCTGGACATGTAGGGTAAATGTGAACACGTAAGGTAAATGCGAACATGTAGGGTAAATGTGAACATGTAGGGTAAATGCGAACATGTAGGGTAAATGTGAACATGTAGGGTAAATCTGGACATGTAGAGAAAATCTGGACATGTAGGGTAAATGTGAACAGGTAGGGTAAATCTGAACATTCAGGGTAAATCTGAACATGTAGGGTAAATGTGAACAGGTAGAGAAAATCTGAACATCCAGGGTAAATCTGAACATGTAGGGTAAATGTGAACATCCAGGGTAAATCTGAACATCCAGTGTAAATCTGAACATGTAGGGTAAATCTGAACATCTAGGGTAAATCTGAACATGTAGGGTAAATCTGAACATCCAGGGTAAATCTGAACATCTAGGGTAAATCTGAACATGTAGGGTAAATCTGAACATCCAGGGTAAATCTGAACATCCAGGGTAAATGTGAACAGGTAGGGTAAATCTGAACATCTAAGGTAAATCTGAACGTGTAGGGTAAATCTGAACATCCAGGGTAAATCTGAACATCCAGAGTAAATCTGAAATCTAGGGTAAATCTGGATATGTAAGGTAAATCTGAACATCCAGGGTAAATCTGAAAATTTAGGGTAAATCTGGACATGTAGTGTAAATGTGAACATGTAGGGTAAATGTGAACATGTAGGGTAAATCTGGACATGTAGAGAAAATCTGGACATGTAGGGTAAATGTGAACAGGTAGGGTAAATCTGAACATCCAGGGTAAATCTGAACATCTAGGGTAAATGTGAACATCCAGGGTAAATCTGAACATCCAGGGAAAATTTGAACATCCAGGGTAAATCTGAACATCCAGAGTAAATCTGAAGATCTAGGGTAAATCTGGATACGTAAGGTAAATCTGAACATCCAGGGTAAATCTGAAAATCTAGGGTAAATCTGGACATGTAGTGTAAATGTGAACATGTAGGGTAAATGTGAACATGTAGGGTAAATCTGGACATGTAGAGAAAATCTGGACATGTAGGGTAAATGTGAACAGGTAGGGTAAATCTGAACATCCAGGGTAAATCTGAACATCTAGGGTAAATCTGAAAATGTAGGGTAAATCTGAACATCCAGGGTAAATCTGGACATCTAAGGTAAATCTGGACATCTAGCTTAAATGTGAACAGGTAGGGTAAATGTGAACAGGTAGGGTAAATCTGGACATCCAGGGTAAATCTGAACATCCAGGGTAAATCTGAACATCCAGGGTAAATCTGAACATCGAGGGTAAATCTGGACATCTAAGGTAAAGGGTAAATCTGAACATGTAGGGTAAATCTGAACATCCAGGGTAAATCTGAACATCCAGGGTAAATCTGAACATCCAGGGTAAATCTGAACATCTAGGGTAAATCTGAAAATGTAGGGTAAATCTGAACATCCAGGGTAAATCTGGACATCTAAGGTAAATCTGGACATCTAGCTTAAATGTGAACAGGTAGGGTAAATGTGAACAGGTAGGGTAAATCTGGACATCCAGGGTAAATCTGAACATCCAGGGTAAATCTGAACATCCAGGGTAAATCTGAACATCTAGGTTAAATCTGAAAATGTAGGGTAAATCTGAACATCCAGGGTAAATCTGGACATCTAAGGTAAATCTGGATATCTAGCTTAAATGTGAACAGGTAGGGTAAATGTGAACAGGTAGGGTAAATCTGAACATCCAGGGTAAATCTGAACATCCAGGGTAAATCTGGACATCTAAGGTAAATCTGGACATCTAGCTTAAATGTGAACAGGTAGGGTAAATCTGGACATGTAGGGTAAATGTGAACACGTAAGGTAAATGCGAACATGTAGGGTAAATGTGAACATGTAGGGTAAATGCGAACATGTAGGGTAAATGTGAACATGTAGGGTAAATCTGGACATGTAGAGAAAATCTGGACATGTAGGGTAAATGTGAACAGGTAGGGTAAATCTGAACATTCAGGGTAAATCTGAACATGTAGGGTAAATGTGAACAGGTAGAGAAAATCTGAACATCCAGGGTAAATCTGAACATGTAGGGTAAATGTGAACATCCAGGGTAAATCTGAACATCCAGTGTAAATCTGAACATGTAGGGTAAATCTGAACATCTAGGGTAAATCTGAACATGTAGGGTAAATCTGAACATCCAGGGTAAATCTGAACATCTAGGGTAAATCTGAACATGTAGGGTAAATCTGAACATCCAGGGTAAATCTGAACATCCAGGGTAAATGTGAACAGGTAGGGTAAATCTGAACATCTAAGGTAAATCTGAACGTGTAGGGTAAATCTGAACATCCAGGGTAAATCTGAACATCCAGAGTAAATCTGAAATCTAGGGTAAATCTGGACATCTAAGGTAAATCTGGACATCTAGCTTAAATGTGAACAGGTAGGGTAAATGTGAACAGGTAGGGTAAATCTGAACATCCAGGGTAAATCTGAACATCCAGGGTAAATCTGGACATCTAAGGTAAATCTGGACATCTAGCTTAAATGTGAACAGGTAGGGTAAATCTGGACATGTAGGGTAAATGTGAACACGTAAGGTAAATGCGAACATGTAGGGTAAATGTGAACATGTAGGGTAAATGCGAACATGTAGGGTAAATGTGAACATGTAGGGTAAATCTGGACATGTAGAGAAAATCTGGACATGTAGGGTAAATGTGAACAGGTAGGGTAAATCTGAACATTCAGGGTAAATCTGAACATGTAGGGTAAATGTGAACAGGTAGAGAAAATCTGAACATCCAGGGTAAATGTGAACATGTAGGGTAAATGTGAACATCCAGGGTAAATCTGAACATCCAGTGTAAATCTGAACATGTAGGGTAAATCTGAACATCTAGGGTAAATCTGAACATGTAGGGTAAATCTGAACATCCAGGGTAAATCTGAACATCTAGGGTAAATCTGAACATGTAGGGTAAATCTGAACATCCAGGGTAAATCTGAACATCCAGGGTAAATTTGAACAGGTAGGGTAAATCTGAACATCTAAGGTAAATCTGAACGTGTAGGGTAAATCTGAACATCCAGGGTAAATCTGAACATCCAGAGTAAATCTGAAATCTAGGGTAAATCTGGATATGTAAGGTAAATCTGAACATCCAGGGTAAATCTGAAAATTTAGGGTAAATCTGGACATGTAGTGTAAATGTGAACATGTAGGGTAAATGTGAACATGTAGGGTAAATCTGGACATGTAGAGAAAATCTGGACATGTAGGGTAAATGTGAACAGGTAGGGTAAATCTGAACATCCAGGGTAAATCTGAACATCTAGGGTAAATGTGAACATCCAGGGTAAATCTGAACATCCAGGGAAAATTTGAACATCCAGGGTAAATCTGAACATCCAGAGTAAATCTGAAGATCTAGGGTAAATCTGGATACGTAAGGTAAATCTGAACATCCAGGGTAAATCTGAAAATCTAGGGTAAATCTGAAAATCTAGGGTAAATCTGGACATGTAGTGTAAATGTGAACATGTAGGGTAAATCTGGACATGTAGAGAAAATCTGGACATGTAGGGTAAATGTGAACAGGTAGGGTAAATCTGAACATCCAGGGTAAATCTGAACATCTAGGGTAAATCTGAAAATGTAGGGTAAATCTGAACATCCAGGGTAAATCTGGACATCTAAGGTAAATCTGGACATCTAGCTTAAATGTGAACAGGTAGGGTAAATGTGAACAGGTAGGGTAAATCTGGACATCCAGGGTAAATCTGAACATCCAGGGTAAATCTGAACATCCAGGGTAAATCTGAACATCGAGGGTAAATCTGGACATCTAAGGTAAATCTGGACATCTAGCTTAAATGTGAACAGGTAGGGTAAATGTGAACAGGTAGGGTAAATCTGAACATCCAGGGTAAATCTGAACATCCAGGGTAAATCTGGACATCTAAGGTAAATCTGGACATGTAGCTTAAATGTGAACAGGTAGGGTAAATCTGGACATGTAGGGTAAATGTGAACACGTAAGGTAAATGCGAACATGTAGGGTAAATGTCAACACGTAGGGTAAATGCGAACATGTAGGGTAAATGTGAACATGTAGGGTAAATCTGGACATGTAGAGAAAATCTGGACATGTAGGGTAAATGTGAACAGGTAGGGTAAATCTGAACGTGTAGGGTAAATCTGAACATCCAGGGTAAATCTGAACATCCAGAGTAAATCTGAAATCTAGGGTAAATCTGGATATGTAAGGTAAATCTGAACATCCAGGGTAAATCTGAAAATTTAGGGTAAATCTGGACATGTAGTGTAAATGTGAACATGTAGGGTAAATGTGAACATGTAGGGTAAATCTGGACATGTAGAGAAAATCTGGACATGTAGGGTAAATGTGAACAGGTAGGGTAAATCTGAACATCCAGGGTAAATCTGAACATCTAGGGTAAATGTGAACATCCAGGGTAAATCTGAACATCCAGGGAAAATTTGAACATCCAGGGTAAATCTGAACATCCAGAGTAAATCTGAAGATCTAGGGTAAATCTGGATACGTAAGGTAAATCTGAACATCCAGGGTAAATCTGAAAATCTAGGGTAAATCTGGACATGTAGTGTAAATGTGAACATGTAGGGTAAATGTGAACATGTAGGGTAAATCTGGACATGTAGAGAAAATCTGGACATGTAGGGTAAATGTGAACAGGTAGGGTAAATCTGAACATCCAGGGTAAATCTGAACATCTAGGGTAAATCTGAAAATGTAGGGTAAATCTGAACATCCAGGGTAAATCTGGACATCTAAGGTAAATCTGGACATCTAGCTTAAATCTGAACATCCAGGGTAAATGTGAACAGGTAGGGTAAATCTGGACATCCAGGGTAAATCTGAACATCCAGGGTAAATCTGGACATCTAAGGTAAATCTGGACATGTAGCTTAAATGTGAACAGGTAGGGTAAATCTGGACATGTAGGGTAAATGTGAACACGTAAGGTAAATGCGAACATGTAGGGTAAATGTCAACACGTAGGGTAAATGCGAACATGTAGGGTAAATGTGAACATGTAGGGTAAATCTGGACATGTAGAGAAAATCTGGACATGTAGGGTAAATGTGAACAGGTAGGGTAAATCTGAACATTCAGGGTAAATCTGAACATGTAGGGTAAATGTGAACAGGTAGGGTAAATCTGAACATCCAGGGTAAATCTGAACATGTAGGGTAAATCTGAACATCCAGGGTAAATCTGAACATCCAGGGTAAATCTGAACATGTAGGGTAAATCTGAACATCTAGGGGAAATCTGAACATGTAGGGTAAATCTGAACATCCAGGGTAAATCTGAACATCTAGGGTAAATCTGAACATGTAGGGTAAATCTGAACATCCAGGGTAAATCTGAACATCCAGGATAAATCTGAATATCTAGGGTAAATCTGAAAATGTAGGGTAAATCTGAACATCCAGGGTAAATCTGGACATCTAAGGTAAATCTGGACATCTAGCTTAAATTTGAACATTTAGGTGAAATGTGAACAAGTAGGGTAAATCTGGACATCCAGGGTAAATGAGAACATGTAGGGTAAATGTGAACATGTAGGGTAAATACGAACATGTAGGGTAAATGTGAATAGGTAGGGTAAATCTGAACATCCAGGGTAAATCTGAACATGTAGGGTAAATGTGAACATCCAGGGTAAATGTGAACGTCCAGGGTAAATCTGAACATGTAGGGTAAATCTGAACACCCAGGGTAAATCTGAACATCTAGGGTAAATCTGAACATCCAGGGGAAATCTGAACATCCAGGGTAAATCTGAACATCCAGGGTAAATCTGAACATCTAGGGTAAATCTGAAAATGTAGGGTAAATCTGAACATCCAGGGTAAATCTGGACATCCAGGGTAAATCTGAACATCCAGGGTAAATCTGAACATCTAGGTTAAATCTGAAAATGTAGGGTAAATCTGAACATCCAGGGTAAATCTGGACATCTAAGGTAAATCTGGACATCTAGCTTAAATGTGAACAGGTAGGGTAAATGTGAACAGGTAGGGTAAATCTGAACATCCAGGGTAAATCTGAACATCCAGGGTAAATCTGGACATCTAAGGTAAATCTGGACATCTAGCTTAAATGTGAACAGGTAGGGTAAATCTGGACATGTAGGGTAAATGTGAACACGTAAGGTAAATGCGAACATGTAGGGTAAATGTGAACATGTAGGGTAAATGCGAACATGTAGGGTAAATGTGAACATGTAGGGTAAATCTGGACATGTAGAGAAAATCTGGACATGTAGGGTAAATGTGAACAGGTAGGGTAAATCTGAACATTCAGGGTAAATCTGAACATGTAGGGTAAATGTGAACAGGTAGAGAAAATCTGAACATCCAGGGTAAATCTGAACATGTAGGGTAAATGTGAACATCCAGGGTAAATCTGAACATCCAGTGTAAATCTGAACATGTAGGGTAAATCTGAACATCTAGGGTAAATCTGAACATGTAGGGTAAATCTGAACATCCAGGGTAAATCTGAACATCTAGGGTAAATCTGAACATGTAGGGTAAATCTGAACATCCAGGGTAAATCTGAACATCCAGGGTAAATGTGAACAGGTAGGGTAAATCTGAACATCTAAGGTAAATCTGAACGTGTAGGGTAAATCTGAACATCCAGGGTAAATCTGAACATCCAGAGTAAATCTGAAATCTAGGGTAAATCTGGATATGTAAGGTAAATCTGAACATCCAGGGTAAATCTGAAAATTTAGGGTAAATCTGGACATGTAGTGTAAATGTGAACATGTAGGGTAAATGTGAACATGTAGGGTAAATCTGGACATGTAGAGAAAATCTGGACATGTAGGGTAAATGTGAACAGGTAGGGTAAATCTGAACATCCAGGGTAAATCTGAACATCTAGGGTAAATGTGAACATCCAGGGTAAATCTGAACATCCAGGGAAAATTTGAACATCCAGGGTAAATCTGAACATCCAGAGTAAATCTGAAGATCTAGGGTAAATCTGGATACGTAAGGTAAATCTGAACATCCAGGGTAAATCTGAAAATCTAGGGTAAATCTGGACATGTAGTGTAAATGTGAACATGTAGGGTAAATGTGAACATGTAGGGTAAATCTGGACATGTAGAGAAAATCTGGACATGTAGGGTAAATGTGAACAGGTAGGGTAAATCTGAACATCCAGGGTAAATCTGAACATCTAGGGTAAATCTGAAAATGTAGGGTAAATCTGAACATCCAGGGTAAATCTGGACATCTAAGGTAAATCTGGACATCTAGCTTAAATGTGAACAGGTAGGGTAAATGTGAACAGGTAGGGTAAATCTGGACATCCAGGGTAAATCTGAACATCCAGGGTAAATCTGAACATCCAGGGTAAATCTGAACATCGAGGGTAAATCTGGACATCTAAGGTAAATCTGGACATCTAGCTTAAATGTGAACAGGTAGGGTAAATGTGAACAGGTAGGGTAAATCTGAACATCCAGGGTAAATCTGAACATCCAGGGTAAATCTGGACATCTAAGGTAAATCTGGACATCTAGCTTAAATGTGAACAGGTAGGGTAAATCTGGACATGTAGGGTAAATGTGAACACGTAAGGTAAATGCGAACATGTAGGGTAAATGTGAACATGTAGGGTAAATGCGAACATGTAGGGTAAATGTGAACATGTAGGGTAAATCTGGACATGTAGAGAAAATCTGGACATGTAGGGTAAATGTGAACAGGTAGGGTAAATCTGAACATTCAGGGTAAATCTGAACATGTAGGGTAAATGTGAACAGGTAGGGTAAATCTGAACATCCAGGGTAAATCTGAACATGTAGGGTAAATCTGAACATCCAGGGTAAATCTGAACATCCAGGGTAAATCTGAACATGTAGGGTAAATCTGAACATCTAGGGGAAATCTGAACATGTAGGGTAAATCTGAACATCCAGGGTAAATCTGACCATCTAGGGTAAATCTGAACATGTAGGGTAAATCTGAACATCCAGGGTAAATCTGAACATCCAGGGTAAATGTGAACAGGTAGGGTAAATCTGAACATCTAAGGTAAATCTGAACGTGTAGGGTAAATCTGAACATCCAGGGTAAATCTGAACATCCAGAGTAAATCTGAAATCTAGGGTAAATCTGGACATCTAAGGTAAATCTGGACATCTAGCTTAAATGTGAACAGGTAGGGTAAATGTGAACAGGTAGGGTAAATCTGAACATCCAGGGTAAATCTGAACATCCAGGGTAAATCTGGACATCTAAGGTAAATCTGGACATCTAGCTTAAATGTGAACAGGTAGGGTAAATCTGGACATGTAGGGTAAATGTGAACACGTAAGGTAAATGCGAACATGTAGGGTAAATGTGAACATGTAGGGTAAATGCGAACATGTAGGGTAAATGTGAACATGTAGGGTAAATCTGGACATGTAGAGAAAATCTGGACATGTAGGGTAAATGTGAACAGGTAGGGTAAATCTGAACATTCAGGGTAAATCTGAACATGTAGGGTAAATGTGAACAGGTAGAGAAAATCTGAACATCCAGGGTAAATCTGAACATGTAGGGTAAATGTGAACATCCAGGGTAAATCTGAACATCCAGTGTAAATCTGAACATGTAGGGTAAATCTGAACATCTAGGGTAAATCTGAACATGTAGGGTAAATCTGAACATCCAGGGTAAATCTGAACATCTAGGGTAAATCTGAACATGTAGGGTAAATCTGAACATCCAGGGTAAATCTGAACATCCAGGGTAAATTTGAACAGGTAGGGTAAATCTGAACATCTAAGGTAAATCTGAACGTGTAGGGTAAATCTGAACATCCAGGGTAAATCTGAACATCCAGAGTAAATCTGAAATCTAGGGTAAATCTGGATATGTAAGGTAAATCTGAACATCCAGGGTAAATCTGAAAATTTAGGGTAAATCTGGACATGTAGTGTAAATGTGAACATGTAGGGTAAATGTGAACATGTAGGGTAAATCTGGACATGTAGAGAAAATCTGGACATGTAGGGTAAATGTGAACAGGTAGGGTAAATCTGAACATCCAGGGTAAATCTGAACATCTAGGGTAAATGTGAACATCCAGGGTAAATCTGAACATCCAGGGAAAATTTGAACATCCAGGGTAAATCTGAACATCCAGAGTAAATCTGAAGATCTAGGGTAAATCTGGATACGTAAGGTAAATCTGAACATCCAGGGTAAATCTGAAAATCTAGGGTAAATCTGAAAATCTAGGGTAAATCTGGACATGTAGTGTAAATGTGAACATGTAGGGTAAATCTGGACATGTAGAGAAAATCTGGACATGTAGGGTAAATGTGAACAGGTAGGGTAAATCTGAACATCCAGGGTAAATCTGAACATCTAGGGTAAATCTGAAAATGTAGGGTAAATCTGAACATCCAGGGTAAATCTGGACATCTAAGGTAAATCTGGACATCTAGCTTAAATGTGAACAGGTAGGGTAAATGTGAACAGGTAGGGTAAATCTGGACATCCAGGGTAAATCTGAACATCCAGGGTAAATCTGGACATCTAAGGTAAATCTGGACATCGAGGGTAAATCTGGACATGTAGCTTAAATGTGAACAGGTAGGGTAAATCTGGACATGTAGGGTAAATGTGAACACGTAAGGTAAATGCGAACATGTAGGGTAAATGTCAACACGTAGGGTAAATGCGAACATGTAGGGTAAATGTGAACATGTAGGGTAAATCTGGACATGTAGAGAAAATCTGGACATGTAGGGTAAATGTGAACAGGTAGGGTAAATCTGAACATTCAGGGTAAATCTGAACATGTAGGGTAAATGTGAACAGGTAGGGTAAATCTGAACATCCAGGGTAAATCTGAACATGTAGGGTAAATCTGAACATCCAGGGTAAATCTGAACATCCAGGGTAAATCTGAACATGTAGGGTAAATCTGAACATCTAGGGGAAATCTGAACATGTAGGGTAAATCTGAACATCCAGGGTAAATCTGAACATCTAGGGTAAATCTGAACATGTAGGGTAAATCTGAACATCCAGGGTAAATCTGAACATCCAGGATAAATCTGAATATCTAGGGTAAATCTGAAAATGTAGGGTAAATCTGAACATCCAGGGTAAATCTGGACATCTAGCTTAAATTTGAACATTTAGGTGAAATGTGAACAAGTAGGGTAAATCTGGACATCCAGGGTAAATGAGAACATGTAGGGTAAATGTGAACATGTAGGGTAAATACGAACATGTAGGGTAAATGTGAATAGGTAGGGTAAATCTGAACATCCAGGGTAAATCTGAACATGTAGGGTAAATGTGAACATCCAGGGTAAATGTGAACGTCCAGGGTAAATCTGAACATGTAGGGTAAATCTGAACACCCAGGGTAAATCTGAACATCTAGGGTAAATCTGAACATCCAGGGGAAATCTGAACATCCAGGGTAAATCTGAACATCCAGGGTAAATCTGAACATCTAGGGTAAATCTGAAAATGTAGGGTAAATCTGAACATCCAGGGTAAATCTGGACATCTAAGGTAAATCTGGACATCTAGCTTAAATGTGAACAGGTAGGGTAAATGTGAACAGGTAGGGTAAATCTGGACATCCAGGGTAAATCTGAACATCCAGGGTAAATCTGAACATCCAGGGTAAATCTGAACATCTAGGTTAAATCTGAAAATGTAGGGTAAATCTGAACATCCAGGGTAAATCTGGACATCTAAGGTAAATCTGGACATCTAGCTTAAATGTGAACAGGTAGGGTAAATGTGAACAGGTAGGGTAAATCTGAACATCCAGGGTAAATCTGAACATCCAGGGTAAATCTGGACATCTAAGGTAAATCTGGACATCTAGCTTAAATGTGAACAGGTAGGGTAAATCTGGACATGTAGGGTAAATGCGAACATGTAGGGTAAATGTGAACATGTAGGGTAAATGTGAACATGTAGGGTAAATCTGGACATGTAGAGAAAATCTGGACATGTAGGGTAAATGTGAACAGGTAGGGTAAATCTGAACATTCAGGGTAAATCTGAACATGTAGGGTAAATGTGAACAGGTAGAGAAAATCTGAACATCCAGGGTAAATCTGAACATGTAGGGTAAATGTGAACATCCAGGGTAAATCTGAACATCCAGTGTAAATCTGAACATGTAGGGTAAATCTGAACATCTAGGGTAAATCTGAACATGTAGGGTAAATCTGAACATCCAGGGTAAATCTGAACATCTAGGGTAAATCTGAACATGTAGGGTAAATCTGAACATCCAGGGTAAATCTGAACATCCAGGGTAAATGTGAACAGGTAGGGTAAATCTGAACATCTAAGGTAAATCTGAACGTGTAGGGTAAATCTGAACATCCAGGGTAAATCTGAACATCCAGAGTAAATCTGAAATCTAGGGTAAATCTGGATATGTAAGGTAAATCTGAACATCCAGGGTAAATCTGAAAATTTAGGGTAAATCTGGACATGTAGTGTAAATGTGAACATGTAGTGTAAATGTGAACATGTAGGGTAAATCTGGACATGTAGAGAAAATCTGGACATGTAGGGTAAATGTGAACAGGTAGGGTAAATCTGAACATCCAGGGTAAATCTGAACATCTAGGGTAAATGTGAACATCCAGGGTAAATGTGAACATCCAGGGTAAATCTGAACATCCAGGGTAAATCTGAACATGTAGGGTAAATCTGAACATCCAGGGTAAATCTGAACATCCAGGGTAAATCTGGACATCTAAGGTAAATCTGGACATCTAGCTTAAATGTGAACAGGTAGGGTAAATCTGGACATGTAGGGTAAATGTGAACACATAAGGTAAATGCGAACATGTAGGGTAAATGTGAACATGTAGGGTAAATCTGGACATCCAGGGTAAATCTGAACATCCAGGGTAAATCTGAACATCTAGGGTAAATCTGGACATCTAAGGTAAATCTGGACATCTAGCTTAAATGTGAACAGGTAGGGTAAATCTGAACATCCAGGGTAAATCTGAACAGCCAGGGTAAATCTGGACATCTAAGGTAAATCTGGACATCTAGCTTAAATGTGAACAGGTAGGGTAAATCTGGACATGTAGGGTAAATGTGAACACATAAGGTAAATGTGAACATGTAGGGTAAATGTGAACATGTAGGGTAAATGCGAACATGTAGGGTAAATGTGAACATGTAGGGTAAATCTGGACATGTAGAGAAAATCTGGACATGTAGGGTAAATGTGAACAGGTAGGGTAAATCTGAACATTCAGGGTAAATCTGAACATGTAGGGTAAATGTGAACAGGTAGGGTAAATCTGAACATCCAGGGTAAATCTGAACATGTAGGGTAAATGTGAACATCCAGGGTAAATCTGAACATCCAGCGTAAATCTGAACATGTAGGGTAAATCTGAACATCTAGGGTAAATCTGAACATGTAGGGTAAATCTGAACATCCAGGGTAAATCTGACCATCTAGGGTAAATCTGAACATGTAGGGTAAATCTGAACATCCAGGGTAAATCTGAACATCCAGGGTAAATGTGAACAGGTAGGGTAAATCTGAACATCTAAGGTAAATCTGAACGTGTAGGGTAAATCTGAACATCCAGGGTAAATCTGAACATCCAGAGTAAATCTGAAAATCTAGGGTAAATCTGGATATGTAAGGTAAATCTGAACATCCAGGGTAAATCTGAAAATTTAGGGTAAATGTGAACATGTATTGTAAATGTGAACATGTAGGGTAAATGTGAACATGTAGGGTAAATCTGGACATGTAGAGAAAATCTGGACATGTAGGGTAAATGTGAACAGGTAGGGTAAATCTGAACATCCAGGGTAAATCTGAACATCTAGGGTAAATGTGAACATCCAGGGTAAATGTGAACATCCAGGGTAAATCTGAACATGTAGGGTAAATCTGAACATCCAGGGTAAATCTGAACATCCAGGGTAAATCTGAACATCCAGGGTAAATCTGAACATCCAGGGTAAATCTGAACATGTAGGGTAAATCTGAACATCTAGGGGAAATCTGAACATGTAGGGTAAATCTGAACATCCAGGGTAAATCTGAACATCTAGGGGAAATCTGAACATGTAGGGTAAATCTGAACATCCAGGGTAAATCTGAACATCCAGGATAAATCTGAATATCTAGGGTAAATCTGAAAATGTAGGGTAAATCTGAACATCCAGGGTAAATCTGGACATCTAAGGTAAATCTGGACATCTAGCTTAAATTTGAACATTTAGGTGAAATGTGAACAAGTAGGGTAAATCTGGACATCCAGGGTAAATGAGAACATGTAGGGTAAATGTGAACATGTAGGGTAAATACGAACATGTAGGGTAAATGTGAATAGGTAGGGTAAATCTGAACATCCAGGGTAAATCTGAACATGTAGGGTAAATGTGAACATCCAGGGTAAATGTGAACGTCCAGGGTAAATCTGAACATGTAGGGTAAATCTGAACACCCAGGGTAAATCTGAACATCTAGGGTAAATCTGAACATCCAGGGGAAATCTGAACATCCAGGGTAAATCTGAACATCCAGGGTAAATCTGAACATCTAGGGTAAATCTGAAAATGTAGGGTAAATCTGAACATCCAGGGTAAATCTGGACATCTAAGGTAAATCTGGACATCTAGCTTAAATGTGAACAGGTAGGGTAAATGTGAACATGTAGGGTAAATGTGAACATGTAGGGTAAATCTGGACATGTAGGGTAAATGTGAACAGGTAGGGTAAATCTGAACATCCAGGGTAAATCTGAACATCTAGGGTAAATGTGAACATCCAGGGTAAATGTGAACATCCAGGGTAAATCTGAACATCCAGGGTAAATCTGAACATGTAGGGTAAATCTGAACATCCAGGGTAAATCTGAACATCCAGGGTAAATCTGGACATCTAAGGTAAATCTGGACATCTAGCTTTAATGTGAACAGGTAGGGTAAATCTGGACATGTAGGGTAAATGTGAACACATAAGGTAAATGCGAACATGTAGGGTAAATGTGAACATGTAGGGTAAATCTGGACATCCAGGGTAAATCTGAACATCCAGGGTAAATCTGAACATCTAGGGTAAATCTGGACATCTAAGGTAAATCTGGACATCTAGCTTAAATGTGAACAGGTAGGGTAAATCTGAACATCCAGGGTAAATCTGAACAGCCAGGGTAAATCTGGACATCTAAGGTAAATCTGGACATCTAGCTTAAATGTGAACAGGTAGGGTAAATCTGGACATGTAGGGTAAATGTGAACACATAAGGTAAATGTGAACATGTAGGGTAAATGTGAACATGTAGGGTAAATGCGAACATGTAGGGTAAATGTGAACATGTAGGGTAAATCTGGACATGTAGAGAAAATCTGGACATGTAGGGTAAATGTGAACATGTAGGGTAAATCTGAACATTCAGGGTAAATCTGAACATGTAGGGTAAATGTGAACAGGTAGGGTAAATCTGAACATCCAGGGTAAATCTGAACATGTAGGGTAAATGTGAACATCCAGGGTAAATCTGAACATCCAGCGTAAATCTGAACATGTAGGGTAAATCTGAACATCTAGGGTAAATCTGAACATGTAGGGTAAATCTGAACATCCAGGGTAAATCTGACCATCTAGGGTAAATCTGAACATGTAGGGTAAATCTGAACATCCAGGGTAAATCTGAACATCCAGGGTAAATGTGAACAGGTAGGGTAAATCTGAACATCTAAGGTAAATCTGAACGTGTAGGGTAAATCTGAACATCCAGGGTAAATCTGAACATCCAGAGTAAATCTGAAAATCTAGGGTAAATCTGGATATGTAAGGTAAATCTGAACATCCAGGGTAAATCTGAAAATTTAGGGTAAATGTGAACATGTATTGTAAATGTGAACATGTAGGGTAAATGTGAACATGTAGGGTAAATCTGGACATGTAGAGAAAATCTGGAAATGTAGGGTAAATGTGAACAGGTAGGGTAAATCTGAACATCCAGGGTAAATCTGAACATCTAGGGTAAATGTGAACATCCAGGGTAAATGTGAACATCCAGGGTAAATCTGAACATGTAGGGTAAATCTGAACATCCAGGGTAAATCTGAACATCCAGGGTAAATCTGAACATCCAGGGTAAATCTGAACATCCAGGGTAAATCTGAACATGTAGGGTAAATCTGAACATCTAGGGGAAATCTGAACATGTAGGGTAAATCTGAACATCCAGGGTAAATCTGAACATCTAGGGTAAATCTGAACATGTAGGGTAAATCTGAACATCCAGGGTAAATCTGAACATCCAGGATAAATCTGAATATCTAGGGTAAATCTGAAAATGTAGGGTAAATCTGAACATCCAGGGTAAATCTGGACATCTAAGGTAAATCTGGACATCTAGCTTAAATTTGAACATTTAGGTGAAATGTGAACAAGTAGGGTAAATCTGGACATCCAGGGTAAATGAGAACATGTAGGGTAAATGTGAACATGTAGGGTAAATACGAACATGTAGGGTAAATGTGAATAGGTAGGGTAAATCTGGACATGTAGGGTAAATCTGAACATGTAGGGTAAATGTGAACATCCAGGGTAAATGTGAACGTCCAGGGTAAATCTGAACATGTAGGGTAAATCTGAACACCCAGGGTAAATCTGAACATCTAGGGTAAATCTGAACATCCAGGGGAAATCTGAACATCCAGGGTAAATCTGAACATCCAGGGTAAATCTGAACATCTAGGGTAAATCTGAAAATGTAGGGTAAATCTGAACATCCAGGGTAAATCTGGACATCTAAGGTAAATCTGGACATCTAGCTTAAATGTGAACAGGTAGGGTAAATGTGAACAGGTAAGGTAAATCTGGACATCCAGGGTAAATCTGATCCAGGGTAAATCTGAACATCCAGGGTAAATCTGAACATCTAGGTTAAATCTGAAAATGTAGGGTAAATCTGAACATCCAGGGTAAATCTGGACATCTAAGGTAAATCTGGACATCTAGCTTAAATGTGAACAGGTAGGGTAAATGTGAACAGGTAGGGTAAATCTGAACATCCAGGGTAAATCTGAACATCCAGGGTAAATCTGGACATCTAAGGTAAATCTGGACATCTAGCTTAAATGTGAACAGGTAGGGTAAATCTGGACATGTAGGGTAAATGTGAACACGTAAGGTAAATGCGAACATGTAGGGTAAATGTGAACATGTAGGGTAAATGCGAACATGTAGGGTAAATGTGAACATGTAGGGTAAATCTGGACATGTAGAGAAAATCTGGACATGTAGGGTAAATGTGAACAGGTAGGGTAAATCTGAACATTCAGGGTAAATCTGAACATGTAGGGTAAATGTGAACAGGTAGAGAAAATCTGAACATCCAGGGTAAATCTGAACATGTAGGGTAAATGTGAACATCCAGGGTAAATCTGAACATCCAGTGTAAATCTGAACATGTAGGGTAAATCTGAACATCTAGGGTAAATCTGAACATGTAGGGTAAATCTGAACATCCAGGGTAAATCTGAACATCTAGGGTAAATCTGAACATGTAGGGTAAATCTGAACATCCAGGGTAAATCTGAACATCCAGGGTAAATGTGAACAGGTAGGGTAAATCTGAACATCTAAGGTAAATCTGAACGTGTAGGGTAAATCTGAACATCCAGGGTAAATCTGAACATCCAGAGTAAATCTGAAATCTAGGGTAAATCTGGATATGTAAGGTAAATCTGAACATCCAGGGTAAATCTGAAAATTTAGGGTAAATCTGGACATGTAGTGTAAATGTGAACATGTAGGGTAAATGTGAACATGTAGGGTAAATCTGGACATGTAGAGAAAATCTGGACATGTAGGGTAAATGTGAACAGGTAGGGTAAATCTGAACATCCAGGGTAAATCTGAACATCTAGGGTAAATGTGAACATCCAGGGTAAATGTGAACATCCAGGGTAAATCTGAACATCCAGGGTAAATCTGAACATGTAGGGTAAATCTGAACATCCAGGGTAAA
The DNA here is from genome assembly GCA_022114975.2 of Lampris megalopsis. Lineage (NCBI taxonomy): Eukaryota > Metazoa > Chordata > Actinopteri > Lampriformes > Lampridae > Lampris > Lampris megalopsis. Next base: position 3,068,540 of record JAJHIY020000936.1, read on the forward strand.
TCTGAACATCCAGGGTAAATCTGGACATCTAAGGTAAATCTGGACATCTAGCTTAAATGTGAACAGGTAGGGTAAATCTGGACATGTAGGGTAAATGTGAACACATAAGGTAAATGCGAACATGTAGGGTAAATGTGAACATGTAGGGTAAATCTGGACATCCAGGGTAAATCTGAACATCCAGGGTAAATCTGAACATCTAGGGTAAATCTGGACATCTAAGGTAAATCTGGACATCTAGCTTAAATGTGAACAGGTAGGGTAAATCTGAACATCCAGGGTAAATCTGAACATCCAGGGTAAATCTGGACATCTAAGGTAAATCTGGACATCTAGCTTAAATGTGAACAGGTAGGGTAAATCTGGACATGTAGGGTAAATGTGAACACATAAGGTAAATGCGAACATGTAGGGTAAATGTGAACATGTAGGGTAAATGCGAACATGTAGGGTAAATGTGAACATGTAGGGTAAATCTGGACATGTAGAGAAAATCTGGACATGTAGGGTAAATGTGAACAGGTAGGGTAAATCTGAACATTCAGGGTAAATCTGAACATGTAGGGTAAATGTGAACAGGTAGGGTAAATCTGAACATCCAGGGTAAATCTGAACATGTAGGGTAAATGTGAACATCCAGGGTAAATCTGAACATCCAGCGTAAATCTGAACATGTAGGGTAAATCTGAACATCTAGGGTAAATCTGAACATGTAGGGTAAATCTGAACATCCAGGGTAAATCTGACCATCTAGGGTAAATCTGAACATGTAGGGTAAATCTGAACATCCAGGGTAAATCTGAACATCCAGGGTAAATGTGAACAGGTAGGGTAAATCTGAACATCTAAGGTAAATCTGAACGTGTAGGGTAAATCTGAACATCCAGGGTAAATCTGAACATCCAGAGTAAATCTGAAAATCTAGGGTAAATCTGGATATGTAAGGTAAATCTGAACATCCAGGGTAAATCTGAAAATTTAGGGTAAATGTGAACATGTATTGTAAATGTGAACATGTAGGGTAAATGTGAACATGTAGGGTAAATCTGGACATGTAGAGAAAATCTGGAAATGTAGGGTAAATGTGAACAGGTAGGGTAAATCTGAACATCCAGGGTAAATCTGAACATCTAGGGTAAATGTGAACATCCAGGGTAAATGTGAACATCCAGGGTAAATCTGAACATGTAGGGTAAATCTGAACATCCAGGGTAAATCTGAACATCCAGGGTAAATCTGAACATCCAGGGTAAATCTGAACATCCAGGGTAAATCTGAACATGTAGGGTAAATCTGAACATCTAGGGGAAATCTGAACATGTAGGGTAAATCTGAACATCCAGGGTAAATCTGAACATCTAGGGTAAATCTGAACATGTAGGGTAAATCTGAACATCCAGGGTAAATCTGAACATCCAGGATAAATCTGAATATCTAGGGTAAATCTGAAAATGTAGGGTAAATCTGAACATCCAGGGTAAATCTGGACATCTAAGGTAAATCTGGACATCTAGCTTAAATTTGAACATTTAGGTGAAATGTGAACAAGTAGGGTAAATCTGGACATCCAGGGTAAATGAGAACATGTAGGGTAAATGTGAACATGTAGGGTAAATACGAACATGTAGGGTAAATGTGAATAGGTAGGGTAAATCTGGACATGTAGGGTAAATCTGAACATGTAGGGTAAATGTGAACATCCAGGGTAAATGTGAACGTCCAGGGTAAATCTGAACATGTAGGGTAAATCTGAACACCCAGGGTAAATCTGAACATCTAGGGTAAATCTGAACATCCAGGGGAAATCTGAACATCCAGGGTAAATCTGAACATCCAGGGTAAATCTGAACATCTAGGGTAAATCTGAAAATGTAGGGTAAATCTGAACATCCAGGGTAAATCTGGACATCTAAGGTAAATCTGGACATCTAGCTGAAATGTGAACAGGTAGGGTAAATGTGAACAGGTAAGGTAAATCTGGACATCCAGGGTAAATCTGATCCAGGGTAAATCTGAACATCCAGGGTAAATCTGAACATCTAGGTTAAATCTGAAAATGTAGTGTAAATCTGAACATCCAGGGTAAATCTGGACATCTAAGGTAAATCTGGACATCTAGCTTAAATGTGAACAGGTAGGGTAAATGTGAACAGGTAGGGTAAATCTGAACATCCAGGGTAAATCTGAACATCCAGGGTAAATCTGGACATCTAAGGTAAATCTGGACATCTAGCTTAAATGTGAACAGGTAGGGTAAATCTGGACATGTAGGGTAAATGTGAACACGTAAGGTAAATGCGAACATGTAGGGTAAATGTGAACATGTAGGGTAAATGCGAACATGTAGGGTAAATGTGAACATGTAGGGTAAATCTGGACATGTAGAGAAAATCTGGACATGTAGGGTAAATGTGAACAGGTAGGGTAAATCTGAACATTCAGGGTAAATCTGAACATGTAGGGTAAATGTGAACAGGTAGAGAAAATCTGAACATCCAGGGTAAATCTGAACATGTAGGGTAAATGTGAACATCCAGGGTAAATCTGAACATCCAGTGTAAATCTGAACATGTAGGGTAAATCTGAACATCTAGGGTAAATCTGAACATGTAGGGTAAATCTGAACATCCAGGGTAAATCTGAACATCTAGGGTAAATCTGAACATGTAGGGTAAATCTGAACATCCAGGGTAAATCTGAACATCCAGGGTAAATCTGAACATCCAGGGTAAATCTGAACATGTAGGGTAAATCTGAACATCTAGGGGAAATCTGAACATGTAGGGTAAATCTGAACATCCAGGGTAAATCTGAACATCTAGGGTAAATCTGAACATGTAGGGTAAATCTGAACATCCAGGGTAAATCTGAACATCCAGGATAAATCTGAATATCTAGGGTAAATCTGAAAATGTAGGGTAAATCTGAACATCCAGGGTAAATCTGGACATCTAAGGTAAATCTGGACATCTAGCTTAAATTTGAACATTTAGGTGAAATGTGAACAAGTAGGGTAAATCTGGACATCCAGGGTAAATGAGAACATGTAGGGTAAATGTGAACATGTAGGGTAAATACGAACATGTAGGGTAAATGTGAATAGGTAGGGTAAATCTGAACATCCAGGGTAAATCTGAACATGTAGGGTAAATGTGAACATCCAGGGTAAATGTGAACGTCCAGGGTAAATCTGAACATGTAGGGTAAATCTGAACACCCAGGGTAAATCTGAACATCTAGGGTAAATCTGAACATCCAGGGGAAATCTGAACATCCAGGGTAAATCTGAACATCCAGGGTAAATCTGAACATCTAGGGTAAATCTGAAAATGTAGGGTAAATCTGAACATCCAGGGTAAATCTGGACATCCAGGGTAAATCTGAACATCCAGGGTAAATCTGAACATCTAGGTTAAATCTGAAAATGTAGGGTAAATCTGAACATCCAGGGTAAATCTGGACATCTAAGGTAAATCTGGACATCTAGCTTAAATGTGAACAGGTAGGGTAAATGTGAACAGGTAGGGTAAATCTGAACATCCAGGGTAAATCTGAACATCCAGGGTAAATCTGGACATCTAAGGTAAATCTGGACATCTAGCTTAAATGTGAACAGGTAGGGTAAATCTGGACATGTAGGGTAAATGTGAACACGTAAGGTAAATGCGAACATGTAGGGTAAATGTGAACATGTAGGGTAAATGCGAACATGTAGGGTAAATGTGAACATGTAGGGTAAATCTGGACATGTAGAGAAAATCTGGACATGTAGGGTAAATGTGAACAGGTAGGGTAAATCTGAACATTCAGGGTAAATCTGAACATGTAGGGTAAATGTGAACAGGTAGAGAAAATCTGAACATCCAGGGTAAATCTGAACATGTAGGGTAAATGTGAACATCCAGGGTAAATATGAACATCCAGTGTAAATCTGAACATGTAGGGTAAATCTGAACATCTAGGGTAAATCTGAACATGTAGGGTAAATCTGAACATCCAGGGTAAATCTGAACATCTAGGGTAAATCTGAACATGTAGGGTAAATCTGAACATCCAGGGTAAATCTGAACATCCAGGGTAAATGTGAACAGGTAGGGTAAATCTGAACATCTAAGGTAAATCTGAACGTGTAGGGTAAATCTGAACATCCAGGGTAAATCTGAACATCCAGAGTAAATCTGAAATCTAGGGTAAATCTGGATATGTAAGGTAAATCTGAACATCCAGGGTAAATCTGAAAATTTAGGGTAAATCTGGACATGTAGTGTAAATGTGAACATGTAGGGTAAATGTGAACATGTAGGGTAAATCTGGACATGTAGAGAAAATCTGGACATGTAGGGTAAATGTGAACAGGTAGGGTAAATCTGAACATCCAGGGTAAATCTGAACATCTAGGGTAAATGTGAACATCCAGGGTAAATCTGAACATCCAGGGAAAATTTGAACATCCAGGGTAAATCTGAACATCCAGAGTAAATCTGAAGATCTAGGGTAAATCTGGATACGTAAGGTAAATCTGAACATCCAGGGTAAATCTGAAAATCTAGGGTAAATCTGAAAATCTAGGGTAAATCTGGACATGTAGTGTAAATGTGAACATGTAGGGTAAATCTGGACATGTAGAGAAAATCTGGACATGTAGGGTAAATGTGAACAGGTAGGGTAAATCTGAACATCCAGGGTAAATCTGAACATCTAGGGTAAATCTGAAAATGTAGGGTAAATCTGAACATCCAGGGTAAATCTGGACATCTAAGGTAAATCTGGACATCTAGCTTAAATGTGAACAGGTAGGGTAAATGTGAACAGGTAGGGTAAATCTGGACATCCAGGGTAAATCTGAACATCCAGGGTAAATCTGAACATCCAGGGTAAATCTGAACATCGAGGGTAAATCTGGACATCTAAGGTAAATCTGGACATCTAGCTTAAATGTGAACAGGTAGGGTAAATGTGAACAGGTAGGGTAAATCTGAACATCCAGGGTAAATCTGAACATCCAGGGTAAATCTGGACATCTAAGGTAAATCTGGACATCTAGCTTAAATGTGAACAGGTAGGGTAAATCTGGACATGTAGGGTAAATGTGAACACGTAAGGTAAATGCGAACATGTAGGGTAAATGTGAACATGTAGGGTAAATGCGAACATGTAGGGTAAATGTGAACATGTAGGGTAAATCTGGACATGTAGAGAAAATCTGGACATGTAGGGTAAATGTGAACAGGTAGGGTAAATCTGAACATTCAGGGTAAATCTGAACATGTAGGGTAAATGTGAACAGGTAGAGAAAATCTGAACATCCAGGGTAAATCTGAACATGTAGGGTAAATGTGAACATCCAGGGTAAATCTGAACATCCAGTGTAAATCTGAACATGTAGGGTAAATCTGAACATCTAGGGGAAATCTGAACATGTAGGGTAAATCTGAACATCCAGGGTAAATCTGAACATCTAGGGTAAATCTGAACATGTAGGGTAAATCTGAACATCCAGGGTAAATCTGAACATCCAGGGTAAATGTGAACAGGTAGGGTAAATCTGAACATCTAAGGTAAATCTGAACGTGTAGGGTAAATCTGAACATCCAGGGTAAATCTGAACATCCAGAGTAAATCTGAAATCTAGGGTAAATCTGGACATCTAAGGTAAATCTGGACATCTAGCTTAAATGTGAACAGGTAGGGTAAATGTGAACAGGTAGGGTAAATCTGAACATCCAGGGTAAATCTGAACATCCAGGGTAAATCTGGACATCTAAGGTAAATCTGGACATCTAGCTTAAATGTGAACAGGTAGGGTAAATCTGGACATGTAGGGTAAATGTGAACACGTAAGGTAAATGCGAACATGTAGGGTAAATGTGAACATGTAGGGTAAATGCGAACATGTAGGGTAAATGTGAACATGTAGGGTAAATCTGGACATGTAGAGAAAATCTGGACATGTAGGGTAAATGTGAACAGGTAGGGTTAATCTGAACATTCAGGGTAAATCTGAACATGTAGGGTAAATGTGAACAGGTAGAGAAAATCTGAACATCCAGGGTAAATCTGAACATGTAGGGTAAATGTGAACATCCAGGGTAAATCTGAACATCCAGTGTAAATCTGAACATGTAGGGTAATTCTGAACATCTAGGGTAAATCTGAACATGTAGGGTAAATCTGAACATCCAGGGTAAATCTGAACATCTAGGGTAAATCTGAACATGTAGGGTAAATCTGAACATCCAGGGTAAATCTGAACATCCAGGGTAAATTTGAACAGGTAGGGTAAATCTGAACATCTAAGGTAAATCTGAACGTGTAGGGTAAATCTGAACATCCAGGGTAAATCTGAACATCCAGAGTAAATCTGAAATCTAGGGTAAATCTGGATATGTAAGGTAAATCTGAACATCCAGGGTAAATCTGAAAATTTAGGGTAAATCTGGACATGTAGTGTAAATGTGAACATGTAGGGTAAATGTGAACATGTAGGGTAAATCTGGACATGTAGAGAAAATCTGGACATGTAGGGTAAATGTGAACAGGTAGGGTAAATCTGAACATCCAGGGTAAATCTGAACATCTAGGGTAAATGTGAACATCCAGGGTAAATCTGAACATCCAGGGAAAATTTGAACATCCAGGGTAAATCTGAACATCCAGAGTAAATCTGAAGATCTAGGGTAAATCTGGATACGTAAGGTAAATCTGAACATCCAGGGTAAATCTGAAAATCTAGGGTAAATCTGAAAATCTAGGGTAAATCTGGACATGTAGTGTAAATGTGAACATGTAGGGTAAATCTGGACATGTAGAGAAAATCTGGACATGTAGGGTAAATGTGAACAGGTAGGGTAAATCTGAACATCCAGGGTAAATCTGAACATCTAGGGTAAATCTGAAAATGTAGGGTAAATCTGAACATCCAGGGTAAATCTGGACATCTACGGTAAATCTGGACATCTAGCTTAAATGTGAACAGGTAGGGTAAATGTGAACAGGTAGGGTAAATCTGGACATCCAGGGTAAATCTGAACATCCAGGGTAAATCTGGACATCTAAGGTAAATCTGGACATCGAGGGTAAATCTGGACATGTAGCTTAAATGTGAACAGGTAGGGTAAATCTGGACATGTAGGGTAAATGTGAACACGTAAGGTAAATGCGAACATGTAGGGTAAATGTCAACACGTAGGGTAAATGCGAACATGTAGGGTAAATGTGAACATGTAGGGTAAATCTGGACATGTAGAGAAAATCTGGACATGTAGGGTAAATGTGAACAGGTAGGGTAAATCTGAACATTCAGGGTAAATCTGAACATGTAGGGTAAATGTGAACAGGTAGGGTAAATCTGAACATCCAGGGTAAATCTGAACATGTAGGGTAAATCTGAACATCCAGGGTAAATCTGAACATCCAGGGTAAATCTGAACATGTAGGGTAAATCTGAACATCTAGGGGAAATCTGAACATGTAGGGTAAATCTGAACATCCAGGGTAAATCTGAACATCTAGGGTAAATCTGAACATGTAGGGTAAATCTGAACATCCAGGGTAAATCTGAACATCCAGGATAAATCTGAATATCTAGGGTAAATCTGAAAATGTAGGGTAAATCTGAACATCCAGGGTAAATCTGGACATCTAGCTTAAATTTGAACATTTAGGTGAAATGTGAACAAGTAGGGTAAATCTGGACATCCAGGGTAAATGAGAACATGTAGGGTAAATGTGAACATGTAGGGTAAATACGAACATGTAGGGTAAATGTGAATAGGTAGGGTAAATCTGAACATCCAGGGTAAATCTGAACATGTAGGGTAAATGTGAACATCCAGGGTAAATGTGAACGTCCAGGGTAAATCTGAACATGTAGGGTAAATCTGAACACCCAGGGTAAATCTGAACATCTAGGGTAAATCTGAACATCCAGGGGAAATCTGAACATCCAGGGTAAATCTGAACATCCAGGGTAAATCTGAACATCTAGGGTAAATCTGAAAATGTAGGGTAAATCTGAACATCCAGGGTAAATCTGGACATCTAAGGTAAATCTGGACATCTAGCTTAAATGTGAACAGGTAGGGTAAATGTGAACAGGTAGGGTAAATCTGGACATCCAGGGTAAATCTGAACATCCAGGGTAAATCTGAACATCCAGGGTAAATCTGAACATCTAGGTTAAATCTGAAAATGTAGGGTAAATCTGAACATCCAGGGTAAATCTGGACATCTAAGGTAAATCTGGACATCTAGCTTAAATGTGAACAGGTAGGGTAAATGTGAACAGGTAGGGTAAATCTGAACATCCAGGGTAAATCTGAACATCCAGGGTAAATCTGGACATCTAAGGTAAATCTGGACATCTAGCTTAAATGTGAACAGGTAGGGTAAATCTGGACATGTAGGGTAAATGCGAACATGTAGGGTAAATGTGAACATGTAGGGTAAATGTGAACATGTAGGGTAAATCTGGACATGTAGAGAAAATCTGGACATGTAGGGTAAATGTGAACAGGTAGGGTAAATCTGAACATTCAGGGTAAATCTGAACATGTAGGGTAAATGTGAACAGGTAGAGAAAATCTGAACATCCAGGGTAAATCTGAACATGTAGGGTAAATGTGAACATCCAGGGTAAATCTGAACATCCAGTGTAAATCTGAACATGTAGGGTAAATCTGAACATCTAGGGTAAATCTGAACATGTAGGGTAAATCTGAACATCCAGGGTAAATCTGAACATCTAGGGTAAATCTGAACATGTAGGGTAAATCTGAACATCCAGGGTAAATCTGAACATCCAGGGTAAATGTGAACAGGTAGGGTAAATCTGAACATCTAAGGTAAATCTGAACGTGTAGGGTAAATCTGAACATCCAGGGTAAATCTGAACATCCAGAGTAAATCTGAAATCTAGGGTAAATCTGGATATGTAAGGTAAATCTGAACATCCAGGGTAAATCTGAAAATTTAGGGTAAATCTGGACATGTAGTGTAAATGTGAACATGTAGGGTAAATGTGAACATGTAGGGTAAATCTGGACATGTAGAGAAAATCTGGACATGTAGGGTAAATGTGAACAGGTAGGGTAAATCTGAACATCCAGGGTAAATCTGAACATCTAGGGTAAATGTGAACATCCAGGGTAAATGTGAACATCCAGGGTAAATCTGAACATCCAGGGTAAATCTGAACATGTAGGGTAAATCTGAACATCCAGGGTAAATCTGAACATCCAGGGTAAATCTGGACATCTAAGGTAAATCTGGACATCTAGCTTAAATGTGAACAGGTAGGGTAAATCTGGACATGTAGGGTAAATGTGAACACATAAGGTAAATGCGAACATGTAGGGTAAATGTGAACATGTAGGGTAAATCTGGACATCCAGGGTAAATCTGAACATCCAGGGTAAATCTGAACATCTAGGGTAAATCTGGACATCTAAGGTAAATCTGGACATCTAGCTTAAATGTGAACAGGTAGGGTAAATCTGAACATCCAGGGTAAATCTGAACAGCCAGGGTAAATCTGGACATCTAAGGTAAATCTGGACATCTAGCTTAAATGTGAACAGGTAGGGTAAATCTGGACATGTAGGGTAAATGTGAACACATAAGGTAAATGTGAACATGTAGGGTAAATGTGAACATGTAGGGTAAATGCGAACATGTAGGGTAAATGTGAACATGTAGGGTAAATCTGGACATGTAGAGAAAATCTGGACATGTAGGGTAAATGTGAACAGGTAGGGTAAATCTGAACATTCAGGGTAAATCTGAACATGTAGGGTAAATGTGAACATCCAGGGTAAATCTGGACATCTAAGGTAAATCTGGACATCTAGCTTAAATGTGAACAGGTAGGGTAAATGTGAACAGGTAGGGTAAATCTGGACATCCAGGGTAAATCTGAACATCCAGGGTAAATCTGAACATCCAGGGTAAATCTGAACATCTAGGTTAAATCTGAAAATGTAGGGTAAATCTGAACATCCAGGGTAAATCTGGACATCTAAGGTAAATCTGGACATCTAGCTTAAATGTGAACAGGTAGGGTAAATGTGAACAGGTAGGGTAAATCTGAACATCCAGGGTAAATCTGAACATCCAGGGTAAATCTGGACATCTAAGGTAAATCTGGACATCTAGCTTAAATGTGAACAGGTAGGGTAAATCTGGACATGTAGGGTAAATGCGAACATGTAGGGTAAATGTGAACATGTAGGGTAAATGTGAACATGTAGGGTAAATCTGGACATGTAGAGAAAATCTGGACATGTAGGGTAAATGTGAACAGGTAGGGTAAATCTGAACATTCAGGGTAAATCTGAACATGTAGGGTAAATGTGAACAGGTAGAGAAAATCTGAACATCCAGGGTAAATCTGAACATGTAGGGTAAATGTGAACATCCAGGGTAAATCTGAACATCCAGTGTAAATCTGAACATGTAGGGTAAATCTGAACATCTAGGGTAAATCTGAACATGTAGGGTAAATCTGAACATCCAGGGTAAATCTGAACATCTAGGGTAAATCTGAACATGTAGGGTAAATCTGAACATCCAGGGTAAATCTGAACATCCAGGGTAAATGTGAACAGGTAGGGTAAATCTGAACATCTAAGGTAAATCTGAACGTGTAGGGTAAATCTGAACATCCAGGGTAAATCTGAACATCCAGAGTAAATCTGAAATCTAGGGTAAATCTGGATATGTAAGGTAAATCTGAACATCCAGGGTAAATCTGAAAATTTAGGGTAAATCTGGACATGTAGTGTAAATGTGAACATGTAGTGTAAATGTGAACATGTAGGGTAAATCTGGACATGTAGAGAAAATCTGGACATGTAGGGTAAATGTGAACAGGTAGGGTAAATCTGAACATCCAGGGTAAATCTGAACATCTAGGGTAAATGTGAACATCCAGGGTAAATGTGAACATCCAGGGTAAATCTGAACATCCAGGGTAAATCTGAACATGTAGGGTAAATCTGAACATCCAGGGTAAATCTGAACATCCAGGGTAAATCTGGACATCTAAGGTAAATCTGGACATCTAGCTTAAATGTGAACAGGTAGGGTAAATCTGGACATGTAGGGTAAATGTGAACACATAAGGTAAATGCGAACATGTAGGGTAAATGTGAACATGTAGGGTAAATCTGGACATCCAGGGTAAATCTGAACATCCAGGGTAAATCTGAACATCTAGGGTAAATCTGGACATCTAAGGTAAATCTGGACATCTAGCTTAAATGTGAACAGGTAGGGTAAATCTGAACATCCAGGGTAAATCTGAACAGCCAGGGTAAATCTGGACATCTAAGGTAAATCTGGACATCTAGCTTAAATGTGAACAGGTAGGGTAAATCTGGACATGTAGGGTAAATGTGAACACATAAGGTAAATGTGAACATGTAGGGTAAACGTGAACATGTAGGGTAAATGCGAACATGTAGGGTAAATGTGAACATGTAGGGTAAATCTGGACATGTAGAGAAAATCTGGACATGTAGGGTAAATGTGAACAGGTAGGGTAAATCTGAACATTCAGGGTAAATCTGAACATGTAGGGTAAATGTGAACAGGTAGGGTAAATCTGAACATCCAGGGTAAATCTGAACATGTAGGGTAAATGTGAACATCCAGGGTAAATCTGAACATCCAGCGTAAATCTGAACATGTAGGGTAAATCTGAACATCTAGGGTAAATCTGAACATGTAGGGTAAATCTGAACATCCAGGGTAAATCTGACCATCTACGGTAAATCTGAACATGTAGGGTAAATCTGAACATCCAGGGTAAATCTGAACATCCAGGGTAAATGTGAACAGGTAGGGTAAATCTGAACATCTAAGGTAAATCTGAACGTGTAGGGTAAATCTGAACATCCAGGGTAAATCTGAACATCCAGAGTAAATCTGAAAATCTAGGGTAAATCTGGATATGTAAGGTAAATCTGAACATCCAGGGTAAATCTGAAAATTTAGGGTAAATGTGAACATGTATTGTAAATGTGAACATGTAGGGTAAATGTGAACATGTAGGGTAAATCTGGACATGTAGAGAAAATCTGGACATGTAGGGTAAATGTGAACAGGTAGGGTAAATCTGAACATCCAGGGTAAATCTGAACATCTAGGGTAAATGTGAACATCCAGGGTAAATGTGAACATCCAGGGTAAATCTGAACATGTAGGGTAAATCTGAACATCCAGGGTAAATCTGAACATCCAGGGTAAATCTGAACATCCAGGGTAAATCTGAACATCCAGGGTAAATCTGAACATGTAGGGTAAATCTGAACATCTAGGGGAAATCTGAACATGTAGGGTAAATCTGAACATCCAGGGTAAATCTGAACATCCAGGGTAAATCTGAACATCCAGGATAAATCTGAATATCTAGGGTAAATCTGAAAATGTAGGGTAAATCTGAACATCCAGGGTAAATCTGGACATCTAAGGTAAATCTGGACATCTAGCTTAAATTTGAACATTTAGGTGAAATGTGAACAAGTAGGGTAAATCTGGACATCCAGGGTAAATGAGAACATGTAGGGTAAATGTGAACATGTAGGGTAAATACGAACATGTAGGGTAAATGTGAATAGGTAGGGTAAATCTGAACATCCAGGGTAAATCTGAACATGTAGGGTAAATGTGAACATCCAGGGTAAATGTGAACGTCCAGGGTAAATCTGAACATGTAGGGTAAATCTGAACACCCAGGGTAAATCTGAACATCTAGGGTAAATCTGAACATCCAGGGGAAATCTGAACATCCAGGGTAAATCTGAACATCCAGGGTAAATCTGAACATCTAGGGTAAATCTGAAAATGTAGGGTAAATCTGAACATCCAGGGTAAATCTGGACATCTAAGGTAAATCTGGACATCTAGCTTAAATGTGAACAGGTAGGGTAAATGTGAACATGTAGGGTAAATGTGAACATGTAGGGTAAATCTGGACATGTAGGGTAAATGTGAACAGGTAGGGTAAATCTGAACATCCAGGGTAAATCTGAACATCTAGGGTAAATGTGAACATCCAGGGTAAATGTGAACATCCAGGGTAAATCTGAACATCCAGGGTAAATCTGAACATGTAGGGTAAATCTGAACATCCAGGGTAAATCTGAACATCCAGGGTAAATCTGGACATCTAAGGTAAATCTGGACATCTAGCTTTAATGTGAACAGGTAGGGTAAATCTGGACATGTAGGGTAAATGTGAACACATAAGGTAAATGCGAACATGTAGGGTAAATGTGAACATGTAGGGTAAATCTGGACATCCAGGGTAAATCTGAACATCCAGGGTAAATCTGAACATCTAGGGTAAATCTGGACATCTAAGGTAAATCTGGACATCTAGCTTAAATGTGAACAGGTAGGGTAAATCTGAACATCCAGGGTAAATCTGAACAGCCAGGGTAAATCTGGACATCTAAGGTAAATCTGGACATCTAGCTTAAATGTGAACAGGTAGGGTAAATCTGGACATGTAGGGTAAATGTGAACACATAAGGTAAATGTGAACATGTAGGGTAAATGTGAACATGTAGGGTAAATGCGAACATGTAGGGTAAATGTGAACATGTAGGGTAAATCTGGACATGTAGAGAAAATCTGGACATGTAGGGTAAATGTGAACAGGTAGGGTAAATCTGAACATTCAGGGTAAATCTGAACATGTAGGGTAAATGTGAACAGGTAGGGTAAATCTGAACATCCAGGGTAAATCTGAACATGTAGGGTAAATGTGAACATCCAGGGTAAATCTGAACATCCAGCGTAAATCTGAACATGTAGGGTAAATCTGAACATCTAGGGTAAATCTGAACATGTAGGGTAAATCTGAACATCCAGGGTAAATCTGACCATCTAGGGTAAATCTGAACATGTAGGGTAAATCTGAACATCCAGGGTAAATCTGAACATCCAGGGTAAATGTGAACAGGTAGGGTAAATCTGAACATCTAAGGTAAATCTGAACGTGTAGGGTAAATCTGAACATCCAGGGTAAATCTGAACATCCAGAGTAAATCTGAAAATCTAGGGTAAATCTGGATATGTAAGGTAAATCTGAACATCCAGGGTAAATCTGAAAATTTAGGGTAAATGTGAACATGTATTGTAAATGTGAACATGTAGGGTAAATGTGAACATGTAGGGTAAATCTGGACATGTAGAGAAAATCTGGAAATGTAGGGTAAATGTGAACAGGTAGGGTAAATCTGAACATCCAGGGTAAATCTGAACATCTAGGGTAAATGTGAACATCCAGGGTAAATGTGAACATCCAGGGTAAATCTGAACATGTAGGGTAAATCTGAACATCCAGGGTAAATCTGAACATCCAGGGTAAATCTGAACATCCAGGGTAAATCTGAACATCCAGGGTAAATCTGAACATGTAGGGTAAATCTGAACATCTAGGGGAAATCTGAACATGTAGGGTAAATCTGAACATCCAGGGTAAATCTGAACATCTAGGGTAAATCTGAACATGTAGGGTAAATCTGAACATCCAGGGTAAATCTGAACATCCAGGATAAATCTGAATATCTAGGGTAAATCTGAAAATGTAGGGTAAATCTGAACATCCAGGGTAAATCTGGACATCTAAGGTAAATCTGGACATCTAGCTTAAATTTGAACATTTAGGTGAAATGTGAACAAGTAGGGTAAATCTGGACATCCAGGGTAAATGAGAACATGTAGGGTAAATGTGAACATGTAGGGTAAATACGAACATGTAGGGTAAATGTGAATAGGTAGGGTAAATCTGGACATGTAGGGTAAATCTGAACATGTAGGGTAAATGTGAACATCCAGGGTAAATGTGAACGTCCAGGGTAAATCTGAACATGTAGGGTAAATCTGAACACCCAGGGTAAATCTGAACATCTAGGGTAAATCTGAACATCCAGGGGAAATCTGAACATCCAGGGTAAATCTGAACATCCAGGGTAAATCTGAACATCTAGGGTAAATCTGAAAATGTAGGGTAAATCTGAACATCCAGGGTAAATCTGGACATCTAAGGTAAATCTGGACATCTAGCTTAAATGTGAACAGGTAGGGTAAATGTGAACAGGTAAGGTAAATCTGGACATCCAGGGTAAATCTGATCCAGGGTAAATCTGAACATCCAGGGTAAATCTGAACATCTAGGTTAAATCTGAAAATGTAGGGTAAATCTGAACATCCAGGGTAAATCTGGACATCTAAGGTAAATCTGGACATCTAGCTTAAATGTGAACAGGTAGGGTAAATGTGAACAGGTAGGGTAAATCTGAACATCCAGGGTAAATCTGAACATCCAGGGTAAATCTGGACATCTAAGGTAAATCTGGACATCTAGCTTAAATGTGAACAGGTAGGGTAAATCTGGACATGTAGGGTAAATGTGAACACGTAAGGTAAATGCGAACATGTAGGGTAAATGTGAACATGTAGGGTAAATGCGAACATGTAGGGTAAATGTGAACATGTAGGGTAAATCTGGACATGTAGAGAAAATCTGGACATGTAGGGTAAATGTGAACAGGTAGGGTAAATCTGAACATTCAGGGTAAATCTGAACATGTAGGGTAAATGTGAACAGGTAGAGAAAATCTGAACATCCAGGGTAAATCTGAACATGTAGGGTAAATGTGAACATCCAGGGTAAATCTGAACATCCAGTGTAAATCTGAACATGTAGGGTAAATCTGAACATCTAGGGTAAATCTGAACATGTAGGGTAAATCTGAACATCCAGGGTAAATCTGAACATCTAGGGTAAATCTGAACATGTAGGGTAAATCTGAACATCCAGGGTAAATCTGAACATCCAGGGTAAATGTGAACAGGTAGGGTAAATCTGAACATCTAAGGTAAATCTGAACGTGTAGGGTAAATCTGAACATCCAGGGTAAATCTGAACATCCAGAGTAAATCTGAAATCTAGGGTAAATCTGGATATGTAAGGTAAATCTGAACATCCAGGGTAAATCTGAAAATTTAGGGTAAATCTGGACATGTAGTGTAAATGTGAACATGTAGGGTAAATGTGAACATGTAGGGTAAATCTGGACATGTAGAGAAAATCTGGACATGTAGGGTAAATGTGAACAGGTAGGGTAAATCTGAACATCCAGGGTAAATCTGAACATCTAGGGTAAATGTGAACATCCAGGGTAAATGTGAACATCCAGGGTAAATCTGAACATCCAGGGTAAATCTGAACATGTAGGGTAAATCTGAACATCCAGGGTAAATCTGAACATCCAGGGTAAATCTGGACATCTAAGGTAAATCTGGACATCTAGCTTAAATGTGAACAGGTAGGGTAAATCTGGACATGTAGGGTAAATGTGAACACATAAGGTAAATGCGAACATGTAGGGTAAATGTGAACATGTAGGGTAAATCTGGACATCCAGGGTAAATCTGAACATCCAGGGTAAATCTGAACATCTAGGGTAAATCTGGACATCTAAGGTAAATCTGGACATCTAGCTTAAATGTGAACAGGTAGGGTAAATCTGAACATCCAGGGTAAATCTGAACATCCAGGGTAAATCTGGACATCTAAGGTAAATCTGGACATCTAGCTTAAATGTGAACAGGTAGGGTAAATCTGGACATGTAGGGTAAATGTGAACACATAAGGTAAATGCGAACATGTAGGGTAAATGTGAACATGTAGGGTAAATGCGAACATGTAGGGTAAATGTGAACATGTAGGGTAAATCTGGACATGTAGAGAAAATCTGGACATGTAGGGTAAATGTGAACAGGTAGGGTAAATCTGAACATTCAGGGTAAATCTGAACATGTAGGGTAAATGTGAACAGGTAGGGTAAATCTGAACATCCAGGGTAAATCTGAACATGTAGGGTAAATGTGAACATCCAGGGTAAATCTGAACATCCAGCGTAAATCTGAACATGTAGGGTAAATCTGAACATCTAGGGTAAATCTGAACATGTAGGGTAAATCTGAACATCCAGGGTAAATCTGACCATCTAGGGTAAATCTGAACATGTAGGGTAAATCTGAACATCCAGGGTAAATCTGAACATCCAGGGTAAATGTGAACAGGTAGGGTAAATCTGAACATCTAAGGTAAATCTGAACGTGTAGGGTAAATCTGAACATCCAGGGTAAATCTGAACATCCAGAGTAAATCTGAAAATCTAGGGTAAATCTGGATATGTAAGGTAAATCTGAACATCCAGGGTAAATCTGAAAATTTAGGGTAAATGTGAACATGTATTGTAAATGTGAACATGTAGGGTAAATGTGAACATGTAGGGTAAATCTGGACATGTAGAGAAAATCTGGAAATGTAGGGTAAATGTGAACAGGTAGGGTAAATCTGAACATCCAGGGTAAATCTGAACATCTAGGGTAAATGTGAACATCCAGGGTAAATGTGAACATCCAGGGTAAATCTGAACATGTAGGGTAAATCTGAACATCCAGGGTAAATCTGAACATCCAGGGTAAATCTGAACATCCAGGGTAAATCTGAACATCCAGGGTAAATCTGAACATGTAGGGTAAATCTGAACATCTAGGGGAAATCTGAACATGTAGGGTAAATCTGAACATCCAGGGTAAATCTGAACATCTAGGGTAAATCTGAACATGTAGGGTAAATCTGAACATCCAGGGTAAATCTGAACATCCAGGATAAATCTGAATATCTAGGGTAAATCTGAAAATGTAGGGTAAATCTGAACATCCAGGGTAAATCTGGACATCTAAGGTAAATCTGGACATCTAGCTTAAATTTGAACATTTAGGTGAAATGTGAACAAGTAGGGTAAATCTGGACATCCAGGGTAAATGAGAACATGTAGGGTAAATGTGAACATGTAGGGTAAATACGAACATGTAGGGTAAATGTGAATAGGTAGGGTAAATCTGGACATGTAGGGTAAATCTGAACATGTAGGGTAAATGTGAACATCCAGGGTAAATGTGAACGTCCAGGGTAAATCTGAACATCCAGGGTAAATCTGAACACCCAGGGTAAATCTGAACATCTAGGGTAAATCTGAACATCCAGGGGAAATCTGAACATCCAGGGTAAATCTGAACATCCAGGGTAAATCTGAACATCTAGGGTAAATCTGAAAATGTAGGGTAAATCTGAACATCCAGGGTAAATCTGGACATCTAAGGTAAATCTGGACATCTAGCTTAAATGTGAACAGGTAGGGTAAATGTGAACAGGTAAGGTAAATCTGGACATCCAGGGTAAATCTGATCCAGGGTAAATCTGAACATCCAGGGTAAATCTGAACATCTAGGTTAAATCTGAAAATGTAGGGTAAATCTGAACATCCAGGGTAAATCTGGACATCTAAGGTAAATCTGGACATCTAGCTTAAATGTGAACAGGTAGGGTAAATGTGAACAGGTAGGGTAAATCTGAACATCCAGGGTAAATCTGAACATCCAGGGTAAATCTGGACATCTAAGGTAAATCTGGACATCTAGCTTAAATGTGAACAGGTAGGGTAAATCTGGACATGTAGGGTAAATGTGAACACGTAAGGTAAATGCGAACATGTAGGGTAAATGTGAACATGTAGGGTAAATGCGAACATGTAGGGTAAATGTGAACATGTAGGGTAAATCTGGACATGTAGAGAAAATCTGGACATGTAGGGTAAATGTGAACAGGTAGGGTAAATCTGAACATTCAGGGTAAATCTGAACATGTAGGGTAAATGTGAACAGGTAGAGAAAATCTGAACATCCAGGGTAAATGTGAACATGTAGGGTAAATGTGAACATCCAGGGTAAATCTGAACATCCAGTGTAAATCTGAACATGTAGGGTAAATCTGAACATCTAGGGTAAATCTGAACATGTAGGGTAAATCTGAACATCCAGGGTAAATCTGAACATCTAGGGTAAATCTGAACATGTAGGGTAAATCTGAACATCCAGGGTAAATCTGAACATCCAGGGTAAATGTGAACAGGTAGGGTAAATCTGAACATCTAAGGTAAATCTGAACGTGTAGGGTAAATCTGAACATCCAGGGTAAATCTGAACATCCAGAGTAAATCTGAAATCTAGGGTAAATCTGGATATGTAAGGTAAATCTGAACATCCAGGGTAAATCTGAAAATTTAGGGTAAATCTGGACATGTAGTGTAAATGTGAACATGTAGGGTAAATGTGAACATGTAGGGTAAATCTGGACATGTAGAGAAAATCTGGACATGTAGGGTAAATGTGAACAGGTAGGGTAAATCTGAACATCCAGGGTAAATCTGAACATCTAGGGTAAATGTGAACATCCAGGGTAAATGTGAACATCCAGGGTAAATCTGAACATCCAGGGTAAATCTGAACATGTAGGGTAAATCTGAACATCCAGGGTAAATCTGAACATCCAGGGTAAATCTGGACATCTAAGGTAAATCTGGACATCTAGCTTAAATGTGAACAGGTAGGGTAAATCTGGACATGTAGGGTAAATGTGAACACATAAGGTAAATGCGAACATGTAGGGTAAATGTGAACATGTAGGGTAAATCTGGACATCCAGGGTAAATCTGAACATCCAGGGTAAATCTGAACATCTAGGGTAAATCTGGACATCTAAGGTAAATCTGGACATCTAGCTTAAATGTGAACAGGTAGGGTAAATCTGAACATCCAGGGTAAATCTGAACATCCAGGGTAAATCTGGACATCTAAGGTAAATCTGGACATCTAGCTTAAATGTGAACAGGTAGGGTAAATCTGGACATGTAGGGTAAATGTGAACACATAAGGTAAATGCGAACATGTAGGCTAAATGTGAACATGTAGGGTAAATGCGAACATGTAGGGTAAATGTGAACATGTAGGGTAAATCTGGACATGTAGAGAAAATCTGGACATGTAGGGTAAATGTGAACAGGTAGGGTAAATCTGAACATTCAGGGTAAATCTGAACATGTAGGGTAAATGTGAACAGGTAGGGTAAATCTGAACATCCAGGGTAAATCTGAACATGTAGGGTAAATGTGAACATCCAGGGTAAATCTGAACATCCAGCGTAAATCTGAACATGTAGGGTAAATCTGAACATCTAGGGTAAATCTGAACATGTAGGGTAAATCTGAACATACAGGGTAAATCTGACCATCTAGGGTAAATCTGAACATGTAGGGTAAATCTGAACATCCAGGGTAAATCTGAACATCCAGGGTAAATGTGAACAGGTAGGGTAAATCTGAACATCTAAGGTAAATCTGAACGTGTAGGGTAAATCTGAACATCCAGGGTAAATCTGAACATCCAGAGTAAATCTGAAAATCTAGGGTAAATCTGGATATGTAAGGTAAATCTGAACATCCAGGGTAAATCTGAAAATTTAGGGTAAATGTGAACATGTATTGTAAATGTGAACATGTAGGGTAAATGTGAACATGTAGGGTAAATCTGGACATGTAGAGAAAATCTGGACATGTAGGGTAAATGTGAACAGGTAGGGTAAATCTGAACATCCAGGGTAAATGCGAACATGTAGAGTAAATGTGAACATGTAGGGTAAATGCGAACATGTAGGGTAAATGTGAAAATGTAGGGTAAATCTGGACATGTAAGGTAAATGTGAACGGGTAGGGTAAATCTTGACATGTAGGGTAAATCTGAACATCCAGGGTAAATCTGAACATGTAGGGTAAATGTGAACAGGTAGGGTAAATCTGAACAGGTAGGGTAAATCTGAACATCCAGGGTAAATCTGAACATCTAGGGTAAATCTGAACATGTAGGGTAAATCTGAACATCCAGGGTAAATCTGAACATCCAGGGTAAATCTGAACATCTAGGGTAAATCTGAAAATGTAGGGTAAATCTGAACATCCAGGGTAAATCTGGACATCTAAGGTAAATCTGGACATCTAGCTTAAATTTGAACATTTAGGTGAAATGTGAACAAGTAAGGTAAATCTGGACATCCAGGGTAAATGTGAACATGTAGGGTAAATGCGAACATGTAGGGTAAATGTGAACATGTAGGGTAAATGCGAACATGTAGGGTAAATGCGAACATGTAGGGTAAATGTGAACATGTAGGGTAAATCTGGATTTGTAGGGTAAATGTGAACGGGTAGGGTAAATCTGGACATGTAGGGTAAATGTGAACATGTAGGGTAAATCTGGACATCCAGGGTAAATCTGAACATGTAGGGTAAATGTGAACAGGTAGGGTAAATCTGAACATGTAGGGTAAATCTGAACATCCAGGGTAAATCTGAACATCTAGGGTAAATCTGAACATGTAGGGTAAATCTGAACATCCAGGGTAAATCTGAACATCCAGGGTAAATCTGAACATCTAGGGTAAATCTGAAAATGTAGGGTAAATCTGAACATCCAGGGTAAATCTGAACATGTAGGGTAAATGTGAACAGGTAGGGTAAATCTGAACATGTAGGGTAAATCTGAACATCCAGGGTAAATCTGAACATCTAGGGTAAATCTGAACATGTTTGGTAAATCTGAACTTCCAGGTAAATCTGAACATCCAGGGTAAATCTGAACATCTAGGGTAAATCTGAAAATGTAGGGTAAATCTGAACATCCAGGGTAAATCTGGACATCTAAGGTAAATCTGGACATCTAGCTTAAATTTGAACATTTAGGGGAAATGTTAACAGGTAGGGTAAATCTGGACATCCAGGGTAAATGTGAACATGTAGGGTAAATGTGAACATGTAGGGTAAATGCGAACATGTAGGGTAAATGTGAACATGTAGGGTAAATGTGAACACGTAGGGAAAATGCGAACATGTAGGGTAAATGCGAACATGTAGCGTAAATGTGAACATGTAGGGTAAATCTGGACGTGTAGGGTAAATGTGAACAGGTAGGGTAAATCTGGACTTGTAGGGTAAATGTGAACATGTAGGGTAAATCTGGACATGTAGAGAAAATCTGGACATGTAGGGTAAATGTGAACAGGTAGGGTAAATCTGAACATTCAGGGTAAATCTGAACATGTAGGGTAAATGTGAACAGGTAGGGTAAATCTGAACATGTAGGGTAAATCTGAACATCCAGGGTAAATCTGAGCATTCAGGGTAAATCTGAACATCTAGGGTAAATCTGAACATGTAGGGTAAATCTGAACATCCAGGGTAAATCTGAACATCCAGGGTAAATCTGAATATCTAGGGTAAATCTGAACATCTAGGGTAAATCTGAACATGTAGGGTAAATCTGAACATCCAGGGTAAATCTGAACATCCAGGGTAAATCTGAACATCCAGGGTAAATCTGAACATCTAGGGTAAATCTGAAAATGTAGGGTAAATCTGAACATCCAGGGTAAATCTGAACATGTAGGGTAAATGTGAACAGGTAGGGTAAATCTGAACATGTAGGGTAAATCTGAACATCCAGGGTAAATCTGAACATCTAGGGTAAATCTGAACATGTAGGGTAAATCTGAACATCCAGGGTAAATCTGGACATCTAAGGTAAATCTGGACATCTAGCTTAAATGTGAACAGGTAGGGTAAATGTGAACAGGTAGGGTAAATCTGGACATCCAGGGTAAATCTGAACATCCAGGGTAAATCTGAACATCCAGGGTAAATCTGAACATCGAGGGTAAATCTGGACATCTAAGGTAAATCTGGACATCTAGCTTAAATGTGAACAGGTAGGGTAAATGTGAACAGGTAGGGTAAATCTGAACATCCAGGGTAAATCTGAACATCCAGGGTAAATCTGGACATCTAAGGTAAATCTGGACATGTAGCTTAAATGTGAACAGGTAGGGTAAATCTGGACATGTAGGGTAAATGTGAACACGTAAGGTAAATGCGAACATGTAGGGTAAATGTCAACACGTAGGGTAAATGCGAACATGTAGGGTAAATGTGAACATGTAGGGTAAATCTGGACATGTAGAGAAAATCTGGACATGTAGGGTAAATGTGAACAGGTAGGGTAAATCTGAACATTCAGGGTAAATCTGAACATGTAGGGTAAATGTGAACAGGTAGGGTAAATCTGAACATCCAGGGTAAATCTGAACATGTAGGGTAAATCTGAACATCCAGGGTAAATCTGAACATCCAGGGTAAATCTGAACATGTAGGGTAAATCTGAACATCTAGGGGAAATCTGAACATGTAGGGTAAATCTGAACATCCAGGGTAAATCTGAACATCTAGGGTAAATCTGAACATGTAGGGTAAATCTGAACATCCAGGGTAAATCTGAACATCCAGGATAAATCTGAATATCTAGGGTAAATCTGGACATCTAGCTTAAATTTGAACATTTAGGTGAAATGTGAACAAGTAGGGTAAATCTGGACATCCAGGGTAAATGAGAACATGTAGGGTAAATGTGAACATGTAGGGTAAATACGAACATGTAGGGTAAATGTGAATAGGTAGGGTAAATCTGAACATCCAGGGTAAATCTGAACATGTAGGGTAAATGTGAACATCCAGGGTAAATGTGAACGTCCAGGGTAAATCTGAACATGTAGGGTAAATGTGAACATGTAGGGTAAATGCGAACATGTAGGGTAAATGTGAACATGTAGGGTAAATCTGGACATGTAGAGAAAATCTGGACATGTAGGGTAAATGTGAACAGGTAGGGTAAATCTGAACATTCAGGGTAAATCTGAACATGTAGGGTAAATGTGAACAGGTAGAGAAAATCTGAACATCCAGGGTAAATCTGAACATGTAGGGTAAATGTGAACATCCAGGGTAAATCTGAACATCCAGTGTAAATCTGAACATGTAGGGTAAATCTGAACATCTAGGGTAAATCTGAACATGTAGGGTAAATCTGAACATCCAGGGTAAATCTGAACATCTAGGGTAAATCTGAACATGTAGGGTAAATCTGAACATCCAGGGTAAATCTGAACATCCAGGGTAAATTTGAACAGGTAGGGTAAATCTGAACATCTAAGGTAAATCTGAACGTGTAGGGTAAATCTGAACATCCAGGGTAAATCTGAACATCCAGAGTAAATCTGAAATCTAGGGTAAATCTGGATATGTAAGGTAAATCTGAACATCCAGGGTAAATCTGAAAATTTAGGGTAAATCTGGACATGTAGTGTAAATGTGAACATGTAGGGTAAATGTGAACATGTAGGGTAAATCTGGACATGTAGAGAAAATCTTGACATGTAGGGTAAATGTGAACAGGTAGGGTAAATCTGAACATCCAGGGTAAATCTGAACATCTAGGGTAAATGTGAACATCCAGGGTAAATCTGAACATCCAGGGAAAATTTGAACATCCAGGGTAAATCTGAACATCCAGAGTAAATCTGAAGATCTAGGGTAAATCTGGATACGTAAGGTAAATCTGAACATCCAGGGTAAATCTGAACATGTAGGGTAAATGTGAACATGTAGGGTAAATGCGAACATGTAGGGTAAATGTGAACATGTAGGGTAAATCTGGACATGTAGAGAAAATCTGGACATGTAGGGTAAATCTGAACAGGTAGGGTAAATCTGAACATCCAGGGTAAATCTGAACATCTAGGGTAAATCTGAAAATGTAGGGTAAATCTGAACATCCAGGGTAAATCTGGACATCTAAGGTAAATCTGGACATCTAGCTTAAATGTGAACAGGTAGGGTAAATGTGAACAGGTAGGGTAAATCTGGACATCCAGGGTAAATCTGAACATCCAGGGTAAATCTGAACATCCAGGGTAAATCTGAACATCGAGGGTAAATCTGGACATGTAGCTTAAATGTGAACAGGTAGGGTAAATCTGGACATGTAGGGTAAATGTGAACACGTAAGGTAAATGCGAACATGTAGGGTAAATGTCAACACGTAGGGTAAATGCGAACATGTAGGGTAAATGTGAACATGTAGGGTAAATCTGGACATGTAGAGAAAATCTGGACATGTAGGGTAAATGTGAACAGGTAGGGTAAATCTGAACATTCAGGGTAAATCTGAACATGTAGGGTAAATGTGAACAGGTAGGGTAAATCTGAACATCCAGGGTAAATCTGAACATGTAGGGTAAATCTGAACATCCAGGGTAAATCTGAACATCCAGGGTAAATCTGAACATGTAGGGTAAATCTGAACATCTAGGGGAAATCTGAACATGTAGGGTAAATCTGAACATCCAGGGTAAATCTGAACATCTAGGGTAAATCTGAACATGTAGGGTAAATCTGAACATCTAGGGTAAATCTGAACATGTTTGGTAAATCTGAACTTCCAGGTAAATCTGAACATCCAGGGTAAATCTGAACATCTAGGGTAAATCTGAAAATGTAGGGTAAATCTGAACATCCAGGGTAAATCTGGACATCTAAGGTAAATCTGGACATCTAGCTTAAATTTGAACATTTAGGGGAAATGTTAACAGGTAGGGTAAATCTGGACATCCAGGGTAAATGTGAACATGTAGGGTAAATGTGAACATGTAGGGTAAATGCGAACATGTAGGGTAAATGTGAACATGTAGGGTAAATGTGAACACGTAGGGAAAATGCGAACATGTAGGGTAAATGCGAACATGTAGCGTAAATGTGAACATGTAGGGTAAATCTGGACGTGTAGGGTAAATGTGAACAGGTAGGGTAAATCTGGACTTGTAGGGTAAATGTGAACATGTAGGGTAAATCTGGACATGTAGAGAAAATCTGGACATGTAGGGTAAATGTGAACAGGTAGGGTAAATCTGAACATTCAGGGTAAATCTGAACATGTAGGGTAAATGTGAACAGGTAGGGTAAATCTGAACATGTAGGGTAAATCTGAACATCCAGGGTAAATCTGAGCATTCAGGGTAAATCTGAACATCTAGGGTAAATCTGAACATGTAGGGTAAATCTGAACATCCAGGGTAAATCTGAACATCCAGGGTAAATCTGAATATCTAGGGTAAATCTGAACATCTAGGGTAAATCTGAACATGTAGGGTAAATCTGAACATCCAGGGTAAATCTGAACATCCAGGGTAAATCTGAACATCCAGGGTAAATCTGAACATCTAGGGTAAATCTGAAAATGTAGGGTAAATCTGAACATCCAGGGTAAATCTGAACATGTAGGGTAAATGTGAACAGGTAGGGTAAATCTGAACATGTAGGGTAAATCTGAACATCCAGGGTAAATCTGAACATCTAGGGTAAATCTGAACATGTAGGGTAAATCTGAACATCCAGGGTAAATCTGGACATCTAAGGTAAATCTGGACATCTAGCTTAAATGTGAACAGGTAGGGTAAATGTGAACAGGTAGGGTAAATCTGGACATCCAGGGTAAATCTGAACATCCAGGGTAAATCTGAACATCCAGGGTAAATCTGAACATCGAGGGTAAATCTGGACATCTAAGGTAAATCTGGACATCTAGCTTAAATGTGAACAGGTAGGGTAAATGTGAACAGGTAGGGTAAATCTGAACATCCAGGGTAAATCTGAACATCCAGGGTAAATCTGGACATCTAAGGTAAATCTGGACATGTAGCTTAAATGTGAACAGGTAGGGTAAATCTGGACATGTAGGGTAAATGTGAACACGTAAGGTAAATGCGAACATGTAGGGTAAATGTCAACACGTAGGGTAAATGCGAACATGTAGGGTAAATGTGAACATGTAGGGTAAATCTGGACATGTAGAGAAAATCTGGACATGTAGGGTAAATGTGAACAGGTAGGGTAAATCTGAACATTCAGGGTAAATCTGAACATGTAGGGTAAATGTGAACAGGTAGGGTAAATCTGAACATCCAGGGTAAATCTGAACATGTAGGGTAAATCTGAACATCCAGGGTAAATCTGAACATCCAGGGTAAATCTGAACATGTAGGGTAAATCTGAACATCTAGGGGAAATCTGAACATGTAGGGTAAATCTGAACATCCAGGGTAAATCTGAACATCTAGGGTAAATCTGAACATGTAGGGTAAATCTGAACATCCAGGGTAAATCTGAACATCCAGGATAAATCTGAATATCTAGGGTAAATCTGGACATCTAGCTTAAATTTGAACATTTAGGTGAAATGTGAACAAGTAGGGTAAATCTGGACATCCAGGGTAAATGAGAACATGTAGGGTAAATGTGAACATGTAGGGTAAATACGAACATGTAGGGTAAATGTGAATAGGTAGGGTAAATCTGAACATCCAGGGTAAATCTGAACATGTAGGGTAAATGTGAACATCCAGGGTAAATGTGAACGTCCAGGGTAAATCTGAACATGTAGGGTAAATGTGAACATGTAGGGTAAATGCGAACATGTAGGGTAAATGTTAACATGTAGGGTAAATCTGGACATGTAGAGAAAATCTGGACATGTAGGGTAAATGTGAACAGGTAGGGTAAATCTGAACATTCAGGGTAAATCTGAACATGTAGGGTAAATGTGAACAGGTAGAGAAAATCTGAACATCCAGGGTAAATCTGAACATGTAGGGTAAATGTGAACATCCAGGGTAAATCTGAACATCCAGTGTAAATCTGAACATGTAGGGTAAATCTGAACATCTAGGGTAAATCTGAACATGTAGGGTAAATCTGAACATCCAGGGTAAATCTGAACATCTAGGGTAAATCTGAACATGTAGGGTAAATCTGAACATCCAGGGTAAATCTGAACATCCAGGGTAAATTTGAACAGGTAGGGTAAATCTGAACATCTAAGGTAAATCTGAACGTGTAGGGTAAATCTGAACATCCAGGGTAAATCTGAACATCCAGAGTAAATCTGAAATCTAGGGTAAATCTGGATATGTAAGGTAAATCTGAACATCCAGGGTAAATCTGAAAATCTAGGGTAAATCTGGACATGTAGTGTAAATGTGAACATGTAGGGTAAATGTGAACATGTAGGGTAAATCTGGACATGTAGAGAAAATCTGGACATGTAGGGTAAATGTGAACAGGTAGGGTAAATCTGAACATCCAGGGTAAATCTGAACATCTAGGGTAAATGTGAACATCCAGGGTAAATCTGAACATCCAGGGAAAATTTGAACATCCAGGGTAAATCTGAACATCCAGAGTAAATCTGAAGATCTAGGGTAAATCTGGATACGTAAGGTAAATCTGAACATCCAGGGTAAATCTGAAAATCTAGGGTAAATCTGAAAATCTAGGGTAAATCTGGACATGTAGTGTAAATGTGAACATGTAGGGTAAATCTGGACATGTAGAGAAAATCTGGACATGTAGGGTAAATCTGAACAGGTAGGGTAAATCTGAACATCCAGGGTAAATCTGAACATCTAGGGTAAATCTGAAAATGTAGGGTAAATCTGAACATCCAGGGTAAATCTGGACATCTAAGGTAAATCTGGACATCTAGCTTAAATGTGAACAGGTAGGGTAAATGTGAACAGGTAGGGTAAATCTGGACATCCAGGGTAAATCTGAACATCCAGGGTAAATCTGAACATCCAGGGTAAATCTGAACATCGAGGGTAAATCTGGACATGTAGCTTAAATGTGAACAGGTAGGGTAAATCTGGACATGTAGGGTAAATGTGAACACGTAAGGTAAATGCGAACATGTAGGGTAAATGTCAACACGTAGGGTAAATGCGAACATGTAGGGTAAATGTGAACATGTAGGGTAAATCTGGACATGTAGAGAAAATCTGGACATGTAGGGTAAATGTGAACAGGTAGGGTAAATCTGAACATTCAGGGTAAATCTGAACATGTAGGGTAAATGTGAACAGGTAGGGTAAATCTGAACATCCAGGGTAAATCTGAACATGTAGGGTAAATCTGAACATCCAGGGTAAATCTGAACATCCAGGGTAAATCTGAACATGTAGGGTAAATCTGAACATCTAGGGGAAATCTGAACATGTAGGGTAAATCTGAACATCCAGGGTAAATCTGAACATCTAGGGTAAATCTGAACATGTAGGGTAAATCTGAACATCCAGGGTAAATCTGAACATCCAGGATAAATCTGAATATCTAGGGTAAATCTGAAAATGTAGGGTAAATCTGAACATCCAGGGTAAATCTGGACATCTAGCTTAAATTTGAACATTTAGGTGAAATGTGAACAAGTAGGGTAAATCTGGACATCCAGGGTAAATGAGAACATGTAGGGTAAATGTGAACATGTAGGGTAAATACGAACATGTAGGGTAAATGTGAATAGGTAGGGTAAATCTGAACATCCAGGGTAAATCTGAACATGTAGGGTAAATGTGAACATCCAGGGTAAATGTGAACGTCCAGGGTAAATCTGAACATGTAGGGTAAATCTGAACACCCAGGGTAAATCTGAACATCTAGGGTAAATCTGAACATCCAGGGGAAATCTGAACATCCAGGGTAAATCTGAACATCCAGGGTAAATCTGAACATCTAGGGTAAATCTGAAAATGTAGGGTAAATCTGAACATCCAGGGTAAATCTGGACATCTAAGGTAAATCTGGACATCTAGCTTAAATGTGAACAGGTAGGGTAAATGTGAACAGGTAGGGTAAATCTGGACATCCAGGGTAAATCTGAACATCCAGGGTAAATCTGAACATCCAGGGTAAATCTGAACATCTAGGTTAAATCTGAAAATGTAGGGTAAATCTGAACATCCAGGGTAAATCTGGACATCTAAGGTAAATCTGGACATGTAGTGTAAATGTGAACAGGTAGGGTAAATGTGAACAGGTAGGGTAAATCTGAACATCCAGGGTAAATCTGAACATCCAGGGTAAATCTGGACATCTAAGGTAAATCTGGACATCTAGCTTAAATGTGAACAGGTAGGGTAAATCTGGACATGTAGGGTAAATGCGAACATGTAGGGTAAATGTGAACATGTAGGGTAAATGTGAACATGTAGGGTAAATCTGGACATGTAGAGAAAATCTGGACATGTAGGGTAAATGTGAACAGGTAGGGTAAATCTGAACATTCAGGGTAAATCTGAACATGTAGGGTAAATGTGAACAGGTAGAGAAAATCTGAACATCCAGGGTAAATCTGAACATGTAGGGTAAATGTGAACATCCAGGGTAAATCTGAACATCCAGTGTAAATCTGAACATGTAGGGTAAATCTGAACATCTAGGGTAAATCTGAACATGTAGGGTAAATCTGAACATCCAGGGTAAATCTGAACATCTAGGGTAAATCTGAACATGTAGGGTAAATCTGAACATCCAGGGTAAATCTGAACATCCAGGGTAAATGTGAACAGGTAGGGTAAATCTGAACATCTAAGGTAAATCTGAACGTGTAGGGTAAATCTGAACATCCAGGGTAAATCTGAACATCCAGAGTAAATCTGAAATCTAGGGTAAATCTGGATATGTAAGGTAAATCTGAACATCCAGGGTAAATCTGAAAATTTAGGGTAAATCTGGACATGTAGTGTAAATGTGAACATGTAGTGTAAATGTGAACATGTAGGGTAAATCTGGACATGTAGAGAAAATCTGGACATGTAGGGTAAATGTGAACAGGTAGGGTAAATCTGAACATCCAGGGTAAATCTGAACATCTAGGGTAAATGTGAACATCCAGGGTAAATGTGAACATCCAGGGTAAATCTGAACATCCAGGGTAAATCTGAACATGTAGGGTAAATCTGAACATCCAGGGTAAATCTGAACATCCAGGGTAAATCTGGACATCTAAGGTAAATCTGGACATCTAGCTTAAATGTGAACAGGTAGGGTAAATCTGGACATGTAGGGTAAATGTGAACACGTAAGGTAAATGCGAACATGTAGGGTAAATCTGGACATGTAGAGAAAATCTGGACATGTAGGGTAAATGTGAACAGGTAGGGTAAATCTGAACATTCAGGGTAAATCTGAACATGTAGGGTAAATGTGAACAGGTAGAGAAAATCTGAACATCCAGGGTAAATCTGAACATGTAGGGTAAATGTGAACATCCAGGGTAAATCTGAACATCCAGTGTAAATCTGAACATGTAGGGTAAATCTGAACATCTAGGGTAAATCTGAACATGTAGGGTAAATCTGAACATCCAGGGTAAATCTGAACATCTAGGGTAAATCTGAACATGTAGGGTAAATCTGAACATCCAGGGTAAATCTGAACATCCAGGGTAAATGTGAACAGGTAGGGTAAATCTGAACATCTAAGGTAAATCTGAACGTGTAGGGTAAATCTGAACATCCAGGGTAAATCTGAACATCCAGAGTAAATCTGAAATCTAGGGTAAATCTGGATATGTAAGGTAAATCTGAAAATTTAGGGTAAATCTGGACATGTAGTGTAAATGTGAACATGTAGTGTAAATGTGAACATGTAGGGTAAATGTGAACATGTAGGGTAAATCTGGACATGTAGGGTAAATGTGAACAGGTAGGGTAAATCTGAACATCCAGGGTAAATCTGAACATCTAGGGTAAATGTGAACATCCAGGGTAAATGTGAACATCCAGGGTAAATCTGAACATCCAGGGTAAATCTGAACATGTAGGGTAAATCTGAACATCCAGGGTAAATCTGAACATCCAGGGTAAATCTGGACATCTAAGGTAAATCTGGACATCTAGCTTAAATGTGAACAGGTAGGGTAAATCTGGACATGTAGGGTAAATGTGAACACATAAGGTAAATGCGAACATGTAGGGTAAATGTGAACATGTAGGGTAAATCTGGACATCCAGGGTAAATCTGAACATCCAGGGTAAATGTGAACAGGTAGGGTAAATCTGAACATCCAGGGTAAATCTGAACATCTAGGGTAAATCTGAACATGTAGGGTAAATCTGAACATCCAGGGTAAATCTGAACATCCAGGGTAAATGTGAACAGGTAGGGTAAATCTGAACATCTAAGGTAAATCTGAACGTGTAGGGTAAATCTGAACATCCAGGGTAAATCTGAACATCCAGAGTAAATCTGAAATCTAGGGTAAATCTGGATATGTAAGGTAAATCTGAACATCCAGGGTAAATCTGAAAATTTAGGGTAAATCTGGACATGTAGTGTAAATGTGAACATGTAGTGTAAATGTGAACATGTAGGGTAAATCTGGACATGTAGAGAAAATCTGGACATGTAGGGTAAATGTGAACAGGTAGGGTAAATCTGAACATCCAGGGTAAATCTGAACATCTAGGGTAAATGTGAACATCCAGGGTAAATGTGAACATCCAGGGTAAATCTGAACATCCAGGGTAAATCTGAACATGTAGGGTAAATCTGAACATCCAGGGTAAATCTGAACATCCAGGGTAAATCTGGACATCTAAGGTAAATCTGGACATCTAGCTTAAATGTGAACAGGTAGGGTAAATCTGGACATGTAGGGTAAATGTGAACACATAAGGTAAATGCGAACATGTAGGGTAAATGTGAACATGTAGGGTAAATCTGGACATCCAGGGTAAATCTGAACATCCAGGGTAAATCTGAACATCTAGGGTAAATCTGGACATCTAAGGTAAATCTGGACATCTAGCTTAAATGTGAACAGGTAGGGTAAATCTGAACATCCAGGGTAAATCTGAACAGCCAGGGTAAATCTGGACATCTAAGGTAAATCTGGACATCTAGCTTAAATGTGAACAGGTAGGGTAAATCTGGACATGTAGGGTAAATGTGAACACATAAGGTAAATGTGAACATGTAGGGTAAATGTGAACATGTAGGGTAAATGCGAACATGTAGGGTAAATGTGAACATGTAGGGTAAATCTGGACATGTAGAGAAAATCTGGACATGTAGGGTAAATGTGAACAGGTAGGGTAAATCTGAACATTCAGGGTAAATCTGAACATGTAGGGTAAATCTGAACATCCAGGGTAAATCTGAACATCCAGGGTAAATCTGAACATGTAGGGTAAATGTGAACATCCAGGGTAAATCTGAACATCCAGCGTAAATCTGAACATGTAGGGTAAATCTGAACATCTAGGGTAAATCTGAACATGTAGGGTAAATCTGAACATCCAGGGTAAATCTGACCATCTAGGGTAAATCTGAACATGTAGGGTAAATCTGAACATCCAGGGTAAATCTGAACATCCAGGGTAAATGTGAACAGGTAGGGTAAATCTGAACATCTAAGGTAAATCTGAACGTGTAGGGTAAATCTGAACATCCAGGGTAAATCTGAACATCCAGAGTAAATCTGAAAATCTAGGGTAAATCTGGATATGTAAGGTAAATCTGAACATCCAGGGTAAATCTGAAAATTTAGGGTAAATGTGAACATGTATTGTAAATGTGAACATGTAGGGTAAATGTGAACATGTAGGGTAAATCTGGACATGTAGAGAAAATCTGGACATGTAGGGTAAATGTGAACAGGTAGGGTAAATCTGAACATCCAGGGTAAATCTGAACATCTAGGGTAAATGTGAACATCCAGGGTAAATGTGAACATCCAGGGTAAATCTGAACATGTAGGGTAAATCTGAACATCCAGGGTAAATCTGAACATCCAGGGTAAATCTGAACATCCAGGGTAAATCTGAACATCCAGGGTAAATCTGAACATCCAGGGTAAATCTGAACATCTAGGGGAAATCTGAACATGTAGGGTAAATCTGAACATCCAGGGTAAATCTGAACATCTAGGGTAAATCTGAACATGTAGGGTAAATCTGAACATCCAGGGTAAATCTGAACATCCAGGATAAATCTGAATATCTAGGGTAAATCTGAAAATGTAGGGTAAATCTGAACATCCAGGGTAAATCTGGACATCTAAGGTAAATCTGGACATCTAGCTTAAATTTGAACATTTAGGTGAAATGTGAACAAGTAGGGTAAATCTGGACATCCAGGGTAAATGAGAACATGTAGGGTAAATGTGAACATGTAGGGTAAATACGAACATGTAGGGTAAATGTGAATAGGTAGGGTAAATCTGAACATCCAGGGTAAATCTGAACATGTAGGGTAAATGTGAACATCCAGGGTAAATGTGAACGTCCAGGGTAAATCTGAACATGTAGGGTAAATCTGAACACCCAGGGTAAATCTGAACATCTAGGGTAAATCTGAACATCCAGGGGAAATCTGAACATCCAGGGTAAATCTGAACATCCAGGGTAAATCTGAACATCTAGGGTAAATCTGAAAATGTAGGGTAAATCTGAACATCCAGGGTAAATCTGGACATCTAAGGTAAATCTGGACATCTAGCTTAAATGTGAACAGGTAGGGTAAATGTGAACAGGTAGGGTAAATCTGGACATCCAGGGTAAATCTGAACATCCAGGGTAAATCTGAACATCCAGGGTAAATCTGAACATCTAGGTTAAATCTGAAAATGTAGGGTAAATCTGAACATCCAGGGTAAATCTGAACATCCAGGGTAAATCTGGACATCTAAGGTAAATCTGGACATCTAGCTTAAATGTGAACAGGTAGGGTAAATCTGGACATGTAGGGTAAATGTGAACACGTAAGGTAAATGCGAACATGTAGGGTAAATGTGAACATGTAGGGTAAATGCGAACATGTAGGGTAAATGTGAACATGTAGGGTAAATCTGGACATGTAGAGAAAATCTGGACATGTAGGGTAAATGTGAACAGGTAGGGTAAATCTGAACATTCAGGGTAAATCTGAACATGTAGGGTAAATGTGAACAGGTAGAGAAAATCTGAACATCCAGGGTAAATCTGAACATGTAGGGTAAATGTGAACATCCAGGGTAAATCTGAACATCCAGTGTAAATCTGAACATGTAGGGTAAATCTGAACATCTAGGGTAAATCTGAACATGTAGGGTAAATCTGAACATCCAGGGTAAATCTGAACATCTAGGGTAAATCTGAACATGTAGGGTAAATCTGAACATCCAGGGTAAATCTGAACATCCAGGGTAAATGTGAACAGGTAGGGTAAATCTGAACATCTAAGGTAAATCTGAACGTGTAGGGTAAATCTGAACATCCAGGGTAAATCTGAACATCCAGAGTAAATCTGAAATCTAGGGTAAATCTGGATATGTAAGGTAAATCTGAAAATTTAGGGTAAATCTGGACATGTAGTGTAAATGTGAACATGTAGTGTAAATGTGAACATGTAGGGTAAATGTGAACATGTAGGGTAAATCTGGACATGTAGGGTAAATGTGAACAGGTAGGGTAAATCTGAACATCCAGGGTAAATCTGAACATCTAGGGTAAATGTGAACATCCAGGGTAAATGTGAACATCCAGGGTAAATCTGAACATCCAGGGTAAATCTGAACATGTAGGGTAAATCTGAACATCCAGGGTAAATCTGAACATCCAGGGTAAATCTGGACATCTAAGGTAAATCTGGACATCTAGCTTAAATGTGAACAGGTAGGGTAAATCTGGACATGTAGGGTAAATGTGAACACATAAGGTAAATGCGAACATGTAGTGTAAATGTGAACATGTAGGGTAAATCTGGACATCCAGGGTAAATCTGAACATCCAGGGTAAATCTGAACATCTAGGGTAAATCTGGACATCTAAGGTAAATCTGGACATCTAGCTTAAATGTGAACAGGTAGGGTAAATCTGAACATCCAGGGTAAATCTGAACAGCCAGGGTAAATCTGGACATCTAAGGTAAATCTGGACATCTAGCTTAAATGTGAACAGGTAGGGTAAATCTGGACATGTAGGGTAAATGTGAACACATAAGGTAAATGTGAACATGTAGGGTAAATGTGAACATGTAGGGTAAATGCGAACATGTAGGGTAAATGTGAACATGTAGGGTAAATCTGGACATGTAGAGAAAATCTGGACATGTAGGGTAAATGTGAACAGGTAGGGTAAATCTGAACATTCAGGGTAAATCTGAACATGTAGGGTAAATGTGAACAGGTAGGGTAAATCTGAACATCCAGGGTAAATCTGAACATGTAGGGTAAATGTGAACATCCAGGGTAAATCTGAACATCCAGCGTAAATCTGAACATGTAGGGTAAATCTGAACATCTAGGGTAAATCTGAACATGTAGGGTAAATCTGAACATCCAGGGTAAATCTGACCATCTAGGGTAAATCTGAACATGTAGGGTAAATCTGAACATCCAGGGTAAATCTGAACATCCAGGGTAAATGTGAACAGGTAGGGTAAATCTGAACATCTAAGGTAAATCTGAACGTGTAGGGTAAATCTGAACATCCAGGGTAAATCTGAACATCCAGAGTAAATCTGAAAATCTAGGGTAAATCTGGATATGTAAGGTAAATCTGAACATCCAGGGTAAATCTGAAAATTTAGGGTAAATGTGAACATGTATTGTAAATGTGAACATGTAGGGTAAATGTGAACATGTAGGGTAAATCTGGACATGTAGAGAAAATCTGGACATGTAGGGTAAATGTGAACAGGTAGGGTAAATCTGAACATCCAGGGTAAATCTGAACATCTAGGGTAAATGTGAACATCCAGGGTAAATGTGAACATCCAGGGTAAATCTGAACATGTAGGGTAAATCTGAACATCCAGGGTAAATCTGAACATCCAGGGTAAATCTGAACATCCAGGGTAAATCTGAACATCCAGGGTAAATCTGAACATGTAGGGTAAATCTGAACATCTAGGGGAAATCTGAACATGTAGGGTAAATCTGAACATCCAGGGTAAATCTGAACATCTAGGGTAAATCTGAACATGTAGGGTAAATCTGAACATCCAGGGTAAATCTGAACATCCAGGATAAATCTGAATATCTAGGGTAAATCTGAAAATGTAGGGTAAATCTGAACATCCAGGGTAAATCTGGACATCTAAGGTAAATCTGGACATCTAGCTTAAATTTGAACATTTAGGTGAAATGTGAACAAGTAGGGTAAATCTGGACATCCAGGGTAAATGAGAACATGTAGGGTAAATGTGAACATGTAGGGTAAATACGAACATGTAGGGTAAATGTGAATAGGTAGGGTAAATCTGGACATGTAGGGTAAATCTGAACATGTAGGGTAAATGTGAACATCCAGGGTAAATGTGAACGTCCAGGGTAAATCTGAACATGTAGGGTAAATCTGAACACCCAGGGTAAATCTGAACATCTAGGGTAAATCTGAACATCCAGGGGAAATCTGAACATCCAGGGTAAATCTGAACATCCAGGGTAAATCTGAACATCTAGGGTAAATCTGAAAATGTAGGGTAAATCTGAACATCCAGGGTAAATCTGGACATCTAAGGTAAATCTGGACATCTAGCTTAAATGTGAACAGGTAGGGTAAATGTGAACAGGTAGGGTAAATCTGGACATCCAGGGTAAATCTGATCCAGGGTAAATCTGAACATCCAGGGTAAATCTGAACATCTAGGTTAAATCTGAAAATGTAGGGTAAATCTGAACATCCAGGGTAAATCTGGACATCTAAGGTAAATCTGGACATCTAGCTTAAATGTGAACAGGTAGGGTAAATGTGAACAGGTAGGGTAAATCTGAACATCCAGGGTAAATCTGAACATCCAGGGTAAATCTGGACATCTAAGGTAAATCTGGACATCTAGCTTAAATGTGAACAGGTAGGGTAAATCTGGACATGTAGGGTAAATGTGAACACGTAAGGTAAATGCGAACATGTAGGGTAAATGTGAACATGTAGGGTAAATGCGAACATGTAGGGTAAATGTGAACATGTAGGGTAAATCTGGACATGTAGAGAAAATCTGGACATGTAGGGTAAATGTGAACAGGTAGGGTAAATCTGAACATTCAGGGTAAATCTGAACATGTAGGGTAAATGTGAACAGGTAGAGAAAATCTGAACATCCAGGGTAAATCTGAACATGTAGGGTAAATGTGAACATCCAGGGTAAATCTGAACATCCAGTGTAAATCTGAACATGTAGGGTAAATCTGAACATCTAGGGTAAATCTGAACATGTAGGGTAAATCTGAACATCCAGGGTAAATCTGAACATCTAGGGTAAATCTGAACATGTAGGGTAAATCTGAACATCCAGGGTAAATCTGAACATCCAGGGTAAATGTGAACAGGTAGGGTAAATCTGAACATCTAAGGTAAATCTGAACGTGTAGGGTAAATCTGAACATCCAGGGTAAATCTGAACATCCAGAGTAAATCTGAAATCTAGGGTAAATCTGGATATGTAAGGTAAATCTGAAAATTTAGGGTAAATCTGGACATGTAGTGTAAATGTGAACATGTAGTGTAAATGTGAACATGTAGGGTAAATGTGAACATGTAGGGTAAATCTGGACATGTAGGGTAAATGTGAACAGGTAGGGTAAATCTGAACATCCAGGGTAAATCTGAACATCTAGGGTAAATGTGAACATCCAGGGTAAATGTGAACATCCAGGGTAAATCTGAACATCCAGGGTAAATCTGAACATGTAGGGTAAATCTGAACATCCAGGGTAAATCTGAACATCCAGGGTAAATCTGGACATCTAAGGTAAATCTGGACATCTAGCTTAAATGTGAACAGGTAGGGTAAATCTGGACATGTAGGGTAAATGTGAACACATAAGGTAAATGCGAACATGTAGGGTAAATGTGAACATGTAGGGTAAATCTGGACATCCAGGGTAAATCTGAACATCCAGGGTAAATCTGAACATCTAGGGTAAATCTGGACATCTAAGGTAAATCTGGACATCTAGCTTAAATGTGAACAGGTAGGGTAAATCTGAACATCCAGGGTAAATCTGAACAGCCAGGGTAAATCTGGACATCTAAGGTAAATCTGGACATCTAGCTTAAATGTGAACAGGTAGGGTAAATCTGGACATGTAGGGTAAATGTGAACACATAAGGTAAATGTGAACATGTAGGGTAAATGTGAACATGTAGGGTAAATGCGAACATGTAGGGTAAATGTGAACATGTAGGGTAAATCTGGACATGTAGAGAAAATCTGGACATGTAGGGTAAATGTGAACAGGTAGGGTAAATCTGAACATTCAGGGTAAATCTGAACATGTAGGGTAAATGTGAACAGGTAGGGTAAATCTGAACATCCAGGGTAAATCTGAACATGTAGGGTAAATGTGAACATCCAGGGTAAATCTGAACATCCAGCGTAAATCTGAACATGTAGGGTAAATCTGAACATCTAGGGTAAATCTGAACATGTAGGGTAAATCTGAACATCCAGGGTAAATCTGACCATCTAGGGTAAATCTGAACATGTAGGGTAAATCTGAACATCCAGGGTAAATCTGAACATCCAGGGTAAATGTGAACAGGTAGGGTAAATCTGAACATCTAAGGTAAATCTGAACGTGTAGGGTAAATCTGAACATCCAGGGTAAATCTGAACATCCAGAGTAAATCTGAAAATCTAGGGTAAATCTGGATATGTAAGGTAAATCTGAACATCCAGGGTAAATCTGAAAATTTAGGGTAAATGTGAACATGTATTGTAAATGTGAACATGTAGGGTAAATGTGAACATGTAGGGTAAATCTGGACATGTAGAGAAAATCTGGACATGTAGGGTAAATGTGAACAGGTAGGGTAAATCTGAACATCCAGGGTAAATCTGAACATCTAGGGTAAATGTGAACATCCAGGGTAAATGTGAACATCCAGGGTAAATCTGAACATGTAGGGTAAATCTGAACATCCAGGGTAAATCTGAACATCCAGGGTAAATCTGAACATCCAGGGTAAATCTGAACATGTAGGGTAAATCTGAACATCTAGGGGAAATCTGAACATGTAGGGTAAATCTGAACATCCAGGGTAAATCTGAACATCTAGGGTAAATCTGAACATGTAGGGTAAATCTGAACATCCAGGGTAAATCTGAACATCCAGGATAAATCTGAATATCTAGGGTAAATCTGAAAATGTAGGGTAAATCTGAACATCCAGGGTAAATCTGGACATCTAAGGTAAATCTGGACATCTAGCTTAAATTTGAACATTTAGGTGAAATGTGAACAAGTAGGGTAAATCTGGACATCCAGGGTAAATGAGAACATGTAGGGTAAATGTGAACATGTAGGGTAAATACGAACATGTAGGGTAAATGTGAATAGGTAGGGTAAATCTGGACATGTAGGGTAAATCTGAACATGTAGGGTAAATGTGAACATCCAGGGTAAATGTGAACGTCCAGGGTAAATCTGAACATGTAGGGTAAATCTGAACACCCAGGGTAAATCTGAACATCTAGGGTAAATCTGAACATCCAGGGGAAATCTGAACATCCAGGGTAAATCTGAACATCCAGGGTAAATCTGAACATCTAGGGTAAATCTGAAAATGTAGGGTAAATCTGAACATCCAGGGTAAATCTGGACATCTAAGGTAAATCTGGACATCTAGCTTAAATGTGAACAGGTAGGGTAAATGTGAACAGGTAGGGTAAATCTGGACATCCAGGGTAAATCTGATCCAGGGTAAATCTGAACATCCAGGGTAAATCTGAACATCTAGGTTAAATCTGAAAATGTAGGGTAAATCTGAACATCCAGGGTAAATCTGGACATCTAAGGTAAATCTGGACATCTAGCTTAAATGTGAACAGGTAGGGTAAATGTGAACAGGTAGGGTAAATCTGAACATCCAGGGTAAATCTGAACATCCAGGGTAAATCTGGACATCTAAGGTAAATCTGGACATCTAGCTTAAATGTGAACAGGTAGGGTAAATCTGGACATGTAGGGTAAATGTGAACACGTAAGGTAAATGCGAACATGTAGGGTAAATGTGAACATGTAGGGTAAATGCGAACATGTAGGGTAAATGTGAACATGTAGGGTAAATCTGGACATGTAGAGAAAATCTGGACATGTAGGGTAAATGTGAACAGGTAGGGTAAATCTGAACATTCAGGGTAAATCTGAACATGTAGGGTAAATGTGAACAGGTAGAGAAAATCTGAACATCCAGGGTAAATCTGAACATGTAGGGTAAATGTGAACATCCAGGGTAAATCTGAACATCCAGTGTAAATCTGAACATGTAGGGTAAATCTGAACATCTAGGGTAAATCTGAACATGTAGGGTAAATCTGAACATCCAGGGTAAATCTGAACATCTAGGGTAAATCTGAACATGTAGGGTAAATCTGAACATCCAGGGTAAATCTGAACATCCAGGGTAAATGTGAACAGGTAGGGTAAATCTGAACATCTAAGGTAAATCTGAACGTGTAGGGTAAATCTGAACATCCAGGGTAAATCTGAACATCCAGAGTAAATCTGAAATCTAGGGTAAATCTGGATATGTAAGGTAAATCTGAACATCCAGGGTAAATCTGAAAATTTAGGGTAAATCTGGACATGTAGTGTAAATGTGAACATGTAGGGTAAATGTGAACATGTAGGGTAAATCTGGACATGTAGAGAAAATCTGGACATGTAGGGTAAATGTGAACAGGTAGGGTAAATCTGAACATCCAGGGTAAATCTGAACATCTAGGGTAAATGTGAACATCCAGGGTAAATGTGAACATCCAGGGTAAATCTGAAC
Organism: Lampris megalopsis; assembly: GCA_022114975.2. Classification (NCBI taxonomy): domain Eukaryota; kingdom Metazoa; phylum Chordata; class Actinopteri; order Lampriformes; family Lampridae; genus Lampris; species Lampris megalopsis. The sequence goes on from JAJHIY020000936.1 coordinate 3,109,935, forward strand.
ATCCAGGGTAAATCTGAACATGTAGGGTAAATCTGAACATCCAGGGTAAATCTGAACATCCAGGGTAAATCTGGACATCTAAGGTAAATCTGGACATCTAGCTTAAATGTGAACAGGTAGGGTAAATCTGGACATGTAGGGTAAATGTGAACACATAAGGTAAATGCGAACATGTAGGGTAAATGTGAACATGTAGGGTAAATCTGGACATCCAGGGTAAATCTGAACATCCAGGGTAAATCTGAACATCTAGGGTAAATCTGGACATCTAAGGTAAATCTGGACATCTAGCTTAAATGTGAACAGGTAGGGTAAATCTGAACATCCAGGGTAAATCTGAACATCCAGGGTAAATCTGGACATCTAAGGTAAATCTGGACATCTAGCTTAAATGTGAACAGGTAGGGTAAATCTGGACATGTAGGGTAAATGTGAACACATAAGGTAAATGCGAACATGTAGGGTAAATGTGAACATGTAGGGTAAATGCGAACATGTAGGGTAAATGTGAACATGTAGGGTAAATCTGGACATGTAGAGAAAATCTGGACATGTAGGGTAAATGTGAACAGGTAGGGTAAATCTGAACATTCAGGGTAAATCTGAACATGTAGGGTAAATGTGAACAGGTAGGGTAAATCTGAACATCCAGGGTAAATCTGAACATGTAGGGTAAATGTGAACATCCAGGGTAAATCTGAACATCCAGCGTAAATCTGAACATGTAGGGTAAATCTGAACATCTAGGGTAAATCTGAACATGTAGGGTAAATCTGAACATCCAGGGTAAATCTGACCATCTAGGGTAAATCTGAACATGTAGGGTAAATCTGAACATCCAGGGTAAATCTGAACATCCAGGGTAAATGTGAACAGGTAGGGTAAATCTGAACATCTAAGGTAAATCTGAACGTGTAGGGTAAATCTGAACATCCAGGGTAAATCTGAACATCCAGAGTAAATCTGAAAATCTAGGGTAAATCTGGATATGTAAGGTAAATCTGAACATCCAGGGTAAATCTGAAAATTTAGGGTAAATGTGAACATGTATTGTAAATGTGAACATGTAGGGTAAATGTGAACATGTAGGGTAAATCTGGACATGTAGAGAAAATCTGGACATGTAGGGTAAATGTGAACAGGTAGGGTAAATCTGAACATCCAGGGTAAATCTGAACATCTAGGGTAAATGTGAACATCCAGGGTAAATGTGAACATCCAGGGTAAATCTGAACATGTAGGGTAAATCTGAACATCCAGGGTAAATCTGAACATCCAGGGTAAATCTGAACATCCAGGGTAAATCTGAACATGTAGGGTAAATCTGAACATCTAGGGGAAATCTGAACATGTAGGGTAAATCTGAACATCCAGGGTAAATCTGAACATCTAGGGTAAATCTGAACATGTAGGGTAAATCTGAACATCCAGGGTAAATCTGAACATCCAGGATAAATCTGAATATCTAGGGTAAATCTGAAAATGTAGGGTAAATCTGAACATCCAGGGTAAATCTGGACATCTAAGGTAAATCTGGACATCTAGCTTAAATTTGAACATTTAGGTGAAATGTGAACAAGTAGGGTAAATCTGGACATCCAGGGTAAATGAGAACATGTAGGGTAAATGTGAACATGTAGGGTAAATACGAACATGTAGGGTAAATGTGAATAGGTAGGGTAAATCTGGACATGTAGGGTAAATCTGAACATGTAGGGTAAATGTGAACATCCAGGGTAAATGTGAACGTCCAGGGTAAATCTGAACATGTAGGGTAAATCTGAACACCCAGGGTAAATCTGAACATCTAGGGTAAATCTGAACATCCAGGGGAAATCTGAACATCCAGGGTAAATCTGAACATCCAGGGTAAATCTGAACATCTAGGGTAAATCTGAAAATGTAGGGTAAATCTGAACATCCAGGGTAAATCTGGACATCTAAGGTAAATCTGGACATCTAGCTTAAATGTGAACAGGTAGGGTAAATGTGAACAGGTAGGGTAAATCTGGACATCCAGGGTAAATCTGATCCAGGGTAAATCTGAACATCCAGGGTAAATCTGAACATCTAGGTTAAATCTGAAAATGTAGGGTAAATCTGAACATCCAGGGTAAATCTGGACATCTAAGGTAAATCTGGACATCTAGCTTAAATGTGAACAGGTAGGGTAAATGTGAACAGGTAGGGTAAATCTGAACATCCAGGGTAAATCTGAACATCCAGGGTAAATCTGGACATCTAAGGTAAATCTGGACATCTAGCTTAAATGTGAACAGGTAGGGTAAATCTGGACATGTAGGGTAAATGTGAACACGTAAGGTAAATGCGAACATGTAGGGTAAATGTGAACATGTAGGGTAAATGCGAACATGTAGGGTAAATGTGAACATGTAGGGTAAATCTGGACATGTAGAGAAAATCTGGACATGTAGGGTAAATGTGAACAGGTAGGGTAAATCTGAACATTCAGGGTAAATCTGAACATGTAGGGTAAATGTGAACAGGTAGAGAAAATCTGAACATCCAGGGTAAATCTGAACATGTAGGGTAAATGTGAACATCCAGGGTAAATCTGAACATCCAGTGTAAATCTGAACATGTAGGGTAAATCTGAACATCTAGGGTAAATCTGAACATGTAGGGTAAATCTGAACATCCAGGGTAAATCTGAACATCTAGGGTAAATCTGAACATGTAGGGTAAATCTGAACATCCAGGGTAAATCTGAACATCCAGGGTAAATGTGAACAGGTAGGGTAAATCTGAACATCTAAGGTAAATCTGAACGTGTAGGGTAAATCTGAACATCCAGGGTAAATCTGAACATCCAGAGTAAATCTGAAATCTAGGGTAAATCTGGATATGTAAGGTAAATCTGAACATCCAGGGTAAATCTGAAAATTTAGGGTAAATCTGGACATGTAGTGTAAATGTGAACATGTAGGGTAAATGTGAACATGTAGGGTAAATCTGGACATGTAGAGAAAATCTGGACATGTAGGGTAAATGTGAACAGGTAGGGTAAATCTGAACATCCAGGGTAAATCTGAACATCTAGGGTAAATGTGAACATCCAGGGTAAATGTGAACATCCAGGGTAAATCTGAACATCCAGGGTAAATCTGAACATGTAGGGTAAATCTGAACATCCAGGGTAAATCTGAACATCCAGGGTAAATCTGGACATCTAAGGTAAATCTGGACATCTAGCTTAAATGTGAACAGGTAGGGTAAATCTGGACATGTAGGGTAAATGTGAACACATAAGGTAAATGCGAACATGTAGGGTAAATGTGAACATGTAGGGTAAATCTGGACATCCAGGGTAAATCTGAACATCCAGGGTAAATCTGAACATCTAGGGTAAATCTGGACATCTAAGGTAAATCTGGACATCTAGCTTAAATGTGAACAGGTAGGGTAAATCTGAACATCCAGGGTAAATCTGAACATCCAGGGTAAATCTGGACATCTAAGGTAAATCTGGACATCTAGCTTAAATGTGAACAGGTAGGGTAAATCTGGACATGTAGGGTAAATGTGAACACATAAGGTAAATGCGAACATGTAGGGTAAATGTGAACATGTAGGGTAAATGCGAACATGTAGGGTAAATGTGAACATGTAGGGTAAATCTGGACATGTAGAGAAAATCTGGACATGTAGGGTAAATGTGAACAGGTAGGGTAAATCTGAACATTCAGGGTAAATCTGAACATGTAGGGTAAATGTGAACAGGTAGGGTAAATCTGAACATCCAGGGTAAATCTGAACATGTAGGGTAAATGTGAACATCCAGGGTAAATCTGAACATCCAGCGTAAATCTGAACATGTAGGGTAAATCTGAACATCTAGGGTAAATCTGAACATGTAGGGTAAATCTGAACATACAGGGTAAATCTGACCATCTAGGGTAAATCTGAACATGTAGGGTAAATCTGAACATCCAGGGTAAATCTGAACATCCAGGGTAAATGTGAACAGGTAGGGTAAATCTGAACATCTAAGGTAAATCTGAACGTGTAGGGTAAATCTGAACATCCAGGGTAAATCTGAACATCCAGAGTAAATCTGAAAATCTAGGGTAAATCTGGATATGTAAGGTAAATCTGAACATCCAGGGTAAATCTGAAAATTTAGGGTAAATGTGAACATGTATTGTAAATGTGAACATGTAGGGTAAATGTGAACATGTAGGGTAAATCTGGACATGTAGAGAAAATCTGGACATGTAGGGTAAATGTGAACAGGTAGGGTAAATCTGAACATCCAGGGTAAATCCGAACATCTAGGGTAAATGTGAACATCCAGGGTAAATGTGAACATCCAGGGTAAATCTGAACATCCAGGGTAAATCTGAACATCTAGGGTAAATCTGAACATGTAGGGTAAATCTGAACATCCAGGGTAAATCTGAACATCCAGGGTAAATCTGAACATCTAGGGTAAATCTGAAAATGTAGGGTAAATCTGAAAATCCAGGGTAAATCTGGACATCTAAGGTAAATCTGGACATCTAGCTTAAATGTGAATAGGTAGGGTAAATGTGAACAGGTAGGGTAAATCTGGACATCCAGGGTAAATCTGAACATCCAGGGTAAATCTGAACATCGAGGGTAAATCTGAACATCCAGGGTAAATCTGAACATCCAGGGTAAATGTGAACAGGTAGGGTAAATCTGAACATCTAAGGTAAATCTGAACGTGTAGGGTAAATCTGAACATCCAGGGTAAATCTGAACATCCAGAGTAAATCTGAAAATCTAGGGTAAATCTGGATATGTAAGGTAAATCTGAACATCCAGGGTAAATCTGAAAATTTAGGGTAAATGTGAACATGTATTGTAAATGTGAACATGTAGGGTAAATGTGAACATGTAGGGTAAATCTGGACATGTAGAGAAAATCTGGACATGTAGGGTAAATGTGAACAGGTAGGGTAAATCTGAACATCCAGGGTAAATCTGAACATCTAGGGTAAATGTGAACATCCAGGGTAAATGTGAACATCCAGGGTAAATCTGAACATCCAGGGTAAATCTGAACATCTAGGGTAAATCTGAACATGTAGGGTAAATGTGAACAGGTAGGGTAAATCTGAAAATCCAGGGTAAATCTGAACATGTAGGGTAAATGTGAACATCCAGGGTAAATCTGAACAACCAGGGTAAATCTGAACATGTAGGGTAAATCTGAACATCTAGGGTAAATCTGAACATCCAGGGTAAATCTGAACATCCAGGGTAAATCTGAACATGTAGGGTAAATCTGAACATCCAGGGTAAATCTGAACATCCAGGGTAAATCTGGACATCTAAGGTAAATCTGGACATCTAGCTTAAATTTGAACATTTAGGTGAAATGTGAACAAGTAGGGTAAATCTGGACATCCAGGGTAAATGTGAACATGTAGGGTAAATGTGAACATGTAGTGTAAATGCGAACATGTAGAGTAAATGTGAACATGTAGGGTAAATGCGAACATGTAGGGTAAATGTGAAAATGTAGGGTAAATCTGGACATGTAAGGTAAATGTGAACGGGTAGGGTAAATCTTGACATGTAGGGTAAATCTGAACATCCAGGGTAAATCTGAACATGTAGGGTAAATGTGAACAGGTAGGGTAAATCTGAACAGGTAGGGTAAATCTGAACATCCAGGGTAAATCTGAACATCTAGGGTAAATCTGAACATGTAGGGTAAATCTGAACATCCAGGGTAAATCTGAACATCCAGGGTAAATCTGAACATCTAGGGTAAATCTGAAAATGTAGGGTAAATCTGAACATCCAGGGTAAATCTGGACATCTAAGGTAAATCTGGACATCTAGCTTAAATTTGAACATTTAGGTGAAATGTGAACAAGTAAGGTAAATCTGGACATCCAGGGTAAATGTGAACATGTAGGGTAAATGCGAACATGTAGGGTAAATGTGAACATGTAGGGTAAATGCGAACATGTAGGGTAAATGCGAACATGTAGGGTAAATGTGAACATGTAGGGTAAATCTGGATTTGTAGGGTAAATGTGAACGGGTAGGGTAAATCTGGACATGTAGGGTAAATGTGAACATGTAGGGTAAATCTGGACATCCAGGGTAAATCTGAACATGTAGGGTAAATGTGAACAGGTAGGGTAAATCTGAACATGTAGGGTAAATCTGAACATCCAGGGTAAATCTGAACATCTAGGGTAAATCTGAACATGTAGGGTAAATCTGAACATCCAGGGTAAATCTGAACATCCAGGGTAAATCTGAACATCTAGGGTAAATCTGAAAATGTAGGGTAAATCTGAACATCCAGGGTAAATCTGAACATGTAGGGTAAATGTGAACAGGTAGGGTAAATCTGAACATGTAGGGTAAATCTGAACATCCAGGGTAAATCTGAACATCTAGGGTAAATCTGAACATGTTTGGTAAATCTGAACTTCCAGGTAAATCTGAACATCCAGGGTAAATCTGAACATCTAGGGTAAATCTGAAAATGTAGGGTAAATCTGAACATCCAGGGTAAATCTGGACATCTAAGGTAAATCTGGACATCTAGCTTAAATTTGAACATTTAGGGGAAATGTTAACAGGTAGGGTAAATCTGGACATCCAGGGTAAATGTGAACATGTAGGGTAAATGTGAACATGTAGGGTAAATGCGAACATGTAGGGTAAATGTGAACATGTAGGGTAAATGTGAACACGTAGGGAAAATGCGAACATGTAGGGTAAATGCGAACATGTAGCGTAAATGTGAACATGTAGGGTAAATCTGGACATGTAGGGTAAATGTGAACAGGTAGGGTAAATCTGGACTTGTAGGGTAAATGTGAACATGTAGGGTAAATCTGGACATGTAGAGAAAATCTGGACATGTAGGGTAAATGTGAACAGGTAGGGTAAATCTGAACATTCAGGGTAAATCTGAACATGTAGGGTAAATGTGAACAGGTAGGGTAAATCTGAACATGTAGGGTAAATCTGAACATCCAGGGTAAATCTGAGCATTCAGGGTAAATCTGAACATCTAGGGTAAATCTGAACATGTAGGGTAAATCTGAACATCCAGGGTAAATCTGAACATCCAGGGTAAATCTGAATATCTAGGGTAAATCTGAAAATGTAGGGTCAATCTGAACATCCAGGGTAAATCTGGACATCTAAGGTAAATCTGGACATCTAGCTTAAATTTGAACATCTAGGGTAAATCTGAACATGTAGGGTAAATCTGAACATCCAGGGTAAATCTGAACATCCAGGGTAAATCTGAACATCCAGGGTAAATCTGAACATCTAGGGTAAATCTGAAAATGTAGGGTAAATCTGAACATCCAGGGTAAATCTGAACATGTAGGGTAAATGTGAACAGGTAGGGTAAATCTGAACATGTAGGGTAAATCTGAACATCCAGGGTAAATCTGAACATCTAGGGTAAATCTGAACATGTAGGGTAAATCTGAACATCCAGGGTAAATCTGGACATCTAAGGTAAATCTGGACATCTAGCTTAAATTTGAACATTTAGGTGAAATGTGAACAGGTAGGGTAAATCTGGACATCCAGGGTAAATATGAACATGTAGGGTAAATGTGAACATGTAGTGTAAATGCGAACATGTAGGGTAAATGTGAACATGTAGGGTAAATCTGGACATGTAGGGTAAATGTGAACATGTAGGGTAAATGTGAACATGTAGGATAAATGTGAATATGTAGGGTAAATCTGTACATCCAGGGTAAACGCGAACATGTAGGGTAAATGAGCATGTAGGTTAAATCTGGAACTTTAGGATAAATGCGAACATGTAGGGTAAATGTGAACATGTAGGTAAATGTGAACATGTAGGGTAAATCTGGACATGTAGGGTAAATGTGAACATGTAGGGTAAATCTCGACATGTAGTGTAAATGTGAACATGTAGGGTAAATCTGGACATGTAGGGTAAATGCGAACACGTAGGTTAAATGTGAACATGTAGGGTAAATGCGAACATGTAGGGTAAATGTGAACATGTAGGGTAAATCTGGATTTGTAGGGTAAATGTGAACGGGTAGGGTAAATCTGGACATGTAGGGTAAATGTGAACATGTAGGGTAAATCTGGACATCCAGGGTAAATCTGAACATGTAGGGTAAATGTGAACAGGTAGGGTAAATCTGAACATGTAGGGTAAATCTGAACATCCAGGGTAAATCTGAACATCTAGGGTAAATCTGAACATGTAGGGTAAATCTGAACATCCAGGGTAAATCTGAACATCCAGGGTAAATCTGAACATCTAGCTTAAATCTGAAAATGTAGGGTAAATCTGAACATCCAGGGTAAATCTGAACATCCAGGGTAAATCTGAACAGGTAGGGTAAATCTGAACATGTAGGGTAAATCTGAACATCCAGGGTAAATCTGAGCATTCAGGGTAAATCTGAACATCTAGGGTAAATCTGAACATGTAGGGTAAATCTGAACATCCAGGGTAAATCTGAACATCCAGGGTAAATCTGAATATCTAGGGTAAATCTGAAAATGTAGGGTCAATCTGAACATCCAGGGTAAATCTGGACATCTAAGGTAAATCTGGACATCTAGCTTAAATTTGAACATCTAGGGTAAATCTGAACATGTAGGGTAAATCTGAACATCCAGGGTAAATCTGAACATCCAGGGTAAATCTGAACATCCAGGGTAAATCTGAACATCTAGGGTAAATCTGAAAATGTAGGGTAAATCTGAACATCCAGGGTAAATCTGAACATGTAGGGTAAATGTGAACAGGTAGGGTAAATCTGAACATCCAGGGTAAATCTGGACATCTAAGGTAAATCTGGACATCTAGCTTAAATGTGAACAGGTAGGGTAAATGTGAACAGGTAGGGTAAATCTGAACATCCAGGGTAAATCTGAACATCCAGGGTAAATCTGGACATCTAAGGTAAATCTGGACATCTAGCTTAAATGTGAACAGGTAGGGTAAATCTGGACATGTAGGGTAAATGCGAACATGTAGGGTAAATGTGAACATGTAGGGTAAATGTGAACATGTAGGGTAAATCTGGACATGTAGAGAAAATCTGGACATGTAGGGTAAATGTGAACAGGTAGGGTAAATCTGAACATTCAGGGTAAATCTGAACATGTAGGGTAAATGTGAACAGGTAGGGTAAATCTGAACATGTAGGGTAAATCTGAACATGTAGGGTAAATGTGAACATCCAGGGTAAATCTGAACATCCAGTGTAAATCTGAACATGTAGGGTAAATCTGAACATCTAGGGTAAATCTGAACATGTAGGGTAAATCTGAACATCCAGGGTAAATCTGAACATCTAGGGTAAATCTGAACATGTAGGGTAAATCTGAACATCCAGGGTAAATCTGAACATCCAGGGTAAATGTGAACATCCATGGTAAATCTGAACATCTAAGGTAAATCTGAACGTGTAGGGTAAATCTGAACATCCAGGGTAAATCTGAACATCCAGAGTAAATCTGAAATCTAGGGTAAATCTGGATATGTAAGGTAAATCTGAACATCCAGGGTAAATCTGAAAATTTAGGGTAAATCTGAACATGTAGGGTAAATGTGAACATGTAGGGTAAATCTGAACATGTAGGTTAAATCTGGACATGTAGAGAAAATCTGGACATGTAGGGTAAATGTGAACAGGTAGGGTAAATCTGAACATCCAGAGTAAATCTGAACATCTAGGGTAAATGTGAACATCCAGGGTAAATCTGAACATCCAGGGTAAATCTGAACATCCAGGGTAAATCTGGACATCTACGGTAAATCTGAACATGTAGGGTAAATCTGAACATCCAGGGTAAATCTGGACATCTAAGGTAAATCTGGACATCTAGCTTAAATGTGAACAGGTAGGGTAAATCTGGACATGTAGGGTAAATGTGAACACATAAGGTAAATGCGAACATGTAGGGTAAATGTGAACATGTAGGGTAAATCTGGACATCCAGGGTAAATCTGAACATCCAGGGTAAATCTGAACATCTAGGGTAAATCTGGACATCTAAGGTAAATCTGGACATCTAGCTTAAATGTGAACAGGTAGGGTAAATCTGAACATCCAGGGTAAATCTGAACAGCCAGGGTAAATCTGGACATCTAAGGTAAATCTGGACATCTAGCTTAAATGTGAACAGGTAGGGTAAATCTGGACATGTAGGGTAAATCTGAACATGTAGGGTAAATCTGAACATGTAGGGTAAATGTGAACATGTAGGGTAAATGCGAACATGTAGGGTAAATGTGAACATGTAGGGTAAATCTGGACATGTAGAGAAAATCTGGACATGTAGGGTAAATGTGAACAGGTAGGGTAAATCTGAACATTCAGGGTAAATCTGAACATGTAGGGTAAATGTGAACAGGTAGGGTAAATCTGAACATCCAGGGTAAATCTGAACATGTAGGGTAAATGTGAACATCCAGGGTAAATCTGAACATCCAGCGTAAATCTGAACATGTAGGGTAAATCTGAACATCTAGGGTAAATCTGAACATGTAGGGTAAATCTGAACATCCAGGGTAAATCTGACCATCTAGGGTAAATCTGAACATGTAGGGTAAATCTGAACATCCAGGGTAAATCTGAACATCCAGGGTAAATCTGAACATCTAGGGTAAATCTGAACATGTAGGGTAAATCTGAACATCCAGGGTAAATCTGAACATCCAGGGTAAATGTGAACAGGTAGGGTAAATCTGAACATCTAAGGTAAATCTGAACGTGTAGGGTAAATCTGAACATCCAGGGTAAATCTGAACATCCAGAGTAAATCTGAAATCTAGGGTAAATCTGGATATGTAAGGTAAATCTGAACATCCAGGGTAAATCTGAAAATTTAGGGTAAATCTGGACATGTAGTGTAAATGTGAACATGTAGTGTAAATGTGAACATGTAGGGTAAATCTGGACATGTAGAGAAAATCTGGACATGTAGGGTAAATGTGAACAGGTAGGGTAAATCTGAACATCCAGGGTAAATCTGAACATCTAGGGTAAATCTGAACATCCAGGGTAAATCTGAACATCTAGGGTAAATCTGAACATGTAGGGTAAATCTGAACATGTAGGGTAAATCTGAACATCCAGGGTAAATCTGAACATCCAGGGTAAATCTGGACATCTAAGGTAAATCTGGACATCTAGCTTAAATGTGAACAGGTAGGGTAAATCTGGACATGTAGGGTAAATGTGAACACATAAGGTAAATGCGAACATGTAGGGTAAATGTGAACATGTAGGGTAAATCTGGACATCCAGGGTAAATCTGAACATCCAGGGTAAATCTGAACATCTAGGGTAAATCTGGACATCTAAGGTAAATCTGGACATCTAGCTTAAATGTGAACAGGTAGGGTAAATCTGAACATCCAGGGTAAATCTGAACATCCAGGGTAAATCTGGACATCTAAGGTAAATCTGGACATCTAGCTTAAATGTGAACAGGTAGGGTAAATCTGGACATGTAGGGTAAATGTGAACACATAAGGTAAATGTGAACATGTAGGGTAAATGTGAACATGTAGGGTAAATGCGAACATGTAGGGTAAATGTGAACATGTAGGGTAAATCTGGACATGTAGAGAAAATCTGGACATGTAGGGTAAATGTGAACAGGTAGGGTAAATCTGAACATTCAGGGTAAATCTGAACATGTAGGGTAAATGTGAACAGGTAGGGTAAATCTGAACATCCAGGGTAAATCTGAACATGTAGGGTAAATGTGAACATCCAGGGTAAATCTGAACATCCAGCGTAAATCTGAACATGTAGGGTAAATCTGAACATCTAGGGTAAATCTGAACATGTAGGGTAAATCTGAACATCCAGGGTAAATCTGACCATCTAGGGTAAATCTGAACATGTAGGGTAAATCTGAACATCCAGGGTAAATCTGAACATCCAGGGTAAATGTGAACAGGTAGGGTAAATCTGAACATCTAAGGTAAATCTGAACGTGTAGGGTAAATCTGAACATCCAGGGTAAATCTGAACATCCAGAGTAAATCTGAAAATCTAGGGTAAATCTGGATATGTAAGGTAAATCTGAACATCCAGGGTAAATCTGAAAATTTAGGGTAAATGTGAACATGTATTGTAAATGTGAACATGTAGGGTAAATGTGAACATGTAGGGTAAATCTGGACATGTAGAGAAAATCTGGACATGTAGGGTAAATGTGAACAGGTAGGGTAAATCTGAACATCCAGGGTAAATCTGAACATGTAGGGTAAATGTGAACATCCAGGGTAAATGTGAACATCCAGGGTAAATCTGAACATGTAGGGTAAATCTGAACATCCAGGGTAAATCTGAACATCCAGGGTAAATCTGAACATCCAGGGTAAATCTGAACATCCAGGGTAAATCTGAACATGTAGGGTAAATCTGAACATCTAGGGGAAATCTGAACATGTAGGGTAAATCTGAACATCCAGGGTAAATCTGAACATCCAGGGTAAATCTGAACATCCAGGATAAATCTGAATATCTAGGGTAAATCTGAAAATGTAGGGTAAATCTGAACATCCAGGGTAAATCTGGACATCTAAGGTAAATCTGGACATCTAGCTTAAATTTGAACATTTAGGTGAAATGTGAACAAGTAGGGTAAATCTGGACATCCAGGGTAAATGAGAACATGTAGGGTAAATGTGAACATGTAGGGTAAATACGAACATGTAGGGTAAATGTGAATAGGTAGGGTAAATCTGAACATCCAGGGTAAATCTGAACATGTAGGGTAAATGTGAACATCCAGGGTAAATGTGAACGTCCAGGGTAAATCTGAACATGTAGGGTAAATCTGAACACCCAGGGTAAATCTGAACATCTAGGGTAAATCTGAACATCCAGGGGAAATCTGAACATCCAGGGTAAATCTGAACATCCAGGGTAAATCTGAACATCTAGGGTAAATCTGAAAATGTAGGGTAAATCTGAACATCCAGGGTAAATCTGGACATCTAAGGTAAATCTGGACATCTAGCTTAAATGTGAACAGGTAGGGTAAATGTGAACATGTAGGGTAAATGTGAACATGTAGGGTAAATCTGGACATGTAGGGTAAATGTGAACAGGTAGGGTAAATCTGAACATCCAGGGTAAATCTGAACATCTAGGGTAAATGTGAACATCCAGGGTAAATGTGAACATCCAGGGTAAATCTGAACATCCAGGGTAAATCTGAACATGTAGGGTAAATCTGAACATCCAGGGTAAATCTGAACATCCAGGGTAAATCTGGACATCTAAGGTAAATCTGGACATCTAGCTTTAATGTGAACAGGTAGGGTAAATCTGGACATGTAGGGTAAATGTGAACACATAAGGTAAATGCGAACATGTAGGGTAAATGTGAACATGTAGGGTAAATCTGGACATCCAGGGTAAATCTGAACATCCAGGGTAAATCTGAACATCTAGGGTAAATCTGGACATCTAAGGTAAATCTGGACATCTAGCTTAAATGTGAACAGGTAGGGTAAATCTGAACATCCAGGGTAAATCTGAACAGCCAGGGTAAATCTGGACATCTAAGGTAAATCTGGACATCTAGCTTAAATGTGAACAGGTAGGGTAAATCTGGACATGTAGGGTAAATGTGAACACATAAGGTAAATGTGAACATGTAGGGTAAATGTGAACATGTAGGGTAAATGCGAACATGTAGGGTAAATGTGAACATGTAGGGTAAATCTGGACATGTAGAGAAAATCTGGACATGTAGGGTAAATGTGAACAGGTAGGGTAAATCTGAACATTCAGGGTAAATCTGAACATGTAGGGTAAATGTGAACAGGTAGGGTAAATCTGAACATCCAGGGTAAATCTGAACATGTAGGGTAAATGTGAACATCCAGGGTAAATCTGAACATCCAGCGTAAATCTGAACATGTAGGGTAAATCTGAACATCTAGGGTAAATCTGAACATGTAGGGTAAATCTGAACATCCAGGGTAAATCTGACCATCTAGGGTAAATCTGAACATGTAGGGTAAATCTGAACATCCAGGGTAAATCTGAACATCCAGGGTAAATGTGAACAGGTAGGGTAAATCTGAACATCTAAGGTAAATCTGAACGTGTAGGGTAAATCTGAACATCCAGGGTAAATCTGAAAATCTAGGGTAAATCTGGATATGTAAGGTAAATCTGAACATCCAGGGTAAATCTGAAAATTTAGGGTAAATGTGAACATGTATTGTAAATGTGAACATGTAGGGTAAATGTGAACATGTAGGGTAAATCTGGACATGTAGAGAAAATCTGGAAATGTAGGGTAAATGTGAACAGGTAGGGTAAATCTGAACATCCAGGGTAAATCTGAACATCTAGGGTAAATGTGAACATCCAGGGTAAATGTGAACATCCAGGGTAAATCTGAACATGTAGGGTAAATCTGAACATCCAGGGTAAATCTGAACATCCAGGGTAAATCTGAACATCCAGGGTAAATCTGAACATCCAGGGTAAATCTGAACATGTAGGGTAAATCTGAACATCTAGGGGAAATCTGAACATGTAGGGTAAATCTGAACATCCAGGGTAAATCTGAACATCTAGGGTAAATCTGAACATGTAGGGTAAATCTGAACATCCAGGGTAAATCTGAACATCCAGGATAAATCTGAATATCTAGGGTAAATCTGAAAATGTAGGGTAAATCTGAACATCCAGGGTAAATCTGGACATCTAAGGTAAATCTGGACATCTAGCTTAAATTTGAACATTTAGGTGAAATGTGAACAAGTAGGGTAAATCTGGACATCCAGGGTAAATGAGAACATGTAGGGTAAATGTGAACATGTAGGGTAAATACGAACATGTAGGGTAAATGTGAATAGGTAGGGTAAATCTGGACATGTAGGGTAAATCTGAACATGTAGGGTAAATGTGAACATCCAGGGTAAATGTGAACGTCCAGGGTAAATCTGAACATGTAGGGTAAATCTGAACACCCAGGGTAAATCTGAACATCTAGGGTAAATCTGAACATCCAGGGGAAATCTGAACATCCAGGGTAAATCTGAACATCCAGGGTAAATCTGAACATCTAGGGTAAATCTGAAAATGTAGGGTAAATCTGAACATCCAGGGTAAATCTGGACATCTAAGGTAAATCTGGACATCTAGCTTAAATGTGAACAGGTAGGGTAAATGTGAACAGGTAAGGTAAATCTGGACATCCAGGGTAAATCTGAACATCCAGGGTAAATCTGAACATCCAGGGTAAATCTGAACATCTAGGTTAAATCTGAAAATGTAGGGTAAATCTGAACATCCAGGGTAAATCTGGACATCTAAGGTAAATCTGGACATCTAGCTTAAATGTGAACAGGTAGGGTAAATGTGAACAGGTAGGGTAAATCTGAACATCCAGGGTAAATCTGAACATCCAGGGTAAATCTGGACATCTAAGGTAAATCTGGACATCTAGCTTAAATGTGAACAGGTAGGGTAAATCTGGACATGTAGGGTAAATGTGAACACGTAAGGTAAATGCGAACATGTAGGGTAAATGTGAACATGTAGGGTAAATGCGAACATGTAGGGTAAATGTGAACATGTAGGGTAAATCTGGACATGTAGAGAAAATCTGGACATGTAGGGTAAATGTGAACAGGTAGGGTAAATCTGAACATTCAGGGTAAATCTGAACATGTAGGGTAAATGTGAACAGGTAGAGAAAATCTGAACATCCAGGGTAAATCTGAACATGTAGGGTAAATGTGAACATCCAGGGTAAATCTGAACATCCAGTGTAAATCTGAACATGTAGGGTAAATCTGAACATCTAGGGTAAATCTGAACATGTAGGGTAAATCTGAACATCCAGGGTAAATCTGAACATCTAGGGTAAATCTGAACATGTAGGGTAAATCTGAACATCCAGGGTAAATCTGAACATCCAGGGTAAATGTGAACAGGTAGGGTAAATCTGAACATCTAAGGTAAATCTGAACGTGTAGGGTAAATCTGAACATCCAGGGTAAATCTGAACATCCAGAGTAAATCTGAAATCTAGGGTAAATCTGGATATGTAAGGTAAATCTGAACATCCAGGGTAAATCTGAAAATTTAGGGTAAATCTGGACATGTAGTGTAAATGTGAACATGTAGGGTAAATGTGAACATGTAGGGTAAATCTGGACATGTAGAGAAAATCTGGACATGTAGGGTAAATGTGAACAGGTAGGGTAAATCTGAACATCCAGGGTAAATCTGAACATCTAGGGTAAATGTGAACATCCAGGGTAAATGTGAACATCCAGGGTAAATCTGAACATCCAGGGTAAATCTGAACATGTAGGGTAAATCTGAACATCCAGGGTAAATCTGAACATCCAGGGTAAATCTGGACATCTAAGGTAAATCTGGACATCTAGCTTAAATGTGAACAGGTAGGGTAAATCTGGACATGTAGGGTAAATGTGAACACATAAGGTAAATGCGAACATGTAGGGTAAATGTGAACATGTAGGGTAAATCTGGACATCCAGGGTAAATCTGAACATCCAGGGTAAATCTGAACATCTAGGGTAAATCTGGACATCTAAGGTAAATCTGGACATCTAGCTTAAATGTGAACAGGTAGGGTAAATCTGAACATCCAGGGTAAATCTGAACATCCAGGGTAAATCTGGACATCTAAGGTAAATCTGGACATCTAGCTTAAATGTGAACAGGTAGGGTAAATCTGGACATGTAGGGTAAATGTGAACACATAAGGTAAATGCGAACATGTAGGGTAAATGTGAACATGTAGGGTAAATGCGAACATGTAGGGTAAATGTGAACATGTAGGGTAAATCTGGACATGTAGAGAAAATCTGGACATGTAGGGTAAATGTGAACAGGTAGGGTAAATCTGAACATTCAGGGTAAATCTGAACATGTAGGGTAAATGTGAACAGGTAGGGTAAATCTGAACATCCAGGGTAAATCTGAACATGTAGGGTAAATGTGAACATCCAGGGTAAATCTGAACATCCAGCGTAAATCTGAACATGTAGGGTAAATCTGAACATCTAGGGTAAATCTGAACATGTAGGGTAAATCTGAACATCCAGGGTAAATCTGACCATCTAGGGTAAATCTGAACATGTAGGGTAAATCTGAACATCCAGGGTAAATCTGAACATCCAGGGTAAATGTGAACAGGTAGGGTAAATCTGAACATCTAAGGTAAATCTGAACGTGTAGGGTAAATCTGAACATCCAGGGTAAATCTGAACATCCAGAGTAAATCTGAAAATCTAGGGTAAATCTGGATATGTAAGGTAAATCTGAACATCCAGGGTAAATCTGAAAATTTAGGGTAAATGTGAACATGTATTGTAAATGTGAACATGTAGGGTAAATGTGAACATGTAGGGTAAATCTGGACATGTAGAGAAAATCTGGAAATGTAGGGTAAATGTGAACAGGTAGGGTAAATCTGAACATCCAGGGTAAATCTGAACATCTAGGGTAAATGTGAACATCCAGGGTAAATGTGAACATCCAGGGTAAATCTGAACATGTAGGGTAAATCTGAACATCCAGGGTAAATCTGAACATCCAGGGTAAATCTGAACATCCAGGGTAAATCTGAACATCCAGGGTAAATCTGAACATGTAGGGTAAATCTGAACATCTAGGGGAAATCTGAACATGTAGGGTAAATCTGAACATCCAGGGTAAATCTGAACATCTAGGGTAAATCTGAACATGTAGGGTAAATCTGAACATCCAGGGTAAATCTGAACATCCAGGATAAATCTGAATATCTAGGGTAAATCTGAAAATGTAGGGTAAATCTGAACATCCAGGGTAAATCTGGACATCTAAGGTAAATCTGGACATCTAGCTTAAATTTGAACATTTAGGTGAAATGTGAACAAGTAGGGTAAATCTGGACATCCAGGGTAAATGAGAACATGTAGGGTAAATGTGAACATGTAGGGTAAATACGAACATGTAGGGTAAATGTGAATAGGTAGGGTAAATCTGGACATGTAGGGTAAATCTGAACATGTAGGGTAAATGTGAACATCCAGGGTAAATGTGAACGTCCAGGGTAAATCTGAACATCCAGGGTAAATCTGAACACCCAGGGTAAATCTGAACATCTAGGGTAAATCTGAACATCCAGGGGAAATCTGAACATCCAGGGTAAATCTGAACATCCAGGGTAAATCTGAACATCTAGGGTAAATCTGAAAATGTAGGGTAAATCTGAACATCCAGGGTAAATCTGGACATCTAAGGTAAATCTGGACATCTAGCTTAAATGTGAACAGGTAGGGTAAATGTGAACAGGTAAGGTAAATCTGGACATCCAGGGTAAATCTGATCCAGGGTAAATCTGAACATCCAGGGTAAATCTGAACATCTAGGTTAAATCTGAAAATGTAGGGTAAATCTGAACATCCAGGGTAAATCTGGACATCTAAGGTAAATCTGGACATCTAGCTTAAATGTGAACAGGTAGGGTAAATGTGAACAGGTAGGGTAAATCTGAACATCCAGGGTAAATCTGAACATCCAGGGTAAATCTGGACATCTAAGGTAAATCTGGACATCTAGCTTAAATGTGAACAGGTAGGGTAAATCTGGACATGTAGGGTAAATGTGAACACGTAAGGTAAATGCGAACATGTAGGGTAAATGTGAACATGTAGGGTAAATGCGAACATGTAGGGTAAATGTGAACATGTAGGGTAAATCTGGACATGTAGAGAAAATCTGGACATGTAGGGTAAATGTGAACAGGTAGGGTAAATCTGAACATTCAGGGTAAATCTGAACATGTAGGGTAAATGTGAACAGGTAGAGAAAATCTGAACATCCAGGGTAAATGTGAACATGTAGGGTAAATGTGAACATCCAGGGTAAATCTGAACATCCAGTGTAAATCTGAACATGTAGGGTAAATCTGAACATCTAGGGTAAATCTGAACATGTAGGGTAAATCTGAACATCCAGGGTAAATCTGAACATCTAGGGTAAATCTGAACATGTAGGGTAAATCTGAACATCCAGGGTAAATCTGAACATCCAGGGTAAATGTGAACAGGTAGGGTAAATCTGAACATCTAAGGTAAATCTGAACGTGTAGGGTAAATCTGAACATCCAGGGTAAATCTGAACATCCAGAGTAAATCTGAAATCTAGGGTAAATCTGGATATGTAAGGTAAATCTGAACATCCAGGGTAAATCTGAAAATTTAGGGTAAATCTGGACATGTAGTGTAAATGTGAACATGTAGGGTAAATGTGAACATGTAGGGTAAATCTGGACATGTAGAGAAAATCTGGACATGTAGGGTAAATGTGAACAGGTAGGGTAAATCTGAACATCCAGGGTAAATCTGAACATCTAGGGTAAATGTGAACATCCAGGGTAAATGTGAACATCCAGGGTAAATCTGAACATCCAGGGTAAATCTGAACATGTAGGGTAAATCTGAACATCCAGGGTAAATCTGAACATCCAGGGTAAATCTGGACATCTAAGGTAAATCTGGACATCTAGCTTAAATGTGAACAGGTAGGGTAAATCTGGACATGTAGGGTAAATGTGAACACATAAGGTAAATGCGAACATGTAGGGTAAATGTGAACATGTAGGGTAAATCTGGACATCCAGGGTAAATCTGAACATCCAGGGTAAATCTGAACATCTAGGGTAAATCTGGACATCTAAGGTAAATCTGGACATCTAGCTTAAATGTGAACAGGTAGGGTAAATCTGAACATCCAGGGTAAATCTGAACATCCAGGGTAAATCTGGACATCTAAGGTAAATCTGGACATCTAGCTTAAATGTGAACAGGTAGGGTAAATCTGGACATGTAGGGTAAATGTGAACACATAAGGTAAATGCGAACATGTAGGCTAAATGTGAACATGTAGGGTAAATGCGAACATGTAGGGTAAATGTGAACATGTAGGGTAAATCTGGACATGTAGAGAAAATCTGGACATGTAGGGTAAATGTGAACAGGTAGGGTAAATCTGAACATTCAGGGTAAATCTGAACATGTAGGGTAAATGTGAACAGGTAGGGTAAATCTGAACATCCAGGGTAAATCTGAACATGTAGGGTAAATGTGAACATCCAGGGTAAATCTGAACATCCAGCGTAAATCTGAACATGTAGGGTAAATCTGAACATCTAGGGTAAATCTGAACATGTAGGGTAAATCTGAACATACAGGGTAAATCTGACCATCTAGGGTAAATCTGAACATGTAGGGTAAATCTGAACATCCAGGGTAAATCTGAACATCCAGGGTAAATGTGAACAGGTAGGGTAAATCTGAACATCTAAGGTAAATCTGAACGTGTAGGGTAAATCTGAACATCCAGGGTAAATCTGAACATCCAGAGTAAATCTGAAAATCTAGGGTAAATCTGGATATGTAAGGTAAATCTGAACATCCAGGGTAAATCTGAAAATTTAGGGTAAATGTGAACATGTATTGTAAATGTGAACATGTAGGGTAAATGTGAACATGTAGGGTAAATCTGGACATGTAGAGAAAATCTGGACATGTAGGGTAAATGTGAACAGGTAGGGTAAATCTGAACATCCAGGGTAAATGCGAACATGTAGAGTAAATGTGAACATGTAGGGTAAATGCGAACATGTAGGGTAAATGTGAAAATGTAGGGTAAATCTGGACATGTAAGGTAAATGTGAACGGGTAGGGTAAATCTTGACATGTAGGGTAAATCTGAACATCCAGGGTAAATCTGAACATGTAGGGTAAATGTGAACAGGTAGGGTAAATCTGAACAGGTAGGGTAAATCTGAACATCCAGGGTAAATCTGAACATCTAGGGTAAATCTGAACATGTAGGGTAAATCTGAACATCCAGGGTAAATCTGAACATCCAGGGTAAATCTGAACATCTAGGGTAAATCTGAAAATGTAGGGTAAATCTGAACATCCAGGGTAAATCTGGACATCTAAGGTAAATCTGGACATCTAGCTTAAATTTGAACATTTAGGTGAAATGTGAACAAGTAAGGTAAATCTGGACATCCAGGGTAAATGTGAACATGTAGGGTAAATGCGAACATGTAGGGTAAATGTGAACATGTAGGGTAAATGCGAACATGTAGGGTAAATGCGAACATGTAGGGTAAATGTGAACATGTAGGGTAAATCTGGATTTGTAGGGTAAATGTGAATGGGTAGGGTAAATCTGGACATGTAGGGTAAATGTGAACATGTAGGGTAAATCTGGACATCCAGGGTAAATCTGAACATGTAGGGTAAATGTGAACAGGTAGGGTAAATCTGAACATGTAGGGTAAATCTGAACATCCAGGGTAAATCTGAACATCTAGGGTAAATCTGAACATGTAGGGTAAATCTGAACATCCAGGGTAAATCTGAACATCCAGGGTAAATCTGAACATCTAGGGTAAATCTGAAAATGTAGGGTAAATCTGAACATCCAGGGTAAATCTGAACATGTAGGGTAAATGTGAACAGGTAGGGTAAATCTGAACATGTAGGGTAAATCTGAACATCCAGGGTAAATCTGAACATCTAGGGTAAATCTGAACATGTTTGGTAAATCTGAACTTCCAGGTAAATCTGAACATCCAGGGTAAATCTGAACATCTAGGGTAAATCTGAAAATGTAGGGTAAATCTGAACATCCAGGGTAAATCTGGACATCTAAGGTAAATCTGGACATCTAGCTTAAATTTGAACATTTAGGGGAAATGTTAACAGGTAGGGTAAATCTGGACATCCAGGGTAAATGTGAACATGTAGGGTAAATGTGAACATGTAGGGTAAATGCGAACATGTAGGGTAAATGTGAACATGTAGGGTAAATGTGAACACGTAGGGAAAATGCGAACATGTAGGGTAAATGCGAACATGTAGCGTAAATGTGAACATGTAGGGTAAATCTGGACGTGTAGGGTAAATGTGAACAGGTAGGGTAAATCTGGACTTGTAGGGTAAATGTGAACATGTAGGGTAAATCTGGACATGTAGAGAAAATCTGGACATGTAGGGTAAATGTGAACAGGTAGGGTAAATCTGAACATTCAGGGTAAATCTGAACATGTAGGGTAAATGTGAACAGGTAGGGTAAATCTGAACATGTAGGGTAAATCTGAACATCCAGGGTAAATCTGAGCATTCAGGGTAAATCTGAACATCTAGGGTAAATCTGAACATGTAGGGTAAATCTGAACATCCAGGGTAAATCTGAACATCCAGGGTAAATCTGAATATCTAGGGTAAATCTGAACATCTAGGGTAAATCTGAACATGTAGGGTAAATCTGAACATCCAGGGTAAATCTGAACATCCAGGGTAAATCTGAACATCCAGGGTAAATCTGAACATCTAGGGTAAATCTGAAAATGTAGGGTAAATCTGAACATCCAGGGTAAATCTGAACATGTAGGGTAAATGTGAACAGGTAGGGTAAATCTGAACATGTAGGGTAAATCTGAACATCCAGGGTAAATCTGAACATCTAGGGTAAATCTGAACATGTAGGGTAAATCTGAACATCCAGGGTAAATCTGGACATCTAAGGTAAATCTGGACATCTAGCTTAAATGTGAACAGGTAGGGTAAATGTGAACAGGTAGGGTAAATCTGGACATCCAGGGTAAATCTGAACATCCAGGGTAAATCTGAACATCCAGGGTAAATCTGAACATCGAGGGTAAATCTGGACATCTAAGGTAAATCTGGACATCTAGCTTAAATGTGAACAGGTAGGGTAAATGTGAACAGGTAGGGTAAATCTGAACATCCAGGGTAAATCTGAACATCCAGGGTAAATCTGGACATCTAAGGTAAATCTGGACATGTAGCTTAAATGTGAACAGGTAGGGTAAATCTGGACATGTAGGGTAAATGTGAACACGTAAGGTAAATGCGAACATGTAGGGTAAATGTCAACACGTAGGGTAAATGCGAACATGTAGGGTAAATGTGAACATGTAGGGTAAATCTGGACATGTAGAGAAAATCTGGACATGTAGGGTAAATGTGAACAGGTAGGGTAAATCTGAACATTCAGGGTAAATCTGAACATGTAGGGTAAATGTGAACAGGTAGGGTAAATCTGAACATCCAGGGTAAATCTGAACATGTAGGGTAAATCTGAACATCCAGGGTAAATCTGAACATCCAGGGTAAATCTGAACATGTAGGGTAAATCTGAACATCTAGGGGAAATCTGAACATGTAGGGTAAATCTGAACATCCAGGGTAAATCTGAACATCTAGGGTAAATCTGAACATGTAGGGTAAATCTGAACATCCAGGGTAAATCTGAACATCCAGGATAAATCTGAATATCTAGGGTAAATCTGGACATCTAGCTTAAATTTGAACATTTAGGTGAAATGTGAACAAGTAGGGTAAATCTGGACATCCAGGGTAAATGAGAACATGTAGGGTAAATGTGAACATGTAGGGTAAATACGAACATGTAGGGTAAATGTGAATAGGTAGGGTAAATCTGAACATCCAGGGTAAATCTGAACATGTAGGGTAAATGTGAACATCCAGGGTAAATGTGAACGTCCAGGGTAAATCTGAACATGTAGGGTAAATGTGAACATGTAGGGTAAATGCGAACATGTAGGGTAAATGTGAACATGTAGGGTAAATCTGGACATGTAGAGAAAATCTGGACATGTAGGGTAAATGTGAACAGGTAGGGTAAATCTGAACATTCAGGGTAAATCTGAACATGTAGGGTAAATGTGAACAGGTAGAGAAAATCTGAACATCCAGGGTAAATCTGAACATGTAGGGTAAATGTGAACATCCAGGGTAAATCTGAACATCCAGTGTAAATCTGAACATGTAGGGTAAATCTGAACATCTAGGGTAAATCTGAACATGTAGGGTAAATCTGAACATCCAGGGTAAATCTGAACATCTAGGGTAAATCTGAACATGTAGGGTAAATCTGAACATCCAGGGTAAATCTGAACATCCAGGGTAAATTTGAACAGGTAGGGTAAATCTGAACATCTAAGGTAAATCTGAACGTGTAGGGTAAATCTGAACATCCAGGGTAAATCTGAACATCCAGAGTAAATCTGAAATCTAGGGTAAATCTGGATATGTAAGGTAAATCTGAACATCCAGGGTAAATCTGAAAATTTAGGGTAAATCTGGACATGTAGTGTAAATGTGAACATGTAGGGTAAATGTGAACATGTAGGGTAAATCTGGACATGTAGAGAAAATCTTGACATGTAGGGTAAATGTGAACAGGTAGGGTAAATCTGAACATCCAGGGTAAATCTGAACATCTAGGGTAAATGTGAACATCCAGGGTAAATCTGAACATCCAGGGAAAATTTGAACATCCAGGGTAAATCTGAACATCCAGAGTAAATCTGAAGATCTAGGGTAAATCTGGATACGTAAGGTAAATCTGAACATCCAGGGTAAATCTGAAAATCTAGGGTAAATCTGAAAATCTAGGGTAAATCTGGACATGTAGTGTAAATGTGAACATGTAGGGTAAATCTGGACATGTAGAGAAAATCTGGACATGTAGGGTAAATCTGAACAGGTAGGGTAAATCTGAACATCCAGGGTAAATCTGAACATCTAGGGTAAATCTGAAAATGTAGGGTAAATCTGAACATCCAGGGTAAATCTGGACATCTAAGGTAAATCTGGACATCTAGCTTAAATGTGAACAGGTAGGGTAAATGTGAACAGGTAGGGTAAATCTGGACATCCAGGGTAAATCTGAACATCCAGGGTAAATCTGAACATCCAGGGTAAATCTGAACATCGAGGGTAAATCTGGACATGTAGCTTAAATGTGAACAGGTAGGGTAAATCTGGACATGTAGGGTAAATGTGAACACGTAAGGTAAATGCGAACATGTAGGGTAAATGTCAACACGTAGGGTAAATGCGAACATGTAGGGTAAATGTGAACATGTAGGGTAAATCTGGACATGTAGAGAAAATCTGGACATGTAGGGTAAATGTGAACAGGTAGGGTAAATCTGAACATTCAGGGTAAATCTGAACATGTAGGGTAAATGTGAACAGGTAGGGTAAATCTGAACATCCAGGGTAAATCTGAACATGTAGGGTAAATCTGAACATCCAGGGTAAATCTGAACATCCAGGGTAAATCTGAACATGTAGGGTAAATCTGAACATCTAGGGGAAATCTGAACATGTAGGGTAAATCTGAACATCCAGGGTAAATCTGAACATCTAGGGTAAATCTGAACATGTAGGGTAAATCTGAACATCCAGGGTAAATCTGAACATCCAGGATAAATCTGAATATCTAGGGTAAATCTGAAAATGTAGGGTAAATCTGAACATCCAGGGTAAATCTGGACATCTAGCTTAAATTTGAACATTTAGGTGAAATGTGAACAAGTAGGGTAAATCTGGACATCCAGGGTAAATGAGAACATGTAGGGTAAATGTGAACATGTAGGGTAAATACGAACATGTAGGGTAAATGTGAATAGGTAGGGTAAATCTGAACATCCAGGGTAAATCTGAACATGTAGGGTAAATGTGAACATCCAGGGTAAATGTGAACGTCCAGGGTAAATCTGAACATGTAGGGTAAATCTGAACACCCAGGGTAAATCTGAACATCTAGGGTAAATCTGAACATCCAGGGGAAATCTGAACATCCAGGGTAAATCTGAACATCCAGGGTAAATCTGAACATCTAGGGTAAATCTGAAAATGTAGGGTAAATCTGAACATCCAGGGTAAATCTGGACATCTAAGGTAAATCTGGACATCTAGCTTAAATGTGAACAGGTAGGGTAAATGTGAACAGGTAGGGTAAATCTGGACATCCAGGGTAAATCTGAACATCCAGGGTAAATCTGAACATCCAGGGTAAATCTGAACATCTAGGTTAAATCTGAAAATGTAGGGTAAATCTGAACATCCAGGGTAAATCTGGACATCTAAGGTAAATCTGGACATGTAGTGTAAATGTGAACAGGTAGGGTAAATGTGAACAGGTAGGGTAAATCTGAACATCCAGGGTAAATCTGAACATCCAGGGTAAATCTGGACATCTAAGGTAAATCTGGACATCTAGCTTAAATGTGAACAGGTAGGGTAAATCTGGACATGTAGGGTAAATGCGAACATGTAGGGTAAATGTGAACATGTAGGGTAAATGTGAACATGTAGGGTAAATCTGGACATGTAGAGAAAATCTGGACATGTAGGGTAAATGTGAACAGGTAGGGTAAATCTGAACATTCAGGGTAAATCTGAACATGTAGGGTAAATGTGAACAGGTAGAGAAAATCTGAACATCCAGGGTAAATCTGAACATGTAGGGTAAATGTGAACATCCAGGGTAAATCTGAACATCCAGTGTAAATCTGAACATGTAGGGTAAATCTGAACATCTAGGGTAAATCTGAACATGTAGGGTAAATCTGAACATCCAGGGTAAATCTGAACATCTAGGGTAAATCTGAACATGTAGGGTAAATCTGAACATCCAGGGTAAATCTGAACATCCAGGGTAAATGTGAACAGGTAGGGTAAATCTGAACATCTAAGGTAAATCTGAACGTGTAGGGTAAATCTGAACATCCAGGGTAAATCTGAACATCCAGAGTAAATCTGAAATCTAGGGTAAATCTGGATATGTAAGGTAAATCTGAACATCCAGGGTAAATCTGAAAATTTAGGGTAAATCTGGACATGTAGTGTAAATGTGAACATGTAGTGTAAATGTGAACATGTAGGGTAAATCTGGACATGTAGAGAAAATCTGGACATGTAGGGTAAATGTGAACAGGTAGGGTAAATCTGAACATCCAGGGTAAATCTGAACATCTAGGGTAAATGTGAACATCCAGGGTAAATGTGAACATCCAGGGTAAATCTGAACATCCAGGGTAAATCTGAACATGTAGGGTAAATCTGAACATCCAGGGTAAATCTGAACATCCAGGGTAAATCTGGACATCTAAGGTAAATCTGGACATCTAGCTTAAATGTGAACAGGTAGGGTAAATCTGGACATGTAGGGTAAATGTGAACACGTAAGGTAAATGCGAACATGTAGGGTAAATCTGGACATGTAGAGAAAATCTGGACATGTAGGGTAAATGTGAACAGGTAGGGTAAATCTGAACATTCAGGGTAAATCTGAACATGTAGGGTAAATGTGAACAGGTAGAGAAAATCTGAACATCCAGGGTAAATCTGAACATGTAGGGTAAATGTGAACATCCAGGGTAAATCTGAACATCCAGTGTAAATCTGAACATGTAGGGTAAATCTGAACATCTAGGGTAAATCTGAACATGTAGGGTAAATCTGAACATCCAGGGTAAATCTGAACATCTAGGGTAAATCTGAACATGTAGGGTAAATCTGAACATCCAGGGTAAATCTGAACATCCAGGGTAAATGTGAACAGGTAGGGTAAATCTGAACATCTAAGGTAAATCTGAACGTGTAGGGTAAATCTGAACATCCAGGGTAAATCTGAACATCCAGAGTAAATCTGAAATCTAGGGTAAATCTGGATATGTAAGGTAAATCTGAAAATTTAGGGTAAATCTGGACATGTAGTGTAAATGTGAACATGTAGTGTAAATGTGAACATGTAGGGTAAATGTGAACATGTAGGGTAAATCTGGACATGTAGGGTAAATGTGAACAGGTAGGGTAAATCTGAACATCCAGGGTAAATCTGAACATCTAGGGTAAATGTGAACATCCAGGGTAAATGTGAACATCCAGGGTAAATCTGAACATCCAGGGTAAATCTGAACATGTAGGGTAAATCTGAACATCCAGGGTAAATCTGAACATCCAGGGTAAATCTGGACATCTAAGGTAAATCTGGACATCTAGCTTAAATGTGAACAGGTAGGGTAAATCTGGACATGTAGGGTAAATGTGAACACATAAGGTAAATGCGAACATGTAGGGTAAATGTGAACATGTAGGGTAAATCTGGACATCCAGGGTAAATCTGAACATCCAGGGTAAATGTGAACAGGTAGGGTAAATCTGAACATCCAGGGTAAATCTGAACATCTAGGGTAAATCTGAACATGTAGGGTAAATCTGAACATCCAGGGTAAATCTGAACATCCAGGGTAAATGTGAACAGGTAGGGTAAATCTGAACATCTAAGGTAAATCTGAACGTGTAGGGTAAATCTGAACATCCAGGGTAAATCTGAACATCCAGAGTAAATCTGAAATCTAGGGTAAATCTGGATATGTAAGGTAAATCTGAACATCCAGGGTAAATCTGAAAATTTAGGGTAAATCTGGACATGTAGTGTAAATGTGAACATGTAGTGTAAATGTGAACATGTAGGGTAAATCTGGACATGTAGAGAAAATCTGGACATGTAGGGTAAATGTGAACAGGTAGGGTAAATCTGAACATCCAGGGTAAATCTGAACATCTAGGGTAAATGTGAACATCCAGGGTAAATGTGAACATCCAGGGTAAATCTGAACATCCAGGGTAAATCTGAACATGTAGGGTAAATCTGAACATCCAGGGTAAATCTGAACATCCAGGGTAAATCTGGACATCTAAGGTAAATCTGGACATCTAGCTTAAATGTGAACAGGTAGGGTAAATCTGGACATGTAGGGTAAATGTGAACACATAAGGTAAATGCGAACATGTAGGGTAAATGTGAACATGTAGGGTAAATCTGGACATCCAGGGTAAATCTGAACATCCAGGGTAAATCTGAACATCTAGGGTAAATCTGGACATCTAAGGTAAATCTGGACATCTAGCTTAAATGTGAACAGGTAGGGTAAATCTGAACATCCAGGGTAAATCTGAACAGCCAGGGTAAATCTGGACATCTAAGGTAAATCTGGACATCTAGCTTAAATGTGAACAGGTAGGGTAAATCTGGACATGTAGGGTAAATGTGAACACATAAGGTAAATGTGAACATGTAGGGTAAATGTGAACATGTAGGGTAAATGCGAACATGTAGGGTAAATGTGAACATGTAGGGTAAATCTGGACATGTAGAGAAAATCTGGACATGTAGGGTAAATGTGAACAGGTAGGGTAAATCTGAACATTCAGGGTAAATCTGAACATGTAGGGTAAATCTGAACATCCAGGGTAAATCTGAACATCCAGGGTAAATCTGAACATGTAGGGTAAATGTGAACATCCAGGGTAAATCTGAACATCCAGCGTAAATCTGAACATGTGGGGTAAATCTGAACATCTAGGGTAAATCTGAACATGTAGGGTAAATCTGAACATCCAGGGTAAATCTGACCATCTAGGGTAAATCTGAACATGTAGGGTAAATCTGAACATCCAGGGTAAATCTGAACATCCAGGGTAAATGTGAACAGGTAGGGTAAATCTGAACATCTAAGGTAAATCTGAACGTGTAGGGTAAATCTGAACATCCAGGGTAAATCTGAACATCCAGAGTAAATCTGAAAATCTAGGGTAAATCTGGATATGTAAGGTAAATCTGAACATCCAGGGTAAATCTGAAAATTTAGGGTAAATGTGAACATGTATTGTAAATGTGAACATGTAGGGTAAATGTGAACATGTAGGGTAAATCTGGACATGTAGAGAAAATCTGGACATGTAGGGTAAATGTGAACAGGTAGGGTAAATCTGAACATCCAGGGTAAATCTGAACATCTAGGGTAAATGTGAACATCCAGGGTAAATGTGAACATCCAGGGTAAATCTGAACATGTAGGGTAAATCTGAACATCCAGGGTAAATCTAAACATCCAGGGTAAATCTGAACATCCAGGGTAAATCTGAACATCCAGGGTAAATCTGAACATCCAGGGTAAATCTGAACATCTAGGGGAAATCTGAACATGTAGGGTAAATCTGAACATCCAGGGTAAATCTGAACATCTAGGGTAAATCTGAACATGTAGGGTAAATCTGAACATCCAGGGTAAATCTGAACATCCAGGATAAATCTGAATATCTAGGGTAAATCTGAAAATGTAGGGTAAATCTGAACATCCAGGGTAAATCTGGACATCTAAGGTAAATCTGGACATCTAGCTTAAATTTGAACATTTAGGTGAAATGTGAACAAGTAGGGTAAATCTGGACATCCAGGGTAAATGAGAACATGTAGGGTAAATGTGAACATGTAGGGTAAATACGAACATGTAGGGTAAATGTGAATAGGTAGGGTAAATCTGAACATCCAGGGTAAATCTGAACATGTAGGGTAAATGTGAACATCCAGGGTAAATGTGAACGTCCAGGGTAAATCTGAACATGTAGGGTAAATCTGAACACCCAGGGTAAATCTGAACATCTAGGGTAAATCTGAACATCCAGGGGAAATCTGAACATCCAGGGTAAATCTGAACATCCAGGGTAAATCTGAACATCTAGGGTAAATCTGAAAATGTAGGGTAAATCTGAACATCCAGGGTAAATCTGGACATCTAAGGTAAATCTGGACATCTAGCTTAAATGTGAACAGGTAGGGTAAATGTGAACAGGTAGGGTAAATCTGGACATCCAGGGTAAATCTGAACATCCAGGGTAAATCTGAACATCCAGGGTAAATCTGAACATCTAGGTTAAATCTGAAAATGTAGGGTAAATCTGAACATCCAGGGTAAATCTGAACATCCAGGGTAAATCTGGACATCTAAGGTAAATCTGGACATCTAGCTTAAATGTGAACAGGTAGGGTAAATCTGGACATGTAGGGTAAATGTGAACACGTAAGGTAAATGCGAACATGTAGGGTAAATGTGAACATGTAGGGTAAATGCGAACATGTAGGGTAAATGTGAACATGTAGGGTAAATCTGGACATGTAGAGAAAATCTGGACATGTAGGGTAAATGTGAACAGGTAGGGTAAATCTGAACATTCAGGGTAAATCTGAACATGTAGGGTAAATGTGAACAGGTAGAGAAAATCTGAACATCCAGGGTAAATCTGAACATGTAGGGTAAATGTGAACATCCAGGGTAAATCTGAACATCCAGTGTAAATCTGAACATGTAGGGTAAATCTGAACATCTAGGGTAAATCTGAACATGTAGGGTAAATCTGAACATCCAGGGTAAATCTGAACATCTAGGGTAAATCTGAACATGTAGGGTAAATCTGAACATCCAGGGTAAATCTGAACATCCAGGGTAAATGTGAACAGGTAGGGTAAATCTGAACATCTAAGGTAAATCTGAACGTGTAGGGTAAATCTGAACATCCAGGGTAAATCTGAACATCCAGAGTAAATCTGAAATCTAGGGTAAATCTGGATATGTAAGGTAAATCTGAAAATTTAGGGTAAATCTGGACATGTAGTGTAAATGTGAACATGTAGTGTAAATGTGAACATGTAGGGTAAATGTGAACATGTAGGGTAAATCTGGACATGTAGGGTAAATGTGAACAGGTAGGGTAAATCTGAACATCCAGGGTAAATCTGAACATCTAGGGTAAATGTGAACATCCAGGGTAAATGTGAACATCCAGGGTAAATCTGAACATCCAGGGTAAATCTGAACATGTAGGGTAAATCTGAACATCCAGGGTAAATCTGAACATCCAGGGTAAATCTGGACATCTAAGGTAAATCTGGACATCTAGCTTAAATGTGAACAGGTAGGGTAAATCTGGACATGTAGGGTAAATGTGAACACATAAGGTAAATGCGAACATGTAGTGTAAATGTGAACATGTAGGGTAAATCTGGACATCCAGGGTAAATCTGAACATCCAGGGTAAATCTGAACATCTAGGGTAAATCTGGACATCTAAGGTAAATCTGGACATCTAGCTTAAATGTGAACAGGTAGGGTAAATCTGAACATCCAGGGTAAATCTGAACAGCCAGGGTAAATCTGGACATCTAAGGTAAATCTGGACATCTAGCTTAAATGTGAACAGGTAGGGTAAATCTGGACATGTAGGGTAAATGTGAACACATAAGGTAAATGTGAACATGTAGGGTAAATGTGAACATGTAGGGTAAATGCGAACATGTAGGGTAAATGTGAACATGTAGGGTAAATCTGGACATGTAGAGAAAATCTGGACATGTAGGGTAAATGTGAACAGGTAGGGTAAATCTGAACATTCAGGGTAAATCTGAACATGTAGGGTAAATGTGAACAGGTAGGGTAAATCTGAACATCCAGGGTAAATCTGAACATGTAGGGTAAATGTGAACATCCAGGGTAAATCTGAACATCCAGCGTAAATCTGAACATGTAGGGTAAATCTGAACATCTAGGGTAAATCTGAACATGTAGGGTAAATCTGAACATCCAGGGTAAATCTGACCATCTAGGGTAAATCTGAACATGTAGGGTAAATCTGAACATCCAGGGTAAATCTGAACATCCAGGGTAAATGTGAACAGGTAGGGTAAATCTGAACATCTAAGGTAAATCTGAACGTGTAGGGTAAATCTGAACATCCAGGGTAAATCTGAACATCCAGAGTAAATCTGAAAATCTAGGGTAAATCTGGATATGTAAGGTAAATCTGAACATCCAGGGTAAATCTGAAAATTTAGGGTAAATGTGAACATGTATTGTAAATGTGAACATGTAGGGTAAATGTGAACATGTAGGGTAAATCTGGACATGTAGAGAAAATCTGGACATGTAGGGTAAATGTGAACAGGTAGGGTAAATCTGAACATCCAGGGTAAATCTGAACATCTAGGGTAAATGTGAACATCCAGGGTAAATGTGAACATCCAGGGTAAATCTGAACATGTAGGGTAAATCTGAACATCCAGGGTAAATCTGAACATCCAGGGTAAATCTGAACATCCAGGGTAAATCTGAACATCCAGGGTAAATCTGAACATGTAGGGTAAATCTGAACATCTAGGGGAAATCTGAACATGTAGGGTAAATCTGAACATCCAGGGTAAATCTGAACATCTAGGGTAAATCTGAACATGTAGGGTAAATCTGAACATCCAGGGTAAATCTGAACATCCAGGATAAATCTGAATATCTAGGGTAAATCTGAAAATGTAGGGTAAATCTGAACATCCAGGGTAAATCTGGACATCTAAGGTAAATCTGGACATCTAGCTTAAATTTGAACATTTAGGTGAAATGTGAACAAGTAGGGTAAATCTGGACATCCAGGGTAAATGAGAACATGTAGGGTAAATGTGAACATGTAGGGTAAATACGAACATGTAGGGTAAATGTGAATAGGTAGGGTAAATCTGGACATGTAGGGTAAATCTGAACATGTAGGGTAAATGTGAACATCCAGGGTAAATGTGAACGTCCAGGGTAAATCTGAACATGTAGGGTAAATCTGAACACCCAGGGTAAATCTGAACATCTAGGGTAAATCTGAACATCCAGGGGAAATCTGAACATCCAGGGTAAATCTGAACATCCAGGGTAAATCTGAACATCTAGGGTAAATCTGAAAATGTAGGGTAAATCTGAACATCCAGGGTAAATCTGGACATCTAAGGTAAATCTGGACATCTAGCTTAAATGTGAACAGGTAGGGTAAATGTGAACAGGTAGGGTAAATCTGGACATCCAGGGTAAATCTGATCCAGGGTAAATCTGAACATCCAGGGTAAATCTGAACATCTAGGTTAAATCTGAAAATGTAGGGTAAATCTGAACATCCAGGGTAAATCTGGACATCTAAGGTAAATCTGGACATCTAGCTTAAATGTGAACAGGTAGGGTAAATGTGAACAGGTAGGGTAAATCTGAACATCCAGGGTAAATCTGAACATCCAGGGTAAATCTGGACATCTAAGGTAAATCTGGACATCTAGCTTAAATGTGAACAGGTAGGGTAAATCTGGACATGTAGGGTAAATGTGAACACGTAAGGTAAATGCGAACATGTAGGGTAAATGTGAACATGTAGGGTAAATGCGAACATGTAGGGTAAATGTGAACATGTAGGGTAAATCTGGACATGTAGAGAAAATCTGGACATGTAGGGTAAATGTGAACAGGTAGGGTAAATCTGAACATTCAGGGTAAATCTGAACATGTAGGGTAAATGTGAACAGGTAGAGAAAATCTGAACATCCAGGGTAAATCTGAACATGTAGGGTAAATGTGAACATCCAGGGTAAATCTGAACATCCAGTGTAAATCTGAACATGTAGGGTAAATCTGAACATCTAGGGTAAATCTGAACATGTAGGGTAAATCTGAACATCCAGGGTAAATCTGAACATCTAGGGTAAATCTGAACATGTAGGGTAAATCTGAACATCCAGGGTAAATCTGAACATCCAGGGTAAATGTGAACAGGTAGGGTAAATCTGAACATCTAAGGTAAATCTGAACGTGTAGGGTAAATCTGAACATCCAGGGTAAATCTGAACATCCAGAGTAAATCTGAAATCTAGGGTAAATCTGGATATGTAAGGTAAATCTGAAAATTTAGGGTAAATCTGGACATGTAGTGTAAATGTGAACATGTAGTGTAAATGTGAACATGTAGGGTAAATGTGAACATGTAGGGTAAATCTGGACATGTAGGGTAAATGTGAACAGGTAGGGTAAATCTGAACATCCAGGGTAAATCTGAACATCTAGGGTAAATGTGAACATCCAGGGTAAATGTGAACATCCAGGGTAAATCTGAACATCCAGGGTAAATCTGAACATGTAGGGTAAATCTGAACATCCAGGGTAAATCTGAACATCCAGGGTAAATCTGGACATCTAAGGTAAATCTGGACATCTAGCTTAAATGTGAACAGGTAGGGTAAATCTGGACATGTAGGGTAAATGTGAACACATAAGGTAAATGCGAACATGTAGGGTAAATGTGAACATGTAGGGTAAATCTGGACATCCAGGGTAAATCTGAACATCCAGGGTAAATCTGAACATCTAGGGTAAATCTGGACATCTAAGGTAAATCTGGACATCTAGCTTAAATGTGAACAGGTAGGGTAAATCTGAACATCCAGGGTAAATCTGAACAGCCAGGGTAAATCTGGACATCTAAGGTAAATCTGGACATCTAGCTTAAATGTGAACAGGTAGGGTAAATCTGGACATGTAGGGTAAATGTGAACACATAAGGTAAATGTGAACATGTAGGGTAAATGTGAACATGTAGGGTAAATGCGAACATGTAGGGTAAATGTGAACATGTAGGGTAAATCTGGACATGTAGAGAAAATCTGGACATGTAGGGTAAATGTGAACAGGTAGGGTAAATCTGAACATTCAGGGTAAATCTGAACATGTAGGGTAAATGTGAACAGGTAGGGTAAATCTGAACATCCAGGGTAAATCTGAACATGTAGGGTAAATGTGAACATCCAGGGTAAATCTGAACATCCAGCGTAAATCTGAACATGTAGGGTAAATCTGAACATCTAGGGTAAATCTGAACATGTAGGGTAAATCTGAACATCCAGGGTAAATCTGACCATCTAGGGTAAATCTGAACATGTAGGGTAAATCTGAACATCCAGGGTAAATCTGAACATCCAGGGTAAATGTGAACAGGTAGGGTAAATCTGAACATCTAAGGTAAATCTGAACGTGTAGGGTAAATCTGAACATCCAGGGTAAATCTGAACATCCAGAGTAAATCTGAAAATCTAGGGTAAATCTGGATATGTAAGGTAAATCTGAACATCCAGGGTAAATCTGAAAATTTAGGGTAAATGTGAACATGTATTGTAAATGTGAACATGTAGGGTAAATGTGAACATGTAGGGTAAATCTGGACATGTAGAGAAAATCTGGACATGTAGGGTAAATGTGAACAGGTAGGGTAAATCTGAACATCCAGGGTAAATCTGAACATCTAGGGTAAATGTGAACATCCAGGGTAAATGTGAACATCCAGGGTAAATCTGAACATGTAGGGTAAATCTGAACATCCAGGGTAAATCTGAACATCCAGGGTAAATCTGAACATCCAGGGTAAATCTGAACATCCAGGGTAAATCTGAACATGTAGGGTAAATCTGAACATCTAGGGGAAATCTGAACATGTAGGGTAAATCTGAACATCCAGGGTAAATCTGAACATCTAGGGTAAATCTGAACATGTAGGGTAAATCTGAACATCCAGGGTAAATCTGAACATCCAGGATAAATCTGAATATCTAGGGTAAATCTGAAAATGTAGGGTAAATCTGAACATCCAGGGTAAATCTGGACATCTAAGGTAAATCTGGACATCTAGCTTAAATTTGAACATTTAGGTGAAATGTGAACAAGTAGGGTAAATCTGGACATCCAGGGTAAATGAGAACATGTAGGGTAAATGTGAACATGTAGGGTAAATACGAACATGTAGGGTAAATGTGAATAGGTAGGGTAAATCTGGACATGTAGGGTAAATCTGAACATGTAGGGTAAATGTGAACATCCAGGGTAAATGTGAACGTCCAGGGTAAATCTGAACATGTAGGGTAAATCTGAACACCCAGGGTAAATCTGAACATCTAGGGTAAATCTGAACATCCAGGGGAAATCTGAACATCCAGGGTAAATCTGAACATCCAGGGTAAATCTGAACATCTAGGGTAAATCTGAAAATGTAGGGTAAATCTGAACATCCAGGGTAAATCTGGACATCTAAGGTAAATCTGGACATCTAGCTTAAATGTGAACAGGTAGGGTAAATGTGAACAGGTAGGGTAAATCTGGACATCCAGGGTAAATCTGATCCAGGGTAAATCTGAACATCCAGGGTAAATCTGAACATCTAGGTTAAATCTGAAAATGTAGGGTAAATCTGAACATCCAGGGTAAATCTGGACATCTAAGGTAAATCTGGACATCTAGCTTAAATGTGAACAGGTAGGGTAAATGTGAACAGGTAGGGTAAATCTGAACATCCAGGGTAAATCTGAACATCCAGGGTAAATCTGGACATCTAAGGTAAATCTGGACATCTAGCTTAAATGTGAACAGGTAGGGTAAATCTGGACATGTAGGGTAAATGTGAACACGTAAGGTAAATGCGAACATGTAGGGTAAATGTGAACATGTAGGGTAAATGCGAACATGTAGGGTAAATGTGAACATGTAGGGTAAATCTGGACATGTAGAGAAAATCTGGACATGTAGGGTAAATGTGAACAGGTAGGGTAAATCTGAACATTCAGGGTAAATCTGAACATGTAGGGTAAATGTGAACAGGTAGAGAAAATCTGAACATCCAGGGTAAATCTGAACATGTAGGGTAAATGTGAACATCCAGGGTAAATCTGAACATCCAGTGTAAATCTGAACATGTAGGGTAAATCTGAACATCTAGGGTAAATCTGAACATGTAGGGTAAATCTGAACATCCAGGGTAAATCTGAACATCTAGGGTAAATCTGAACATGTAGGGTAAATCTGAACATCCAGGGTAAATCTGAACATCCAGGGTAAATGTGAACAGGTAGGGTAAATCTGAACATCTAAGGTAAATCTGAACGTGTAGGGTAAATCTGAACATCCAGGGTAAATCTGAACATCCAGAGTAAATCTGAAATCTAGGGTAAATCTGGATATGTAAGGTAAATCTGAACATCCAGGGTAAATCTGAAAATTTAGGGTAAATCTGGACATGTAGTGTAAATGTGAACATGTAGGGTAAATGTGAACATGTAGGGTAAATCTGGACATGTAGAGAAAATCTGGACATGTAGGGTAAATGTGAACAGGTAGGGTAAATCTGAACATCCAGGGTAAATCTGAACATCTAGGGTAAATGTGAACATCCAGGGTAAATGTGAACATCCAGGGTAAATCTG
Source organism: Lampris megalopsis (assembly GCA_022114975.2). Classification (NCBI taxonomy): domain Eukaryota; kingdom Metazoa; phylum Chordata; class Actinopteri; order Lampriformes; family Lampridae; genus Lampris; species Lampris megalopsis. The sequence continues at coordinate 3,147,713 of JAJHIY020000936.1, forward strand.
AACATCCAGGGTAAATCTGAACATGTAGGGTAAATCTGAACATCCAGGGTAAATCTGAACATCCAGGGTAAATCTGGACATCTAAGGTAAATCTGGACATCTAGCTTAAATGTGAACAGGTAGGGTAAATCTGGACATGTAGGGTAAATGTGAACACATAAGGTAAATGCGAACATGTAGGGTAAATGTGAACATGTAGGGTAAATCTGGACATCCAGGGTAAATCTGAACATCCAGGGTAAATCTGAACATCTAGGGTAAATCTGGACATCTAAGGTAAATCTGGACATCTAGCTTAAATGTGAACAGGTAGGGTAAATCTGAACATCCAGGGTAAATCTGAACATCCAGGGTAAATCTGGACATCTAAGGTAAATCTGGACATCTAGCTTAAATGTGAACAGGTAGGGTAAATCTGGACATGTAGGGTAAATGTGAACACATAAGGTAAATGCGAACATGTAGGGTAAATGTGAACATGTAGGGTAAATGCGAACATGTAGGGTAAATGTGAACATGTAGGGTAAATCTGGACATGTAGAGAAAATCTGGACATGTAGGGTAAATGTGAACAGGTAGGGTAAATCTGAACATTCAGGGTAAATCTGAACATGTAGGGTAAATGTGAACAGGTAGGGTAAATCTGAACATCCAGGGTAAATCTGAACATGTAGGGTAAATGTGAACATCCAGGGTAAATCTGAACATCCAGCGTAAATCTGAACATGTAGGGTAAATCTGAACATCTAGGGTAAATCTGAACATGTAGGGTAAATCTGAACATACAGGGTAAATCTGACCATCTAGGGTAAATCTGAACATGTAGGGTAAATCTGAACATCCAGGGTAAATCTGAACATCCAGGGTAAATGTGAACAGGTAGGGTAAATCTGAACATCTAAGGTAAATCTGAACGTGTAGGGTAAATCTGAACATCCAGGGTAAATCTGAACATCCAGAGTAAATCTGAAAATCTAGGGTAAATCTGGATATGTAAGGTAAATCTGAACATCCAGGGTAAATCTGAAAATTTAGGGTAAATGTGAACATGTATTGTAAATGTGAACATGTAGGGTAAATGTGAACATGTAGGGTAAATCTGGACATGTAGAGAAAATCTGGACATGTAGGGTAAATGTGAACAGGTAGGGTAAATCTGAACATCCAGGGTAAATCCGAACATCTAGGGTAAATGTGAACATCCAGGGTAAATGTGAACATCCAGGGTAAATCTGAACATCCAGGGTAAATCTGAACATCTAGGGTAAATCTGAACATGTAGGGTAAATCTGAACATCCAGGGTAAATCTGAACATCCAGGGTAAATCTGAACATCTAGGGTAAATCTGAAAATGTAGGGTAAATCTGAAAATCCAGGGTAAATCTGGACATCTAAGGTAAATCTGGACATCTAGCTTAAATGTGAATAGGTAGGGTAAATGTGAACAGGTAGGGTAAATCTGGACATCCAGGGTAAATCTGAACATCCAGGGTAAATCTGAACATCGAGGGTAAATCTGAACATCCAGGGTAAATCTGAACATCCAGGGTAAATGTGAACAGGTAGGGTAAATCTGAACATCTAAGGTAAATCTGAACGTGTAGGGTAAATCTGAACATCCAGGGTAAATCTGAACATCCAGAGTAAATCTGAAAATCTAGGGTAAATCTGGATATGTAAGGTAAATCTGAACATCCAGGGTAAATCTGAAAATTTAGGGTAAATGTGAACATGTATTGTAAATGTGAACATGTAGGGTAAATGTGAACATGTAGGGTAAATCTGGACATGTAGAGAAAATCTGGACATGTAGGGTAAATGTGAACAGGTAGGGTAAATCTGAACATCCAGGGTAAATCTGAACATCTAGGGTAAATGTGAACATCCAGGGTAAATGTGAACATCCAGGGTAAATCTGAACATCCAGGGTAAATCTGAACATCTAGGGTAAATCTGAACATGTAGGGTAAATGTGAACAGGTAGGGTAAATCTGAAAATCCAGGGTAAATCTGAACATGTAGGGTAAATGTGAACATCCAGGGTAAATCTGAACAACCAGGGTAAATCTGAACATGTAGGGTAAATCTGAACATCTAGGGTAAATCTGAACATCCAGGGTAAATCTGAACATCCAGGGTAAATCTGAACATGTAGGGTAAATCTGAACATCCAGGGTAAATCTGAACATCCAGGGTAAATCTGGACATCTAAGGTAAATCTGGACATCTAGCTTAAATTTGAACATTTAGGTGAAATGTGAACAAGTAGGGTAAATCTGGACATCCAGGGTAAATGTGAACATGTAGGGTAAATGTGAACATGTAGGGTAAATGCGAACATGTAGAGTAAATGGGAACATGTAGGGTAAATGCGAACATGTAGGGTAAATGTGAAAATGTAGGGTAAATCTGGACATGTAAGGTAAATGTGAACGGGTAGGGTAAATCTTGACATGTAGGGTAAATCTGAACATCCAGGGTAAATCTGAACATGTAGGGTAAATGTGAACAGGTAGGGTAAATCTGAACAGGTAGGGTAAATCTGAACATCCAGGGTAAATCTGAACATCTAGGGTAAATCTGAACATGTAGGGTAAATCTGAACATCCAGGGTAAATCTGAACATCCAGGGTAAATCTGAACATCTAGGGTAAATCTGAAAATGTAGGGTAAATCTGAACATCCAGGGTAAATCTGGACATCTAAGGTAAATCTGGACATCTAGCTTAAATTTGAACATTTAGGTGAAATGTGAACAAGTAAGGTAAATCTGGACATCCAGGGTAAATGTGAACATGTAGGGTAAATGCGAACATGTAGGGTAAATGTGAACATGTAGGGTAAATGCGAACATGTAGGGTAAATGCGAACATGTAGGGTAAATGTGAACATGTAGGGTAAATCTGGATTTGTAGGGTAAATGTGAACGGGTAGGGTAAATCTGGACATGTAGGGTAAATGTGAACATGTAGGGTAAATCTGGACATCCAGGGTAAATCTGAACATGTAGGGTAAATGTGAACAGGTAGGGTAAATCTGAACATGTAGGGTAAATCTGAACATCCAGGGTAAATCTGAACATCTAGGGTAAATCTGAACATGTAGGGTAAATCTGAACATCCAGGGTAAATCTGAACATCCAGGGTAAATCTGAACATCTAGGGTAAATCTGAAAATGTAGGGTAAATCTGAACATCCAGGGTAAATCTGAACATGTAGGGTAAATGTGAACAGGTAGGGTAAATCTGAACATGTAGGGTAAATCTGAACATCCAGGGTAAATCTGAACATCTAGGGTAAATCTGAACATGTTTGGTAAATCTGAACTTCCAGGTAAATCTGAACATCCAGGGTAAATCTGAACATCTAGGGTAAATCTGAAAATGTAGGGTAAATCTGAACATCCAGGGTAAATCTGGACATCTAAGGTAAATCTGGACATCTAGCTTAAATTTGAACATTTAGGGGAAATGTTAACAGGTAGGGTAAATCTGGACATCCAGGGTAAATGTGAACATGTAGGGTAAATGTGAACATGTAGGGTAAATGCGAACATGTAGGGTAAATGTGAACATGTAGGGTAAATGTGAACACGTAGGGAAAATGCGAACATGTAGGGTAAATGCGAACATGTAGCGTAAATGTGAACATGTAGGGTAAATCTGGACATGTAGGGTAAATGTGAACAGGTAGGGTAAATCTGGACTTGTAGGGTAAATGTGAACATGTAGGGTAAATCTGGACATGTAGAGAAAATCTGGACATGTAGGGTAAATGTGAACAGGTAGGGTAAATCTGAACATTCAGGGTAAATCTGAACATGTAGGGTAAATGTGAACAGGTAGGGTAAATCTGAACATGTAGGGTAAATCTGAACATCCAGGGTAAATCTGAGCATTCAGGGTAAATCTGAACATCTAGGGTAAATCTGAACATGTAGGGTAAATCTGAACATCCAGGGTAAATCTGAACATCCAGGGTAAATCTGAATATCTAGGGTAAATCTGAAAATGTAGGGTCAATCTGAACATCCAGGGTAAATCTGGACATCTAAGGTAAATCTGGACATCTAGCTTAAATTTGAACATCTAGGGTAAATCTGAACATGTAGGGTAAATCTGAACATCCAGGGTAAATCTGAACATCCAGGGTAAATCTGAACATCCAGGGTAAATCTGAACATCTAGGGTAAATCTGAAAATGTAGGGTAAATCTGAACATCCAGGGTAAATCTGAACATGTAGGGTAAATGTGAACAGGTAGGGTAAATCTGAACATGTAGGGTAAATCTGAACATCCAGGGTAAATCTGAACATCTAGGGTAAATCTGAACATGTAGGGTAAATCTGAACATCCAGGGTAAATCTGGACATCTAAGGTAAATCTGGACATCTAGCTTAAATTTGAACATTTAGGTGAAATGTGAACAGGTAGGGTAAATCTGGACATCCAGGGTAAATATGAACATGTAGGGTAAATGTGAACATGTAGGGTAAATGCGAACATGTAGGGTAAATGTGAACATGTAGGGTAAATCTGGACATGTAGGGTAAATGTGAACATGTAGGGTAAATGTGAACATGTAGGATAAATGTGAATATGTAGGGTAAATCTGTACATCCAGGGTAAACGCGAACATGTAGGGTAAATGAGCATGTAGGTTAAATCTGGAACTTTAGGATAAATGCGAACATGTAGGGTAAATGTGAACATGTAGGTAAATGTGAACATGTAGGGTAAATCTGGACATGTAGGGTAAATGTGAACATGTAGGGTAAATCTCGACATGTAGTGTAAATGTGAACATGTAGGGTAAATCTGGACATGTAGGGTAAATGCGAACACGTAGGTTAAATGTGAACATGTAGGGTAAATGCGAACATGTAGGGTAAATGTGAACATGTAGGGTAAATCTGGATTTGTAGGGTAAATGTGAACGGGTAGGGTAAATCTGGACATGTAGGGTAAATGTGAACATGTAGGGTAAATCTGGACATCCAGGGTAAATCTGAACATGTAGGGTAAATGTGAACAGGTAGGGTAAATCTGAACATGTAGGGTAAATCTGAACATCCAGGGTAAATCTGAACATCTAGGGTAAATCTGAACATGTAGGGTAAATCTGAACATCCAGGGTAAATCTGAACATCCAGGGTAAATCTGAACATCTAGCTTAAATCTGAAAATGTAGGGTAAATCTGAACATCCAGGGTAAATCTGAACATCCAGGGTAAATCTGAACAGGTAGGGTAAATCTGAACATGTAGGGTAAATCTGAACATCCAGGGTAAATCTGAGCATTCAGGGTAAATCTGAACATCTAGGGTAAATCTGAACATGTAGGGTAAATCTGAACATCCAGGGTAAATCTGAACATCCAGGGTAAATCTGAATATCTAGGGTAAATCTGAAAATGTAGGGTCAATCTGAACATCCAGGGTAAATCTGGACATCTAAGGTAAATCTGGACATCTAGCTTAAATTTGAACATCTAGGGTAAATCTGAACATGTAGGGTAAATCTGAACAGGTAGGGTAAATCTGAACATGTAGGGTAAATCTGAACATCCAGGGTAAATCTGAACATCTAGGGTAAATCTGAACATGTAGGGTAAATCTGAACATCCAGGGTAAATCTGAACATCCAGGGTAAATCTGAACATCTAGCTTAAATCTGAAAATGTAGGGTAAATCTGAACATCCAGGGTAAATCTGAACATCCAGGGTAAATCTGAACAGGTAGGGTAAATCTGAACATGTAGGGTAAATCTGAACATCCAGGGTAAATCTGAGCATTCAGGGTAAATCTGAACATCTAGGGTAAATCTGAACATGTAGGGTAAATCTGAACATCCAGGGTAAATCTGAACATCCAGGGTAAATCTGAATATCTAGGGTAAATCTGAAAATGTAGGGTCAATCTGAACATCCAGGGTAAATCTGGACATCTAAGGTAAATCTGGACATCTAGCTTAAATTTGAACATCTAGGGTAAATCTGAACATGTAGGGTAAATCTGAACATCCAGGGTAAATCTGAACATCCAGGGTAAATCTGAACATCTAGGGTAAATCTGAACATGTAGGGTAAATCTGAACATCCAGGGTAAATCTGGACATCTAAGGTAAATCTGGACATCTAGCTTAAATTTGAACATTTAGGTGAAATGTGAACAGGTAGGGTAAATCTGGACATCCAGGGTAAATATGAACATGTAGGGTAAATGTGAACATGTAGGGTAAATGCGAACATGTAGGGTAAATGTGAACATGTAGGGTAAATCTGGACATGTAGGGTAAATGTGAACATGTAGGGTAAATGTGAACATGTAGGATAAATGTGAACATGTAGGGTAAATCTGTACATCCAGGGTAAACGCGAACATGTAGGGTAAATGAGCATGTAGGTTAAATCTGGAACTTTAGGATAAATGCGAACATGTAGGGTAAATGTGAACATGTAGGTAAATGTGAACATGTAGGGTAAATCTGGACATGTAGGGTAAATGTGAACATGTAGGGTAAATCTCGACATGTAGTGTAAATGTGAACATGTAGGGTAAATCTGGACATGTAGGGTAAATGCGAACACGTAGGTTAAATGTGAACATGTAGGGTAAATGCGAACATGTAGGGTAAATGTGAACATGTAGGGTAAATCTGGATTTGTAGGGTAAATGTGAACGGGTAGGGTAAATCTGGACATGTAGGGTAAATGTGAACATGTAGGGTAAATCTGGACATCCAGGGTAAATCTGAACATGTAGGGTAAATGTGAACAGGTAGGGTAAATCTGAACATGTAGGGTAAATCTGAACATCCAGGGTAAATCTGAACATCTAGGGTAAATCTGAACATGTAGGGTAAATCTGAACATCCAGGGTAAATCTGAACATCCAGGGTAAATCTGAACATCTAGGGTAAATCTGAAAATGTAGGGTAAATCTGAACATCCAGGGTAAATCTGAACATGTAGGGTAAATGTGAACAGGTAGGGTAAATCTGAACATGTAGGGTAAATCTGAACATCCAGGGTAAATCTGAACATCTAGGGTAAATCTGAACATGTTTGGTAAATCTGAACTTCCAGGTAAATCTGAACATCCAGGGTAAATCTGAACATCTAGGGTAAATCTGAAAATGTAGGGTAAATCTGAACATCCAGGGTAAATCTGGACATCTAAGGTAAATCTGGACATCTAGCTTAAATTTGAACATTTAGGGGAAATGTTAACAGGTAGGGTAAATCTGGACATCCAGGGTAAATGTGAACATGTAGGGTAAATGTGAACATGTAGGGTAAATGCGAACATGTAGGGTAAATGTGAACATGTGTAAATTCGAACATGTAGGGTAAATGCGAACATGTAGGGTAAATGTGAACATGTAGGGTAAATGTGAACACGTAGGGAAAATGCGAACATGTAGGGTAAATGCGAACATGTAGCGTAAATGTGAACATGTAGGGTAAATCTGGACATGTAGGGTAAATGTGAACAGGTAGGGTAAATCTGGACTTGTAGGGTAAATGTGAACATGTAGGGTAAATCTGGACATGTAGAGAAAATCTGGACATGTAGGGTAAATGTGAACATCCAGGGTAAATCTGAACATCTAGGGTAAATCTGAACAGGTAGGGTAAATCTGAACATGTAGGGTAAATCTGAACATCCAGGGTAAATCTGAACATCTAGGGTAAATCTGAACATGTAGGGTAAATCTGAACATCCAGGGTAAATCTGGACATCTAAGGTAAATCTGGACATCTAGCTTAAATTTGAACATTTAGGTGAAATGTGAACAGGTAGGGTAAATCTGGACATCCAGGGTAAATATGAACATGTAGGGTAAATGTGAACATGTAGGGTAAATGGGAACATGTAGGGTAAATGTGAACATGTAGGGTAAATCTGGACATGTAGGGTAAATGTGAACATGTAGGGTAAATGTGAACATGTAGGATAAATGTGAACATGTAGGGTAAATCTGTACATCCAGGGTAAACGCGAACATGTAGGGTAAATGAGCATGTAGGTTAAATCTGGAACTTTAGGATAAATGCGAACATGTAGGGTAAATGTGAACATGTAGGTAAATGTGAACATGTAGGGTAAATCTGGACATGTAGGGTAAATGTGAACATGTAGGGTAAATCTCGACATGTAGTGTAAATGTGAACATGTAGGGTAAATCTGGACATGTAGGGTAAATGCGAACACGTAGTTTAAATGTGAACATGTAGGGTAAATCTGGATATGTAGGGTAAATCTGGGCTATGAGACGATCATTCAGAACACATCATTTAGTCTAAACAGTGTTGTGTGTTGTTGTTGATGAATTAGATAATGTACATTTAATTATCAGTATTCAGTATGGTAGTATCACACCCGTTGAGAGAGAGAGTTGTGGGGCATCTGGGTAGTGTAGCGGTCTATTCCGTTGACTACCAACACGGGGATCGCCGGTTCGAATGCCCGTGTTACCTCCGGCTTGGTCGGGCGTCCCTACAAACACAATCGGCCGTGTCTGTGGGTGGGAAGCCAGATGTGGGCATGTGTCCTGGTCGCTGCACTAGCGCCTCCTCTGGTCGATCGGGGTGCCTGTTCAGGGGGGAGGGGCAACTGGGGGAAATAGCGTGATCCAGAGGGGGTGGAGCAGAGACTGGGATGGCTCGGAAGAGTGGGGGAATTGGCCGGATACAACTGGGGAGAAAAAGGGGGAGAAATCCAAAAAAAAAAGAGAGTTGTGACTCTCCCGTAGACTTGTGTTGTCATCAGAGAATGTGGAAGTGACGTGTCCCGGGTTGACCAGTACGTCCACACACTGTGTAGGTCAGAGGTCAAGCAAATGACCATGTCAGGGTTAATTCTCCTGCCTGTGCCCCGGAGCAAGGAAATGGAAAGAAGAAGTGGAGTTGATCCCCGGGTGCTGCAGCTGCCCACTGCTCCCAGCTACACGAGTAGGATGGTGATGCAGATGATGGATGACCCCACGCGGAGATGATGGATGACCCCACGCAGAGATGGTGGATGACCCCATGCAGAGATGATGGATGACCGCACGCAGATGATGGATGACCCCACACAGATGATGGATGACCCCATGCAGATGATGGATGACCCCACGCAGATGATGGATGACCCCATGCAGAGATGATGGATGACCCCACATGGACATGATGGATGACCCCATGCAGAGATGATGGATGACCCCACATGGACATGATGGATGACCCCACGCGGAGATGATGGATGACCCCACACAGAGATGATGGATGACCCCACAGAGATGATGGATGACCCCACGCAGAGATGATGGATGACGCCACGCAAAGATGATGGATGACCCCACGCGGAGATGATGGATGACCCCACGCAGAGATGATGGATGACCCCATGCAGAGATGATGAATGACCCCGGGCAGATGATGGATGACCCCACGCAGATGATGGATGACCCCATGCAGAGATGATGGATGACCCCACATGGACATGATGGATGACCCCATGCAGAGATGATGGATGACCCAACGCGGAGATGATGGATGACCCCACACAGAGAAGATGGATGACCCCACAGAGATGATGGATGACCACACGCGGAGATGATGGATGACCCCACGCAGATGATGGATGACCCCACGCAGATGATGGATGACCCCACGCAGATGATGGATGATCCCACACAGAGATGATGGATGACCCCACGCAGAGATGATGGATGACGCCACGCAAAGATGATGGATGACCCCACGCGGAGATGATGGATGACCCCACGCAGAGATGATGGATGACCCCACGCAGAGATGATGGATGACCCCATGCAGAGATGATGGATGACCCCACAGAGATGATGGATGACCCCACGCAGAGATAACGGATGACCCCACACGGAGATGATGAATGACCCCACGCGGAGATGATGGATGATCCCACACGGAGATGATGGATGACCCCATGCAGAGATGATGGATGACCCCACGCGGAGATAATGGATGACACTACGCAGAGATGATTGATGACCCCACGCAGACAGGATGGATGACCCCACGCAGAGCCATCCTGTATATAAACAGCTGCTAGCAGGTACTCAGAGCTGCACGAACCACGGGACCGCACGGCTGGGAAATGACGGTGTCACAGCTCTCTCTCAGGGGGTGTGGGTAGTGTGTTTGTTGTGTTGGCAGAGGAGACACAGGTGGTGTGGGTAGTGTGTTGTTGTGTTGGCAGAGGAGACACAGGTGGGTGTGGGTAGTGTGTTGTGTTGACAGAGGAGACACAGGTGGTGTGGGTAGTGTGGTGTTGTGGAGGCAGAGGAGACATACAGTGCTGCTTGAAAGTATGTAAACCCCTTGAGCAGTTTAGATGTTTCTGTTGTTTTACCATGATTTTCTTATTTTATTATCACCAGTTTTTATGTATGAAATGTCAGATATATGTTTATCAATTTCATGTACTTGTTTAGTGGGACTTGTTTAAGTAGCCCAAAAACTACATGAAACATGGAATTAGTGTATGTGCAACAGTAAGTGAACCCCCAGCTGCGTTGGTTAAGTCAAGCAGGTAACAGACTCGGGTGAAACACATTTGGGTGCTTAATTAATCATTTAAGCAGACCAATGAAATGAGACATCCTTGGGAAAGGGTTTGGCCTGCACTAATTAAAAGAGAGGAAACCAACCAAACCACTGTGGTCCCATACAAATCAACAATGCCGAGAGCAAAGGAGATATCCTAGGACATGAAGAAGAGGGTAGTGACAGCCCATCAGTCTGGGGAGGGATATAAGACCATCTCCAAAAGATTCCAGCTCCATCCATCCACTGTAAGACAAATAATTTACAAATGGAGGGCCTTCAACATGACAGCAGCTCTGCCTAGAAGTGGACACCCATCAAAACTATCACCCAGAAGCACCAGAAAAATAATAAATCAAGTAAAGGCCAACCCACACATCACCTCTAGAGAGTTGCACACCTCTCTGGTAGCATCTGGGACAAATGTGCATGCGTCTACAATCAGACGAAAACTGAATCGCCATGACATTCATGGGAGGGTTGCTAGAAGGAAGCCTCTGCTCTCAAAAAAGAACAAAGCTGCCCATTTCAACTTTGCCAGAGAGCACTTGGACAAACCAGAGGCCTTCTGGAAGTCCATTCTCTGGACAGACCAGTCCAAAATAGAATTATTTGGTCACAATCAAAACCAACATGTTTGGAGAAAAGCCAACACTGCATATGAAGAAAAGAACCTCCTCCCAACAGTGAAGCATGGTGGTGCATATGTGAAGGTCTGGGGCTGCTTTTCTGCTTCTGGACCTGGAAGACTCCATATTATCCAAGGAACCATGAATTCCCCGGCATATCAACAAATTCTTGAACAGAATCTCCTGCCATCAGTCAGGGAGTTGAAGCTGGGACAAAAATGGATTATGCAACAAGACAATGACTCAAAGCATTCCAGCAAAACTACAAAGGAATGGCTTCAGAGAAAGAGGATTCGTACTCTGGATTGGCCCAGCCAAAGTCTGGACCTTAATCCAATTGAAATGTTGTGGGAGACCTGAAGAAGTTGGCACATACCAAATGTCCCTCCAACCTCTCTCAACTGGCTGAGTTCTGCAAGGAGGAGTGGGCAAAAAGCCCCATAAGCAGATGTGAGAGACTGGCTGGTGGTTACAGAAGACGTTTGGTTGAAGTAATGGCTGCAAAAGGAGGAGCCACAAGCTACTAATACAAGGGTTCACATACTTTTGCACATGTTAAATTTTCAGTTTTTGTGAAATAAACCACCTTTGTTGAATTAAATAATTAAAATATATCTCTTTTTGTGTGTGTGTCCATTATTTGGTAGGTGTGATTTACAAATTGGGATTTGGATGTATGTGTAACAAGCTTATCTTAATGTTTATTACAAAAACATTGACCATGTCTGGAGGGTTCACAAACTTTCAAGCAGCACTGTAGATGGGTGTGGGTAGTGTGTTGTGGAGGCAGAGGAGACACAGGTGGGTGTGGGTAGTGTGATGTGGAAGCAGAGGAGACATAGGTGGTGTGGGTAGTGTGTTGTGTTGACAGAGGACACATAGGTGGTGTGGGTAGTGTGTTGTGGAGGCAGAGGAGACACAGGTGGGTGTGGGTAGTGTGTTGTGTTGACAGAGGAGACACAGGTGGGTGTGGGTAGTGTGTTGTGTTGACAGAGGAGACACAGGTGGGTGTGGGTAGTGTGTTGTGGAGGCAGAGGAGACACAGGTGGGTGTGGGTAGTGTGTTGTGGAGGCAGAGGAGACACAGGTGGGTGTGGGTAGTGTGTTGTGGAGGCAGAGGAGACACAGGTGGGTGTGGGTAGTGTGTTGTGGAGGCAGAGGAGACACAGGTGGGTGTGGGTAGTGTGTTGTGGAGACAGAGGAGACACAGGTGGGTGTGGGTAGTGTGTTGTGGAGGCAGAGGAGACAGGTGGGTGTGGGTAGTGTGTTGTGCAGGCAGAGGAGACAGGTGGGTGTGGGTAGTGTGTTGTGGAGGCAGAGGAGACACAGGTGGGTGTGGGTAGTGTGTTGTGTTGACAGAGGAGACACAGGTGGGTGTGGGTAGTGTGTTGTGTTGACAGAGGAGACACAGGTGGGTGTGGGTAGTGTGTTGTGGAGGCAGAGGAGACAGGTGGGTGTGGGTAGTGTGTTGTGGAGGCAGAGGAGACACAGGTGGGTGTGGGTAGTGTGTTGTGTTGACAGAGGAGACACAGGTGGCGTGGACTCAGAAACGAACCAATAGTATCAGGAAGTCCTGTGACAACAGAGTCTGTCTGCTGCTCTCTGCTGGCTACACATCGCTCTGTAGACCACTGGTATCTACACACACACACACACACACACACACACACCGGTAAGTAGACAGACAGAAAGGTACAGATACTGAGAATACCTGAGAATGCTGAAATACATGATGTTGATAAAGAGGGAATACTGATCTATCATCTCTCTATCATCTATCATCAGTCTATCATCTCTCTATCATCATCTGTCCATCATCTGTCTATCATCTATCATCTGTCTATCATCTATAATCTCTCCATCATCTATCATCTGTCTATCATCTCTCTATCATCATCTATCCATTATCTATCTATCATCTATCCATCATCTGTCTATCATCTGTCCATCATCTATCATCTCTCAATCATCTATCATCTGTCTACCATCTATCCATCATCTATCTATCATCTATCATCTGTCCATCATCATCTATCATCTTTCTATCTATCATCTGTCTATCATCTGTCTATCATCTATCATCTGTCCATCATCTATCATCTCTCTGTCATCTATCATGTCTATCATCTGTCTGTCATCTCTCTATCCATCATCTATCTATCATCTATCATCTATCCATCATCTGTCTATCATCTATCTATCTATCATCTATCCATCATCTATCATCTCTCTATCATTTATCATCTGTCTATCATCCATCTATCATCATCTATCCTCTGACTATCTATCATCTGTCTATCATCTGTCTATCATCTATCATCATCCATCATCTGTCTATCATCTATCATCTACCATCATCTATCATCTATCATCTCTCTATCATTAGCTATCATCTCTCTATCATGTCTATCATCTATCATCTGTCTATCATCTATCTTCATCCATCATCTATCATCATGTATCATCTGTCCATCATATATCATCTGTCAATCATCATCTATCATCATCTATCATCTCTCTATCATCTATCATCTGTCTATCATCTGAAAATCTATCATCATCTATCATCTGTCTATCATCTATCATCATCCATCATCTGTCTATCATGTATCAACTGTCTATCATCATCTATCATCTGTCTATCATCATCTATCATCATCTGTCTATCATCTGACTATTTATCATCATCATCTATTATGTGTCATCTGTCCATCATATATCATCTATCTATCATCTGTCTATCATCATCTATCATCTGACTATCGTCATCTATCATCATCATCTATCATCTCTCTATCATTAGCTATCATCTCTCTATCATATGTCTATCATCTATCATCTTTCTATCATCATCTATCATCTGTCTATCATCAACCATCATCCATCATCTGTCAATCATATATCATCATGTATCATCTGTCCATCATATATCATCTGTCTATCATCATCTATCATCATCTATCATCTCTCTGTCAACTGTCTATCATCTATCATCTATCATCTGACTATCTGTCTATCATATCTCTATCATATGTCTATCATCTATCACCTGTCTATCATCTGATTATCTATCATCATCTATCATCTGTCTATCATTTACCATCATCTCTCTATCATCATTTATCATCTCTATCATCTGTCTATCATCTATCATCTGACTATCATCTGTCTATCATCATATATCATCTATCCATCACCTATCTATCTATCTATCTATCTATCTATCTATCTATCTATCTATCTATCTATCTATCTATCTATCTATCTATCTATCTATCTATCTATCATCTATCACCTATCCTTCATCTCTCTATCATCTATCATTTATCCATCATCTATCATCTTTCTATCTCCTATCTATCATCGATCATCTATCACCTATCATCTATCACCTATCATCTATCTATCATCTAGCCATCCTCTATCATCTATCTATCACCTATCTATCATCTATCTATCCCGCTATCTTCTATCCATCATCTCTCTATCATCTATCTATCTATATAGCTATCTATCTCTTGCTACCTGTCACTGTGTCTTCATGCATGTTCAATAATCCAGGTAAGAAACTCAAAGAAGGTTGAATCAGAACATGACAGGTCAGTCTTCTTACACTGTGACACTACAGCTGGTGATGGGGACATGTGATTGTTGGTGTTTACACTGTGACACTACAGCTGGTGATGGGGACATGTGATTGTTGGTGTTTACACTGTGACACTGCAGCTGGTGATGGGGACATTTGATTGTTGGTGTTTACACCGTGACACTACAACTGGTGATGGGGACATTTGATTGTTGGTGTTTACCATAAACCAACACATACTGATCAGTACTTAAGGTTTGATTCTCATCATCCACTGGACCACAAACTAGGAGTCATCAGGACGCTGTACCACCAAGCTGACAACGTCCCCACCAGCACAGCGGCTGGGGAAGGGGAGAAACCCCACATTAAACAGGCCCTGGTTAAGTGTGGTTATCCTAACTGGGCACTTGTCAAAGACAGGAAGACCCCAAACAGTGCACCAGCCAATCAAAGAGAGGAGAAGCCCAACAGCTGCCTAAGAGTAAACCAGTGGTGATTCTGTATGTGGTGGGAGTGTCAGAACAGCTGAGATGCATATTTTACAAACACCGTGTCTCAGTTGCTTTCAAACCCCAAAACACACTGCGCCAGAAGTTGGTCCACCCCAAGGATCAGATCCCCCGGCACAAACAGAGCAATATAGTGTAGCTGTTAAGTGCCAGGAGGATTGCTGTGACTTGTACACTGGGAAAACTAAACAGACGCTGGCCAAGAGGATGACACAACACAGGAGAGCTACCACATCAGACCAGGACTCCACAGTCTACACCATCTACACAGTCTACACCATCTACAGGCCAGGACTCCACAGTCTACACCATCTACACAGTCTGAGCAATCTACACAGTTCACACCATCTGCAGGCCAGGACTCCACAGTCTACACCGTCTACACAGTCTGCACCATCTACAGGCCAGGACTCCACAGTCTACACCATCTACACAGTCTGCATCATCTACACAGTCTACACCATCTACAGGCCAGGACTCCACAGTCTACACCATCTACACAGTCTGCACCATCTACAGGCCAGGACTCCACAGTCTACACCATCTACACAATCTGCACCATCTACACAGTCTGCACCATCTACAGGCCAGGACTCCACAGTCTACACCATCTACACAGTCTGCATCATCTACACAGTCTACACCATCTACAGGCCAGGACTCCACAGTCTACACCATCTACACAGTCTACACTATCTACACAGTCTATACCATCTACACAGTCTGCACCATCTACAGTCTACACAGTCTACACCAGTGTTTCCCAACCCAGTCCTCAAGGAACCCCTATCCTGCAGATTTTCTTTGCAACAATGAATAGGTACCTGTTTGTAGTTATTCAACCAACCAGCAATGAATTATGTCAGATGTTGCACACCTTGTATAATTAAGTGCTGTGAGATGATTGGTTGAGTAAGTACAAGCAGGGCTACCTATGCAGGGTTACAATGAAAATCTGCAGGATAGGCGTTCCTTGAGGACTAGGTTGGGAAACACTGGTCTACACCATCTACAGGCCAGTGGCCACTCTTTCAGGGATGAGGTGGTGCACATCCTTGATGGGGAGGAACGCTGGTTTGAACAGGGAGTCAAAGAGGTCATCTATGTGAAGAGGGGACAACCATCCCTCAGCCGAGGGGGGTACTAAGAGTACAACTGTCACCATCTTACAATGCTGTGACTAAAACTATTTCCAAATCCTCTGTGAATAGTACACATGACCAATCTAACTCTAGTTAATGGTCACATCCATATTTGCATATGAAACTGGTCATTGGTTTTGGTCATTAGGCAACTGTGTTGTTTATAAGGGTGGGATACCTGCAGTCAGTTTATAAGGGTGGGGATACCTGCAATCAGTTTATAAGGGTGGGGATACCTGCAGTCAGTTTATAAGGGTGGGATACCTGCAGTCAGTTTATAAGGGTGGGATACCTGCAGTCAGTTTATAAGGTGGGATACCTGCAGTCAGTTTATAAGGGTGGGGAT
Source organism: Lampris megalopsis (assembly GCA_022114975.2). Classification (NCBI taxonomy): domain Eukaryota; kingdom Metazoa; phylum Chordata; class Actinopteri; order Lampriformes; family Lampridae; genus Lampris; species Lampris megalopsis. Next base: position 3,164,502 of record JAJHIY020000936.1, read on the forward strand.
ACCTGCAGTCAGTTTATAAGGGTGGGGATACCTGCACCTGCAGTCAGTTTATAAGGGTGGGGGTACCTGCAGTCAGTTTATAAGGGTGGGGGTACCTGCAGTCAGTTTATAAGAGTGGGGATACCTGCAGTCAGTTTATAAGGGTGGGGATACCTGCACCTGCAGTCAGTTTATAAGGTTTTGGGTATCTGCAGCCAGTTTATAAGGGTGGGGATACCTGCAGTCAGTTTATAAGGGTGGGATACCTGCAGTCAGTTTATAAGGGTGGGGGTACCTGCAGTCAGTTTATAAGGGTGGGGATACCTGCAGTCAGTTTATAAGGGTGGGGATTCCTGCAGTCAGTTTATAAGGGTGAGATACCTGCAGTCAGTTCATAAGGGTGGGGTACCTGCAGTCAGTTTACAAGGGTGGGGGTACCTGCAGTCAGGTGAGACTGAAGACATCACTTAGATAATGATAAAACGTATCTGTCAATAAACGTTGTGTCCAGATGAACTGATTCAACCTTCTTTGATACCTGTCAGTGTCAGCTGATACCTGTACCTGTCAGTGTGTTTGGTGCTGTCTGGTACAGCGTTCTTGTTCTGGCCGGTCCTCTTCTCAGTATGCACAGATCCTGCCATCGGGGCTCCATGTGCTGCTCTGTCCCTCCGAGTGGATTGCAAGGACCTTGACAGCTGTGCCTTGAAAATAAGCAGGTAGTCACATGACTGCGGTTACCATGGTTATATGGTGTAGAAGTACTAACAGAAGCTCATTTCTAATACCCCAGAGCAGAGGAAAACCTTACTGTAGACTTGTCTGTTGATGAAGAGCGCTGGTGTCGGGGTAAAGTGGATGAAATACACAACACCATTAGTTTCTAATGAGTGAGAACTGTGTCAGTTCACATCAAGCTAAAACTGTACTGTCTTTTGCTCATGTACTGAGATCCTGAGATCCAGTCTGTCTCCAGGCCAGCTCAGTATCACCTCCCATGGTTCCTCTCTCTCCAGGCCAGCTCAGTATCACCTCTCCTGTAGAGGACGCAGCGGCATACTCACCTGGGCCTCAAACACGTGCCTGTAGAGCCTCCTGCTGGCAACCGGCTTGCTGCTCGCCATGTCGTCCCGGATGCTAGCAAGCTAGAGCGGTTAGCTTAACTCGTCAGACCGGATGCTAGCAAGCCAACACGGTTAGCTTAACTCTTCAGACCGGATGCTAGCAAGCCAACAAGGTTAGCTTAACTCTTCAGACCGGATGCTAGCAAGCCAACACGGTTAGCTTAACTCTTCAGACCGGATGCTAGCAAGCCAACACGGTTAGCTTAACTCTTCAGACCGGATGCTAGCAAGCCAACACAGTTAGCTTAACTCTTCAGACCGGATGCTAGCAAGCCAACACAGTTAGCTTAACTCTGAAATCTGCTAAAGACGTTTGTTGACGGCCTGGTTCTCGGCGTGCAGCAGGTGGATAACATCTAGTCCCCGTCTTGCCAGTAATAATAATCAGTCCGGTGAGCTGCGTAAGTCCTCAATTTCTGTCGGGAGCTTAGTTTTTTCCTTAGTTTGACCGACAGTCAGAGCGTCTCCGCGTCGTCATGACAACGGACCTGGCGTTGTCACGTGACAATATGCCAGCGTCATCTCATTTTAACGTGGGTGTGAGTACAGACAGAGTTTTGGTCTCTATGTGATAATAATTTACTGTAAGACATATATACATAAGACAGAGTTTTGGTCTGTGTATGTGGTAATAATTTACTGTAAGACATATATACATAAGACAGAGTTTTGGTCTGTGTATGTGATAATAATTTACTGTAAGACATATATACATAAGACAGAGTTTTGGTCTGTGTATGTGATAATAATTTACTGTAAGACATATATACATAAGACAGAGTTTTGGTCTGTGTATGTGATAATAATTTACTGTAAGACATATATACATAAGACAGAGTTTTGGTCTGTGTATGTGATAATAATTTACTGTAAGACATATATACATAAGACAGAGTTTTGGTCTCTATGTGATAATAATTTACTGTAAGACATATATACATAAGACAGAGTTTTGGTCTCTATGTGATAATAATTTACTGTAAGACATATATACATAAGACAGAGTTTTGGTCTCTGTATGTGGTAATAATTTACTGTAAGACATATATACATAAGACAGAGTTTTGGTCTGTGTATGTGGTAATAATTTACTGTAAGACATATATACATAAGACAGAGTTTTGGTCTGTGTATGTGGTAATAATTTACTGTAAGACATATATACATAAGACAGAGTTTTGGTCTCTGTATGTGATAATAATTTACTGTAAGACATATATACATAAGACAGAGTTTTGGTCTGTGTATGTGATAATGATTTACTGTAAGACATATATACATAAGACAGAGTTTTGGTCTGTGTATGTGATAATAATTTACTGTAAGACATATATACATAAGACAGAGTTTTGGTCTGTGTATGTGTTAATAATTTACTGTAAGACATATATACATAAGACAGAGTTTTGGTCTGTGTTTGTGATAATCATTTACTGTAAGACATATATACATAAGACAGAGTTTTGGTCTGTGTTTGTGATAATCATTTACTGTAAGACATATATACATAAGACAGAGTTTTGGTCTGTGTATGTGGTAATAATTTACTGTAAGACATATATACATAAGACAGAGTTTTGGTCTGTGTTTGTGATAATCATTTACTGTAAGACATATATACATAAGACAGAGTTTTGGTCTGTGTATGTGGTAATCATTTACTGTAAGACATATATACATAAGACAGAGTTTTGGTCTCTGTCTGTGGTAATAATTTACTGTAAGACATATATACATGTTAATAATTTAATTGAAGACCTAGGAAAGAGGGAAGTCCTTCCCTCCCCTCCTTTGTTCACTTCAAGTGACGCACTGGTGAGGAAACTGGGTTTGTTGTCCAGCCCTTCAACCCGGAACAGAAGGTCCGATCCCTCTTCCCTTGCAGGAGGACGTCGTCACTGTTCCGCATGTCCTCCATTACTGGAGAGACGTTTGCTCCCTCTCTTCCACTTCCTGGAGCACGGCAAACCTCCGGATGTCTCCGTCCATGCTGTCCAACTAAGCATTGTTTGCAGAGGAGACATGCGACATGGTCTTAGCTGCACTTGTGTGGACCTGCTAGGGAATGAGCCGTAGGTGTTCGTGCTTTGGGACCGTCCTTATCCTGGCACCTTCTGCACAGAGTTTGCTCAACACATCCGTGCAGCTCAGAGCAGAAACAGTGTTATGTTAGAAACCCTTTCATTATTCCAGCCAAGTGTCACATTCACAAGAGTAGAGTTTTAACAGAACCTTTATTCAACACGTTTACAAGTCAAGAGCAACAACACAAAGCAACTACTCAGCACTCTACACACCCCAGGGCCCAACAAACTGTTGAACCTCCCCGCTTTTTATTTTTTGTTCTGTTTTTGATTCCTTTACCTCATAACCCCTGGCATACACACACCGTGTTGGTTGGTTGATGTTATTTAATCTTGCAATTTATGAATATAATAATAATAATAATAATAATTAGTTAACCGACCGATTGTGGAACCCCGGATCCAGGAGGAACAATGTGGATTCCGTCCTGGCCGTGGAGCAACGGACCAACTCTTTACCCTTGTGGAAGTGCTGAGGGGGGCATGGGAGTTTGACCAGCCAGTCTACATGTGTTTGGGGACTTGGAGAAGGCTTACGACCATGTACCCCAGGGTACTCTGTGAGGGGGGGGTACTGTAGGAGTATAGGGTACCAGGGCAGTTGCTACAAGCCACCCGGTCCTTGTATAACCAAAGTGAGAGCTGTGTCCGCATTCTTGGCACAAAGTCAAACACGTTCTCGGTGGGTGTTGGACTCCACCAAGGTTGTCCCTTGTCTCTGATTCTGTTTGTGATATTCATGGACACGATCTCAAGGAGCAGCCAAGGTGAGAAGTGTGTCCGTTTTGGGAACCTCGGAATTGCATCTCTGCTCTTTGCAGATGATGTGGTTTTGTTGGCTTCATCAGAACGTGACCTCCAGCACGCACTGGGGTGGTGTGCAGCTGAGTGTGAAATGGCCGGGATGAGACTCAGCACCTCCAAGTCTGAGGCCATGGTTCTCTACCGGAAAATGGTGGATTGCTCCCTCCGGGTTGGGGATGAGTTGTTGCCTCAAGTGAAGGAGTTCAAGTATCTCGGGGTCTTGTTCATGAGTGAGGGTAGGATGAAGCGGGAGATTGACAGGTGGATTGGTGCAGCATCAGCAGTAATGTGGACGTTATATCGGACCGTTGTGGTGAAGAGGGAGCTGAGCCGGAAGGCAAAGCTCTCAGTTTACCAGACAGTCTTCGTTCCAACCCTCACCTATGGTCATGATCTCACCGAAAGGGTGAGATCGTGGATACAAGCAGCTGAAATGAGTTTCCTCCATAGGGGGTCTGGGCTCAGCCTTACAGATAGGGTGAGGAGCTCATACATCCGGAGGGAGCTGGGAGTAGAGCCGCTGCTCCTTTGCATCTAAAGGAGCCAGTTGAGATGGTTCGGGCATCTGATTAGGATGCCTCCTGGGCACCTTCCTTTGGAGGTTTTCCGGGCACATCCAACTGGGCGGAGACCCCAGGGTAGACCCAGAACTTGCTGGAGGGACTACATGTCCAATGTGGCCTGGGAACGCCTTGGGGTCCCCCAGGAGGAGCTGGAGGGTATTGCTGGGGGGAGGGATGTCTGGAGTGCCCTACTTAGCTTGCTGCCGCCGCGCCCCGACCCAGGAGAAGCGGCTGAAGATGAATGAATTTGTTAAAAAAAAACCCACAACCATGACTTCCGGTTTGCCGGCTGCCACTTTCAGATTCCATCAGAGTGCAGAAGAGTCAGTCCTGCAGACAGTCCATGTCAGCCACGTGTGGGTATGAAGGGCATTGTGTTGAACAAACCTGCAGAACTGACTTATTCATCCTGCCTCATGTGTTGTACTGTGTACTTGTTATAATATTATGTACTTCTTATAACATTTGTTATATTATATACTTATGACATCACACTCCTAAACTGGGAATACAGTCTGCCAATGGAACTGACACTTCAGCAGTACTTTTAAGGAAAACACAATTTTAAATGGCGCTTGTAAATCACACAACTCTGAGTATTTGTACACTTCCGCTTCCATAGTGAGTGGCTGTACAGGCTGCCGCGTAGGGCCACTTAGATGAAGTGGCCTACATGTGAGCAGCTGAGGAGGCTGGAGGTGCTGCGGCAGGTGGTAGGACACAGTCAGAACAGGTGGAGCTGGAGGTGCTGCGGCAGGTGGTAGGACACAGTCAGAACAGGTGGAGCTGGATGTGCTGCGGCAGGTGGTAGGACACAGTCAGAACAGGTGGAGCTGGACGTGCTGCGGCAGGTGGTAGGACACAGTCAGAACAGGTGGAGCTGGAGGTGCTGCGGCAGGTGGTAGGACACAGTCAGAACAGGTGGAGCTGGATGTGCTGCGGCAGGTGGTAGGAGAGAGTCAGAACAGGTGGAGCTGGATGTGCTGCGGCAGGTGGTAGGACACAGTAAGAACAGGTGGAGCTGGAGGTGCTGCGGCAGGTGGTAGGACACAGTCAGAACAGGTGGAGCTGGACGTGCTGCGGCAGGTGGTAGGACACAGTCAGAACAGGTGGAGCTGGACATGCTGCGGCAGGTGGTAGGAGAGAGTCAGAACAGGTGGAGCTGGACGTGCTGTAGCAGGTGGTAGGACACAGTCAGAACAGGTGGAGCTGGAGGTGCTGTAGCAGGTGGTAGGACACAGTCAGAACAGGTGGAGCTGGAGGTGCTGCGGCAGGTGGTAGGACACAGTCAGAACAGGTGGAGCTGGACGTGCTGCAGCAGGTGGTAGGAGAGAGTCAGAACAGGTGGAGCTGGACGTGCTGCAGCAGGGTGTAGGAGACAGTCAGGACAGGTGAGCTGGACGTGCTGCAGCAGGGTGTAGGAGACAGTTAGGACAGGTGCAGCTGACGGGCCTCGCTATGTCTCATGAACCCATTTCAAAAGAAAGTAAAAAATAAAATGAATGTAAGCACCACCCAACACCACACCACACCACACCACACCACCCCACACCACCCCACACCACACCATGTCACACCACACCACCCCACCCAACACCACACCACGTCACACGACCACACACCACACCACACCACATCATATCACACCACACCACATCACACCACACCACATCACATCACACCACACCACATCACACCACATCACACCACACCATGTCACACGACACCACCCCACCCAACAGCACACCACGTCACACGACCACACACCACACCACACCACACCACATCATATCACACCACATCACATCACACCACATCACATCACACCACATCACACCACACCTCACCACATCACATCACATCACACCACACCACACCACATCACACCACACCACACCACACCACACCACACCACATCACACCACACCACACCACACCACACCACATCACATCACACCACATCACACCACACCACGCCACATCACACTACATCACACCACACCACATCACACCACACCACATCACACCACGCCACATCACACCATGCCACATCACACCACATCACACCACACCACATCACACCACACCACACCACATCACACCACACCACACCACATCACACCACACCACATCACACCACACCACATCCCACCACATCACACCACCCCACACCACACCACACCACATCCCACCACATCACACCACACCACATCCCACCACATCACACCACGCCACACCACATCCCACCACATCACACCACACCACATCCCACCACATCCCACCACGCCACACCACACCACCTTACGCCATGCCGTGTGTGTGCACAAGTAAAAGTGGCAAGTAAAAGTAAGTGTGTGTGTGTGTTTGTGTGTCAGTGTGTGTTCTGTTTGTGTGTGTGTTTGTCCAATTCCTCCCAACTTCCTGAAGACTTCTTCACCTGTCATATTCCATCGGAGTCTGTGATGTCACTTCCACTGCTGTCATCAAGGTTACAGTGACCATGCTCCTTACCGATGAACTTTGACCTGAGGGCTCGTTTCCTGTTGTCATGGAAACAGGGGGCTGAGTTACTTTTTTTAACTCAAATTTTTCCCCTTTTTCTCCCCAATTGTATCCGGCCAGTTACCCCGCTTTCTCTTTTTGAGCCGTCCCGGTCGCTGCTCCTCCCACTCACTGCCGATCCGGGGAGCGCCCCGACCGACCAGAGGGGGCGCTAGTGCAGCGACCAGGACAAATACCCACATCAGACTTCCCACCCGCAGACATGGCCAATTGTGTCTGTAGGGGCGCCCGACCAAGCCGGAGGTAACCCGGGGATTCGACCCGGCGATCCCCGTGTCGGTAGGCAACGGAATAGACCGCTACTCCACCCGGACACCCCGGGGGGCAGAGTTACTGGTGTGTCGCTGTTACATGGCGTGCCAATCAGATAAAGTGACCACGCCCACCTGCGATACAGGAAGTTTGGTCTATTTCTGGTCCAGGCTTGGTGACAGTCTGACACCTCAGCTTCCTGACAGACACACAGACGGAGGAGGAATAGCAAAGAAAGACGATTAAGAGACAGTATACTTCAGTGATGGTGCAGAGTCACAGTACTGAATATTCATGAGCACATCTGACCAATCAGATTATCTCATATCTCCATGGAAACTACGCATACCTGTTATTGTTTAACATCAATAGACAATAGTGTGTGTGTGTGTGTGTGTGTGTGTCTGGGGGGGGGGCTCTTGTTTAGTCAAGTGGCAACCTCTGGGTCTGAAAAGAGAAGCCAGTGTGTTAGTAACTTAACCTGCATTCTTTGTAATGGCCAACAGGGGGCAGAAAGCATCCTGGCTACATACACGCGTGTTAAAATGCCCAACTTTAGATGAGAAATACAGATATTCACAGCCTGTTACCAAAAACAGTTTATGTCTCTACAGCTAGTTTCCACCACCGACATCACTGAACGGGAGGTGAACTTTCATATAAAAGTCATTCGTTTAATTTTGATTGAGGTTATGCACAATTAGGAGGGGCGTGACTGGAATGACTGACAAGCCAGACAGGTACCATCCAGACTTGGTCAAAATGCATATCCATGGCACTGTGTATATTTAAATAGCTGTTAACTTGTTTTTGGGTGTTGCCCGGTCGATAATCTAGCCATGTAAAATCTATTTTTGTTAGCTTATGTCTTAGTTACACTGGTACACTGTTCATGTGGAGCAGCCATGTTGACCTGGCGTGCCAGGTACAGCCGGTCTTAGTTACACTGGTACACTGTTCATGTGGAGCAGCCATGTTGAGCTGGCGTGCCAGGTACAGTCGGTCTTAGTTACACTGGTACACTGTTCATGTGGAGCAGCCATGTTGAGCTGGCGTGCCAGGTACAGTCGGTCTTAGTTACACTGGTACACTATTCATGTGGAGCAGCCATGTTGAGCTGGCGTGCCAGGTACAGTCGGTCTTAGTTACACTGGTACACTGTTCATGTGGAGCAGCCATGTTGACCTGGCGTGCCAGGTACAGTCGGTCTTAGTTACACTGGTACACTGTTCATGTGGAGCAGCCATGTTGACCTGGCGTGCCAGGTACAGTCGGTCTTAGTTACACTGGTACACTGTTTATGTGGAGCAGCCATGTTGACCTGGCGTGCCACGTACAGCCGGTCTTAGTTACACTGGTACACTGTTCATGTGGAGCAGCCATGTTGACCTGGCGTGCCACGTACAGCCGGTCTTAGTTACACTGGTACACTGTTCATGTGGAGCAGCCATGTTGAGCTGGCGTGCCAGGTACAGCCGGTCTTAGTTACACTGGTACACTGTTCATGTGGAGCAGCCATGTTGACCTGGCGTGCCACGTACAGCCGGTCTTAGTTACACTGGTACACTGTTCATGTGGAGCAGCCATGTTGAGCTGGCGTGCCAGGTACAGCCGGTCTTAGTTACACTGGTACACTGTTCATGTGGAGCAGCCATGTTGAGCTGGCGTGCCAGGTACAGCCGGTCTTAGTTACACTGGTACACTGTTCATGTGGAGCAGCCATGTTGAGCTGGCGTGCCAGGTACAGTCGGTCTTAGTTACACTGGTACACTGTTCATGTGGAGCAGCCATGTTGAGCTGGCGTGCCAGGTACAGCCGGTCTTAGTTACACTGGTACACTGTTCATCTGGAGCAGCCATGTTGACCTGGCGTGCCAGGTACAGTTGGTCTTAGTTACACTGGTACACTGTTCATCTGGAGCAGCCATGTTGAGCTGGTGTGCCAGGTACAGTCGGTCTTAGTTACACTGGTACACTGTTCATGTGGAGCAGCTATGCTGACCTGGCGTGCCAGGTACAGTCGGGTACAGGTACAGTCTGTGTCACTGCCCAACCGGATCAGGCAATGGCTGGTGTTGATAGCTACATCCATAATTTATAGTCTGTGTTTAGCCAACAGAATATTACCCATGGTGCAGCAGTGCTGGGCCTCTCTCTTGACTCTCTGCTGCCCCCTAGAGCGGGGTGGTGGTGTTGGAGATCTGACGCCTCATTTTCTCCTGACGTAGCACTGAGCCCATCCTCACTGCTGCCTGAGACACAGAACAGAACAGAAAAGGATAGAGTAGAGCAGAACAGAACCAAATAGAAGACAAAGCAGAACAGAGTAGAACCAAATACAACAGAATATACTAGAATACAACAGGAAAGAATGGAATAGAACAGAACCAAATGGAAGAAAACAGGACAGAACATCATAAAAAAAACAAAAAACAGAACAGAATACATCCAAACAAAACAGAATAGATCAGAACAAAACAAAAGGGAGTAGAACAAAAAAGAACAGAACCAAAAAGAACCAAACAGATAGAATAGAAAAGAGAATAGAATGAAAATAAATAACAGAACCCAATAGAATAAAAAATAAAAATGACAGAACAGAAGTGAGTCCAGCATGATCTAACGTGTCCAACAGAACAGCAGAACAAACCAGGTCTCCGACTGTCCCATAAAATAAAAAGTGTGTGTGAAGTAAAACCCGGGTTGTGTGTGGAACTTATCAGAGATGCTCCTCTGTAGTCCTGCCTCACAGGACTTCCATGTGTCGTGGAGGGCCCACACCTGGCAGGTCTTCCTTCCATGTGTCATGGAGGGCCCACTCCTGGCAGGTCTTCCTTCCATGTGTCATGGAGGGCCCACTCCTGGCAGGTCTTCCTTCCATGCGTCATGGAGGGCCCACTCCTGGCAGGTCTTCCTTCCATGCGTCGTGGAGGGCCCACTCCTGGCAGGTCTTCCTTCCATGCGTCATGGAGGGCCCACTCCTGGCAGGTCTTCCTTCCATGCGTCGTGGAGGGCCCACTCCTGGCAGGTCTTCCTTCCATGCGTCATGGAGGGCCCACTCCTGGCAGGTCTTCCTTCCATGTGTCGTGGAGGGCTGACCCCTGGCAGGTCTTCCTTCCATGTGTCGTGGAAGGGCCCACTCCTGGCAGGTCTTCCTTCCATGTGTCGTGGAAGGGCCCACTCCTGGCAGGTCTTCCTTCCATGTGTCATGGAGGGCCCACTCCTGGCAGGTCTTCCTTCCATGCGTCATGGAGGGCCCACTCCTGGCAGGTCTTCCTTCCATGTGTCATGGAGGGCCCACTCCTGGCAGGTCTTCCTTCCATGTGTCATGGAGGGCCCACTCCTGGCAGGTCTTCCTTCCATGTGTCATGGAGGGCCCACTCCTGGCAGGTCTTCCTTCCATGTGTCATGGAGGGCCCACTCCTGGCAGGTCTTCCTTCTATGTGTCATGGAGGGCCCACTCCTGGCAGGTCTTCCTTCCATGTGTCATGGAGGGCCCACTCCTGGCAGGTCTTCCTTCCATGTGTCATGGAGGGCCCACACCTGGCAGGTCTTCCTTCCATGTGTCATGGAGGGCCCACTCCTGGCAGGTCTTCCTTCCATGTGTCATGGAGGGCCCACTCCTGGCAGGTCTTCCTTCCATGTGTCATGGAGGGCCCACTCCTGGCAGGTTTTCCTTCCATGCGTCGTGGAGGGCTGACCCCTGGCAGTTCTTCCTTCCATGTGTCATGGAGGGCCCACTCCTGGCAGGTCTTCCTTCCATGTGTCATGGAGGGCCCACTCCTGGCAGGTCTTCCTTCCATGTGTCATGGAGGGCTGACACCTGGCAGGTCTTCCTTCCATGCGTCGTGGAGGGCTGACCCCTGGCAGGTCTTCCTTCCATGCATCGTGGAGGGCTGACCCCTGGCAGGTCTTCCTTCCATGCGTCGTGGAGGGCTGACCCCTGGCAGGTCTTCCTTCCATGTGTCATGGAGGGCTGACCCCTGGCAGTTCTTCCTTCCATGACACATGGAGGTCTGGTAGAAAGCAGCCTGCTGGGTAGATGTTAAAACTGTGTGATAATAGATGAAATATGGAGATGGAAGGAAACCCTCCTTCTCTACACTATGAAGCACGGCATGTACAACATACCTACACTTCCTCCTCCATCTAGCAGCTGTGGCGTTGACCTCTGACCTTTAGCAGTGCTCTGTGCCGCATCCTCTCCTTCACTGGTTCTCTCGCTCTGAGGACAAGTCACATTGCCGTCATCTTCGTGAAAGAGTTCATGTACACCTGTCTATGTCTGCACTCACACTACCTCAGACACTGCTGCTCTGACTTCTACCGCAAACCTGACCCAGATCACGTCTTCTGAACCAGTGTGGACACGGAACTACATGAGAGCATCTACCAGTTCCATTCTGAGACGTGGTCATATGTGGTCTAGGATCATATGTGGTCTAGGATCATATGTGGTCTGAGATCATATGTGGTCTAGGATCATATGTGGCCTAAGATCATATGTGGTCTAAGATCATATGTGGTCTAGGATCATATGTGGTCTAAGATAATATGTGGTCTAGGATCATATGTTGCCTAAGATCATAAGTGGTCTAAGATCATATGTGGTCTAAGATCATATGTGGTCTAAGATCATATGTGGTCTAAGATCATATGTGGTCTAAGATCATATGTGGTCTGAGATCATATGTGGTCTAGGATCATATGTGGTCTAGGATCATATGTGGTCTGAGATCATATGTGGTCTAAGATCATATGTGGTCTGAGATCATATGTGGTCTAAGATCATATGTGGTCTAGGATCATATGTGGTCTAAGATCATATGTGGTCTAAGATCATATGTGGTCTAGGATCATATGTGGTCTAAGATCATATGTGGTCTAGGATCACATGTGGTCTAGGATCATATGTGGCCTAAGATCATATGTGGTCTAGGATCATATGTGGCCTAAGATCATATGTGGTCTAAGATCATATGTGGTCTAGGATCATATGTGGTCTAAGATCATATGTGTTCTAAGATGATATGTGGCCTAAGATCATATGTAGTTTAAGGTCATACGTGGTCTAAGATCAGGTCTTTATGTGGTGTGAGTTCAGGTGAGTCTGAGTGGTGAAATCCGGGTGGATGTGGGTTTTGTGTGTCTCTGTGGCACAGAAAACTCCTCATCGCTGTGTGCTGAAGTACCATGGCTTGACCAGAGAAGACAATATGGAAGTCAGTGGTTTAAACTCTATTTGGAGAGATTTCTCTTTTCACACTAAACTCGAGGACCCGTCACCATCAGTCAGAGTTTAAATAAAGTGTTGGAGGAATGTGTGAGCACCAGCACCCGGTGTGATCTGCTGTCGGAACATGTGAGGTGTTCCAGGATGGAGGTCTGTTGAGATCACAGCCACTTTACATGGGTGTGTGTGTGTGTGTTTGTGTGTGTGTGTGTGTGTGTGTGTGACCTGCTGTGAGCTGCAGCTCATCTTGCGGAGGCGAGTCTGGAGCTGAAGCACCTCCTCCTGGGATCTGAGGAGCAGCAGCTGCAGCCTATCACATCTCTGGGTGAGCTGTCGAACAGCCTCTCGGTACTGGTCCTTCTCCAGGAGGTACGCCCTCGACTCTGCTTGGAGCTCCGCCCTCGACGACAGCGCCTAAATCAACCCCATCCCAGTTTTCTAATCATTCCGTTTCCCGTGGTTGATTATGACCATCATTAATAATAATTATAGGAACCTTGTCTCTCTCTCGGGCCACCTCCTCCAGCTGTCGCAGGGTCTCCTTGTTGCGTTTGCGGTACATCTTGACATCTCCCCTCAGCCGGGCGCAGCTCAACTCCACTTCTTCCTTCTCCTCCTGAATCTGAGAGACAAACAGACGCTCAGAATTACCGTTAAAGTCAACTCACCTCCTCATCTCACTCCTTTTTTCCACCTCCTCTCCATTCCAACGCCTTCAGATTCTCAACAATGACGGGCTCTTCAGCTGCAGCAGCTCCCCGTGGTGCAGGAGGCACCTCTGAGCGGACAGCACCACTAGCCTGCTGGCACACATGACACACCATGCCTGGCTTGGCTGGTCTCATCAGTCACGCGGGGACGTGGTGCTTGGTTCCCTGCTGTGTGGCTCTTTCTCCAAGACAACACCTTGGCTTTTATCCAGCTTGTTACCAGCTCAACCACCTTATCACACACAGGGGGGAACTGACCTTTGACCTTTTAAGGACGAAAGAAAGGGTCATGCTCCAACTCAAAGAAGGTTGAATCAGTTCATCTGGACACGTTTATTGACAGTTTCATCAGGTACCCCACCCTTATAAACTGACTGCAGGTACCCCCACCCTTATTAACTGACTGCAGGTACCCCATCCTTATAAACTGACTGCAGGTACCCCACCCTTATAAACTGACTGCAGGTACCCCACCCTTATAAACTGACTGCAGGTATCCCACCCTTATAAACTGACTGCAGGTGTCCCACCCTTATAAACTGACTGCAGGTATCCCCACCCTTATAAACTGACTGCAGGTGTCCCCACCTTATAAACAATACAGTGGCATAACGACCCAAACCAATGACCAGGTTCATATGTAAATATGGTGTGACCATTAACTAGAGTTACAGTGGTCATGTGTACTATTCACAGAGGACTGGGGAATAGTTGCAATCACAGCATTGTAAGATGATGACAGATGTATTGTTAGCCCCCCCCCCCCGTTCAGGGATGGTCATTACCCCTTAATGCTGGTTTGAACGGGGAGTCAAAGAGGCCATCTATGTAAAGAAGAGAGGGAGAGGAGGAGAGATGCTGGGTATATTGGGAGAAGGATGCTGAATATGGAGCTGCCAGGGATGAGGAGAAGAGGAAGGCCAAAGAGGAGCTTTATGGATGTGGTGAGGGAGGACATGCAGGTGGCTATAATATATATATATATATATATATATATATATATATATATATATATATATATATATATATATATATACTATATATATATATATATACATACACACACACACACACACACACATATATATATATATATACACATAGTTTTTTCGGGAACTGTCAGTGGTGTTGCTAAAAGTGCTCAACAAATGCGGAGCGGAAAATCAGTATCAATTGATATTGATTTTCCCTACCGTTGAGTGTTTCTTTTAACAAAGTTATATATTATACATATATAAAATGTTGTTATATTATATATATAAAATAAAGTTATGTATATATATATATAACTTTGTATATTATATATATGTATATTTAATATACAAAGTTATATTTATAACTTTGTATATTATATACACTATATATAATATATAGTGTATATAATACTGTGGGTATATTAGTATTGTATATTAGTATAATATATTAGTATAATCACTTGGGTATATTAGTATTATATATTAGTATATAATACTAATGCGTAATACTAATATACCCAAGTGATAGTCGGACTCCCAATCCGATCATCACTTGGGTACAAGCTGTGGCAGATGCCATCGTCTTCACTCTTGTGTTGCCATGGAACTAGATCCTCCCAGGCCAAGCAGCGTGGACCAGCGCCGCGACCTGATCACCACTTTAATCAAGGCTTTAGCGAATGGCTCCGAGAGTTTTTCAAGGAACGTGCTTTACCCCCCACCCCCCCACAACAAAGTCCATTGGCGATGCTGTGGAGCGACGGGAGCAGGGAATAATCACCCTGGAAGCTCCTAGCTCCAAAGGCACACAATTGGTGGCAAGGATCTGATGGTGGTCTCTACATGAACCTGGGGAACTTTGTATGGATTCGGCAGCAACTCTGCGATGGAGCAGCCCTTTTTAGGGACCCCGCTGCTCCCCCCCAATCAGGGGAAGGCCCTAGAAAATGTGGGCTAAAAACAGCTGTTTCCTATGCCTCCTGACTGGAATACGCCATCCGGTGGGAAATCTATTCCTTGCAGGTGAAATAAGGAAGTTTTTACACTGCTGACTTTTGGAACCTGGAACATTAGGACTCTTCTTCATCGGAGTGACTCTGATAGACCTGAACCACGAACTGCCCTTATTGCACAACAACTCTCTCGTTTCAGCATCGATCTTGCGGCTCTCCAAGAGACAAGACTTGCAAATGAAGGCCAACTCGAAGAAAAAGGTCTCGGATATACGTTCATATGGAAAGGATTACTGGAAACGGACTGCCGAATTCATGGAGTCGGCTTTGCGATCAGATCCAAACTTGTCTGTGACTTGAATCTAACACCTGTCTGCATTAACGAACGGATTAGCTCCATCAGATTACCACTTCAAAATGGATACTTCCTGACTGCCATCTGCGCTTATGCTCCAACTCTTGATGCTGACGATGAGGCGAAAATAGCTTTCTACAACACCCTATCAAGAACTATTTCCACCGTTCCAGCAGCTGACAAGCTCATCCTTATGGGTGACTCCAACGCGCGCATTAGCAGAGACAGTACAACATGGAGCAACATCATTGGGAAGCATGGAGTCAGTAAATGCAACTCAAACGGAAACCTTCTTCTTGGCCTCTGTGCAGAACATGGCCTCATCATCACAAACACTATCTTCCAACTCAAAACGAGCCAGAAAACTACCTGGATGCATCCACGTCCCACCACTGGCATCTCGTTGACTTTGTGACCGTACGCATGAAGGACCGATCCAATGTCCATGTCACCAAGGCACTCCCGCATGCTGACGATTGTTGGACCGATCATAGGCTGGTCATCTCCAAACTCCATCTGCAACTCAAACCCAAGCCAAGACGCCCTGCCATGACCATCCCGCTAAAGAAAGTTGACGTCCGAAAGCTTGAAGATCTCAGTGTAAGAAGATGCTTCCGGAATAAGGTCACGGAAGTCTTGAAGCTTGTTGCCCTCATCAAAAGCAACCCCATATCAAACTGGACAACCCTAAAAACGACCCTCCTTGCTGTAGCTGAAACCGACATTGGTATTGTGAAAAGACGTCACCAGGATTGGTTTGATAAGAACAACCAGGAAATTTTCAACCTGATTAGCACAAAGAATCAAGCTCGTGTCTCCTGGGGGAAAGATAGACCCTCCAAGACGAAAGAAGAGCACTACAAGAAACTGAAGTCAAACACCCAAGCTCAACTCCGCTCCATGAAGGATGCTTGGTGGCAAAGTAAAGCCCTTGAGATCCAGGTTCTACGCAGACCAGAACCAACTCTACCACTTTTTCTCTGGTAACTGTGCCATCTATGGGCCCATCGAGACCGCACCAACACCAATGAAAGCAGAGGACAACGTAACAATTCTGAGGGACGACGTAGCCATCAGTCAACGATGGAAACAGCACTTCCACCAGCTCCTCTGCAAACCATCACGAGCGTCTCCGGACTGCCTTGATGGCTTACCTACTCTGCCGCAAAAACCATGGATGTCTGCATCTCCTTCCACCAAGGAGCTTCAAACAGCGATCGCTCAGATGCCCAACAACAAAGCGGCTGGCCCTGACGGAATCCCTGCAGAACTGTACAATTATGGAGGACTACCTCTTCAGAAGCCACTGTACGAAATCCTCCTGCAGATCTGGGAAACCCGGACCGCCCCAACTGATTTCAGAGACGCAACCATCATTACCATTTTCAAAAAAGTGTGTGTGTGTGTGTGTGTGTGTGTGTGTGTGTGTGTGTGTGTGTGTGTGTGTGTGTGTGACAAAGAAATTGAGCTGCAGGGCTGACGTAGCCACACTGGCTATTCATAGTATGTTAAAGAATTCTAGTGAAGTAACCCTAGTGGACCACACTATCTGCCATACTGAAGAACTCCGAGCTAGTCAATCAACCAATCAACCAACCAAGTTGCATTTTATATGGCGCTTCTCTAGCTGCAACAGCCACTCAAGGCGCTTTACATTCCTGGTCAGATCTGAATGTCAGACACCTGTTACAGCAGAACATGAGCCGTTTCCTGTACAGCCGCTCCCTATTTCGTACGCGTCAGGCCACCGAAATGTGATTTACAACGATTAACTTATTCACACATGTATTACAAAAAGATCTGACATGGGCCGTTTGAGACTACTGACATTACGCGGACCAGTGACAGACCTTAGTCGGGGTGCAGATAATGGACTGTCCACAGCAGTGGAATGCTCACCAGAAACTACACAGTTATTTTGCTGCACCTACCATGACCATCTGCATTAGTACCACGCAGGAATGGATCAGAGCCTCTGAACAGCACACAGGCTTTGCACATCAACACGGCCGAACGGGTCTCCATGGTAACTGCTCCAATAGATGTAATCATTTCAGCGCATGCCAGGCTAAGCACGTGCATAAAAATCACTGTCAGTCAACAAGTCAAACAGACTGACGAATGGATGACATTGCTGACTAAGTGAATTATCACTTCTACCTCTAATCAGCAATCATAGGATTCATTCATGCTCGTTAGATGCCAGGTTAGGGTGAAACGCTAGTTTTCTGTCATGGTCTATGCACCCCCTGAATTAGCCTTGGCCACCCCCTGCACCCCCCCCGTATAAAACTCTAGTTCCGCCACTGGCAGTGGTCGTCTGTGTGTATGAGTGTGCCATATTAACTTCAGAGGTTGAAGTGCTTATAAGGTTTACTTGTTTTATTCCTATGCCTGACGGGGAGGTCTACAGAGATTCTTCTTAAGGGATATATTTCAGAGTTGTTTGTAATTGTTTTTTATTTTATCTTATATATATTCTGTTAAAACTTACTCGCTCTCTATAAGTGAATGGTGCACGGCACTTGATTTAGTTATTACCATAGAATCTGTAGCATAACAAAAACACGTTGAGGTTGTCAATAAAGACTTCATTTTGTTGTAAAATTACTAGCTTGGTCTTTCTCCACTCACTGTCTTAGGTTGTCATATGAAGTGACCCAGTCATACCATCATTGTTTGGCTTAAGTTAGTCCTACTGTAGCGAACCCAGTTAAGGTCCATCTATTAAGCTGGAAGGTGGTAGGAAGGGCTACACACACACACACACACACACACACACACACACATATATATATATATATATATATATATATATATATATATATATATATATATATATATATATATATATATAGAATATGTATATACTAGCAGAGGTACCCGGCGCTGCCCGGGGAACATGTTCTCACCAAAACAACCAACATGATCTGATCTTTACGATATAATCGATGATGAAATATAGGATCATTTATGATACATGTAATAAATGAATGTTATTAGCAAAAATTATCAGCTATTATAATTTTCAATCCAGTCATCAAGCATCTTTGCCAGTGTGTGTCTTAATCGCTCAGTGCTCGGCGCGAGGATGGAAAGCTTTTCTGCACTACCAGTTGTGGAGGCAGCTACATACAACTGGCCGTGTGGGAAATATGGAGCAGAAAGATTACTCCACGCGTTTTAAAAGTCTGTCCTTGGGCTTTGTAGATGGTCACTGCAAAACATGGCTTGCAGGGGAACTGAAGTCTGCGAACGAATGACGAATAAACGAATGTTATTAACGAAAATGGACAAATTTCATAATTTTCAATCCATTCATCAAGCATCTTTGCCAATGTGTGTATTAATCGCTGCAAGTCCGCCGCAAATCGCCACAAAATAAACTCAATTTCGCAAATAAATCAAGAATTTGACTTAGTGCTGAAAGTGCTGATCGTACAGATACCTTTCTTTTTGTCCTACAGTGGAGTAATTCTAGAGTTTTAAGTGAACATACAAACATACAGTCTTGCTTTATATGTCGAGTGAGACAAGTAAATTCTTTATGAGACAGCACACGCCTGTTTCATGCCATAAGCCATCATCAGCAGTTTATGGCATGACACAAGCTTGTACTGTCTCATAAAGAATTTACTTGTCTCACTCGACATATATGTATATGCGTGTGTGCGTGTGTGTGTTACATTTTATTATTCCTTTAACTTTTACCTCACTGTTTGTGGTTAATTATTCCCTATTGCACCAACATACGAAGTCAAAGTCCTTGTGTGTTGTTGGAATACTTGGCAGTAAATATGATTCTGATTCTTAGACCAGAAGCAGTTTTCTGGTTGGTTGACTGAACTGTTGAAGGTCAAATAGTTTGTTCTTTTGTCTCCAATTTTAATTGTTCACTTTTAGTTTGAATACCCTGACTTTAATATCAGACGACTCTTCTCCGACACATCTTCTCATCTTGTCTTCTCACCTTGGTTGTCCCCTCCTCTGCCCGGTGAAGTTCTGTCCTCAGTTTGAAGATGGTGGACAGGACATAAAGCTGTGGAGGAGCTGCACTCTCTTCCTGCCGGCGTGTCTCCTCTTTCTTCTCCTCTTGCTTTCGGCTCTGTGATGTGACGTTCTGAGGTTGTGGGATTTAACAAACCAACACAATTATACTCAAATCGTTCTAATATTCATTCCTCCACATGTTTAATCACGCTCATATTAACAGATGCTTTGCTGGAGTTGAATCAACGTAGTCACAAACATGAAGACATATGCCTGACTAATGCATATTTCCAGGCCAAACCAGAAGCCAGTGGACTCCTGGCTTCCTTCAGCTCTGTCTACATGGGAAAATAAATGAATGGATTTTTAGTTAAACATCTAAAATACAGTCTGTGGTGAAAACAAGCTGAAGAGATTTGCATGTTTTGTTCTGTGAGTTAATCTTGAAAATGAACATTGTGTTTACAAGTGATGACATCATTTATAAGATAACTTTAGCTTAACCTGTTTCTTTGTGATGTATGCCATTTGTGAGCAACTATCTTTTCTACTAATACTACTACTCCCTTTGGCTGCTCCCGTTAGGGGTCGCCACAGTGGATCATCCGTTTCATGTTTGAACCCTCCTCCGATGTTCCTGGCCTTACTCCCCTTCCACCTGGTCTCTTGCACACACAGTATGCCTACCTTTCTTCTTTCCATCATATCAGCCAGCTCTCTCCCTCTACCAGTCATAGTGCCTTCACCAGTCATAGTCATAGCATCTATCTTTTCTATATTACATAAATGCTTCTGAAATTCACTGCACTCATTACTTTTCTGGAGTTGGCCAAGGTGACAGGCGCCGGGCAGGTGTGGGGCTACTCAAGTCCCTGGTTGAGCGCCGCCACATTGGAGTTCTCCCCGGGGAATGAGAGGGTTACCTCTATACGACTATGAGTTGCTGGGGGGAGGGCTCTGACTGTTGTGTGTGCTTATGCACCAAATAGCAGTTTGGAGTATCCGGCCTTCTTGGAGTCTCTGGATGGTGTCCAGGATAAGGCTCCACCTCGGGACTCTGCCATTCTGCTGGGGGACTTCAACACTCGATGATGGTGAAACCTGCAGGGGCGTGATTGGGAGGAACGGCCTCCCTGATCTGTACCTGAGTGGTGCCTTGTTATCGGACTTCTGTGCGAGTCATGGATTGGCCATAACAAACACCATGTTCGAACATAAGGTAGTTCATAAGTGTACTTGGTACCAGAAAATCTTAGGCCGAAGATCGATAATAGACTTTGTGGTCGTATCATCAGATCTGCGGCTGTATGTTTTGGACACTCGGGTGAAGAGAGGAGCAGAGCTGTCAACTGATCACCACCTGGTGGTGAGTTGGATCAGATGGGGCGGAAGGCTGCCGGACAGACTTGGCAAAGCCAAACGTGTAGTGAGAGCGAACTGGGAATGTCTGGTGGAGGCCTCTTTCCGTGAGGTCTTCAACTTCCACCTCTGGATCCCGAGGGAGGCTGGGGACATGGAGTCTGAGTGGGCCATGTTCAAAGCCTCTATTGTAGATGCGGCAAGCAGGAGCTGTGGTCGTAAGGTCATTGGTGCCTGTCGAGGTGGCAACCTAAGAACCCGTTGGTGGACACCAGCGGTGAGGGAATCCATCAGGCTGAAGAAGGAGGCCTTTTGGACTTGGTTGGGCCAGGGGTCTCCTGAAGCAGCAGACAGGTACCAGGAGGCCAGAAGGGCTGTGGCTTCTGCGGTCACGGAAGCAAAAACTTGGGTGTGGGAGGAGTTCTGCGAGGCTATGGAGGAGGACTGTCGGTTGGACTCAAGGAAGTTCTGCAAACCATCCAGCGACTCAGGAAGGGGAAGAAAGGCTTGACTCAGGCTGTTTTCAGCCGGGGAGGGGAACAGTTGCCCCGGACTGGGGATGTTGTCGAGAGGTGGAAAGAACACTTTGAGGAGTTCCTGAACCCGGCTAACACATCCTCAGTGGAGGAGGTAGGGTCTGAAGACTCAAGGGAAGCCCCACCCATATCCCTGGCAGAAGTCTCTGAGGTAGTTAAAAAGCTCATCGGTGGCAAGGTGCTGAGTGTGGATGAGATTCGCCCTGAGATGCTGAAAGCTCTGGACATTGTTGGGCTGTCTTGGTTGACACGTCTCTTCAGTGTCGCGTGGAGGTCGGGGACAGTACCTGTGGAGTGGTAGCCTGGGGTGGTGGTTCCCATATTCAAAAAGGGGGACCAGAGGGTGTGCTCCAATTATCAGGGAATCACATTGCTCAGCCCCCCTAGTAAAGTCTACTCTAGGGTGCTCAAAAGGAGGCTCCGACCGATTGTTGGACCTCGGATCCAGGAGGAACAATGCAGAACAGACCAACTCTACCCTTGGCATGGGAGTTTGACCAGCCAGTCTACATGTGTTTTGTGGACTTGGAGAAGGCTTATGACGGTGTATCCCTGGGCACTCTGTGGGGGTTTACTGTGTGAGTATGGGGTACCGGGGCAGTTGCTACAAGCCATCCGGTCCTTGTATTACCAAAGTGAGAGCTGTGTCCACATTCTTGGTACAAAGTCAAACACATTTTCGGTGGATATCGGACTCCGCCAAGGTTGTCCCTTGTCTCTGATTCTGTTTGTGATATTCATGGACAGGATCTCAAGGCGCAACCAAGGTGAGGAGTGTGTCCGTTTTGGGAACCTCAGAATTGCATCTCTTCTCTTCACAGATGATGTGGTTTTGTTGGCTTCATCAGAACGCGACCTCCAGCGCGCACTGGGGTGGTTTGCAGCTGATTGTGAAATGGCTGGGATGAGACTCAGCACCTCCAAGTCTGCGGCCATGGTTCTCTACCGGAAAATGGTGGATTGCTCCCTCCGGGTTGGGGATGAGTTGTTGCCTCAAGTGAAGGAGTTCAAGTATCTCGGGGTCTTGTTCACAAGTGAGGGTAGGATGGAACGGGAGATTGACAGGCGGATTGGTGCAGCATCAGCAGTAATGCGGACGTTGTATCGGACCGTTGTGGTGAAGAGGGAGCTGAGCCGGAAGGCAAAGCTCTCAATTTACAAGTAAATCTTCGTTCCAACCCTCACCTATGGTCATGAGCTTTGGGTAGTGACCAAAAGGGTGAGATGGTGCATACAAGCGGCTGAAATGAGTTTCCTCCGTAGGGTGTCTGAGCTCAGCCTTAGAGATAGGGTGAGGAGCTCGGACATCCAGAGGGAGCTTGGAGTAGAGCTGCTGCTCCTTCGCATCGAAAGGAGCCAGTTAAGATGGTTCAGGCATCTGATTAGGATGCCTCCTGGGCGCCTTCCTTTGGAGGTTTACCGGGCATGGCCAACTGGGATGAGACCCCAGGGTAGACCCAGAACTCGCCAGAGGGACTACATGTCCAATCTGGCCTGGGAATGCCTTGGGATCCCCCAGGAGGAGCTGGAGGGCATTGCTGGGGAGAGCGACGTCTGGAGTGCCCTACTAAGCTTGCTGCCACCGCGACCCGACCCCGGAAAAGCGGCTGAAGATGAATGAATGAATAATCAAATCTAATATCAACGTGGAAATCAATTCATGTAACTTCATTAATTAACTCGCTTCAACTCTGTGTCAACCAGATATAGCTCACTATCATCAACACAGCCATGATGTGCACTTTCCTCATAAACTACTACATTAAAGCAGCTGACCAAGTAATTGTGTGTGTCTGTGTTATGTGTTTGGGTGTATACCTCCAGTTCTCTGACTTGGGCTCTCAGCATCATGTTGTGTGTCTGCAGACTCAGTAGCGCCTCCTGTTGGGGCCTCTCCTCCATGGCAGAGCGCAGCCGGACTGTACGTCCACGAGCCAGACGACTCTCACACTCAGCTGTCTGGACACTGCACTTCAGACGCTCCACCTGACACACACACACACAGACACACACACACAGGGGAGAGGTCAGTTGCTGTCATGTCAGAGTGATGTTTTAACAACACGTCCCCAATCCCAGATGTTTATTTCGCGGCAGCCATGACAAGAATCCTCATGACTCCTTTCTTCCTTCCTTCCAGAGAGGAAACACCACACTTATATCACCTTTATGTCTTGTAAAAAGTTTAATGGGCAATAATTCCAATTAACCCAACCAGTGAGGATGCAAAAGCCAGTACATTCTTAGTGTCAGTCCCAAGCCTGGATAGGAAGGGCATCCGGTGTTAAACTTTTGCCAAATCAATATGCAGATCATAAATCAGATTTCCATACTGGATCAATCAAGGCTCGGGTTACCAAAGACCGCCACCGGTACTGTTAACCAGCAGGATGCCAGTGGAAACTATGCTACTGTTGGGCGAAGGAGAAGGAGAGGGGGAAGACATGTCCAGAGGCAGCTAGAGAGGAGGAAAGCTAGGAGTGTGGAGGTGAGAGTCGGAACTTTGAATGTTGGCACTATGACTGGTAAAGGGAGAGAGCTGGCTGATATGATGGAAAGAAGAAAGGTAGGCATACTGTGTGTGCAAGAGACCAGGTGGAAGGGGAGTAAGGCCAGGAGTATCGGAGGTGGGTTCACACTCTTCTACCATGGTGTGAATGGGAGGAGAAATGGGGTAGGAGCAATTCTGAAGGAAGAATATGTCAAGTGTGTGGTGGAGGGGAAGAGAGTGTCAGACAGAGTGATGAGTATGAAGCTGGAAATTGAAGGTGTATTGCTGAATGTTATCAGCGCATATGCCCCGCAAGTTGGGTGTGAGATGGAAGAGAAAGAAGAATTCTGGAGTGAGTTGGATGACATGGTGGAGAGGGTACCCAAGAAGGAGAGTGGTGATTTGAGCGGACTTCAATGGACATGTTGGTGAAGGAAACAGAGGTGATGAGAAGGAGATGGGTAGGTATGGTGTCAAGGAGAGAAATGTGGAAGGACAGATGGTGGTGGATTTTGCGAAAAGGAGGAAATGGCTGTGGTGAATACATATTTCAAGAAGAGGGAGGAACACAGGGTGACGTACAAGAGTGGAGGAAAGTGCACACAGGTGGACTATATCTTATGTAGAAGGCGCGATCTAAAAGGGATTGGAGACTGCAAGGTGGTGACAGGGGAGAACCCAGATAGGCAACACCGGATGGTGGTCTGTAGGATGACTTTGGAGACCAAGAAGAGGAAGAGCGTGAAGGCAGAGCCAAGGATCAAGAAGAAAGAAGAAAGCCACTTATTTTGTCATTGAACAGTTAAAATGAGATTTGTTCTCTGCATTTAACCATGCTATTGTGTAGCAGCGGGGGGCAGCCGCAGCACCCAGGGACCAATTCCAGTTCTTCTTTCCACTGCTTTGGTCAGGGCACAGACAGGAGTATTAAAGCTAACGTGCATGTCTTTTCAATATTGGGTGGAAACCGGAGCACCTGGAGGAAACCTGTGGTGTATTGATAAATGTTCTATCATTCACTGTGGATACGGAACTACTTATTGTTTAGATGTTGTTGACCGGATGTAAGCCCGCCCAGAAAGGAGATAAATATTAGGTGCAAAAGCGCCAAAACTCAGAACTGCGCTCTCCAATGCCTTGACAGTCAGGTGGCCATGTACAGCCGAGAGATATGAATAAAAGCTCCTTTACATAAAGTCCTCTCCGGGTACTTTGTCCATAAGAACACAACACTGGCGACGAGGGGGATTCGGTTTTTTTTCCACGAAAACGTTTTCTTCTGAGACGGAGGAAAAGGTGTGAGAGAAGAGAGAGCTAACCGGAGCAAGGCGCTAGCTAGCTAGCAAGCGAAGGAGCAACTAGCAACGTCAGTCACGACATGGCTGTGTTTAGCAGGGAGTCGGGCTTGTGCTTCATCGAGGCTAACGGAAGCTTCAGCACGGACGAGGATCGTTCTGCACAGTTTATCGAAGCCAACGGGATTGAGGAGGGGAAGCAACGGGCTGTGTTCCTATCCGTGGTGGGTGCAAAGATTGTCGCTTTACTGACTGACTTGGTAGCGTCAAAGAAGCCATCGGAAACGCCACTAGCTGATATTTTTAAAGCATTGAGGGACTTTTATGTGCCAAAGAAGAATGTCCTGAGCGAACGTTATAGCTTCCGTGCCCGCAAGCAACAAAATGGTGAGTCTCTAGCCGAGTATGTTGCCGCGCTAAAAGGGTTAGCAGCCTCTTGCGCATTTGGCGCGACGCTACAAGAACAACTGAGAGATCAGCTAGTATATGGTATCAGTAGTAAAGAGCTGAGAACTAAGCTGTTGAGTGCTGCGTATGGACAAGAGCTAAACTGGGCTAAAGTGATGGACACGGTGAACAATTTTGAGTGCACATCCACGAGTCTTAGAGCGTTCCAGCAAGCTCCGCTGAGAACAGACATTGTGAGAGCCAGCAGCTACAAAGGGAGCGCCGGTGCGCGCGGAAACGCGGCACACGACAGGAAAAAGGGCGCCAGGGACACGGCGCGCTACCGGTGCCTCGGAGAGGGACATCAAGCAGAGACATGCAGGTACAAAGAGTTCCAGTGCAGAGCCTGCAACCGGAAGGGCAATCTGGAGAGGGCGTGCAGGTCCACTGCATCATCGGAGTCGGAGACGGCCAACCACGGCGGCAGCTCCAGACGGGGACCTAGGACGAGCAGGAGGGCCAATCCTGCAGAGAGGCAGACTCGCTACATCACCAGGGAGGAGTCTCCCCACGAGCAGCAAAGTGCATCGGAGGAAGAGGCTGATGATGAGGACTACAGGGCCCCCAACAAAACCCACAAGCTGACCATCATCGAGGTAACAGGGACTGAAAAAGACTTGGGGTTGTTTTCCGTTACCGGTAGGCCTAAAAATTATAATGAATATGTCAGACCATTTATGGTCATGGTGAGATGTAATGGTGTAAAGATCAAAATGGAGGTAGATACAGGCGCAGCCATGAGTATCATAAATGAGAAACTGTACAGACAGAGGTTTAGCAAGTGTCAACTAATGCCATGTGATGTAAGTTTAAAAACGTATTCTTCAGAGCCGATTCCATTGTTGGGTAAATTCCAAGTGAAAGTACAGTGTGGGGAGCAAACAGAACAGCTATCTGTGTTGGTGTGTAAGGGACATGGGCCAACACTGATGGGTAGAAACTGGATCCAGTTCTTAAAGTTAGACTGGTCTAGAGTGAACCATGTACCGGTGGTAGTAGATCCACTGACTGAGATGTATCAAAAATACTTCCAGGTGTTTGAGAGAGACAGGGGGGTCATTTCAGGAGTAAAAGCAAGGTTACAGGTGGTTAGCGACGCCACGCCCAAGTTTTGCAAAGCAAGATCAGTGCCTTATGCACTGACTACAGCAGTAGAACAGCAGCTAGACAGACTGCAAGAAAAAGGAGTATGGACCCCGGTAGAATATAGTGAATGGGCTACTCCCATAGTATGTATCCCCAAAACAAATGGAGAAGTCAGAATATGCGGGGATTATAAAGTGACAATAAACCCATGGCTAGAGGTAGACAAATATCCTCTGCCAAAGACACAAGACCTGTTTGCTAAACTAGCAGGTGGCAGGTATTTCACCAAGTTAGACCTCACACAAGCATATCAGCAAGTAGAGCTGGATGATGAATCCAAGCAGTACCTAACTATAAACACGCCTAAGGGGCTGTATCGTCTAAACTGGTTGCCATATGGAGTAGCAAGCTCCCCAGCAATATTCCAACGCATCATGGATCAGGTATTACAGGGGCTGCCAAGGGTGGTGTGCACAGGGACAACAAAAGCCGAACACTGGGAAAATGTAGAACGAGTGCTGGAGCGGTTACAAGACAGAGGTGTAAGGGTGAACAAAGACAAGTGTGCCTTCTGCCAGCCAAGTGTTACATATTTAGGGCACAAAATAGACAAGGAAGGGTTACACCCCATAGAAGAGAAGGTAACAGCCATAGCAAATGCTCCCACCCCAAAGAATGTCACAGAACTGAGAGCATTCTTAGCCCTACTGACATATTATGGGAAGTTTATGGACAACTTATCCACTATCATAAAGCCTATGACTGAGTTGTTACAGAAAGACAAGCCATGGGTATGGTCTACTAAGTGCCAGGAAGCCTTTGAGAAGGCCAAGAGCCAGTTAACATCAGACACAGTGCTGACTTTGACCCCCAGCTACCACTATTACTAGCGTGTGATGCAAGTGCCTATGGGTTAGGAGCAGTGATAGCACATAGAATGGCAGATGGTAGTGAACGCCCAATCGCATATGCCTCACGCACTTTAGCAAGACTGAGATCAACTACTCTCAAATTGAGAAAGAAGCACTAGGCATCATTTCTGGGATACCAAAATTTAGGGACTACTTATATGGAAGGAAATTCATATTAGTGACGGATCATAAGCCTTTAGTAAAGATTCTAGGGCCAACAACAGGGGTGCCAGCGTTAGCCGCTGCCCGCCTGCAGAGATGGGCATTACTCCTCTCTGCCTATCAGTATGACATAGTCTACAAACGCTCCTTACAGCATGCAAATGCAGATGGTCTGTCCAGGCTCCCAGTACAGGGAGAAGCACCAACGAGTAACCCAGAGTACAGAGTGTCTTGGTTAGAAGCAATGCCAGTCTCAGCCAAAGATATTAAAATCCAAACAGATAAAGACAGGGTGCTCACAAAAGTTAGGCATTTTATACAGACAGGATGGCCTAAACATGTAGCAGATGAAGAATTAAAGCCATACTGGAACAGATGTGACAAGCTCACAGTGGAAGCCGACTGTGTGTTATGGGGTTTACGGGTAATCATACCCAAGACACTGAGACCTACACTCTTGAAAGAGTTGCATGCAGAGCATTTGGGCATTGTGAAGACAAAAGCAGTAGCCAGAAGCCATTTTTGGTGGCCACGCTTAGATCAGGAAATACAAAATATGGTAAACAATTGTACTTTATGCCAAGCAAACAGACACCTGCCCACCAAAGCGCCCGTACACCTATGGAAATGGCCAGAGCAGCCATGGGAATGAATCCACATCGATTTTGCAGAAAAAGGGAAACAGCAGTTTCTTTTGGTCAGTGATGCATACTCGCACTGGCCAGAGGTCAAGCTTATGACCAGGACTACAGCTACAGCCCTAGTAGATGCAATGAGGGGCCTCTTTGCAGCGTGGGGGCTCCCCCAAGTTGTCGTTTCAGATAATGGCCTACAGCTAGTGTCAAGGGAGTTTGAAACCTTCTTAGAACAAAATGGTGTCAAACACATCAAGTCCGCTCCTTACAATCCAGCTTTCAATGGACAGGCAGAAAGGTTGGTCCAGACTTTTAAACAATCTTTAGAGAAGCAGAAGGAATATGGGTATCCAGTGCAACAGTGCATTGATAGTTTTTTGTTTAGTTATAGGAACACTCCATCAACAACCACAGGGAAAACCCCAGCTGAGCTCTTTCTAAAAAGACAGGTTCGAACCAGGTTGTCGCTGATAAAGCCAAAATTCTCAGCACAGATGCAAGAGAAACACACAAAGGTTACAGGCAGTCCTAGAACCCTCCAGCCCAGTCAGAAGGTGAAGGTTATGGATTTTTGGGGAGGGGATGGGAAGAAATGGAAACCAGGGGTGATTGAGCGAGCTCTAGGGCTAGTGACTTACTTAGTCAAGGTAGAGGGGCAAACCCTCAAGAAACACATTGACCAGTTGATCACAGATAAGACCACAGACAACACAGGAGACCCAGAATTTGATATTGCAGAACATGTGTTTGTCAGGGCTCCAGAAACAGAGGTGGTACCCAGTGGTGAACTGGAAAGAGATGAGGCATCTGCCGCTACAGAAGCACCATGCACCAGACCACAGCGAAACAGGCGAGCACCTGATAGGTTAACTTTATAATCTGCTTAGGAGAAACATCGATTGTAAACAACTGTTCATTGAGTGTTGACTGTAATAGGAAAAAGAATGTCACTGCTGTGGGTGGAAAACAGGTTTTATTTTTTTTGTGGTTGTTCAGATGAAAATATGAGAGGTTTAAAGTTTCTGGGGAGGAATGTGGTGTATTGATAAATGTTCTATCATTCACTGTGGATACGGAACTACTTATTGTTTACATGTTGTTGACCGGATGTAACCCCGCCCAGAAAGGATATAAATATTAGGTGCAAAAGCGCCAAAACTCAGAACTGCGCTCTCCAATGCCTTGACAGTCAGGTGGACATGTACAGCTGAGAGATATGAATAAAAGCTCCTTTACATAAAGTAATCTCTGGGTACTTTGTCCATAAGAATGCGACAAAACCCATGCATACATGGGGAGAACATGCAAAGTCCATACACAGAAAGGACCTCGGACAGCCTGAGTTTCGAACCTAGGACCTTCTTGCTGTAAGGAACAGTGCTAACCACTGGACCACCGTGCCCCCCATGACAAATAGTGGAATTGGAGGGAGGAAGACTGTTGTGTGGAGTTCAGGCAGGAGTTAAGACAGGCACTGGGTGGTAGTGAAGAGTTGCCGGATGGCTGGACAACCACTGCAGAAATAGTGAGGGAGACAGCTAGGAAGGTACTTGGTGTGTCATCAGGACAGAGGAAGGAATTGGTGGTGGAATGAGGAAGTACAACAAAGTATGCAGAAGAAGAGGTTGGCAAAGAAGAAGTGGGATAGCCAGAGAGATGAAGAAAGTAGACAGGAGTACAAGGAGACGAAGAGAGAGATGGCAACGGCAAAGGTGTATCGTGAGTTGTACGAGAGTTTGGACACTAAGGAAGTAGAAAAGGACTTGTACCAATTGGCTAGACAGAAGGACCGAGCTGGGCAAGAGGTGCAGCAGGTTAGGGTGATGAAGGATAGAGATGGAAATGTGCTGATAAGCGAGGAGAGTGTGCTGAGAAGGTGGAAGAAGTACTTTGAGGGCCTGATGAATGAAGAAAATGAGAGAGAGAGAAGGTTGGATGATGTGGGGATAGTGAATCAGGAAGTGCAGTGGATTAGCAAGGAGGAAGTGAGGGCAGCTATGAAGAGGATGAAGAGTGGAAAGGCAGTTGGTCCTGATGACATACCTGTGGAGGCATGGAGGTGTTTAGGAGAGATGGCAGTGGGGTTTTTAACTAGATTGTTTAACACAATCTTAGAAAGTGAGAGGATGCCTGAGGAGTGGAGAAGAAGCATACTGGTACCGATTTTCAAGAACAAGGGTGATGTGCAGAACTGTAGCAACTACAGAGGTATAAAGTTGATCAGCCACAGCATGAAGATATGGGAAAGAGTAATAGAAGCTAGGTTAAGAGGAGAGGTGATGATCAGCAGCAGCAGTACGGTTTCATGCCAGGAAAGAGCACCACAGATTTGATGTTTGCTTTGAGAATGTTGATGGAGAAGTATAGAGAAGGCCAGAAAGAGTTGCATTGTGCCTTTGTAGATTTAGAGAACGCTTATGACAGGGAGGTGTGGTATTGTATGAGGAAGTCAGGAGTTGCAGAGAAGTATGTAGGAGTGGTGCAGGATATGTATGAGGGCAGTGTGACAATGGTGAGGTGTGCGGTTGGAATGACAGATGGGTTTAAGGTGGAGGTGGGATTACATCAAGGATCGGCTCTGAGCCCTTTCTTGTTTGCAGTGGTGATGGACAGGTTGATGGAGCAGATCAGGCAGGAGTCTCCGTAGACTATGATATTCGCGGATGACATTGTGATCTGTAGTGAGAGAAGGGAGCAGGTTGAGGAGAACGTGGAGAGGTGGAGGTATGCACTGGAGAGAAGAGGAATGAAAGTCAGAAGGAGCAAGACGGAATACCTATGCGTGAATGAGAGGGAGGACAGTGGAATGGTCAGGATGCAAGGAGTGGAGGTAACGAAGACATATGAGTTTAAATACTTGGGGTCAACTGTCCAAAGTAACGGGGAGTGCAGGAGACAGGTGGAGAAGAGAGTGCAGGCAGGGTGGAGTGGGTGGAGAAGAGAGTCAGGAGTGATGTGTGACAGAAGGGTACCAGCAAGAGTTAAACAGAAGGTTTACAAGATGGTGGTGAGACCAGCTATGTTATATGGTTTGGAGACAGTGGCACTGATGAAAAGACAGGAGGTGGAGCTGGAGGTGGCAGAGATGAAGATGATAAGATTTTCACTGGGAGTGATGAAGAAGGACAGGATTAGGAACAAGTATATTAGAGGGACAGCTCAGGTTGGACGGTGTGGAGACAAAGCAAGAGCGGCAAGATTGAGATGTTTTGGACATGTGTGGAGGAGAGATGCTGGGTATGTTGGGAGAAGGATGCTGAATATGGAGCTGCCAGGGAAGAGGGGAAGAGGAAGGCCAAAGAGGAGCTTTATGGATGTGGTGAGGGAGGACATGCAGGTGGCTGGTGTGACAGAGGGAGATGCAGAAGACAGGATGAAATGGAAACGGATGATCTGCTGTGGCGCCCCCTAACGGGAGCAGTTGAAAGTAGTTGTAGTAATGGTAGTAGTAGTAGTAGTAGTAGTTTTGATAGTAGTGGTAGTAATGGGCATTAATCTCAACTGTAAGTGTGTTTTGTGTTGCAGATTTTTTTGTGAATTTGGAGATTTTCATTTGGGACTTTAACGTTGACATCACTTGACCTCAAGTTTTTTGTTTAATCAGCACAAGTGAGACAAGGAAACGTAGAAACGAAAAATGACAACGTGAACCTGATAAGACAGACATAGAAACAGACACTGACATGTGCTCGACAAAACATAATTAAATCGATTGCATCAGTATCAGTCTAGGACAGCAGTTATAGAGATAAAGGAGAAGAAAAGAAAAGAAAATCTGGGGAAGAAAGGGGTCAGAAGAAGGATGCAAACCAGACAGTGTTGCAGGGAGTGGGTGAGGCGGATGCTTGCGGTGTGTATGTGTCCTAGATCCACCAATTGTCATAGTGCCACTAAGCAGCAGACAGGCTCTGCCGCCACCCCCGGGCCCCACAGGCGTGCAGACATTCGACGACAAAGAAAACAGTCGGAGCCCAAAACATTGCTAACCCAGAGGAACACCAAGCCCACTGGCGGGCCAGGAGCCCACAGAGCAACAGCCCTCCATGCCCCCGAGGAGCGCAAACCAGTCCCCAAAACCACAAGCCAGGCCAGCAACCCCAAAGTGCACCCCCGCCACCAAACGCCAGGCACAGGCACAGGGCGCACCCGCAGATGTGGGACATGAGCCGCGGGTTGGCCCCATGACCAGTAGACCAGTGCACCATTGGGATCCCCCATCAAGTGGGCAGGCGGGGGGGGCACCTTGCCCCTCCACGCTCGACATAGGGATGAGATCCATCACACTGCCGCCAGATAGATGGCTGATTTGGCTGCATGTACCAAGCCCACACCCACATAGCCGAGTGCACCTGACTCAGGCCACCTGAAAACACCCCGATCGCCCCGGGGCCGACAGGGCCCTGCCAGTGCCCATGGATAGCAAGACATGCAGTCCCCCCCCCACTGGCCCCCGCACCCGTCACAGAAAAGCCACGCAGCGGGAGCACGTGACATGACTTCAAGTTAATGACAGCAGGACGTGACCAAAGCTCCTATCCAAGTGTCCACATGAGTTTACTGTGATGCAACGTTTCCCAAACAGAAGAGTTTTGTTTGTGCACCTCTATCTGCAGGTCTCTGTTGGCCAGCAGAAGGTTGTTCTTCTCCTGGTTCACAGCTGTCATGTCCGCCATCAGACTGTAGTTATGTTCCCTCAGACGCATCACCTCCTCGTTTAGCCTCTCTCGCTCCTCACGAGCCTTCTGCACACGCTCAGTAAGCCGGCTCAACTCCCGGTCCCTCAGCTGCTGCTGCCGAGACCAGTCCTCCTAAAGTAGCAGAACAGAAGAAAACACAAAAAGATATTACAGGAGTTTACTGAAGTCGTAGTTTGGCTGAAATCACTGCTGTATTCGTCATACAACCTGACATTTATAACTGTTTCCTGAGCCATTTGTTCATGATGAAACACGTTGTTTCCTCTGCTCATTAACATGACCTTCACACTGTCTGGTAGAAACAGAGATCTTCATGCTGATGGCAGGGCTGTGTTACTGTCTGGTAGAAACAGAGTTCCTCATGCTGATGGCAGGGCTGTGTTACTGTCTGGTAGAAACAGAGTTCCTCATGCTGACGGCAGGGCTGTGTTACTGTCTGGTAGAAACAGAGTTCCTCATGCTGACGGCAGGGCTGTGTTACTGTCTGGTAGAAACAAAGTTCCTCATGCTGACGGCAGGGCTGTGTTACTCTCTGGTAGAAACAGAGCTCCTCATGCTGATGGCAGGGCTGTGTTACTCTGGTAGAAACAGAGTTCCTCATGCTGACGGCAGGGCTGTGTTACTGTCTGGTAGAAACAGAGTTCCTCATGCTGACGGCAGGGCTGTGTTACTGTCTGGTAGAAACAGAGTTCCTCATGCTGATGGCAGGGCTGTGTTACTGTCTGGTAGAAACAGAGTTCCTCATGCTGACGGCAGGGCTGTGTTACTGTCTGGTAGAAACAGAGTTCCTCATGCTGACGGCAGGGCTGTGTTACTCTGGTAGAAACAGAGTTCCTCATGCTGACGGCAGGGCTGTGTTACTCTGGTAGAAACAGAGTTCCTCATGCTGATGGCAGGGCTGTGTTACTGTCTGGTAGAAACAGAGTTCCTCATGCTGATGGCAGGGCTGTGTTACTGTCTGGTAGAAACAGAGTTCCTCATGCTGATGGCAGGGCTGTTACTCTCTGGTAGAAACAGAGTTCCTCATGCTGACGGCAGGGCTGTGTTACTGTCTGGAAGAAACAGAGTTCCTCATGCTGACGACAGGGCTGTGTTACTGTCTGGTAGAAACAGAGTTCCTCATGCTGACGGCAGGGCTGTGTTACTGTCTGGAAGAAACAGAGTTCCTCATGCTGACGACAGGGCTGTGTTACTGTCTGGTAGAAACAGAGTTCCTCATGCTGACGGCAGGGCTGTGTTACTCTCTGGTAGAAACAGAGTTCCTCATGCTGACGGCAGGGCTGTGTTACTGTCTGGTAGAAACAGAGTTCCTCATGCTGACGGCAGGGCTGTGTTACTCTGGTAGAAACAGAGTTCCTCATGCTGACGGCAGGTCTGTGTTACTGTCTGGTAGAAACAGAGTTCCTCATGCTGACGGCAGGGCTGTGTTACTCTGGTAGAAACAGAGTTCCTCATGCTGACGGCAGGTCTGTGTTACTGTCTGGTAGAAACAGAGTTCCTCATGCTGACGGCAGGGCTGTGTTACTCTGGTAGAAACAGAGTTCCTCATGCTGACGGCAGGGCTGTGTTACTGTCTGGTAGAAACAGAGTTCCTCATGCTGACGGCAGGGCTGTGTTACTGTCTGGTAGAAACAGAGTTCCTCATGCTGACGACAGGGCTGTGTTACTCTGGTAGAAACAGAGTTCCTCATGCTGACGGCAGGGCTGTGTTACTGTCTGGTAGAAACAGAGTTCCTCATGCTGACGGCAGGGCTGTGTTACTCTGGTAGAAACAGAGTTCTTCATGCTGATAGCAGGGCTGTGTTACTGTCTGGTAGAAACAGAGTTCCTCATGCTGACGGCAGGGCTGTGTTACTGTCTGGTAGAAACAGAGTTCCTCATGCTGACGGCAGGGCTGTGTTACTGTCTGGTAGAAACAGAGTTCCTCATGCTGACGGCAGGGCTGTGTTACTCTGGTAGAAACAGAATTCCTCATGCTGACGGCAGGGCTGTGTTACTCTGGTAGAAACAGAGTTCCTCATGCTGACGGCAGGGCTGTGTTACTCTGGTAGAAACAGAGTTCCTCATGCTGATGGCAGGGCTGTGTTACTGTCTGGTAGAAACAGAGTTCCTCATGCTGATGGCAGGGCTGTGTTACTGTCTGGTAGAAACAGAGTTCCTCATGCTGATGGCAGGGCTGTTACTCTCTGGTAGAAACAGAGTTCCTCATGCTGACGGCAGGGCTGTGTTACTGTCTGGAAGAAACAGAGTTCCTCATGCTGACGACAGGGCTGTGTTACTGTCTGGTAGAAACAGAGTTCCTCATGCTGACGGCAGGGCTGTGTTACTGTCTGGAAGAAACAGAGTTCCTCATGCTGACGACAGGGCTGTGTTACTGTCTGGTAGAAACAGAGTTCCTCATGCTGACGGCAGGGCTGTATTACTCTGGTAGAAACAGAGTTCCTCATGCTGACGGCAGGGCTGTGTTACTCTCTGGTAGAAACAGAGTTCCTCATGCTGACGGCAGGGCTGTGTTACTCTGGTAGAAACAGAGTTCCTCATGCTGACGGCAGGGCTGTGTTACTCTGGTAGAAACAGAGTTCTTCATGCTGATAGCAGGGCTGTGTTACTGTCTGGTAGAAACAGAGTTCCTCATGCTGACGGCAGGGCTGTGTTACTGTCTGGTAGAAACAGAGTTCCTCATGCTGACGGCAGGTCTGTGTTACTGTCTGGTAGAAACAGAGTTCCTCATGCTGACGGCAGGGCTGTGTTACTCTGGTAGAAACAGAGTTCCTCATGCTGACGGCAGGGCTGTGTTACTGTCTGGTAGAAACAGAGTTCCTCATGCTGACGGCAGGGCTGTGTTACTGTCTGGTAGAAACAGAGTTCCTCATGCTGACGACAGGGCTGTGTTACTCTGGTAGAAACAGAGTTCCTCATGCTGACGGCAGGGCTGTGTTACTCTGGTAGAAACAGAGTTCCTCATGCTGACGGCAGGGCTGTGTTACTCTCTGGTAGAAACAGAGTTCCTCATGCTGACGGCAGGGCTGTGTTACTGTCTGGTAGAAACAGAGTTCCTCATGCTGACGGCAGGGCTGTGTTACTGTCTGGTAGAAACAGAGTTCCTCATGCTGACGGCAGGGCTGTGTTACTCTGGTAGAAACAGAGTTCCTCATGCTGACGGCAGGGCTGTGTTACTGTCTGGTAGAAACAGAGTTCCTCATGCTGACGGCAGGGCTGTGTTACTGTCTGGTAGAAACAGAGTTCCTCATGCTGACGGCAGGGCTGTGTTACTGTCTGGTAGAAACAGAGTTCCTCATGCTGACGGCAGGGCTGTGTTACTCTGGTAGAAACAGAGTTCCTCATGCTGATGGCAGGGCTGTGTTACTCTGGTAGAAACAGAGTTCCTCATGCTGACGGCAGGGCTGTGTTACTGTCTGGTAGAAACAGAGTTCCTCATGCTGACGGCAGGGCTGTGTTACTGTCTGGTAGAAACAGAGTTCCTCATGCTGACGACAGGGCTGTGTTACTCTGGTAGAAACAGAGTTCCTCATGCTGACGGCAGGGCTGTGTTACTCTGGTAGAAACAGAGTTCCTCATGCTGACGGCAGGGCTGTGTTACTCTCTGGTAGAAACAGAGTTCCTCATGCTGACGGCAGGGCTGTGTTACTGTCTGGTAGAAACAGAGTTCCTCATGCTGATGGCAGGGCTGTGTTATTCTGGTAGAAACAGAGTTCCTCATGCTGACGGCAGGGCTGTGTTACTGTCTGGTAGAAACAGAGTTCCTCATGCTGACGGCAGGGCTGTGTTACTGTCTGGTAGAAACAGAGTTCCTCATGCTGACGGCAGGGCTGTGTTACTCTGGTAGAAACAGAGTTCCTCATGCTGACGGCAGGGCTGTGTTACTCTCTGGTAGAAACAGAGTTCCTCATGCTGACGGCAGGGCTGTGTTACTGTCTGGTAGAAACAGAGTTCCTCATGCTGATGGCAGGGCTGTGTTATTCTGGTAGAAACAGAGTTCCTCATGCTGACGGCAGGGCTGTGTTACTGTCTGGTAGAAACAGAGTTCCTCATGCTGACGGCAGGGCTGTGTTACTGTCTGGTAGAAACAGAGTTCCTCATGCTGACGGCAGGGCTGTGTTACTCTGGTAGAAACAGAGTTCCTCATGCTGACGGCAGGGCTGTGTTACTGTCTGGTAGAAACAGAGTTCCTCATGCTGACGGCAGGGCTGTGTTACTCTCTGGTAGAAACAGAGCTCCTCATGCTGACGGCAGGGCTGTGTTACTGTCTGGTAGAAACAGAGTTCCTCATGCTGACGGCAGGGCTGTGTTACTCTGGTAGAAACAGAGTTCCTCATGCTGATGGCAGGGCTGTGTTACTCTGGTAGAAACAGAGTTCCTCATGCTGACGGCAGGGCTGTGTTACTGTCTGGTAGAAACAGAGTTCCTCATGCTGACGGCAGGGCTGTGTTACTCTGGTAGAAACAGAGTTCCTCATGCTGACGGCAGGGCTGTGTTACTGTCTGGTAGAAACAGAGTTCCTCATGCTGACGGCAGGGCTGTGTTACTGTCTGGTAGAAACAGAGTTCCTCATGCTGACGGCAGGGCTGTGTTACTGTCTGGTAGAAACAGAGTTCCTCATGCTGACGGCAGGGCTGTGTTACTCTCTGGTAGAAACAGAGCTCCTCATGCTGACGGCAGGGCTGTGTTACTGTCTGGTAGAAACAGAGTTCCTCATGCTGATGGCAGGGCTGTGTTACTGTCTGGTAGAAACAGAGTTCCTCATGCTGACGGCAGGGCTGTGTTACTCTGGTAGAAACAGAGTTCCTCATGCTGACGGCAGGGCTGTGTTACTGTCTGGTAGAAACAGAGTTCCTCATGCTGATGGCAGGGCTGTGTTACTCTGGTAGAAACAGAGTTCCTCATGCTGATGGCAGGGCTGTGTTACTGTCTGGTAGAAACAGAGTTCCTCATGCTGACGGCAGGGCTGTGTTACTCTGGTAGAAACAGAATTCCTCATGCTGACGGCAGGGCTGTGTTACTCTGGTAGAAACAGAGTTCCTCATGCTGACGGCAGGGCTGTGTTACTGTCTGGTAGAAACAGAGTTCCTCATGCTGATGGCAGGGCTGTGTTACTGTCTGGTAGAAACAGAGTTCCTCATGCTGACGGCAGGGCTGTGTTACTGTCTGGTAGAAACAGAGTTCCTCATGCTGACGGCAGGGCTGTGTTACTGTCTGGTAGAAACAGAGTTCCTCATGCTGACGGCAGGGCTGTGTTACTGTCTGGTAGAAACAGAGTTCCTCATGCTGACGGCAGGGCTGTGTTACTGTCTGGTAGAAACAGAGTTCCTCATGCTGACGGCAGGGCTGTGTTACTCTGGTAGAAACAGAGTTCCTCATGCTGACGGCAGGGCTGTGTTACTCTGGTAGAAACAGAGTTCCTCATGCTGATGGCAGGGCTGTGTTACTGTCTGGTAGAAACAGAGTTCCTCATGCTGACGGCAGGGCTGTGTTACTGTCTGGTAGAAACAGAGTTCCTCATGCTGACGGCAGGGCTGTGTTACTGTCTGGTAGAAACAGAGTTCCTCATGCTGATGGCAGGGCTGTGTTACTGTCTGGTAGAAACAGAGTTCCTCATGCTGACGGCAGGGCTGTGTTACTGTCTGGTAGAAACAGAGTTCCTCATGCTGACGGCAGGGCTGTGTTACTGTCTGGTAGAAACAGAGTTCCTCATGCTGACGGCAGGGCTGTGTTACTGTCTGGTAGAAACAGAGTTCCTCATGCTGACGGCAGGGCTGTGTTACTGTCTGGTAGAAACAGAGTTCCTCATGCTGACGGCAGGGCTGTGTTACTGTCTGGTAGAAACAGAGTTCCTCATGCTGACGGCAGGGCTGTGTTACTCTGGTAGAAACAGAGTTCCTCATGCTGACGGCAGGGCTGTGTTACTGTCTGGTAGAAACAGAGTTCCTCATGCTGACGGCAGGGCTGTGTTACTCTCTGGTAGAAACAGAGTTCCTCATGCTGACGGCAGGGCTGTGTTACTGTCTGGTAGAAACAGAGTTCCTCATGCTGATGGCAGGGCTGTGTTACTCTGGTAGAAACAGAGTTCCTCATGCTGACGGCAGGGCTGTGTTACTGTCTGGTAGAAACAGAGTTCCTCATGCTGACGGCAGGGCTGTGTTACTGTCTGGTAGAAACAGAGTTCCTCATGCTGACGGCAGGGCTGTGTTACTCTGGTAGAAACAGAGTTCCTCATGCTGACGGCAGGGCTGTGTTACTGTCTGGTAGAAACAGAGTTCCTCATGCTGACGGCAGGGCTGTGTTACTGTCTGGTAGAAACAGAGTTCCTCATGCTGACGGCAGGGCTGTGTTACTGTCTGGTAGAAACAGAGTTCCTCATGCTGACGGCAGGGCTGTGTTACTGTCTGGTAGAAACAGAGTTCCTCATGCTGACGGCAGGGCTGTGTTACTGTCTGGTAGAAACAGAGTTCCTCATGCTGACGGCAGGGCTGTGTTACTGTCTGGTAGAAACAGAGTTCCTCATGCTGACGGCAGGGCTGTGTTACTCTGGTAGAAACAGAGTTCCTCATGCTGACGGCAGGGCTGTGTTACTGTCTGGTAGAAACAGAGTTCCTCATGCTGACGGCAGGGCTGTGTTACTCTGGTAGAAACAGAATTCCTCATGCTGACGGCAGGGCTGTGTTACTCTGGTAGAAACAGAGTTCCTCATGCTGACGGCAGGGCTGTGTTACTCTGGTAGAAACAGAGTTCCTCATGCTGATGGCAGGGCTGTGTTACTGTCTGGTAGAAACAGAGTTCCTCATGCTGACGGCAGGGCTGTGTTACTGTCTGGTAGAAACAGAGTTCCTCATGCTGACGGCAGGGCTGTGTTACTGTCTGGTAGAAACAGAGTTCCTCATGCTGACGGCAGGGCTGTGTTACTGTCTGGTAGAAACAGAGTTCCTCATGCTGACGGCAGGGCTGTGTTACTGTCTGGTAGAAACAGAGTTCCTCATGCTGACGGCAGGGCTGTGTTACTGTCTGGTAGAAACAGAGTTCCTCATGCTGACGGCAGGGCTGTGTTACTGTCTGGTAGAAACAGAGTTCCTCATGCTGACGGCAGGGCTGTGTTACTGTCTGGTAGAAACAGAGTTCCTCATGCTGACGGCAGGGCTGTGTTACTGTCTGGTAGAAACAGAGTTCCTCA
The DNA here is from genome assembly GCA_022114975.2 of Lampris megalopsis. Taxonomy (NCBI): domain Eukaryota; kingdom Metazoa; phylum Chordata; class Actinopteri; order Lampriformes; family Lampridae; genus Lampris; species Lampris megalopsis. The sequence continues at coordinate 3,204,889 of JAJHIY020000936.1, forward strand.
TGCTGACGGCAGGGCTGTGTTACTCTGGTAGAAACAGAGTTCCTCATGCTGATGGCAGGGCTGTGTTACTGTCTGGTAGAAACAGAGTTCCTCATGCTGACGGCAGGGCTGTGTTACTGTCTGGTAGAAACAGAGTTCCTCATGCTGACGGCAGGGCTGTGTTACTGTCTGGTAGAAACAGAGTTCCTCATGCTGACGGCAGGGCTGTGTTACTGTCTGGTAGAAACAGAGTTCCTCATGCTGACGGCAGGGCTGTGTTACTGTCTGGTAGAAACAGAGTTCCTCATGCTGACGGCAGGGCTGTGTTACTGTCTGGTAGAAACAGAGTTCCTCATGCTGACGGCAGGGCTGTGTTACTCTCTGGTAGAAACAGAGCTCCTCATGCTGACGGCAGGGCTGTGTTACTGTCTGGTAGAAACAGAGTTCCTCATGCTGATGGCAGGGCTGTGTTACTGTCTGGTAGAAACAGAGTTCCTCATGCTGACGGCAGGGCTGTGTTACTCTGGTAGAAACAGAGTTCCTCATGCTGACGGCAGGGCTGTGTTACTGTCTGGTAGAAACAGAGTTCCTCATGCTGACGGCAGGGCTGTGTTACTGTCTGGTAGAAACAGAGTTCCTCATGCTGATGGCAGGGCTGTGTTACTGTCTGGTAGAAACAGAGTTCCTCATGCTGACGGCAGGGCTGTGTTACTGTCTGGTAGAAACAGAGTTCCTCATGCTGACGGCAGGGCTGTGTTACTGTCTGGTAGAAACAGAGTTCCTCATGCTGACGGCAGGGCTGTGTTACTCTGGTAGAAACAGAGTTCCTCATGCTGACGGCAGGGCTGTGTTACTGTCTGGTAGAAACAGAGTTCCTCATGCTGACGGCAGGGCTGTGTTACTGTCTGGTAGAAACAGAGTTCCTCATGCTGACGGCAGGGCTGTGTTACTCTGGTAGAAACAGAGTTCCTCATGCTGACGGCAGGGCTGTGTTACTCTGGTAGAAACAGAGTTCCTCATGCTGACGGCAGGGCTGTGTTACTGTCTGGTAGAAACAGAGTTCCTCATGCTGACGGCAGGGCTGTGTTACTGTCTGGTAGAAACAGAGTTCCTCATGCTGACGGCAGGGCTGTGTTACTGTCTGGTAGAAACAGAGTTCCTCATGCTGACGGCAGGGCTGTGTTACTCTCTGGTAGAAACAGAGTTCCTCATGCTGACGGCAGGGCTGTGTTACTGTCTGGTAGAAACAGAGTTCCTCATGCTGACGGCAGGGCTGTGTTACTCTGGTAGAAACAGAGTTCCTCATGCTGACGGCAGGGCTGTGTTACTGTCTGGTAGAAACAGAGTTCCTCATGCTGACGGCAGGGCTGTGTTACTGTCTGGTAGAAACAGAGTTCCTCATGCTGATGGCAGGGCTGTGTTACTCTGGTAGAAACAGAGTTCCTCATGCTGACGGCAGGGCTGTGTTACTGTCTGGTAGAAACAGAGTTCCTCATGCTGACGGCAGGGCTGTGTTACTCTGGTAGAAACAGAGTTCCTCATGCTGACGGCAGGGCTGTGTTACTGTCTGGTAGAAACAGAGTTCCTCATGCTGACGGCAGGGCTGTGTTACTGTCTGGTAGAAACAGAGTTCCTCATGCTGACGGCAGGGCTGTGTTACTCTCTGGTAGAAACAGAGCTCCTCATGCTGACGGCAGGGCTGTGTTACTGTCTGGTAGAAACAGAGTTCCTCATGCTGATGGCAGGGCTGTGTTACTGTCTGGTAGAAACAGAGTTCCTCATGCTGACGGCAGGGCTGTGTTACTGTCTGGTAGAAACAGAGTTCCTCATGCTGACGGCAGGGCTGTGTTACTGTCTGGTAGAAACAGAGTTCCTCATGCTGATGGCAGGGCTGTGTTACTGTCTGGTAGAAACAGAGTTCCTCATGCTGACGGCAGGGCTGTGTTACTGTCTGGTAGAAACAGAGTTCCTCATGCTGACGGCAGGGCTGTGTTACTGTCTGGTAGAAACAGAGTTCCTCATGCTGATGGCAGGGCTGTGTTACTGTCTGGTAGAAACAGAGTTCCTCATGCTGACGGCAGGGCTGTGTTACTCTGGTAGAAACAGAGTTCCTCATGCTGATGGCAGGGCTGTGTTACTGTCTGGTAGAAACAGAGTTCCTCATGCTGACGGCAGGGCTGTGTTACTGTCTGGTAGAAACAGAGTTCCTCATGCTGATGGCAGGGCTGTGTTACTGTCTGGTAGAAACAGAGTTCCTCATGCTGACGGCAGGGCTGTGTTACTGTCTGGTAGAAACAGAGTTCCTCATGCTGACGGCAGGGCTGTGTTACTGTCTGGTAGAAACAGAGTTCCTCATGCTGATGGCAGGGCTGTGTTACTGTCTGGTAGAAACAGAGTTCCTCATGCTGACGGCAGGGCTGTGTTACTCTGGTAGAAACAGAGTTCCTCATGCTGACGGCAGGGCTGTGTTACTGTCTGGTAGAAACAGAGTTCCTCATGCTGACGGCAGGGCTGTGTTACTGTCTGGTAGAAACAGAGTTCCTCATGCTGACGGCAGGGCTGTGTTACTCTGGTAGAAACAGAGTTCCTCATGCTGACGGCAGGGCTGTGTTACTGTCTGGTAGAAACAGAGTTCCTCATGCTGATGGCAGGGCTGTGTTACTGTCTGGTAGAAACAGAGTTCCTCATGCTGATGGCAGGGCTGTGTTACTGTCTGGTAGAAACAGAGTTCCTCATGCTGACGGCAGGGCTGTGTTACTGTCTGGTAGAAACAGAGTTCCTCATGCTGACGGCAGGGCTGTGTTACTGTCTGGTAGAAACAGAGTTCCTCATGCTGACGGCAGGGCTGTGTTACTCTGGTAGAAACAGAGTTCCTCATGCTGACGGCAGGGCTGTGTTACTGTCTGGTAGAAACAGAGTTCCTCATGCTGACGGCAGGGCTGTGTTACTGTCTGGTAGAAACAGAGTTCCTCATGCTGATGGCAGGGCTGTGTTACTCTGGTAGAAACAGAGTTCCTCATGCTGACGGCAGGGCTGTGTTACTCTGGTAGAAACAGAGTTCCTCATGCTGACGACAGGGCTGTGTTGCTGTCTGGTAGAAACAGAGTTCCTCATGCTGACGGCAGGGCTGTGTTACTGTCTGGTAGAAACAGAGTTCCTCATGCTGACGGCAGGGCTGTGTTACTGTCTGGTAGAAACAGAGTTCCTCATGCTGACGGCAGGGCTGTGTTACTCTCTGGTAATAACAGAGTTCCTCATGCTGACGGCAGGGCTGTGTTACTGTCTGGTAGAAACAGAGTTCCTCATGCTGACGGCAGGGCTGTGTTACTCTGGTAGAAACAGAGTTCCTCATGCTGACGGCAGGGCTGTGTTACTGTCTGGTAGAAACAGAGTTCCTCATGCTGACGGCAGGGCTGTGTTACTGTCTGGTAGAAACAGAGTTCCTCATGCTGATGGCAGGGCTGTGTTACTCTGGTAGAAACAGAGTTCCTCATGCTGACGGCAGGGCTGTGTTACTGTCTGGTAGAAACAGAGTTCCTCATGCTGACGGCAGGGCTGTGTTACTCTGGTAGAAACAGAGTTCCTCATGCTGACGGCAGGGCTGTGTTACTGTCTGGTAGAAACAGAGTTCCTCATGCTGACGGCAGGGCTGTGTTACTGTCTGGTAGAAACAGAGTTCCTCATGCTGACGGCAGGGCTGTGTTACTCTCTGGTAGAAACAGAGTTCCTCATGCTGACGGCAGGGCTGTGTTACTGTCTGGTAGAAACAGAGTTCCTCATGCTGACGGCAGGGCTGTGTTACTCTGGTAGAAACAGAGTTCCTCATGCTGACGGCAGGGCTGTGTTACTGTCTGGTAGAAACAGAGTTCCTCATGCTGACGGCAGGGCTGTGTTACTGTCTGGTAGAAACAGAGTTCCTCATGCTGATGGCAGGGCTGTGTTACTGTCTGGTAGAAACAGAGTTCCTCATGCTGACGGCAGGGCTGTGTTACTCTGGTAGAAACAGAGTTCCTCATGCTGACGGCAGGGCTGTGTTACTGTCTGGTAGAAACAGAGTTCCTCATGCTGACGGCAGGGCTGTGTTACTCTGGTAGAAACAGAGTTCCTCATGCTGACGGCAGGGCTGTGTTACTGTCTGGTAGAAACAGAGTTCCTCATGCTGACGGCAGGGCTGTGTTACTGTCTGGTAGAAACAGAGTTCCTCATGCTGACGGCAGGGCTGTGTTACTGTCTGGTAGAAACAGAGTTCCTCATGCTGATGGCAGGGCTGTTACTCTCTGGTAGAAACAGAGTTCCTCATGCTGACGGCAGGGCTGTGTTACTGTCTGGTAGAAACAGAGTTCCTCATGCTGACGGCAGGGCTGTGTTACTGTCTGGTAGAAACAGAGTTCCTCATGCTGACGGCAGGGCTGTGTTACTCTGGTAGAAACAGAGTTCCTCATGCTGACGGCAGGGCTGTGTTACTGTCTGGTAGAAACAGAGTTCCTCATGCTGACGGCAGGGCTGTGTTACTCTGGTAGAAACAGAGTTCCTCATGCTGATGGCAGGGCTGTGTTACTGTCTGGTAGAAACAGAGTTCCTCATGCTGACGGCAGGGCTGTGTTACTGTCTGGTAGAAACAGAGTTCCTCATGCTGACGGCAGGGCTGTGTTACTGTCTGGTAGAAACAGAGTTCCTCATGCTGACGGCAGGGCTGTGTTACTCTGGTAGAAACAGAGTTCCTCATGCTGACGGCAGGGCTGTGTTACTCTGGTAGAAACAGAGTTCCTCATGCTGATGGCAGGGCTGTGTTACTCTGGTAGAAACAGAGTTCCTCATGCTGACGGCAGGGCTGTGTTACTGTCTGGTAGAAACAGAGTTCCTCATGCTGATGGCAGGGCTGTGTTACTGTCTGGTAGAAACAGAGTTCCTCATGCTGACGGCAGGGCTGTGTTACTCTGGTAGAAACAGAGTTCCTCATGCTGACGGCAGGGCTGTGTTACTGTCTGGTAGAAACAGAGTTCCTCATGCTGATGGCAGGGCTGTGTTACTCTGGTAGAAACAGAGTTCCTCATGCTGATGGCAGGGCTGTGTTACTCTGGTAGAAACAGAGTTCCTCATGCTGACGGCAGGGCTGTGTTACTCTGGTAGAAACAGAGTTCCTCATGCTGACGGCAGGGCTGTGTTACTGTCTGGTAGAAACAGAGTTCCTCATGCTGACGGCAGGGCTGTGTTACTCTCTGGTAGAAACAGAGTTCCTCATGCTGACGGCAGGGCTGTGTTACTGTCTGGTAGAAACAGAGTTCCTCATGCTGACGGCAGGGCTGTGTTACTGTCTGGTAGAAACAGAGTTCCTCATGCTGACGGCAGGGCTGTGTTACTCTGGTAGAAACAGAGTTCCTCATGCTGACGGCAGGGCTGTGTTACTGTCTGGTAGAAACAGAGTTCCTCATGCTGATGACAGGGCTGTGTTACTGTCTGGTAGAAACAGAGTTCCTCATGCTGACGGCAGGGCTGTGTTACTCTGGTAGAAACAGAGTTCCTCATGCTGACGGCAGGGCTGTGTTACTCTCTGGTAGAAACAGAGTTCCTCATGCTGATGGCAGGGCTGTGTTACTCTGGTAGGAACAGAGTTCCTCAGTTGCCCACTGGGGACTGGGGTTCGCGCCCCGGTCTCGTCAGATCCGACTATGGCCGGACTCAATGAAGCAGCAATAATTGGCAACGCTGTCTTCGGGAGGGGGGCGGAGTCGGCTTGTGTTCGTCATGTGAATGCATCTCTGTGTGTGTCGGAAAAACAGTGGTTCGGCTTGGATTCGCCTTGTCACGAAAGTGGGGAGGCGCTTTCCTTCGAGACTGCCGGCCGGAGAGATGCAGTTGGCGAACGCATGCAATACGAGGGTGGGTGTTTGAATTAAAATAGGGATCAATTGGCCACTAAATTGGGAGAAAAAAGGGAAAAATCAGAAATAAATTTAAAAAAAAAAAGAAAGAAACAGAGTTCCTCATGCTGACGGCAGGGCTGTGTTACTGTCTGGTAGAAACAGAGTTCCTCATGCTGACGGCAGGGCTGTGTTACTGTCTGGTAGAAACAGAGTTCCTCATGCTGACGGCAGGGCTGTGTTACTGTCTGGTGGAAACAGAGTTCCTCATGCTGACGGCAGGGCTGTGTTACTGTCTGGTAGAAACAGAGTTCCTCATGCTGACGACAGGGCTATGTTACTGTCTGGTAGAAACAGAGTTCCTCATGCTGACGGCAGGGCTGTGTTACTCTGGTAGAAACAGAGTTCCTCATGCTGACGGCAGGGCTGTGTTACTGTCTGGTAGAAACAGAGTTCCTCATGCTGATGGCAGGGCTGTGTTACTCTCTGGTAGAAACAGAGTTCCTCATGCTGACGGCAGGGCTGTGTTACCGCTCACTGGACCGCTCAGGAAAATAACCTGCTTCATGAGCAATGGATGCTTCAGGAAGCCACCGTAAAGAAGAAAAGATTGAATAAAGAATACAGCAGTGATTTCACCCAAACTGAGCCTTGAGGAAATTCACCTCATAGAAGAGCAGGAAAGAAGAGAAAAGAAAAACAAAAGAAGGAATTGCTTAGAAACCGGACCCTCGTGTTGACCTGTTCCTTAACAACAGCACATGCTTCCTGTCGCCGTCTCCTCTCCATCTGCAGCGCCCTCTGCAAGCGTGTGACCTCTGACATCAGGAACTGAGTGAGACCTGACTCACCAGCAGTATCTACACACACACACACACACACACACACACACACAGTAACACTTGTTTAAAAAGTGCCATGTCAGATGGAGGAGCTGCATAGTCTTCCTCAGAATGGACAGATGAGGTCACATTATTTGGTCTCATACTGTCATAGTGCTGATGGCTGCACGCCTTCTGAGCTGGATGGATTAATGAATGTGTTGACATGCAGATGAGGAGTGTGATGATGAGGAGTTTTCAGATTAAGCCAGTATTTTGATAACTGTGCTGCCCTGGATCTTGGTAATGTGGTTATTATTCTACATGATTCTTTATATAATCGGAAGGAAGCGGTTAGCAGTTGATAACTACGTAGTAACCGCTTCCTTCCATCTATCCATCCTTCAATTTGTGGATTTGTGTCACTTTAATCTATACACAGATTAATTCTGGTGTTACGACAGAACCAGCTGACAACATAAGTGGAAACACACAACATCACAATCAGGTTGTGTTTTTGTATCAGGGTGATGAAGAATTGCTAAGACTTCTTCATCACCCTGGAAGCCATGTTTGTTGTCATCCAGGATGTGTGACTTCCCTCCAACATGTGCAGCTTCAAAAACCGACACAAATCACAGCAAGACGTTCATGCACATCACAAAGACCAACAGACTGGTCAAAAATCCAACCACCATAAATCAAGTTCTGTGTACGTCAGTTAGACCTCACCCTCACCCTCACCCAGCAACTGAGGATGCACAAGCCAGTGCATTCTTAGTGCCGGTCCCAAGCCGGATAAATGGGGAGGGTTGCGTCAGGAAGGGCATCCGGCGTAAAATCTTTGCCAAATCAAATATGCGGATCATAGATAAGAGTTACATACCGGATCGGTCGAGGCCCGGGTTACCAACGACCACCACCGGTAGTCGTTCCTCATGCTGTGTTACTGTGTTACTGTGTTACTGTGTTACTGTCTGGTAGAAACAGAGTTCCTCATGCTGACGGCAGGGCTGTGTTACTGTCTGGTAGAAACAGAGTTCCTCATGCTGACGGCAGGGCTGTGTTACTCTGGTAGAAACAGAGTTCCTCATGCTGACAGCAGGGCTGTGTTACTGTCTGGTAGAAACAGAGTTCCTCATGCTGATGACAGGGCTGTGTTACTGTCTGGTAGAAACAGAGTTCCTCATGCTGACGGCAGGGCTGTGTTACTGTCTGGTAGAAACAGAGTTCCTCATGCTGACGGCAGGGCTGTGTTACTGTCTGGTAGAAACAGAGTTCCTCATGCTGACGGCAGGGCTGTGTTACTCTGGTAGAAACAGAGTTCCTCATGCTGACAGCAGGGCTGTGTTACTGTCTGGTAGAAACAGAGTTCCTCATGCTGATGACAGGGCTGTGTTACTGTCTGGTAGAAACAGAGTTCCTCATGCTGACGGCAGGGCTGTGTTACTCTGGTAGAAACAGAGTTCCTCATGCTGACGGCAGGGCTGTGTTACTCTCTGGTAGAAACAGAGTTCCTCATGCTGATGGCAGGGCTGTGTTACTCTGGTAGGAACAGAGTTCCTCAGTTGCCCACTGGGGACTGGGGTTCGCGCCCCGGTCTCGTCAGATCCGACTATGGCCGGAGTCAATGAAGCAGCAATAATTGGCAACGCTGTCTTCGGGAGGGGGGCGGAGTCGGCTTGTGTTCGTCATGTGAATGCATCTCTGTGTGTGTCGGAAAAACAGTGGTTCGGCTTGGATTCGCCTTGTCACGAAAGTGGGGAGGCGCTTTCCTTCGAGACTGCCGGCCGGAGAGATGCAGTTGGCGAACGCATGCAATACGAGGGTGGGTGTTTGAATTAAAATAGGGATCAATTGGCCACTAAATTGGGAGAAAAAAGGGAAAAATCAGAAATAAATTAAAAAAAAAAAAAAGAAACAGAGTTCCTCATGCTGACGGCAGGGCTGTGTTACTGTCTGGTAGAAACAGAGTTCCTCATGCTGACGGCAGGGCTGTGTTACTGTCTGGTAGAAACAGAGTTCCTCATGCTGACGGCAGGGCTGTGTTACTGTCTGGTGGAAACAGAGTTCCTCATGCTGACGGCAGGGCTGTGTTACTGTCTGGTAGAAACAGAGTTCCTCATGCTGACGACAGGGCTGTGTTACTGTCTGGTAGAAACAGAGTTCCTCATGCTGACGGCAGGGCTGTGTTACTCTGGTAGAAACAGAGTTCCTCATGCTGACGGCAGGGCTATGTTACTGTCTGGTAGAAACAGAGTTCCTCATGCTGACGGCAGGGCTGTGTTACTCTGGTAGAAACAGAGTTCCTCATGCTGACGGCAGGGCTGTGTTACTGTCTGGTAGAAACAGAGTTCCTCATGCTGATGGCAGGGCTGTGTTACTCTCTGGTAGAAACAGAGTTCCTCATGCTGACGGCAGGGCTGTGTTACTGTCTATTAGAAACAGAGTTCCTCATGCTGATGACAGGGCTGTGTTACTCTGGTAGAAACAGAGTTCCTCATGCTGACGGCAGGGCTGTGTTACTGTCTGGTAGAAACAGAGTTCCTCATGCTGACGGCAGGGCTGTGTTACTCTCTGGTAGAAACAGAGTTCCTCATGCTGACGGCAGGGCTGTGTTACTGTCTGGTAGAAACAGAGTTCCTCATGCTGATGGCAGGGCTGTGTTACTGTCTGGTAGAAACAGAGTTCCTCATGCTGACGGCAGGGCTGTGTTACCGCTCACTGGACCGCTCAGGAAAATAACCTGCTTCATGAGCAATGGATGCTTCAGGAAGCCACCGTAAAGAAGAAAAGATTGAATAAAGAATACAGCAGTGATTTCACCCAAACTGAGCCTTGAGGAAATTCACCTCATAGAAGAGCAGGAAAGAAGAGAAAAGAAAAACAAAAGATGGAATTGCTTAGAAACCGGACCCTCGTGTTGACCTGTTCCTTAACAACAGCACATGCTTCCTGTCGCCGTCTCCTCTCCATCTGCAGCGCCCTCTGCAAGCGTGTGACCTCTGACATCAGGAACTGAGTGAGACCTGACTCACCAGCAGTATCTACACACACACACACACACACACACACAGTAACACTTGTTTAAAAAGTGCCATGTCAGATGGAGGAGCTGCATAGTCTTCCTCAGAATGGACAGATGAGGTCACATTATTTGGTCTCATACTGTCATAGTGCTGATGGCTGCACGCCTTCTGAGCTGGATGGATTAATGAATGTGTTGACATGCAGATGAGGAGTGTGATGATGAGGAGTTTTCAGATTAAGCCAGTATTTTGATAACTGTGCTGCCCTGGATCTTGGTAATGTGGTTATTATTCTACATGATTCTTTATATAATCGGAAGGAAGCGGTTAGCAGTTGATAACTACGTAGTAACCGCTTCCTTCCATCTATCCATCCTTCAATTTGTGGATTTGTGTCACTTTAATCTATACACAGATTAATTCTGGTGTTACGACAGAACCAGCTGACAACATAAGTGGAAACACACAACATCACAATCAGGTTGTGTTTTTGTATCAGGGTGATGAAGAATTGCTAAGACTTCTTCATCACCCTGGAAGCCATGTTTGTTGTCATCCAGGATGTGTGACTTCCCTCCAACATGTGCAGCTTCAAAAACCGACACAAATCACAGCAAGACGTTCATGCACATCACAAAGACCAACAGACTGGTCAAAAATCCAACCACCATAAATCAAGTTCTGTGTACGTCAGTTAGACCTCACCCTCACCCTCACCCAGCAACTGAGGATGCACAAGCCAGTGCATTCTTAGTGCCGGTCCCAAGCCGGATAAATGGGGAGGGTTGCGTCAGGAAGGGCATCCGGCGTAAAATCTTTGCCAAATCAAATATGCGGATCATAGATAAGAGTTACATACCGGATCGGTCGAGGCCCGGGTTACCAACGACCACCACCGGTACTGTTAACCAGCAGGGTGCCGGTGGAAACTATGCTACTGTTGGGCGAAGGAGGAGAGGGGGAAGGCATGTCCAGAAGCAGCTAGAGAGGAGGAAGGGTAGGCGTGTGGAGGTGAGAGTCGGAACTTTGAATGTTGGCACTATGACTGGTAAAGGGAGAGAGCTGGCTGACATGATGGAGAGAAGAAAGGTAGGCATACTGTGTGTGCAAGAGACCAGGTGGAAGGGGAGTAAGGCCAGGAGTATCGGAGGTGGGTTCAAACTCTTCTACCATGGTGCGAATGGGAGGAGTAATGGGGTAGGGGTCATTCTGAAGGAAGAGTATGTCAAGAGTGTGCTGGAGGTGAAGAGAGTGTCAGACAGAGTGATGAGTATGAAGCTGGAAATTGAAGGTGTATTGCTGAATGTTATCAGCGCATATGCCCCACAAGTTGGGTGTGAGATGGATGAAAAAGAAGAATTCTGGAGTGAGTTGGACGACATGGTGGAGAGGGTATCCAAGGAGGAGAGAGTGGTGATTGGAGCGGACTTCAATGGGCATGTTGGTGAAGGGAACAGAGGTGATGAGGAGGTGATGGGAAGGTATGGAGTCAAGGAGCGAAATGTGGAAGGACAGATGGTGGTGGATTTTGTGAAAAGGATGGAAATGGCTGTGGTGAATACATATTTCAAGAAGAGGGAGGAACACAGGGTGACGTACAAGAGTGGAGGAAAGTGCACACAGGTGGACTATATCTTATGTAGGAGGCGCGATCTAAAAGGGATTGGAGACTGCAAGGTGGTGACACGGGAGAACGTAGCTAGGCAGCATCGGATGGTGGTCTGTAGGATGACTTTGGAGACCAAGAAGAGGAAGTGAGTGAAGACACAGCCGAAGATCAAATGGTGGAAGTTGAAGAAGGAAGACTGTTGTGGGGAGTTCAGGCAGGAGTTAAGACAGGCACTGGGTGGTAGTGGAGAGTTGCCAGATGGCTGTGCAACCACTGCAGAAATAGTGAGGGAGACAGCTTGGAAGGTACTTGGTGTGTCATCTGGACAGAGGAAGGAAGACAAGGAGACTTGGTGGTGGAATGAGGAAGTACTGCAAATTATACAGAGGAAGAGGTTGACAAAGAAGTGGGATAGTCAGAGAGATGAAGAAAGTAGACAGGAGTACAAGGAGATGTAGCATAAAGTGAAGAGAGAGGTGGCAAAGGCAAAGGAAAAGGTGTATGGTGAGTTGTATGACAGATTAGATACTAAGGAAGGAGAAAAGGACTTGTACCGATTGGCTAGACAGAGAGACTGAGCTGGGCAAGAGGTGCAGCAGGTTAGGGTGATCAAGGATAGAGATGGAAATGTGCTGATAAGCGAGGAGAGTGTGCTAAGAAGGTGGAAGGAATACTTTGAGGGGCTGATGAATGAAGAAAATGAGAGAGAGAGAAGGTTGGATGATGTAGGGATAGTGAATCAGGAAGTTCAGCGGATTAGCAAGGAGGAAGTGAGGGCAGCTATGAAGAGGATGAAGAGTGGAAAGGCAGTTGGTCCTGATGACATACCTGTGGAGGCATGGAGATGTTTAGGAGAGATGGCAGTGGGGTTTTTAACTAGATTGTTTAACACAATCTTGGAAAGTGAGAGGATGCCTGAGGAGTGGAGAAGAAGCATACTGGTACTGATTTTCAAGAACAAGGGCGATGTGCAGAACTGTAGCAACTACAGAGGTATAAAGTTGATCAGCCACAGCATGAAGATATGGGAAAGAGTAATAGAAGCTAGGTTAAGAGGAGAGGTGATGATCAGCAGCAGCAGTATGGTTTCATGCCACGAAAGAGCACCACAGATGTGATGTTTGCTTTGAGAATGTTGATGGAGAAGTATAGAGAAGGCCAGAAAGAGTTGCATTGTGTCTTTGCAGATTTAGAGAAAGCTTATGACCGGGTGCCGAGAGAGGAGGTGTGGTATTGTATGAGGAAGTCAGGGGTGAGAGTAGGGTGCAGGTTGAGGAGAGCCTGGAGAGGTGGAGGTATGAACTGGAGAGAAGAGGAATGAAAGTCAGTAGGAGAAAGACAGAATACATACACGTGAATGAGAGGGAGGACAGTGGAATGGTGAGGATTCAAGGAGTAGAAGTAATGAAGGTGATGAGTTAAAATACTTGGGGTCAACTGCCCAAAGTAACGGGGAGTGCAGGAGAGAGGTGAAGAAGAGAGTGCAGGCAGGGTGGAGTGGGTGGAGAAGAGTGTCAGGAGTGATGTGTGACAGAAGGGTACCAGCAAGAGTTAAAGGGAAGGTTTACAAGATGGCAGTGAGACCAGCTATGTTATATGGTTTGGAGACAGTGGCACTGATGAAAAGACAGGAGGCGGAGCTGGAGGTGGCAGAGATGAAGATGATAAGATTTTCACTGGGAGTGATGAAGAAGGACAGGATTAGGAAGGAGTATATTAGAGGGACAGCTCAGGTTGGACGGTTTGGAGACAAAGCAAGAGAGGCAAGATTGAGATGGTTTGGACATGTGTGGAGGAGAGATACTGGGTATATTGGGAGAAGGATGCTGAATATGGAGCTGCCAGGGAAGAGGAGAAGAGGAAGGCCAAAGAGGAGGTTTATGGATGTGGTGAGGGAGGACATGCAGGTGGCTGGTGTGACAGAGGAAGATGCAGAGGACAGGAAAAGATGGAAATGGATGATCCGCTGTGGCGCCCCCTAACGGGAGCAGCCGGAAGTAGTAGTAGTAGTAGTAGTAGTAGTAGTAGTAGTAGTAGTAGCAGTAGTAGTAGCAGTAGTAGTAGTAGTTACAACCTCATCCTGATTCTGGAAATCAGACGAAGGCGTGGACATGCCTTTCAGTGATCACATTATTATCACAGTCAGGCTCAGATCATTAGTTTAATCTGCATGTAAACACACCCGAAGAGACAAGTAGACACAAAAACAGATAGACAGGCGTATATACAGAAGAAGAAAGGGGTCTACAGACACAGACAGACACACAGTAATAAAGACAGAGTGGATGGAAATTGAGGTCGCAAATACACAGGTAGACAGACAGACCGACAGAGACAGATAGACAGACAGAGAGAGACAGACATAGACAGAGAGAGGGAGACAGAAAGAGGTAAACAGACAGACAGACAGACACAGACATACAGAGAGACAGTCAAAGAGACAGACAGACAAACGGACACAAATAGAGAGACAGACAGACAGAGAGCAAGAAACAGACAGACAGAGACAGCGAGAGAGAGAGATAGACAGACAGAGAGACAGATAGACAGACAGACAGACCGACAGAGACAGACAGACAGACAGAGAGAGAGACAGACATAGACAGAGAGAGACAGACAGACAGACAGACAAAGAGCAAGAGACAGACAGACAGAGACAGTGAGAGAGAGAGATAGACAGACAGACAGACCGACAGAGACAGACAGACAGACAGATAGACAGAGAGAGAGACAGATATAGACAGAGTGAAGGAGACAGAAATCGGTAAACAGACAGACATACAGAGAGAGTCAAAGAGACAGACAGACAGAGGTAAACAGACAGACAGACAGACAGTTAAAGAGAAAGACAGACACACAGATAGAGACACAGACAGACAAAGAGAGAGAGACAGACAGACAGACACACAGATAGAGAGACAGACAGAGAGAGAGACTGAGGTAAACAGAGGTAAACAGACAGACAGACCCCCAGACAGACAGACAGTCAGACAGACAGACCCCCAGACAGACAGACAGACAGGTAATCAGACAGGTTGTACCTATCAGGATGCTGAAGGTCTTGTTCGGAGTCTTGCCGGTGATCCGGGTGTACAGCTGAGGATAGTCCAGCTCCAAACTCTCGAGGAAGGCAGTATAACCTTTGACCCCTGTCCTCTGCAGAATGTCAAGCAGGGCTCCTGAAGGTCAAAGGTCAGAGTTTAGCGCCGGTGATTCCATCAGGGCATTCACCAAGTAACCCATAATGCTATGTAAGAGCGTCCTCTAGAGGAACTGAAATAAAACCAGCAGATCTCTACCAAGTAAATGCAATGACCATGGATGTGTAGACCCCTTTAGTTGAGTGGTTAGCAAGGTTGCCCGTGGTGCAGGTGCCCCCGGGTTCGCTTCCCGGCTGCCCCCTGAATTCACTACATAAAGATACATGAAAACATCACTAACTAGTTCTGTGGTTACCACAGCAGTTAGCATAACAACCAAAACCATTTCTGAGAGGTGACGGTGAGCCAGTGCATCATGGGAATAGTATGGTTGGAACATCTCTTTAACCAATCACAAGCAAGACTGTGCCTCCCTGTTTACAGCAGCGCAACTTCCTGAATGGGGCAGCGTCCGAGTGATGTCACAGCATTGCTGTTGCTATGGATGCGTCACAGGAAGTCAGACATGCGGAGCACGTTAGACAATACAGCATGGCTGTGTTTACAACACCAACTCACGTATATGCCGCCATACATCCGATAATATTAAACGAAGAAAATTACAACAAACTGCTTACTTCTAATGTAGTCTAGTGCATCCGATGTCTCACTTCCGTTTGCTGCAAAGCTTCCGCTTCCGCTCGGGAAGGGCTAAAAATAGCTCATGGATGTCTGACTTTCTGTCAATTTGGAGGAATCCGATGACGACTGTATAGTTCAGTGTCTTTATTTCAACGGTGACGGTTACAATCATACAGTAGCAAGCTCCACAGTAGTGACTCCTCTGAGTGCTAATCATAGACTCCCGATTATGTGGTTCCCCTGCGCCCTCATGCGTCAGATGGACCAATCAGCTTGCAGCTAACTTAACAGCCAATAGGAGTGCTTGTATCACATCATCCTTATAGCCAAACGGGCTATTATATTCTAGAGAATATTACATCCCCCTTCTTAAGAAATTGAAATCAAACATTAGACTCCCAACATTAGTAGCACATGTCCTATATCAAACATATGAACAATCAGGACGAAAGAAAACACAATTTTTATAGTAATCACTGATAGAGTCAATATTCTTAATAAAACAGGTAATATCATTCATTCAATATTACTGTATGCATATTAAACTACGGTAAGTAATCAAACACTTAAGAGGTAATACAAATCACAAGAACATTTTACAATAATTTTTTTTTTTTTTTAGATAAGGGCAGCGATCCGCCTACACCCTTGTACATTACATGTCCAGAACCTTTCTGGGCTTCACTACTCGTCCATACCTTGTCTGGTAGGGGACAGTCTCTGAGGCTGTCTCAGCCGCTGCATGTGAGACGTGTGGTGTGTTGTGAATTGTGAGTTGACCATAGTTCTCGTCAGTGCCTGTGTTGGTGTGAGTGTCAGTGTGTGTTTCTTTTGTGTCCAGGAGGTGACGTCTGTTTCGTCTGTACTCCTGTCCTTCAGCTGTGCGGACGTGGTAGGATCTGTTGGTATCCGCTGGCTGGATGACAACTGCTGGTTTCCAACAGCCGTGCTCCTGGAGTCTGATGTGTTGTCCTTCGTGCAGCTGTGACATCGGCTTCGCTGACCTGTTGTAGTACCTTTTCTGCTGCAGCTGACGTTGGACTCTCCTGGCGTGCGTGTCTCTGTGACTGACGACCTTGGGCTGAAGCTGCTGGTGCGTGTTGGGTAGAATTGAGCGTAGACGACGACTCATGAGCAGCTGGGCTGGTGATCTGAAGCTGTCGACAGGTGTGTTCCGATCCTCAAGCAGACTCAGGTAGGGGTCTCTCTGGTCAGCCTTGGCCTTTTCCATCAGCAACTTGGCGATCTGTACTGCTTTTTCGGCGAGGCCGTTGCTTTGGGGATGATGCGGACTGGTAGTCGTGTGGGTGAACTCCCAAGTCTTCGCGAAGGTCCCAAACTCAATACTTGAGTACTGAGGTCCATTATCCGAAATAACAGTCTCAGGTACGCTGTGTCTGGCGAAGGTTGCCTTCAGCTTGCGTATCACAGCTGAGGATGTTGTGCTGTGTAGCTTGTCGAGTTCGAAGTATCTGCTGTAATAGTCCACTGTGACGATGTAATTGTCATGATTCCAGGTGAACAAGTCAATAGCGACTACTTGCTATGGCCTGTCCGGGATCTTGTGGCTGATCATGGGCTCTTTAGTGTTTGACGGTCTGTAGGTGAGACAGGTGGGGCACTGTCCAACCATCTCCTCGATCTGCTTGTTCATCCCAGGCCAGAACACTATGTCACGGGCTCTCTGCTTGCATTTCTCCATGCCCCTGTGTCCTGTGTGTATCCGGGATAACATCTCTGTGCGGAGCGAGGTAGGTATGATGATTTTCTCGCCTTTAAACAAAATGTTATTCATCTCTGACAGTTCATCTCGGTGGTTCCAGTATTCTGCAACTCTCTGAGGGCATCTTCTCCTCTCCTCAGGCCATCCTTCTCTGATTGTCTCTCTCAGCATTGTGAGCTGTGTGTCTGCAGCAGTCGCAGCTCTGATCTCTGTCAGTTTCGTGTCACTGACTGGCAGGCCACTGTACACTGTATGTACCTGCATGTCCATGCCTTCTCTGAGGCTGTCATCTTGGTCTGTGAGTGACTTGCGGGACAGCGTGTCTGCCACGTGGATCTCCTTGCCTGGTCTGTGCACGATGGTGAAGTCATACCGCTGTAGCTGGAGGATCATCCGCTGTAGTCTCGGAGGTGCTGCTGCAAGTGGTTTTCTCATAATGGACTCAAGCGGTTTGTGGTCACTCTCCACGATGACATGATGACCATAGATGTATTGGTGAAAACGCTTGCATCCGAACAGAATAGCATATAGCTCTTTCTCTATTTGTGCGTAATTGACTTCACTGTCATTTAGCGATTTGGATGCATATCCGATGGGCTTCGATGCGTCGACTTGCAGTCTGAGCTCTTTACCAGGGTCATAGTAGGCTAAGACTGGTCCTGGTTCGCGAGTGATCACTTCTTTCATCTTCCTGAAAGCTTCGTCATGCTGCGCATCCCATCTGAATTCACTTGACTCCTTCAGCAGGTGACGCATGGGTGCGTTGATGTCTGAGAGCATCGGGGCAAACTTGGACAGATAGCTAACCATACCGAGGATTGTCTCCAACTCACCCTTGCCCTTGGGTGGCTCCATGTCTCTCACAGCTGCAATCTTGGCTGGGTCAGGCTTGACTCCATCCTTTGTGATGCGATGCCCAAAATAGCTGACCTCGGTGGCGCAGATCGTGCTCTTCTCCGGGTTGAGTTTCACTCCTCGCTCTCTGGAGCGCTGCAACATGGCTCGGAGGTTGCTGTCGTGCTCCTCCTTGCTCTTTCCATATACGAGGACATCATCCACTATGGCTGTGACTCCTTGTAGACCTTCGTAGGTCTCATCAACCTTCCGTTGAAACTCGTCCTGGGCGGAGATCAACCCAAAAGGTAGACGAAGGAAACGGTATCTTCCGAACACCGTGTTGAATGTTGTCAACTTGGACGACTCTTCTGCGAGTTTTATCGCCCAGTACCCTCAGCGAGCATCCATGACACTGAAATAGCAGGCCCCTGCCAGTTTGGAGGTGATGTCGTCGAGGGTAGGTAGAGGATAATGAGGTCGTTTCACAGCCTTGTTCAGGTCCTTCGGGTCGAGGCACACTCTGAGCTTTCCTGTGCGTGGCTTTTCTGCGGCCACCATTGAGTTGACCCATTCAGTCGGTTCGGTGACTTTCACAATAATCTGTTGCTTCTCCATGTTCTGTAGCTCCTCTTTGAGACGGTCGCGTAAGGCTACTGGAACGCGCCTCGGTGGGTGGACCACAGGTCTTACATTTGGGTCAACGTGGATTATGCATTCACCAGGAAACAGTCCTATTCCTTTGAAAACATCTGAGTACTCCTCAATGAGTGATACCTCGGGTGTGTTGGATACAGACAGTATGAGCTTGATCAGTCCAAAGTCTAGGCATGCTTTTAATCCTAGCACAGGTGGTGCCTGTGTGTCAACAATATAGAACTTCAAAATTGACTGGGTGCCTTTGTACTGGCATTTCAGGTCACATTTACCTTGAATGACGAGCCGCTCACCACCATAGCCATATAGTGGGCGAGTGGAGGGCTGCAATGCACTCTGTATTCCCAGTCTTCTGAAAGCTTGTGTGGGAATGACATTAGCTGAGGACCCAGTGTCTACTTTAAAACTGGCTGTGTTTTTGTTTGGACCTACTTGCATATCAGCGAAAACTTGATCCATATTTTTACTGTCTTTACCTTGTGTCAATGCGTCGATGAACAGTTCTTCATTGTCTGAGCATCTGTCAGACTCATTTTCCTCCACAGTGTGTACGCCTTTTCCTGGTCTGGAGAGACACACTTTAGCGAAATGGTTCCATTTGCTGCAGCTTTTGCATTGCTTGCCTTTTGCTGGGCAGGTTTCGTTTCCACTGTGAGTCTTGTTCCCACAGTATTTGCATCCTTTACTGCGGTTGCTGTCTCTCGCTCTCCATGAGGCATTGTCTGACGCTGCGCGCCATTTTGTGTCGTCCTCGCGCCTTTTCCAATGCTTCTTCTTTGTTGCATTCTGACCGATTGCATGCACAGCCTGTTCGCGCGTGCCCGTGCTGGTGCTAGCAATGGTTTTGAGCTGTGCTTGTGATAGTTCATGAGACCTAGCAACGTCTATTGCGTTTTCCAATGTTAGCTCGGAACCAATGTTCAGTAGTTTCTCTCTCACTCTCGGTGAATGAACTCCGAAAACGATACGGTCTCCGATCTCCTCTTCACTCTCTCTATAATTACAGTCCTTCACAAGCAGTCTCAAATCAGTCACAAACTGTCCGAAGGCTCGCGAGCTGCCTGTGCCCTTCCATGGAACTTATAGCGCGCGAAGATCACATTTGCTTTGGGTTTTACATACCGGTCAAAACGACCGTAGTATGTTTCCAACAACTTTCCTTCCGCTTCTGAGAGCGTCCATGTATTGTAAATGTCCCGTCCATTTTCTCCTACCCAAATCAGTAGGTAGCTGCATTTTTCTTTCTCCGATTTCCTCTTTAAAGGTCCAGAAAACATCAACTCGACGTGCAGTTGAAACTTGCGCCATGCTTCGGGCAGACTGCTAGCTTCCCAGTCCATGCGGGGTGCAGGAACTCCAGCGACGTCCATTCTGACTTTTCTGTTTCTTCTTTCTTCTCATTTTCACGCTTTTACTCTGACACCATGTCTGACTTGCTATCTCTATGGAGGGATCCGATGACGACTGTATAGTTCAGTGTCTTTATTTCAACGGTGACGGTTACAATCATACAGTAGCTAGCTCAGCAGTAGTGACTCCTCTGAGTGCTAAACATAGACTCCCGATTATGTGGTTCCCCTGCGTCCTCATGCGTCAGATGGACCAATCAGCTTGCAGCTAACTTAACAGCCAATAGGAGTGCTTGTATCACATCAACCTTATAGCCAAACGGGCTATTATATTCTAGAGACTATTACAATGGACGCTGCCCCATTCATCGCTAAGTGTCTGTTAGACCAGGGGTGGGCAATCTTATCCAGAAAGGGCCAGTGTGGGTGAAGGTTTTTGTTCCAACCAAGCAGTTCCACACCTGTCTCCTAATCAAGTTCATCAGCAAAGACTCTACTGGTTGATTAGTGGGATCAGGTGTGTAACTGCTTGGTTGGAACAAAAACCTTCACCCACACTGGCCCTTTCTGGATAAGACTGTCCACCCCTGCGTTAGACAATGTGATCCACAGTTCAGCAGGTTTTCTATTCTGTCTGATCAAATCTGGGAGTTTTGTCGTCTGGCACAAAAGGTGAATGCAAATAAGTCCCTGGCAGAGTAGAAGAACGGCACTACTCGTGTCCCTGAGCAGCTGATGGAGAACCACCGGTCTGTAGGACAGAGGTTCTGTTCTTACCCACTTTGCGTCGTCTGATAACGAGGCTGGGATCATTAAAGATCTGCTCCTCATCTTCTGCACTGATGACCTGACAAAATGAAAAACAACTCCAGCTGTCAATAGTCAAAAATATTTGAGAGGAAGTTACGGGATGTCACATCAGGATGAGCTCACTCCTGTGGTGCAGTATTACAAAGCATGGGAAGAAAGTTTTTCAAAGCGTTCTATGTCCAAACAGGTCAAAGTTTGGGAAAATGATCTGGCTGACATCACGCAGGTCATTTCACTTGTTAGTACAGGACTACAAGTTTAGAGGAGGGCATTGCCGCATTTGGGGGGGGGGAACCCAGCCTAAACTTTCACTGGGAGTGTGGGGACTTTCCCCGCAGCGGATGTCTTCATTAAACTATTATTGTTCTTTTGAAGTAGTTTCCCGCTTATAGTGGAAGTAATGATAAAGGCCACCACACGGCTCTGTGGATAACTGTAGTCCACTGACTTCCGGTTTCTACTGGAGCGGTCATACCACTTTCCTGTTTTTGGCGCGTGCTATTGACAATGGCACATTTTTGGCGATGCCTGCAAGACTTACCATGGATAAATGTCAACCACATGCACACAACTGTCCACACACTCTCTCCTGCACCTCCCAGCACACGGGAGGAAAGTTTCAAGGTGTACGTGTCAAGTTACGTCCACCATTTTGAGGATGAGTGGACGGGCGGAATTGTGGACGGAACTTGACATGTACAACTTTAAACTTTTCCCCCGTGTGCTGATAGGTGCAGGTGAAAGTGCTGGCAGGTGCAGGTGAAAGTGCTGGCAGGTGCAGGTGAAGGTGTGTGGACAGTTGTGTGCATGTGGTTGACATTTAT
This sequence comes from Lampris megalopsis, assembly GCA_022114975.2. Classification (NCBI taxonomy): domain Eukaryota; kingdom Metazoa; phylum Chordata; class Actinopteri; order Lampriformes; family Lampridae; genus Lampris; species Lampris megalopsis. The sequence continues at coordinate 3,226,167 of JAJHIY020000936.1, forward strand.
CCATGGTAAATACTGCAGGCATCGCAAAAATAAGCCATTGTCAATGGCGCACGCCAACAAACAGGAAACTGGTATGACCGCTGTAGTAGAAACCGGAAGTCAGTGGACCACAGTTCGTCTTCTTCTTCTTCTTCCCCTCTCTGTTTACTGGCGGATCGCAAACAACTTTAAGGTGCATACCGCCAGTGGACTACAGTTACGCAGTCGATTGGGTTGTGGCCAGAGCCCTAAAAGAGAGAGTTACGTCAACTCCGTAGACGTCAATGGGCCAATTATTTAACAGCAATGGCGGATCATGGGAGCCCCGGATAGTTCCAAACAGTGCGACCCGGGGCAATAGGATTTCTATGGCGAAGGTATGTTTCTCGCATTAATCAAAGGTTAAGTTACAGGTAAGAAGCTACAGTTGACATTTTAATGATGGCCATTTTACAAGCACGTTTGAATCAAATTAACGATATAATTTAAAGCGTGACAGCTCGTCAATGTTCCTACACATGCGCATAGAATATGTGTCACGTTGGAAAATGTAAAAATCTGAAAATATTGGTTAGTAGTTACCAGAAATCGCGGCTAAGCAGTTAATTTAAATGACCCGCCAAGCTTCGTTTGGAACTATTCGGCGGCTACATGAACCTAGTGACCCTCTCGCGTTCTGACCCCTCATTGACGCAACTCTCTCTTTCTAGGGCTCTGGTTGTGGCTAGATGGGGTAAAGCCACGGACGTAACGATTGGTGTCCACGATGAATCCCATAGGTGAAGCCCCGCCCTCTATTGCCTTGATTGGCTAGTGAGAGAAGACTTGCCCAGAGCATTGTGGGTAATTGAGTATTCAGGGTTTCAAGCGCTTGACGCCTATTCAGAAATAAAAGACAGCATCTCTGGTTCTGCTGAGTCGATTTTGAATTTATTTTTTATTGTCTGTTTGGAGTCCACCAACGTCACTAAAGTGAAACATTACAGCAGGTAATTTCCCCTTTAAGTGTTCAATACCATGAACTGAATATATTCAGTTCATGGTATTGAATATATTCCATATCATGGACTGAATATATTCAATACCATGAACTGAATATATTCCATATCATGGACTGAATATATTCAATATCATGGACTGAATATATTCCATATCATGGACTGAATATATTCAATACCATGAACTGAATATATTCCATATCATGAACTGAATATATTCAATATCATGGACTGAATATATTCAATATCATGTACTGAATATATTCAATATCATGGACTGAATATATTCCATATCATGAACTGAATATATTCCATATCATGGACTGAATATATTCCATATCATGAATTGAATATATTCAATATCATGGACTGAATATTTTCCATATCATGAACTGAATATATTCCATATCATGGACTGAATATATTCCATATCACTAACTGAATATATTCAATATGATGGACTGAATATATTCCATATCAGGAACTGAATATATTCAATATCATGAGCTGAATATATTCAATATCATGGACTGAATATATTCCATATCATGAACTGAATATATTCCACATGAACCGAATATATTCAATATCATGGACTGAATATATTCCATATCATGAATTGAATATATTCAATATCATGGACTGAATATTTTCCATATCACGAACTGCATATATTCCATATCATGAACTGAATATATTCAATATCATGTACTGAATATATTCAATATCATGGACTGAATATATTCCATATCATGAACTGAATATTTTCCATATCATGAACTGAATATATTCCATATCATGAACTGAATATTTTCCATATCATGAACTGAATGTATTCCATATCATGGACTGAATATATTCCATATCATGAACTGAATATATTCAATATCATGGACTGAATATATTCAATATCATGGACTGAATATATTCCGCATGAACTGCATATATTCCATATCATGAACTGAATATTTTCCATATCATGAACTGAATATATTCAATATCATGGACTGAATATTTTCCATATCATGGACTGAATATATTCAATATCATGAACTGAATATATTCAATATCATGGACTTAATATATTCTGTATCATGGACTGAATATATTCCATATCATGAACTGAATATCTTCCATATCATGAACTGAATATATTCAATATCATGGACTTAATATATTCCGCATGAACTGAATATATTCCATATCATGAACTGAATATTTTCCATATCATGAACTGAATATATTCAATATCATGGACTGAATATTTTCCATATCATGGACTGAATATATTCAATATCATGAACTGAATATATTCAATATCATGGACTTAATATATTCCGTATCATGGACTGAATATATTCCATATCATGAACTGAATATCTTCCATATCATGAACTGAATATATTCAATATCATGGACTTAATATATTCCGTATCATGGACTGAATATATTCAGTATCATGAACTGAATATTTTCCCTATCATGAACTGAATATATTCAATATCATGAAGCAGTTTACACATTTGTTAGACAACAAAAGCAACAATCCAATACAATAATAATAATGATGATGATGATGGCGTTAGTGAGGAAGAGAGGAGCTATAGAAGAGAACCTGACACTGGCGGAGGTATGGTGTGATGAGGGATGGCTCGATGGATTTGATGAGCAGCAGTCTGTGGTCTTCCAGCTGGAGCCAACAAGCATCATCATCCGACACGCACACACCTTGCACCTCTGCTGCCATCACACGCACACGCACACACGCACAAAACAGGCAGACCAACTGTCAGACACGATCCGCGGGTGTTTATCGTCCTCAAAAGCCTGCTGCAGTTACCTCTGACTGATCATCTACAGCAAACTGTCTCTCTCTACACCTTTACTCATGTCTCAACTGTTCCTCTACTCCACCTGATCACCCATCTGTAATCTGTCTACTGTCCGCCCGTCCATCTGCTCCGTCTGTGGTGGAGTGGGTTCTGTGTGGGAAGGCTTGGTTTGGAGGAAGTCGTTTCCTCGGGTCATGGAGGGACTTCTTGTTCCCAGGCACCACTTCAGCTTTTCTGCCCAACATTTCACAACATGGGCGCCTGGACCGCTGAGTCACCGCCTGCAGCACCGCCTGCAGAACGCCCTCCACAAGCTCTCTCTTCACATGTGTCAGAAGGGCCAGCACCTCATCTCACTATGACGGGATCTGAAGAAACGTGAGAGAGTTGGAAAGTCCAAAAGAGGAAGTTCGGTAATGTTAGCAGGAAGTGGCAGAGCAGAAGTTAGCGTTAGTGAGTTCAGCTTTTTCCTCACACATAACCCCCCCCCACACACACACACACACACGCTTGCTGGTTGTCCATCGTGCCCGATGATGACCATCTTCTCCTATTTGTGAGTCCTTCGGTGGCTGAATAGTCCGATCCTGGATGCACAGTTGCGGTTGCAGACCGGGCATGTAAAAGTGGTGCTGGGGGGGGGGTAGCTTTGCGAGCATGCCTCTTCACACGCTTTGCTACACGGTGTGGTGTGCGATGGTTTTCCATATACTACTTCACTCCCTCTGAGACGTGAGAGCGCCAGGTGGTGCGGCAGGAGGCAAATTCCTCCAAAGAAGAGGGGTTGATCTGGCATCTTTTCACTGTGGTCTTCATTTGGCCTTTGAACCGCTTCTTCTGGCCACCAGCCCAAGGTGTAGTTGGCCGTAGAGGACTTTATGTGGGAGTCGTTGGCTGGGCATGTGAATAACATGCCCAAGCCACCTGAGTTGATGGTGGTTTAGGGTAGACTCCACGCTGCAGCTGCCTGCCCGCTCCAACACCTCTGTGTGTGGCGCTCTGTCCTCCCAAGTAATGCCAAGGATCCTCTGGAGACATCTCACATGGAAGGCCTCCAGGTTTCTGAGATGGTGCTGTAGATGGTCCATGCCTCACATCCATATAGCAGTGTGGAGATGCACACTGCTCTGTAAACAAGCACTGTGGTGTGGTGACTGAGGTTGCTGTTCTGGAAAACCTTTCTCCTTAGACGACCAAAAGATGTTGAGGCTTGTTTGAGGCGGTGCTGGATCTCATCATCCATTGTGCAGGTGTCAGATAGTATGCTTCTCAGATATTTGAAGGCAGGAACAGTGGCCAGTTGTTGCCCTTCTGCTGTGAAGGTTGTTGGGTGGCTTGGGAGGCCGGCAGTCAACTGACAGATTATCTCTGTCTTTTGGGTGTTGATAATCAGTCCCATTCTCCTGTATGCAGTTACAACTGCCGACAGAGTGTTTTGTAGAGCTTCTGGTGTGTGGGCTACCAGGGCACAATCGTCGGCATACTGTAGCTCAATAATGGTCTCAGAGGTCAACTGGTGGTTGCCTGGAACCTCCTGATGTTGAATAGGTTTCCATCGAGCCTGAAGTCAATGGTAACTCCAGCCTGCTTCTCCATCCTCCTTCGTAACAGTGTTGTAACAGAGACTAAGAAGATATTGAACAGGACTGGGGCTAGCACACAGCCTTATCTGACTCCACTCTGCACACCAAAGGGCTCAGAAATGCGGTTCCCCACTACCACTCGGGCCATCATTCCTGAGTGAAACTGTCCAGGGATGGTGAGAAACTTGGGTGGACATCCACATTTCTTCAGGGCTCGCCACAGCAGGGCCCTGTTGACTGTATCAAATGCCTTTGAGAGGTCGATGAATAAATCCTTGTGCTGTTCTCGGCGTTTCTCCTGGAGCTGGTTTTCAAGTTCAAGTTCAAGTGCAAGTACTTTATTTGTCACATGCACAGAAATACAAAGTAAAACATGCAGTGAAATAAAGAAGGGTACTCCGTCTGTCATTATGTGAAAAGACATAGGCCTAGATAAAAGACAAAAGATCAGTGCATTTTTTCCTTTTTTTTAAGTCAAAATAAACAATAAATTAAAAAAAAACCTAGGTGTCTGAAGCATGTGAAAGGTCGTGTATGTTGAGAGTTCTTATGGCCTGTGGATAGAAGCTTCTCTTTAGTCTCTCTGTTTTGGCCCTAAGACTACAGAGGCGTCTACCAGACCCCAATAGCCTGAACAGTCCATTGTTAGGTTGAGAAGTGTCACTCATGGTCTTCTTGGCTCTCGTCCTCACCCTTCTGGTGTAAGTGTCCTGCAGGATGGGGAGGGATGTTCTGGTGGTGCGTTCAGCTGAACGTACCACTCTCTGCAGGTCAACTCGGTCACGGGCAGAACAGTTTCCATACCAGGCGGTGATGAAGCCGGTTAGGACGCTCTCCACAGCCGAGGAATAGAATGTCTTCAGCATGGAGGGTGAGACCTTGAATTTCCTCAGCCTTCGGAGGAAGTAGAACCTCTGTCTGGACTTCTTTAGAGTGTGCTGAGTGTGAAGAGTCCAGGTGAGGTCCTCAGCGATGTGTATGCCGAGGTATTTAAAGCTGGAGAGCCTCTCCACAGGTTCTCCATTGATCTTTAGTGGGTTGTATCCTTTCCCCTGCTGTCTCCTGAAGCCCACCACCATTTCTTTGGTCTTGCTGACGTCCAGGGTCAGGTTGTTGGACTGGCACCACTGTGCCAGGTGTTGTGGATTTTGTTATCCTTTTAATGGGCTCTTGCCCCAGCAACCTCTGGGAAGAATAATCATCGGACAAATATTGGAGCAAACAGAGAATCTTTAATGCATCTGCAGATGGAGAGTCATATGACCACAGAGGAGTCAGTCTGTGAGGATATGCTCTGCCCCTATACTGGAGATAGGGGGGTTTATAGCACAGTCCGTGGTGTCATACCCTATGTTTCCTGCATTAACCAAGGTGTTGTCTTACAAAGGAATGCAGGAAAACATCAGTCATGTTCTGTGACTGGTGAGTGTCTGTAGATTTATTCTTTTACTGCCCCAGGCCGGAGTGGCTCTCATGTGTTAGTGACCCCTTGTTGTTATCTTTACTGCCCCAGGCCGGAGTGGCCCTCATGTTTTAGTGACCCCTTGTTGTTATCTTTACTGCCCCGGGCCGGAGTGGCCCTCATGTTTTAGTGACCCCTTGTTGTTATGTTTACTGCCCAAGGCTGGAGTGGCCCTCATTTGTTAGTGACCATTTGTCCTCCGCCGTGTGTGGGATTTACGGAGTGCACATGGAGTACTATTTGTACTCCACAATTCCCCCCTTTTGTTCATCATTGAACACCCAGAGGTAACTTAGAAATAATGTAAATCAGCACACATAACATGCCTATACAGAAATGAGAAACAGCCATGAGAACAACCGGAATCGAAAGGTTTAACCAGTGTTCGTCATAACGTATCATTCAGATGGGGGAGTCGCTGTCATTGGAGGAGGTGTAGGAGGATTCAGAACCGGAGTCCTTGTGGGGGGGCGGGGCAGAGGGGAACAGCAGTGGTGGAGAGGGGGAAGACGAAACAAGGTCCCCGTCCTGTTGGGCAAGGAGGTGATAATACACGAGCTGAGTAGCAATGAGGCCGCGTATCACACGCCGAACTATGGGCACGATGCAGCAGGTTAGAAGTAGCAGGACACCCAGGAAAAGTGATGCTGCTTCGGCTAGGCGAGTAAAAGACATCAGGACCCATTATCTGCATCAGCATCTCCGACATGAACTGCACCGGATCTTTACCGGCCGCACCACCTTCAGGAATGTTCAGTACATGGAGATTGGCCCTCCGCGATCGGTTCTCGAGGTCGTCGGTTCGGTCCTGCAGAGACAGGTTTTGGGTTCGGAGCATTTTGATGGTGGACTCAGCTGCAGTTAAACATTCAAAGTTGTCACTGGTTACAGACTCCAGAGGCAAGGCGATTTCGGACTCTCAAAGCCAAACCCAAATCTGTGGTCTCCAGAGCTAGGAAGCTGGTGCCAGTCTCATCTAGACAACCAGAGGGTCTTCATGTTGGAGGATTGGCTGGGCCAGGAGCAGACCACCCTCACCTCCTCTCTCACCCGGAAGCTGACCAGGACACCTTGGAGACCGCCCTCACACAGACACAGCTCCTACAGCCGCGCTATGTGGCGGGTTGCTCTTAGTTCTGTCCAGCCGGGAGGTTGTCTTTCGGTGGAGCATACCCCGGGCCCCTGGACCTGGTACCACGGGAGTGGGGGTGTTACTCAGCCCGTCTGGAGGAGGGGGAGGAGCAGGTGGTGACAATATCTGGAGGGAAAAACTTCGAGAGAGAAACTGCACAACACTGCAAACACTGTCATTCTAGGATTCTGAAGATTCGTAGTCAACTTGGTTCAGTGTTCTTCAGATACTTCCGCTATGATCTAAGTTTGTATCCGTTTGTTTCTTATGAAGTAAAAAATCAAAGAAAACTGTACAGAAGAAGGCTCACAACCATTCTAAATTTCAATTCCTCACTCCCACTACCCCTCTTTTTACACAAGAACAGAACACATTGTGTCAACCCATTTAACCATGAAGAACAAAAATGAAAGTATGATATGATCAGTTTGTATGTTAGTTGTTAGTAAACCACAAACAATTTCATGCAGTCGAATGAATCTGACTTTCATTTCATCCAAGCTGTTTACAAACGTCCCAAAGTCTGTAATGTTGTACTTATCTGAAATAAATTGTCTTTAAAACTAAAACAGACGAGGGATAATAAAGGTAGTTGTTGTCTCAGATCCTGAACCTTCAAATAAACCTAAATGAATAAAACCATAAGGTATCTTGTAAATCATTGAAACAATGAGCTGTTTGAAGACAAAAACAAATGCCCCCCACCTTAACCAAGTGAAACAACAAGAAGCCCCTTTCAAGGCCCCAAAAAGAGGGGGGTGGGGTTTCAAAGGAAAGAAACGCTCAATTAACAATACAAAGAAATTGATGTACTCAGTTAAAACCAAATAAATCAAACCAAAAATGAGTCTCGTGAGGAGGTTTAAACTCATGGTAAAAAATAACATAAACATAGCCATAGCATAGACCTTTAAAACGCAGGACTCAGGTTTCATTCACATCAAATAAAATGTAATCGTCCTCCACACAAGAAATTGTCAAAGAAATGAATACCCTCTTTAAAAAACATCCTAAAATTCACACCTTAGTGTTGAAAAACAAAACAAGTTCAATTTAACACAGAGGAAAGTCGACATAAAAACAAATGGACCAATGGGTGTCTTCTAATGGAAAGAAAAACAACAACAGCTTAAACAACATAACTGTGGTTTACATTGTCCCTGTTACTCTCAAGGCAACCCCCCATCCATCCCCCCAAGGTGTGAAGTGGGTAGGCAGTTGGTTCCCACCAGTTATTCTTTAAAAAAAAAACCCAGTAACAGAAAGAAAAACAGAATAGGTAAAATCACAAATATTGCAACTGTGGCGTTGGACATAACAGAGTTCTGCTTAACAGTTCAGAAAATGAAACAGGGACAGGAAATCCTTCGGTTTAGGGGAATCCTAAAAGAAGTGAGGACAGGATCAATTTCAACTGAAAAATACACCACAAAAACTTTTCAATGCTCCAAAAAAAAAAACAAATGGATATATCCCATTTTATATGAGGTACCTCAGAAAGGAAAGAAATAGGTTTCTTGAAAGGATTTGAATAAACAATGCTTCAGGTTGGTGACTTTCTAAAGCCAGTTGTTTGTCACACAAGAACAAAAGCCGGGTTGGGACTGGTAAGGATGCTAAACGAGGTGGTCTCTGAAAACCCCTCTCACACCCCAATTGTCAGGAAAACAAAAGGTTTGGAAAAGCCAAAACCAAACCTCCCCCGGCTTTTATATCCCCTTTTAAGCCCCTCTCAAGGACTTGCAACTTCTAAACAACACGAAATGGCCAGACGGACAAACACCACGGAACAAACTATGAACACACACACAGACAAGTCATGTCAAACACAAAAGCCAGTCAGGGTCCGTCAAGGCGACCCCAACACCTAAGCCAGTCAGGGTCAGTCAAGGCGACCCCAACACCAAAGCCAGTAAGGGTCCGTCAAGGCAACCCCAACACAAAAGCCAGTCAGGGTCCGTCAAGGCGACCCCAACACAAAAGCCAGTCAGGGTCAGTCAAGGCGACCCCAACACCAAAGCCAGGCAGGGTCAGTCAGGGTCCATCAAGGCGCGGTTTGGTACCGATGGTTTCGTGTCATAGTCCTCTGTAGTTTTTTCCTTCCCTACTTTCACACTCTTTCTCCCACATTCCCAACATTCTTTCTTGCTCTGCCATATACTCTAACCATGTTGTAGGAATCTTTTTCCTTTCTAAGACCTTCGCTTTTCCCTTTTCCGTGGACCGTCGGACTTTCATTAGTTTATTCTTGCTCAAATTTCCTTCAACAGGAACCTCATGATCCTGTATCCAGTCTAAAACATGTTTTACCCAGTCTTCACCATATTTCCTTATCATTATCTGATAGATCGGACCCTCCATATCTACCGGGGGCAGTTTACTGCTCGTTACCCATTCTTCTTTATTTTATTTTTTTCTCACTTAACCCTACCAGGTGACCACTTCTATTAGTGCGTGGCCGAGGGTAAACTTAACCCTGCCAGGTGGCCGCTTCTATTAGTGCGTGACCGAGGGTAAACTTAACCCTGCCAGGTGACCACTTCTATTAGTGCGTGGCCGAGGGTAAACTTAACCCTGCCAGGTGACCACTTCTATTAGTGCGTGACCGAGGGTAAACTTAACCCTGCCAGGTGACCACTTCTATTAGTGCGTGGCCGAGGGTAAACTTAACCCTGCCAGGTGACCACTTCTACTAGTGCGTGACCGAGGGTAAACTTAACCCTACCAGGTGACCACTTCTATTAGTGCGAAACCGAGGGCAAACTTAACCCTGCCAGGTGACCACTTCTATTAGTGCGTGGCCGAGGGTAAACTTAACCCTGCCAGGTGACCACTTCTATTAGTGCGTGGCCGAGGGTAAACTTAACCCTGCCAGGTGACCACTTCTATTAGTGCGTGGCCGAGGGTAAACTTAACCCTGCCAGGTGACCACTTCTATTAGTGCGTGACCGAGGGTAAACAGCCGCTTATATGTCAGTGCACAAGCTCATATGCGTTTTAAATTATCATTTTATCCTTTAAAGAATTCTGCTCACCCGTGCGATGAATCTCTCAGACCACCCGCCTCTCCCTTTCTTCTTCTCAAACCTGGTGAGGTTATTGGGAGATCGGTGACTATGTCCTCGTCCTGAGATGATCAGTCAGCCGGTTGTCCGTTTGGCGGGCGACGTGAGATCCCACTTCTGACACCAAATTGTTTTGTATTTTCTTATCCTTTTAATGGGCTCTTGCCCCAGCAACCTCTGGGAAGAATAATCATCGGACAAATATTGGAGCAAACAGAGAATCTTTAATGCATCTGCAGATGGAGAGACATAAGGCCACAGAGGAGTCAGTCTGTGAGGATAAGCTCTGCCCCTATACTGGAGATAGGGGGGTTTATAGCACAGTCCGTGGCGTCATACCCTATGTTTCTTGCATTAACCAAGGTGTTGTCTTACAAAGGAATGCAGGAAAACATCAGTCATGTTCTGTGACTGGTGAGTGTCTGTAGATTTATTCTTTTTTTGCCCCAGGCCGGAGTGGCCCTCATGTTTTAGTGACCCCTTGTTGTTATCTTTACTGCCCAAGGCCGGAGTGGCCCTCATGTGTTAGTGACCATTTGTTGTCCGCAGTGTGTGGGATTTAGTGGCCATGTGTGTGTGTCTGCAGTGAGTGAGAAGTTTCATACACACAGAGAAGTGGAAAACTACAGAGTACATACGGAGTGCACATGGAGTACTATTTGTACTCCACACAGGTCATCTACTTAGTTCAGATAGGCCTGTTCGTTGTTGCTGGAAATCAGGCCTATTACCACTGTGTCATCTGCAAGTTTGATGATGGAGGTGGAGCTGTCCGTGGCTTTGCAGTCATGTGTGTAGATGTTGTACAGCAGAGGGCTCAGCACACAACCCTGAGGAGCACCTGTGTTGAGGATCAATGTTCTGGAGGTTAGGCCGCCCACCCTAATCACCTGGGGCCGGTCAGTGAGAAAGTTGTACACCCAATTGCACAATGGGTGTACAGCGACCTCATCTTCGTGACCAGACTGAGGGGGACTACTATTGTCAATGAACAGCATACGTACGTCGTTCCCTCTCCCCCCATCCAGGTGCGTGTGACAAAGATCATGTCAACGGTCCCTCTATCCTTTCAGAAGCTGCACCGTGACTCTGGTATGACCCGTTCAGCTAGTGCGCGTGTTAGTCTGCAGAGCATGATCTTGGCTAGAACCTTTCCAGCAATGGCCAGTAGTGAAATACCCCTACTGTTGGAGCAGATGGATTTGTCTCCTTTGTTTTTATAAATTGTCTCATCTACACACACACACACACACACACACTTCAACAGAACTGTTGTATAGTGTGAAGTTGTGGCTGTGTGGATTGTTGGTATCAGTGCTGCACGATTTGGTGAAAGTCATATTGTGATTGCAGTGTGTGTGTGTGTGTGTGTATGGGGGGGGGGGTCCTGTGATGGCCCGGCGGCCTGTCCAGGGTGTCTCCCCACCTGCCGCCCAGTGACTGCTGGGATAAGCAGTTTGGATAATGAATGGATGGATGATGGATGGACGGACGGACGGATGATGGATGGATGATGGACGGACGGCTGGATGGATGATAGACCGACAGATGGACGGATGATGGATGGATGGACAGATGGATGGATGGGTGATGGATGGTGGACGGATGATGTATTTATACGTATACACATAGTGGTGTTGCTGCGACATGTGGTGACCGTCATCCTTCTACTCAATATCGCTGAGCTTGAATCCAAAATGTCGGCATATAACAGACGTCCTGTTGTTTTTGCCACCAGTTCATCAGTGTTAACCTGCTCGTTGTCATGGTGTCCATGTTCTCCTTCTTCCTGGTGTGCACACAGCACATCGGATAGTCATGTGACCGTAGACTGCACGCGCTTCACCCACTGCCTGGACAGAGACTGATTGGTCATCTCTTAATTATGGGCGTAGATATGCCGACTGCACACACACACACATTAATTAAATCGTTTAGTTAAATAATATTTAATTAAATCGTTTAGCTAAATATTATTTAATTAAATCGTTTAGCTACATATTATTTAATGAAACCGCAGCCTTGTGCGGTTGTGTAAGTGCACAGGCTGCCCTGGTGATGGAGGACTTGTGCAGCACTAGTTGATGTGTGGTCACAGTAACACACACATGAACTCATTCATATGCAAGAGAATTCAGCTTTATTACAACATGGTTTACAAAAACAAGAAGGAACATTCACATAAATAGCAGTTTCACAATAACTAAGCTGTTGATACCAAACTCCGTACTGACTGAACACACACGCACACACGCACGCACACGCAAACACACACGCACACGGTGCATAAAAAAAAGTTTGTGGGAACCCTGAAGCTGCAGGTGTACTGGTATGAGCTGGGTTTACTGGTCTGGACTGGTCTGCGCCTGGGAGGAGTTACAGGTGTGCAGGTGTACTGGTATGAGCTGGGTTTACTGGTCTGGACTGGTCTGCGCCTGGGAGGAGTTACAGGTGTGCAGGTGTACTGGTATGAGCTGGGTTTACTGGTCTGGACTGGTCTGCGCCTGGGAGGGGTTGCCTCTGATGATGCCAGAGTAGTAGGTGGCAGGAGGCCCAGGCCCCTCCGATAGCAGACGGGAACTCTGGAGGGAAGAAAGGAAGAAGAAAAAAAAAAAAATTTCAAGCAGACGGTGCAGAGATGAATCCAGGAGAGCTAAAGATAGTTTCAGACAAAGCTAACCACAGCTCGCTAACCACAGCTAGCCAGCTGCTATCTGACACAGTTTCAGACAAAGCTAAGCACAGCTAACTAGCTGCTACCTGACAGTTTCAGACGAAGCTAAGCACAGCCAGCTAGCTGCTACCTGACAGTTTCAGACGAGGTGAACCACAGCCAGCTAGCTGCTACCTAACAGTTTCAGATGAAGCGAACCACAGCCAGCTAGCTGCTACCTAACACATTTTCAGGCAAAGCTAACCAAAGCCAGCTAGCTGCTACCTGACAGTTTCAGACAAAGCTAACCATAGCCAGCTAGCTGCTACCTGACAGTTTCAGATGAAGCGAACCACAGCCAGCTAGCTGCTACCTAACAGTTTCAGATGAAGCTAAGCACAGCCAGCTAGCTGCTACCTAACAGTTTCAGATGAAGCTAAGCACAGCCGGCTAGCTGCTACCTAACACATTTTCAGGCGAAGCTAAGCACAGCCAGCTAGCTGCTACCTAACAGTTTCAGATGAAGCTAAGCACAGCCAGCTAGCTGCTACCTAACACATTTTAAGGCGAAGCTAACCAAAGCCAGCTAGCTGCTACCTGACAGTTTCAGACAAACCTAACCATAGCCAGCTAGCTGCTACCTGACAGTTTCAGATGAAGCGAACCACAGCCAGCTAGCTGCTACCTGACACAGCAATGACCTTGTTGAGAGCTTTGAGCAAGTTTATGAAATATAAACTTTTAAAAAGGAAAAAGTTTGAAAGAAATAAAATAAAACTAACCTCTTCTCTTTTTTGTCCTGAATCTTCCCCGTCAACTGAACAGGCCTCAGGCTGCGCTGTGACTGGCTGGATACTGGCCAATAGGGCGGGAAGAGTGAAACAGGAGAGGAAGCGGGCCTTTAGCATCTGGTAGGCGGGGTTAGCCACAAAACGCTCCGCCACCAGGCGGCGTATAGCTGCAACACTCTCTGCCTCTGTGGGCTCCGAGCTGAGACCTGCAGGAGGACAAAACAAACACACACTTCAACCGGACTCAATTTGGGTGGGGTGGAGCCACGCTCTCAGGAGGGTGTTGTGTTCAGATTGTGTTATTAACCTGTTTCCAACATGGGACAAAACGCAGGGAGGGGTGAATTCATTATGCAATTTTGCCCCTTGTGTTTTACATGATGCTGGAAGGCCGAAGGGAAAATAATTTACATTACTGGTTGAAATGTTGCTCGCCTAACCACTAGGACTCGGTGATGCAATCACAAAAACTTAAAATTTAAAGCTTCAGTAGGTAATTTTGTTCGAATCTCATCCCAGACGATATCTTAATATGGACATGTGGACCTGATGCTCAATAATCCAGGTAAGAAAATCAAAGAAGGTTGAATCAGTTCATCTGGACAAATGTACTGACAGATACGTTTCATCATCATCTAAGTGACCTGCAGGTATCTCACCCTTATAAACTGACTGCAGGTATCCCACCCTTATAAACTGACTGCAGGTACCCCCACCCTTATAAACTGACAGCAGGTACCCCCACCCTTATAAACTGACTGCAGGTATCCTACCCTTATAAACTGACTGCAGGTACCCCACCCTTATAAACTGACTGCAGGTACCCCCACCCTTATAAACTGACTGCAGGTATCCCACCCTTATAAACTGACTGCAGGTATCTCACCCTTATAAACTGACAGCAGGTATCCCACCCTTATAAACTGACAGCAGGTATCCCACCCTTATAAACTGACTGCAGGTACCCCCACCCTTATAAACTGACTGCAGGTATCCCACCCTTATAAACTGACTGCAGGTATCCCCACCCTTACAAACTGACTGCAGGTATCCCACCCTTATAAACTGACTGCAGGTATCCCCACCCTTATAAACTGACAGCAGGTATCCCCACCCTTATAAACTGACAGCAGGTACCCCCACCCTTATAAACTGACTGCAGGTATCCCACCCTTATAAACTGACTGCAGGTATCCCACCCTTATAAACTGACAGCAGGTACCCCCACCCTTATAAACTGACTGCAGGTATCCCACCCTTATAAACTGACTGCAGGTATCCCATCCTTATAAACTGACTGCAGGTACCCCCACCCTTATAAACTGACAGCAGGTATCTCACCCTTATAAACTGACTGCAGGTATCCCCACCCTTATAAACTAATACAGTGGCATAACGACCGAAACTAATGACCACTTTCATATGCAAATACGGTGTGACCATTAACTAGAGTTACAAAGACCACGTGTAGTACTCACAGAGGATTTGGGAATAGTTGCAATCACAGCATTGTAAGATGGTGACAGAATGTACTCTTAGCGCCCCCCCAGTTCAGGGATGGTGGTTCCCTCTTCACATAGATGGCTCCTTTGACTCCCCGTTCAAACCAGCGTTCCTCCCTATCAAGGATGTATACATCCTCATCCGTGAAAGAGTGGCCACTGGTGTGTAGATGGTGTGGACTGTGGAGTCCTGGCCTGTAGATGGTGTAGACTGTGGAGTCCTGGTCTGTAGATGGTCTAGAGTGTGGAGTCCTGGTCTGATGTGGTAGCTCTCCTGTGTTGTGTCATCCTCTTGGCCAGCATCTGTTTAGTTTCACCAGTGTACAAGTCACGACAATCCTTCTGGCACTTAGCAGCTACACTATATTGCTCTGTTTGTGCCGGGGGACCTGATCCTTGGGGTGGACCACCTTCTGGTGCAGCGTGTTTTGAGATTTGAAAGCAACTGAGACACGGTGTTTGGAAAATACACGTCTCAGCTGTTCCGACACTCCCACCACATACAGAATCACCACTGGTTTACACTTAGGCAGCTGTTGGGCTTCTCCTCTCTTTGATTGGCTGGTGCACTGTTTGGGGTCTTCCTGGCTTTGACAAACGCCCAGTTAGGACAACCACACTTAACCAGAGTCTGTTTAATATGGGATTTCTCCCCTTCCCAGGCCGCTGTGCTGGTGGGGACGTTGTCAGCTCGGTGGTTCAGCGTCCTGATGACTCCTAGTTTGTGCTCCAGTGGATGATGAGAGTCAAACCTTAAGTACTGATCAGTATGTGTTGGTTTACGGTAAACATCAACAATCAAATGTCCCCCATCACCAACTGCAGTTTCACAGTGTAAGAAGACTAACCTGTCATGTTCCACATCCTCCTGGTGAACTTGATGTGGTGTCCACAGAGTTAATGTGGTCGGTGAAATGTGCTACACCCTGAGATTGAATTTTAAACCCGGTGTCGTCCACAAATCTGAACCAATGGCTAGGTGGTGTCCCTGGACAGGACATCAGAGCCTCTTTTCCACTTCCTCCATATACAAGTTGGCCACTACAGGTGAGACTGGGGAAGCCATAGCGCCCCCATGCCTCTGCCTGTAGTACTGCTCCCTGTATGTGAAGTACGTGGACTGAAGACACAGCTTCAGGAGCAGACACACTTGGTCAGTGTTAAGAGTGGTCCTGTTGCTAAGGGTGGGGTGGTTTTGTAATTTCATACATACTACCTCCACTGCTTCATCAACAGGAACACACATGAAGAGAGACGTAACATCATGAGAGACCATTGTTTCATCCTCTCCATAATGTTAGTTTCGACTTCGTTAGTGACTAACACCCCCAACGACCGTCGCGGCTTAACATCGGATCACAAAGAGCCACACATATCAATAGCTCTGACAACGACTCCTAGAGGATAAATATCTGAGTCTCATCACCAGCCAGTCAGACTAGCTTGGTCTAGTCAGAAAGGCACGAACTGATGAAGCCTCTTGGATGAGAGGCGAAACGTCTTCATGGATATATAACCAAGTCCAGTTGCACTTGATTCAATTCCTTTGGATAGGTGTCGCATACTAGTGCTAGCTGGCTAATGTTAGCTACAGCCAGCACGTTGTTTACGCTGTATAAGGATATTTTGAGATGACAACTAAATTCACTTACTCGCAAATCCATTCGAAGTTGGAGAGATTTTCATGCTGGTCTGCTCGGACATGGCTATTAGCACCTTTACGGAGGATGTTGTGAGGAGGCTCTGACTGAGCCTGAGAGATCTTCATACAGGTAATGTGACGTCTGGAGGTCTCATGTTCCTTGGTGTTTTCTACCTTCATTATCTTGTTACTGATGACAAATGAATTGCTAGTTTTTTGGCATCCTGGCGACAGACGGAGCAACTCCTTATCACAGTCTGTGCGTTATACTCCTGCCAGCCTCTCGCACCTCCTTTATCGTCAGGGGCGTAGCCAGGACTTTTTTACTGGGGGGGGGGCAGCTGGGGCCAGCCATTTAATTAGGGTGGCACTTGTCAAAACTACTATTTTAAAACTACTTTCGAAGATGATGATAGCCCTTTTAACAACGCCATGGATTGTGTATAGCCAAAGGGTATGGGAAGGTATCATCCATCTCACCTACATGTCCCATGCACGGGTGGTAATGCAAGGGGTATGGTTTAAGTGTTGTAAAGTATAAAGACCGAAGACAGAGATGTCATTTAGTATTTCAGTTGCAATTTCAATTGCATGAAGGAAAATGTACACAATGAAGCCAACACTTCCATATCCTGAACACACACAACTAAATAAACTGCATCACTTGGACTTGCCATGCTGCACTTACACTCTCTTGCTTTTACACTTGGATTTACACAAATATGAGCCCATTGGGCTCCTAACTTTAGTGGCAAAGGACAAGACTTAATAATAATAGTCTAATGATAATAATGCATGTATTTCAGCTTCCATTTGACTGTTTCTGTGCAGGCGTTTTTTTTGTTGTTTTTTTGTTGTTGTTTGTTTACTCACTCGGGACAGGGGAAGGGGGCGGGGGCGGGGGGCGTGCTCTGACCAACGGGGGCCCTGGCCCCCACGTGGCCACACCCCTGTTTATCGTCACACCTCCACTTTTCACTAAACTTTCTTTGTTTCGGTTTGGTGGTGATGGTGGCTTCTTCCTCGTCTTCGGGGCATGGTTGTCTTTTTGATGGTGGTTTTGCGGCTTCTAAATATCGCCACGTAACTGGTGTTGCTGGCTAACATTAGTTAAAAGAATAGAGTAGGCTCATACCGAGTGTGACGGTGCTGCTGTCGTTGTTCCTCTCAAGTGTGTGTGTAATGTTATCCGCCAGTAGCGTAGCAACATTCTAATGCACTTTGGTTGGTTAATTTCTGTTATAGCTGTCGCTATGTTATTGTTCTAATGCACTTTGGTTGGTTAATTTCTGTTATTGTTGTTGCTAAGGAGAGAGAGAGAGAGAGATAATAAATGTACAAAAAAGATCTCTAAATTTATGGATGCACTTAAATACAAGCCCAACAAATACATTGCACTTTAAAGCTCTGAAAACCCAAGAACTGAACCCCAAAAAGAGTCCCCTGAAGCAGCTGGCTCTGAGACTCACTAACCCTGTAACAAATACTAAGACCAACCAACCTCAGGCCAGCACTGCATCCCAAACAAAGTTTACGATAAATCAGGCTATAAAACAAGAACAATTATCTGAAACATTGGAACACTGAAATCAAAACTCAAAACAAACTAGAAGTCTATCGGGCCCTAAAAACAAACTATGATTTGGAAGAATACCTCTTAACTGTCAGAGACAGGAAGCAGCGACAGATCCTCACCAAATACAGGCTCAGTGACCACAGTCTCGCCATTGAAAAGGGGAGACACAAAAAGACGTGGTTGCCAAAAGAGCAACGATCGTGTGGTCAGTGCATGACAGATGAGGTGGAGAC
The DNA here is from genome assembly GCA_022114975.2 of Lampris megalopsis. NCBI lineage: Eukaryota > Metazoa > Chordata > Actinopteri > Lampriformes > Lampridae > Lampris > Lampris megalopsis. The sequence goes on from JAJHIY020000936.1 coordinate 3,244,615, forward strand.
AGAGCTGCACTTCCTCCTTAAATGTGACAGATTTGAAAAACAGCGCCGGGCTTTTGTCAAGGAACTGGAACATGTGATTCCAGAGTACCAGGAAATGGACGACGCAGGTAAGCTGCGGGTGGTCCTGGGAGGGGGGCCAGCGGCGAACATTGCAGCGAGATTTATATTATCTTGCCACAACCTGAGAGATAGTGGATGACGGCACCTATTACCACTATTGTTATTTAATATCATAATCATTGTTGTTGTTGCTGTTATTATTATAATCATTGTTGTTGTTGTTATTATTATAATTAGGGCCCTACCAAATTCACGGCCGTGAAAATCGCGTCACGGACCGTGAAATCAGCCTCTTCCCGTGTAATTGACCATTTGCCGTGAAATGCAGTGAAATGCAGAATTTAAGTGCGCAACTAGTTTGAGAAAATACTGTGCTGATATGATTGACATTTTGGATGCGCGAATAAAAGCATTCACGTGTCTAAGACATTGATTGGTTAAATGAGCATCCGGGGTGGTCGCAATGATCATTTTTGTTACTAGCATAGTTTGAGTTAGCTGTTGTCGGCATGTTAGCTTAGACCCTAACGTACTGAAGATGTCGAAATCTAAAACCTCAAAAAACACGACTGCAGACGACAGAGTAATTGAGTTTAGAAAACATATTTTACACGCGGATGGCGGAAAATTATTTTGTACGAGTTGTAATATCTCCTTAGATCACAGTCGACGAGCAACGATTCAGCGTCACTTGGAAAGTGAAACTCATCTCGTCAAAAAGAGGGCTGCCGAAAAAGAACCACAAGGTGGAACCAACAAGAAGCAAAAAACAATTTCATCAATGTTTAAGAAAACAACCGAGAGCACTGAGTCTCGACATTTGGCGACCATGGAACTTGTTGAGGCATTTGCTAGTGCCAACATACCGCTGGAAAAACTTGATCACCCGAAACTGAGGGACTACCTTCAACGTAATGTGAGAAATGCGGGCGGTTTACCCAGTGCAAATAAGCTCCGACAGGACTACCTTCCTAAGCTGTTTGACGCACAATTTGAAGAGGTAAAATCTATCATAAATTCATGTGAATCGTTTTCAATTATTTCGGATGAGTCCACCGACGAGCAGGACAATTATGTTTTGCATGTTATTTTCGATTTCATGTCGGACAAGGCCGAAGATGTTGAGACTGGAACTCTAACAGCAGTGCTGGCCGACTGTGCTTACTTGGATGCTGTAAACTATACCACTGTTTCACAAGCCATAATTACAACCCTCACAAAATATGGTGCAGACTTTAACAAAGTATCTGCTTTCATTAGTGACAATGCAACCTACATGACGAAGTCATACAAATCTGTACTCCAGGGTCTCATGCCAAATTCGGTGCATATCATTTGCAATGCCCACATTATTTCTCTGGTGAGTGAGTTGTGGAGAGCTGAGTTTCCTAGAGTAGATAAGTTAGTGAGCTACGTCAAAAAAGTGTTTAAGCATTGTCCCAGTCGCAAACTACACTATCAGGAAAGCATTGCAGAGAAGACAGGGGAAATGGTGTGGAAAATTGCCCTTCCACCTGAACCAGTGATTACGAGATGGAACTCGTGGTTTCGGGCTGTACAGTATCACGCAGCTCATCTGGAGTTTTACGCAGATTTTGTGGAACAGGAGCTCGCACTGACACCCCGAACACAGGCATTGACCGAACTGTTAAATCTTTTACACGATCCTCACCTGAATGAGGAGGTCAAATTCATTTCCAAAAATGCCACTAAGCTAATGGACTTGATCACTTGGTTTGAATCTCGACATGTATTAATTCACAAGGCGTACAACAGGGTCATGGATTTGCTCTTTTGGGCAGAAGCACAGGCGAATGAAATTCACTCCGAGAGTGCAGATTTAAATGCCAGTGCTCATCACTTGTTTTCTGGCATGATACAAAAGATCAGGCAGTATTACTGCTACGGAGACGAGTCAAACGAGAACATTACGCAAAGTAGATTTAAACAACCAGCGGCTGAATTCCTGAAAGCAGTGCGCATTTTTGACCCTGCACAAATACTTATTTTGACGGTGGATTTAAACTCACTCAGCATGGACATTCCTGGATTTGACAAAAACTGTAGGCTGGAATTGCCGAACTACAAACACATCGCACAAGAGGTGGACACAACTTTACCAGTGCTAGCTTTTTGGAAATCCTCCGAATCTAGGCTACCACATCTTGCTAAAGTAGCGTGGCGCTGTCTGTCAATCCCGACGAACTCTGTTGACGCGGAGCGGGTCGTGTCAAAACATGGGCAAGTATTTTCATCGCAGAGACAGAGCATGAAGCCAAGCACCGTCGCAGGATGCTCAATGCTTACATTCAACCACTAGTATGGTTATGCTGTGTACAGTAGGCTGGGCTATTAAGGCCCTGTGTGAATAAAAAGTGTAATTTAATCATTGCCGTGAAATGTCGCATTTTTCTTATAGAATCCGTGAAATCTGTGATTTTTGAGAAACTAGGTCCGTGAAATTGAGCGAAATGTACCGTGAATTTGGTAGGGCCCTAATTATAATCATTGTTGTATTGTGTTGTTGTTGTTTTACATGCTTTGGCAATATGTACACAAATGTATGTCATGCCAATAAAGCACATATTGAATTGAATTGAATTGAATTGAGAGAGAGAGGGAGAGAGCTGGGGGGATTAAGTGGTTGGATTTCACTTTTTTTTTGTTACTTGCCATTGGCGGGTAGGCTTCTGAGATTTACTCGCCAATCAGAAAATCTACTCGCCTTTGGCAGGTGGCGAGTGTTAATTTCGGACCCTGAGTGGAAGACTGCATACCATGACAGCTTTACCTCAAACTTTGCTTGTATCTCAACAGACTCAGATTCCTGCCTTCTGCCATAACACCCCGATGCAGGTCTGCACAGCAATTGTGACTTCTACACTCTGTTATGGCTCAGAATCATGGAACCATATAAGACTGCCAAAGGTCTAACAGGATCATAAGCTGGGAGAACTACATTTTAAACAATGCAGTGCTGGGTAGCCTAATTATAACTAACTCTGGTGGGTTAGCCACATATGTTGCATGAAGGACACCAGAAAGCCCAAAGCTGTGTAAGTTATGAGTGAGGAGGGGACCACACAAAGGCCACTGTAAGAAACGCAAACAAGAAATGTTGACTTCATCAACATCAGAACCTGCAAACCCAGCTGCTGACAGGAATGTCTAACATCTGTATTTTGCTACACAGGAAGCAGCCCTGAGGAGAATATGACCTGAGAAAGGTAATGTGCCTGACCAGAGTTCCACCTCCTCATCATTCTTCACCCCTCAAGGACTGGCCTGCAAACCATTAAGTATACCTGCCCTCAAACCAATATGGCCTTAATCCTTTCTTGTTATCACATGCAAAGAACTTGCCACTGTCATCATCTATGTGTGAGTGGTTTTGTTCATGTTTGTATGTGTACCTGGTTGAGTGTGTCCATTCTCTGCAGGTATAGAAGTGGAGGAATCAGTCCCAGGGACAGATGGTTGCCTGGAGCTCATGGTGTTGTTGTTGTCAGGGATAGAGTCAGGTTCAAGACCAGGGGTGAGGTCAGGTTCTTGGCTGGGGGCAGGATCAGCATTCTGGCCAGAGGCGGGGTTAGGCTTTGAGATGTGTTTGGAATATCTATTGTGGGACAGCAGCTGGAGGGCGCTGTCAGTGAGTGATTTCTTGGCCTGTAGTAGTGCACACAGCGTCCTCAGACTGCTGACAAATGGAGGCAGGTAGGGTAGTGCAACCTGTAGGCCTGGTACCTCAACCCCCCCGTGTCCACTCAGCCACTGCTGTACCTCCTTTCTCTCCTCCGGGAAGAGCAGTGCTGGGTCAAACTGCAGAATCTCCTTCCTGAGGGGAGGAGGCACCCTGGGGTCTACTGTGATGGTGCCCTTATAAGGCATAAAGTGGGAGGGGAGGTGGAGGGAGGCTGCTGTAGGAGGCTTAATTCCAGTAGAGAACAGTAAGGGGAAAGGGGGGTGCTGAGTAGAGGAGCTAAGGGCCACACCAAGAGGCTGGGTGGAGGAGGGGCAGATAGGTGGAGGCTGGGTGGAAGTGGGAGTGATAGGTGGAGGCTGGGTGGAAGTGGGGATGACAGTTGGGGGCTGGGTGGAGGAGGTGGTGATAGAGGGAGGCTGGGTGGGGGTGGGTGTGACAGTTGGAGGCTTGGTTATGGGTCCTGAGATATTGGAAACTGAGAAGGGGGGATTTGTGAGGACAGGAGGTGTATTCATGGAAAGTCTTGGAGGAGGCGGTGCTATCTGATGGATGAAAGCATTGACTGGTAGAGCACCGTGACGGGCCAGGTGTACACCTTGCGATGGGGCTCCAGCTAATGGAACCAACCCACTGGGGGCAGGGATCCACATGGACTGGCCAGGAGCCAACAGAATTCCAGGAGGTGGGCCTATTTGCTTGGTCTGGCCAATGGGCTTTTCTAAAGAAGAGTAATTTTTCTTTTGACAAGGACGGGAAGAAGATTTGTTCCTCATGGCTTCAGCCTGGAAGCAGAAACAGGAAGAAGTCAAACTAAGCCACATAAAGGAGAGAAAATGAACAACCAGGTGTCTTGATGCATGGTCAATATTCCAGGTATGAAAATCAAAGAAGGCTGAATCAGTTAATCTGGATACGTCATCTATGTGAAGAGGGAACGACCATCCCTGAACCAAGGGGGGGTAGAGTACATCTGTCGCCATCTTACAGTGCTGTGATTGCAACTATTCCCCAACCCTCTGTGAATAATACACATGGCCATTGTAAGTCTAGTTAAAGGTCACACCCATATTTGCATATGAAACTGGTCGTTGGTTTCGGTCGCTAGGCACTGTGTTGTACTGTATTGTTTATAAGGGTGGGGATACATGCAGTCAGTTTATAAGGGTGGGGATAGCTGTAGTCAGTTTAGACTGAAGATGTCACTTAGATGATGATGAAATATATCTGTCAATAAACGTTGTATCCAGATGAACTGATTCAACCTTCTTTGAACAACCAGACATACATCTAAACCACAACAGGGAACTGTGGTGGTCAGAATAGCAGTCTGGTGACCTTTAACCTTTGTCAGTTACCTTGGTTTCAGTGGCTTCCTGCAGAGCTTTGGCCTTTTGACTCAACTTCAGCACTCTCTTTCCCTCCTTTCTGACAAAAGCTCCGCCTACACTGTTCTGCTGGTCTGACAGGTTCTCTAAGCTCTGACTCTGCCCTCCCTTCCTCCCCTTGCAGTGGGAGGAACCAGTCGGCTGATTTGCCAAAGAGGAATCAGAAACAGGGGGCAGCACTACTTCAATTGATGCAGGGACAGTGGGGTGATGAGGGGATGGCAGGAAGGAGGAGCCGACAGCAGGAGGAGGTGTGGCTCTGGAGGTCTGTCTTTGTTGTTCAGATACTGCCAGGGGTTGCAAGGGTGGAAGGACGGGTTTCCGGATGAATAAAGTCTGATGAGGAAATGACAAAAGTGACATCTGAGGATGCAAAGTAGGAGGCATCCCTGGAAGGAAATTAGCAGCCACCTTAGAGAGAAGTGTTAATGGAGGAGGAGGAGCGTTCTTCTTTTTCACGTGTCTAGGTTGTTTTTGTTGCTGGCTTTTTCTTTTCTGTCCTTTTTGTTGCGGTTGTGTTTGTTGTGGTTTTTGTTGTGGTTGTGTATGCTGGGTTTGTTGCAGAAGAGTTGACGGCTGTACCTGCAGTACAAGTTGTTGCTGCTGATTTTGCTGTGGTGTAGGTTGTAGTTGTAGTATTAGCTGCTGGGGGTACTGTTGTACCTCTATCAGTGGTTGTGGTTGTTGTAGTATGAGTTGCTTTTGCTGTTGTACTTGCAGTACGGGCTGCAGTGTTAGCTGTCGTCCTTGTGGTTGGCATTGTAACTGCAAAAGCTGCTGTGGCTGTTGTACTTGTATCAGCGGTCGTGGTTGTTGTACTTGTATCAGTGGTCGTGGTTGTTGTATTTGTATCAGCGGTCGTGGTTGCTGTGGCATGAGCGGTAGTTTGGCTTGTTGTGGGTATAGTTGCTGTGGTGTTAGGAGTCTTGATTTGTTTCTGCCCAATTGCAAATCCCTACATTGTTCCAGGTGTCCTGCCACCATCTTAAGATTAACTGCCTTCGGGGGTCGGTAAAGGGAGGGGGAGGGGGAGGGGGAGGGGGGACTCAGTCCCTTCCTCCTATTCTGGATCATCCCCTTACAACCTATCAGATCCACATTCAGCACTTGCAGAAATAGCTGGAACAGTGGTGTGCTGAGGAGCTGCTCCTGCTCTCCTCTTTGCCGCAGGGTGTCGGCCAGAATGGCTTTACTTCTGGGCCGCACTGGGATCAGCACATTTCCAATCCATGGCATTAAGGCAGCAAACAGCTCATAATGCAGGGACAGGGAGTTCACTTTGATTGGCTGTCTCTTTTTGCTTAAGAAACCTTTCTGGTGCTTCGTGCAGGCAGTGGCAAGGTGCTGGTCTCGTTTCCCAAGGACATCTTTGGCCCTTCTGAGGAAAATGGAGCAGAGCTGCGAGGAGGAGATACTCAGCATGGCTTGGGGATGGTGTTGCTCCCTGTGACCCAGGACTCTAGGACTTGGACTGACAACCGTTTCCAAGTGGCACCCAAACTGGTCCAAAACTGTACAGCGGACCACAGGCACTCCTTGCTGGTCAGGACAGGGGAGAGGAGGAGCTACAAACACCCAACTCAGAGAACCCGCCTGGCTCTTCTTCTCCACTGGCACCCATGTCTCTATTGGGTTGGGAACATAGTCCTCGTCCTCAGACACCTCATCTTTCCTCTCCTCCTCCTCCTCCTCTTTATCACTGTCCATGTACTCCACCTGCTCCTCTTCGGTGCTCTCCTCCTCACTGCTCTCCTCCTCTAGTTTCACCAGGTGTCTCTTCAGCCTCCGGATGTCCTGACATCTCATTTTCCTCGCAGCCTTGCCAACATAGTTTGACCGACTCTTACACTTCTTCAGAGAGATGGAGACACAGAGGCAAAGAGACAAATAGATTATGTTCTACAGAAACAGCCCCTAGTCTTAATCCTGACATGTAAAACACAAGTTAGAATCTGTTCCTCTTTTTCAGATTCTATTATAACACAAAACGCATCATTCCCTCAAATTCCATTTCAGCACCTTGTTTGAATGTTGGTGGGAGAGAAGTGGAGTTCTGCTTGTTGAAGTTTGACAGGAATTAGGTGATGTGTCACTGTGGTGTCCTGTGTGGGGCGTTATGATTCAGTTTTTTAGTATACAGTAAAAGGGACCATATTTTAAAAACTTTCAACCTTTCCATTAAGGGCCCTGACACACCAGGCTGACGGTCAGCCAATGTTGGGCTGTCGGTGAGTGTCTGTGACTCTAGTTTTTGCGGTGTGTCCCGCACCGTCGGCACCAGTCAGACCCCTGTTGGCAGATTTAGCATGTTGAATGAGCGGAGCCCGTCGGTGAGAGAGATCACTCTGATTGGCTGTTCAGCTTAGCGAACCAGTCGGGAACATACATGCTAGTCGGCTGTCGGCTGTAGTCTTTGCGGTGTGTTCAAGTGCTATTTTTTGGCCTAGACGGCAGGTGACATGAAGCAACGCAAGAGTCAGCCTTCATTGCCGCTAGTCAGTTTGGTGTGTCTGCGCTCTAAAACAATGATGGCTAGAGAGTAGAGGTTAGAATGCTGTGTGGTGATGTAAATGATGGCTAGAGAGTACAGGTTAGAGTGCTCACTGTGTGGTGATGTAAATGATGGCTAGAATACAGGTTAGAGTGCTGTGTGGTGATGTAAATGATGGCTAGAGAGTAGAGGTTAGAGTTCTGTGTGGTGATGTAAATGATGACTAGAGTACAGGTTAGAGTGCTGTGTGGTGATGTAAATGATGGCTAGAGAGTACAGGTTAGAGTGCTGTGTGGTGATGTAAATGATGGCTAGAAAGTAGAGGTTAGAGTGCTCACTGTGTGGTGATGTAAATGATGGCTAGAGAGTACAGGTTAGAGTGCTGTGTGGTGATGTAAATGATGGCTAGAGAGTACAGGTTTGAGTGCTCACTGTGTGGTGATGTAAATGATGGCTAGAGAGTACAGGTTAGAGTGCACACTGTGTGGTGATGTAAATGATGGCTAGAGTACAGGTTAGAGTGCTGTGTGGAGATGTAAATGATGGCTAGAGAGTACAGGTTAGAGTGCTCACTGTGTGGTCATGTAAATGATGGCTAGAGAGTACAGGTTAGAGTGCACACTGTGTGGTGATGTAAATGATGGCTAGAGAGTACAGGTTAGAGTGCACACTGTGTGGTGATGTAAATGATGGCTAGAGAATACAGGTTAGAGTGCTGTGTGGTGATGTAAAGGATGGCTAGAGAGTACAGGTTAGAGTGCACACTGTGTGGTGATGTAAATGATGGCTAGAGAGTAGAGGACAGTGCTGTGTGGTGACGTAAATGATGGCTAGAGAGTAGAGGTTAGAGTGCTCACTGTGTGGTGATGTAAATGATGGCTAGAGAATACAGGTTAGAGTGCTGTGTGGTGATGTAAATGATGGCTAGAGAGTAGAGGTTAGAGTGCTCACTGTGTGGTGATGTAAATGATGGCTAGAGAGTACAGGTTAGAGTGCACACTGTGTGGTGATGTAAATGATGGCTAGAGAGTACAGGTTAGAGTGCACACTGTGGTGATGTAAATGATGGCTAGAGAGTACAGGTTAGAGTGCACACTGTGTGGTGATGTAAATGATGGCTAGAGAATACAGGTTAGAGTGCTCACTGTGTGGTGATGTAAATGATGGCTAGAGAGTAGAGATTAGAGTGCACACTGTGTGGTGATGTAAATGATGGCTAGAGAGTACAGGTTAGAGTGCTGTGTGGTGATGTAAATGATGGCTAGAGAGTAGAGGTTAGAGTGCTCACTGTGTGGTGATGTAAATGATGGCTAGAGTACAGGTTAGAGTGCTGTGTGGTGATGTAAATGATGGCTAGAGAGTACAGGTTAGAGTGCTGTGTGGTGATGTAAAGGATGGCCAGAGAGTACAGGTTAGAGTGCACACTGTGTGGTGATGTAAATGATGGCTAGAGAGTAGAGGTCAGTGCTGTGTGGTGACGTAAATGATGGCTAGAGAGTAGAGGTTAGAGTGCTCACTGTGTGGTGATGTAAATGATGGCTAGAGAATACAGGTTAGAGTGCTGTGTGGTGATGTAAATGATGGCTAGAGAGTAGAGGTTAGAGTGCTCACTGTGTGGTGATGTAAATGATGGCTAGAGTAAAGGTTAGAGTGCACACTGTGTGGTGATGTAAATGATGGCTAGAGAGTACAGGTTAGAGTGCACACTATGGTGATGTAAATGATGGCTAGAGAGTACAGGTTAGAGTGCACACTGTGTGGTGATGTAAATGATGGCTAGAGAATACAGGTTAGAGTGCTCACTGTGTGGTGATGTAAATGATGGCTAGAGAGTACAGGTTAGAGTGCTGTGTGGTGATGTAAATGATGGCTAGAGAGTAGAGGTTAGAGTGCTCACTGTGTGGTGATGTAAATGATGGCTAGAGTACAGGTTAGAGTGCTGTGTGGTGATGTAAATGATGGCTAGAGAGTACAGGTTAGAGTGCTGTGTGGTGATGTAAATGATGGCTAGAAAGTAGAGGTTAGAGTGCTCACTGTGTGGTGATGTAAATGATGGCTAGAGAGTACAGGTTAGAGTGCACACTGTGTGGTGATGTAAATGATGGCTAGAGAGTACAGGTTAGAGTGCACACTGTGTGGTGATGTAAATGATGGCTAGAGAATACAGGTTAGAGTGCTGTGTGGTGATGTAAATGATGGCTAGAGAGTAGAGGTTAGAGTGCTCACTGTGTGGTGATGTAAATGATAGCTAGAGAGTAGAGGTTAGAGTGCTCACTGTGTGGTGATGTAAATTATAGCTAGAGAGTACAGGTTAGAGTGCTGTGTGGTGATGTAAATGATGGCTAGAGAGTACAGGTTAGAGTTCTGTGTGGTGATGTAAATGATGGCTAGAGAGTAGAGGTTAGAGTGCTCACTGTGTGGTGATGTAAATGATGGCTAGAGAGTACAGGTTAGAGTGCTGTGTGGTGATGTAAATGATGGCCAGAAAGTACAGGTTAGAGTGCTGTGTGGTGATGTAAATGATGGCTAGAGAGTACAGGTTAGAGTGCCGTGTGGTGATGTAAATGATGGCTAGACAGCAGAGGTCAGAGTGCTGTGTGGTGATGTAAAGGATGGCTAGAGAGTACAGGTTAGAGTGAACATGGTGTGGTGATGTAAATGATGGCTAGAGAGTAGAGGTCAGTGCTGTGTGGTGATGTAAATGATGGCTAGAGTGTAGAGGTTAGAGTGCTGTGTGGTGACGTAAATGATGGCTAGAGAGTAGAGGTTAGAGTGCTCACTGTGTGGTGATGTAAATGATAGCTAGAGAGTAGAGGTTAGAGTGCTCACTGTGTGGTGATGTAAATTATAGCTAGAGAGTACAGGTTAGAGTGCTGTGTGGTGACGTAAATGATGGCTAGAGAGTACAGGTTAGAGTGCTGTGTGGTGATGTAAATGATGGCTAGAGAGTAGAGGTTAGAGTTCTGTGTGGTGATGTAAATGATGACTAGAGTACAGGTTAGAGTGCTGTGTGGTGATGTAAATGATGGCTAGAGAGTACAGGTTAGAGTGCTGTGTGGTGATGTAAATGATGGCTAGAGAGTACAGGTTAGAGTGCACACTGTGTGTTGATATAATTGATGGCTAGAGAGTACAGGTTAGAGTGCTGTGTGGTGATGTAAATGATGGCTAGAGAGTACAGGTTTGAGTGCTCACTGTGTGGTGATGTAAATGATGGCTAGAGAGTACAGGTTAGAGTGCACACTGTGTGGTGATGTAAATGATGGCTAGAGTACAGGTTAGAGTGCTGTGTGGAGATGTAAATGATGGCTAGAGAGTACAGGTTAGATTGCTCACTGTGTGGTCATGTAAATGATGGCTAGAGAGTACAGGTTAGAGTGCACACTGTGTGGTGATGTAAATGATGGCTAGAGAGTACAGGTTAGAGTGCACACTGTGTGGTGATGTAAATGATGGCTAGAGAATACAGGTTAGAGTGCTGTGTGGTGATGTAAAGGATGGCTAGAGAGTACAGGTTAGAGTGCACACTGTGTGGTGATGTAAATGATGGCTAGAGAGTAGAGGTCAGTGCTGTGTGGTGACGTAAATGATGGCTAGAGAGTAGAGGTTAGAGTGCTCACTGTGTGGTGATGTAAATGATGGCTAGAGAATACAGGTTAGAGTGCTGTGTGGTGATGTAAATGATGGCTAGAGAGTAGAGGTTAGAGTGCTCACTGTGTGGTGATGTAAATGATGGCTAGAGAGTACAGGTTAGAGTGCACACTGTGTGGTGATGTAAATGATGGCTAGAGAGTAGAGGTTAGAGTGCTCACTGTGTGGTGATGTAAAGGATGGCTAGAGAGTACAGGTTAGAGTGCACACTGTGTGGTGATGTAAATGATGGCTAGAGAGTAGAGGTCAGTGCTGTGTGGTGACGTAAATGATGGCTAGAGAGTAGAGGTTAGAGTGCTCACTGTGTGGTGATGTAAATGATGGCTAGAGAATACAGGTTAGAGTGCTGTGTGGTGATGTAAATGATGGCTAGAGAGTAGAGGTTAGAGTGCTCACTGTGTGGTGATGTAAATGATGGCTAGAGAGTACAGGTTAGAGTGCCGTGTGGTGATGTAAATGATGGCTAGACAGCAGAGGTCAGAGTGCTGTGTGGTGATGTAAAGGATGGCTAGAGAGTACAGGTTAGAGTGAACATGGTGTGGTGATGTAAATGATGGCTAGAGAGTAGAGGTCAGTGCTGTGTGGTGATGTAAATGATGGCTAGAGTGTAGAGGTTAGAGTGCTGTGTGGTGACGTAAATGATGGCTAGAGAGTAGAGGTTAGAGTGCTCACTGTGTGGTGATGTAAATGATAGCTAGAGAGTAGAGGTTAGAGTGCTCACTGTGTGGTGATGTAAATTATAGCTAGAGAGTACAGGTTAGAGTGCTGTGTGGTGACGTAAATGATGGCTAGAGAGTACAGGTTAGAGTGCTGTGTGGTGATGTAAATGATGGCTAGAGAGTAGAGGTTAGAGTTCTGTGTGGTGATGTAAATGATGACTAGAGTACAGGTTAGAGTGCTGTGTGGTGATGTAAATGATGGCTAGAGAGTACAGGTTAGAGTGCTGTGTGGTGATGTAAATGATGGCTAGAGAGTACAGGTTAGAGTGCACACTGTGTGTTGATATAATTGATGGCTAGAGAGTACAGGTTAGAGTGCACACTGTGTGGTGATGTAAATGATGGCTAGAGAGTAGAGGTCAGTGCTGTGTGGTGACGTAAATGATGGCTAGAGAGTAGAGGTTAGAGTGCTCACTGTGTGGTGATGTAAATGATGGCTAGAGAATACAGGTTAGAGTGCTGTGTGGTGATGTAAATGATGGCTAGAGAGTAGAGGTTAGAGTGCTCACTGTGTGGTGATGTAAATGATGGCTAGAGAGTACAGGTTAGAGTGCACACTGTGTGGTGATGTAAATGATGGCTAGAGAGTACAGGTTAGAGTGCACACTGTGGTGATGTAAATGATGGCTAGAGAGTACAGGTTAGAGTGCACACTGTGTGGTGATGTAAATGATGGCTAGAGAATACAGGTTAGAGTGCTCACTGTGTGGTGATGTAAATGATGGCTAGAGAGTAGAGATTAGAGTGCACACTGTGTGGTGATGTAAATGATGGCTAGAGAGTACAGGTTAGAGTGCTGTGTGGTGATGTAAATGATGGCTAGAGAGTAGAGGTTAGAGTGCTCACTGTGTGGTGATGTAAATGATGGCTAGATTACAGGTTAGAGTGCTGTGTGGTGATGTAAATGATGGCTAGAGAGTACAGGTTAGAGTGCTATGTGGTGATGTAAATGATGGCTAGAAAGTAGAGGTTAGAGTGCTCACTGTGTGGTGATGTAAATGATGGCTAGAGAGTACAGGTTAGAGTGCACACTGTGTGGTGATGTAAATGATGGCTAGAGTACAGGTTAGAGTGCTGTGTGGAGATGTAAATGATGGCTAGAGAGTACAGGTTAGAGTGCTGTGTGGTGATGTAAATGATGGCTAGAGAGTACAGGTTAGAGTGCACACTGTGTGTTGATATAATTGATGGCTAGAGAGTACAGGTTAGAGTGCTGTGTGGTGATGTAAATGATGGCTAGAGAGTACAGGTTTGAGTGCTCACTGTGTGGTGATGTAAATGATGGCTAGAGAGTACAGGTTAGAGTGCACACTGTGTGTTGATATAATTGATGGCTAGAGAGTACAGGTTAGAGTGCTGTGTGGTGATGTAAATGATGGCTAGAGAGTACAGGTTTGAGTGCTCACTGTGTGGTGATGTAAATGATGGCTAGAGAGTACAGGTTAGAGTGCACACTGTGTGGTGATGTAAATGATGGCTAGAGTACAGGTTAGAGTGCTGTGTGGAGATGTAAATGATGGCTAGAGAGTACAGGTTAGAGTGCTCACTGTGTGGTCATGTAAATGATGGCTAGAGAGTACAGGTTAGAGTGCACACTGTGTGGTGATGTAAATGATGGCTAGAGAGTACAGGTTAGAGTGCACACTGTGTGGTGATGTAAATGATGGCTAGAGAATACAGGTTAGAGTGCTGTGTGGTGATGTAAAGGATGGCTAGAGAGTACAGGTTAGAGTGCACACTGTGTGGTGATGTAAATGATGGCTAGAGAGTAGAGGTCAGTGCTGTGTGGTGACGTAAATGATGGCTAGAGAGTAGAGGTTAGAGTGCTCACTGTGTGGTGATGTAAATGATGGCTAGAGAATACAGGTTAGAGTGCTGTGTGGTGATGTAAATGATGGCTAGAGAGTAGAGGTCAGAGTGCTCACTGTGTGGTGATGTAAATGATGGCTAGAGAGTACAGGTTAGAGTGCACACTGTGTGGTGATGTAAATGATGGCTAGAGAGTACAGGTTAGAGTGCACACTGTGGTGATGTAAATGATGGCTAGAGAGTACAGGTTAGAGTGCACACTGTGTGGTGATGTAAATGACTGCTAGAGAATACAGGTTAGAGTGCTCACTGTGTGGTGATGTAAATGATGGCTAGAGAGTAGAGATTAGAGTGCACACTGTGTGGTGATGTAAATGATGGCTAGAGAGTACAGGTTAGAGTGCTGTGTGGTGATGTAAATGATGGCTAGAGAGTAGAGGTTAGAGTGCTCACTGTGTGGTGATGTAAATGATGGCTAGAGTACAGGTTAGAGTGCTGTGTGGTGATGTAAATGATGGCTAGAGAGTACAGGTTAGAGTGCTATGTGGTGATGTAAATGATGGCTAGAAAGTAGAGGTTAGAGTGCTCACTGTGTGGTGATGTAAATGATGGCTAGAGAGTACAGGTTAGAGTGCACACTGTGTGGTGATGTAAATGATGGCTAGAGTACAGGTTAGAGTGCTGTGTGGAGATGTAAATGATGGCTAGAGAGTACAGGTTAGAGTGCTGTGTGGTGATGTAAATGATGGCTAGAGAGTACAGGTTAGAGTGCACACTGTGTGTTGATATAATTGATGGCTAGAGAGTACAGGTTAGAGTGCTGTGTGGTGATGTAAATGATGGCTAGAGAGTACAGGTTTGAGTGCTCACTGTGTGGTGATGTAAATGATGGCTAGAGAGTACAGGTTAGAGTGCACACTGTGTGGTGATGTAAATGATGGCTAGAGTACAGGTTAGAGTGCTGTGTGGAGATGTAAATGATGGCTAGAGAGTACAGGTTAGAGTGCTCACTGTGTGGTCATGTAAATGATGGCTAGAGAGTACAGGTTAGAGTGCACACTGTGTGGTGATGTAAATGATGGCTAGAGAGTACAGGTTAGAGTGCACACTGTGTGGTGATGTAAATGATGGCTAGAGAATACAGGTTAGAGTGCTGTGTGGTGATGTAAAGGATGGCTAGAGAGTACAGGTTAGAGTGCACACTGTGTGGTGATGTAAATGATGGCTAGAGAGTAGAGGTCAGTGCTGTGTGGTGACGTAAATGATGGCTAGAGAGTAGAGGTTAGAGTGCTCACTGTGTGGTGATGTAAATGATGGCTAGAGAATACAGGTTAGAGTGCTGTGTGGTGATGTAAATGATGGCTAGAGAGTACAGGTTAGAGTGCTGTGTGGTGATGTAAATGATGGCTAGAGAGTAGAGGTCAGAGTGCTCACTGTGTGGTGATGTAAATGATGGCTAGAGAGTACAGGTTAGAGTGCACACTGTGTGGTGATGTAAATGATGGCTAGAGAGTACAGGTTAGAGTGCACACTGTGGTGATGTAAATGATGGCTAGAGAGTACAGGTTAGAGTGCACACTGTGTGGTGATGTAAATGACTGCTAGAGAATACAGGTTAGAGTGCTCACTGTGTGGTGATGTAAATGATGGCTAGAGAGTAGAGATTAGAGTGCACACTGTGTGGTGATGTAAATGATGGCTAGAGAGTACAGGTTAGAGTGCTGTGTGGTGATGTAAATGATGGCTAGAGAGTAGAGGTTAGAGTGCTCACTGTGTGGTGATGTAAATGATGGCTAGAGTACAGGTTAGAGTGCTGTGTGGTGATGTAAATGATGGCTAGAGAGTACAGGTTAGAGTGCTATGTGGTGATGTAAATGATGGCTAGAAAGTAGAGGTTAGAGTGCTCACTGTGTGGTGATGTAAATGATGGCTAGAGAGTACAGGTTAGAGTGCACACTGTGTGGTGATGTAAATGATGGCTAGAGTACAGGTTAGAGTGCTGTGTGGAGATGTAAATGATGGCTAGAGAGTACAGGTTAGAGTGCTGTGTGGTGATGTAAATGATGGCTAGAGAGTACAGGTTAGAGTGCACACTGTGTGTTGATATAATTGATGGCTAGAGAGTACAGGTTAGAGTGCTGTGTGGTGATGTAAATGATGGCTAGAGAGTACAGGTTTGAGTGCTCACTGTGTGGTGATGTAAATGATGGCTAGAGAGTACAGGTTAGAGTGCACACTGTGTGGTGATGTAAATGATGGCTAGAGTACAGGTTAGAGTGCTGTGTGGAGATGTAAATGATGGCTAGAGAGTACAGGTTAGAGTGCTCACTGTGTGGTCATGTAAATGATGGCTAGAGAGTACAGGTTAGAGTGCACACTGTGTGGTGATGTAAATGATGGCTAGAGAGTACAGGTTAGAGTGCACACTGTGTGGTGATGTAAATGATGGCTAGAGAATACAGGTTAGAGTGCTGTGTGGTGATGTAAAGGATGGCTAGAGAGTACAGGTTAGAGTGCACACTGTGTGGTGATGTAAATGATGGCTAGAGAGTAGAGGTCAGTGCTGTGTGGTGACGTAAATGATGGCTAGAGAGTAGAGGTTAGAGTGCTCACTGTGTGGTGATGTAAATGATGGCTAGAGAATACAGGTTAGAGTGCTGTGTGGTGATGTAAATGATGGCTAGAGAGTAGAGGTTAGAGTGCTCACTGTGTGGTGATGTAAATGATGGCTAGAGAGTACAGGTTAGAGTGCACACTGTGTGGTGATGTAAATGATGGCTAGAGAGTACAGGTTAGAGTGCACACTGTGGTGATGTAAATGATGGCTAGAGAGTACAGGTTAGAGTGCACACTGTGTGGTGATGTAAATGATGGCTAGAGAATACAGGTTAGAGTGCTCACTGTGTGGTGATGTAAATGATGGCTAGAGAGTAGAGATTAGAGTGCACACTGTGTGGTGATGTAAATGATGGCTAGAGAGTACAGGTTAGAGTGCTGTGTGGTGATGTAAATGATGGCTAGAGAGTAGAGGTCAGAGTGCTCACTGTGTGGTGATGTAAATGATGGCTAGAGAGTACAGGTTAGAGTGCACACTGTGTGGTGATGTAAATGATGGCTAGAGAGTACAGGTTAGAGTGCACACTGTGGTGATGTAAATGATGGCTAGAGAGTACAGGTTAGAGTGCACACTGTGTGGTGATGTAAATGACTGCTAGAGAATACAGGTTAGAGTGCTCACTGTGTGGTGATGTAAATGATGGCTAGAGAGTAGAGATTAGAGTGCACACTGTGTGGTGATGTAAATGATGGCTAGAGAGTACAGGTTAGAGTGCTGTGTGGTGATGTAAATGATGGCTAGAGAGTAGAGGTTAGAGTGCTCACTGTGTGGTGATGTAAATGATGGCTAGAGTACAGGTTAGAGTGCTGTGTGGTGATGTAAATGATGGCTAGAGAGTACAGGTTAGAGTGCTATGTGGTGATGTAAATGATGGCTAGAAAGTAGAGGTTAGAGTGCTCACTGTGTGGTGATGTAAATGATGGCTAGAGAGTACAGGTTAGAGTGCACACTGTGTGGTGATGTAAATGATGGCTAGAGTACAGGTTAGAGTGCTGTGTGGAGATGTAAATGATGGCTAGAGAGTACAGGTTAGAGTGCTGTGTGGTGATGTAAATGATGGCTAGAGAGTACAGGTTAGAGTGCACACTGTGTGTTGATATAATTGATGGCTAGAGAGTACAGGTTAGAGTGCTGTGTGGTGATGTAAATGATGGCTAGAGAGTACAGGTTTGAGTGCTCACTGTGTGGTGATGTAAATGATGGCTAGAGAGTACAGGTTAGAGTGCACACTGTGTGGTGATGTAAATGATGGCTAGAGTACAGGTTAGAGTGCTGTGTGGAGATGTAAATGATGGCTAGAGAGTACAGGTTAGAGTGCTCACTGTGTGGTCATGTAAATGATGGCTAGAGAGTACAGGTTAGAGTGCACACTGTGTGGTGATGTAAATGATGGCTAGAGAGTACAGGTTAGAGTGCACACTGTGTGGTGATGTAAATGATGGCTAGAGAATACAGGTTAGAGTGCTGTGTGGTGATGTAAAGGATGGCTAGAGAGTACAGGTTAGAGTGCACACTGTGTGGTGATGTAAATGATGGCTAGAGAGTAGAGGTCAGTGCTGTGTGGTGACGTAAATGATGGCTAGAGAGTAGAGGTTAGAGTGCTCACTGTGTGGTGATGTAAATGATGGCTAGAGAATACAGGTTAGAGTGCTGTGTGGTGATGTAAATGATGGCTAGAGAGTAGAGGTTAGAGTGCTCACTGTGTGGTGATGTAAATGATGGCTAGAGAGTACAGGTTAGAGTGCACACTGTGTGGTGATGTAAATGATGGCTAGAGAGTACAGGTTAGAGTGCACACTGTGGTGATGTAAATGATGGCTAGAGAGTACAGGTTAGAGTGCACACTGTGTGGTGATGTAAATGATGGCTAGAGAATACAGGTTAGAGTGCTCACTGTGTGGTGATGTAAATGATGGCTAGAGAGTAGAGATTAGAGTGCACACTGTGTGGTGATGTAAATGATGGCTAGAGAGTACAGGTTAGAGTGCTGTGTGGTGATGTAAATGATGGCTAGAGAGTAGAGGTTAGAGTGCTCACTGTGTGGTGATGTAAATGATGGCTAGAGTACAGGTTAGAGTGCTGTGTGGTGATGTAAATGATGGCTAGAGAGTACAGGTTAGAGTGCTATGTGGTGATGTAAATGATGGCTAGAAAGTAGAGGTTAGAGTGCTCACTGTGTGGTGATGTAAATGATGGCTAGAGAGTACAGGTTAGAGTGCACACTGTGTGGTGATGTAAATGATGGCTAGAGTACAGGTTAGAGTGCTGTGTGGAGATGTAAATGATGGCTAGAGAGTACAGGTTAGAGTGCTCACTGTGTGGTCATGTAAATGATGGCTAGAGAGTACAGGTTAGAGTGCACACTGTGTGGTGATGTAAATGATGGCTAGAGAGTACAGGTTAGAGTGCACACTGTGTGGTGATGTAAATGATGGCTAGAGAATACAGGTTAGAGTGCTGTGTGGTGATGTAAAGGATGGCTAGAGAGTACAGGTTAAGAGTGCACACTGTGTGGTGATGTAAATGATGGCTAGAGAGTAGAGGTCAGTGCTGTGTGGTGACGTAAATGATGGCTAGAGAGTAGAGGTTAGAGTGCTCACTGTGTGGTGATGTAAATGATGGCTAGAGAATACAGGTTAGAGTGCTGTGTGGTGATGTAAATGATGGCTAGAGAGTAGAGGTTAGAGTGCTCACTGTGTGGTGATGTAAATGATGGCTAGAGAGTACAGGTTAGAGTGCACACTGTGTGGTGATGTAAATGATGGCTAGAGAGTACAGGTTAGAGTGCACACTGTGGTGATGTAAATGATGGCTAGAGAGTACAGGTTAGAGTGCACACTGTGTGGTGATGTAAATGATGGCTAGAGAATACAGGTTAGAGTGCTCACTGTGTGGTGATGTAAATGATGGCTAGAGAGTACAGGTTAGAGTGCTGTGTGGTGATGTAAATGATGGCTAGAGAGTACAGGTTAGAGTGCTCACTGTGTGGTGATGTAAATGATGGCTAGAGTACAGGTTAGAGTGCTGTGTGGTGATGTAAATGATGGCTAGAGAGTACAGGTTAGAGTGCAATGTGGTGATGTAAATGATGGCTAGAAAGTAGAGGTTAGAGTGCTCACTGTGTGGTGATGTAAATGATGGCTAGAGAGTACAGGTTAGAGTGCACACTGTGTGGTGATGTAAATGATGGCTAGAGAGTACAGGTTAGAGTGCACACTGTGTGGTGATGTAAATGATGGCTAGAGAATACAGGTTAGAGTGCTGTGTGGTGATGTAAATGATGGCTAGAGAGTAGAGGTTAGAGTGCTCACTGTGTGGTGATGTAAATGATAGCTAGAGAGTAGAGGTTAGAGTGCTCACTGTGTGGTGATGTAAATTATAGCTAGAGAGTACAGGTTAGAGTGCTGTGTGGTGATGTAAATGATGGCTAGAGAGTACAGGTTAGAGTTCTGTGTGGTGATGTAAATGATGGCTAGAGAGTAGAGGTTAGAGTGCTCACTGTGTGGTGATGTAAATGATGGCTAGAGAGTACAGGTTAGAGTGTTGTGTGGTGATGTAAATGATGGCCAGAAAGTACAGGTTAGAGTGCTGTGTGGTGATGTAAATGATGGCTAGAGAGTACAGGTTAGAGTTATGTGTGTTGATGTAAATGATGGCTAGAGAGTAGAGGTTAGAGTGCTCACTGTGTGGAAATGTAAATGATGGCTAGAGTACAGGTTAGATTGCTGTGTGGTGATGTAAATGATGGCTAGAGAGTACAGGTTAGAGTGCTGTGTGGTGATGTAAATGATGGCTAGAGAGTACAGGTTAGAGTGCTCACTGTGTGGTGATGTAAATGATGGCTAGAGAGTACAGGTTAGAGTGCTCACTGTGTGGTGATGTAAATGATGGCTAGAGAGTACAGGTTAGAGTGCACACTGTGTGGTGATGTAAATGATGGCTAGAGAGTACAGGTTAGAGTGCACACTGTGTGGTGATGTAAATGATGGCTAGAGAATACAGGTTAGAGTGCTCACTGTGTGGTGATGTAAATGATGGCTAGAGAGTAGAGATTAGAGTGCACACTGTGTGGTGATGTAAATGATGCCTAGAGAGTACAGGTTAGAGTGCTGTGTGGTGATGTAAATGATGGCTAGAGAGTACAGGTTAGAGTGCTCACTGTGTTGTGATGTAAATGATGGCTAGAGAGTACAGGTTAGAGTTCACACTGTGTGGTGATGTAAATTATAGCTAGAGAGTACAGGTTAGAGTACTGTGTGGTGATGTAAAGGATGGCTAGAGAGTACAGGTTAGAGTGCACACTGTGTGGTGATGTAAATGATGGCTAGAGAGTAGAGGTCAGTGCTGTGTGGTGATGTAAATGATGGCTAGAGAGTAGAGGTTAGAGTGCTGTGTGGTGACGTAAATGATGGCTAGAGAGTAGAGGTTAGAGTGCTCACTGTGTGGTGATGTAAATGATGGCTAGAGAATACAGGTTAGAGTGCTGTGTGGTGATGTAAATGATGGCTAGAGAGTAGAGGTTAGAGTGCTCACTGTGTGGTGATGTAAATGATAGCTAGAAAGTAGAGGTTAGAGTGCTCACTGTGTGGTGATGTAAATTATAGCTAGAGAGTACAGGTTAGAGTGCCATGTGGTGATGTAAATGATGGCTAGACAGCAGAGGTCAGAGTGCTGTGTGGTGATGTAAAGGATGGCTAGAGAGTACAGGTTAGAGTGCACACTGTGTGGTGATGTAAATGATGGCTAGAGAGTAGAGGTCAGTGCTGTGTGGTGATGTAAATGATGGCTAGAGTGTAGAGGTTAGAGTGCTGTGTGGTGACGTAAATGATGGCTAGAGAGTAGAGGTTAGAGTGCTCACTGTGTGGTGACGTAAATGATGGCTAGAGAATACAGGTTAGAGTGCTGTGTGGTGATGTAAATGATGGCTAGAGAGTAGAGGTTAGAGTGCTCACTGTGTGGTGATGTAAATGATAGCTAGAGAGTAGAGGTTAGAGTGCTCACTGTGTGGTGATGTAAATTATAGCTAGAGAGTACAGGTTAGAGTGCTGTGTGGTGACGTAAATGATGCCTAGAGAGTACAGGTTAGAGTGCTGTGTGGTGATGTAAATGATGGCTAGAGAGTAGAGGTTAGAGTTCTGTGTGGTGATGTAAATGATGACTAGAGAGTAGAGGTTAGAGTGCTCACTGTGTGGTGATGTAAATGATGGCTAGAGTACAGGTTAGAGTGCTGTGTGGTGATGTAAATGATGGCTAGAGAGTACAGGTTAGAGTGCTGTGTGGTGATGTAAATGATGGCTAGAGAGTACAGGTTAGAGTGCACACTGTGTGGTGATGTAAATGATGGCTAGAGAGTACAGGTTAGAGTGCACACTGTGTGGTGATGTAAATGATGGCTAGAGAATACAGGTTAGAGTGCTGTGTGGTGATGTAAATGATGGCTAGAGAGTAGAGATTAGAGTGCACACTGTGTGGTGATGTAAATGATGGCTAGAGAGTACAGGTTAGAGTGCTGTGTGGTGATGTAAATGATGGCTAGAGAGTACAGGTTTGAGTGCTCACTGTGTGGTGATGTAAATGATGGCTAGAGAGTACAGGTTAAAGTGCACACTTTGTGGTGATGTAAATGATGGCTAGAGAGTACAGGTTAGAGTGCACACTGTGTGGTGATGTAAATGATGGCTAGAGAATACAGGTTAGAGTGCTGTGTGGTGATGTAAATGATGGCTAGAGAGTAGAGATTAGAGTGCAGACTGTGTGGTGATGTAAATGATGGCTAGAGAGTAAAGGTTAGAGTGCTGTGTGGTGATGTAAATGATGGCTAGAGAGTAGAGGTTAGAGTGCTCACTGTGTGGTGATGTAAATGATGGCTAGAGTACAGGTTAGAGTGCTGTGTGGAGATGTAAATGATGGCTAGAGAGTACAGGTTAGAGTGCTGTGTGGTCATGTAAATGATGGCTAGAGAGTACAGGTTAGAGTGCTCACTGTGTGGTGATGTAAATGATGGCTAGAGAGTACAGGTTAGAGTGCACACTGTGTGGTGATGTAAATGATGGCTAGAGAGTACAGGTTAGAGTGCACACTGTGTGGTGATGTAAATGATGGCTAGAGAATACAGGTTAGAGTGCTGTGTGGTGATGTAAAGGATGGCTAGCGAGTACAGGTTAGAGTGCACACTGTGTGGTGATGTAAATGATGGCTAGAGAGTAGAGGTCAGTGCTGTGTGGTGACGTAAATGATGGCTAGAGAGTAGAGGTTAGAGTGCTCACTGTGTGGTGATGTAAATGATGGCTAGAGAATACAGGTTAGAGTGCTGTGTGGTGATGTAAATGATGGCTAGAGAGTACAGGTTAGAGTGCACACTGTGTGGTGTTGTAAATGATGGCTAGAGAGTAGAGGTCAGTGCTGTGTGGTGATGTAAATGATGGCTAGAGAGTAGAGGTTAGAGTGCTGTGTGGTGACGTAAATGATGGCAAGAGGGTAGAGGTTAGAGTGCTCACTGTGTGGTGATGTAAATGATGGCTAGAGAATACAGGTTAGAGTGCTGTGAGGTGATGTAAATGATGGCTAGAGAGTAGAGGTTAGAGTGCTCACTGTGTGGTGATGTAAATGATAGCTAGAAAGTAGAGGTTAGAGTGCTCACTGTGTGGTGATGTAAATTATAGCTAGAGAGTACAGGTTAGAGTGCTGTGTGGTGATGTAAATGATGGCTAGACAGCAGAGGTCAGAGTGCTGTGTGGTGATGTAAAGGATGGCTAGAGAGTACAGGTTAGAGTGCACACTGTGTGGTGACGTAAATGATGGCTAGAGAGTAGAGGTCAGTGCTGTGTGGTGATGTAAATGATGGCTAGAGAGTAGAGGTTAGAGTGCTGTGTGGTGACGTAAATGATGGCTAGAGAGTAGAGGTTAGAGTGCTCACTGTGTGGTGATGTAAATGATGGCTAGAGAATACAGGTTAGAGTGCTGTGTGGTGATGTAAATGATGGCTAGAGAGTAGAGGTTAGAGTGCTCACTGTGTGGTGATGTAAATGATGGCTAGAGAGTACAGGTTAGAGTGCTGTGTGGTGATGTAAATGATGGCCAGAGAGTACAGGTTAGAGTTCTGTGTGTTGATGTAAATGATGGCTAGAGAGTAGAGGTTAGAGTGCTCACTGTGTGGAAATGTAAATGATGGCTAGAGTACAGGTTAGATTGCTGTGTGGTGATGTAAATGATGGCTAGAGAGCACAGGTTAGAGTGCTGTGTGGTGATGTAAATGATGGCTAGAGAGTACAGGTTAGAGTGCACACTGTGTGGTGATATAATTGATGGCTAGAGAGTACAGGTTAGTGTTCACTGTGTGGTGATGTAAATGATGGCTAGAGAGTACAGGTTAGAGTGCACACTGTGTGGTGATGTATATGATGGCTAGAGAGTAGAGATTAGAGTGCACACTGTGTGGTGATGTATATGATGGCTAGAGAGTACAGGTTAGAGTGCTCACTGTGTGGTGATGTAAATAATAGCTAGAGAGTACAGGTTAGAGTGCTGTGTGGTGATGTAAAGGATGGCTAGAGAGTACAGGTTAGAGTGCACACTGTGTGGTGATGTAAATGATGGCTAGAGAGTACAGGTCAGTGCTGTGTGGTGATGTAAATGATGGCTAGAGAGTAGAGGTTAGAGTGCTGTGTGGTGACGTAAATGATGGCTAGAGAGTAGAGGTTAGAGTGCTGTGTGGTGATGTAAATGATGGCTAGAGAGTAGAGGTTAGAGTGCTCACTGTGTGGTGATGTAAATGATAGCTAGAAAGTAGAGGTTAGAGTGCTCACTGTGTGGTGATGTAAATTATAGCCAGAGAGTACAGGTTAGAGTGCCGTGTGGTGATGTAAATGATGGCTAGACAGCAGAGGTCAGAGTGCTGTGTGGTGATGTAAAGGATAGCTAGAGAGTACAGGTTAGAGTGCACACTGTGTGGTGATGTAAATGATGGCTAGAGAGTAGAGGTTAGAGTGCTCACTGTGTGGTGATGTAAATGATGGCTAGAGAGTACAGGTTAGAGTGCTGTGTGGTGATGTAAATGATGGCCAGAGAGTACAGGTTAGAGTTCTGTGTGTTGATGTAAATGATGGCTAGAGAGTAGAGGTTAGAGTGCTCACTGTGTGGTGATGTAAATGATGGCTAGAGTACAGGTTAGATTGCTGTGTGGTGATGTAAATGATGGCTAGAGAGTACAGGTTAGAGTGCTGTGTGGTGATGTAAATGATGGCTAGAGAGTACAGGTTAGAGTGCTCACTGTGTGGTGATATAATTGATGGCTAGAGAGTACAGGTTAGTGTTCACTGTGTGGTGATGTAAATGATGGCTAGAGAGTAGAGGTTAGAGTGCTCACTGTGTGGTGATGTAAAGGATGGCTAGAGAGTACAGGTTAGAGTGCACACTGTGTGGTGATGTAAATGATGGCTAGAGAGTAGAGGTCAGTGCTGTGTGGAGATGTAAATGATGGCTAGAGAGTACAGGTTAGAGTGCTGTGTGGTGATGTAAAGGATGGCTAGAGAGTACAGGTTAGAGTGCACACTGTGTGGTGATGTAAATGATGGCTAGAGAGTACAGGTCAGTGCTGTGTGGTGATGTAAATGATGGCTAGAGAGTAGAGGTTAGAGTGCTGTGTGGTGACGTAAATGATGGCTAGAGAGTAGAGGTTAGAGTGCTGTGTGGTGATGTAAATGATGGCTAGAGAGTAGAGGTTAGAGTGCTCACTGTGTGGTGATGTAAATGATAGCTAGAAAGTAGAGGTTAGAGTGCTCACTGTGTGGTGATGTAAATTATAGCCAGAGAGTACAGGTTAGAGTGCCGTGTGGTGATGTAAATGATGGCTAGACAGCAGAGGTCAGAGTGCTGTGTGGTGATGTAAAGGATAGCTAGAGAGTACAGGTTAGAGTGCACACTGTGTGGTGATGTAAATGATGGCTAGAGAGTAGAGGTCAGTGCTGTGTGGTGATGTAAATGATGGCTAGAGTGTAGAGGTTAGAGTGCTGTGTGGTGACGTAAATGATGGCTAGAGAGTAGAGGTTAGATTGCTCACTGTGGGGTGACGTAAATGATGGCTAGAGAATACAGGTTAGAGTGCTGTGTGGTGATGTAAATGATGGCTAGAGAGTAGAGGTTAGAGTGCTCACTGTGTGGTGATGTAAATGATAGCTAGAGAGTAGAGGTTAGAGTGCTCACTGTGTGGTGATGTAAATTATAGCTAGAGAGTACAGGTTAGAGTGCTGTGTGGTGACGTAAATGATGGCTAGAGAGTACAGGTTAGAGTGCTGTGTGGTGATGTAAATGATGGCTAGAGAGTAGAGGTTAGAGTTCTGTGTGGTGATGTAAATGATGACTAGAGAGTAGAGGTTAGAGTGCTCACTGTGTGGTGATGTAAATGATGGCTAGAGTACAGGTTAGAGTGCTGTGTGGTGATGTAAATGATGGCTAGAGAGTACAGGTTAGAGTGCTGTGTGGTGATGTAAATGATGGCTAGAGAGTACAGGTTAGAGTGCACACTGTGTGTTGATATAATTGATGGCTAGAGAGTACAGGTTAGAGTGCTGTGTGGTGATGTAAATGATGGCTAGAGAGTACAGGTTTGAGTGCTCACTGTGTGGTGATGTAAATGATGGCTAGAGAGTACAGGTTAGAGTGCACACTGTGTGGTGATGTAAATGATGGCTAGAGAGTACAGGTTAGAGTGCACACTGTGTGGTGATGTAAATGATGGCTAGAGAATACAGGTTAGAGTGCTGTGTGGTGATGTAAATGATGGCTAGAGAGTAGAGATTAGAGTGCACACTGTGTGGTGATGTAAATGATGGCTAGAGAGTACAGGTTAGAGTGCTGTGTGGTGATGTAAATGATGGCTAGAGAGTAGAGGTTAGAGTGCTCACTGTGTGGTGATGTAAATGATGGCTAGAGTAAAGGTTAGAGTGCTGTGTGGAGATGTAAATGATGGCTAGAGAGTACAGGTTAGAGTGCTGTGTGGTCATGTAAATGATGGCTAGAGAGTACAGGTTAGAGTGCTCACTGTGTGGTGATGTAAATGATGGCTAGAGAGTACATGTTAGAGTGCACACTGTGTGGTGATGTAAATGATGGCTAGAGAGTACAGGTTAGAGTGCACACTGTGTGGTGATGTAAATGATGGCTGGAGAATACAGGTTAGAGTGCTGTGTGGTGATGTAAAGGATGGCTAGAGAGTACAGGTTAGAGTGCACACTGTGTGGTGATGTAAATGATGGCTAGAGAGTAGAGGTCAGTGCTGTGTGGTGACGTAAATGATGGCTAGAGAGTAGAGGTTAGAGTGCTCACCGTGTGGTGATGTAAATGATGGCTAGAGAATACAGGTTAGAGTGCTGTGTGGTGATGTAAATGATGGCTAGAGAGTACAGCTTAGAGTGCTCACTGTGTGGTGATGTAAATGATAGCTAGAAAGTAGAGGTTAGAGTGCTCACTGTGTGGTGATGTAAATGATAGCTAGAAAGTAGAGGTTAGAGTGCTCACTGTGTGGTGATGTAAATGATGGCTAGAGAGTACAGGTTAGAGTGCACACTGTGTGGTGATGTAAATGATGGCTAGAGAGTAGAGGTCAGTGCTGTGTGGTGATGTAAATGATGGCTAGAGAGTAGAGGTTAGAGTGCTGTGTGGTGACGTAAATGATGGCAAGAGAGTAGAGGTTAGAGTGCTCACTGTGTAGTGATGTAAATGATGGCTAGAGAATACAGGTTAGAGTGCAGTGTGGTGATGTAAATGATGGCTAGAGAGTAGAGGTTAGAGTGCTCACTGTGTGGTGATGTAAAGGATGGCTAGAGAGTACAGGTTAGAGTGCACACTGTGTGGTGATGTAAATGATGGCTAGAGAGTACAGGTCAGTGCTGTGTGGTGATGTAAATGATGGCTAGAGAGTAGAGGTTAGAGTGCTGTGTGGTGACGTAAATGATGGCTAGACAGTAGAGGTTAGAGTGCTGTGTGGTGATGTAAATGATGGCTAGAGAGTACAGGTTAGAGTTCTGTGTGGTGATGTAAATGATGGCTAGTAGAGAGTAGAGGTTAGAGTGCTCACTGTGTGGTGATGTAAATGATGGCTAGAGAGTACAGGTTAGAGTGCTGTGTGGTGATGTAAATGATGGCTAGACAGCAGAGGTCAGAGTGCTGTGTGGTGATGTAAAGGATGGCTAGAGAGTACAGGTTAGAGTGCACACTGTGTGGTGATGTAAATGATGGCTAGAGAGTAGAGGTCAGTGCTGTGTGGTGATGTAAATGATGGCTAGAGAGTAGAGGTTAGAGTGCTGTGTGGTGACGTAAATGATGGCTAGAGAGTAGAGGTTAGAGTGCTCACTGTGTGGTGATGTAAATGATGGCTAGAGAATACAGGTTAGAGTGCTGTGTGGTGATGTAAATGATGGCTAGAGAGTAGAGGTTAGAGTGCTCACTGTGTGGTGATGTAAATGATGGCTAGAGAGTACAGGTTAGAGTGCTGTGTGGTGATGTAAATGATGGCCAGAGAGTACAGGTTAGAGTTCTGTGTGTTGATGTAAATGATGGCTAGAGAGTAGAGGTTAGAGTGCTCACTGTGTGGAAATGTAAATGATGGCTAGAGTACAGGTTAGATTGCTGTGTGGTGATGTAAATGATGGCTAGAGAGTACAGGTTAGAGTGCTGTGTGGTGATGTAAATGATGGCTAGAGAGTACAGGTTAGAGTGCACACTGTGTGGTGATATAATTGATGGCTAGAGAGTACAGGTTAGAGTGTTCACTGTGTGGTGATGTAAATGATGGCTAGAGAGTACAGGTTAGAGTGCTCACTGAGTGGTGATGTAAATGATGGCTAGAGAGTACAGGTTAGAGTGCACACTGTGTGGTGATGTAAATGATGGCTAGAGAATACAGGTTAGAGTGCTCACTGTGTGGTGATGTATATGATGGCTAGAGAGTAGAGATTAGAGTGCACACTGTGTGGTGATGTAAATGATGGCTAGAGAGTACAGGTTAGAGTGCTCACTGTGTTGTGATGTAAATGATGGCTAGAGAGTACAGGTTAGAGTTCACACTGTGTGGTGATGTAAATTATAGCTAGAGAGTACAGGTTAGAGTGCTGTGTGGTGATGTAAAGGATGGCTAGAGAGTACAGGTTAGAGTGCACACTGTGTGGTGATGTAAATGATGGCTAGAGAGTAGAGGTCAGTGCTGTGTGGTGATGTAAATGATGGCTAGAGAGTAGAGGTTAGAGTGCTGTGTGGTGACGTAAATGATGGCTAGAGAGTAGAGGTTAGAGTACTCACTGTGTGGTGATGTAAATGATGGCTAGAGAATACAGGTTAGAGTGCTGTGTGGTGATGTAAATGATGGCTAGAGAGTAGAGGTTAGAGTGCTCACTGTGTGGTGATGTAAATGATAGCTAGAAAGTAGAGGTTAGAGTGCTCACTGTGTGGTGATGTAAATTATAGCTAGAGAGTACAGGTTAGAGTGCCGTGTGGTGATGTAAATGATGGCT
The DNA here is from genome assembly GCA_022114975.2 of Lampris megalopsis. NCBI lineage: Eukaryota > Metazoa > Chordata > Actinopteri > Lampriformes > Lampridae > Lampris > Lampris megalopsis. The sequence goes on from JAJHIY020000936.1 coordinate 3,273,556, forward strand.
AGACAGCAGAGGTCAGAGTGCTGTGTGGTGATGTAAAGGATGGCTAGAGAGTACAGGTTAGAGTGCACACTGTGTGGTGATGTAAATGATGGCTAGAGAGTAGAGGTCAGTGCTGTGTGGTGATGTAAATGATGGCTAGAGTGTAGAGGTTAGAGTGCTGTGTGGTGATGTAAATGATGGCTAGAGAGTAGAGGTTAGAGTGCTCACTGTGTGGTGACGTAAATGATGGCTAGAGAATACAGGTTAGAGTGCTGTGTGGTGATGTAAATGATGGCTAGAGAGTAGAGGTTAGAGTGCTCACTGTGTGGTGATGTAAATGATAGCTAGAGAGTAGAGGTCAGTGCTGTGTGGTGATGTAAATGATGGCTAGAGAGTAGAGGTTAGAGTGCTGTGTGGTGACGTAAATGATGGCAAGAGAGTAGAGGTTAGAGTGCTCACTGTGTAGTGATGTAAATGATGGCTAGAGAATACAGGTTAGAGTGCTGTGTGGTGATGTAAATGATGGCTAGAGAGTAGAGGTTAGAGTGCTCACTGTGTGGTGATGTAAAGGATGGCTAGAGAGTACAGGTTAGAGTGCACACTGTGTGGTGATGTAAATGATGGCTAGAGAGTAGAGGTCAGTGCTGTGTGGTGATGTAAATGATGGCTAGAGAGTAGAGGTTAGAGTGCTGTGTGGTGACGTAAATGATGGCAAGAGAGTAGAGGTTAGAGTGCTCACTGTGTAGTGATGTAAATGATGGCTAGAGAATACAGGTTAGAGTGCTGTGTGGTGATGTAAATGATGGCTAGAGAGTAGAGGTTAGAGTGCTCACTGTGTGGTGATGTAAAGGATGGCTAGAGAGTACAGGTTAGAGTGCACACTGTGTGGTGATGTAAATGATGGCTAGAGAGTAGAGGTCAGTGCTGTGTGGTGATGTAAATGATGGCTAGAGAGTAGAGGTTAGAGTGCTGTGTGATGACGTAAATGATGGCTAGAGAGTAGAGGTTAGAGTGCTCACTGTGTGGTGATGTAAATGATGGCTAGAGAATACAGGTTAGAGTGCTGTGTGGTGATGTAAATGATGGCTAGAGAGTAGAGGTTAGAGTGCTCACTGTGTGGTGATGTAAATGATGGCCAGAGAGTACAGGTTAGAGTTCTGTGTGTTGATGTAAATGATGGCTAGAGAGTAGAGGTTAGAGTGCTCACTGTGTGGAAATGTAAATGATGGCTAGAGTACAGGTTAGAGTGCTCACTGTGTGGTGATGTAAATGATGGCTAGAGAGTACAGGTTAGAGTGCTGTGTGGTGATGTAAATGATGGCTAGAGAGTACAGGTTAGAGTGCACACTGTGTGGTGATATAATTGATGGCTAGAGAGTACAGGTTAGAGTGTTCACTGTGTGGTGATGTAAATGATGGCTAGAGAGTACAGGTTAGAGTGCTCACTGTGTGGTGATGTAAATGATGGCTAGAGAGTACAGGTTAGAGTGCACACTGTGTGGTGATGTAAATGATGGCTAGAGAATACAGGTTAGAGTGCTCACTGTGTGGTGATGTATATGATGGCTAGAGAGTAGAGATTAGAGTGCACACTGTGTGGTGATGTAAATGATGGCTAGAGAGTACAGGTTAGAGTGCTCACCGTGTTGTGATGTAAATGATGGCTAGAGAGTACAGGTTAGAGTTCACACTGTGTGGTGATGTAAATTATAGCTAGAGAGTACAGGTTAGAGTGCTGTGTGGTGATGTAAAGGATGGCTAGAGAGTAGAGGTTAGAGTGCTCACTGTGTGGTGATGTAAAGGATGGCTAGAGAGTACAGGTTAGAGTGCACACTGTGTGGTGATGTAAATGATGGCTAGAGAGTAGAGGTCAGTGCTGTGTGGTGATGTAAATGATGGCTAGAGAGTAGAGGTTAGAGTGCTGTGTGATGACGTAAATGATGGCTAGACAGTAGAGGTTAGAGTGCTGTGTGGTGATGTAAATGATGGCTAGAGAGTACAGGTTAGAGTTCTGTGTGGTGATGTAAATGATGGCTAGTAGAGAGTAGAGTTAGAGTGCTCACTGTGTGGTGATGTAAATGATGGCTAGAGAGTACAGGTTAGAGTGCTGTGTGGTGATGTAAATGATGGCTAGACAGCAGAGGTCAGAGTGCTGTGTGGTGATGTAAAGGATGGCTAGAGAGTACAGGTTAGAGTGCACACTGTGTGGTGATGTAAATGATGGCTAGAGAGTAGAGGTCAGTGCTGTGTGGTGATGTAAATGATGGCTAGAGAGTAGAGGTTAGAGTGCTCACTGTGTGGTGATGTAAATGATGGCTAGAGAATACAGGTTAGAGTGCTGTGTGGTGATGTAAATGATGGCTAGAGAGTAGAGGTTAGAGTGCTCACTGTGTGGTGATGTAAATGATGGCCAGAGAGTACAGGTTAGAGTTCTGTGTGTTGATGTAAATGATGGCTAGAGAGTAGAGGTTAGAGTGCTCACTGTGTGGAAATGTAAATGATGGCTAGAGTACAGGTTAGAGTGCTCACTGTGTGGTGATGTAAATGATGGCTAGAGAGTACAGGTTAGAGTGCTGTGTGGTGATGTAAATGATGGCTAGAGAGTACAGGTTAGAGTGCACACTGTGTGGTGATATAATTGATGGCTAGAGAGTACAGGTTAGAGTGTTCACTGTGTGGTGATGTAAATGATGGCTAGAGAGTACAGGTTAGAGTGCTCACTGTGTGGTGATGTAAATGATGGCTAGAGAGTACAGGTTAGAGTGCACACTGTGTGGTGATGTAAATGATGGCTAGAGAATACAGGTTAGAGTGCTCACTGTGTGGTGATGTATATGATGGCTAGAGAGTAGAGATTAGAGTGCACACTGTGTGGTGATGTAAATGATGGCTAGAGAGTACAGGTTAGAGTGCTCACCGTGTTGTGATGTAAATGATGGCTAGAGAGTACAGGTTAGAGTTCACACTGTGTGGTGATGTAAATTATAGCTAGAGAGTACAGGTTAGAGTGCTGTGTGGTGATGTAAAGGATGGCTAGAGAGTACAGGTTAGAGTGCACACTGTGTGGTGATGTAAATGATGGCTAGAGAGTAGAGGTCAGTGCTGTGTGGTGATGTAAATGATGGCTAGAGAGTAGAGGTTAGAGTGCTATGTGGTGACGTAAATGATGGCTAGAGAGTAGAGGTTAGAGTGCTCACTGTGTGGTGATGTAAATGATGGCTAGAGAATACAGGTTAGAGTGCTGTGTGATGATGTAAATGATGGCTAGAGAGTAGAGGTTAGAGTGCTCACTGTGTGGTGATGTAAATGATAGCTAGAAAGTAGAGGTTAGAGTGCTCACTGTGTGGTGATGTAAATTATAGCTAGAGAGTACAGGTTAGAGTGCCGTGTGGTGATGTAAATGATGGCTAGACAGCAGAGGTCAGAGTGGTGTGTGGTGATGTAAAGGATGGCTAGAGAGTACAGGTTAGAGTGCACACTGTGTGGTGATGTAAATGATGGCTAGAGAGTAGAGGTCAGTGCTGTGTGGTGATGTAAATGATGGCTAGAGTGTAGAGGTTAGAGTGCTGTGTGGTGACGTAAATGATGGCTAGAGAGTAGAGGTTAGAGTGCTCACTGTGTGGTGACGTAAATGATGGCTAGAGAATACAGGTTAGAGTGCTGTGTGGTGATGTAAATGATGGCTAGAGAGTAGAGGTTAGAGTGCTCACTGTGTGGTGATGTAAATGATAGCTAGAGAGTAGAGGTTAGAGTGCTCACTGTGTGGTGATGTAAATTATAGCTAGAGAGTACAGGTTAGAGTGCTGTGTGGTGACGTAAATGATGGCTAGAGAGTACAGGTTAGAGTGCTGTGTGGTGATGTAAATGATGGCTAGAGAGTAGAGGTTAGAGTTCTGTGTGGTGATGTAAATGATGACTAGAGAGGAGAGGTTAGAGTGCTCACTGTGTGGTGATGTAAATGATGGCTAGAGTACAGGTTAGAGTGCTGTGTGGTGATGTAAATGATGGCTAGAGAGTACAGGTTAGAGTGCACACTGTGTGGTGATGTAAATGATGGCTAGAGAGTACAGGTTAGAGTGCACACTGTGTGGTGATGTAAATGATGGCTAGAGAATACAGGTTAGAGTGCTGTGTGGTGATGTAAATGATGGCTAGAGAGTAGAGATTAGAGTGCACACTGTGTGGTGATGTAAATGATGGCTAGAGAGTACAGGTTAGAGTGCTGTGTGGTGATGTAAATGATGGCTAGAGAGTAGAGGTTAGAGTGCTCACTGTGTGGTGATGTAAATGATGGCTAGAGTACAGGTTAGAGTGCTGTGTGGAGATGTAAATGATGCCTAGAGAGTACAGGTTAGAGTGCACACTGTGTGGTGATGTAAATGATGGCTGGAGAATACAGGTTAGAGTGCTGTGTGGTGATGTAAAGGATGGCTAGAGAGTACAGGTTAGAGTGCACACTGTGTGGTGACGTAAATGATGGCTAGAGAGTAGAGGTTAGAGTGCTCACTATGTGGTGATGTAAATGATGGCTAGAGAATACAGGTTAGAGTGCTGTGTGGTGATGTAAATGATGGCTAGAGAGTACAGGTTAGAGTGCTCACTGTGTGGTGATGTAAATGATGCCTAGAGAGTACAGGTTAGAGTGCTCACTGTGTGGTGATGTAAATGATGGCTAGAGAGTACAGGTTAGAGTGCACACTGTGTGGTGATGTAAATGATGCCTAGAGAGTACAGGTTAGAGTGCACACTGTGTGGTGATGTAAATGATGGCTGGAGAATACAGGTTAGAGTGCTGTGTGGTGATGTAAAGGATGGCTAGAGAGTACAGGTTAGAGTGCACACTGTGTGGTGACGTAAATGATGGCTAGAGAGTAGAGGTTAGAGTGCTCACTATGTGGTGATGTAAATGATGGCTAGAGAATACAGGTTAGAGTGCTGTGTGGTGATGTAAATGATGGCTAGAGAGTACAGGTTAGAGTGCTCACTGTGTGGTGATGTAAATGATCGCTAGAAAGTAGAGGTTAGAGTGCTCACTGTGTGGTGATGTAAATGATAGCTAGAAAGTAGAGGTTAGAGTGCTCACTGTGTGGTGATGTAAATGATGGCTAGAGAGTACATGTTAGAGTGCACACTGTGTGGTGATGTAAATGATGGCTAGAGAGTAGAGGTCAGTGCTGTGTGGTGATGTAAATGATGGCTAGAGAGTAGAGGTTAGAGTGCTGTGTGGTGACGTAAATGATGGCAAGAGAGTAGAGGTTAGAGTGCTCACTGTGTAGTGATGTAAATGATGGCTAGAGAATACAGGTTAGAGTGCTGTGTGGTGATGTAAATGATGGCTAGAGAGTAGAGGTTAGAGTGCTCACTGTGTGGTGATGTAAATGATGGCTAGAGGGTAGAGGTTAGAGTGCTCACTGTGTGGTGATGTAAATTATAGCTAGAGGGTACAGGTTAGAGTGCTGTGTGGTGATGTAAATGATGGCTAGACAGCAGAGGCCAGAGTGCTGTGTGGTGATGTAAAGGATGGCTAGAGAGTACAGGTTAGAGTGCACACTGTGTGGTGATGTAAATGATAGCTAGAGAGTAGAGGTTAGAGTGCTCACTGTGTGGTGATGTAAATTACAGCTAGAGAGTAGAGGTTAGAGTGCTGTGTGGTGACGTAAATGATGGCTAGACAGTAGAGGTTAGAGTGCTGTGTGGTGATGTAAATGATGGCTAGAGAGTACAGGTTAGAGTTCTGTGTGGTGATGTAAATGATGGCTAGTAGAGAGTAGAGGTTAGAGTGCTCACTGTGTGGTGATGTAAATGATGGCTAGAGAGTACAGGTTAGAGTGCTGTGTGGTGATGTAAATGATGGCTAGACAGCAGAGGTCAGAGTGCTGTGTGGTGATGTAAAGGATGGCTAGAGAGTACAGGTTAGAGTGCACACTGTGTGGTGATGTAAATGATGGCTAGAGAGTAGAGGTCAGTGCTGTGTGGAGATGTAAATGATGGCTAGAGAGTAGAGGTTAGAGTGCTGTGTGGTGACGTAAATGTTGGCTAGAGAGTAGAGGTTAGAGTGCTCACTGTGTGGTGATGTAAATGATGGCTAGAGAATACAGGTTAGAGTGCTGTGTGGTGATGTAAATGATGGCTAAAGAGTAGAGGTTAGAGTGCTCACTGTGTGGTGATGTAAATGATAGCTAGAGAGTAGAGGTTAGAGTGCTCACTGTGTGGTGATGTAAATTATAGCTAGAGAGTACAGGTTAGAGTGCTGTGTGGTGATGTAAATGATGGCTAGAGAGTACAGGTTAGAGTGCTGTGTGGTGATGTAAATGATGGCTAGAGAGTAGAGGTTAGAGTTCTGTGTGGTGATGTAAATCATGGCTAGAGAGTAGAGGTTAGAGTGCTCACTGTGTGGTGATGTAAATGATGGCTAGAGTAGAGGTTAGAGTGCTGTGTGGTGATGTAAATGATGGCTAGAGAGTACAGGTTAGAGTGCACACTGTGTGGTGATGTAAATGATGGCTAGAGAGTACAGGTTAGAGTGCACACTGTGTGGTGATGTAAATGATGGCTAGAGAATACAGGTTAGAGTGCTCACTGTGTGGTGATGTAAATGATGGCTAGAGAGTAGAGGTTAGAGTTCTGTGTGGTGATGTAAATGATGACTAGAGAGTAGAGGTTAGAGTGCTCACTGTGTGGTGATGTAAATGATGGCTAGAGTACAGGTTAGAGTGCTGTGTGGTGATGTAAATGATGGCTAGAGAGTACAGGTTAGAGTGCACACTGTGTGGTGATGTAAATGATGGCTAGAGAGTACAGGTTAGAGTGCACACTGTGTGGTGATGTAAATGATGGCTAGAGAATACAGGTTAGAGTGCTGTGTGGTGATGTAAATGATGGCTAGAGAGTAGAGATTAGAGTGCACACTGTGTGGTGATGTAAATGATGGCTAGAGAGTACAGGTTAGAGTGCTGTGTGGTGATGTAAATGATGGCTAGAGAGTAGAGGTTAGAGTGCTCACTGTGTGGTGATGTAAATGATGGCTAGAGAATACAGGTTAGAGTGCTGTGTGGTGATGTAAATGATGGCTAGAGAGTAGAGGTTAGAGTGCTGTGTGGTGATGTAAATGATGGCTAGAGAGTACAGGTTAGAGTGCTCACTGTGTGGTGATGTAAATGATGGCTAGAGAGTACAGGTTAGAGTGCACACTGTGTGGTGATGTAAATGATGGCTAGAGAGTAGAGGTTAGAGTGCTCACTGTGTGGTGATGTAAATGATGGCTAGAGAATACAGGTTAGAGTGCTGTGTGGTGATGTAAATGATGGCTAGAGAGTAGAGGTTAGAGTGCTCACTGTGTGGTGATGTAAATGATAGCTAGAGAGTAGAGGTTAGAGTGCTCACTGTGTGGTGATGTAAATTATAGCTAGAGAGTACAGGTTAGAGTGCTGTGTGGTGATGTAAATGATGGCTAGACAGCAGAGGTCAGAGTGGTGTGTGGTGATGTAAAGGATGGCTAGAGAGTACAGGTTAGAGTGCACACTGTGTGGTGATGTAAATGATGGCTAGAGAGTAGAGGTCAGTGCTGTGTGGTGATGTAAATGATGGCTAGAGTGTAGAGGTTAGAGTGCTGTGTGGTGACGTAAATGATGGCTAGAGAGTAGAGGTTAGAGTGCTCACTGTGTGGTGACGTAAATGATGGCTAGAGAATACAGGTTAGAGTGCTGTGTGGTGATGTAAATGATGGCTAGAGAGTAGAGGTTAGAGTGCTCACTGTGTGGTGATGTAAATGATAGCTAGAGAGTAGAGGTTAGAGTGCTCACTGTGTGGTGATGTAAATTATAGCTAGAGAGTACAGGTTAGAGTGCTGTGTGGTGATGTAAATGATGGCTAGAGAGTACAGGTTAGAGTGCTGTGTGGTGATGTAAATGATGGCTAGAGAGTAGAGGTTAGAGTTCTGTGTGGTGATGTAAATGATGACTAGAGAGTAGAGGTTAGAGTGCTCACTGTGTGGTGATGTAAATGATGGCTAGAGTACAGGTTAGAGTGCTGTGTGGTGATGTAAATGATGGCTAGAGAGTACAGGTTAGAGTGCACACTGTGTGGTGATGTAAATGATGGCTAGAGAGTACAGGTTAGAGTGCACACTGTGTGGTGATGTAAATGATGGCTAGAGAATACAGGTTAGAGTGCTGTGTGGTGATGTAAATGATGGCTAGAGAGTAGAGATTAGAGTGCACACTGTGTGGTGATGTAAATGATGGCTAGAGAGTACAGGTTAGAGTGCTGTGTGGTGATGTAAATGATGGCTAGAGAGTAGAGGTTAGAGTGCTCACTGTGTGGTGATGTAAATGATGGCTAGAGTACAGGTTAGAGTGCTGTGTGGAGATGTAAATGATGCCTAGAGAGTACAGGTTAGAGTGCACACTGTGTGGTGATGTAAATGATGGCTGGAGAATACAGGTTAGAGTGCTGTGTGGTGATGTAAAGGATGGCTAGAGAGTACAGGTTAGAGTGCACACTGTGTGATGAGGTAAATGATGGGTAGAGAGTAGAGGTTAGAGTGGTCACTATGTGGTGATGTAAATGATGGCTAGAGAATACAGGTTAGAGTGCTGTGTGGTGATGTAAATGATGGCTAGACAGTACAGGTTAGAGTGCTCACTGTGTGGTGATGTAAATGATGGCTAGAGAGTACAGGTTAGAGTGCTCACTGTGTGGTGATGTAAATGATGGCTAGAGAGTACAGGTTAGAGTGCACACTGTGTGGTGATGTAAATGATGCCTAGAGAGTACAGGTTAGAGTGCACACTGTGTGGTGATGTAAATGATGGCTGGAGAATACAGGTTAGAGTGCTGTGTGGTGATGTAAAGGATGGCTAGAGAGTACAGGTTAGAGTGCACACTGTGTGGTGACGTAAATGATGGCTAGAGAGTAGAGGTTAGAGTGCTCACTGTGTGGTGATGTAAATGATGGCTAGAGAATACAGGTTAGAGTGCTGTGTGGTGATGTAAATGATGGCTAGAGAGTACAGGTTAGAGTGCTCACTGTGTGGTGATGTAAATGATCGCTAGAAAGTAGAGGTTAGAGTGCTCACTGTGTGGTGATGTAAATGATAGCTAGAAAGTAGAGGTTAGAGTGCTCACTGTGTGGTGATGTAAATGATGGCTAGAGAGTACATGTTAGAGTGCACACTGTGTGGTGATGTAAATGATGGCTAGAGAGTAGAGGTCAGTGCTGTGTGGTGATGTAAATGATGGCTAGAGAGTAGAGGTTAGAGTGCTGTGTGGTGACGTAAATGATGGCAAGAGAGTAGAGGTTAGAGTGCTCACTGTGTAGTGATGTAAATGATGGCTAGAGAATACAGGTTAGAGTGCTGTGTGGTGATGTAAATGATGGCTAGAGAGTAGAGGTTAGAGTGCTCACTGTGTGGTGATGTAAATTACAGCTAGAGAGTAGAGGTTAGAGTGCTGTGTGGTGACGTAAATGATGGCTAGACAGTAGAGGTTAGAGTGCTGTGTGGTGATGTAAATGATGGCTAGAGAGTACAGGTTAGAGTTCTGTGTGGTGATGTAAATGATGGCTAGTAGAGAGTAGAGGTTAGAGTGCTCACTGTGTGGTGATGTAAATGATGGCTAGAGAGTACAGGTTAGAGTGCTGTGTGGTGATGTAAATGATGGCTAGACAGCAGAGGTCAGAGTGCTGTGTGGTGATGTAAAGGATGGCTAGAGAGTACAGGTTAGAGTGCACACTGTGTGGTGATGTAAATGATGGCTAGAGAGTAGAGGTCAGTGCTGTGTGGAGATGTAAATGATGGCTAGAGAGTAGAGGTTAGAGTGCTGTGTGGTGACGTAAATGTTGGCTAGAGAGTAGAGGTTAGAGTGCTCACTGTGTGGTGATGTAAATGATGGCTAGAGAATACAGGTTAGAGTGCTGTGTGGTGATGTAAATGATGGCTAAAGAGTAGAGGTTAGAGTGCTCACTGTGTGGTGATGTAAATGATAGCTAGAGAGTAGAGGTTAGAGTGCTCACTGTGTGGTGATGTAAATTATAGCTAGAGAGTACAGGTTAGAGTGCTGTGTGGTGATGTAAATGATGGCTAGAGAGTACAGGTTAGAGTGCTGTGTGGTGATGTAAATGATGGCTAGAGAGTAGAGGTTAGAGTTCTGTGTGGTGATGTAAATCATGGCTAGAGAGTAGAGGTTAGAGTGCTCACTGTGTGGTGATGTAAATGATGGCTAGAGTACAGGTTAGAGTGCTGTGTGGTGATGTAAATGATGGCTAGAGAGTACAGGTTAGAGTGCACACTGTGTGGTGATGTAAATGATGGCTAGAGAGTACAGGTTAGAGTGCACACTGTGTGGTGATGTAAATGATGGCTAGAGAATACAGGTTAGAGTGCTCACTGTGTGGTGATGTAAATGATGGCTAGAGAGTAGAGGTTAGAGTTCTGTGTGGTGATGTAAATGATGACTAGAGAGTAGAGGTTAGAGTGCTCACTGTGTGGTGATGTAAATGATGGCTAGAGTACAGGTTAGAGTGCTGTGTGGTGATGTAAATGATGGCTAGAGAGTACAGGTTAGAGTGCACACTGTGTGGTGATGTAAATGATGGCTAGAGAGTACAGGTTAGAGTGCACACTGTGTGGTGATGTAAATGATGGCTAGAGAATACAGGTTAGAGTGCTGTGTGGTGATGTAAATGATGGCTAGAGAGTAGAGATTAGAGTGCACACTGTGTGGTGATGTAAATGATGGCTAGAGAGTACAGGTTAGAGTGCTGTGTGGTGATGTAAATGATGGCTAGAGAGTAGAGGTTAGAGTGCTCACTGTGTGGTGATGTAAATGATGGCTAGAGTACAGGTTAGAGTGCTGTGTGGTGATGTAAATGATGCCTAGAGAGTACAGGTTAGAGTGCACACTGTGTGGTGATGTAAATGATGGCTGGAGAATACAGGTTAGAGTGCTGTGTGGTGATGTAAAGGATGGCTAGAGAGTACAGGTTAGAGTGCACACTGTGTGGTGATGTAAATGATGGCTAGAGAGTACAGGTTAGAGTGCTGTGTGGTGATGTAAATGATGACTAGAGAATACAGGTTAGAGTGCTGTGTGGGGGTGTAAATGATGGCTAGAGAGTACAGGTTAGAGTGCTCACTGTGTGGTGATGTAAATGATGGCTAGAGAGTACAGGTTAGAGTGCTCACTGTGTGGTGATGTAAATGATGGCTAGAGAGTACAGGTTAGAGTGCACACTGTGTGGTGATGTAAATGATGCCTAGAGAGTACAGGTTAGAGTGCACACTGTGTGGTGATGTAAATGATGGCTGGAGAATACAGGTTAGAGTGCTGTGTGGTGATGTAAAGGATGGCTAGAGAGTACAGGTTAGAGTGCACACTGTGTGGTGACGTAAATGATGGCTAGAGAGTAGAGGTTAGAGTGCTCACTATGTGGTGATGTAAATGATGGCTAGAGAATACAGGTTAGAGTGCTGTGTGGTGATGTAAATGATGGCTAGAGAGTACAGGTTAGAGTGCTCACTGTGTGGTGATGTAAATGATGGCTAGAGAGTACAGGTTAGAGTGCTGTGTGGTGATGTAAATGATAGCTAGAAAGTAGAGGTTAGAGTGCTCACTGTGTGGTGATGTAAATGATGGCTAGAGAGTACATGTTAGAGTGCACACTGTGTGGTGATGTAAATGATGGCTAGAGAGTAGAGGTCAGTGCTGTGTGGTGATGTAAATGATGGCTAGAGAGTAGAGGTTAGAGTGCTGTGTGGTGACGTAAATGATGGCAAGAGAGTAGAGGTTAGAGTGCTCACTGTGTAGTGATGTAAATGATGGCTAGAGAATACAGGTTAGAGTGCTGTGTGGTGATGTAAATGATGGCTAGAGAGTAGAGGTTAGAGTGCTCACTGTGTGGTGATGTAAATGATGGCTAGAGAGTAGAGGTTAGAGTGCTCACTGTGTGGTGATGTAAATTATAGCTAGAGGGTACAGGTTAGAGTGCTGTGTGGTGATGTAAATGATGGCTAGACAGCAGAGGCCAGAGTGCTGTGTGGTGATGTAAAGGATGGCTAGAGAGTACAGGTTAGAGTGCACACTGTGTGGTGATGTAAATGATAGCTAGAGAGTAGAGGTTAGAGTGCTCACTGTGTGGTGATGTAAATTACAGCTAGAGAGTAGAGGTTAGAGTGCTGTGTGGTGACGTAAATGATGGCTAGACAGTAGAGGTTAGAGTGCTGTGTGGTGATGTAAATGATGGCTAGAGAGTACAGGTTAGAGTTCTGTGTGGTGATGTAAATGATGGCTAGTAGAGAGTAGAGGTTAGAGTGCTCACTGTGTGGTGATGTAAATGATGGCTAGAGAGTACAGGTTAGAGTGCTGTGTGGTGATGTAAATGATGGCTAGACAGCAGAGGTCAGAGTGCTGTGTGGTGATGTAAAGGATGGCTAGAGAGTACAGGTTAGAGTGCACACTGTGTGGTGATGTAAATGATGGCTAGAGAGTAGAGGTCAGTGCTGTGTGGAGATGTAAATGATGGCTAGAGAGTAGAGGTTAGAGTGCTGTGTGGTGACGTAAATGTTGGCTAGAGAGTAGAGGTTAGAGTGCTCACTGTGTGGTGATGTAAATGATGGCTAGAGAATACAGGTTAGAGTGCTGTGTGGTGATGTAAATGATGGCTAAAGAGTAGAGGTTAGAGTGCTCACTGTGTGGTGATGTAAATGATAGCTAGAGAGTAGAGGTTAGAGTGCTCACTGTGTGGTGATGTAAATTATAGCTAGAGAGTACAGGTTAGAGTGCTGTGTGGTGATGTAAATGATGGCTAGAGAGTACAGGTTAGAGTGCTGTGTGGTGATGTAAATGATGGCTAGAGAGTAGAGGTTAGAGTTCTGTGTGGTGATGTAAATCATGGCTAGAGAGTAGAGGTTAGAGTGCTCACTGTGTGGTGATGTAAATGATGGCTAGAGTACAGGTTAGAGTGCTGTGTGGTGATGTAAATGATGGCTAGAGAGTACAGGTTAGAGTGCACACTGTGTGGTGATGTAAATGATGGCTAGAGAGTACAGGTTAGAGTGCACACTGTGTGGTGATGTAAATGATGGCTAGAGAATACAGGTTAGAGTGCTCACTGTGTGGTGATGTAAATGATGGCTAGAGAGTAGAGATTAGAGTGCACACTGTGTGGTGATGTAAATGATGGCTAGAGAGTACAGGTTAGAGTGCTGTGTGGTGATGTAAATGATGGCTAGAGAGTAGAGGTTAGAGTGCTCACTGTGTGGTGATGTAAATGATGGCTAGAGTACAGGTTAGAGTGCTGTGTGGTGATGTAAATGATGGCTAGAGAGTACAGGTTAGAGTGCTGTGTGGTGATGTAAATGATGGCTAGAGAGTACAGGTTAGAGTGCTCACTGTGTGGTGATGTAAATGATGGCTAGAGAGTACAGGTTAGAGTGCACACTGTGTGGTGATGTAAATGATGGCTAGAGAGTACAGGTTAGAGTGCACACTGTGTGGTGATGTAAATGATGGCTTGAGAATACAGGTTAGAGTGCTGTGTGGTGATGTAAATGATGGCTAGAGAGTAGAGGTTAGAGTGCTCACTGTGTGGTGATGTAAATGATAGCTAGAGAGTAGAGGTTAGAGTGCTCACTGTGTGGTGATGTAAATTATAGCTAGAGAGTACAGGTTAGAGTGCTGTGTGGTGATGTAAATGATGGTTAGAGTACAGGTTAGAGTGCTGTGTGGTGATGTAAATGATGGCTAGAGAGTACAGGTTAGAGTGCTGTGTGGTGATGTAAATGATGGCTAGAGAGTACAGGTTAGAGTGCACACTGTGTGGTGATATAATTGATGGCTAGAGAGTAGAGGTTAGAGTGCTGTGTGGTGATGTAAATGATGGCTAGAGAGTACAGGTTAGAGTGCTCACTGTGTGGTGATGTAAATGATGGCTAGAGAGTACAGGTTAGAGTGCACACTGTGTGGTGATGTAAATGATGGCTAGAGAGTACAGGTTAGAGTGCACACTGTGTGGTGATGTAAATGATGGCTAGAGAATACAGGTTAGAGTGCTGTGTGGTGATGTAAATGATGGCTAGAGAGTAGAGATTAGAGTGCACACTGTGTGGTGATGTAAATGATGGCTAGAGAGTACAGGTTAGAGTGCTGTGTGGTGATGTAAATGATGGCTAGAGAGTACAGGTTAGAGTGCTCACTGTGTTGTGATGTAAATGATGGCTAGAGAGTAGAGGTTAGAGTGCACACTGTGTGGTGATGTAAATGATGGCTAGAGAGTACAGGTTAGAGTGCTGTGTGGTGATGTAAATGATGGCTAGACAGCATAGGTCAGAGTGCTGTGTGGTGATGTAAATGATGGCTAGAGAGTACAGGTTAGAGTGCACACTGTGTGGTGATGTAAATGATGGCTAGAGAGTACAGGTTAGAGTGCTGTGTGGTGATGTAAATGATGGCTAGACAGCAGAGGTCAGAGTGCTGTGTGGTGATGTAAAGGATGGCTAGAGAGTACAGGTTAGAGTGCACACTATGTTGTGATGTAAATGATGGCTAGAGAGTAGAGGTCAGTGCTGTGTGGTGATTTAAATGATGGCTAGAGAGTAGAGGTTAGAGTGCTGTGTGGTGACGTAAATGGTGGCTAGAGAGTAGAGGTTAGAGTGCTCACTGTGTGGTGATGTAAATGATGGCTAGAGAATACAGGTTAGAGTGCTGTGTGGTGATGTAAATGATGGCTAGAGAGTACAGGTTAGAGTGCTGTGTGGTGATGTAAAGGATGGCTAGAGAGTACAGGTTAGAGTGCACACTGTGTGGTGATGTAAATGATAGCTAGAGAGTAGAGGTTAGAGTGCTCACTGTGTGGTGATGTAAATTACAGCTAGAGAGTAGAGGTTAGAGTGCTGTGTGGTGACGTAAATGATGGCTAGACAGTAGAGGTTAGAGTGCTGTGTGGTGATGTAAATGATGGCTAGAGAGTACAGGTTAGAGTGCTATGTGGTGATGTAAATGATGGCTAGTAGAGAGTAGAGGTTAGAGTGCTCACTGTGTGGTGATGTAAATGATGGCTAGAGAGTACAGGTTAGAGTGCTGTGTGGTGATGTAAATGATGGCTAGACAGCAGAGGTCAGAGTGCTGTGTGGTGATGTAAAGGATGGCTAGAGAGTACAGGTTAGAGTGCACACTGTGTGGTGATGTAAATGATGGCTAGAGAGTAGAGGTCAGTGCTGTGTGGAGATGTAAATGATGGCTAGAGAGTAGAGGTTAGAGTGCTGTGTGGTGACGTAAATGTTGGCTAGAGAGTAGAGGTTAGAGTGCTCACTGTGTGGTGATGTAAATGATGGCTAGAGAATACAGGTTAGAGTGCTGTGTGGTGATGTAAATGATGGCTAAAGAGTAGAGGTTAGAGTGCTCACTGTGTGGTGATGTAAATGATAGCTAGAGAGTAGAGGTTAGAGTGCTCACTGTGTGGTGATGTAAATTATAGCTAGAGAGTACAGGTTAGAGTGCTGTGTGGTGATGTAAATGATGGCTAGAGAGTACAGGTTAGAGTGCTGTGTGGTGATGTAAATGATGGCTAGAGAGTAGAGGTTAGAGTTCTGTGTGGTGATGTAAATCATGGCTAGAGAGTAGAGGTTAGAGTGCTCACTGTGTGGTGATGTAAATGATGGCTAGAGTACAGGTTAGAGTGCTGTGTGGTGATGTAAATGATGGCTAGAGAGTACAGGTTAGAGTGCACACTGTGTGGTGATGTAAATGATGGCTAGAGAGTACAGGTTAGAGTGCACACTGTGTGGTGATGTAAATGATGGCTAGAGAATACAGGTTAGAGTGCTCACTGTGTGGTGATGTAAATGATGGCTAGAGAGTAGAGATTAGAGTGCACACTGTGTGGTGATGTAAATGATGGCTAGAGAGTACAGGTTAGAGTGCTGTGTGGTGATGTAAATGATGGCTAGAGAGTAGAGGTTAGAGTGCTCACTGTGTGGTGATGTAAATGATGGCTAGAGTACAGGTTAGAGTGCTGTGTGGTGATGTAAATGATGGCTAGAGAGTACAGGTTAGAGTGCTGTGTGGTGATGTAAATGATGGCTAGAGAGTACAGGTTAGAGTGCTCACTGTGTGGTGATGTAAATGATGGCTAGAGAGTACAGGTTAGAGTGCACACTGTGTGGTGATGTAAATGATGGCTAGAGAGTACAGGTTAGAGTGCACACTGTGTGGTGATGTAAATGATGGCTTGAGAATACAGGTTAGAGTGCTGTGTGGTGATGTAAATGATGGCTAGAGAGTAGAGGTTAGAGTGCTCACTGTGTGGTGATGTAAATGATAGCTAGAGAGTAGAGGTTAGAGTGCTCACTGTGTGGTGATGTAAATTATAGCTAGAGAGTACAGGTTAGAGTGCTGTGTGGTGATGTAAATGATGGTTAGAGTACAGGTTAGAGTGCTGTGTGGTGATGTAAATGATGGCTAGAGAGTACAGGTTAGAGTGCTGTGTGGTGATGTAAATGATGGCTAGAGAGTACAGGTTAGAGTGCACACTGTGTGGTGATATAATTGATGGCTAGAGAGTAGAGGTTAGAGTGCTGTGTGGTGATGTAAATGATGGCTAGAGAGTACAGGTTAGAGTGCTCACTGTGTGGTGATGTAAATGATGGCTAGAGAGTACAGGTTAGAGTGCACACTGTGTGGTGATGTAAATGATGGCTAGAGAGTACAGGTTAGAGTGCACACTGTGTGGTGATGTAAATGATGGCTAGAGAATACAGGTTAGAGTGCTGTGTGGTGATGTAAATGATGGCTAGAGAGTAGAGATTAGAGTGCACACTGTGTGGTGATGTAAATGATGGCTAGAGAGTACAGGTTAGAGTGCTGTGTGGTGATGTAAATGATGGCTAGAGAGTACAGGTTAGAGTGCTCACTGTGTTGTGATGTAAATGATGGCTAGAGAGTAGAGGTTAGAGTGCACACTGTGTGGTGATGTAAATGATGGCTAGAGAGTACAGGTTAGAGTGCTGTGTGGTGATGTAAATGATGGCTAGACAGCATAGGTCAGAGTGCTGTGTGGTGATGTAAATGATGGCTAGAGAGTACAGGTTAGAGTGCACACTGTGTGGTGATGTAAATGATGGCTAGAGAGTACAGGTTAGAGTGCTGTGTGGTGATGTAAATGATGGCTAGACAGCAGAGGTCAGAGTGCTGTGTGGTGATGTAAAGGATGGCTAGAGAGTACAGGTTAGAGTGCACACTATGTTGTGATGTAAATGATGGCTAGAGAGTAGAGGTCAGTGCTGTGTGGTGATTTAAATGATGGCTAGAGAGTAGAGGTTAGAGTGCTGTGTGGTGACGTAAATGGTGGCTAGAGAGTAGAGGTTAGAGTGCTCACTGTGTGGTGATGTAAATGATGGCTAGAGAATACAGGTTAGAGTGCTGTGTGGTGATGTAAATGATGGCTAGAGAGTACAGGTTAGAGTGCTGTGTGGTGATGTAAATGATGGCTAGAGATTACAGGTTAGAGTGCTGTGTGGTGATGTAAATGATGGCTAGAGAGTAGAGGTTAGAGTGCTCACTGTGTGGTGATGTAAATTACAGCTAGAGAGTAGAGGTTAGAGTGCTCACTGTGTGGTGATGTAAATGATGGCTAGACAGTAGAGGTTAGAGTGCTGTGTGGTGATGTAAATGATGGCTAGAGAGTACAGGTTAGAGTGCTATGTGGTGATGTAAATGATGGCTAGTAGAGAGTAGAGGTTAGAGTGCTCACTGTGTGGTGATGTAAATGATGGCTAGAGAGTACAGGTTAGAGTGCTGTGTGGTGATGTAAATGATGGCTAGACAGCAGAGGTCAGAGTGCTGTGTGGTGATGTAAAGGATGGCTAGAGAGTACAGGTTAGAGTGCTGTGTGGTGATGTAAATGATGGCTAGAGAGTAGAGGTTAGAGTGCTCACTGTGTGGTGATGTAAATGATAGCTAGAGAGTAGAGGTTAGAGTGCTCACTGTGTGGTGATGTAAATTATAGCTAGAGAGTACAGGTTAGAGTGCTGTGTGGTGATGTAAATGATGGCTAGAGAATACAGGTTAGAGTGCTGTGTGGTGATGTAAATGATGGCTAGAGAGTAGAGGTTAGAGTGCTCACTGTGTGGTGATGTAAATGATAGCTAGAGAGTAGAGGTTAGAGTGCTCACTGTGTGGTGATGTAAATTATAGCTAGAGAGTACAGGTTAGAGTGCTGTGTGGTGATGTAAATGATGGCTAGAGAGTACAGGTTAGAGTGCACACTGTGTGGTGGTGTAAATGATGGCTAGAGAGTACAGGTTAGAGTGCTGTGTGGTGATGTAAATGATGGCTAGACAGCAGAGGTCAGAGTGCTGTGTGGTGATGTAAATGATGGCTAGAGAGTAGAGGTTAGAGTGCTGTGTGGTGACGTAAATGATGGCTAGAGAGTAGAGGTTAGAGTGCTCACTGTGTGGTGATGTAAATGATGGCTAGAGAATACAGGTTAGAGTGCTGTGTGGTGATGTAAATGATGGCTAGAGAGTAGAGGTTAGAGTGCTCACTGTGTGGTGATGTAAATGATAGCTAGAGAGTAGAGGTTAGAGTGCTCACTGTGTGGTGATGTAAATTATAGCTAGAGAGTACAGGTTAGAGTGCTGTGTGGTGATGTAAATGATGGCTAGAGAATACAGGTTAGAGTGCTGTGTGGTGATGTAAATGATGGCTAGAGAGTAGAGGTTAGAGTGCTCACTGTGTGGTGATGTAAATGATAGCTAGAGAGTAGAGGTTAGAGTGCTCACTGTGTGGTGATGTAAATTATAGCTAGAGAGTACAGGTTAGAGTGCTGTGTGGTGATGTAAATGATGGCTAGAGAGTACAGGTTAGAGTTCTGTGTGGTGATGTAAATGATGGCTAGTAGAGAGTAGAGGTTAGAGTGCTCACTGTGTGGTGATGTAAATGATGGCTAGAGAGTACAGGTTAGAGTGCTGTGTGGTGATGTAAATGATGGCTAGAGAGTACAGGTTAGAGTGCTTGCTGTGAGGTGATGGTAGAGACCGAAAGGTTGACTTGATTCAGATTATTGATCAGAGGAGCTAATTAGATAGTTAGATACAATATAAGGCCAAAAGTATGTGGACACCACTTGTAATGAGTGGATTTGGCCATCTGAGCCACATCCATCACAGGTAGACACAACCTCCAGCACACAGCCATGCAGTGTCACATGAACACACTGTTGAGTATTGTTTATTTGAATAAATAGACAAATATGTTAATTCATGTTTAAGTAAAAGGGGCATGAAAATACATTGTTGCAGTTGGAATGCTTTGTTTACAATAGTTGCAGTTGTGATGTTGACAGAGGGCGACATAAAAGCTGCAGTAATGCTAATATTTCGGTGTTACCACAGATTTGTTTTATTCTGAAAAGTCTCGGTTTAAGTTAGACACGTGCTTTTATTTTGAAGAGAAAAAACCGGAAGTGACGTTGTGTTTTTTGTTCGGCTAGCTTGACGTTTTGTGTGCGTGTACGCACCTGCTAGATTTGTAAGACAGATCCACTTTTTTTACACCTCCTGTAATTTACTGCAGGATTACAGAAATTACACGTTGAGTTTGAAGGTACAACCGTTCTCCTCATTATTGAGAAGCTCCAACTAATCAACACACACTATTGTGCACATACATACATATGTTTTAAAGCCTTTACATACATCTTCTGTGGGCTTATTATAGCATTTTGCTCACAAATCAAAGAATTTATCCTTTGTTTTATATTCATCGTTTCACTATTTTAATTTTTACAGGGTTACTTGGGCTATTTTTATTCCTAATAATTGTATTTCTAATTCCTTTTATTTCCTGCTCCACGTTCCCATGTTGTTGCTGCGGTGGTAAATAGACTGCTTTTTATGTAGCACTTTTCTTGCTGCAACAGTCACTCAGAGCGCTTTACAATGAACGAAGGCCTCTCACACACACACACACACATGCTCATAAATGAATGAAAGAATAATGATTTATATTCTTCTCTATCTGAGAGTATTTTTGTGTATTACTGGGTAGTGAGAGTACTTCTGTGTATTACAGGGTAGTAGATTGTTTCTTGCTTTGAACATTATTTGTGCTGTGTTAAATTCTACTAAATCCCTGAACTTCAAGACACTTGACTTTAAAACAGCTTGTTGGTGTGTTCATGATATCCTGCAATATTAACTGTCCTTATGGCTCTTTTTTGTAGTATACATAATGGTTGTAGGTCAGTGTTGTAGTATACATTATGGTTGTAGGTTGGTGTTGTAGTATACATAACGGTTGTAGGTTGGTGTTGTAGTATACATCATGGTTGTAGGTTGGTGTTGTAGTATACATAACGGTTGTAGGTTGGTGTTGTAGTATACATCATGGTTGTAGGTTGGTGTTTAGTATACATCATGGTTGTAGGTTAGTGTTGTAGTATACATCATGGTTGTAGGTTGGTGTTGTAGTATACATCATGGTTGTAGGTTGGTGTTGTAGTATACATCATGGTTGTAGGTTGGTGTTGTAGTATACATAACGGTTGTAGGTTGGTGTTGTAGTATACATAATGTTGTAGGTTGGTGTTGTACACATAATGGTTGTAGGTTGGTGTTGTACACATAATGGTTGTAGGTTGGTGTTGTAGTATACATAATGTTGTAGGTTGGTGTTGTAGTATACATAATGGTTGTAGGTTGGTGTTGTAGGTGTTACCCATACCTCCACACAGTAGATCAGATATGGTAAAATAAATGAACAATACAGAGTGTACAATGATCTATGATCCAGAATGTGACTTGCTTTTCCCATGATGCAATGCTCCTTACCAGCTTTGCTCACTCATATGTTATGTGAGGTTTCCAGCAGGTTTTGTGGTCTAGTATCACACCTAGGTATTTATTTTCATACACTCTTTCTAGTTGGACATTGTCTATCACTACTTTTACTGTGGTTTTTATTTTATAATTTCCAAACTACATGAACCTTGTTTGGTCCAGATTTAAGGATAATTTGTTTTTGTCAAACCACCGTTTTAATTTGTCCATTTCTATTGTGATCACCTCCAAAAGCTGCTGTACATCCTCACCAGAACAAAATATATTCATGTCATCAGCAACACATTATATGTTTGATATCTTGCATATATCATTTATGTACAGAATGAACAGTTGTGGACCTAAAACCGAGCCCTGGGGTACACCACAAGTAATATCCCTGCATGGTGAGTTATGTTCACCTGTCTTTACAAACTGCTGCCTGTTACTTAAATAGCTTCTTAGACTATTCTGCACCACCCCTCTGATACCACACCTTTCACTTTATCTATTAATCTGTTGTGGTCAGTAGTGTCAACATCTTTTTTTAGATCTGTAAATATTCCCACAGCAAACTTGTTTTGGTTTATGCAGTTAGTTATTTCTCCATTTATTCAGTGAGCAGCAGAGATATGGATCTGTGTGGTTGAAACCCGTACTGGCTATCAGTCAGCAGGTTGTGCTTCTCAATGAATGTGTGTAGTCTGGCAGCAACTAGTTTTTCTAGTATTTTGGAGAATTGTGACAATAATGAAATCAGTCTGTAGTGTGTAAATTGGTGTCTGTCTCTGGTTTTATATAAGGGTATGACTTTTGCTGTTTTCCTTTTGCTTGGAACTTTACCAGAGTGAAAGGACATGTTATAGATGTGGGTTAGTTGTGTAGCAATACATTAGATTACTCTCTTAACTACTGTCATATCAACATCATTCTAGTCAGTAGATTTTTTGTTCTCACATTTGTTTAGTGTCCATGATTTCCTTCTCTTCTACCACTCTAAGAAAACGGAACTTGGGTTTCTGTCCCCACAATCACCATCATCCCCTCTGTGATTGTTTGTGTGTCATTGATTCTTCCTGCCACACATTTACAAAGAATGTGTTGAAGCCACATGACCACGTCTTCCATGTTATTTATAGTCATCATTATCTGTCAAGTACTGAGGGCAGCGTGGGCTTCTAGATCCATTTCTAATAATAACAATCATCATCATAATAATCATAATAATAAATCATAACCATAATCAATAATATAATAATCATAATCATCATCATAATGATAATAATAATATAATAAAACGGTTCATTCCATTCCATATACTTGTGGTGTTTTTTTTGTTGGTCTGTAACTCTTGTAGTATTGCTTCTTGCATATCCTGGTGCTGTTAGTTAGCTGGTGTTGGTATGTTTTGTATTTTGTTTCTACTTCAGTGGTTCTGAGCTTTATGAATTCTTTATGCAGGTTATTATTTGTTATGACAAGTGTTACGTCGTCCCTTTGTGATCCATGGACCATCTTTATATTTCCGTTTACTGTTGAATTGTTCTATTGGGCCGTTTTTATCATATAAGGGGTGAAATATGTTGAGGCATGAGTCGTAAGCTTTGTCAGCGTCTTTTTCTTTGTACACTATATTCCAGTTGTGTGTCAGTAATTCAAGAGTGTTTATGTGTTACATGTTATAAAGTACAAGACAGTACAAGTGTTGAGTTTCAGCTCCTCAACACTGCAGCAACAACAGCAACTGAACAACAACAAAACAGAACAACAAAGCAGCAACAATAATAGTGTGTGATGTATGTAAGGTGCTGTGTGTGTGTGTCTTACATTACTACCACTTATCTTCCTCCACTCCCTCATACACTGAGCATCGTATCGGTTGGGAATCTCTGCAGCAATCCTCGCCCAGTGCCCTGAATATCACACAAACACACACACACACACACACACACACACACACACACACAAACACACACACACACACAGATGAAGCTCCGCTGCACAGGTTCGGTGACGTGTGCAGTGTGATGTGACATCGAGCTACAGGACAGACACCTGACTGCAGCGTGTTGTGCAGATCAGTTTGAAGTGATGATCATGTGATTCTTGTGTGTGTGTGTGTGTGTTGCAGTCACAGTCTGCTGCTACACAAATACACAAACCCTTCAGTAATGCTGCTGGGTTTATGGTACAGGTATCCATGCCAACATCACACATTTTCCAACATTAAGCAGCCTTGCTCACACATGCATGGTGTGTATATGTACTTTATTCTCCTGTGTGTACATGTACTTTATTCTCCTGTGTGTACCATGTACTTTATTATTCTGTGTGTACTATGTACTTTATTCTCCTGTGTGTACCATGTACTTTATTCTCCTGGGTGTACCATGTACTTTATTATTGTGTGTATACCATGTACTTTATTCTCCTGTGTGTACCATGTACACTTTATTATTCTCCTGTGTGTACCATGTACAGTTATGTTTTATGTATCATGCATGTACAGTATGTACCGTGCACTCCAGTATGTGATCTTACAGTACATGATCTTGTCCTTTCCTCCCTCTGACACCCAAGTAGAGACACGCATTGCTGTGTGCTTGACTGACATCTCGGAGTGGATGGCGACACACCACCTAAAGCTCAATCTGGACAAGACAGAGCTGATGTTCCTCCTGGGGAAAGGTTGCCCGCACCGAGACCTGGCCATCACCATGACAACACCGTGGTGACGCCAACTCGGACTGTGAGTAATCTGGGTGTGATCCTGGACGACCAACTGTCGTTTGCTGCAAACGTTGCATCGGTTGCTCGCTCCTGCAGATTTCTCCTTTATAATATCAGGAGGATTCGCCCATTCTTCACTGACAAGACGGCACAGGTGCTCATCTAGGCTCAGGTCATCTCCCGGCTGGACTACGGCAACTCCCTCCTTGCTGGCGCCCCGGCGTCGGCCATCACACCTCTGGAGCTTGTTCAGAAAGCTGCAGCTCGTCTGGTGTTCAACCGCCCTCAGTTCTCCCACACAACTCCCCTTCTCATGTCTCTACACTGGCTCCCAGTAGCTGCTCGCATCCAGTTTAAGACTCTGGTGCTAGCCTACAGGGCAGTGAAAGGAACAGCTCCTTCCTATCTCCAGGCCATGGTCAAGCCCTACACCCCCGCCCGACCACTTGGCTCTGCTGCCTCAGGACGCCTGGTTGCCCCGTTGCTCAGAGGCCCCTGCTGCCGATCGACCCGGTCACGGCTCTGTTCTGTCCTGGCCCCACAGTGGTGGAATGAACTCCCCACTGATGTCAGGACAGCGGAGTCGCTGCCCATCTTTCAGCGCAGGTTGAAAACTCACCTCTTTAAGAACTACTGGTACCCTGTTACTTGTTCTTAGCACTTATTGTATTCACTCATTTAAAAAAAAAAAAAAAATCTTTCTTGCACTTTTACTTTAACACTGGTTTTGCTCTTAGATGCTTGTTTAGATGCACTTATGACCTCTAATGACTAGTAGTTCTCCTGATCTCCTCCGTTACATGAGGCTCTTATGACCTCTGATGACTAGTAGTTCTCCTGATCTCCTACGTTACATGACGCTCTTATGACCTCTGATGACTAGTAGTTCTCCTGATCTCCTACGTTACATGACGCTCTTATGACCTCTGATGACTAGTAGTTCTCCTGACCTCCTACATTACATGAGGCTCTTATGACCTCTGATGACTAGTAGTTCTCCTGATCTCCTACGTTACATGACGCTCTTATGACCTCTGATGACTAGTAGTTCTCCTGATCTCCTACGTTACATGACGCTCTTATGACCTCTGATGACTAGTAGTTCTCCTGATCTCCTACGTTACATGAGGCTCTTATTGTAAGTCGCTTTGGATAAAAGCATCGGCTACATGACTGGAATGTAATGTCATGTCATGTTATGTATGTACAGTATGTAGCATGCATGTACAGTATGTACAGTATATACAGTATGTGTCCTGTGTGCAGCAACTCACCCACTCCATGTTTCTTGATGAGCTGTAGAAGAAGATCTCTCTCCTCTTCATCAAATGCACCTCTCTTTATCCCTGCTCTCAAACAGTCATGATACCTACACACACACACACACACACACACACACACACACACACACACACACACACACACAGCAAGTTGCTGGGGTGTTATGGTGAGTAGGTTAGAACTACTGTCTCTTCTACTCTATTATCTATTCTACTCTGTCTATTCCACTCTACTATATATTCCACTATATCTATTCTGCTCTTCTGTCTATTCCACTCTACTGTATTCTACTCTACTTTCTATTCTCTTTATTCTATTCTACTGTCTATTCTACTCTTCTGACTATTCTACTCTACTAGCTATTCTACTCTACTGTCTATTCATTATGACTGCAACAGCCAATCAGATCTGACCTGTCTCTGCAGGCTCCATCTGTACGACCAGGTACCTCCAACCGGATCCTCCACCAGTTCTTCTCCCCATAACGCTCAACAGCACGCAGCAACATCTACACACACACACAGACGGATAATCAGTCAGGTATCTCGTCAACAAGTCTCACTGAGTATCACTGCTGTCTGACCACAGTCACCTCATCCTCCTCTCTGGACCAGAAGCCTTTCTTAATGGATGGGTCCAGAACCGAAGTCCACCTGTACAGCAACTGGGGCGGCTCCCGGCCCTCCATGAAGTAACTCACTGTGCACACACACACACACACACACACACACACACACAGAACCAACAGTTGGTAAACTTATAGATTTAAAGAAATGTGACAATAGAAGACAATTAGTTTTAGTAGATGATGTTTGACTTGTGATACATGACTACATGTAATGTTGTGCGTCTAATATGATGCCTCGTCTGGATGATGATGTCATGGATGAAGGGCTGCATGTTATGTAATGTTATGTTGTTTGTGTTCTGGATGATGATGTCATGGATGAAGGGCTGTATCTTATGTAATGTTATGTTGTTGGTGTTCTGGATGATGATGTCATGGATGAAGGGCTGTATGTTATGTAATGTGATGTTGTTGGTGTTCTGGATGATGATGTCACGGATGAAGGGCTGTATGTTATATTGTTGGTGTTCTGGATGATGATGTCATGGATGAAGGGCTGCATGTTATGTAATGTTATGTTGTTGGTGTTCTGGATGATGATGTCATGGATGAAGGGCTGTATGTTATGTTATGGGTATTCTGGATGATGACGTCATGGATGAAAGGCTGCATGTTATGTAATGTTATGTTGTTGGCGTTCTGGATGACAATGTCATGAGGGGCTGTATGTTATGTAATGCCATGTTATGAGTATTCTGGAGGATGATGTCATGGATGAAGGGCTGCATGTTATGTAATGTTATGTTGTTGGCATTCTGGATGACAATGTCATGAGGGGCTGTATGTTATGTAATGTCATGTTATGAGTATTCTGGAGGATGATGTCATGGATGAAGGGCTGTATGTTATGTAATGTTATATTGGTGGTGTTCTGGATTATGATCGATCAATCAATTGATGGATGAAGTGCTGCATGCTATGTAATGTTATTCTGGATGATGATGTCATGGATGAAGGGCTGTATGTTATGTAATGTTATGTTGTTGGTATTCTGGATGATGATGCCATGGATGAAGGGCTGCATGTTATGTAAAGTTATGTTGTTGGTGTTCTGGATGGCGATGTCATGGATGAAGTGTTATGTAATGTCATGTTATGAGTATTCTGGAGGATGATGTCATGGATGAAGGGCTGTATGTTATGTAATGTTATGTTGTTGGTATTCTGGACGATGATGTCATGGATGAAGTGCTGCAAGTTATGTAATGTTAATTGTTGGTGTTCTGGAGGATGATGTCATGGATGAAGTGCTGCATGTTATGTAATGTTATGTTATTAGTACTCTGGATTATGATGTCACATCCCCGTGACCCTGAGAGCAGGATAAGTGGTTTGGATAATGGATGGATGGATGGATGAAGGGTGGTATGTTACGCAATGTTATGTTGTTGGTATTCTGGTTTATAATGCCATGGCTGAACGGCTGTATGTTATGTTGTTGGTATTCTGGATTATGATCAATCAATCAATCAATCAATCAATCGATTGATGGATGAAAGGTTGTATGTTATGTAATTTTGTGTTGTTGGTATTCTGGATTATGATCAATCAATCAATCAATCAATGATGGATGGATGGATGGATGAAAGGCTGTATGTTATGTAATGTTATGTTGATGTTGTGGTTATGATGTCATGGAGGAAGTGCTGCATGTTATGTAATGTTATGTTATTGGTATTCTGGATTATGATGTCACATCCCCGCAACCCTGAGAGCAGTATAAATGGTTTGGATAATGGATGGATGGATGAATGGATGGATGAAGGGCTGTATGTTATGTAACATTATGTTGTTGGTGTTCTGGATTATGATGTCACATCCCCGCAACCCTGAGAGCAGTATAAACGGTTTGGATAATGGATGGATGGATGGATGAAGGGCTGTATGTTAAGTAACATTATGTTGTTGGTGTTCTAGATTATGATGTCATGGATGAAGGGCTGTATGTTATGTAATGTTATTTTGTTGGTTTAAAAGATGGTCGTGAGACCAGCTATGTTATATGGTTTGGAGACAGTGGCACTGATGAAAAGACAGGAGGCGGAGCTGGAGGTGGCAGAGTTGCAGATGATAAAATTTTCATTAGGAATGAGTACAGGTTGGACGGTTTGGAGACAAAGCAAGAGAGACAAGATTGAGATGGCCTGGACATGTGTTGAGGAGAGATGCTGGGTATATTGGGAGAAGGATACTGAATATGGAGTTGCCAGGGAAGAGGAGAAGAGGAAGGCCAAAGAGGAGGTTTATGGATGTAGTGAGGGAGGACATGCAGGTGGCTGGTGTGACAGAGGATGATGCAGGGGACAGGAAGAGATGGAAACGATGATCCGCTGTGGCGCCCCCTAACGGGAGCAGCTGAAAGTAGCAGTAGTAGTAGTAGATGTTGGTATTCTGGATGATGATGTCAGGTATGAAGGGCTGCATGTTATGTAATGTTATGTTGTTGGTGTTCTGGATGATGATGTCATGGATGAACGGCTGTATGTTATGTAACATTATGTTGTTGGTGTTCTGGATGATGATGTCATGGATGAAGTGCTGCATGTTATGTAATGTTATGTTGTTGGTGTTCTGGATGATGATGTCATGGATGAAGGGCTGCATGTTATGTTGTTGGCATTCTGGATGACAATGTCATGAGGGGCTGTATGTTACGTAATGTCATGTTATGAGTATTCTGGAGGATGATGTCATGGATGAAGGGCTGTATGTTATGTAACATTATGTTGTTGGTGTTCTGGATGATGATGTCATGGATGAAGGGCTGCATGTTATGTAATGTTATGTTGTTGGTGTTCTGGATGATGATGTCATGGATGAAGGGCTGTATGTTATGTTGTTGGTGTTCTGGATGATGATGTCATGGATGAACGGCTGTATGTTATGTAACATTATGTTGTTGGTGTTCTGGATGATGATGTCATGGATGAAGGGCTGTATGTTATGTAATGTTATGTTGTTGGTGTTCTGCATGGCTGTGTTGGTTTATGTTGTACTGCACTGTGGTACATTATGATGCACTGAGTTAGACTGTGTTATGATTTGTTTGTTGCAGTGTCATATTGTGTAACATTGTTTTGTGTTGCAGTGTGTTGTTGAGTATTGTGAACCTACTCTGTGTGTAAGGAATAAAGTTTCCAATCCTCATCTTTTTCACCAGCTCCCGGAGCAGAGCGTCCTCTGCTGGACACCAGGCCCTCCTCTTAAAGGTTTTAGACACAAAACGCTGGAACGTCTGCAGGCACATAAAGGGAGTCCGACCCGTCTGTCAGACACACACACACACACACACACACACACACACACACACACACACACACACACACATCCTTAGTCATCATCACCCACCATTATCATCACCCTAAGCTTTTCTTCATCTCTTCCTCACCCCCAGCTCCTGGGTGATGGCCTCCCAGTCTCTCTCCTTGTGTTGCCTGCTGATCTGCTCCAGATGCTGCACTTCCTCCTTCCTCCAGCCACTCCTGTTGATG
This sequence comes from Lampris megalopsis, assembly GCA_022114975.2. Classification (NCBI taxonomy): domain Eukaryota; kingdom Metazoa; phylum Chordata; class Actinopteri; order Lampriformes; family Lampridae; genus Lampris; species Lampris megalopsis. The sequence goes on from JAJHIY020000936.1 coordinate 3,302,478, forward strand.
GAGGGATGGAGGAAATTCTGCCAGAACTTACGGAGATCCTCCGCTTCCCTCGTCCCCTCAAACTGAGAGAGAAGGAAAGAGGCTGGCTTGAACATGATATTTACATGTTCTCTCTTAACAGACACGTTTATCAAAGCCACTTACAAGAGTCAGAAGTGAAGAAACCAAACGTTAAGTAATAAAATGTTGCCAAAAACACATAAAACATGAACATCTGGTCATGAGAGCATAGAGATGTAGGTGCAAACAGAAAAGAGCTCAACAGTGGATATGGATAGTAATAGAGTTTAAGTAAGAGCGGGTGCAACAGTAACAGCCGGAGCCAATTGATATTAGGAGGACAGGGTCAGCAGAGAACATTTAAAAACCAGATGAAACCTGGAGGACCAAAGCTCTCAGGTCTTTCTAGATGTCTTTCAGGTCTTTCTAGATGGAAGGATTTGAGTCTGTATCTCTGATGGACAACAGGACTTCATTCCTTCATTTTGGGTCCAGATGAGAGAAAGGTCTGGACTCGGGTGGGGAGGTCTTTTGTACATTAGAAATGCAAGTCTTTCACTGGATGAAAATAAATCCTCTTGGATAGTAAAATATTTTTGTTTCATAAATGAGAAGAATTGTGTTGTGTTAATAAAGGGAGAACACATCTGAGGTGAAACAGGAGAGAACACCATCTGATTGGGTTGATGTGATGGAGGAACAGAGAGAGACAGACAGAAAGAGAAGACAAAGACAGGGAGAGGAAGTGGGAGAGGTACCTACGTCTATGTTGGAAATTCTCTGCCAGTCATGATCATCATACCGTTCTCCAAGCAGCTCCTCCTCCATCTTTGCACTGACCAATCAGAGATGCAGACAGGTTAGTACTCTCTCTCGCTCTCTCTCTCTCGCTCTCTCCAATCAGAGATGCAGACAGGTTAGTGCTCCCTCTTTCTCTTTCTCGCTCTCTCTCTCTCGCTCTCTCCAATCAGAGATGCAGACAGGTTGGTGCTCTCTCTCTCTCGCTCTCTCTCTCTCTTGCACTCTCTCTCTCTCCAATCAGAGATGCAGACAGGTTAGTGCTCCCTCTTTCTCTTTCTCGCTCTCTCTCTCTCTGGCGATGCATGCTGGGAGTCGGTATGTGAGCGAGTGTGTTTGGTGAGCGTGACCTGCTGTAGTAGGTTTAATGTAATTATTCAGGTTCTGGTAAGTGGTCTTCAGGGCTGGTGGTTTCAGATGGTTTAGTGGTGCATGCTGGGAGTCGGTATGTGAGCAAGTGTGTTTGGTGAGCGTGACCTGCTTTAGTAGGTTTAATGTAATTATTCAGGTTCTGGTAAGTGGTCTTCAGGGCTGGTGGTTTCAGATGGTTTAGTGGTGCATGCTGGGAGTCGGTATGTGAGCGAGTGTGTTTGGTGAGCGTGACCTGCTGTAGTAGGTTTAACGTAATTATTCAGGTTCTGGTAGGTGGTCTTCAGGGCTGGTGGTTTCAGATGGTTTAGTGGTGCATGCTGGGAGTCGGTATGTGAGCGAGTGTGTTTGGTGAGCGTGACCTGCTGTAGTAGGTTTAATGTAATTATTCAGGTTCTGGTAAGTGGTCTTCAGGGCTGGTGGTTTCAGATGGTTTAGTGGTGCATGCTGGGAGTCGGTATGTGAGCGAGTGTGTTTGGTGAGCGTGACCTGCTGTAGTAGGTTTAACGTAATTATTCAGGTTCTGGTAGGTGGTCTTCAGGGCTGGTGGTTTCAGATGGTTTAGTGGTCGTGGGCTACGTTTGCTGTAGTCTGTGCGTTTGTTGTAGTTTTTCTTTCTTCGGTGTGAGAGGGATGGTGTCCTCAGAGACGCTTTCTCTCTCTATCCGACATGGAGTGCGTGTTCAGCCTGAGCCATCTGTTCTGGTCCAGGCGGTTCTCCTGGCTGTGGGAGACCACGTGGGACATGCCAACCTGTCCTGTGCCTCCAGGATGAATGAACGTGTAGTTGTTTTCCTGAAAGAGGAGCGTTTTGTGGCTGAGCTAATAGCGAGCGGCGTCTCTCTGAATGGGGTCTACCTGCAGGTTTCCCCACTCGCCATGCCTTCCACCCGGGTCACCATCTCCGCTGTTCCCCCATTCATTCCCAGTGAGGCGTTGGAGTGGGGGCTGCAGCATTTCAGGAAGCTGCCAAGCGGTTTTAGGACTGTGGGGTTGGGCTGTAAGGACGATAAAGTGAAACATGTCCAATCCCTCTGGGGACAGGTGTTCATGTTTCTGAACTGTCCGTCACAGACACTGGAGGTTTCCTTCAGAGTGAAACATAGGGAGGGACATTACATGGTGTACACCAGCACAGGCCGCATCACATGTTATGAGTGTGGGGATGTGGGGCACAAGCGGAACGCTTCCCCCCATAGGCCGACCGAGGGGCGGCCTGAGCCGGGGTTCAGGCCAGCTGAGGAGCGCACTAACACCGCTGCTCCGCTGGGGGATGGCGCCCCGCCGACTGAGCCCGAAACAGGGGAGGGATACAGCGGGCAGGCAGATAATCAAGAAGGGAAACAGTGAGTTGATTCGGGCAGTGAGAATGTAATTAATGACAGCTCGTCTGTCCTGAGTGTCACAACAGACGAAAGGAAAGGAGTAGAGGAGAAACCGGCAGCAGGGACAAGCAGCGGAAAAGGGCCAGCAGCTGGACCTGACCATAGTCAGGCTGGTGGTGGAAAGGGGAGAAAGGGTGAGCCAGGCATTATGAAGAGTGTTGCTGGTGGGGATCAGGTGGGGGAAACAGGGTATGACACTGACTCTGACTGTATGTGTTACAACCTCACAGTCGTCACACAGTGGAGATGTGTAGTCGCTGGAGGAAATTGATGGTTTTCTAGATGAAACCTTTGGAAAATCTGTGACAGTATCGGAGTATTTTCCAGACACAGAAAAATGTATTGAAAGCGTGTCGACTTTGCATAAATTAGTTGGGTTTGATTTGTTGGATGAAAAAACCCCATTTCTGTTTGAGAAAACACGCAGCAGCTCTCAGGAAGGTGCGGAAGGCCACTAAAAGAAAAAGTTCTAAAAGGTTAAAGACTCACTCAGTTAGGTCATGATGAGTGTGTTGCACTGGGTGATCTTCCTCTTACTGCTGCTGGAGGAGCCTCTGATTCATGGAGCCAAGGCTGGATGTACACGACTGGTGCTCTCCAGGACTTTCCAGGAAACCAGTTTCCACCAGGAGCATCACCCTACAGCGCATAGTGGCTGCAGCAGGATGGGGACTTGACAGACTGAGGCGGTAGCTCAGCTGCTCAATGTGAGCTCTACATGCCGCACGAGAGACTTTTTAAAGCTACGGATTACAAAACTATCTGAAGAAGAGCTGAAGATGATGAGGGACTACGACAGGGGAGCAGAGCAGCCACACAGAAATGACCTTTTTCCAGAACTTGAGGAGTATTGTGCTCAGTGTGGGAGGTGATGAGGACCTGGTTTTCTTTTTTCTAATTTGTGTGATGAGGGCAAGTCCTGGCTGTATTATTGGGTTTTGTTTTATGAGTTGTGTAAATTGTGTAAATACAACATCATGTCACGTTGTGTGTCTTGGGAGAGAGCTCCTCCTCTGGTGCTCGCCCTGAGGTTTCCTCCTAGCTTTTCTTCCTGTTAAAGGTTTGTAGGGGGCTGTTCCTCATCCGATGTGAGGGTCTAAGGACAGGATGTTGTGTTGCTGCAACCCCTCCCAGGGGAATTTGTGTTTGTTATGTTGGGCTGTGCAGGTAGAGTTGATTTAAGTTAGAAATTCTGTATGTTGTTAGACTACTCAAGGTTGTTTAGACTTGTTTAGACTAAAGGTTGTTTATACTTGTTTAGACTACTCAAGGTTGTTTAGACTTGTTTAGACTAAAGGTTGTTTAGACTTGTTTAGACTACTCAAGGTTGTTTAGACTAAAGGTTGTTTAGACTTGTTTAGACTACTCAAGGTTGTTTAGACTTGTTTAGACTACTCAAGGTTGTTTAGACTTGTTTAGACTAAAGGTTGTTTATACTTGTTTAGACTACTCAAGGTTGTTTAGACTTGTTTAGAATAAAGGTTGTTTAGACTTGTTTAGACTACTCAAGGTTGTTTAGACTTGTTTAGACTACTCAAGGTTGTTTAGACTACTCAAGGTTGTTTAGACTTGTTTAGACTAAAGGTTGTTTAGACTTGTTTAGACTACTCAAGGTTGTTTAGACTTGTTTAGACTACTCAAGGTTTTTATTTCCTGAAACGTTTCATGTTATGAGCTGGATTATAAAAAGATGATTATGTGTGAACATTAGCTGTTGGACTGGAATGTAATCTGAATAAATGTACTTTTACACATCCATCAAATCTGTCTATCTGTCTGTCTCTGTCTCTGTCTCTCTCTCTCTCGCTCTCTCTCTCTCTCACTTTATTAGTTTGATATCTTCTTCCAGCTGGTCTATCTGCTGTCTGAGCACCGTCTGCTTCGTTTCACCTGCTGAACGTAACTTCTGACAGAGGTAGCTGTGCCTGCACACACACACACACACACACGAGATGAGGTCATTATAGATGTCATGAATATGTAAACTGTATAAGACAGCTCAGCAGTAATCATAATAAGCAGTAATAATAATAAGCAGTAATCATAATAAGCAGTAAACATAATGAACAGTAATAATAAGTAATAATAATAAGCAGTAATAATAATAAGCAGTAATCATAATAAGGAATAATAATAAGCAGTAATAATAATAAGCAGTAATCATAATAAGGAATAATAATAATAAGCAGTAATCATAATAATAATAAGCAGTAATCATAATAATAAGCAGTAATAATAGTAAGCAGTAATCATAATAAGGAATAATAATAAGCAGTAATCATAATAAGCAGTAATCATAAGGAATAATAATAAGTAGTAATAATAATAAACAGCAATAATACACAGTAATAATAATAAGCAGTAATCATAATAAACAGTAATAATAATAATAATAAGGAATAATAATCAAATAAAAAACATAAAACAATAAGAACCGAGCACAAGACAATGATAAGATGGTAACCATGCCAACAGCACCTGGACTGTTTGGGCTGGAGTTGCCTCCTCTGGCTGTCTCTGGCCACAGCATGGATCAGCAGGGTCTTCTGCCAGCCCTCCCCTGCACAGGAATAATAATAATCATCATCATCATCATCATCAATATCTCAGTTCTATTCGGAGGGGAACTTGGATCTGTATTTGGGTCTGTGATAAACACTACATGATGGTGGTTTCATTCATCTCTTACATCTTTTCATTTTGAGCCATTTGTCGTCCAGAGAGGCGGTCATCTTGCTGACTCGGTCCTTTGTCTCCTGATTGGCTGGCGGACCCTGGAGGAAGAAACACAGCAGGTGTGTTGAAGACGCTGTTCTATTGGTTAGTTACATGGTGACTCTCTGAAGCCAACTGGAGCGGTGCTGTCTGGAGTTTATCTGTGTGCCCTGCACGGCAGATGGAAGGACACGACTCCTTTTCAGAGTTTCAACAATGAGTTGGCCAGCTGACAGATTGGTTCCCAGTATGACCAGTGACCTTCACCAGGTCACACGGCCATTAACAGAACTTATGAGTCTGGCACCAGAAGTCAATCAAACACTGAGCTCTCAATGAGTCAAACAGCCACCATGCCATCACTGCCATTACCACCGGTACAACAACTACAACTAATACCGCTAGAACCACTACCACCAGTACAACAACTAGAACCAATACCGTGAGAACCACTGGAACCACTACCACCTGTACAAAGACTACAACCAATACCGCTAGAACCACTGGAAACTTTACCACCAATACAATAGAACCAATACCGCTAGAACCACTGGAACCACTACCACCAGTACAACAACTAGAACCAATACCGCTAGAACCCCTGGAACCACTACCACCTGTACAACAACTAGAACCAATACTGCTAGAACCACTGGAACCACTACCACCAGTACAACAACTAGAACCAATACCGCTAGAACCACTGGAACCATTACCACCAGCACAACAACTACAACCAATACCGCTAGAACCACTGGAACCTTTACCACCAGTACAACAACTAGAACCAATACCACTAGAACCACTGGAACAATTACCACCAGTACAACAACTAGAACCAATATCACTGTAACCTTTACCACCAGTACAACAACTAGAACTAATAACACTAGAACCACTGGAACCACTACCACCAGTACAACAACTAGAACCAATACTGCTAGAACCACTGGAGCCACTACCACCAGTACAACAACTAGAACCAATACTGCTAGAACCACTGGAGCAATTACCACCAGTACAACAACTAGAACCAATACCCCTGTAACCTTTACCACCAGTACAACAACTAGAACTAATACCACTAGAACCACTGGAACCACTACCACCAGTACAACAACTAGAACCAATACTGCTAGAACCACTGGAGCCATTACCACCAGTACAACAACTAGAACCAATACCCCTGTAACCTTTACCACCGGTACAACAACTAGAACTAATACCACTAGAACCACTGGAACCACTACCACCAGTACGACAACTAGAACCAATACCACTGTAACCTTTACCACCAGTACAACAACTAGAACTAATACCACTAGAACCACTGGAACCACTACCACCAGTACAACAACTAGAACTAATACCACTAGAACCACTGGAACCATTACCACCAGTACAACAACTAGAACCAATACTGCTAGAACCACTGGAACCATTACAACCACTGGAACCATTACCACCAGTACAACAACTAGAATCAGTATCGCTAGAACCACTGGAACCTTTACCACCAGTACAACAACTAGAATCAATACCGCTAGAACCACTGGAACCATTACAACCACAAGAACCACTGGAACCATTACCACCAGTACAACAACTAGAACCAATATTGCTAGAACCACTGGAACTATTACAACCACTTTAAATCCATCCATCCATCCATTATCTGAACCGCTTATCCTGCTCTCAGGGTAGCGGAGATGCTGGAGCTCATCCAAGCAGTCACTGGGTGTTAGGTGGGGAGACACCCTGGACAGGCTGCTAGGCCATCACACAGGGCCGACACACACACACACACACACACACACACACACACACACATTCACACCTAAAGACAATTTAGTACAGCTGATTCACCTGACCTACATGTCTTTGGACTGTGGGAGGAAACCAGAGCACCTGGAGGAAACCCACGCAGACACAGGGAGAACATGCAAACTCCACACAAAGGAGGACCCGGGATGACCCCCAAGGTTAGACTACCCCGGGGCTCGAACCCAGAACCTCTTGATGTGGGGCGACCACGCTAACCACTGTGCCACCATGCTGCTTTAAATCACAAGAACCAACACCACTAAAAACACAAGAACCACTGCTAGAGCTATGGGCATGAGAGCATAGATGACATCATATAATGACTCTACTGCCATGCCAGAACTGTAACCTTCATCAGAACGCTCAACTCCATTGCTGTCTACTGTGAGACCGGCCAGTTCCTCTCCTTCATTCTAAGACCAGAATGAAGACTGCAGAAGAAGAAGAGTCAGTCAGTCACTCACCAGTCCGGTCAGTTTGTCTTTGAAGTAAGGTTTCAGGAAGTGGCCCAGGTACATTTTGATTGGGTGCTGGTCAGACGGGTGGAGCTGTTCTCTTGAAGACTCTCTGATTGATCCAGACATATGAGACAGCACCTCCTTCTACAGGGAGACACAAGGTCATAATCCCAACATCCATCCATCCATGTCTCAGTCTTTTCATCCACACATCATCCACCCATCTACTCATCACATCATCTATGTACTGACGAGCCATTCTCTCCATCAGTCTGCCGGGCTGACAGTGTGGGTGGTGCTACCTGCTGCAGGCGGTTGTGGTAGAGCAGTGAGCTCAGCTGCTGCAGAGTGTCTTGGAGGACCTGCTGGTAGACCAGGTTTATCTGCAGACAACTGTCTGCTGTGAGGGGGAGGTCCAGCTCACCAGCACTCTGTCACACACACACACACACACACACACACACACACACACACACACACACACACTGTTGATGTAGCCAGCTAATGTCAGAAATTATAAAAGTGGGGGCGTCCGGGTAGTGTAGTGGTCTACTCTGGTGCCTACCAGCACAGGGATCGCCAGTTCGAATCCCCGTGTAACCTCCGGCTTGGTCGGGTGTCCCTACAGACACAATTGGCCATGTCTGTGGGTGGGAAGCCGGATGTGGGTATGTGTCCTTTACGCTGCACTAGTGCCTCCTCTGGTCGGTCAGGGCACCTGTTCGGGGGGGGGGAATAGCGTGTGGGAGGATCACGCTATTCCCCCTGGTGAAACTCCTCACTGTCAGGTGAAAAGAAGCGACTGGTGACTCCACATGTATGGGAGGAGGCATGTGGTAGTCTGCAGCCCTCCCCGGATCAGCAGAGGGGGTGGAGCAGCGACCGGGACGGCTCGGAAGAGGGGGGTAATTGGCCAAGTACAGTTGAGGAGAAAAAGGGGGCAAAACAACCAAAAAAAGATAAAAGTGCAGAGAAGAGAACTCACCTCTTCACTGGCACTGCTGTCATCATCTGGTCAACACACACACACAGACACACACACACACACACACACAATTAATTATAAATGTCATTAAAAGACAATTCAGAAACAGCCTTTCCAAACTTTGAATTTTCCCTCCAGTGTGGCAGAGCAGCACAGGGTCACATGGACAGATACCTGTGGTAACTATGGACAGATAACCATGGTAACTATGGACAGATAACCATGGTAACTATGGACAGGTACCTATGGACGGGTAACTATGGACAGGTAACTATGGTCATTATGGACAGGTAATTATGGACAGGTAAGCATGGAGAGATAACTATGGACCGGTAACTATGGTAACTATGGACAGGTAACTATGGACAGGTAACCATGGACAGGTAACTATGGTGGTAATTAGTCTCACAAGCCGTGCACATAACACGAGACGTGTGAACGTGACACGAGCAGACAGAACAGAATCCAGGAGAAGAAAAGCATCCTCACGAGGCAGCATTTCTCCTTTATTGTAATTTATTTTTTACTAATATTCAACATCAAACATTTGCTTCAGATACTATGTATTCATCAAAGTAATCTTACTTGTACTTCTTCGAAGTATAGACTTGTAGAAAAGAGAACAAAGCGAGGAGGAACGTGTGCAGGTAGGGAGGGATCAAACATTCAGTTATTGTCCTTTTCATCATGTGCCTGTACACATACACAAAACCCAGTGCTGTTCCCCCAGCCCCCAGCAGAGCGCCACAAAGAGGAGAATACACACCCAAACATTACCTAAAACTACCACCACTACTACTACTACTACTACTACTACCACCACTACTACTACTACCCAGCCCCCAGCAGGGCGCCACAAAGAGGAGAATACACACCCAAACATTCCCTAAAACGACCACCACTACTACTACTACCACCACTACTACTACCCAGCCCCCAGCAGGGCAACACAAAGAGGAGAATACACACCCAAACATTCCCTAAAACTACCACTACTACTACTACTACCACCACTACTACTACCCAGCCCCCAGCGGGGCAACACAAAGAGGAGAATACACACCCAAACATTCCCTAAAACTACCACTACTACTACTACTACCACCACTACTACTACCCAGCCCCCAGCGGGGCAACACAAAGAGGAGAATACACACCCAAACATTCCCTAAAACTACCACTACTACTACTACTACCACCACTACTACTACCCAGCCCCCAGCAGGGCAACACAAAGAGGAGAATACACACCCAAACATTCCCTAAAACTACCACTACTACTACTACTACCACCACTACTACTACCCAGCCCCCAGCGGGGCAACACAAAGAGGAGAATACACACCCAAACATTCCCTAAAACTACCACTACTACTACCACCACTACTACTACCCAGCCCCCAGCAGGGCGCCACAAAGAGGAGAATACACACCCAAACATTCCCTAAAACGACCACTACTACTACCACCACTACTACTACCCAGCCCCAACAGGGCAACACAAAGAGGAGAATACACACCCAAACATTGCCTAAAACTACCACCACTACTACTACTACCACCACTACTACTACCCAGCCCCAGCAGGGCGACACAAAGAGGAGAATACACACCCAAACATTCCCTAAAACTACCACTACTACTACTACTACCACCACTACTACTACCCAGCCCCAGCAGGGCGACACAGAGGAGAATACACACCCAAACATTCCCTAGAACTACCACAACTACTACTACTACCACCACTACTACTACCCAGCCCCAAGCAGGGCGACACAAAGAGGAGAATACACACCCAAACATTCCCTAAAACTACCACCACTACTACTACTACCACCACTACTACTACCCAGCCCCAGCAGGGCAACACAAAGAGGAGAATACACACCCAAACATTCCCTAAAACTACCACTACTACCACCACTACTACTACTACCACTGCTACTACTACTACTACCACCACTACTACTACTACCCAGCCCCCAGCAGGGCAACACAAAGAGGAGAATACACACCCAAACATTCCCTAAAACTACCACCACTACCACCACTACTACTACTACTACTACTACTACTACTACCACCACTACTACTACCACTACTACTACCCAGCCCCCAGCAGGGCAACACAAAGAGGAGAATACACACCCAAACATTCCCTAAAACTACCACCAGTACCACCACTACTACTACTACTACTACTACTACCACCGCTACTACTACTACCACCGCTACTACTACTACTACCACTACTACTACCCGGCTCCCAGCAGGGCAACACAAAGGGGAGAATACACACCCAAACAAAGGGCATGAATACTTATGTACGTGCAATATTTCATTTTTTTATTTTTAATAAATTTGCAAAAATTTCTACAAAACTTCTTTCGCTTTGTCATTATGAGGTATTGTGTGTAGATTGATGAGAAAAAAAGGAATTTAATCCATTTTGGAATAAGGCTGTAACATAACAAAATGTGGGGAAAGTGAAGAGGTGTGAATACTTTCCAGATGCACTGTATATATACATATGAGGTCCAGTATCCTTGCGAGGGTCATGAGGATGCTGGACCTCTTAATATAGAAGAGGTCTATAGATATAATATATACTTCTTATATATTAAGAGGTCCAGCATCCTTGCGAGGGTCGTGAGGATGCTTTCCCGCTCACAGATACTGTTCTGTGTGCTCATATCACGTTTATGTGCCTGGTTTTTATGTGTGTGGGTTTTGAGATTAATCAACTCCCATAAACCCCAACCCCCCAGACCCCCATACAGCCTCAGAGGCAGTTCATATTTAACACTTGGCATCACAAAGCTAGAGAACACTGATAACATCTGCCAGCTTAAGGTAAAGACTTTTAACCAAGAAAGGAAACTACAGACATGATGGGTTTGTGCGGTGCAGGCTGGAAAGGAGTGGAGAGAACCATCTCTACTATCATACTGCCAGCACTGACGTCAGAAAGACAGGTACCTGACAGACAGACAGCTGTCTCGGAACCCAGAGCAGTCTCTATCTCTTCAATCTCCCTTTGAATCCTGTCTCTCTGAGCCAGCAGACCTGGGACCTGGACCTACACCCACACACACACACACACACAGGTCAGAGACAGACAAAAAGGGGTCTATAACACTACTTGTGCTCACTTAAGATGCTAAAAGACAAGCAAGAAGAGACTGTGCTTTACCTCCGCAGGCTCCCTCTGAAAGTCATCTTGATCTGATCCATCATCTGACCAATCAGAGAGAGGTTAGTTATTACATCATCATGACTGGACAGCAGTGAGACAGTTATCCTGATCTGATCCATCAGCTGACCAATCAGAGAGAGGTTAGTTATTAAATCATCATGACTGGACAGCAGTGAGACATTTATCCTGATCTGATCCATCATCTGACCAATCAGAGAGAGGTTAGTTATTACATCATCATGACTGGACAGCGGTGAGACAGTTATCCTGATCTGATCCATCATCTGACCAATCAGAGAGAGGTTAGTTATTACATCATCATGACTGGACAGCAGTGAGACAGTTATCCTGCTCTGATCCATCATCTGACCAATCAGAGAGAGGTTAGTTATTACATCATCATGACTGGACAGCAGTGAGACAGTTATCCTGATCTGATCCATCATCTGACCAATCAGAGAGAGGTTAGTTATTAAATCATCATGACTGGACAGCGGTGAGACAGTTATCCTGATCTGATCCATTATCTGACCAATCAGCGAGAGGTTAGTTATTACATCATCATGACAGGACAGCAGCGAGACAGCTAGCAAGCTAGCATTGCTCTTTTAAGACAACCTCTCTACAGACAGACACGCGCACACACACACACACACATACAGACACACAAGCAGGCTGACAAGACAGACACAAGGACACCTGAGGATGTGTCGGTAGACAGAAGGTCCAGATCTGGGTTTGCTCCTGCCAGACTCTGTTCCAGCTCCTCAATCTGCCTCTGGAGCCTGTCTCTCTCTGCTGCTAGAGAGACAGACATGATGGCATCTAAAACAAACACACAAACAAACAATCATCATGGACTGAGGGATTCTGTTGAAGGCATTTTCATTTTCCCATGAGAACTGGGTGTATATCATCATCACCATCATCATCATCATCATCATCACCACCATCATCACGAGCTGCGGGTACAGGGGCAACATTTCAACCCGGCTGGGATCATTCTCTCATTAGAGATTCCTCTTTAACTGTGTACATGGACGCTAAATGAAGTGATCCAATAAGATGTGTTTACATGCCTCAAAGCATTTCACCTTAATAGAACTGGGACATGGGCAAAGTGGCTCTGCCCACTCTGAAGCCTCTAATCTGCCAGATATGCGTATAACAGAAGAAGAAGAAGAAGAAGAAGTGATTCTGCTGTTAACACGACCTACAACAACACGGACCCACATCGAGTGCTGGGAACATTTGCGTTTCTGCTCTTCTTTCTCGTTAAGCAGCAATCGTGAGCGGCAGACAGGGTAAAGGGTCGGCAGAGGGCGTCCGGGTGGCGTGGTGGTCTATTCCGGTGCCTACCAACACGGGGCTCGCCGGACACGGGGATCGCCGGTTCGAATCCCCATGTTACCTCTACCTCCGGCTTGGTCGGGCGTCCCTACAGACACAATTGGCCGTGTCTGTGAGTGGGAAGCCGGATGTGGGTATGTGTCCTGGTCGCTGCACTAGCGCCTCCTCTGGTCGGTCGGGGCGCCTGTTCAGGGGAGGGGGAACTGGGGGGAATAGCGTGATCCTCCCACGCGCTACGCCCCCCTGGTGAAACTCCTCCCTGTCAGGTGAAAAGAAGCGGCTGGTGACTCCACATGTATGGGAGAAGGCATGTGGTAGTCTGCAGCCTCCCCGGATCAGCAGAGGGAGGGGGGGGGGGCAGAGACCGGGACGGCTCGGAAGAGGGGGGTAATTGGCCGGATACAATTGGGGAGAAAAAAAAGGGGGGGTCGGCTGAATAATGTTACACAATTTTACACAAGGCGTTACACAATGTCAGTTAAGAAAGTAGGACAAGGCTTACTACACACACACAGACACACACAGCGGCGTCACTCCGGAACCATGTGAACACAGGATGGAGGCGGAACAGCCCAGTACGGACCCGACCCAACACGCCCCGCATGTCGCCACTTGTTGACAAACAGCAGCAACCGGAAGTTGGCTGAGCTGGCTGAACGTCAGTATTTTATTAGATCGTCCGAGCGCGCGAAACAAGTGCCCATCCACACGTGTTATCTCAACACGTGACAAGAAACGAACAACGAAGGTCAGTTTAATCCACAAAGCTATCAATGAGATCAATAAAGCTATCAATGAGATCAATAAAGCTATCAATGAGATCAATAAAAGCTATCAACGACATCAATAAAGCTATCAATGAGATCAATAAAACTATCAATGACATCAATAAAGCTATCAATGAGATCAATAAAACTACCAATGACATCAATAAAGCTATCAATGAGATCAATAAAGCTATCAATGACATCAATAAAGCTATCAATGAGATCAATAAAAGCTATCAACGACATCAATAAAGCTATCAATGAGATCAATAAAGCTATCAATGACATCAATAAAGCTATCAATGACATCAGTAAAGCTATCAATGAGATCAATAAAAGCGACGTTCGGCCGTTAACGAGCCGGTCGGTGGGTACAGTGTAGTACAGTACATTATAGTACATATACATAGTATTTGTACAGTGTAGTACAGTACATTATAGTACATATACATAGTATTTGTACAGTGTAGTACAGCTAATGTTCCCCCCTGTGGCAAATGTGTGTAGAAGGAACACATTTACCCCAAGCAGAGAAATGATCACATTAAGCTTTTGCATCGTTATTAGGTGCGGATATTTTACTATTGTTGCGGGACAGCTCCCTGACAGATAGTGACAGACAGACAGTCTGACTAAAGTAACGCGAGACCCTGTTAGCCAATGAGAAGAGACTTAGGAATGCGTGCGTGCTGCCTATTGTTATCCATTGCACAGCACAGCGTGGGTTAGTTGTTATAGTGGTTTACAGACTGTCACACAGTGTTAGCTTAGCATAACGTGTTAGCGATCAGACGTAACATTCCTGACTCCTACACCTCGACTGAGCTGACGCTAGACAGTGACTAACCAGCGACGACCATAATAGAACCAGTAAGAGTGATTACCAGCCCCCAGAGAGAGATCAGAGTGTGCAGCCAGTGACAGTGCGAGTGTCTGCAGAGTGAGACCATCCCAGCCAGGCTAGCCAGCGTCCGTCATCGTCTGCAGACTGCAGGAGCAGTGCAAGGTGGGTTGCTAAACCCGTAGCCTAGCCCGGCTAATTAACGCCAGAGACTGTGTTGTCGCACCATAATTCCCAGCCTCCAACTACTTAATATAAGAACATCTAAACCCAGTCCCGCGACAAGTGGTGTCAGAAGTGGGATAATTGGATTGCATTCTGTCTCCATACAGAATAGCGGTGCTATTGCTATTTACGTTAGCGTCCTTGCTAACTAGCAACCGGCTAATTACGTGCAGTAGCACTTTATCAAGGCCATCGTTGCATGTGATCTAGATGATGTTGGAACCTACTGAGGAGATCGAGCACGTGGAGCACGGTGCTGTAGGGGGGGGAGAGGATAGCGCTGTGGAAAGCGAAATGGAAAAGCAGATGTGTCGTCTAGCCCAAATGTTTGAGCGGTCCCTCCTTAACCAAGAAAAGCAGGAACAATCAATGGAGGAGGTGAAGTGCATGCTTAAAGGGGTACTTGTCGGGCGAGTTGTGCCACATCCCCAACCTCCCGCTGTGCAGCAATTGAGCACGGGACTCCACCCGCTCCCTAGTTCCCCGCAGCCATTCAATGGCTATCAGGAGGGCTTTGATAGTGGCCATGGAGCCAGTCATAGCATTACAACATGGGATGATGAGCGTAAAGGGGGAGCGCCAAACCCGACATCGACGGCCACCGGCGCGACGCAGTCCGACCTAAATGCTGACATCAAGGAGTTGAAAGCCGAGGTAGCGGCGCTGCTGCAGGAAATGCGGCGTTCCTGGAAACCGTCCCCCCCGCAGCTGACATCCGACACAGCCGAACAGAAGAAGGAGGAACGGGGCAGAACTCTAGAGCGGCCGGCGAGCAGCACTAATGGGCAGCGGAGTTACCAATCACCGAGTCCGGGCGCCACCCCTAGAGGCTCCTGTTACCAGTGTGGAGGCCAGGGCCACTTCAAACGAGACTGCACCTCCCGCTCACCGAGCCCTCACGTCAAGGAAAAGGCCGATAGCCAGCCAGCACCCCGCATAAACCGAGCAGCAGGAGATGGTCCTAGTCTGGTAGTGCCCATCACGGTCAACAAACTGGAACTCAAGTGCGTTGTGGACACCGGCGCGGAGGCGACCGTCATGTCTGAAGACACCTTCCGTCAGCTGGAGCTAGCTGGTCAGCCAAGTGTGGGGACTGCCGTCCTGAGGAACGCGGAGGAGGGGAAAGAAATGACCGAGACTCCGAAGTATAGAGTCACCATCCGCTTGGGCCGTAAGACCAAGGACTGGGACGTCTACGTCGCACCCATCCGCGACCCCTTTCTCCTGGGTCTGGACTTTATGCTAGCCGCCAGAGTCACAGTTTCGGTCGGAGGACAAGTACACGTTGATGGAGAACCGATCGGCACTGTCGTCATAGGCAGGTCGCTAGGAGAGTACACGGTTTCCAGAGTACTGCTGGAGTGCCCCTCGACTTTACCAGCGGAGAGCGAACGCGACGTCTGGGGTCTAGTGGAAGGCCCAAAGCCAGGAATTTCTGCCGTCCTGGAGCCCACTGGCCTTGCAGAAGGAGTCTCTTCAGGCAGTGTAGTAGTCGACGTTGCCAAGAGAGTCCCTGTGCGACTATGCAACTTGTCGCCCCGCGAAGTGACCCTAAGGAGAGGTGTTTGCTTGGGCGTGTTGGTTGAGGCAGAGGAAACCCCGTCCCTAGAGCCGAACCCCACGAACTCGGCAGAGAAGGAACAAGTGTCAGTGCGACGGCTGGAGTCCGCAACAGCCTTGGATCTACCAGACCATCTGTCATCCCTGTATGCAGCCGCCAGTAAGGAGCTCGAAGAGGGGCAGCAGAGAGCCCTACTGCAGCTTCTGGTCAAGCACAAGGAGGTCTTTGCAGCAGCAAACGACGACCTGGGCTGTTTTGATGCTGTCCAGCACCGCATCGACACCGGAGAGGGACGCCGAGTACACCAGGAGAAGACCTCGAGGATCCGGAAACAGAGGCAGCGGACGACAAAGAGATTGAGCGACAGGAGGATATCGGTGGACTGGCGGAGGATCAGGGGTTCGAGAGCGATGACGACCTCGACCTACGTCTGGAAGACGTGTTCCCCGATGAGGAAGATGACACATCGGGCCCCCCCCACAGAAGCCCCACGAAAGCCCCATGAAAGCCCCACGAAAGCCCCACGAAAGCCCCATGAAAGCCCCACGAGCGCCCAGGTGTCTCCCTCCTTGTCTCCGCCCTTGGCTGCCAGCAGTTCTCCAGGGGAGCCGACCACTACTCGACGCCGAGAGGCCGCAGCCCGTGTTCCAGGCGGGCAGTCTTCCGCCCCTGACCCAGAGGGAGCCGAAGCAGACGTTGCTGAGCCCCTGCCCCTCCCCACCACTAGACGGGGCAGACCAGTCCGGCCGCCTGCCTGGCTCCGGGACTCTGTTCGAGACTGATCTTGACGGACGTGACTAGTTGACTTAGGGGGTTACTAGGCTAGTCACAGGAGTCCTACTTTAATAGTGACCACCCAACCAGTTTATTTTGACGCCCTTAGTTCCGGGCCTAGTTGTGTGCCGGGTGTTTTGTCCCGGGTGTAATTCCGACTCTAGTTCCCAGAGTTATTTTATCTTTATGTTGAAGGGACTCAACAATCTAAAGGGGGGGTAGTGTTGCGGGACAGCTCCCTGACAGATAGTGACAGACAGACAGTCTGACTAAAGTAACGCGAGACCCTGTTAGCCAATGAGAAGAGACTTAGGAATGCGTGCGTGCTGCCTATTGTTATCCATTGCACAGCACAGCGTGGGTTAGTTGTTATAGTGGTTTACAGACTGTCACACAGTGTTAGCTTAGCATAACGTGTTAGCGATCAGACGTAACATTCCTGACTCCTACACCTCGACTGAGCTGACGCTAGACAGTGACTAACCAGCGACGACCATAATAGAACCAGTAAGAGTGATTACCAGCCCCCAGAGAGAGATCAGAGTGTGCAGCCAGTGACAGTGCGAGTGTCTGCAGAGTGAGACCATCCCAGCCAGGCTAGCCAGCGTCCGTCATCGTCTGCAGACTGCAGGAGCAGTGCAAGGTGGGTTGCTAAACCCGTAGCCTAGCCCGGCTTATTAACGCCAGAGACTGTGTTGTCGCACCATAATTCCCAGCCTCCAACTACTTAATATAATAACATCTAAACCCAGTCCCGCGACACTATTTAACGGATTATCAGAGGTTTACACCACCCTCCATTTAACGGACTATCAGAGGTTTACACCACCCTCCATTTAACGGACTATCAGAGGTTTAATTTAATATCAGGGTTACTAGCAGGGATGTCGGGATGAAGAAGAGAAACTTCGTGTCGGGATGTAGAACAGGAGGCGCCGCTTCTTTCTGTTTTACTGACCTGCGGATGAAACGACGCAGAAACACGTTTAACCCGCAGCATCCACTTCTGCTCCCTCTGTTCGCAGTCTGCCCGTCTCCTCTTCTTCTCTCTCTGCACACAGGCTTCCCGTCTCCTCTTCTTCTCTCTCTGCTCACAGGCTTCCCGTCTCCTCTTCTTCTCTCTCTGCACACAGGCTTCCCGTCTCCTCTTCTTCTCTCTCTGCTCACAGGCTTCCCGTCTCCTCCTCTTCTCTCTCTGCTCACAGGCTTCCCGTCTCCTCTTCTTCTTCTCTCTCCGCTCACAGTCTTCCCGTCTCCTCTTCTTCTCTCTCTGCTCACAGGCTTCCCGTCTCTTCTTCTTCTCTCTGCTCACAGGCTTCCCGTCTCCTCTTCTTCTTCTCTCTGCTCACAGGCTTCCCGTTTCCTCTTCTTCTCTCTCTGCTCACAAGGCTTCCCGTCTCCTCTTCTTCTCTCTCTGCTCACAGTCTTCGCGTCTCCTCTTCTTCTCTCTCTGCTCACAGGCTTCCCGTCTCGTCTTCTTCTCTCGGGTTTCTGTTTCCTTCTTCTTCTTCGTCTTCCTGGGGTTTATTGGCGGTTGGTAAACAACGAATCGGTGCATTACCGCCGCCACCAGCTGGTACGGCGTGTGCGTCAGAATGCCTGTTATTTACATTATTCCCTCCCCAAAAACAAAACAGAAAGCAAAAAACTCAAGTCATCTTAATTAAATTAGTTACGTTGAGAAACTGAAACAAGACTTTACAACACTCAGTTGAATTCTTCTGTAGAATATCTACTAAATCAAATTGTACTTTAATTTTTCTGAGACTGAGTCAGACGTCTTCTTCCTGCTTCGTATTTCCGGCAGTATATCGCAACGTGCTCTGCTGGCTCTTCTAGCCCACAGTCGTCACATCCGCCTGCAGTGTTGGTTTTTAAAAAATATATTTTTATTGAACATTGTTCATATTCATGTACAGATTCTTGAAGAAAGTTCATTATAAAACAAACATGGCAAATATACATTCCATCCAAAAATCCATGGATATATCCAAAGTGCCAAAGGGAAAAAAATCTAAAAACAGGAGAAACCCATCATCTTCAATTTGGTTCCTGTATTCAGTAATGTCCATTACCAGCCTTATATTGTTGTGGGTTGATCTTCCTTTTAGAAAACCTGATTGTGTTTCTGCAATAAGATTCGAAACCCCTGTTTGAAGACGAGTAGTGAAAATGTAGGTTAGGAGTTTGTAGTCTGAGTTTCTAAGAGTGACGGGCCTTCTGTTATCTATAATTCTGGGGTCTTTTCCAGGTTTTGGAATTGAAATGATAATCCCTTGTTTCATTGTAGGCGGAAGTGTGCAAGTTTCAAATATTTCCATGAAAACTTGATGTAGTAGTTCTCTAATATCTTCCCAGAAATGTCTGTAGAAGTCACCTGTGAGGCCGTCTGACCCAGGGGCTTTATTTAAAGACAAGCGACTAACAACGGCATCAAGTTCTGCAATTGTTATTTGATGATCGCAAGTTTGTTTGAAACCATCTTCAATTTTGGGAATATAACTTGCTATATCCTTTAAGAATGCATGACAATCCTCATTAGAACATTTAGAGCTGTAAAGCTGGCTATAGAATTTAAGGATTTCCGAGGAGATTAATTTTTCATCTGTTGTTTCTATATCATCAATTATCAAGGATTTAATGTTATTTTTTTCCTGCCTTCTTTTTTCAAGGTTACAGAAATATGCTGAGTTTTTTTCCCCCTCTATCCATTTAGCTCTAGACCTAATAAAGGCTCCTTTTGCTTTCTGAGTGTAGATTTCATCCAAATTGGGTTGAAGGTTTAATATTTTCTGTTTATCGTCTTCAGTGGGATTAGGTTTATTGCAGTAAACATTAAGCTGTTTAATTATACCTAGTTCTTTTCTTTCAAGATCTTTTTTAATTGTTTTACTGAATGAGATGGTGAGTTGGCGTATTTTATATTTTAGGAACTCCCATTTCTTGACAGCCGTTGTTAGTTCTTCTGAGTTTATGATCTCTTGAATCAGTAGTTTAATTTTTCTACAGTAATCAGAATTTTTATTTAGACTGGAGTTAAATTTCCAATATTTGTGAGAATAAGTACTCCTGTTTTTAGGTTTAACATGTAGAGAAATAAGGCTGTGATCAGTAAGTGGAGCAGCCGAGATATCAGAGTGGATATCATAGCACAAGCAAGTGGCTTGCAATTAACCAATAGTCAATTCTAGATTTTAAATTTGAATTTGGGCTGAACCATGAGTATCTAAATATTCCTGGATTTAAATATCGCCATGCATCAATCAGACTTTGTTCATTGCAAAAGTTAGTAAATATGGAATTAGGGTGACTTGCAGAATGTCTAAGAGGATATTTATCAAAGAAATCATCCTGGACTAAATTCAGATCCCCTCCAACTATAATATTATCAGTTGAGTATGATAATTTTAAGTTGTCTAATTGTAAGCTTATTTGATCAAATAGTCTTGTTTTCTGTGCTATTGTTGTAGCCATAAACATTAATCAGGATGAATTTCAATTCATCCATGTTTAGGGTAAGAATCAACCAGTGGCCATGTTCATCTGCCTTGTGGGATATAACCTGACCTCTGAAGTGTTTTAGGAGGATGGCAACCCCTGCTGATCTTGAAGTGCCATGGCTGAAGAAAGCATCATCTCCCCATTGTTTAGACCAAAATAAAGTATCCTCAGTCTTGGAGTGAGTTTCTTGTAGAAAAACAACATTTGCATTTTTCCCTTTACAGAATAAGTAGAAGCTTTTCCTTTTTGTCATGTCTCTTAGACCCCTTGCATTAACAGAGATGAGAGATATATCATTTTTTAGACTAAACATAGAACACAAAAAACACAGAGATAATTACCTGAACTGTTAAAGAACAAGAAAAATGGTGTATCTGCTAGTAGTTACTGAACTTTGTGTAACAAAACCCTAAGCATTTTTTCTATTTATAACTCACTTGTTTTAGGAATCAACATTCCAGATTATTTAGGTCTATGGTGTGACTCTCTGACCGTTAATGAACGCATATGGGCCACGGAAAACAGTGTTCAGACCTGCCCTCCTTGCTTGCTCAACTTTGGGCCAAACAGCTTGCCGTGCCTCCCTGTCTTCTTTGGTGAGATCTTCTGCGAAGCGGACGTTGAGATTCTTCCAGACTGGGGGAAGTTTGGTGGTTCGCCAGAGTTCATCCCTGAAGAGCCGTCCAGTGAACTGCATGATGATCTGACGAGGGCGGCTGTTGTTGTTCGGCCCCAGACGGTGCAGAGTCCAGGATGAGATCCATCTTCTCCTTCCAGTTTGGAACAATCTCCCGATGATTTCAGCGACGAGCTGTCGCGTATTCTCCTCCTTTCCTTCTTTCAGGCCGTTAAGTCTTAAGTTCCATCTTCTCTTGTATTGCTCCAGTTCTGCAGCTCTTTTCCACCTCTGTAGCTCTCTTGTCCAGTTCTGCAGCTCTCTTTTCCACCTCTGCAGCTCTTTTCCACCTCTGTAGCTCTTTTCCACCTCTGCAGCTCTCTTTTCCACCTCTGTAGCTCTCTTGTCCACCTCTGTAGCTCTCTTGTCCAGTTCTGCAGCTCTTTTCCACCTCTGCAGCTCTCTTTTCCACCTCTGCAGCTCTCTTGTCCAGCTCTGCGTTCTTCACACGGAGTTGGTTTATTTCTCCATCCAACTCTTTGTTTTTATCCTTGCACTCTGTGATTTCGGGCTTTGCGATGTTAGCAATGGTCAGTGTGTTTTGTTTCAACTCCGTCTTGAAATCCTCCATCATGTTGCGGAGAGTACCGATAGCAGCTAAGATAGCAGCATTCGAGGTATCCTCGGCATGGGCTCCAGCAGTTGTGGCCTCGTCTCCTTTTTGTTTTTTCTGAGGACCTGGCAGCTTAGCAGGAGATGTAAGGGTGTTTTTCCTGAGGACCTGGCGGCTTAGCAGGAGATGTAAGGGTGTTTTTTTCTGAGGACCTGGCGGCTTAGCAGGAGATGTAAGGGTGTTTTCCTGAGGACCTGGGGGCTTAGCAGGAGGTGTAAGGGTGTTTTTTCTGAGGACCTGGCGGCTTAGCAGGAGATGTAAGGGTGTTTTCTTAGGACCTGGCGGCTTAGCAGGAGATGTAAGGGTGTTAACTGAGGACCTGGCGGCTTAGCAGGAGATGTAAGGGTGTTTTTCTGAGGACCTGGCGGCTTAGCAGGAGATGTAAGGGTGTTTTTCCTGAGGACCTGGCGGCTTAGCAGGAGATGTAAGGGTGTTTTTTTCTGAGGACCTGGCGGCTTAGCAGGAGATGTAAGGGTGTTTTCCTGAGGACCTGGGGGCTTAGCAGGAGGTGTAAGGGTGTTTTTTCTGAGGACCTGGCGGCTTAGCAGGAGATGTAAGGGTGTTTTCTTAGGACCTGGCGGCTTAGCAGGAGATGTAAGGGTGTTAACTGAGGACCTGGCGGCTTAGCAGGAGATGTAAGGGTGTTTTTCTGAGGACCTGGCGGCTTAGCAGGAGATGTATAAGGGTGTTTTCTGAGGACCTGGTGGCTTAGCAGGAGATGTAAGGGTGTTTTCCGAGGACCTGGCGACTTAGCAGGAGATGTAAGGGTGTTTTCCTGAGGACCTGGCGGCTTAGCAGGAGATGTAAGGGTGTTTTCCTGAGGACCTGGCGGCTTAGCAGGAGATATAAGGGTGTTTTCTGAGGAGCTGGCAGCTTAGAAGGAGGTGTAAGGGTGTTTTCTGAGGACCTGGCGGCTTAGCAGGAGATGTAAGGGTGTTTTTCCTGAGGACCTGGCGGCTTAGCAGGAGATGTAAGGGTGTTTTTCCTGAGGACCTGGCGGCTTAGCAGGAGATGTAAGGGTGTTAATCTGAGGACCTGGCGGCTTAGCAGGAGATGTAAGGGTGTTTTCTGAGGACCTGGCGGCTTAGCAGGACATGTAAGGGTGTTTTCTGAGGACCTGGCGGCTTAGCAGGAGATGTAAGGGTGTTTTCTGAGGACCAGGCGGCTTAGCAGGAGATGTAAGGGTGTTTTTTCTGAGGACCTGGCGGCTTAGCAGGAGATGTAAGGGTGTTTTCCTGAGGACCTGGGGGCTTAGCAGGAGGTGTAAGGGTGTTTTTTCTGAGGACCTGGCGGCTTAGCAGGAGATGTAAGGGTGTTTTCTTAGGACCTGGCGGCTTAGCAGGAGATGTAAGGGTGTTAACTGAGGACCTGGCGGCTTAGCAGGAGATGTAAGGGTGTTTTCCTGAGGACCTGGCGGCTTAGCAGGAGATGTAAGGGTGTTTTTTTCTGAGGACCTGGCGGCTTAGCAGGAGATGAAAGGGTGTTTTCTGAGGACCTGGCGGCTTAGCAGGAGATGTAAGGGTGTTTTCCTGAGGACCTGGCGGCTTAGCAGGAGATGTAAGGGTGTTTTCCTGAGGACCTGGCGGCTTAGCAGGAGATATAAGGGTGTTTTCTGAGGAGCTGGCAGCTTAGAAGGAGGTGTAAGGGTGTTTTCTGAGGACCTGGCGGCTTAGCAGGAGATGTAAGGGTGTTTTTCCTGAGGACCTGGCGGCTTAGCAGGAGATGTAAGGGTGTTTTTCCGGAGGACCTGGCGGCTTAGCAGGAGATGTAAGGGTGTTAATCTGAGGACCTGGCAGCTTAGCAGGAGATGTAAGGGTGTTTTCTGAGGACCTGGCGGCTTAGCAGGACATGTAAGGGTGTTTTCTGAGGACCTGGCGGCTTAGCAGGAGATGTAAGGGTGTTTTTTGAGGACCTGGCGGCTTAGCAGGAGATGTAAGGGTGTTTTCCTGAGGACCTGGCGGCTTAGCAGGAGATGTAAGGGTGTTTTCTGAGGACCTGGCGGCTTAGCAGGAGATGTAAGGGTGTTTTCCTGAGGACCTGGCGGCTTAGCAGGAGGTGTAAGGGTGTTTTCTGAGGACCTGGCGGCTTAGCAGGAGGTGTAAGGGTGTTTCCTGAGGACCTGGCTGCTTAGCAGGAGGTGTAGGGGTGTTTTCCGTAGGACCTGGCGGCTTAGCAGGAGATGTAAGGGTGTTTTCTGCGGACCTGCAGCTTAGCAGGAGATGTAAGGGTGTTTTCCTGAGGACCTGGCGGCTTAGCAGGAGATGTAAGGGTGTTTTCTGAGGACCTGGCGGCTTAGCAGGAGGTGTAAGGGTGTTTTCCTGAGGACCTGGCGGCTTAGCAGGAGATGTAAGGGTGTTTTCTGAGGACCTGGCGGCTTAGCAGGAGATGTAAGGGTGTTTTCCTGAGGACCTGGCGGCTTAGCAGGAGGTGTAAGGGTGTTTTCCTGAGGACCTGGCGACTTAGCAGGAGGTGTAAGGGTGTTTTCCTGAGGACCTGGCGGCTTAGCAGGAGGTGTAAGGGTGTTTTCCTGAGGACCTGGCGGCTTAGCAGGAGGTGTAAGGGTGTTTTCCTGAGGACCTGGCGGCTTAGCAGGAGATGTAAGGGTGTTTTCCTGAGGACCTGGCGGCTTAGCAGGAGGTGTAAGGGTGTTTTCCTGAGGACCTGGCGGCTTAGCAGGAGGTGTAAGGGTGTTTCCTGAGGACCTGGCGGCTTAGCAGGAGGTGTAAGGGTGTTTCCTGAGGACCTGGCGGCTTAGCAGGAGGTGTAAGGGTGTTTCCTGAGGACCTGGCGGCTTAGCAGGAGGTGTAAGGGTGTTTTTGTATCTTTGGCGTTTGTCTCCATGTTCTCTGGACCGCAGTAGTCGTGCATGTGGAGAGCCTTTAGCTTCGCGTTAGCTTTAGCCATTTTTAGTTTAGAGTGTGTTTAGAAAGTGACCGAAATGACCTACTCAGTTCTAAGAGCGACTCCGATAGATTCCAACGCAAACAGAGAAAGTTTCCTGTGAGTTTTTTGTCCAAGTTTGTCGGTTTCAGAGTTTGTTACGTGAGCTGTTTATGCCGCGTCCGCTCCCTCCGCCATCTTGCCGCTTCCCTGTTTGCCTGTTTTGAAAAGTGTACTCGTCATAACGCGGTTTACCTCTTCTTCTCTGTTTATGGCGGATCGTAAATGACTTTAAAATGCACACCGCCACCTACTGTACAGGCGTGTAACATCATGTCATTTTACACTTGGATTCTACCCAGCCATACTATGGCGTTATATTTGCGCCAGTATCCTGAGCGAGCGATGATAGCTTTTGAGCACACAATGAGAGATACATTCTGATTGGCTGTTTGCTCTCCAGTTAGATCGCTTGTTACATTGACCCGGAAAAAAGAAAGTCGATGGCATGGGACTGAATACGGAGGAAGACTACTGTCGTTTGAAAACACATTTCGGTCAGTATTTATTGTTAGTAGTATTGTAGCGAAGTTGCTACCCCGCCAGAATTGTGCCAATTGTCCTGTTTTACCCATCAGCCACTGCGTGCAGATTGTCAGTTGTTATTAAATGTTTTGTAAGTGTTTTATGTGGTTTTATGTGTTTAAGTGATTACTATTTGTTGTGGTGTAATTGTAGTTGTCATTCTGTTGTGTTGTGTAACCTTGTAACTGAAACCCTGAACAACTTTGTTGTTCGAGTAGATCATGGCCATGTATTGTGTCACATGTCGTTAAGTTCTTGTTTCTGTGTGAGTTCAATAAAGGGGCTGCAAAGTTACCTTTGTCGTTGCTTCTACGTTCGCCACACTGCTGTCAGAAGTGGGATTGCAGCCAATACCCACAAATCCAAGATGGCAACGTCAAGAAGAAGCTTCGATGTAAAGCTCCGGGAGATTGAGGACTTCATCGAATGTCTGGAAAAATAGCTTTCCCGGGGACAGAGCATCGCCGCTTGGAAGAAGATGTCCCGCGGAGGAAGGGCCGACGGAGCCAGTGCCCCCCGTCCTTCAGGACCCGACACGGCCGGCCGGTTCAGCGATTCGGAGGCGGCAACTGCCGCCGAGAAGTCGCGGCCCACTCTGATTTCAACAGCTGTCATGCCGCCGCCGCCGCCGTTGTCTCCACCGCCGTCTCATTGCCAGCGCCGGCCGCCACCCATCCACTATCAACAGCTGTCATGCCGCCGCCGGCCGCCGCTGTCTCCACCGCCGTCTCATCGCCGGTGCCGGCCGCCGCCCATCCACTATCAACAGCCGCCATGTCGCCGCCGGCCGCCGCCATTACGTCACCGTCACCACTTCGCTGACCAACGTCACTACAACCCCAGCACCCCCTGCTAATGTGATGCTGCCATCCCCAAGCATCTTCAAGCTCCCACGGTATGCGGGCATCACAGCCCTGGAGCCATACCTAGCTCAATTGAAACTGGTAGCAAGTCACAACCAGTTGAGCACCCAAGACACTGCTGCCCATGTTGCCCTGGCGCTCGAAGGGAATGCGCTGCAGGTATTGCTCGACCTTATGCCGTCAGAACAGCAGGATTACGAGACACTGACTGCTGCTTTAGACCGACGCTTTAGTCAACGGGTCTCTACTGACAGCATGCGAGACCGACTGGCCCGCCGGCGCAGCCAAGAGGGCGAGACCCTGGGAAACTGCAGCAGACGTGCACTTCTTTGCACATCGTGGCTACCCCACCTTTGATCCAGCAGCTCGTGACGAGTTAGCCCTGAGTGCCTTCATCCAGGGGCTCACCCCAGAGAGGTTGAAGGAGCACCTCCGCATCACGGCAGCTACAGCCTTCAAGACTGCATTGGAAGAGGCAGAGAGGGTGGAGGCTGTGATGGCCCCACACAACCAACCAAGACCCCGAGTGCGTCAGGCTGAGGTCCACGCTGATGAAGGAGACGTCGAAAGAGGGGTCGTCTGCCAGGCTTGTCCGTCACCACGCCGAAAGCAACCAGGCCGACGCCAACCACCCTTCAGACCTTGGTCGCCTCGTGATCCATGCTACCGCTGTGGAGAAGCAGGGCACAAGGCCCGTGACTGCCCTGCCCCTGCACCACGACACCGTAGCACTCCCCAGTCGGAAAACTAGAATGGGGGGCACCGCGGGGAGACTGCTACCCAGCCAACCAACCATATCCCCCATTAAGAACTCTTCCCAGATCGGCAGAGTGGGCCACGCACACGGTCTCTATCTTTGTTGCTCCATTGGTGGACACCGCTGCTGGGCCCTTGTGGACACAGGGTCCACCATCTCCATTGTGCGTCCAGGGGTGCTGCCAGAGACCGAGTGGAGGCCCACCACCTGTAAAATCAGAACTGTGACTGGGGAACTAGCCAGCATGCTGGGGAAGAGAGCACTGCAGGTGCGGGCAGGGAAAGTTGCAGCCAACCACGAGTTTTGGTTGGCTGAAATACAAGACCCTTGCATCATCGGGCTGGATTTGCTGACTCGCTGAGGGGCTCTGGTCGATGTGTCGAGTAATGCCATTCACCTTGGCACAGAGACCCTGGCCCTCCAGCGCCGTCCAGAGAGGAAGGTGGGACGTATCCACATCCAGCCAACTCCACCTGTCACCATGCCGCCGCCGCCGCCCCCACCTCCACTGCCAACCGAGGGGATGACGACACTGCCCAGCCCACCAACAATGACGACGACCCTCATTGAGGCTACCATTCCTCAGACACCCTCGCCAGACACTGTTGCCGCCATCCAGGAGCTGTATCAGCGGAGCAGTGAAGGGCTGGACCCTCAGCAGAGTCAACAGCTGAAAGACCTGCTCCAACAGTTTGCTGAGATTTTCGCTGCACGCGAAGAGGAGTGCACCCAGACCAACCTGGTGCAGCACACAATCGACACTGGTACAACCCCACCCATTAGACTGTGACCCTACCGGTTAGCACTTGCCAAGCGTGAAGCTGCAGAGCGGATGATTCTAGAGATGGCTGCGGCCGGGGTGATAGAGCCATCCAATAGCCCTTGGGCCGCCCCTGCCATCCTGGTCAAAAAGAAAGATGACACCTGGAGGTTCTGTGTGGACTTTTGTCAGCTGAACAATGCAACTCGCAAGGACTCCTACTCCTTGCCCCGCATTGACGACGCTCTGGACCACATCGCAGGGTCACAGTGGTTCAGCTCACTTGACCTACGGAGCGGTTACTGGCAGGTGGAGCTGGCACCAGAAGCCAGACCCAAGACGGCCTTCACCATCGGTCAGGGACTCTGGCAGTTTCGTGTGATGCCCTTTGGTCTCTGCAATGCCCCCGCCACGTTCGAGAGACTAATGGAGAGGGTGCTGGCTCACATTCCCCACAACCGGTGCGTGGTTTACCTTGATGACCTTCTGGTTCATGCCGCTGACTTCAAGCTGGCCCTAGAGAACCTCTGTCAGGTCTTCCAAGCCATTCGGGGGGCGGGCCTGCGCCTGCATCCCAAGAAATGCAACCTCCTTCGACATGAGACCAAGTTTTTGGGCCATGTGGTGGGGGCAGAGGGCGTGGCCCCTGATCCTACTAAGGTGAAGGCGGTCGAGAAATGGCCAGTTCCGCGAAACGTCAGCGAGGTGCGCAGCTTCACGGGGCTCGTCTCCTACTACCGACGTTTTGCCCGCAACTTTGCCTCCATTGCCAGTCCCCTACACCGTCTCACCGAGAAGGGACGGGAGTTCCACTGGGACGACAACTGTGCAGCCGCCTTTGCCCGGCTCCGCACCGCCTTGATCACTGCACCCATCCTGGCCCTTCCTGATCCTAAGTGCTGCTTCATCGTGGACACAGACGCCAGCAATGTGAGGCTGGGGGGCCGTCCTGTCTCAGGAAGTTGCTGGGGGAGAGAGAGTGGTGGCTTACTACAGTCGTGTCTTGAGCCGCCCTGAATGCAATTACTGCATTACACAACGCGAGCTCCTGGTGGTGGTCACGGCGTTCAATCATTTTCGCCCCTATCTCTATGGCCAGACCTTTCTCCTGCGGACGGATCATGCGGCCCTGATCTGGCTGCTCAGCTTTAAGGAGCCCGAAGGCCAGGTGGCTAGGTGGATTGAGGAGCTGCAGAGCTACGACTTCGAGACCCAGCACCGAGCTGGGCGCCTGCACAGCAATGCAGATGCCCTCTCCCATCGTCCCTGCAAGGATTGTAGACATTGTGAGCGCCAAGAGGAGCGAGACAGAGCAATCCTCCAAGTGTCCACCACGCGGCAGGTTGAGCCAGAGGAGGCGTGGCTGATGGCAATGGACAAGCAGGAGTGGCAAACAGCGCAGGATAGTGATCCCACCCTGGCCAGGGTGGGACAGTGGGTCGACACCAAGGCACGCCCCCACTGGCAAGCTGTCTCTGCCATGTCGGTGGAGACCAATGCCTACTTTTCCCAGTGGGCCACCTTGGCCCGGCGTGATGGACTGTTGTACCGGGTCTGGCAAGCACCGGGCTGGGGAAGAAGTGTGTGGCAGTTACTAGTGCCCAAGGACTGGCGCCAACGAGTGCTACGGGCAGCCCTCGGCTCGGTGGGGGCAGGTCATTATGGGGTGCCAAAGACGCTGAACAAACTCCGCCAACGGTTCTACTGGGCCGGATGCAGGCATGACACTGAACTTTTTGTGCACTGTTGTGATGCCTGCACTGCCAAGAAAGGACCAACCAGACACTCCCATGCCCCTCTACAACAATATCAGGTGGGGGCTTATGGAACGGGTCGGTGTGGACTTTCTTGGCCCATTTCCCACCACAGACAACGGAAACCGGTACATCCTTGTGGCCATGGACTACTTTACCAAATGGCCTGAGGTGTATGCGGTCCCAGACCAGAGCACTGCCACTACAGCCGAGCGGCTGGTGTGTGAGATGTTCTGTCAGTTCGGTGCGCCCGAAGAAATACACAGCGATCAGGGGCGGAACTTCGAGGCACAGGTGTACGCCCCTCCACCCCTAGAGCGACGGACTGTTGGAGAGGTTCAATCGAACGCTCACAACACAACTCGCTATTGTGACCTCACGGCACCAGCGAGACTGGGACTGTCATCTACCCCTGGTCCTGTGGGCGTACCGGTCGGCAGTACAAGAAAGTACTGGGTGTACACCGGCCGCGCTCATGTTCGGGAGAGAACTGCGGACCCCTGTGGACTTAGCCTTTGGCACGCCCCCAGGTACTGACCTTCCCAAGATACCCGGTTTCGAGTACCTGCGGGACCTCCAACAACGTCTGGCCGAGGCACATGAGTTTGCTCGGCAGCATCAGGAACAGGCAGGTGCGAAACAAAAGCGGGCGTATGACACTCGTTGTCAGGGCCGCTCCTTCACCCCAGGAGCAAAGGTGTGGGTCTTCAACCCAACCCGGAAGAGAGGAATCTCCCCCAAGCTCGCCAGCCAGTGGGTGGGGCCCTGTGAGGTGTTGGAGCAGCTTTCGGATGTTGTGTACCGGGTGAAACTGTGTGTCCGGGGGCGGGTGGTAGTTCTGCACCAGGACTGTTTGGCACCTTACCGCCCCTTGGCTGAAGAACCTGTAGATCAGTTTAGCCCACCCGGGACGGTCCCTTCTACACCCACAGGCCCTACCAACCAGACAGACAGTGGGGAACAGGGACCCGTGCCCCCGCGGCGGCGGAGACGGCTTCCCCTTCGCTATAGGGACTTTGTTGTTGGCCGAGGACAGGCAACACGCTGTAGGGGGTAATGTGGCGAAGTTGCTACCCCGTCAGAATTGTTCCAATTGTCCTGTTTTACCCATCAGGCACTGCGTGCAGATTGTCAGTTGTTATTAAATGTTTTGTAAGTGTTTTATGTGGTTTTATGTGTTTATGTGATAACTATTTGTCGTGGTGTAATTGTAGTTGTCATTCTGTTGTGTTGTGTAACCTTGGAACTGAAACCCTGAACAACTTTGTTGTTTGAGTAGACGACCCCCATGTATTGTGTCACATTTCTGTAAGTTCTTGTTTCTGTGTGAGTTCAATAAAGGGGCTGCAAAGTTACCTTTGTCGTTGCTTCTACGTTCGCCACAGTATTATTATTGTCTCGTGTTATAGAACTACCTTGTTAGTGTTTGTACTATAGTGCTGTAGCATTAGGGTTGCTTGTTGCGCTATTATACATCCATGTAGAGAAGATAGAGATATCCAGCCACCCATGCAGCCACCGACCGAACATGACTGAAAATGCTGAAAACAGTAGCAATATGCCACCGCGTCCGGTGAGCTATACATTAGCGATGGCTGACTGACAAAATGTTTGTTTTTTTTCTCAACAAAACAGATGATTTTTAAACTATTGTTTTCTTTCTCTTTTTCTCAATTATGGTGGGAGTGGTCAACGAAAACTCACTGTCATTCCACCAGAAGCAGAGGGATATACTGTCAAGGCTTTGCGAGCTGTGTCAACAGGCGGCAAAGCCACTTTTTCCATAGCACCGCTTCAGGAGACATTAGAAACCGCTCCTCTTCCTCCTGACTCACAGCATTTTTCAAACATGCCAAAGAAGACGTGTTACCAGTGTGATGACGTGATGCCTTTGCAGATGCCTGCAGTGCACATTAAGACATGCAAGGGAAAACTGTCTGATGATGATGATGAGGTCAGGGCAAATTGTTTCTTTTTTGTTAAATCGCCTTTAAAAAATGACAATTAAAATATAAATTGTAAATAAAATTTACTGTTTTGTAAATTTGCAGTCCTCTGATGATGCATGTGTTGTGGTGAACAAGTGTAAGGTAAATATAGCATATAATTAAAATCCTAGATCACTTTGGTTTGCTTTGCACCAGCTGTTTTTCTGTATATGGTCTATACCACCTGAACAATGTCTGTGTGTATATACAGTGTTTAGTGTTTGAGACTATTGTTTCATGTACAGCTTTGAATGTACAGTAACTTCTGCACCAAATGACGATAGTCCAAGTACAGCTGCTCAAACTCCAGCATCCAAACCAAAAAGGTAGGTTTTATTAAGATGACCTTTGCATGTGTTTTAATGGTGCATACATGTTTTGCACCATCATTTACACAGTCAACACGCTCTCAATTACACAAGAGCTAGCCATCACATACTTTCAAACTATTTTAATGTATACAAATTGTGTTTGGGAATTTGGGACTATCTTATATTTCTTCTGTTGTCTTCCTAAGTGTGGAGGATGTACTGCTCTTCGTTAAACACCAAATGGACACCACAACAGAGTTTAAACTGTGTGTGGACAGAGAAGAGCTTCTTGACAGGGGCATTCTCCAATGGAAAAGGAAACAAACTGCATCTCCTGCCAGTGCTCTGAAGGTGGTGGCCTATATAGGAGAGGCAGGTATTGATACAGCAGCACTTAGAAAAGACTTTGTGACTGGTAAGTTGGTCACGTATCTGTTTTGTTGCTATATGAAACAAAACCAATAGACCATCTAAATCTGTGTATTGCTTTTTTTTCTAAGAAATGATTGCGGGTATTGAAAACAGATCTTCGAAAGAGCTGGGAACCAGGGTAAAAATCCCAAGTACTCTTTGACAGACCTTGATAATGAGAATTTCAGGTTGGTAACATGCACGTTTTTTACACATTGACGTATGTGTATGTGATTTATTTTTTATTTTTTAAATTAGACTTTTTCTACCTTGCACACAGAACTATTGGCGAAATAATGGCAGTCAGCCTTGCACAAGGTGGCCCACCTCCTGCTGTTTTGAACGAGTGGTGCTACAACGTCCTCTGCACAGGAGAGATTGACTTTCATTCTCTGTCTAAGGAGGATGTGGCTGATCTAGAATCATGTCTACTCATCAGCAGGGTAAGTGCTGTTTGACATTGTTAAATATGAATTATTTCTATAATGTGTTAATAACTATTGTATTATTTGCTTCATCTCTACATTGCACGTTTTCAGGTCGAAAATTCTGCAGATATCCAATCTCTGACGATGTACGCTGATGAAATTGTCAGCTGTGGATACACCAGCCAGATCAACCTGGACAGCAAGGAAAGCATCCTTCGGTAAGTGGTAAAACAATATTAACATTTCATTTGAATTTTCATTAATTTTGACAACAAACACCTTAACACATTTCGCACAGTGATACATAATACATAAGAATTGACAATCAATTAAAAAGAAAACAAACAAAATAGCAACAATATTAACAATTTAAATATTTTTCATTTTAAAAAAAAAAATTTTTTTTCTTCTGTGCTTTTCTTCAAAGAGCAATTGTCCTGCATTCTACACAAGACTGATTCCAGTGCTGCAGCAACTTAGAAAGGGCATGGAACTGTATGGCCTGGTGGGCCAGATGGCTTCAAACCCTGCAGCTTGCCACTCCCTGGTTGTTCCTGGGAAGATCACCAAAGTAAGAATCTTAACTGCCACTTATTTTGTTCTTACATACATTATTTTTGTTCTGTATTGCATTTTCCAGTTTGTATGTCATTAATAGCCTGAGTTTGTACATTTAAATATATTTAGCCAAATCTGCATTCACTCTCTTTATAGCCTGATGCTGATTTCACATTGATGAACTGCCAGCCCCATTTCAATGAAAAGGGGACATCTAAGGAGAGAGCTGAGAGGAAGATGATCAACTTCCTCCAAGATTTCTTAGAAGAGCTTGAAATGCCAGGTATGATGTACTGTATAGTATACACATAGCATCATTTACTGTACCAAACGCATAAATGTTCTTGGATTTTTTTTACGACCGAGTTTAACCTGTGTTTCTTAAATTCATGTTATTTGAAAAATATATTCATCACAGATGGGGAGACAGACAGTGCAGCTGGCGACACAGAACCTCTTGCAGCAGTGCCACATGTGCTCCAGTGGAAGACAGGGCAATCCCACATGCCCATCCTCCCTGATGAAAAGAGACATTTCAAATAACATGCAACTTTGACCATGAATGCAGGGAAAGGCTTGGAGACCACTCGGTTTGTTATCCAATAGTGAGTGCATGCACTCAGACTGTGACTTTTCCAATACAGCATCTTAGCACTTACACCGAGTTTAGAAGAGTCATGAGTGAAGTGGTGTGATATGGTGGTGGATTCCACAGAGTTTAACAGCTCTAGCTTTACTCAAAACAAGAAGTGATTAATATGCCAATGGCTGTTCTAGCTGAAAAACAGACAAGAGTTATTCAGTTTTGTTATTCATCATTTATTTGTTGTTCATAATTTTCAATACCTCATACAGGATCTTTTACTTGAGTTAGTTGGGAAAAGCGTCAGAATGTCTGTAAAACAAGGTTCCTGTAACCAGCTAATGTGTCTGTTCCTGTTCTAATGTCAGACACCTTGTGCAAGAACTGTATGTACAAGTCACGACCATGTGACTGGGAATGTTCCAGAGCATCAATACTTCTCTGAAGTTCCTCCAGGGCTCCATCATCCAGTGGGCATGCAAGTTCAGGAAGCACAACTGCTCCATTAGAGTCCCCTTGCAGTACGGCGCTCTCCCAGTCAATGTCTGGGTCTTGAACTTCCTACAGATCCAGAAAGAAGAAAAAAACAATGAGTCAAGACTGTTCTTAAAATATTGCGCTGCTGTGTGTATTTCTTTTATAACAATAAACACAGCTGTTCCATAAAAGTGTATTTGTTTATACTTAATATAGAAATTAAAACTACTGGTTATTGAAGTGTTGCCAAGGATTTTATACTTACAGTATATCATATGCCTCTCGTCACTCAATGCAACCAACATAGGCGTCGTGGTTTGTTAGTGAAAATTAACTGCATCATTTACACAAATCATGACAAGCTCATCATTAGACATTGTAATAACCATGTCGTCAGGAAAGATATTGGCCAGTGTGTTCCACAGCCCAACTGCTTCTGATAATTGTCTGTCAGAAAACAAGATCGGTATCAGCTTGCCACACACTCTCACAACTCGTGTGTTTTGTGTGTGTTTTATGTCTTATGTGAACTGTCCTTTCATAATGATGCACCTCAAGTCTTTCCCCTTCGTCTAGATCTTGTAGATGTCCCATACACCACAGCTGTCCGGGAGTGAGACCTCCCTCCCTCTGCCCGTAGAGGATGATTATTCCATCCTCCGATGAAGGTGTCGAGGTCGGCCCGGAGTCAAGGGACAAAGATGCAGCGCACACCACAGAGGTGTACCCCACCAGAGATATCAAGCAGACCACCTTCCTCCAGAGAGTGAAGGACATCATGGTGCTTGCTAGTGACTGCAAGCCAAAGTCGCTCTGTTCTAGAATGAAATTTGATTTGGTCAACTTCAATTTATACAGCAATTTGTGCTTTCATTGAACAAAACTGCAGCAACTACAATAATGGTGCATTCAAAAATTACAAGCCTTACAAACAACTAACCTCTGATTGTGTACGCTCTTTCCACAGATAAAGCTTGCTCTTCCTGTCTAAGCATCGGCTTGGTGTCGATGCAGTTGCCCACTGGGGACTGGGGTTCGCGCCCCGGTCTCGTCAGATCCGACTATGGCCGGACTCGATGAAGCAGCGATCATTGGCAGCGCTGTCTTCGGGAGGGGGGCGGAGTCGGCTTGTGTTCGTCACGTGAATGCGTCTCTGTGTGTGTCGGAAAAACAGTGGTTCGGCTTGGATTCGCCTTGTCACGAAAGTGGGGAGGCGCTTTCCTTCGAGACTGCCGGCCGGAGAGATGCAGTTGGCGAACGCATGCAATACGAGGGTGGGTGTTTGAATTAAAATAGGGATCAATTGGCCACTAAATTGGGAGAAAAAAAAGGGAAAAATCAGAAATAAATTTAAAAAAAAAAAAAAAAAGCTTGCTCTTCCTGTTCCCCGCGTGGCAAACGTGTAGTGTGCCATGTCCACGTTTTCCACACCCTGATCCCCTCTTACCCTAAGATGAAAATACATTTTAATGATAATGAATTTAACAATTAATCTAACAAGGTTTACTTTAAGAGATTAAATGAAAGATCTTGTTGCTCGTATATGATTTTAAATTATTATTATTTTTAAATATGAAATTGAAACAGCCATTTATCCCTGTATGTGTTCGTTTTGGCAAAGTACCTGGATGGTAAGCCATGGAGCTGGGTTGATCTCATGAAGAATGGGAATGCAGTTGCTGCTTTGTTATTTGTTGCAGTATTCAAGTACATGATCTGCCATAAAACCACATGCAGAATTTCACATCTGCTTTCAGCTATTGTATCAGACTTATGGCTTAGATCTTATAGTGTGGTATCATACCATAAAAAGAAATATAGGTAGACCCTACATCTTCACACATAGCCACTCAAACAAATCTGATGTGAAATACACACCTACACATTCAGCTGCATCTGAATTGTTACCCTTGGCAAGAAATGCAAGCAGATATAAGTTAATAGGGACTACCTGCAATTCAAATCTGAGATAGTGTAGTGCTGCTACATGAAACACTTTGTTTTTGTGTACTTTCTGCTAGAAATATGTAAAGTAAATGTGTAAGAAATGTAGCTTGATTACAGCCTACTTAGATTTTTTTAAAGGCATTAGTCATTGCTCACCTAAGATGCTTTGTATTTGAAAAGTATAGAGAAATGTTATGATGATTATTTGATCTTAACAGGAATTCCATACAGACGACTTCTGGCCAATGCGATTATTCTGTTCATAGCTTAGCGGCAGAGCCTGCGTAAAAGTTTCTGTGCACTCAGAATGTTGGCGGTATTTTATATGCCAAAATAACGATCAACAATTAACCTCTAGGTGAAGATAATCTGTTTGCAATACAGGTATTTGGTCCAATGAAGTGCCTCTCAATCCTGGTCCTGGAGTACCCCTGCCCTTCTTGTTTTAGATGGTTCCCTGCTTCAACACACCCAATTCAAATGATCAGCTGTTCATCAGTCTCTGCAGAGTCCTGATAATGACCCAATCATTTGAATCAAGTATGTTGGAGTAGGGGACCGTCTTAAACATGCAGGACAGGTGTACATCAGGGCCAGGATTGAGAAACACTGGTGTAATAAACATATACACTATGTGTTCAAGCCTACAATGATAAAAGAACTACACTAAGCAGCGGATTATGATCTCATGCCTAGTTTATAGTCTAGCAGGAGGGGCCCTCAGATTTACCCGATTTAGAACAAAACACAACCGTGTTGTTTCATATCCCACATGTGTCCCATTAATGAAATGGATGGTTGTGGAACTTTATGTTGGTGGGGAATGAGTGTTTTGGGCCATTCTTTAGACCTTCCGTAATATCTGAGAAAGAGCCAAATTAGGCCAGTCCGGATAGGGGGTGAGGTGACAAAAGAGCCCATAATTTCATAATGCTCACTCAAATTTGCATCAAATTTGCTGTGGCTTGACCCAAGTAACTGTCCAACAACACCAAAGCGTTCAAATGTAATTTTTCCAAAGAAATACTCGAATATTGTCCTGCAAACAGGACTTTAGCGTAGGCGGAAATTGTTAGTCTAGCTAGCAGGAGGGGCCCTCAGACGTTGATGTACTGTACCCCTACCCAAGTTAGGACAAAACACAACAATGTTTTCTTTTTATCTTCAGGGTCTCCCATTCACGAAATGCACTGTTGTGCAACTCCTCATGTCTCACTTTCTTCCTGGTGATTCGAAGCCCTCTCCCTCTCCTGCTCATGTCTCACTGTCTTCCTGGTGATTCGAAGCCCTTTCCCTCTCCTGCTCATGTCTCGCTGTCTTCCTGGTGAATCGAAGCCCTCTCCCTCTCCTCCTCATGTATCGGGGCCTTCCTGGTGATTCTAAGCCCTCCCCCTCTCCTCCTCATGTCTCGGTGCCTTGCTGGTGATTCTAACCCCTCCCCCTCTCCTCCTCATGTCTCAGGGCCTTCCTGGTGATCCTAAGCCCTCCCCCTCTCCTCCTCATGTCTCACTGTCTTCCTGCTGATTCTAAACCCTCTCCCTCTCCTCCTCATGTCTCAGGGCCTTCCTGCTTATTCTAACCCCTCTCCCTCTCCTCATGTCTCAGGGCCTTACTGGTGATTCTAAGCCCTCTCCCTCACCTCCTAATGTCTCGGGGCCTTTCTTGTGATTCTAACCCCTCTCCCTCTCCTCCTGTTGCGGTGCCTTACTGGTGATTCTAACCCCTCCCCCTCTCCTCCTCGTGTCTCGTGCCTTACTGGTGATTCTAACCCCTCGCCCTCTCCTCCTCATGTCTCACTGTCTTCCTGCTGATTCTAAGCCCTCTCCGTCTCCTCGTCATGTCTCAGGGCCTTCCTGGTGATTCTAAGCCCTCTCCCTCTCCTCCTCATGTCTCAGGGCCTTCCTGGTGATTCTAAACCCTCTCCCTCTCCTCCTCATGTCTCGGGGCCTTCCAGGTGATTCTAAGCCCTCTCCCTCTCCTCCTCGTGTCTTGGGGCCTTCCTGGTGATTCTAAGCCCTCTCCATCTCCTCCTTGTGTCTCGGGGCCTTCCTGGTGATTCTAACCTCTCCTCTTCATGTCTCACCATCTTCCTGCTGATTCTAAGCCCTCCCCCTCTCCTCCTCATGTCTCACTGTCTTCCTGCTGATTCTAAGCCCTCTCCTTCTCCTCCTCATGTCTCACTTTCTTCCTGCTGATTCTAAGCCCTCTCCCTCTCCTGCTCATGTCTCACTGTCTTCCTGCTGATTCGAAGCCCTCTCCCTCTCCTGCTCATGTCTCACTGTCTTCCTGGTGATTCGAAGCCCTCTCCCTCTCCTGCTCATGTCTCACTGTCTTCCTGGTGATTGTAACCCCACCCCCTCTCCTCCTCATGTCTCGCTGTCTTCCTGGTGATTCGAAGCCCTCTCCCTCTCCTCCTCATGTGTCGGGGCCTTCCTGGTGATTCTAAGCCCTCCCCCTCTCCTCCTCATGTCTCGGTGCCTTGCTGGTGATTCTAACCCCTCCCCCTCTCCTCCTCATGTCTCAGGGCCTTCCTGGTGATCCTAAGCCCTCCCCCTCTCCTGCTCATGTCTCAGGGCTTTCCTGGTGATTCTAACCGCTCTCCCTCTCCTCCTCATGTCTCACTCTCTTCCAGCTGATTCTAAGCCCTCTCCCTCTCCTCCTCGTGTCTCGGTGCCTTGCTGGTGATTCTAAGCCCTCTCCCTCTCCTCCTCATGTCTCAGGACCTTCCCCTCCCCCTCTCCTCCTCATGTCTCAGGGCCTTCCTGGTGATTCCCAGCCCTCTCCCTCTCCTCCTCATGTCTCGCTGTCTTCCTGGTGATTTTAACCCCTCTCCCTCTCCTCCTCATGTCTCAGGGCCTTCCTGCTTATTCTAACCCCTCTCCCTCTCCTCATGTCTCAGGGCCTTATTGGTGATTCTAAGCCCTCTCCCTCACCTCCTAATGTCTCGGGGCCTTCCTTGTGATTCTAACCCCTCTCCCTCTCCTCCTGTTGCGGTGCCTTACTGGTGATTCTAACCCCTCCCCCTCTCCTCCTCGTGTCTCGTGCCTTACTGGTGATTCTAACCCCTCGCCCTCTCCTCCTCATGTCTCACTGTCTTCCTGCTGATTCTAAGCCCTCTCCGTCTCCTCGTCATGTCTCAGGGCCTTCCTGGTGATTCTAAGCCCTCTCCCTCTCCTCCTCATGTCTCAGGGCCTTCCTGGTGATTCTAAACCCTCTCCCTCTCCTCCTCATGTCTCGGGGCCTTCCAGGTGATTCTAAGCCCTCTCCCTCTCCTCCTCGTCTCTTGGGGCCTTCCTGGTGATTCTAAGCCCTCTCCATCTCCTCCTCGTGTCTCGGGGCCTTCCTGGTGATTCTAACCTCTCCTCTTCATGTCTCACCAAATTCCTGCTGATTCTAAGCCCTCCCCCTCTCCTCCTCATGTCTCACTGTCTTCCTGCTGATTCTAAGCCCTCTCCTTCTCCTCCTCATGTCTCACTTTCTTCCTGCTGATTCTAACCCCTCTCCCTCTCCTCCTCATGTCTCACTCTCTTCCAGCTGATTCTAAGCCCTCTCCCTCTCCTGCTCATGTCTCACTGTCTTCCTGGTGAGCCTAAGCCCTCTCCCTCTCCTCCTCATGTCTCAGGACCTTCCCCTCCCCCTCTCCTCCTCATGTCTCAGGGCCTTCCTGGTGATTCCCAGCCCTCTCCCTCTCCTCCTCATGTCTCGCTGTCTTCCTGGTGATTTTAACCCCTCTCCCTCTCCTCCTCATGTCTCA
The DNA here is from genome assembly GCA_022114975.2 of Lampris megalopsis. NCBI lineage: Eukaryota > Metazoa > Chordata > Actinopteri > Lampriformes > Lampridae > Lampris > Lampris megalopsis. Next base: position 3,342,575 of record JAJHIY020000936.1, read on the forward strand.
GGGCCTTCCTGCTTATTCTAACCCCTCTCCCTCTCCTCATGTCTCAGGGCCTTATTGGTGATTCTAAGCCCTCTCCCTCACCTCCTAATGTCTCGGGGCCTTCCTTGTGATTCTAACCCCTCTCCCTCTCCTCCTGTTGCGGTGCCTTACTGGTGATTCTAACCCCTCCCCCTCTCCTCCTCGTGTCTCGTGCCTTACTGGTGATTCTAACCCCTCGCCCTCTCCTCCTCATGTCTCACTGTCTTCCTGCTGATTCTAAGCCCTCTCCGTCTCCTCGTCATGTCTCAGGGCCTTCCTGGTGATTCTAAGCCCTCTCCCTCTCCTCCTCATGTCTCAGGGCCTTCCTGGTGATTCTAAACCCTCTCCCTCTCCTCCTCATGTCTCGGGGCCTTCCAGGTGATTCTAAGCCCTCTCCCTCTCCTCCTCGTCTCTTGGGGCCTTCCTGGTGATTCTAAGCCCTCTCCATCTCCTCCTCGTGTCTCGGGGCCTTCCTGGTGATTCTAACCTCTCCTCTTCATGTCTCACCAAATTCCTGCTGATTCTAAGCCCTCCCCCTCTCCTCCTCATGTCTCACTGTCTTCCTGCTGATTCTAAGCCCTCTCCTTCTCCTCCTCATGTCTCACTTTCTTCCTGCTGATTCTAAGCCCTCTCCCTCTCCTGCTCATGTCTCACTGTCTTCCTGCTGATTCGAAGCCCTCTCCCTCTCCTGCTCATGTCTCACTGTCTTCCTGGTGATTCGAAGCCCTCTCCCTCTCCTTCTCATGTCTCACTGTCTTCCTGGTGATTGTAACCCCACCCCCTCTCCTCCTCATGTCTCGCTGTCTTCCTGGTGATTTTAACCCCACTCCCTCTCCTCCCTCACTGTCTTCCTGCTGATTCTAACCCCTCCCCCTCTCCTCCACATGTCTCTGGGCCTTGCTGGTGATTCTAACCCCTCCCCCTCTCCTTCTCATGTCTCACTGTCTTCCTGGTGATTCTAATCCCTCTACCTCTCCTCCTCGTGTCCCGTGCCTTCCTGGTGATTCCAACCCCTCCACCTCTCCTCCACATGTCTCACTGTCTTCCAGCTGATTCTAAGCCCTCTCCCTCTCCTCCTCATGTATCAGGGCCTTCCTGGTGATTCTAAGCCCTCTCCCTCTGCTCCTCATGTCTTGGGACCTTCCTGGTGATTCTAAGCCCTGTCCCTCTCCTCCTCGTGTCTCGGGGCCTTCCTGGTGATTCTAAGCCCTCTCCCTCTCCTCCTCCTGTCGCGGTGCCTTGCTGGTGATTCTAACCCCTCCCCCTCTCCTCCTCATGTCTCGTGCCTTACTGGTGATTCTAACCCCTCCCCCTCTCCTCCTCATGTCTCCCTGTCTTCCTGCTGATTCTAAGCCCTCTTCCTCTCTTCCTCATGTCTCAGGGCCTTACTGGTGATTCTAAGCCTTCTCCCTCACCTCCTAATGTCTCAGGGCCTTCCCGGTGATTCCCAGCCCTCTCGCTCTCCTCCTCATGTCTCGCTGTCTTCCTGGTGATTTTAACCCCACTCCCTCTCCTCCCTCACTGTCTTCCTGCTGATTCTAACCCCTCCCCCTCTCCTCCTCATGTGTCTGGGCCTTGCTGGTGATTCTAACCCCTCCCCCTCTCCTTCTCATGTCTCACTGTCTTCCTGGTGATTCGAAGCCCTCTCCCTCTCCTCCTCATGTGTCGGGGCCTTGCTGGTGATTCTAAGCCCTCCCCCTCTCCTGCTCATGTCTCAGGGCTTTCCTGGTGATTCTAACCCCTCTCCCTCTCCTCCTCATGTCTCACTCTCTTCCAGCTGATTCTAAGCCCTCTCCCTCTCCTCCTCGTGTCTCAGTGCCTTGCTGGTGATTCTAACCCCTCCCCCTCTCCTTCGCATGTCTCAGGACCTTCCCCTCCCCCTCTCCTCCTCATGTCTCAGGGCCTTCCTGGTGATTCCCAGCCCTCTCCCTCTCCTCCTCATGTCTCGCTGTCTTCCTGGTGATTTTAACCCCTCTCCCTCTCCTCCTCATGTCTCACTGTATTCCTGGTGATTCTAACCCCTCCCCCTCTCCTCCTCATGTCTCTGGGCCTTGCTGGTGATTCTAACCCCTCCCCCTCTCCTTCTCATGTCTAACTGTCTTCCTGGTGATTCTAAACCCTCTCCCTCTCCTCCTCATTTCTCACTGTCTTCCTGGTGATTCGAACCCCTCTCCCTCTCCTCCTCATGTCTCGGTGCCTTCCTGTTGATTCTAATCCCTCTCCATCTCCTCCTCATGTCTCGGTGCCTTGCTGGTGATTCTAAGCCCTCTCCCTCTCCTCCTCATGCCTCAGGGCCTTCCCCTCCCCCTCTCCTCCTCATGTCTCAGGGCCTTCCTGGTGATTCCCAGCCCTCTCCCTCTCCTCCTCATGTCTCGCTGTCTTCCTGGTGATTTTAAGCCCACTCCCTCTCCTCCCTCACTGTCTTCCTGCTGATTCTAACCCCTCCCCCTCTCCTCCACATGTCTCTGGGCCTTGCTGGTGATTCTAACCCCTCCCCCTCTCCTTCTCATGTCTCACTGTCTTCCTGGTGATTCTAATCCCTCTACCTCTCCTCCTCGTGTCCCGTGCCTTCCTGGTGATTCCAACCCCTCCACCTCTCCTCCACATGTCTCACTGTCTTCCAGCTGATTCTAAGCCCTCTCCCTCTCCTCCTCATGTATCAGGGCCTTCCTGGTGATTCTAAGCCCTCTCCCTCTGCTCCTCATGTCTTGGGGCCTTCCTGGTGATTCTAAGCCCTGTCCCCCTCCTCCTCGTGTCTCGGGGCCTTCCTGGTGATTCTAAGCCCTCTCCCTCTCCTCCTCCTGTCGCGGTGCCTTGCTGGTGATTCTAACCCCTCCCCCTCTCCTCCTCATGTCTCGTGCCTTACTGGTGATTCTAACCCCTCCCCCTCTCCTCCTCATGTCTCACTGTCTTCCAGCTGATTCTAAGCCCTCTCCCTCTCCTCCTCATGTATCAGGGCCTTCCTGGTGATTCTAAGCCCTCTCCGTCTCCTCGTCATGTCTCAGGGCCTTCCTGGTGATTCTAAGCCCTCTCCCTCTCCTCCTCATGTCTCAGGGCCTTCCTGGTGATTCTAAACCCTCTCCCTCTCCTCCTCATGTCTCGGGGCCTTCCAGGTGATTCTAAGCCCTCTCCCTCTCCTCCTCGTCTCTTGGGGCCTTCCTGGTGATTCTAACCTCTCCTCTTCATGTCTCACCATCTTCCTGCTGATTCTAAGCCCTCCCCCTCTCCTCCTCATGTCTCACTGTCTTCCTGCTGATTCTAAGCCCTCTCCTTCTCCTCCTCATGTCTCACTTTCTTCCTGCTGATTCTAAGCCCTCTCCCTCTCCTGCTCATGTCTCACTGTCTTCCTGCTGATTCGAAGCCCTCTCCCTCTCCTGCTCATGTCTCACTGTCTTCCTGGTGATTCGAAGCCCTCTCCCTCTCCTGGTCATGTCTCACTGTCTTCCTGGTGATTGTAACCCCACCCCCTCTCCTCCTCATGTCTCGCTGTCTTCCTGGTGATTCGAAGCCCTCTCCCTCTCCTCCTCATGTGTCGGGGCCTTCCTGGTGATTCTAAGCCCTCCCCCTCTCCTCCTCATGTCTCGGTGCCTTGCTGGCTATTCTAACCCCTCCCCCTCTCCTCCTCATGTCTCAGGGCTTTCCTGGTGATTCTAACCCCTCTCCCTCTCCTCCTCATGTCTCACTCTCTTCCAGCTGATTCTAAGCCCTCTCCCTCTCCTCCTCGTGTCTCGGTGCCTTGCTGGTGATTCTAAGCCCTCTCCCTCTCCTCCTCATGTCTCACTGTCTTCCTGCTGATTCTAAGCCCTCTCCGTCTCCTCGTCATGTCTCAGGGCCTTCCTGGTGATTCTAAGCCCTCTCCCTCTCCTCCTCATGTCTCAGGGCCTTCCTGGTGATTCTAAACCCTCTCCCTCTCCTCCTCATGTCTCGGGGCCTTCCAGGTGATTCTAAGCCCTCTCCCTCTCCTCCTCGTGTCTTGGGGCCTTCCTGGTGATTCTAAGCCCTCTCCATCTCCTCCTCGTGTCTCGGGGCCTTCCTGGTGATTCTAACCTCTCCTCTTCATGTCTCACCATCTTCCTGCTGATTCTAAGCCCTCCCCCTCTCCTCCTCATGTCTCGTGCCTTCCTGGTGATTCCAACCCCTCCACCTCTCCTCCTCATGTCTCACTGTATTCCTGGTGATTCTAACCCCTCCCCCTCTCCTCCTCATGTCTCTGGGCCTTGCTGGTGATTCTAACCCCTCCCCCTCTCCTTCTCATGTCTCACTGTCTTCCTGGTGATTCTAAACCCTCTCCCTCTCCTCCTCATTTCTCACTGTCTTCCTGGTGATTCGAACCCCTCTCCCTCTCCTCCTCATGTCTCGGTGCCTTCCTGTTGATTCTAATCCCTCTCCATCTCCTCCTCATGTCTCGGTGCCTTGCTGGTGATTCTAAGCCCTCTCCCTCTCCTCCTCATGCCTCAGGGCCTTCCCCTCCCACTCTCCTTCTCATGTCTCAGGGCTTTCCTGGTGATTCTAACCCCTCCCCCACTCCTCCTCATGTCTCACTCTCTTCCAACTGATTCTAAGCCCTCTCCCTCTCCTTCTCGTGTCTCGGTGTCTTGCTGGTGATTCTAAGCCCTCTCCCTCTCCTCCTCATGTCTCAGGACCTTCCCCTCCCCCTCTCCTCCTCATGTCTCAGGGCCTTCCTGGTGATTCCCAGCCCTCTCCCTCTCCTCCTCATGTGTCGCTGTCTTCCTGGTGATTTTAACCCCTCTCCCTCTCCTCCTCATGTCTCACTGTATTCCTGGTGATTCTAACCCCTCCCCCTCTCCTCCTCATGTCTCGGTGCCTTCCTGTTGATTCTAATCCCTCTCCATCTCCTCCTCATGTCTCGGTGCCTTGCTGGTGATTCTAAGCCCTCTCCCTCTCCTCCTCATGCCTCAGGGCCTTCCCCTCCCCCTCTCCTCCTCATGTCTCAGGGACTTCCTGGTGATTCCAAGCCCTCTCGCTCTCCTCCTCATGTCTCGCTGTCTTCCTGGTGATTTTAACCCGACTCCCTCTCCTCCCTCACTGTCTTCCTGCTGATTCTAACCCCTCCCCCTCTCCTCCTCATGTCTCTGGGCCTTGCTGGTGATTCTAACCCCTCCCCCTCTCCTTCTCATGTCTCACTGTCTTCCTGGTGATTCGAAGCCCTCTCCCTCTCCTCCTCATGTGTCGGGGCCTTGCTGGTGATTCTAAGCCCTCCCCCTCTCCTGCTCATGTCTCAGGGCTTTCCTGGTGATTCTAACCCCTCTCCCTCTCCTCCTCATGTCTCACTCTCTTCCAGCTGATTCTAAGCCCTCTCCCTCTCCTCCTCGTGTCTCGGTGCCTTGCTGGTGATTCTAACCCCTCCCCCTCTCCTTCGCATATCTCAGGACCTTCCCCTCCCCCTCTCCTCCTCATGTCTCAGGGCCTTCCTGGTGATTCCCAGCCCTCTCCCTCTCCTCCTCATGTCTCGCTGTCTTCCTGGTGATTTTAACCCCTCTCCCTCTCCTCCTCATGTCTCACTGTATTCCTGGTGATTCTAACCCCTCCCCCTCTCCTCCTCATGTCTCTGGGCCTTGCTGGTGATTCTAACCCCTCCGCCTCTCCTTCTCATGTCTAACTGTCTTCCTGGTGATTCTAAACCCTCTCCCTCTCCTCCTCATTTCTCACTGTCTTCCTGGTGATTCGAACCCCTCTCCCTCTCCTCCTCATGTCTCGGTGCCTTCCTGTTGATTCTAATCCCTCTCCATCTCCTCCTCATGTCTCGGTGCCTTGCTGGTGATTCTAAGCCCTCTCCCTCTCCTCCTCATGCCTCAGGGCCTTCCCCTCCCCCTCTCCTCCTCATGTCTCAGGGCCTTCCTGGTGATTCCCAGCCCTCTCCCTCTCCTCCTCATGTCTCGCTGTCTTCCTGGTGATTTTAAGCCCACTCCCTCTCCTCCCTCACTGTCTTCCTGCTGATTCTAACCCCTCCCCCTCTCCTCCACATGTCTCTGGGCCTTGCTGGTGATTCTAACCCCTCCCCCTCTCCTTCTCATGTCTCACTGTCTTCCTGGTGATTCTAATCCCTCTACCTCTCCTCCTCGTGTCCCGTGCCTTCCTGGTGATTCCAACCCCTCCACCTCTCCTCCACATGTCTCACTGTCTTCCAGCTGATTCTAAGCCCTCTCCCTCTCCTCCTCATGTATCAGGGCCTTCCTGGTGATTCTAAGCCCTCTCCCTCTGCTCCTCATGTCTTGGGGCCTTCCTGGTGATTCTAAGCCCTGTCCCCCTCCTCCTCGTGTCTCGGGGCCTTCCTGGTGATTCTAAGCCCTCTCCCTCTCCTCCTCCTGTCGCGGTGCCTTGCTGGTGATTCTAACCCCTCCCCCTCTCCTCCTCATGTCTCGTGCCTTACTGGTGATTCTAACCCCTCCCCCTCTCCTCCTCATGTCTCACTGTCTTCCTGCTGATTCTAAGCCCTCTCCGTCTCCTCGTCATGTCTCAGGGCCTTCCTGGTGATTCTAAGCCCTCTCCCTCTCCTCCTCATGTCTCAGGGCCTTCCTGGTGATTCTAAACCCTCTCCCTCTCCTCCTCATGTCTCGGGGCCTTCCAGGTGATTCTAAGCCCTCTCCCTCTCCTCCTCGTGTCTTGGGGCCTTCCTGGTGATTCTAAGCCCTCTCCATCTCCTCCTTGTGTCTCGGGGCCTTCCTGGTGATTCTAACCTCTCCTCTTCATGTCTCACCATCTTCCTGCTGATTCTAAGCCCTCCCCCTCTCCTCCTCATGTCTCACTGTCTTCCTGCTGATTCTAAGCCCTCTCCTTCTCCTCCTCATGTCTCACTTTCTTCCTGCTGATTCTAAGCCCTCTCCCTCTCCAGCTCATGTCTCACTGTCTTCCTGCTGATTCGAAGCCCTCTCCCTCTCCTGCTCATGTCTCACTGTCTTCCTGGTGATTCGAAGCCCTCTCCCTCTCCTGGTCATGTCTCACTGTCTTCCTGGTGATTGTAACCCCACTCCCTCTCCTCCTCATGTCTCGCTGTCTTCCTGGTGATTCGAAGCCCTCTCCCTCTCCTCCTCATGTGTCGGGGCCTTCCTGGTGATTCTAAGCCCTCCCCCTCTCCTCCTCATGTCTCGGTGCCTTGCTGGCTATTCTAACCCCTCCCCCTCTCCTCCTCATGTCTCAGGGCCTTCCTGGTGATCCTAAGCCCTCCCCCTCTCCTGCTCATGTCTCAGGGCTTTCCTGGTGATTCTAACCCCTCTCCCTCTCCTCCTCATGTCTCACTCTCTTCCAGCTGATTCTAAGCCCTCTCCCTCTCCTCCTCGTGTCTCGGTGCCTTGCTGGTGATTCTAACCCCTCTCCCTCTCCTCCTCATGTCTCAGGACCTTCCCCTCCCCCTCTCCTCCTCATGTCTCAGGGCCTTCCTGGTGATTTTAACCCCTCTCCCTCTCCTCCTCATGTCTCAGGGCCTTCCTGCTTATTCTAACCCCTCTCCCTCTCCTCATGTCTCAGGGCCTTATTGGTGATTCTAAGCCCTCTCCCTCACCTCCTAATGTCTCGGGGCCTTCCTGGTGATTCTAAGCCCTCTCCCTCTCCTCCTGTTGCGGTGCCTTACTGGTGATTCTAACCCCTCCCCCTCTCCTCCTCGTGTCTCGTGCCTTACTGGTGATTCTAACCCCTCGCCCTCTCCTCCTCATGTCTCACTGTCTTCCTGCTGATTCTAAGCCCTCTCCGTCTCCTCGTCATGTCTCAGGGCCTTCCTGGTGATTCTAAGCCCTCTCCCTCTCCTCCTCATGTCTCAGGGCCTTCCTGGTGATTCTAAACCCTCTCCCTCTCCTCCTCATGTCTCGGGGCCTTCCAGGTGATTCTAAGCCCTCTCCCTCTCCTCCTCGTCTCTTGGGGCCTTCCTGGTGATTCTAAGCCCTCTCCATCTCCTCCTCGTGTCTCGGGGCCTTCCTGGTGATTCTAACCTCTCCTCTTCATGTCTCACCAAATTCCTGCTGATTCTAAGCCTTCCCCCTCTCCTCCTCATGTCTCACTGTCTTCCTGCTGATTCTAAGCCCTCTCCCACTCCTTCTCATGTCTTGGTGCCTTGCTGGTGATTCTAACCCCTCCCCCTCTCCTCTTCATGTCTCGCTGTCTTCCTGGTGATTCGAAGCCCTCTCCCTCTCCTCCTCATGTGTCGGGGCCTTCCTGGTGATTCTAAGCCCTCCCCCTCTCCTCCTCATGTCTCGGTGCCTTGCTGGTGATTCTAACCCCTCCCCCTCTCCTACTCATGTCTCAGGGCCTTCCTGGTGATCCTAAGCCCTCCCCCTCTCCTGCTCATGTCTCAGGGCTTTCCTGGTGATTCTAACCCCTCTCCCTCTCCTCCTCATGTCTCACTCTCTTCCAGCTGATTCTAAGCCCTTTCCCTCTCCTCCTCGTGTCTCGGTGCCTTGCTGGTGATTCTAAGCCCTCTCCCTCTCCTCCTCATGTCCCAGGACCTTCCCCTCCCCCTCTCCTCCTCATGTCTCAGGGCCTTCCTGGTGATTCCCAGCCCTCTCCCTCTCCTCCTCATGTCTCGCTGTCTTCCTGGTGATTTTAACCCCTCTCCCTCTCCTCCTCTTGTCTCAGGGCCTTCCTGCTTATTCTAACCCCTCTCCCTCTCCTCATGTCTCAGGGCCTTATTGGTGATTCTAACCCCTCTCCCTCTCCTCCTGTTGCGGTGCCTTACTGGTGATTCTAACCCCTCCCCCTCTCCTCCTCGTGTCTCGTGCCTTACTGGTGATTCTAACCCCTCGCCCTCTCCTCCTCGTGTCTCGGGGCCTTCCTGGTGATTCTAACCTCTCCTCTTCATGTCTCACCAAATTCCTGCTGATTCTAAGCCTTCCCCCTCTCCTCCTCATGTCTCACTGTCTTCCTGCTGATTCTAAGCCCTCTCCCACTCCTTCTCATGTCTTGGTGCCTTGCTGGTGATTCTAACCCCTCCCCCTCTCCTCTTCATGTCTCGCTGTCTTCCTGGTGATTCGAAGCCCTCTCCCTCTCCTCCTCATGTGTCGGGGCCTTCCTGGTGATTCTAAGCCCTCCCCCTCTCCTCCTCATGTCTCGGTGCCTTGCTGGTGATTCTAACCCCTCCCCCTCTCCTCCTCATGTCTCAGGGCCTTCCTGGTGATCCTAAGCCCTCCCCCTCTCCTGCTCATGTCTCAGGGCTTTCCTGGTGATTCTAACCCCTCTCCCTCTCCTCCTCATGTCTCACTCTCTTCCAGCTGATTCTAAGCCCTCTCCCTCTCCTCCTCGTGTCTCGGTGCCTTGCTGGTGATTCTAAGCCCTCTCCCTCTCCTCCTCATGTCTCAGGACCTTCCCCTCCCCCTCTCCTCCTCATGTCTCAGGGCCTTCCTGATGATTCCCAGCCCTCTCCCTCTCCTCCTCATGTCTCGCTGTCTTCCTGGTGATTTTAACCCCTCTCCCTCTCCTCCTCATGTCTCACTGTATTCCTGGTGATTCTAACCCCTCCCCCTCTCCTCCTCATGTCTCTGGGCCTTGCTGGTGATTCTAACCCCTCCCCCTCTCCTTCTCATGTCTAACTGTCTTCCTGGTGATTCTAAACCCTCTCCCTCTCCTCCTCATTTCTCACTGTCTTCCTGGTGATTCGAACCCCTCTCCCTCTCCTCCTCATGTCTCGGTGCCTTCCTGTTGATTCTAATCCCTCTCCATCTCCTCCTCATGTCTCGGTGCCTTGCTGGTGATTCTAAGCCCTCTCCCTCTCCTCCTCATGCCTCAGGGCCTTCCCCTCCCCCTCTCCTCCTCATGTCTCAGGGCCTTCCTGGTGATTCCCAGCCCTCTCCCTCTCCTCCTCATGTCTCGCTGTCTTCCTGGTGATTTTAAGCCCACTCCCTCTCCTCCTCGTGTCCCGTGCCTTCCTGGTGATTCCAACCCCTCCACCTCTCCTCCACATGTCTCACTGTCTTCCAGCTGATTCTAAGCCCTCTCCCTCTCCTCCTCATGTATCAGGGCCTTCCTGGTGATTCTAAGCCCTCTCCCTCTGCTCCTCATGTCTTGGGGCCTTCCTGGTGATTCTAAGCCCTGTCCCCCTCCTCCTCGTGTCTCGGGGCCTTCCTGGTGATTCTAAGCCCTCTCCCTCTCCTCCTCCTGTCGCGGTGCCTTGCTGGTGATTCTAACCCCTCCCCCTCTCCTCCTCCTCATGTCTCGTGCCTTACTGGTGATTCTAACCCCTCCCCATCTCCTCCTCATGTCTCACTGTCTTCCTGCTGATTCTAAGCCCTCTCCGTCTCCTCGTCATGTCTCAGGGCCTTCCTGGTGATTCTAAGCCCTCTCCCTCTCCTCCTCATGTCTCAGGGCCTTCCTGGTGATTCTAAACCCTCTCCCTCTCCTCCTCATGTCTCGGGGCCTTCCAGGTGATTCTAAGCCCTCTCCCTCTCCTCCTCGTGTCTTGGGGCCTTCCTGGTGATTCTAAGCCCTCTCCATCTCCTCCTTGTGTCTCGGGGCCTTCCTGGTGATTCTAACCTCTCCTCTTCATGTCTCACCATCTTCCTGCTGATTCTAAGCCCTCCCCCTCTCCTCCTCATGTCTCACTGTCTTCCTGCTGATTCTAAGCCCTCTCCTTCTCCTCCTCATGTCTCACTTTCTTCCTGCTGATTCTAAGCCCTCTCCCTCTCCTGCTCATGTCTCACTGTCTTCCTGCTGATTCGAAGCCCTCTCCCTCTCCTGCTCATGTCTCACTGTCTTCCTGGTGATTCGAAGCCCTCTCCCTCTCCTGGTCATGTCTCACTGTCTTCCTGGTGATTGTAACCCCACTCCCTCTCCTCCTCATGTCTCGCTGTCTTCCTGGTGATTCGAAGCCCTCTCCCTCTCCTCCTCATGTGTCGGGGCCTTCCTGGTGATTCTAACCCCTCCCCCTCTCCTCCTCATGTCTCAGGGCCTTCCTGGTGATCCTAAGCCCTCCCCCTCTCCTGCTCATGTCTCAGGGCTTTCCTGGTGATTCTAACCCCTCTCCCTCTCCTCCTCATGTCTCACTCTCTTCCAGCTGATTCTAAGCCCTCTCCCTCTCCTCCTCGTGTCTCGGTGCCTTGCTGGTGATTCTAACCCCTCTCCCTCTCCTCCTCATGTCTCAGGACCTTCCCCTCCCCCTCTCCTCCTCATGTCTCAGGGCCTTCCTGGTGATTTTAACCCCTCTCCCTCTCCTCCTCATGTCTCAGGGCCTTCCTGCTTATTCTAACCCCTCTCCCTCTCCTCATGTCTCAGGGCCTTATTGGTGATTCTAAGCCCTCTCCCTCACCTCCTAATGTCTCGGGGCCTTCCTTGTGATTCTAACCCCTCTCCCTCTCCTCCTGTTGCGGTGCCTTACTGGTGATTCTAACCCCTCCCCCTCTCCTCCTCGTGTCTCGTGCCTTACTGGTGATTCTAACCCCTCGCCCTCTCCTCCTCATGTCTCACTGTCTTCCTGCTGATTCTAAGCCCTCTCCGTCTCCTCGTCATGTCTCAGGGCCTTCCTGGTGATTCTAAGCCCTCTCCCTCTCCTCCTCATGTCTCAGGGCCTTCCTGGTGATTCTAAACCCTCTCCCTCTCCTCCTCATGTCTCGGGGCCTTCCAGGTGATTCTAAGCCCTCTCCCTCTCCTCCTCGTCTCTTGGGGCCTTCCTGGTGATTCTAAGCCCTCTCCATCTCCTCCTCGTGTCTCGGGGCCTTCCTGGTGATTCTAACCTCTCCTCTTCATGTCTCACCAAATTCCTGCTGATTCTAAGCCCTCCCCCTCTCCTCCTCATGTCTCACTGTCTTCCTGCTGATTCTAAGCCCTCTCCTTCTCCTCCTCATGTCTCACTTTCTTCCTGCTGATTCTAAGCCCTCTCCCTCTCCTGCTCATGTCTCACTGTCTTCCTGCTGATTCTAAGCCCTCTCCCTCTCCTCCTGTTGCGGTGCCTTACTGGTGATTCTAACCCCTCCCCCTCTCCTCCTCGTGTCTCGTGCCTTACTGGTGATTCTAACCCCTCGCCCTCTCCTCCTCATGTCTCACTGTCTTCCTGCTGATTCTAAGCCCTCTCCGTCTCCTCGTCATGTCTCAGGGCCTTCCTGGTGATTCTAAGCCCTCTCCCTCTCCTCCTCATGTCTCAGGGCCTTCCTGGTGATTCTAAACCCTCTCCCTCTCCTCCTCATGTCTCGGGGCCTTCCAGGTGATTCTAAGCCCTCTCCCTCTCCTCCTCGTCTCTTGGGGCCTTCCTGGTGATTCTAAGCCCTCTCCATCTCCTCCTCGTGTCTCGGGGCCTTCCTGGTGATTCTAACCTCTCCTCTTCATGTCTCACCAAATTCCTGCTGATTCTAAGCCTTCCCCCTCTCCTCCTCATGTCTCACTGTCTTCCTGCTGATTCTAAGCCCTCTCCCACTCCTTCTCATGTCTTGGTGCCTTGCTGGTGATTCTAACCCCTCCCCCTCTCCTCTTCATGTCTCGCTGTCTTCCTGGTGATTCGAAGCCCTCTCCCTCTCCTCCTCATGTGTCGGGGCCTTCCTGGTGATTCTAAGCCCTCCCCCTCTCCTCCTCATGTCTCGGTGCCTTGCTGGTGATTCTAACCCCTCCCCCTCTCCTCCTCATGTCTCAGGGCCTTCCTGGTGATCCTAAGCCCTCCCCCTCTCCTGCTCATGTCTCAGGGCTTTCCTGGTGATTCTAACCCCTCTCCCTCTCCTCCTCATGTCTCACTCTCTTCCAGCTGATTCTAAGCCCTTTCCCTCTCCTCCTCGTGTCTCGGTGCCTTGCTGGTGATTCTAAGCCCTCTCCCTCTCCTCCTCATGTCCCAGGACCTTCCCCTCCCCCTCTCCTCCTCATGTCTCAGGGCCTTCCTGGTGATTCCCAGCCCTCTCCCTCTCCTCCTCATGTCTCGCTGTCTTCCTGGTGATTTTAACCCCTCTCCCTCTCCTCCTCTTGTCTCAGGGCCTTCCTGCTTATTCTAACCCCTCTCCCTCTCCTCATGTCTCAGGGCCTTATTGGTGATTCTAACCCCTCTCCCTCTCCTCCTGTTGCGGTGCCTTACTGGTGATTCTAACCCCTCCCCCTCTCCTCCTCGTGTCTCGTGCCTTACTGGTGATTCTAACCCCTCTCCATCTCCTCCTCGTGTCTCGGGGCCTTCCTGGTGATTCTAACCTCTCCTCTTCATGTCTCACCAAATTCCTGCTGATTCTAAGCCTTCCCCCTCTCCTCCTCATGTCTCACTGTCTTCCTGCTGATTCTAAGCCCTCTCCCACTCCTTCTCATGTCTTGGTGCCTTGCTGGTGATTCTAACCCCTCCCCCTCTCCTCTTCATGTCTCGCTGTCTTCCTGGTGATTCGAAGCCCTCTCCCTCTCCTCCTCATGTGTCGGGGCCTTCCTGGTGATTCTAAGCCCTCCCCCTCTCCTCCTCATGTCTCGGTGCCTTGCTGGTGATTCTAACCCCTCCCCCTCTCCTCCTCATGTCTCAGGGCCTTCCTGGTGATCCTAAGCCCTCCCCCTCTCCTGCTCATGTCTCAGGGCTTTCCTGGTGATTCTAACCCCTCTCCCTCTCCTCCTCATGTCTCACTCTCTTCCAGCTGATTCTAAGCCCTCTCCCTCTCCTCCTCGTGTCTCGGTGCCTTGCTGGTGATTCTAAGCCCTCTCCCTCTCCTCCTCATGTCTCAGGACCTTCCCCTCCCCCTCTCCTCCTCATGTCTCAGGGCCTTCCTGGTGATTCCCAGCCCTCTCCCTCTCCTCCTCATGTCTCGCTGTCTTCCTGGTGATTTTAACCCCTCTCCCTCTCCTCCTCATGTCTCACTGTATTCCTGGTGATTCTAACCCCTCCCCCTCTCCTCCTCATGTCTCTGGGCCTTGCTGGTGATTCTAACCCCTCCCCCTCTCCTTCTCATGTCTAACTGTCTTCCTGGTGATTCTAAACCCTCTCCCTCTCCTCCTCATTTCTCACTGTCTTCCTGGTGATTCGAACCCCTCTCCCTCTCCTCCTCATGTCTCGGTGCCTTCCTGTTGATTCTAATCCCTCTCCATCTCCTCCTCATGTCTCGGTGCCTTGCTGGTGATTCTAAGCCCTCTCCCTCTCCTCCTCATGCCTCAGGGCCTTCCCCTCCCCCTCTCCTCCTCATGTCTCAGGGCCTTCCTGGTGATTCCCAGCCCTCTCCCTCTCCTCCTCATGTCTCGCTGTCTTCCTGGTGATTTTAAGCCCACTCCCTCTCCTCCTCGTGTCCCGTGCCTTCCTGGTGATTCCAACCCCTCCACCTCTCCTCCACATGTCTCACTGTCTTCCAGCTGATTCTAAGCCCTCTCCCTCTCCTCCTCATGTATCAGGGCCTTCCTGGTGATTCTAAGCCCTCTCCCTCTGCTCCTCATGTCTTGGGGCCTTCCTGGTGATTCTAAGCCCTGTCCCCCTCCTCCTCGTGTCTCGGGGCCTTCCTGGTGATTCTAAGCCCTCTCCCTCTCCTCCTCCTGTCGCGGTGCCTTGCTGGTGATTCTAACCCCTCCCCCTCTCCTCCTCCTCATGTCTCGTGCCTTACTGGTGATTCTAACCCCTCCCCATCTCCTCCTCATGTCTCACTGTCTTCCTGCTGATTCTAAGCCCTCTCCGTCTCCTCGTCATGTCTCAGGGCCTTCCTGGTGATTCTAAGCCCTCTCCCTCTCCTCCTCATGTCTCAGGGCCTTCCTGGTGATTCTAAACCCTCTCCCTCTCCTCCTCATGTCTCGGGGCCTTCCAGGTGATTCTAAGCCCTCTCCCTCTCCTCCTCGTGTCTTGGGGCCTTCCTGGTGATTCTAAGCCCTCTCCATCTCCTCCTTGTGTCTCGGGGCCTTCCTGGTGATTCTAACCTCTCCTCTTCATGTCTCACCATCTTCCTGCTGATTCTAAGCCCTCCCCCTCTCCTCCTCATGTCTCACTGTCTTCCTGCTGATTCTAAGCCCTCTCCTTCTCCTCCTCATGTCTCACTTTCTTCCTGCTGATTCTAAGCCCTCTCCCTCTCCTGCTCATGTCTCACTGTCTTCCTGCTGATTCGAAGCCCTCTCCCTCTCCTGCTCATGTCTCACTGTCTTCCTGGTGATTCGAAGCCCTCTCCCTCTCCTGGTCATGTCTCACTGTCTTCCTGGTGATTGTAACCCCACTCCCTCTCCTCCTCATGTCTCGCTGTCTTCCTGGTGATTCGAAGCCCTCTCCCTCTCCTCCTCATGTGTCGGGGCCTTCCTGGTGATTCTAAGCCCTCCCCCTCTCCTCCTCATGTCTCGGTGCCTTGCTGGCTATTCTAACCCCTCCCCCTCTCCTCCTCATGTCTCAGGGCCTTCCTGGTGATCCTAAGCCCTCCCCCTCTCCTGCTCATGTCTCAGGGCTTTCCTGGTGATTCTAACCCCTCTCCCTCTCCTCCTCATGTCTCACTCTCTTCCAGCTGATTCTAAGCCCTCTCCCTCTCCTCCTCGTGTCTCGGTGCCTTGCTGGTGATTCTAACCCCTCTCCCTCTCCTCCTCATGTCTCAGGACCTTCCCCTCCCCCTCTCCTCCTCATGTCTCAGGGCCTTCCTGGTGATTTTAACCCCTCTCCCTCTCCTCCTCATGTCTCAGGGCCTTCCTGCTTATTCTAACCCCTCTCCCTCTCCTCATGTCTCAGGGCCTTATTGGTGATTCTAAGCCCTCTCCCTCACCTCCTAATGTCTCGGGGCCTTCCTGGTGATTCTAAGCCCTCTCCCTCTCCTCCTGTTGCGGTGCCTTACTGGTGATTCTAACCCCTCCCCCTCTCCTCCTCGTGTCTCGTGCCTTACTGGTGATTCTAACCCCTCGCCCTCTCCTCCTCATGTCTCACTGTCTTCCTGCTGATTCTAAGCCCTCTCCGTCTCCTCGTCATGTCTCAGGGCCTTCCTGGTGATTCTAAGCCCTCTCCCTCTCCTCCTCATGTCTCAGGGCCTTCCTGGTGATTCAAAACCCTCTCCCTCTCCTCCTCATGTCTCGGGGCCTTCCAGGTGATTCTAAGCCCTCTCCCTCTCCTCCTCGTCTCTTGGGGCCTTCCTGGTGATTCTAAGCCCTCTCCATCTCCTCCTCGTGTCTCGGGGCCTTCCTGGTGATTCTAACCTCTCCTCTTCATGTCTCACCAAATTCCTGCTGATTCTAAGCCTTCCCCCTCTCCTCCTCATGTCTCACTGTCTTCCTGCTGATTCTAAGCCCTCTCCCACTCCTTCTCATGTCTTGGTGCCTTGCTGGTGATTCTAACCCCTCCCCCTCTCCTCTTCATGTCTCGCTGTCTTCCTGGTGATTCGAAGCCCTCTCCCTCTCCTCCTCATGTGTCGGGGCCTTCCTGGTGATTCTAAGCCCTCCCCCTCTCCTCCTCATGTCTCGGTGCCTTGCTGGTGATTCTAACCCCTCCCCCTCTCCTCCTCATGTCTCAGGGCCTTCCTGGTGATCCTAAGCCCTCCCCCTCTCCTGCTCATGTCTCAGGGCTTTCCTGGTGATTCTAACCCCTCTCCCTCTCCTCCTCATGTCTCACTCTCTTCCAGCTGATTCTAAGCCCTTTCCCTCTCCTCCTCGTGTCTCGGTGCCTTGCTGGTGATTCTAAGCCCTCTCCCTCTCCTCCTCATGTCTCAGGACCTTCCCCTCCCCCTCTCCTCCTCATGTCTCAGGGCCTTCCTGGTGATTCCCAGCCCTCTCCCTCTCCTCCTCATGTCTCGCTGTCTTCCTGGTGATTTTAACCCCTCTCCCTCTCCTCCTCTTGTCTCAGGGCCTTCCTGCTTATTCTAACCCCTCTCCCTCTCCTCATGTCTCAGGGCCTTATTGGTGATTCTAACCCCTCTCCCTCTCCTCCTGTTGCGGTGCCTTACTGGTGATTCTAACCCCTCCCCCTCTCCTCCTCATGTCTCGTGCCTTACTGGTGATTCTAACCCCTCCCCCTCTCCTCCTCATGTCTCCCTGTCTTCCTGCTGATTCTAAGCCCTCTTCCTCTCTTCCTCATGTCTCAGGGCCTTACTGGTGATTCTAAGCCTTCTCCCTCACCTCCTAATGTCTCAGGGCCTTCCCGGTGATTCCCAGCCCTCTCCCTCTCCTCCTCATGTCTCGCTGTCTTCCTGGTGATTTTAACCCCACTCCCTCTCCTCCCTCACTGTCTTCCTGCTTATTCTAAGCCCTTTCCCTCTCCTTCTCATGTCTCACTGTCTTCCTGGTGATTCTAACCCCTCTCCCTCTCCTCCTCATGTCTCAGGGCCTTCCTGCTTATTCTAACACCTCTCCCTCTCCTCGTCATGTCTCGGTGCCGTATTGGTGATTGTAAGCCCTCTCCCTCTCCTCCTCATGTCTCAGGGCCTTCCTGCTTATTCTAACCCCACTCCCTCTCCTCATGTCTCAGGGCCTTACTGGTGATTCTAAGCCCTCTCCCTCACCTCCTCATTTCTCAGGGCCTTCCTGCTTATTCTAACCCCTCTCCCTCTCCTCATGTCTCAGGGCCTTCCTGGTGATTCTAAACCCTCTCCCTCTCCTCCTCATGTCTCGGGGCCTTCCAGGTGATTCTAAGCCCTCTCCCTCTCCTCCTCGTCTCTTGGGGCCTTCCTGGTGATTCTAAGCCTTCTCCATCTCCTCCTTGTGTCTCGGGGCCTTCCTGGTGATTCTAACCTCTCCTCTTCATGTCTCACCAAATTCCTGCTGATTCTAAGCCTTCCCCCTCTCCTCCTCATGTCTCACTGTCTTCCTGCTGATTCTAAGCCCTCTCCCACTCCTTCTCATGTCTTGGTGCCTTGCTGGTGATTCTAACCCCTCCCCCTCTCCTCTTCATGTCTCGCTGTCTTCCTGGTGATTCGAAGCCCTCTCCCTCTCCTCCTCATGTGTCGGGGCCTTCCTGGTGATTCTAAGCCCTCCCCCTCTCCTCCTCATGTCTCGGTGCCTTGCTGGTGATTCTAACCCCTCCCCCTCTCCTCCTCATGTCTCAGGGCCTTCCTGGTGATCCTAAGCCCTCCCCCTCTCCTGCTCATGTCTCAGGGCTTTCCTGGTGATTCTAACCCCTCTCCCTCTCCTCCTCATGTCTCACTCTCTTCCAGCTGATTCTAAGCCCTTTCCCTCTCCTCCTCGTGTCTCGGTGCCTTGCTGGTGATTCTAAGCCCTCTCCCTCTCCTCCTCATGTCTCAGGACCTTCCCCTCCCCCTCTCCTCCTCATGTCTCAGGGCCTTCCTGGTGATTCCCAGCCCTCTCCCTCTCCTCCTCATGTCTCGCTGTCTTCCTGGTGATTTTAACCCCTCTCCCTCTCCTCCTCATGTCTCACTGTATTCCTGGTGATTCTAACCCCTCCCCCTCTCCTCCTCATGTCTCTGGGCCTTGCTGGTGATTCTAACCCCTCCCCCTCTCCTTCTCATGTCTAACTGTCTTCCTGGTGATTCTAAACCCTCTCCCTCTCCTCCTCATTTCTCACTGTCTTCCTGGTGATTCGAACCCCTCTCCCTCTCCTCCTCATGTCTCGGTGCCTTCCTGTTGATTCTAATCCCTCTCCATCTCCTCCTCATGTCTCGGTGCCTTGCTGGTGATTCTAAGCCCTCTCCCTCTCCTCCTCATGCCTCAGGGCCTTCCCCTCCCCCTCTCCTCCTCATGTCTCAGGGCCTTCCTGGTGATTCCCAGCCCTCTCCCTCTCCTCCTCATGTCTCGCTGTCTTCCTGGTGATTTTAAGCCCACTCCCTCTCCTCCCTCACTGTCTTCCTGCTGATTCTAACCCCTCCCCCTCTCCTCCACATGTCTCTGGGCCTTGCTGGTGATTCTAACCCCTCCCCCTCTCCTTCTCATGTCTCACTGTCTTCCTGGTGATTCTAATCCCTCTACCTCTCCTCCTCGTGTCCCGTGCCTTCCTGGTGATTCCAACCCCTCCACCTCTCCTCCACATGTCTCACTGTCTTCCAGCTGATTCTAAGCCCTCTCCCTCTCCTCCTCATGTATCAGGGCCTTCCTGGTGATTCTAAGCCCTCTCCCTCTGCTCCTCATGTCTTGGGGCCTTCCTGGTGATTCTAAGCCCTGTCCCCCTCCTCCTCGTGTCTCGGGGCCTTCCTGGTGATTCTAAGCCCTCTCCCTCTCCTCCTCCTGTCGCGGTGCCTTGCTGGTGATTCTAACCCCTCCCCCTCTCCTCCTCCTCATCTCTCGTGCCTTACTGGTGATTCTAACCCCTCCCCATCTCCTCCTCATGTCTCACTGTCTTCCTGCTGATTCTAAGCCCTCTCCGTCTCCTCGTCATGTCTCAGGGCCTTCCTGGTGATTCTAAGCCCTCTCCCTCTCCTCCTCATGTCTCAGGGCCTTCCTGGTGATTCTAACCTCTCCTCTTCATGTCTCACCATCTTCCTGCTGATTCTAAGCCCTCCCCCTCTCCTCCTCATGTCTCACTGTCTTCCTGCTGATTCTAAGCCCTCTCCTTCTCCTCCTCATGTCTCACTTTCTTCCTGCTGATTCTAAGCCCTCTCCCTCTCCTGCTCATGTCTCACTGTCTTCCTGCTGATTCGAAGCCCTCTCCCTCTCCTGCTCATGTCTCACTGTCTTCCTGGTGATTCGAAGCCCTCTCCCTCTCCTGGTCATGTCTCACTGTCTTCCTGGTGATTGTAACCCCACTCCCTCTCCTCCTCATGTCTCGCTGTCTTCCTGGTGATTCGAAGCCCTCTCCCTCTCCTCCTCATGTGTCGGGGCCTTCCTGGTGATTCTAAGCCCTCCCCCTCTCCTCCTCATGTCTCGGTGCCTTGCTGGCTATTCTAACCCCTCCCCCTCTCCTCCTCATGTCTCAGGGCCTTCCTGGTGATTCTAAGCCCTCTCCCTCTCCTCCTCCTGTCGCGGTGCCTTGCTGGTGATTCTAACCCCTCCCCCTCTCCTCCTCATGTCTCGTGCCTTACTGGTGATTCTAACCCCTCCCCCTCTCCTCCTCATGTCTCCCTGTCTTCCTGCTGATTCTAAGCCCTCTTCCTCTCTTCCTCATGTCTCAGGGCCTTACTGGTGATTCTAAGCCTTCTCCCTCACCTCCTAATGTCTCAGGGCCTTCCCGGTGATTCCCAGCCCTCTCCCTCTCCTCCTCATGTCTCGCTGTCTTCCTGGTGATTTTAACCCCACTCCCTCTCCTCCCTCACTGTCTTCCTGCTTATTCTAAGCCCTTTCCCTCTCCTTCTCATGTCTCACTGTCTTCCTGGTGATTCTAACCCCTCTCCCTCTCCTCCTCATGTCTCAGGGCCTTCCTGCTTATTCTAACACCTCTCCCTCTCCTCGTCATGTCTCGGTGCCTTATTGGTGATTGTAAGCCCTCTCCCTCTCCTCCTCATGTCTCAGGGCCTTCCTGCTTATTCTAACCCCACTCCCTCTCCTCATGTCTCAGGGCCTTACTGGTGATTCTAAGCCCTCTCCCTCACCTCCTCATTTCTCAGGGCCTTCCTGCTTATTCTAACCCCTCTCCCTCTCCTCATGTCTCAGGGCCTTCCTGGTGATTCTAAACCCTCTCCCTCTCCTCCTCATGTCTCGGGGCCTTCCAGGTGATTCTAAGCCCTCTCCCTCTCCTCCTCGTCTCTTGGGGCCTTCCTGGTGATTCTAAGCCCTCTCCATCTCCTCCTCGTGTCTCGGGGCCTTCCTGGTGATTCTAACCTCTCCTCTTCATGTCTCACCAAATTCCTGCTGATTCTAAGCCTTCCCCCTCTCCTCCTCATGTCTCACTGTCTTCCTGCTGATTCTAAGCCCTCTCCCACTCCTTCTCATGTCTTGGTGCCTTGCTGGTGATTCTAACCCCTCCCCCTCTCCTCTTCATGTCTCGCTGTCTTCCTGGTGATTCGAAGCCCTCTCCCTCTCCTCCTCATGTGTCGGGGCCTTCCTGGTGATTCTAAGCCCTCCCCCTCTCCTCCTCATGTCTCGGTGCCTTGCTGGTGATTCTAACCCCTCCCCCTCTCCTCCTCATGTCTCAGGGCCTTCCTGGTGATCCTAAAACCTCCCCCTCTCCTGCTCATGTCTCAGGGCTTTCCTGGTGATTCTAACCCCTCTCCCTCTCCTCCTCATATCTCACTCTCTTCCAGCTGATTCTAAGCCCTCTCCCTCTCCTCCTCGTGTCTCGGTGCCTTGCTGGTGATTCTAAGCCCTCTCCCTCTCCTCCTCATGTCTCAGGACCTTCCCCTCCCCCTCTCCTCCTCATGTCTCAGGGCCTTCCTGGTGATTCCCAGCCCTCTCCCTCTCCTCCTCATGTCTCGCTGTCTTCCTGGTGATTTTAACCCCTCTCCCTCTCCTCCTCATGTCTCACTGTATTCCTGGTGATTCTAACCCCTCCCCCTCTCCTCCTCATGTCTCTGGGCCTTGCTGGTGATTCTAACCCCTCCCCCTCTCCTTCTCATGTCTAACTGTCTTCCTGGTGATTCTAAACCCTCTCCCTCTCCTCCTCATTTCTCACTGTCTTCCTGGTGATTCGAACCCCTCTCCCTCTCCTCCTCATGTCTCGGTGCCTTCCTGTTGATTCTAATCCCTCTCCATCTCCTCCTCATGTCTCGGTGCCTTGCTGGTGATTCTAAGCCCTCTCCCTCTCCTCCTCATGCCTCAGGGCCTTCCCCTCCCCCTCTCCTCCTCATGTCTCAGGGCCTTCCTGGTGATTCCCAGCCCTCTCCCTCTCCTCCTCATGTCTCGCTGTCTTCCTGGTGATTTTAAGCCCACTCCCTCTCCTCCCTCACTGTCTTCCTGCTGATTCTAACCCCTCCCCCTCTCCTCCACATGTCTCTGGGCCTTGCTGGTGATTCTAACCCCTCCCCCTCTCCTTCTCATGTCTCACTGTCTTCCTGGTGATTCTAATCCCTCTACCTCTCCTCCTCGTGTCCCGTGCCTTCCTGGTGATTCCAACCCCTCCACCTCTCCTCCACATGTCTCACTGTCTTCCAGCTGATTCTAAGCCCTCTCCCTCTCCTCCTCATGTATCAGGGCCTTCCTGGTGATTCTAAGCCCTCTCCCTCTGCTCCTCATGTCTTGGGGCCTTCCTGGTGATTCTAAGCCCTGTCCCCCTCCTCCTCGTGTCTCGGGGCCTTCCTGGTGATTCTAAGCCCTCTCCCTCTCCTCCTCCTGTCGCGGTGCCTTGCTGGTGATTCTAACCCCTCCCCCTCTCCTCCTCCTCATGTCTCGTGCCTTACTGGAGATTCTAACCCCTCCCCATCTCCTCCTCATGTCTCACTGTCTTCCTGCTGATTCTAAGCCCTCTCCGTCTCCTCGTCATGTCTCAGGGCCTTCCTGGTGATTCTAAGCCCTCTCCCTCTCCTCCTCATGTCTCAGGGCCTTCCTGGTGATTCTAAACCCTCTCCCTCTCCTCCTCATGTCTCGGGGCCTTCCAGGGGATTCTAAGCCCTCTCCCTCTCCTCCTCGTGTCTTGGGGACTTCCTGGTGATTCTAAGCCCTCTCCATCTCCTCCTTGTGTCTCGGGGCCTTCCTGGTGATTCTAACCTCTCCTCTTCATGTCTCACCATCTTCCTGCTGATTCTAAGCCCTCACCCTCTCCTCCTCATGTCTCACTGTCTTCCTGCTGATTCTAAGCCCTCTCCTTCTCCTCCTCATGTCTCACTTTCTTCCTGCTGATTCTAAGCCCTCTCCCTCTCCTGCTCATGTCTCACTGTCTTCCTGCTGATTCGAAGCCCTCTCCCTCTCCTGCTCATGTCTCACTGTCTTCCTGGTGATTCGAAGCCCTCTCCCTCTCCTGGTCATGTCTCACTGTCTTCCTGGTGATTGTAACCCCACTCCCTCTCCTCCTCATGTCTCGCTGTCTTCCTGGTGATTCGAAGCCCTCTCCCTCTCCTCCTCATGTGTCGGGGCCTTCCTGGTGATTCTAAGCCCTCCCCCTCTCCTCCTCATGTCTCGGTGCCTTGCTGGCTATTCTAAACCCTCCCCCTCTCCTCCTCATGTCTCAGGGCCTTCCTGGTGATCCTAAGCCCTCCCCCTCTCCTGCTCATGTCTCAGGGCTTTCCTGGTGATTCTAACCCCTCTCCCTCTCCTCCTCATGTCTCACTCTCTTCCAGCTGATTCTAAGCCCTCTCCCTCTCCTCCTCGTGTCTCGGTGCCTTGCTGGTGATTCTAACCCCTCTCCCTCTCCTCCTCATGTCTCAGGACCTTCCCCTCCCCCTCTCCTCCTCATGTCTCAGGGCCTTCCTGGTGATTTTAACCCCTCTCCCTCTCCTCCTCATGTCTCAGGGCCTTCCTGCTTATTCTAACCCCTCTCCCTCTCCTCATGTCTCAGGGCCTTATTGGTGATTCTAAGCCCTCTCCCTCACCTCCTAATGTCTCGGGGCCTTCCTGGTGATTCTAAGCCCTCTCCCTCTCCTCCTGTTGCGGTGCCTTACTGGTGATTCTAACCCCTCCCCCTCTCCTCCTCGTGTCTCGTGCCTTACTGGTGATTCTAACCCCTCGCCCTCTCCTCCTCATGTCTCACTGTCTTCCTGCTGATTCTAAGCCCTCTCCGTCTCCTCGTCATGTCTCAGGGCCTTCCTGGTGATTCTAAGCCCTCTCCCTCTCCTCCTCATGTCTCAGGGCCTTCCTGGTGATTCTAAACCCTCTCCCTCTCCTCCTCATGTCTCGGGGCCTTCCAGGTGATTCTAAGCCCTCTCCCTCTCCTCCTCGTCTCTTGGGGCCTTCCTGGTGATTCTAAGCCCTCTCCATCTCCTCCTCGTGTCTCGGGGCCTTCCTGGTGATTCTAACCTCTCCTCTTCATGTCTCACCAAATTCCTGCTGATTCTAAGCCTTCCCCCTCTCCTCCTCATGTCTCACTGTCTTCCTGCTGATTCTAAGCCCTCTCCCACTCCTTCTCATGTCTTGGTGCCTTGCTGGTGATTCTTACCCCTCCCCCTCTCCTCTTCATGTCTCGCTGTCTTCCTGGTGATTCGAAGCCCTCTCCCTCTCCTCCTCATGTGTCGGGGCCTTCCTGGTGATTCTAAGCCCTCCCCCTCTCCTCCTCATGTCTCGGTGCCTTGCTGGTGATTCTAACCCCTCCCCCTCTCCTCCTCATGTCTCAGAGCCTTCCTGGTGATCCTAAGCCCTCCCCCTCTCCTGCTCATGTCTCAGGGCTTTCCTGGTGATTCTAACCCCTCTCCCTCTCCTCCTCATGTCTCACTCTCTTCCAGCTGATTCTAAGCCCTTTCCCTCTCCTCCTCGTGTCTCGGTGCCTTGCTGGTGATTCTAAGCCCTCTCCCTCTCCTCCTCATGTCTCAGGACCTTCCCCTCCCCATCTCCTCCTCATGTCTCAGGGCCTTCCTGGTGATTCCCAGCCCTCTCCCTCTCCTCCTCATGTCTCGCTGTCTTCCTGGTGATTTTAACCCCTCTCCCTCTCCTCCTCTTGTCTCAGGGCCTTCCTGCTTATTCTAACCCCTCTCCCTCTCCTCATGTCTCAGGGCCTTATTGGTGATTCTAACCCCTCTCCCTCTCCTCCTGTTGCGGTGCCTTACTGGTGATTCTAACCCCTCCCCCTCTCCTCCTCGTGTCTCGTGCCTTACTGGTGATTCTAACCCCTCGCCCTCTCCTCCTCATGTCTCACTGTCTTCATGCTGATTCTAAGCCCTCTCCGTCTCCTCGTCATGTCTCAGGGCCTTCCTGGTGATTCTAAGCCCTCTCCCTCTCCTCCTCCTGTCGCGGTGCCTTGCTGGTGATTCTAACCCCTCCCCCTCTCCTCCTCATGTCTCGTGCCTTACTGGTGATTCTAACCCCTCCCCCTCTCCTCCTCATGTCTCCCTGTCTTCCTGCTGATTCTAAGCCCTCTTCCTCTCTTCCTCATGTCTCAGGGCCTTACTGGTGATTCTAAGCCTTCTCCCTCACCTCCTAATGTCTCAGGACCTTCCCGGTGATTCCCAGCCCTCTCCCTCTCCTCCTCATGTCTCGCTGTCTTCCTGGTGATTTTAACCCCACTCCCTCTCCTCCCTCACTGTCTTCCTGCTTATTCTAAGCCCTTTCCCTCTCCTTCTCATGTCTCACTGTCTTCCTGGTGATTCTAACCCCTCTCCCTCTCCTCCTCATGTCTCAGGGCCTTCCTGCTTATTCTAACACCTCTCCCTCTCCTCGTCATGTCTCGGTGCCTTATTGGTGATTGTAAGCCCTCTCCCTCTCCTCCTCATGTCTCAGGGCCTTCCTGCTTATTCTAACCCCACTCCCTCTCCTCATGTCTCAGGGCCTTACTGGTGATTCTAAGCCCTCTCCCTCACCTCCTCATTTCTCAGGGCCTTACTGGTGATTCTAAGCCCTCTCCCTCACCTCCTCATGTCTCAGGGCCTTACTGGTGATTCTAACCCCTCTCCCTCTCCTCATGTCTCAGGGCCTTACTGGTGATTCTAACCCCTCTCCCTCTCCTCATGTCTCAGGGCCTTACTGGTGATTCTGAGCCCTCTCCCTCTCCTCCTCATGACTCGGGGCCTTCCTGCTGATTCTAAACCCTCTCCCTCTCCTCCTCATATCTCAGGGCCTTCCTGCTGATTCTAAACCCTCTCCCTCTCCTCCTCCTGTTGCGATGCCTTACCGGTGATTGTAACCCCTCCCCCTCTCCTCCTCATGTCTCGTGCCTTACTGGTGATTCTAACCCCTCGCCCACCCCTCCTCATGTCTCACTGTCTTCCTGCTGATTCTAAGCCCTCTCCGTCTCCTCGTCATGTCTCAGGGCCTTCCTGGTGATTCTAAGCCCTCTCCCTCTCCTCCTCATGTCTCAGGGCCTTCCTGGTGATTCTAAACCCTCTCCCTCTCCTCCTCATGTCTCGGGGCCTTCCAGGTGATTCTAAGCCCTCTCCCTCTCCTCCTCGTGTCTTGGGGCCTTCCTGGTGATTCTAAGCCCTCTCCATCTCCTCCTCGTGTCTCGGGGCCTTCCTGGTGATTCTAACCTCTCCTCTTCATGTCTCACCATCTTCCTGCTGATTCTAAGCCCTCCCCCTCTCCTCCTCATGTCTCGTGCCTTCCTGGTGATTCCAACCCCTCCACCTCTCCTCCTCATGTCTCACTGTCTTCCAGCTGATTCTAAGCCCTCTCCCTCTCCTCCTCATGTCTCAGGACCTTCCCCTCCCCCTCTCCTCCTCATGTCTCAGGGCCTTCCTGGTGATTCCCAGCCCTCTCCCTCTCCTCCTCATGTGTCGCTGTCTTCCTGGTGATTTTAACCCCTCTCCCTCTCCTCCTCATGTCTCACTGTATTCCTGGTGATTCTAACCCCTCCCCCTCTCCTCCTCATGTCTTGGTGCCTTCCTGTTGATTCTAATCCCTCTCCATCTCCTCCTCATGTCTCGGTGCCTTGCTGGTGATTCTAAGCCCTCTCCCTCTCCTCCTCATGCCTCAGGGCCTTCCCCTCCCCCTCTGCTCCTCATGTCTCAGGGACTTCCTGGTGATTCCCAGCCCTCTCGCTCTCCTCCTCATGTCTCGCTGTCTTCCTGGTGATTTTAACCCCACTCCCTCTCCTCCCTCACTGTCTTCCTGCTGATTCTAACCCCTCCCCCTCTCCTCCTCATGTCTCTGGGCCTTCCTGGTGATTCTAACCCCTCCCCCTCTCCTTCTCATGTCTCACTGTCTTCCTGGTGATTCGAAGCCCTCTCCCTCTTCTCCTCATGTGTCGGGGCCTTGCTGGTGATTCTAAGCCCTCCCCCTCTCCTGCTCATGTCTCAGGGCTTTCCTGGTGATTCTAACCCCTCTCCCTCTCCTCCTCATGTCTCACTCTCTTCCAGCTGATTCTAAGCCCTCTCCCTCTCCTCCTCGTGTCTCGGTGCCTTGCTGGTGATTCTAACCCCTCCCCCTCTCCTTCGCATGTCTCAGGACCTTCCCCTCCCCCTCTCCTCCTCATGTCTCAGGGCCTTCCTGGTGATTCCCAGCCCTCTCCCTCTCCTCCTCATGTCTCGCTGTCTTCCTGGTGATTTTAACCCCTCTCCCTCTCCTCCTCATGTCTCACTGTATTCCTGGTGATTCTAACCCCTCCCCCTCTCCTCCTCATGTCTCTGGGCCTTGCTGGTGATTCTAACCCCTCCCCCTCTCCTTCTCATGTCTAACTGTCTTCCTGGTGATTCTAAACCCTCTCCCTCTCCTCCTCATTTCTCACTGTCTTCCTGGTGATTCGAACCCATCTCCCTCTCCTCCTCATGTCTCGGTGCCTTCCTGTTGATTCTAATCCCTCTCCATCTCCTCCTCATGTCTCGGTGCCTTGCTGGTGATTCTAAGCCCTCTCCCTCTCCTCCTCATGCCTCAGGGCCTTCCCCTCCCCCTCTCCTCCTCATGTCTCAGGGCCTTCATGGTGATTCCCAGCCCTCTCCCTCTCCTCCTCATGTCTCGCTGTCTTCCTGGTGATTTTAAGCCCACTCCCTCTCCTCCCTCACTGTCTTCCTGCTGATTCTAACCCCTCCCCCTCTCCTCCACATGTCTCTGGGCCTTGCTGGTGATTCTAACCCCTCCCCCTCTCCTTCTCATGTCTCACTGTCTTCCTGGTGATTCTAACCCCTCCCCCTCTCCTCCTCATGTCTCTGGGCCTTGCTGGTGATTCTAACCCCTCCCCCTCTCCTTCTCATGTCTAACTGTCTTCCTGGTGATTCTAAACCCTCTCCCTCTCCTCCTCATTTTTCACTGTCTTCCTGGTGATTCGAACCCATCTCCCTCTCCTCCTCATGTCTCGGTGCCTTCCTGTTGATTCTAATCCCTCTCCATCTTCTCCTCATGTCTCGGTGCCTTGCTGGTGATTCTAAGCCCTCTCCCTCTCCTCCTCATGCCTCAGGGCCTTCCCCTCCCCCTCTCCTCCTCATGTCTCAGGGCCTTCCTGGTGATTCCCAGCCCTCTCCCTCTCCTCCTCATGTCTCGCTGTCTTCCTGGTGATTTTAAGCCCACTCCCTCTCCTCCCTCACTGTCTTCCTGCTGATTCTAACCCCTCCCCCTCTCCTCCACATGTCTCTGGGCCTTGCTGGTGATTCCAACCCCTCCACCTCTCCTCCACATGTCTCACTGTCTTCCAGCTGATTCTAAGCCCTCTCCCTCTCCTCCTCATGTATCAGGGCCTTACTGGTGATTCTAAGCCCTCTCCCTCTGCTCCTCATGTCTTGGGGCCTTCCTGCTGATTCTAAGCCCTCTCCGTCTCCTCGTCATGTCTCAGGGCCTTCCTGGTGATTCTAAGCCCTCTCCCTCTCCTCCTCGTGTCTTGGGGCCTTCCTGGTGATTCTAAGCCCTCTCCATCTCCTCCTTGTGTCTCGGGGCCTTCCTGGTGATTCTAACCTCTCCTCTTCATGTCTCAACATCTTCCTGCTGATTCTAAGCCCTCCCCCTCTCCTCCTCATGTCTCACTGTCTTCCTGCTGATTCTAAGCCCTCTCCTTCTCCTCCTCATGTCTCACTTTCTTCCTGCTGATTCTAAGCCCTCTCCCTCTCCTGCTCATGTCTCACTGTCTTCCTGCTGATTCGAAGCCCTCTCCCTCTCCTGCTCATGTCTCACTGTCTTCCTGGTGATTCGAAGCCCTCTCCCTCTCCTGGTCATGTCTCACTGTCTTCCTGGTGATTGTAACCCCACCCCCTCTCCTCCTCATGTCTCGCTGTCTTCCTGGTGATTCGAAGCCCTCTCCCTCTCCTCCTCATGTGTCGGGGCCTTCCTGGTGATTCTAAGCCCTCCCCCTCTCCTCCTCATGTCTCGGTGCCTTGCTGGCTATTCTAACCCCTCCCCCTCTCCTCCTCATGTCTCAGGGCCTTCCTGGTGATCCTAAGCCCTCCCCCTCTCCTGCTCATGTCTCAGGGCTTTCCTGGTGATTCTAACCCCTCTCCCTCTCCTCCTCATGTCTCACTCTCTTCCAGCTGATTCTAAGCCCTCTCCCTCTCCTCCTCGTGTCTCGGTGCCTTGCTGGTGATTCTAACCCCTCTCCCTCTCCTCCTCATGTCTCAGGACCTTCCCCTCCCCCTCTCCTCCTCATGTCTCAGGGCCTTCCTGGTGATTCCCAGCCCTCTCCCTCTCCTCCTCATGTCTCGCTGTCTTCCTGGTGATTTTAACCCCTCTCCCTCTCCTCCTCATGTCTCAGGGCCTTCCTGCTTATTCTAACCCCTCTCCCTCTCCTCATGTCTCAGGGCCTTATTGGTGATTCTAAGCCCTCTCCCTCACCTCCTAATGTCTCGGGGCCTTCCTTGTGATTCTAAGCCCTCTCCCTCTCCTCCTGTTGCGGTGCCTTACTGGTGATTCTAACCCCTCCCCCTCTCCTCCTCGTGTCTCGTGCCTTACTGGTGATTCTAACCCCTCGCCCTCTCCTCCTCATGTCTCACTGTCTTCCTGCTGATTCTAAGCCCTCTCCGTCTCCTCGTCATGTCTCAGGGCCTTCCTGGTGATTCTAAGCCCTCTCCCTCTCCTCCTCATGTCTCAGGGGCCTTCCTGGTGATTCTAAACCCTCTCCCTCTCCTCCTCATGTCTCGGGGCCTTCCAGGTGATTCTAAGCCCTCTCCCTCTCCTCCTCGTCTCTTGGGGCCTTCCTGGTGATTCTAAGCCCTCTCCATCTCCTCCTCGTGTCTCGGGGCCTTCCTGGTGATTCTAACCTCTCCTCTTCATGTCTCACCAAATTCCTGCTTATTCTAAGCCTTCCCCCTCTCCTCCTCATGTCTCACTGTCTTCCTGCTGATTCTAAGCCCTCTCCCACTCCTTCTCATGTCTTGCTGCCTTGCTGGTGATTCTAACCCCTCCCCCTCTCCTCCTCATGTGTCGGGGCCTTCCTGGTGATTCTAAGCCCTCCCCCTCTCCTCCTCATGTCTCGGTGCCTTGCTGGTGATTCTAACCCCTCCCCCTCTCCTCCTCATGTCTCAGGGCCTTCCTGGTGATCCTAAGCCCTCCCCCTCTCCTGCTCATGTCTCAGGGCTTTCCTGGTGATTCTAACCCCTCTCCCTCTCCTCCTCATGTCTCACTCTCTTCCAGCTGATTCTAAGCTCTCTCCCTCTCCTCCTCGTGTCTCGGTGCCTTGCTGGTGATTCTAAGCCCTCTCCCTCTCCTACTCATGTCTCAGGACCTTCCCCTCCCCCTCTCCTCCTCATGTTTCAGGGCCTTCCTGGTGATTCCCAGCCCTCTCCCTCTCCTCCTCATGTCTCGCTGTCTTCCTGGTGATTTTAACCCCTCTCCCTCTCCTCCTCATGTCTCAGGGCCTTCCTGCTTATTCTAACCCCTCTCCCTCTCCTCATGTCTCAGGGCCTTATTGGTGATTCTAAGCCCTCTCCCTCACCTCCTAATGTCTCGGGGCCTTCCTTGTGATTCTAACCCCTCTCCCTCTCCTCCTGTTGCGGTGCCTTACTGGTGATTCTAACCCCTCCCCCTCTCCTCCTCGTGTCTCGTGCCTTACTGGTGATTCTAACCCCTCGCCCTCTCCTCCTCATGTCTCACTGTCTTCCTGCTGATTCTAAGCCCTCTCCGTCTCCTCGTCATGTCTCAGGGCCTTCCTGGTGATTCTAAGCCCTCTCCCTCTCCTCCTCATGTCTCAGGGCCTTCCTGGTGATTCTAAACCCTCTCCCTCTCCTCCTCATGTCTCGGGGCCTTCCAGGTGATTCTAAGCCCTCTCCCTCTCCTCCTCGTCTCTTGGGGCCTTCCTGGTGATTCTAAGCCCTCTCCATCTCCTCCTCGTGTCTCGGGGCCTTCCTGGTGATTCTAACCTCTCCTCTTCATGTCTCACCAAATTCCTGCTGATTCTAAGCCTTCCCCCTCTCCTCCTCATGTCTCACTGTCTTCCTGCTGATTCTAAGCCCTCTCCCACTCCTTCTCATGTCTTGGTGCCTTGCTGGTGATTCTAACCCCTCCCCCTCTCCTCTTCATGTCTCGCTGTCTTCCTGGTGATTCGAAGCCCTCTCCCTCTCCTCCTCATGTGTCGGGGCCTTCCTGGTGATTCTAAGCCCTCCCCCTCTCCTCCTCATGTCTCGGTGCCTTGCTGGTGATTCTAACCCCTCCCCCTCTCCTCCTCATGTCTCAGGGCCTTCCTGGTGATCCTAAGCCCTCCCCCTCTCCTGCTCATGTCTCAGGGCTTTCCTGGTGATTCGAAGCCCTCCCCCTCTCCTGCTCATGTCTCAGGGCTTTCCTGGTGATTCTAACCCCTCTCCCTCTCCTCCTCATGTCTCACTCTCTTCCAGCTGATTCTAAGCTCTCTCCCTCTCCTCCTCGTGTCTCGGTGCCTTGCTGGTGATTCTAAGCCCTCTCCCTCTCCTACTCATGTCTCAGGACCTTCCCCTCCCCCTCTCCTCCTCATGTTTCAGGGCCTTCCTGGTGATTCCCAGCCCTCTCCCTCTCCTCCTCATGTCTCGCTGTCTTCCTGGTGATTTTAACCCCTCTCCCTCTCCTCCTCATGTCTCAGGGCCTTCCTGCTTATTCTAACCCCTCTCCCTCTCCTCATGTCTCAGGGCCTTATTGGTGATTCTAAGCCCTCTCCCTCACCTCCTAATGTCTCGGGGCCTTCCTTGTGATTCTAACCCCTCTCCCTCTCCTCCTGTTGCGGTGCCTTACTGGTGATTCTAACCCCTCCCCCTCTCCTCCTCGTGTCTCGTGCCTTACTGGTGATTCTAACCCCTCGCCCTCTCCTCCTCATGTCTCACTGTCTTCCTGCTGATTCTAAGCCCTCTCCGTCTCCTCGTCATGTCTCAGGGCCTTCCTGGTGATTCTAAGCCCTCTCCCTCTCCTCCTCATGTCTCAGGGCCTTCCTGGTGATTCTAAACCCTCTCCCTCTCCTCCTCATGTCTCGGGGCCTTCCAGGAGATTCTAAGCCCTCTCCCTCTCCTCCTCGTCTCTTGGGGCCTTCCTGGTGATTCTAAGCCCTCTCCATCTCCTCCTCGTGTCTCGGGGCCTTCCTGGTGATTCTAACCTCTCCTCTTCATGTCTCACCAAATTCCTGCTGATTCTAAGCCTTCCCCCTCTCCTCCTCATGTCTCACTGTCTTCCTGCTGATTCTAAGCCCTCTCCCACTCCTTCTCATGTCTTGGTGCCTTGCTGGTGATTCTAACCCCTCCCCCTCTCCTCTTCATGTCTCGCTGTCTTCCTGGTGATTCGAAGCCCTCTCCCTCTCCTCCTCATGTGTCGGGGCCTTCCTGGTGATTCTAAGCCCTCCCCCTCTCCTCCTCATGTCTCGGTGCCTTGCTGGTGATTCTAACCCCTCCCCCTCTCCTCCTCATGTCTCAGGGCCTTCCTGGTGATCCTAAGCCCTCCCCCTCTCCTGCTCATGTCTCAGGGCTTTCCTGGTGATTCTAACCCCTCTCCCTCTCCTCCTCATGTCTCACTCTCTTCCAGCTGATTCTAAGCCCTCTCCCTCTCCTCCTCGTGTCTCGGTGCCTTGCTGGTGATTCTAAGCCCTCTCCCTCTCCTCCTCATGTCTCAGGACCTTCCCCTCCCCCTCTCCTCCTCATGTCTCAGGGCCTTCCTGGTGATTCCCAGCCCTCTCCCTCTCCTCCTCATGTCTCGCTGTCTTCCTGGTGATTTTAACCCCTCTCCCTCTCCTCCTCATGTCTCAGGGCCTTCCTGCTTATTCTAACCCCTCTCCCTCTCCTCATGTCTCAGGGCCTTATTGGTGATTCTAAGCCCTCTCCCTCACCTCCTAATGTCTCGGGGCCTTCCTTGTGATTCTAACCCCTCTCCCTCTCCTCCTGTTGCGGTGCCTTACTGGTGATTCTAACCCCTCCCCCTCTCCTCCTCGTGTCTCGTGCCTTACTGGTGATTCTAACCCCTCGCCCTCTCCTCCTCATGTCTCACTGTCTTCCTGCTGATTCTAAGCCCTCTCCGTCTCCTCGTCATGTCTCAGGGCCTTCCTGGTGATTCTAAGCCCTCTCCCTCTCCTCCTCATGTCTCAGGGCCTTCCTGGTGATTCTAAACCCTCTCCCTCTCCTCCTCATGTCTCGGGGCCTTCCAGGTGATTCTAAGCCCTCTCCCTCTCCTCCTCGTCTCTTGGGGCCTTCCTGGTGATTCTAAGCCCTCTCCATCTCCTCCTCGTGTCTCGGGGCCTTCCTGGTGATTCTAACCTCTCCTCTTCATGTCTCACCAAATTCCTGCTGATTCTAAGCCTTCCCCCTCTCCTCCTCATGTCTCACTGTCTTCCTGCTGATTATAAGCCCTCTCCTTCTCCTCCTCATGTCTCACTTTCTTCCTGCTGATTCTAAGCCCTCTCCCTCTCCTGCTCATGTCTCACTGTCTTCCTGCTGATTCGAAGCCCTCTCCCTCTCCTGCTCATGTCTCACTGTCTTCCTGGTGATTCGAAGCCCTCTCCCTCTCCTGCTCATGTCTCACTGTCTTCCTGGTGATTGTAACCCCACCCCCTCTCCTCCTCATGTCTCGCTGTCTTCCTGGTGATTCGAAGCCCTCTCCCTCTCCTCCTCATGTGTCGGGGCCTTGCTGGTGATTCTAAGCCCTCCCCCTCTCCTGCTCATGTCTCAGGTCTTTCCTGGTGATTCTAACCCCTCTCCCTCTCCTCCTCATGTCTCACTCTCTTCCAGCTGATTCTAAGCCCTCTCCCTCTCCTCCTCGTGTCTCGGTGCCTTGCTGGTGATTCTAAGCTCTCTCCCTCTCCTCCTCATTTCTCAGGACCTTCCCCTCCCCCTCTCCTCCTCATGTCTCAGGGCCTTCCTGGTGATTCTAACCCCTCTCCCTCTCCTCCTCATGTCTCGCTATCTTCCTGGTGATTTTAACCCCTCTCCCTCTCCTCCTCATGTCTCACTGTATTCCTGGTGATTCTAACCCCTCCCCCTCTCCTCCTCATGTCTCTGGGCCTTGCTGGTGATTCTAACCCCTCCCCCTCTCCTTCTCATGTCTAACTGTCTTCCTGGTGATTCTAAACCCTCTCCCTCTCCTCCTCATTTCTCACTGTCTTCCTGGTGATTCGAACCCCTCTCCCTCTCCTCCTCATGTCTCGGTGCCTTCCTGTTGATTCTAATCCCTCTCCATCTCCTCCTCATGTCTCGGTGCCTTGCTGATGATTCTAAGCCCTCTCCCTCTCCTCCTCATGCCTCAGGGCCTTCCCCTCCCCCTCTCCTCCTCATGTCTCAGGGCCTTCCTGGTGATTCCCAGCCCTCTCCCTCTCCTCCTCATGTCTCGCTGTCTTCCTGGTGATTTTAACCCCACTCCCTCACCTCCCTCACTGTCTTCCTGCTGATTCTAACCCCTCCCCGTCTCCTCCACATGTCTCTGGGCCTTGCTGGTGATTCTAACCCCTCCCCCTCTACTTCTCATGTCTCACTGTCTTCCTGGTGATTCTAATCCCTCTACCTCTCCTCCTCGTGCCCCGTGCCTTCCTGGTGATTCCAACCCCTCCACCTCTCCTCCACATGTCTCACTGTCTTCCAGCTGATTCTAAGCCCTCTCCCTCTCCTCCTCATGTATCAGGGCCTTCCTGGTGATTCTAAGCCCTCTCCCTCTGCTCCTCATGTCTTGGGGCCTTCCTGGTGATTCTAAGCCCTGTCCCTCTCCTCCTCGTGTCTCGGGGCCTTCCTGGTGATTCTAAGCCCTCTCCCTCTCCTCCTCCTGTCGCGGTGCCTTGCTGGTGATTCTAACCCCTCCCCCTCTCCTCCTCATGTCTCGTGCCTTACTGGTGATTCTCACCCCTCCCCCTCTCCTCCTCATGTCTCACTGTCTTCCTGCTGATTCTAAGCCCTCTTCCTCTCTTCCTCATGTCTCAGGGCCTTACTGGTGATTCTAACCCCTCCCCCTCTCCTCCTCGTGTCTCGTGCCTTACTGGTGATTCTAACCCCTCGCCCTCTCCTCCTCATGTCTCACTGTCTTCCTGCTGATTCTAAGCCCTCTCCGTCTCCTCGTCATGTCTCAGGGCCTTCCTGGTGATTCTAAGCCCTCTCCCTCTCCTCCTCCTGTCGCGGTGCCTTGCTGGTGATTCTAACCCCTCCCCCTCTCCTCCTCATGTCTCGTGCCTTACTGGTGATTCTAACCCCTCCCCCTCTCCTCCTCATGTCTCCCTGTCTTCCTGCTGATTCTAAGCCCTCTTCCTCTCTTCCTCATGTCTCAGGGCCTTACTGGTGATTCTAAGCCTTCTCCCTCACCTCCTAATGTCTCAGGACCTTCCCGGTGATTCCCAGCCCTCTCCCTCTCCTCCTCATGTCTCGCTGTCTTCCTGGTGATTTTAACCCCACTCCCTCTCCTCCCTCACTGTCTTCCTGTTTATTCTAAGCCCTTTCCCTCTCCTTCTCATGTCTCACTGTCTTCCTGGTGATTCTAACCCCTCTCCCTCTCCTCCTCATGTCTCAGGGCCTTCCTGCTTATTCTAACACCTCTCCCTCTCCTCGTCATGTCTCGGTGCCTTATTGGTGATTGTAAGCCCTCTCCCTCTCCTCCTCATGTCTCAGGGCCTTCCTGCTTATTCTAACCCCACTCCCTCTCCTCATGTCTCAGGGCCTTACTGGTGATTCTAAGCCCTCTCCCTCACCTCCTCATGTCTCACTGTCTTCCTGCTGATTCTAAGCCCTCTCCGTCTCCTCGTCATGTCTCAGGGCCTTCCTGGTGATTCTAAGCCCTCTCCCTCTCCTCCTCCTGTCGCGGTGCCTTGCTGGTGATTCTAACCCCTCCCCCTCTCCTCCTCATGTCTCGTGCCTTACTGGTGATTCTAACCCCTCCCCCTCTCCTCCTCATGTCTCCCTGTCTTCCTGCTGATTCTAAGCCCTCTTCCTCTCTTCCTCATGTCTCAGGGCCTTACTGGTGATTCTAAGCCTTCTCCCTCACCTCCTAATGTCTCAGGACCTTCCCGGTGATTCCCAGCCCTCTCCCTCTCCTCCTCATGTCTCGCTGTCTTCCTGGTGATTTTAACCCCACTCCCTCTCCTCCCTCACTGTCTTCCTGTTTATTCTAAGCCCTTTCCCTCTCCTTCTCATGTCTCACTGTCTTCCTGGTGATTCTAACCCCTCTCCCTCTCCTCCTCATGTCTCAGGGCCTTCCTGCTTATTCTAACACCTCTCCCTCTCCTCGTCATGTCTCGGTGCCTTATTGGTGATTGTAAGCCCTCTCCCTCTCCTCCTCATGTCTCAGGGCCTTCCTGCTTATTCTAACCCCACTCCCTCTCCTCATGTCTCAGGGCCTTACTGGTGATTCTAAGCCCTCTCCCTCACCTCCTCATTTCTCAGGGCCTTACTGGTGATTCTAAGCCCTCTCCCTCACCTCCTCATGTCTCAGGGCCTTACTGGTGATTCTAACCCCTCTCCCTCTCCTCATGTCTCAGGGCCTTACTGGTGATTCTAACCCCTCTCCCTCTCCTCATGTCTCAGGGCCTTACTGGTGATTCTGAGCCCTCTCCCTCTCCTCCTCATGACTCGGGGCCTTCCTGCTGATTCTAAACCCTCTCCCTCTCCTCCTCATATCTCAGGGCCTTCCTGCTGATTCTAAACCCTCTCCCTCTCCTCCTCCTGTTGCGATGCCTTACCGGTGATTGTAACCCCTCCCCCTCTCCTCCTCATGTCTCGTGCCTTACTGGTGATTCTAACCCCTCGCCCACCCCTCCTCATGTCTCACTGTCTTCCTGCTGATTCTAAGCCCTCTCCGTCTCCTCGTCATGTCTCAGGGCCTTCCTGGTGATTCTAAGCCCTCTCCCTCTCCTCCTCATGTCTCAGGGCCTTCCTGGTGATTCTAAACCCTCTCCCTCTCCTCCTCATGTCTCAGGGCCTTCCAGGTGATTCTAAGCCCTCTCCCTCTCCTCCTCGTGTCTTGGGGCCTTCCTGGTGATTCTAAGCCCTCTCCATCTCCTCCTCGTGTCTCGGGGCCTTCCTGGTGATTCTAACCTCTCCTCTTCATGTCTCACCATCTTCCTGCTGATTCTAAGCCCTCCCCCTCTCCTCCTCATGTCTCGTGCCTTCCTGGTGATTCCAACCCCTCCACCTCTCCTCCTCATGTCTCACTGTCTTCCAGCTGATTCTAAGCCCTCTCCCTCTCCTCCTCATGTCTCAGGACCTTCCCCTCCCCCTCTCCTCCTCATGTCTCAGGGCCTTCCTGGTGATTCCCAGCCCTCTCCCTCTCCTCCTCATGTGTCGCTGTCTTCCTGGTGATTTTAACCCCTCTCCCTCTCCTCCTCATGTCTCACTGTATTCCTGGTGATTCTAACCCCTCCCCCTCTCCTCCTCATGTCTTGGTGCCTTCCTGTTGATTCTAATCCCTCTCCATCTCCTCCTCATGTCTCGGTGCCTTGCTGGTGATTCTAAGCCCTCTCCCTCTCCTCCTCATGCCTCAGGGCCTTCCCCTCCCCCTCTGCTCCTCATGTCTCAGGGACTTCCTGGTGATTCCCAGCCCTCTCGCTCTCCTCCTCATGTCTCGCTGTCTTCCTGGTGATTTTAACCCCACTCCCTCTCCTCCCTCACTGTCTTCCTGCTGATTCTAACCCCTCCCCCTCTCCTCCTCATGTCTCT
Source organism: Lampris megalopsis (assembly GCA_022114975.2). Taxonomy (NCBI): domain Eukaryota; kingdom Metazoa; phylum Chordata; class Actinopteri; order Lampriformes; family Lampridae; genus Lampris; species Lampris megalopsis. Next base: position 3,379,807 of record JAJHIY020000936.1, read on the forward strand.
GGGCCTTGCTGGTGATTCTAACCCCTCCCCCTCTCCTTCTCATGTCTCACTGTCTTCCTGGTGATTCGAAGCCCTCTCCCTCTCCTCCTCATGTGTCGGGGCCTTGCTGGTGATTCTAAGCCCTCCCCCTCTCCTGCTCATGTCTCAGGGCTTTCCTGGTGATTCTAACCCCTCTCCCTCTTCTCCTCATGTCTCACTCTCTTCCAGCTGATTCTAAGCCCTCTCCCTCTCCTCCTCGTGTCTCGGTGCCTTGCTGGTGATTCTAACCCCTCCCCCTCTCCTTCGCATGTCTCAGGACCTTCCCCTCCCCCTCTCCTCCTCATGTCTCAGGGCCTTCCTGGTGATTCCCAGCCCTCTCCCTCTCCTCCTCATGTCTCGCTGTCTTCCTGGTGATTTTAACCCCTCTCCCTCTCCTCCTCATGTCTCACTGTATTCCTGGTGATTCTAACCCCTCCCCCTCTCCTCCTCATGTCTCTGGGCCTTGCTGGTGATTCTAACCCCTCCCCCTCTCCTTCTCATGTCTAACTGTCTTCCTGGTGATTCTAAACCCTCTCCCTCTCCTCCTCATTTCTCACTGTCTTCCTGGTGATTCGAACCCATCTCCCTCTCCTCCTCATGTCTCGGTGCCTTCCTGTTGATTCTAATCCCTCTCCATCTCCTCCTCATGTCTCGGTGCCTTGCTGGTGATTCTAAGCCCTCTCCCTCTCCTCCTCATGCCTCAGGGCCTTCCCCTCCCCCTCTCCTCCTCATGTCTCAGGGCCTTCATGGTGATTCCCAGCCCTCTCCCTCTCCTCCTCATGTCTCGCTGTCTTCCTGGTGATTTTAAGCCCACTCCCTCTCCTCCCTCACTGTCTTCCTGCTGATTCTAACCCCTCCCCCTCTCCTCCACATGTCTCTGGGCCTTGCTGGTGATTCTAACCCCTCCCCCTCTCCTTCTCATGTCTCACTGTCTTCCTGGTGATTCTAACCCCTCCCCCTCTCCTCCTCATGTCTCTGGGCCTTGCTGGTGATTCTAACCCCTCCCCCTCTCCTTCTCATGTCTAACTGTCTTCCTGGTGATTCTAAACCCTCTCCCTCTCCTCCTCATTTTTCACTGTCTTCCTGGTGATTCGAACCCATCTCCCTCTCCTCCTCATGTCTCGGTGCCTTCCTGTTGATTCTAATCCCTCTCCATCTCCTCCTCATGTCTCGGTGCCTTGCTGGTGATTCTAAGCCCTCTCCCTCTCCTCCTCATGCCTCAGGGCCTTCCCCTCCCCCTCTCCTCCTCATGTCTCAGGGCCTTCCTGGTGATTCCCAGCCCTCTCCCTCTCCTCCTCATGTCTCGCTGTCTTCCTGGTGATTTTAAGCCCACTCCCTCTCCTCCCTCACTGTCTTCCTGCTGATTCTAACCCCTCCCCCTCTCCTCCACATGTCTCTGGGCCTTGCTGGTGATTCCAACCCCTCCACCTCTCCTCCACATGTCTCACTGTCTTCCAGCTGATTCTAAGCCCTCTCCCTCTCCTCCTCATGTATCAGGGCCTTACTGGTGATTCTAAGCCCTCTCCCTCTGCTCCTCATGTCTTGGGGCCTTCCTGCTGATTCTAAGCCCTCTCCGTCTCCTCGTCATGTCTCAGGGCCTTCCTGGTGATTCTAAGCCCTCTCCCTCTCCTCCTCGTGTCTTGGGGCCTTCCTGGTGATTCTAAGCCCTCTCCATCTCCTCCTTGTGTCTCGGGGCCTTCCTGGTGATTCTAACCTCTCCTCTTCATGTCTCAACATCTTCCTGCTGATTCTAAGCCCTCCCCCTCTCCTCCTCATGTCTCACTGTCTTCCTGCTGATTCTAAGCCCTCTCCTTCTCCTCCTCATGTCTCACTTTCTTCCTGCTGATTCTAAGCCCTCTCCCTCTCCTGCTCATGTCTCACTGTCTTCCTGCTGATTCGAAGCCCTCTCCCTCTCCTGCTCATGTCTCACTGTCTTCCTGGTGATTCGAAGCCCTCTCCCTCTCCTGGTCATGTCTCACTGTCTTCCTGGTGATTGTAACCCCACCCCCTCTCCTCCTCATGTCTCGCTGTCTTCCTGGTGATTCGAAGCCCTCTCCCTCTCCTCCTCATGTGTCGGGGCCTTCCTGGTGATTCTAAGCCCTCCCCCTCTCCTCCTCATGTCTCGGTGCCTTGCTGGCTATTCTAACCCCTCCCCCTCTCCTCCTCATGTCTCAGGGCCTTCCTGGTGATCCTAAGCCCTCCCCCTCTCCTGCTCATGTCTCAGGGCTTTCCTGGTGATTCTAACCCCTCTCCCTCTCCTCCTCATGTCTCACTCTCTTCCAGCTGATTCTAAGCCCTCTCCCTCTCCTCCTCGTGTCTCGGTGCCTTGCTGGTGATTCTAACCCCTCTCCCTCTCCTCCTCATGTCTCAGGACCTTCCCCTCCCCCTCTCCTCCTCATGTCTCAGGGCCTTCCTGGTGATTCCCAGCCCTCTCCCTCTCCTCCTCATGTCTCGCTGTCTTCCTGGTGATTTTAACCCCTCTCCCTCTCCTCCTCATGTCTCAGGGCCTTCCTGCTTATTCTAACCCCTCTCCCTCTCCTCATGTCTCAGGGCCTTATTGGTGATTCTAAGCCCTCTCCCTCACCTCCTAATGTCTCGGGGCCTTCCTTGTGATTCTAAGCCCTCTCCCTCTCCTCCTGTTGCGGTGCCTTACTGGTGATTCTAACCCCTCCCCCTCTCCTCCTCGTGTCTCGTGCCTTACTGGTGATTCTAACCCCTCGCCCTCTCCTCCTCATGTCTCACTGTCTTCCTGCTGATTCTAAGCCCTCTCCGTCTCCTCGTCATGTCTCAGGGCCTTCCTGGTGATTCTAAGCCCTCTCCCTCTCCTCCTCATGTCTCAGGGCCTTCCTGGTGATTCTAAACCCTCTCCCTCTCCTCCTCATGTCTCGGGGCCTTCCAGGTGATTCTAAGCCCTCTCCCTCTCCTCCTCGTCTCTTGGGGCCTTCCTGGTGATTCTAAGCCCTCTCCATCTCCTCCTCGTGTCTCGGGGCCTTCCTGGTGATTCTAACCTCTCCTCTTCATGTCTCACCAAATTCCTGCTTATTCTAAGCCTTCCCCCTCTCCTCCTCATGTCTCACTGTCTTCCTGCTGATTCTAAGCCCTCTCCCACTCCTTCTCATGTCTTGCTGCCTTGCTGGTGATTCTAACCCCTCCCCCTCTCCTCCTCATGTGTCGGGGCCTTCCTGGTGATTCTAAGCCCTCCCCCTCTCCTCCTCATGTCTCGGTGCCTTGCTGGTGATTCTAACCCCTCCCCCTCTCCTCCTCATGTCTCAGGGCCTTCCTGGTGATCCTAAGCCCTCCCCCTCTCCTGCTCATGTCTCAGGGCTTTCCTGGTGATTCTAACCCCTCTCCCTCTCCTCCTCATGTCTCACTCTCTTCCAGCTGATTCTAAGCCCTCTCCCTCTCCTCCTCGTGTCTCGGTGCCTTGCTGGTGATTCTAAGCCCTCTCCCTCTCCTACTGATGTCTCAGGACCTTCCCCTCCCCCTCTCCTCCTCATGTTTCAGGGCCTTCCTGGTGATTCCCAGCCCTCTCCCTCTCCTCCTCATGTCTCGCTGTCTTCCTGGTGATTTTAACCCCTCTCCCTCTCCTCCTCATGTCTCAGGGCCTTCCTGCTTATTCTAACCCCTCTCCCTCTCCTCATGTCTCAGGGCCTTATTGGTGATTCTAAGCCCTCTCCCTCACCTCCTAATGTCTCGGGGCCTTCCTTGTGATTCTAACCCCTCTCCCTCTCCTCCTGTTGCGGTGCCTTACTGGTGATTCTAACCCCTCCCCCTCTCCTCCTCGTGTCTCGTGCCTTACTGGTGATTCTAACCCCTCGCCCTCTCCTCCTCATGTCTCACTGTCTTCCTGCTGATTCTAAGCCCTCTCCGTCTCCTCGTCATGTCTCAGGGCCTTCCTGGTGATTCTAAGCCCTCTCCCTCTCCTCCTCATGTCTCAGGGCCTTCCTGGTGATTCTAAACCCTCTCCCTCTCCTCCTCATGTCTCGGGGCCTTCCAGGTGATTCTAAGCCCTCTCCCTCTCCTCCTCGTCTCTTGGGGCCTTCCTGGTGATTCTAAGCCCTCTCCATCTCCTCCTCGTGTCTCGGGGCCTTCCTGGTGATTCTAACCTCTCCTCTTCATGTCTCACCAAATTCCTGCTGATTCTAAGCCTTCCCCCTCTCCTCCTCATGTCTCACTGTCTTCCTGCTGATTCTAAGCCCTCTCCCACTCCTTCTCATGTCTTGGTGCCTTGCTGGTGATTCTAACCCCTCCCCCTCTCCTCTTCATGTCTCGCTGTCTTCCTGGTGATTCGAAGCCCTCTCCCTCTCCTCCTCATGTGTCGGGGCCTTCCTGGTGATTCTAAGCCCTCCCCCTCTCCTCCTCATGTCTCGGTGCCTTGCTGGTGATTCTAACCCCTCCCCCTCTCCTCCTCATGTCTCAGGGCCTTCCTGGTGATCCTAAGCCCTCCCCCTCTCCTGCTCATGTCTCAGGGCTTTCCTGGTGATTCTAACCCCTCTCCCTCTCCTCCTCATGTCTCACTCTCTTCCAGCTGATTCTAAGCCCTCTCCCTCTCCTCCTCGTGTCTCGGTGCCTTGCTGGTGATTCTAAGCCCTCTCCCTCTCCTCCTCATGTCTCAGGACCTTCCCCTCCCCCTCTCCTCCTCATGTCTCAGGGCCTTCCTGGTGATTCCCAGCCCTCTCCCTCTCCTCCTCATGTCTCGCTGTCTTCCTGGTGATTTTAACCCCTCTCCCTCTCCTCCTCATGTCTCAGGGCCTTCCTGCTTATTCTAACCCCTCTCCCTCTCCTCATGTCTCAGGGCCTTATTGGTGATTCTAAGCCCTCTCCCTCACCTCCTAATGTCTCGGGGCCTTCCTTGTGATTCTAACCCCTCTCCCTCTCCTCCTGTTGCGGTGCCTTACTGGTGATTCTAACCCCTCCCCCTCTCCTCCTCGTGTCTCGTGCCTTACTGGTGATTCTAACCCCTCGCCCTCTCCTCCTCATGTCTCACTGTCTTCCTGCTGATTCTAAGCCCTCTCCGTCTCCTCGTCATGTCTCAGGGCCTTCCTGGTGATTCTAAGCCCTCTCCCTCTCCTCCTCATGTCTCAGGGCCTTCCTGGTGATTCTAAACCCTCTCCCTCTCCTCCTCATGTCTCGGGGCCTTCCAGGTGATTCTAAGCCCTCTCCCTCTCCTCCTCGTCTCTTGGGGCCTTCCTGGTGATTCTAAGCCCTCTCCATCTCCTCCTCGTGTCTCGGGGCCTTCCTGGTGATTCTAACCTCTCCTCTTCATGTCTCACCAAATTCCTGCTGATTCTAAGCCTTCCCCCTCTCCTCCTCATGTCTCACTGTCTTCCTGCTGATTATAAGCCCTCTCCTTCTCCTCCTCATGTCTCACTTTCTTCCTGCTGATTCTAAGCCCTCTCCCTCTCCTGCTCATGTCTCACTGTCTTCCTGCTGATTCGAAGCCCTCTCCCTCTCCTGCTCATGTCTCACTGTCTTCCTGGTGATTCGAAGCCCTCTCCCTCTCCTGCTCATGTCTCACTGTCTTCCTGGTGATTGTAACCCCACCCCCTCTCCTCCTCATGTCTCACTGTCTTCCTGGTGATTCGAAGCCCTCTCCCTCTCCTCCTCATGTGTCGTGGCCTTGCTGGTGATTCTAAGCCCTCCCCCTCTCCTGCTCATGTCTCAGGTCTTTCCTGGTGATTCTAACCCCTCTCCCTCTCCTCCTCATGTCTCACTCTCTTCCAGCTGATTCTAAGCCCTCTCCCTCTCCTCCTCGTGTCTCGGTGCCTTGCTGGTGATTCTAAGCTCTCTCCCTCTCCTCCTCATTTCTCAGGACCTTCCCCTCCCCCTCTCCTCCTCATGTCTCAGGGCCTTCCTGGTGATTCTAACCCCTCTCCCTCTCCTCCTCATGTCTCGCTGTCTTCCTGGTGATTTTAACCCCTCTCCCTCTCCTCCTCATGTCTCACTGTATTCCTGGTGATTCTAACCCCTCCCCCTCTCCTCCTCATGTCTCTGGGCCTTGCTGGTGATTCTAACCCCTCCCCCTCTCCTTCTCATGTCTAACTGTCTTCCTGGTGATTCTAAACCCTCTCCCTCTCCTCCTCATTTCTCACTGTCTTCCTGGTGATTCGAACCCCTCTCCCTCTCCTCCTCATGTCTCGGTGCCTTCCTGTTGATTCTAATCCCTCTCCATCTCCTCCTCATGTCTCGGTGCCTTGCTGATGATTCTAAGCCCTCTCCCTCTCCTCCTCATGCCTCAGGGCCTTCCCCTCCCCCTCTCCTCCTCATGTCTCAGGGCCTTCCTGGTGATTCCCAGCCCTCTCCCTCTCCTCCTCATGTCTCGCTGTCTTCCTGGTGATTTTAACCCCACTCCCTCACCTCCCTCACTGTCTTCCTGCTGATTCTAACCCCTCCCCGTCTCCTCCACATGTCTCTGGGCCTTGCTGGTGATTCTAACCCCTCCCCCTCTACTTCTCATGTCTCACTGTCTTCCTGGTGATTCTAATCCCTCTACCTCTCCTCCTCGTGCCCCGTGCCTTCCTGGTGATTCCAACCCCTCCACCTCTCCTCCACATGTCTCACTGTCTTCCAGCTGATTCTAAGCCCTCTCCCTCTCCTCCTCATGTATCAGGGCCTTCCTGGTGATTCTAAGCCCTCTCCCTCTGCTCCTCATGTCTTGGGGCCTTCCTGGTGATTCTAAGCCCTGTCCCTCTCCTCCTCGTGTCTCGGGGCCTTCCTGGTGATTCTAAGCCCTCTCCCTCTCCTCCTCCTGTCGCGGTGCCTTGCTGGTGATTCTAACCCCTCCCCCTCTCCTCCTCATGTCTCGTGCCTTACTGGTGATTCTCACCCCTCCCCCTCTCCTCCTCATGTCTCACTGTCTTCCTGCTGATTCTAAGCCCTCTTCCTCTCTTCCTCATGTCTCAGGGCCTTACTGGTGATTCTAAGCCTTCTCCCTCACCTCCTAATGTCTCAGGGCCTTCCCGGTGATTCCCAGCCCTCTCCCTCTCCTCCTCATGTCTCGCTGTCTTCCTGGTGATTTTAACCCCACTCCCTCTCCTCCCTCACTGTCTTCCTGCTTATTCTAAGCCCTTTCCCTCTCCTTCTCATGTCTCACTGTCTTCCTGGTGATTCTAAGCCCTCTCCCTCTCCTCCTCCTGTCGCGGTGCCTTGCTGGTGATTCTAACCCCTCCCCTTCTCCTCCTCATGTCTCGTGCCTTACTGGTGATTCTAACCCCTCTCCCTCTCCTCCTCATGTCTCAGGGCCTTCCTGCTTATTCTAACACCTCTCCCTCTCCTCGTCATGTCTCGGTGCCTTATTGGTGATTGTAAGCCCTCTCCCTCTCCTCCTCATGTCTCAGGGCCTTCCTGCTTATTCTAACCCCACTCCCTCTCCTCATGTCTCAGGGCCTTACTGGTGATTCTAAGCCCTCTCCCTCACCTCCTCATTTCTCAGGGCCTTACTGGTGATTCTAAGCCCTCTCCCTCACCTCCTCATGTCTCAGGGCCTTACTGGTGATTCTAACCCCTCTCCCTCTCCTCATGTCTCAGGGCCTTACTGGTGATTCTAACCCCTCTCCCTCTCCTCATGTCTCAGGGCCTTACTGGTGATTCTGAGCCCTCTCCCTCTGCTCCTCATGACTCGGGGCCTTCCTGCTAATTCTAAACCCTCTCCCTCTCCTCCTCATATCTCAGGGCCTTCCTGCTGATTCTAAACCCTCTCCCTCACCTCCTAATGTCTCGGGGCCTTCCTGGTGATTCTAAGCCCTCTCCATCTCCTCCTCGTGTCTCGGGGCCTTCCTGGTGATTCTAAGTCCTCTCCCTCTCCTCCTCCTGTTGCGATGCCTTACCGGTGATTGTAACCCCTCCCCCTCTCCTCCTCATGTCTCGTGCCTTACTGGTGATTCTAACCCCTCGCCCACTCCTCCTCATGTCTCACTGTCTTCCTGCTGATTCTAAGCACTCTCCGTCTCCTCGTCATGTCTCAGGGCCTTCCTGGTGATTCTAAGCCCTCTCCCTCTCCTCCTCATGTCTCAGGGCCTTCCTGGTGATTCTAACCCCTCCCCCTCTCCTCCTCGTGTCTCGTGCCTTACTGGTGATTCTAACCCCTCGCCCTCTCCTCCTCATGTCTCACTGTCTTCCTGCTGATTCTAAGCCCTCTCCGTCTCCTCGTCATGTCTCAGGGCCTTCCTGGTGATTCTAAGCCCTCTCCCTCTCCTCCTCATGTCTCAGGGCCTTCCTGGTGATTCTAAACCCTCTCCCTCTCCTCCTCATGTCTCGGGGCCTTCCAGGTGATTCTAAGCCCTCTCCCTCTCCTCCTCGTCTCTTGGGGCCTTCCTGGTGATTCTAAGCCCTCTCCATCTCCTCCTCGTGTCTCGGGGCCTTCCTGGTGATTCTAACCTCTCCTCTTCATGTCTCACCAAATTCCTGCTGATTCTAAGCCTTCCCCCTCTCCTCCTCATGTCTCACTGTCTTCCTGCTGATTATAAGCCCTCTCCTTCTCCTCCTCATGTCTCACTTTCTTCCTGCTGATTCTAAGCCCTCTCCCTCTCCTGCTCATGTCTCACTGTCTTCCTGCTGATTCGAAGCCCTCTCCCTCTCCTGCTCATGTCTCACTGTCTTCCTGGTGATTCGAAGCCCTCTCCCTCTCCTGCTCATGTCTCACTGTCTTCCTGGTGATTGTAACCCCACCCCCTCTCCTCCTCATGTCTCGCTGTCTTCCTGGTGATTCGAAGCCCTCTCCCTCTCCTCCTCATGTGTCGGGGCCTTGCTGGTGATTCTAAGCCCTCCCCCTCTCCTGCTCATGTCTCAGGTCTTTCCTGGTGATTCTAACCCCTCTCCCTCTCCTCCTCATGTCTCACTCTCTTCCAGCTGATTCTAAGCCCTCTCCCTCTCCTCCTCGTGTCTCGGTGCCTTGCTGGTGATTCTAAGCTCTCTCCCTCTCCTCCTCATTTCTCAGGACCTTCCCCTCCCCCTCTCCTCCTCATGTCTCAGGGCCTTCCTGGTGATTCTAACCCCTCTCCCTCTCCTCCTCATGTCTCGCTGTCTTCCTGGTGATTTTAACCCCTCTCCCTCTCCTCCTCATGTCTCACTGTATTCCTGGTGATTCTAACCCCTCCCCCTCTCCTCCTCATGTCTCTGGGCCTTGCTGGTGATTCTAACCCCTCCCCCTCTCCTTCTCATGTCTAACTGTCTTCCTGGTGATTCTAAACCCTCTCCCTCTCCTCCTCATTTCTCACTGTCTTCCTGGTGATTCGAACCCCTCTCCCTCTCCTCCTCATGTCTCGGTGCCTTCCTGTTGATTCTAATCCCTCTCCATCTCCTCCTCATGTCTCGGTGCCTTGCTGATGATTCTAAGCCCTCTCCCTCTCCTCCTCATGCCTCAGGGCCTTCCCCTCCCCCTCTCCTCCTCATGTCTCAGGGCCTTCCTGGTGATTCCCAGCCCTCTCCCTCTCCTCCTCATGTCTCGCTGTCTTCCTGGTGATTTTAACCCCACTCCCTCACCTCCCTCACTGTCTTCCTGCTGATTCTAACCCCTCCCCGTCTCCTCCACATGTCTCTGGGCCTTGCTGGTGATTCTAACCCCTCCCCCTCTACTTCTCATGTCTCACTGTCTTCCTGGTGATTCTAATCCCTCTACCTCTCCTCCTCGTGCCCCGTGCCTTCCTGGTGATTCCAACCCCTCCACCTCTCCTCCACATGTCTCACTGTCTTCCAGCTGATTCTAAGCCCTCTCCCTCTCCTCCTCATGTATCAGGGCCTTCCTGGTGATTCTAAGCCCTCTCCCTCTGCTCCTCATGTCTTGGGGCCTTCCTGGTGATTCTAAGCCCTGTCCCTCTCCTCCTCGTGTCTCGGGGCCTTCCTGGTGATTCTAAGCCCTCTCCCTCTCCTCCTCCTGTCGCGGTGCCTTGCTGGTGATTCTAACCCCTCCCCCTCTCCTCCTCATGTCTCGTGCCTTACTGGTGATTCTCACCCCTCCCCCTCTCCTCCTCATGTCTCACTGTCTTCCTGCTGATTCTAAGCCCTCTTCCTCTCTTCCTCATGTCTCAGGGCCTTACTGGTGATTCTAAGCCTTCTCCCTCACCTCCTAATGTCTCAGGGCCTTCCCGGTGATTCCCAGCCCTCTCCCTCTCCTCCTCATGTCTCGCTGTCTTCCTGGTGATTTTAACCCCACTCCCTCTCCTCCCTCACTGTCTTCCTGCTTATTCTAAGCCCTTTCCCTCTCCTTCTCATGTCTCACTGTCTTCCTGGTGATTCTAAGCCCTCTCCCTCTCCTCCTCCTGTCGCGGTGCCTTGCTGGTGATTCTAACCCCTCCCCTTCTCCTCCTCATGTCTCGTGCCTTACTGGTGATTCTAACCCCTCTCCCTCTCCTCCTCATGTCTCAGGGCCTTCCTGCTTATTCTAACACCTCTCCCTCTCCTCGTCATGTCTCGGTGCCTTATTGGTGATTGTAAGCCCTCTCCCTCTCCTCCTCATGTCTCAGGGCCTTCCTGCTTATTCTAACCCCACTCCCTCTCCTCATGTCTCAGGGCCTTACTGGTGATTCTAAGCCCTCTCCCTCACCTCCTCATTTCTCAGGGCCTTACTGGTGATTCTAAGCCCTCTCCCTCACCTCCTCATGTCTCAGGGCCTTACTGGTGATTCTAACCCCTCTCCCTCTCCTCATGTCTCAGGGCCTTACTGGTGATTCTAACCCCTCTCCCTCTCCTCATGTCTCAGGGCCTTACTGGTGATTCTGAGCCCTCTCCCTCTGCTCCTCATGACTCGGGGCCTTCCTGCTAATTCTAAACCCTCTCCCTCTCCTCCTCATATCTCAGGGCCTTCCTGCTGATTCTAAACCCTCTCCCTCACCTCCTAATGTCTCGGGGCCTTCCTGGTGATTCTAAGCCCTCTCCATCTCCTCCTCGTGTCTCGGGGCCTTCCTGGTGATTCTAAGTCCTCTCCCTCTCCTCCTCCTGTTGCGATGCCTTACCGGTGATTGTAACCCCTCCCCCTCTCCTCCTCATGTCTCGTGCCTTACTGGTGATTCTAACCCCTCGCCCACTCCTCCTCATGTCTCACTGTCTTCCTGCTGATTCTAAGCACTCTCCGTCTCCTCGTCATGTCTCAGGGCCTTCCTGGTGATTCTAAGCCCTCTCCCTCTCCTCCTTATGTCTCAGGGCCTTCCTGGTGATTCTAACCCCTCCCCCTCTCCTCCTCGTGTCTCGTGCCTTACTGGTGATTCTAACCCCTCGCCCTCTCCTCCTCATGTCTCACTGTCTTCCTGCTGATTCTAAGCCCTCTCCTTCTCCTCGTCATTTCTCAGGGCCTTCCTGGTGATTCTAACCCCTCTCCCTCTCCTCCTCATGTCTCAGGGCCTTCCTGGTGATTCTAAACCCTCTCCCTCTCCTCCTCATGTGTCGGGGCCTTCCAGGTGATTCTAAGCCCTCTCCCTCTCCTCCTCGTGTCTTGGGGCCTTCCTGGTGATTCTAAGCCCTCTCCATCTCCTCCTCGTGTCTCGGGGCCTTCCTAGTGATTCTAACCTCTCCTCTTCATGTCTCACCATCTTCCTGCTGATTCTAAGCCCTCCCCCTCTCCTCCTCATGTCTCGTGCCTTCCTGGTGATTCCAACCCCTCCACCTCTCCTCCTCATGTCTCACTGTCTTCCAGCTGATTCTAAGCCCTCTCCCTCTCCTCCTCATGTCTCACTGTTTTCCTGGTGATTCTAACCCCTCCCCCTCTCCTTTTCATGTCTCTGGGCCTTGCTGGTGATTCTAACCCCTCCCCCTCTCCTTCTCATGTCTCACTGTCTTCCTGGTGATTCTAAACCCTCTCCCTCTCCTCCTCATTTCTCACTGTCTTCCTGGTGATTCGAACCCCTCTCCCTCTCCTCCTCATGTCTCGGTGCCTTCCTGTTGATTCTAATCCCTCTCCATCTCCTCCTCATGTCTCGGTGCCTTGCTGTTGATTCTAAGCCCTCTCCCTCTCCTCCTCATGCCTCAGGGCCTTCCCCTCCCCCTCTCCTCCTCATGTCTCAGGGCTTTCCTGGTGATTCTAACCCCTCTCCCTCTCCTCCTCATGTCTCACTCTCTTCCAACTGATTCTAAGCCCTCTCCCTCTCCTCCTCGTGTCTCGGTGCCTTGCTGGTGATTCTAAGCCCTCTCCCTCTCCTCCCCATGTCTCAGGACCTTCCCCTCCCCCTCTCCTCCTCATGTCTCAGGGCCTTCCTGGTGATTCCCAGCCCTCTCCCTCTCCTCCTCATGTGTCGCTGTCTTCCTGGTGATTTTAACCCCTCTCCCTCTCCTCCTCATGTCTCACTGTATTCCTGGTGATTCTAACCCCTCCCGCTCTCCTCCTCATGTCTCGGTGCCTTCCTGTTGATTCTAATCCCTCTCCATCTCCTCCTCATGTCTTGGTGCCTTGCTGGTGATTCTAAGCCCTCTCCCTCTCCTCCTCATGTCTCGGTGCCTTCCCCTCCCCCTCTCCTCCTCATGTCTCAGGGACTTCCTGGTGATTCCCAGCCCTCTCGCTCTCCTCCTCATGTCTCGCTGTCTTCCTGGTGATTTTAACCCCACTCCCTCTCCTCCCTCACTGTCTTCCTGCTGATTCTAACCCCTCCCCCTCTCCTCCTCATGTCTCTGGGCCTTGCTGGTGATTCTAACCCCTCCCCCCCTCCTTCTCATGTCTCACTGTCTTCCTGGTGACTCTAACCCCTCTACCTCTCCTCCTCGTGTCTCGTGCCTTCCTGGTGATTCCAACCCCTCCACCTCTCCTCCTCATGTCTCACTGTCTTCCAGCTGATTCTAAGCCCTCTCCCTCTCCTCCTCATGTATCAGGGCCTTCCTGGTGATTCTAAGCCCTCTCCCTCTGCTCCTCATGTCTTGGGGCCTTCCTGGTGATTCTAAGCCCTGTCCCTCTCCTCCTCGTGTCTCAGGGCCTTCCTGGTGATTCTAAGCCCTCTCCCTCTCCTCCACCTGTCGCGGTGCCTTGCTGGTGATTCTAACCCCTCCCCCTCTCCTCCTCATGTCTCGTGCCTTACTGGTGATTCTAACCCCTCCCCCTCTCCTCCTCATGTCTCACTGTCTTCCTGCTGATTCTAAGCTCTCTTCCTCTCTTCCTCATGTCTCAGGGCCTTACTGGTGATTCTAAGCCTTCTCCCTCACCTCCTAATGTCTCACGGCCTTCCTGGTGATTCCCAGCCCTCTCCCTCTCCTCCTCATGTCTCGCTGTCTTCCTGGTGATTTTAACCCCACTCCCTCTCCTCCCTCACTGTCTTCCTGCTTATTCTAAGCCCTTTCCCTCTCCTTCTCATGTCTCACTGTCTTCCTGGTGATTCTAACCCCTCTCCCTCTCCTCCTCATGTCTCAGGACCTTCCTGCTTATTCTAACACCTCTCCCTCTCCTCGTCATGTCTCGGTGCCTTATTGGTGATTGTAAGCCCTCTCCCTCTCCTCCTCGTGTCTCAGGGCCTTCCTGCTTATTCTAACCCCACTCCCTCTCCTCATGTCTCAGGGCCTTACTGGTGATTCTAAGCCCTCTCCCTCACCTCCTCATGTCTCAGGGCCTTACTGGTGATTCTAACCCCTCTCCCTCTCCTCATGTCTCGTGCCTTCCTGGTGATTCTAAGCCCTCTCCCTCTCCTCCTCGTGTCTTGGGGCCTTCCTGGTGATTCTAAGCCCTCTCCCTCTCCTCCTCGTGTCTCGGGGCCTTCCTGGTGATTCTAACCGCTCCTCTTCATGTCTCACCATCTTCCTGCGGATTCTAAGCCCCCCCCCTCTCCTCCTCATGTCTCGGTGCCTTGCTGGTGATTCTAAGCCCTCTCACTCTCCTCCTCATGTCTCACTGTATTCATGGTGATTCTAACCCCTCCCCCTCTCCTTCGCATGTCTCACTGTCTTCCTGATGATTCTAACCCCTCTACCTCTCCTCGTGTCTCGTGCCTTCCTGGTGATTCCAACCCCTCCACCTCTCCTCCTCATGTCTCACTGTCTTCCAGCTGATTCTAAGCCCTCTCCCTCTCCTCCTCATGTCTCACTGTATTCCTGGTGATTCTAACCCCTCCCCCTCTCCTCCTCATGGTTTGGTGCCTTATTGGTGATTGTAAGCCCTCTCCCTCTCCTCCTCATGTATCAGGGCCTTCCTGCTTATTCTAACCCCACTCCCTCTCCTCATGTCTCAGGGCCTTACTGGTGATTCTAAGCCCTCTCCCTCACCTCCTCATTTCTCAGGGCCTTACTGGTGATTCTAAGCCCTCTCCCTCACCTCCTCATGTCTCAGGGCCTTACTGGTGATTCTAAACCCTCTCCCTGTCCTCATGTCTCAGGGCCTTACTGGTGATTCTAAGCCTTCTCCCTCACCTCCTAATGTCTCACGGCCTTCCTGGTGATTCCCAGCCCTCTCCCTCTCCTCCTCATGTCTCGCTGTCTTCCTGGTGATTTTAACCCCACTCCCTCTCCTCCCTCACTGTCTTCCTGCTTATTCTAAGCCCTTTCCCTCTCCTTCTCTTGTCTCACTGTCTTCCTGGTGATTCTAACCCCTCTCCCTCTCCTCCTCATGTCTCAGGACCTTCCTGCTTATTCTAACACCTCTCCCTCTCCTCGTCATGTCTCGGTGCCTTATTGGTGATTGTAAGCCCTCTCCCTCTCCTCCTCGTGTCTCAGGGCCTTCCTGCTTATTCTAACCCCACTCCCTCTCCTCATGTCTCAGGGCCTTACTGGTGATTCTAACCCCTCTCCCTCTCCTCATGTCTCGTGCCTTCCTGGTGATTCTAAGCCTTCTCCCTCTCCTCCTCGTGTCTTGGGGCCTTCCTGGTGATTCTAAGCCCTCTCCCTCTCCTCCTCGTGTCTCGGGGCCTTCCTGGTGATTCTAACCGCTCCTCTTCATGTCTCACCATCTTCCTGCTGATTCTAAGCCCCCCCCCTCTCCTCCTCATGTCTCGGTGCCTTGCTGGTGATTCTAAGCCCTCTCACTCTCCTCCTCATGTCTCACTGTATTCATGGTGATTCTAACCCCTCCCCCTCTCCTTCGCATGTCTCACTGTCTTCCTGATGATTCTAACCCCTCTACCTCTCCTCGTGTCTCGTGCCTTCCTGGTGATTCCAACCCCTCCACCTCTCCTCCTCATGTCTCACTGTCTTCCAGCTGATTCTAAGCCCTCTCCCTCTCCTCCTCATGTCTCACTGTATTCCTGGTGATTCTAACCCCTCCCCCTCTCCTCCTCATGGTTTGGTGCCTTATTGGTGATTGTAAGCCCCCTCCCTCTCCTCCTCTTGTCTCAGGGCCTTCCTGCTTATTCTAACC
This sequence comes from Lampris megalopsis, assembly GCA_022114975.2. Classification (NCBI taxonomy): domain Eukaryota; kingdom Metazoa; phylum Chordata; class Actinopteri; order Lampriformes; family Lampridae; genus Lampris; species Lampris megalopsis. The sequence continues at coordinate 3,395,081 of JAJHIY020000936.1, forward strand.
CCACTCCCTCTCCTCATGTCTCAGGGCCTTACTGGTGATTCTAAGCCCTCTCCCTCACCTCCTCATTTCTCAGGGCCTTACTGGTGATTCTAAGCCCTCTCCCTCACCTCCTCATGTCTCAGGGCCTTACTGGTGATTCTAACCCCTCTCCCTGTCCTCATGTCTCAGGGCCTTACTGGTGATTCTAACCCCTCTCCCTCTCCTCATGTCTCAGGGCCTTACTGGTGATTCTGAGCCCTCTCCCTCTCCTCCTCATGACTCGGGGCCTTCCTGCTGATTCTAAACCCTCTCCCTCTCCTCCTCATATCTCAGGGCCTTCCTGCTGATTCTAAACCCTCTCCCTCACCTCCTAATGTCTCGGGGCCTTCCTGGTGATTCTAAGCCCTCTCCATCTCCTCCTCGTGTCTCGGGGCCTTCCTGGTGATTCTAAGTCCTCTCCCTCTCCTCCTCCTGTTGCGATGCCTTACCGGTGATTGTAACCCCTCCCCCTCTCCTCCTCATGTCTCGTGCCTTACTGGTGATTCTAACCCCTCGCCCACTCCTCCTCATGTCTCACTGTCTTCCTGCTGATTCTAAGCCCTCTCCGTCTCCTCGTCATGTCTCAGGGCCTTCCTGGTGATTCTAAGCCCTCTCCCTCTCCTCCTCATGTCTCAGGGCCTTCCTGGTGATTCTAACCCCTCCCCCTCTCCTCCTCGTGTCTCGTGCCTTACTGGTGATTCTAACCCCTCGCCCTCTCCTCCTCATGTCTCACTGTCTTCCTGCTGATTCTAAGCCCTCTCCTTCTCCTCGTCATTTCTCAGGGCCTTCCTGGTGATTCTAAGCCCTCTCCCTCTCCTCCTCATGTCTCAGGGCCTTCCTGGTGATTCTAAACCCTCTCCCTCTCCTCCTCATGTGTCGGGGCCTTCCAGGTGATTCTAAGCCATCTCCCTCTCCTCCTCGTGTCTTGGGGCCTTCCTGGTGATTCTAAGCCCTCTCCATCTCCTCCTCGTGTCTCGGGGCCTTCCTGGTGATTCTAACCTCTCCTCTTCATGTCTCACCATCTTCCTGCTGATTCTAAGCCCTCCCCCTCTCCTCCTCATGTCTCGTGCCTTCCTGGTGATTCCAACCCCTCCACCTCTCCTCCTCATGTCTCACTGTCTTCCAGCTGATTCTAAGCCCTCTCCCTCTCCTCCTCATGTCTCACTGTATTCCTGGTGATTCTAACCCCTCCCCCTCTCCTCCTCATGGTTTGGTGCCTTATTGGTGATTGTAAGCCCTCTCCCTCTCCTCCTCATGTCTCAGGGCCTTCCTGCTTATTCTAACCCCACTCCCTCTCCTCATGTCTCAGGGCCTTACTGGTGATTCTAAGCCCTCTCCCTCACCTCCTCATTTCTCAGGGCCTTACTGGTGATTCTAAGCCCTCTCCCTCACCTCCTCATGTCTCAGGGCCTTACTGGTGATTCTAACCCCTCTCCCTGTCCTCATGTCTCAGGGCCTTACTGGTGATTCTAACCCCTCTCCCTCTCCTCATGTCTCAGGGCCTTACTGGTGATTCTGCGCCCTCTCCCTCTCCTCCTCATGACTCGGGGCCTTCCTGCTGATTCTAAACCCTCTCCCTCTCCTCCTCATATCTCAGGGCCTTCCTGCTGATTCTAAACCCTCTCCCTCACCTCCTAATGTCTCGGGGCCTTCCTGGTGATTCTAAGCCCTCTCCATCTCCTCCTCGTGTCTCGGGGCCTTCCTGGTGATTCTAAGTCCTCTCCCTCTCCTCCTCCTGTTGCGATGCCTTACCGGTGATTGTAACCCCTCCCCCTCTCCTCCTCATGTCTCGTGCCTTACTGGTGATTCTAACCCCTCGCCCACTCCTCCTCATGTCTCACTGTCTTCCTGCTGATTCTAAGCCCTCTCCGTCTCCTCGTCATGTCTCAGGGCCTTCCTGGTGATTCTAAGCCCTCTCCCTCTCCTCCTCATGTCTCAGGGCCTTCCTGGTGATTCTAACCCCTCCCCCTCTCCTCCTCGTGTCTCGTGCCTTACTGGTGATTCTAACCCCTCGCCCTCTCCTCCTCATGTCTCACTGTCTTCCTGCTGATTCTAAGCCCTCTCCCTCTCCTCCTCATGTCTCAGGGCCTTCCTGGTGATTCTAAACCCTCTCCCTCTCCTCCTCATGTGTCGGGGCCTTCCAGGTGATTCTAAGCCCTCTCCCTCTCCTCCTCGTGTCTTGGGGCCTTCCTGGTGATTCTAAGCCCTCTCCATCTCCTCCTCGTGTCTCGGGGCCTTCCTGGTGATTCTAACCTCTCTTCTTCATGTCTCACCATCTTCCTGCTGATTCTAAGCCCTCCCCCTCTCCTCCTCATGTCTCGTGCCTTCCTGGTGATTCCAACCCCTCCACCTCTCCTCCTCATGTCTCACTGTCTTCCAGCTGATTCTAAGCCCTCTCCCTCTCCTCCTCATGTCTCACTGTATTCCTGGTGATTCTAACCCCTCCCCCTCTTCTCCTCATGTCTCTGGGCCTTGCTGGTGATTCTAACCCCTCCCCCTCTCCTTCTCATGTCTCACTGTCTTCCTGGTGATTCTAACCCCTCCCCCTCTCCTTCTCATGTCTCACTGTCTTCCTGGTGACTCTAACTCCTCTACCTCTCCTCCTCGTGTCTCGTGCCTTCCTGGTGATTCCAACCCCTCCACCTCTCCTCCTCATGTCTCACTGTCTTCCAGCTGATTCTAAGCCCTCTCCCTCTCCTCCTCATGTATCAGGGCCTTCCTGGTGATTCTAAGCCCTCTCCCTCTGCTCCTCATGTCTCGGGGCCTTCCTGGTGATTCTAATTCCTGTCCCTCTCCTCCTCGTGTCTCAGGGCCTTCCTGGTGATTCTAAGCCCTCTCCCTCTCCTCCTCCTGTCGCGGTGCCTTGCTGGTGATTCTAACCCCTCCCCCTCTCCTCCTCATGTCTCGTGCCTTACTGGTGATTCTAACCCCTCCCCCTCTCCTCCTCATGTCTCACTGTCTTCCTGCTGATTCTAAGCTCTCTTCCTCTCTTCCTCATGTCTCAGGGCCTTACTGGTGATTCTAAGCCTTCTCCCTCACCTCCTAATGTCTCAGGGCCTTCCTGGTGATTCCCAGCCCTCTCCCTCTCCTCCTCATGTCTCGCTGTCTTGCTGGTGATTTTAACCCCACTCCCTCTCCTCCCTCACTGTCTTCCTGCTTATTCTAAGCCCTTTCCCTCTCCTTCTCATGTCTCACTGTCTTCCTGGTGATTCTAACCCCTCTCCCTCTCCACCTCATGTCTCGGTGCCTTATTGGTGATTGTAAGCCCTCTCCCTCTCCTCCTCGTGTCTCAGGGCCTTCCTGCTTATTCTAACCCCACTCCCTCTCCTCATGTCTCAGGGCCTTACTGGTGATTCTAAGCCCTCTCCCTCACCTCCTCATGTCTCAGGGCCTTACTGGTGATTCTAACCCCTCTCCCTCTCCTCATGTCTCAGGGCCTTACTGGTGATTCTAACCCCTCTCCCTCTCCTCATGTCTCGTGCCTTCCTGGTGATTCTAAGCCCTCTCCCTCTCCTCCTCGTGTCTTGGGGCCTTCCTGGTGATTCTAAGCCCTCTCCCTCTCCTCCTCGTGTCTCGGGGCCTTCCTGGTGATTCTAACCGCTCCTCTTCATGTCTCACCATCTTCCTGCTGATTCTAAGCCCCCCCCCTCTCCTCCTCATGTCTCGGTGCCTTGCTGGTGATTCTAAGCCCTCTCACTCTCCTCCTCTTGTCTCACTGTATTCATGGTGATTCTAACCCCTCCCCATCTCCTTCGCATGTCTCACTGTCTTCCTGATAATTCTAACCCCTCTACCTCTCCTCGTGTCTCGTGCCTTCCTGGTGATTCCAACCCCTCCACCTCTCCTCCTCATGTCTCACTGTCTTCCAGCTGATTCTAAGCCCTCTCCCTCTCCTCCTCATGTCTCACTGTATTCCTGGTGATTCTAACCCCTCCCCCTCTCCTCCTCATGTCTCGGTGCCTTATTGGTGATTGTAAGCCCTCTCCCTCTCCTCCTCATGTATCAGGGCCTTCCTGCTTATTCTAACCCCACTCCCTCTCCTCATGTCTCAGGGCCTTACTGGTGATTCTAAGCCCTCTCCCTCACCTACTCATTTCTCAGGGCCTTACTGGTGATTCTAAGCCCTCTCCCTCACCTCCTCATGTCTCAGGGCCTTACTGGTGATTCTAACCCCTCTCCCTCTCCTCATGTCTCAGGGCCTTACTGGTGATTCTAGCCCCTCCCCCTCTCCTTCGCATGTCTCACTGTCTTCCTGATGATTCTAACCCCTCTACCTCTCCTCGTGTCTCGTGCCTTCCTGGTGATTCCAACCCCTCCACCTCTCCTCCTCATGTCTCGCTGTCTTCCTGGTGATTTTAACCCCTCTCCCTCTCCTCCTCATGTCTCAGGGCCTTCCTGCTTATTCTAACCCCTCTCCCTCTCCTCATGTCTCAGGGCCTTATTGGTGATTCTAAGCCCTCTCCCTCACCTCCTAATGTCTCGGGGCCTTCCTTGTGATTCTAACCCCTCTCCCTCTCCTCCTGTTGCGGTGCCTTACTGGTGATTCTAACCCCTCCCCCTCTCCTCCTCGTGTCTCGTGCCTTACTGGTGATTCTAACCCCTCCCCCTCTCCTCCTCATGTCTCACTGTCTTCCTGCTGATTCTAAGCTCTCTTCCTCTCTTCCTCATGTCTCAGGGCCTTACTGGTGATTCTAAGCCTTCTCCCTCACCTCCTAATGTCTCAGGGCCTTCCTGGTGATTCCCAGCCCTCTCCCTCTCCTCCTCATGTCTCGCTGTCTTGCTGGTGATTTTAACCCCACTCCCTCTCCTCCCTCACTGTCTTCCTGCTTATTCTAAGCCCTTTCCCTCTCCTTCTCATGTCTCACTGTCTTCCTGGTGATTCTAACCCCTCTCCCTCTCCACCTCATGTCTCAGGACCTTCCTGCTTATTCTAACACCTCTCCCTCTCCTCGTCATGTCTCGGTGCCTTCCTGGTGATTCTAAGCCCTCTCCCTCTCCTCCTCGTGTCTTGGGGCCTTCCTGGTGATTCTAAGCCCTCTCCCTCTCCTCCTCGTGTCTCGGGGCCTTCCTGGTGATTCTAACCGCTCCTCTTCATGTCTCACCATCTTCCTGCTGATTCTAAGCCCCCCCCCTCTCCTCCTCATGTCTCGGTGCCTTGCTGGTGATTCTAAGCCCTCTCACTCTCCTCCTCATGTCTCACTGTATTCATGGTGATTCTAACCCCTCCCCCTCTCCTTCGCATGTCTCACTGTCTTCCTGATGATTCTAACCCCTCTACCTCTCCTCGTGTCTCGTGCCTTCCTGGTGATTCCAACCCCTCCACCTCTCCTCCTCATGTCTCACTGTCTTCCAGCTGATTCTAAGCCCTCTCCCTCTCCTCCTCATGTCTCACTGTATTCCTGGTGATTCTAACCCCTCCCCCTCTCCTCCTCATGGTTTGGTGCCTTATTGGTGATTGTAAGCCCTCTCCCTCTCCTCCTCATGTCTCAGGGCCTTCCTGCTTATTCTAACCCCACTCCCTCTCCTCATGTCTCAGGGCCTTACTGGTGATTCTAAGCCCTCTCCCTCACCTCCTCATTTCTCAGGGCCTTACTGGTGATTCTAAGCCCTCTCCCTCACCTCCTCATGTCTCAGGGCCTTACTGGTGATTCTAACCCCTCTCCCTGTCCTCATGTCTCAGGGCCTTACTGGTGATTCTAACCCCTCTCCCTCTCCTCATGTCTCAGGGCCTTACTGGTGATTCTGAGCCCTCTCCCTCTCCTCCTCATGACTCGGGGCCTTCCTGCTGATTCTAAACCCTCTCCCTCTCCTCCTCATATCTCAGGGCCTTCCTGCTGATTCTAAACCCTCTCCCTCACCTCCTAATGTCTCGGGGCCTTCCTGGTGATTATAAGCCCTCTCCATCTCCTCCTCGTGTCTCGGGGCCTTCCTGGTGATTCTAAGTCCTCTCCCTCTCCTCCTCCTGTTGCGATGCCTTACCGGTGATTGTAACCCCTCCCCCTCTCCTCCTCATGTCTCGTGCCTTACTGGTGATTCTAACCCCTCGCCCACTCCTCCTCATGTCTCACTGTCTTCCTGCTGATTCTAAGCCCTCTCCGTCTCCTCGTCATGTCTCAGGGCCTTCCTGGTGATTCTAAGCCCTCTCCCTCTCCTCCTCATGTCTCAGGGCCTTCCTGGTGATTCTAACCCCTCCCCCTCTCCTCCTCGTGTCTCGTGCCTTACTGGTGATTCTAACCCCTCGCCCTCTCCTCCTCATGTCTCACTGTCTTCCTGCTGATTCTAAGCCCTCTCCTTCTCCTCGTCATTTCTCAGGGCCTTCCTGGTGATTCTAAGCCCTCTCCCTCTCCTCCTCATGTCTCAGGGCCTTCCTGGTGATTCTAAACCCTCTCCCTCTCCTCCTCATGTGTCGGGGCCTTCCAGGTGATTCTAAGCCCTCTCCCTCTCCTCCTCGTGTCTTGGGGCCTTCCTGGTGATTCTAAGCCCTCTCCATCTCCTCCTCGTGTCTCGGGGCCTTCCTGGTGATTCTAACCTCTCCTCTTCATGTCTCACCATCTTCCTGCTGATTCTAAGCCCTCCCCCTCTCCTCCTCATGTCTCGTGCCTTCCTGGTGATTCCAACCCCTCCACCTCTCCTCCTCATGTCTCACTGTCTTCCAGCTGATTCTAAGCCCTCTCCCTCTCCTCCTCATGTCTCACTGTATTCCTGGTGATTCTAACCCCTCCCCCTCTCCTCCTCATGTCTCTGGGCCTTGCTGGTGATTCTAACCCCTCCCCCTCTCCTTCTCATGTCTCACTGTCTTCCTGGTGATTCTAACCCCTCCCCCTCTCCTTCTCATGTCTCACTGTCTTCCTGGTGACTCTAACCCCTCTACCTCTCCTCCTCGTGTCTCGTGCCTTCCTGGTGATTCCAACCCCTCCACCTCTCCTCCTCATGTCTCACTGTCTTCCAGCTGATTCTAAGCCCTCTCCCTCTCCTCCTCATGTATCAGGGCCTTCCTGGTGATTCTAAGCCCTCTCCCTCTGCTCCTCATGTCTTGGGGCCTTCCTGGTGATTCTAATTCCTGTCCCTCTCCTCCTCGTGTCTCAGGGCCTTCCTGGTGATTCTAAGCCCTCTCCCTCTCCTCCTCCTGTCGCGGTGCCTTGCTGGTGATTCTAACCCCTCCCCCTCTCCTCCTCATGTCTCGTGCCTTACTGGTGATTCTAACCCCTCCCCCTCTCCTCCTCATGTCTCACTGTCTTCCTGCTGATTCTAAGCTCTCTTCCTCTCTTCCTCATGTCTCAGGGCCTTACTGGTGATTCTAAGCCTTCTCCCTCACCTCCTAATGTCTCAGGGCCTTCCTGGTGATTCCCAGCCCTCTCCCTCTCCTCCTCATGTCTCGCTGTCTTGCTGGTGATTTTAACCCCACTCCCTCTCCTCCCTCACTGTCTTCCTGCTTATTCTAAGCCCTTTCCCTCTCCTTCTCATGTCTCACTGTCTTCCTGGTGATTCTAACCCCTCTCCCTCTCCACCTCATGTCTCGGTGCCTTATTGGTGATTGTAAGCCCTCTCCCTCTCCTCCTCGTGTCTCAGGGCCTTCCTGCTTATTCTAACCCCACTCCCTCTCCTCATGTCTCAGGGCCTTACTGGTGATTCTAAGCCCTCTCCCTCACCTCCTCATGTCTCAGGGCCTTACTGGTGATTCTAACCCCTCTCCCTCTCCTCATGTCTCAGGGCCTTACTGGTGATTCTAACCCCTCTCCCTCTCCTCATGTCTCGTGCCTTCCTGGTGATTCTAAGCCCTCTCCCTCTCCTCCTCGTGTCTTGGGGCCTTCCTGGTGATTCTAAGCCCTCTCCCTCTCCTCCTCGTGTCTCGGGGCCTTCCTGGTGATTCTAACCGCTCCTCTTCATGTCTCACCATCTTCCTGCGGATTCTAAGCCCCCCCCCTCTCCTCCTCATGTCTCGGTGCCTTGCTGGTGATTCTAAGCCCTCTCACTCTCCTCCTCATGTCTCACTGTATTCATGGTGATTCTAACCCCTCCCCCTCTCCTTCGCATGTCTCACTGTCTTCCTGATGATTCTAACCCCTCTACCTCTCCTCGTGTCTCGTGCCTTCCTGGTGATTCCAACCCCTCCACCTCTCCTCCTCATGTCTCACTGTCTTCCAGCTGATTCTAAGCCCTCTCCCTCTCCTCCTCATGTCTCACTGTATTCCTGGTGATTCTAACCCCTCCCCCTCTCCTCCTCATGGTTTGGTGCCTTATTGGTGATTGTAAGCCCTCTCCCTCTCCTCCTCATGTATCAGGGCCTTCCTGCTTATTCTAACCCCACTCCCTCTCCTCATGTCTCAGGGCCTTACTGGTGATTCTAAGCCCTCTCCCTCACCTCCTCATTTCTCAGGGCCTTACTGGTGATTCTAAGCCCTCTCCCTCACCTCCTCATGTCTCAGGGCCTTACTGGTGATTCTAAACCCTCTCCCTGTCCTCATGTCTCAGGGCCTTACTGGTGATTCTAAGCCTTCTCCCTCACCTCCTAATGTCTCACGGCCTTCCTGGTGATTCCCAGCCCTCTCCCTCTCCTCCTCATGTCTCGCTGTCTTCCTGGTGATTTTAACCCCACTCCCTCTCCTCCCTCACTGTCTTCCTGCTTATTCTAAGCCCTTTCCCTCTCCTTCTCTTGTCTCACTGTCTTCCTGGTGATTCTAACCCCTCTCCCTCTCCTCCTCATGTCTCAGGACCTTCCTGCTTATTCTAACACCTCTCCCTCTCCTCGTCATGTCTCGGTGCCTTATTGGTGATTGTAAGCCCTCTCCCTCTCCTCCTCGTGTCTCAGGGCCTTCCTGCTTATTCTAACCCCACTCCCTCTCCTCATGTCTCAGGGCCTTACTGGTGATTCTAAGCCCTCTCCCTCACCTCCTCATGTCTCAGGGCCTTACTGGTGATTCTAACCCCTCTCCCTCTCCTCATGTCTCGTGCCTTCCTGGTGATTCTAAGCCTTCTCCCTCTCCTCCTCGTGTCTTGGGGCCTTCCTGGTGATTCTAAGCCCTCTCCCTCTCCTCCTCGTGTCTCGGGGCCTTCCTGGTGATTCTAACCGCTCCTCTTCATGTCTCACCATCTTCCTGCTGATTCTAAGCCCCCCCCCTCTCCTCCTCATGTCTCGGTGCCTTGCTGGTGATTCTAAGCCCTCTCACTCTCCTCCTCATGTCTCACTGTATTCATGGTGATTCTAACCCCTCCCCCTCTCCTTCGCATGTCTCACTGTCTTCCTGATGATTCTAACCCCTCTACCTCTCCTCGTGTCTCGTGCCTTCCTGGTGATTCCAACCCCTCCACCTCTCCTCCTCATGTCTCACTGTCTTCCAGCTGATTCTAAGCCCTCTCCCTCTCCTCCTCATGTCTCACTGTATTCCTGGTGATTCTAACCCCTCCCCCTCTCCTCCTCATGGTTTGGTGCCTTATTGGTGATTGTAAGCCCCCTCCCTCTCCTCCTCTTGTCTCAGGGCCTTCCTGCTTATTCTAACCCCACTCCCTCTCCTCATGTCTCAGGGCCTTACTGGTGATTCTAAGCCCTCTCCCTCACCTCCTCATTTCTCAGGGCCTTACTGGTGATTCTAAGCCCTCTCCCTCACCTCCTCATGTCTCAGGGCCTTACTGGTGATTCTAACCCCTCTCCCTGTCCTCATGTCTCAGGGCCTTACTGGTGATTCTAACCCCTCTCCCTCTCCTCATGTCTCAGGGCCTTACTGGTGATTCTGAGCCCTCTCCCTCTCCTCCTCATGACTCGGGGCCTTCCTGCTGATTCTAAACCCTCTCCCTCTCCTCCTCATATCTCAGGGCCTTCCTGCTGATTCTAAACCCTCTCCCTCACCTCCTAATGTCTCGGGGCCTTCCTGGTGATTCTAAGCCCTCTCCATCTCCTCCTCGTGTCTCGGGGCCTTCCTGGTGATTCTAAGTCCTCTCCCTCTCCTCCTCCTGTTGCGATGCCTTACCGGTGATTGTAACCCCTCCCCCTCTCCTCCTCATGTCTCGTGCCTTACTGGTGATTCTAACCCCTCGCCCACTCCTCCTCATGTCTCACTGTCTTCCTGCTGATTCTAAGCCCTCTCCGTCTCCTCGTCATGTCTCAGGGCCTTCGTGGTGATTCTAAGCCCTCTCCCTCTCCTCCTCATGTCTCAGGGCCTTCCTGGTGATTCTAACCCCTCCCCCTCTCCTCCTCGTGTCTCGTGCCTTACTGGTGATTCTAACCCCTCGCCCTCTCCTCCTCATGTCTCACTGTCTTCCTGCTGATTCTAAGCCCTCTCCTTCTCCTCGTCATTTCTCAGGGCCTTCCTGGTGATTCTAAGCCCTCTCCCTCTCCTCCTCATGTCTCAGGGCCTTCCTGGTGATTCTAAACCCTCTCCCTCTCCTCCTCATGTGTCGGGGCCTTCCAGGTGATTCTAAGCCCTCTCCCTCTCCTCCTCGTGTCTTGGGGCCTTCCTGGTGATTCTAAGCCCTCTCCATCTCCTCCTCGTGTCTCGGGGCCTTCCTGGTGATTCTAACCTCTCCTCTTCATGTCTCACCATCTTCCTGCTGATTCTAAGCCCTCCCCCTCTCCTCCTCATGTCTCGTGCCTTCCTGGTGATTCCAACCCCTCCACCTCTCCTCCTCATGTCTCACTGTCTTCCAGCTGATTCTAAGCCCTCTCCCTCTCCTCCTCATGTCTCACTGTATTCCTGGTGATTCTAACCCCTCCCCCTCTCCTCCTCATGGTTTGGTGCCTTATTGGTGATTGTAAGCCCTCTCCCTCTCCTCCTCATGTCTCAGGGCCTTCCTGCTTATTCTAACCCCACTCCCTCTCCTCATGTCTCAGGGCCTTACTGGTGATTCTAAGCCCTCTCCCTCACCTCCTCATTTCTCAGGGCCTTACTGGTGATTCTAAGCCCTCTCCCTCACCTCCTCATGTCTCAGGGCCTTACTGGTGATTCTAACCCCTCTCCCTGTCCTCATGTCTCAGGGCCTTACTGGTGATTCTAACCCCTCTCCCTCTCCTCATGTCTCAGGGCCTTACTGGTGATTCTGAGCCCTCTCCCTCTCCTCCTCATGACTCGGGGCCTTCCTGCTGATTCTAAACCCTCTCCCTCTCCTCCTCATATCTCAGGGCCTTCCTGCTGATTCTAAACCCTCTCCCTCACCTCCTAATGTCTCGGGGCCTTCCTGGTGATTCTAAGCCCTCTCCATCTCCTCCTCGTGTCTCGGGGCCTTCCTGGTGATTCTAAGTCCTCTCCCTCTCCTCCTCCTGTTGCGATGCCTTACCGGTGATTGTAACCCCTCCCCCTCTCCTCCTCATGTCTCGTGCCTTACTGGTGATTCTAACCCCTCGCCCACTCCTCCTCATGTCTCACTGTCTTCCTGCTGATTCTAAGCCCTCTCCGTCTCCTCGTCATGTCTCAGGGCCTTCCTGGTGATTCTAAGCCCTCTCCCTCTCCTCCTCATGTCTCAGGGCCTTCCTGGTGATTCTAACCCCTCCCCCTCTCCTCCTCGTGTCTCGTGCCTTACTGGTGATTCTAACCCCTCGCCCTCTCCTCCTCATGTCTCACTGTCTTCCTGCTGATTCTAAGCCCTCTCCTTCTCCTCGTCATTTCTCAGGGCCTTCCTGGTGATTCTAAGCCCTCTCCCTCTCCTCCTCATGTCTCAGGGCCTTCCTGGTGATTCTAAACCCTCTCCCTCTCCTCCTCATGTGTCGGGGCCTTCCAGGTGATTCTAAGCCCTCTCCCTCTCCTCCTCGTGTCTTGGGGCCTTCCTGGTGATTCTAAGCCCTCTCCATCTCCTCCTCGTGTCTCGGGGCCTTCCTGGTGATTCTAACCTCTCCTCTTCATGTCTCACCATCTTCCTGCTGATTCTAAGCCCTCCCCCTCTCCTCCTCATGTCTCGTGCCTTCCTGGTGATTCCAACCCCTCCACCTCTCCTCCTCATGTCTCACTGTCTTCCAGCTGATTCTAAGCCCTCTCCCTCTCCTCCTCATGTCTCACTGTATTCCTGGTGATTCTAACCCCTCCCCCTCTCCTCCTCATGTCTCTGGGCCTTGCTGGTGATTCTAACCCCTCCCCCTCTCCTTCTCATGTCTCACTGTCTTCCTGGTGATTCTAACCCCTCCCCCTCTCCTTCTCATGTCTCACTGTCTTCCTGGTGACTCTAACTCCTCTACCTCTCCTCCTCGTGTCTCGTGCCTTCCTGGTGATTCCAACCCCTCCACCTCTCCTCCTCATGTCTCACTGTCTTCCAGCTGATTCTAAGCCCTCTCCCTCTCCTCCTCATGTCTCAGGGCCTTCCTGGTGATTCTAAGCCCTCTCCCTCTCCTCCTCGTGTCTTGGGGCCTTCCTGGTGATTCTAAGCCCTCTCCCTCTCCTCCTCGTGTCTCGGGGCCTTCCTGGTGATTCTAACCGCTCCTCTTCATGTCTCACCATCTTCCTGCTGATTCTAAGCCCCCCCCCTCTCCTCCTCATGTCTCGGTGCCTTGCTGGTGATTCTAAGCCCTCTCACTCTCCTCCTCATGGCTGAGGGCCTTACTGGTGATTCTAACCCCGCTCCCTCTCCTCATGTCTCACTGTCTTCCTGCTGATTCTAAGCTCTCTTCCTCTCTTCCTCATGTCTCAGGGCCTTACTGGTGATTCTAAGCCTTCTCCCTCACCTCCTAATGTCTCAGGGCCTTCCTGGTGATTCCCAGCCCTCTCCCTCTCCTCCTCATGTCTCGCTGTCTTGCTGGTGATTTTAACCCCACTCCCTCTCCTCCCTCACTGTCTTCCTGCTTATTCTAAGCCCTTTCCCTCTCCTTCTCATGTCTCACTGTCTTCCTGGTGATTCTAAGCCCTCTCCCTCACCTCCTCATGTCTCAGGGCCTTACTGGTGATTCTAACCCCTCTCCCTCTCCTCATGTCTCAGGGCCTTACTGGTGATTCTAACCCCTCCCCCTCTCCTTCGCATGTCTCACTGTCTTCCTGATGATTCTAACCCCTCTACCTCTCCTCGTGTCTCGTGCCTTCCTGGTGATTCCAACCCCTCCACCTCTCCTCCTCATGTCTCGCTGTCTTCCTGGTGATTTTAACCCCTCTCCCTCTCCTCCTCATGTCTCAGGGCCTTCCTGCTTATTCTAACCCCTCTCCCTCTCCTCATGTCTCAGGGCCTTATTGGTGATTCTAAGCCCTCTCCCTCGTCTCCTAATGTCTCGGGGCCTTCCTTGTGATTCTAACCCCTCTCCCTCTCCTCCTGTTGCGGTGCCTTACTGGTGATTCTAACCCCTCCCCCTCTCCTCCTCGTGTCTCGTGCCTTACTGGTGATTCTAACCCCTCCCCCTCTCCTCCTCATGTCTCACTGTCTTCCTGCTGATTCTAAGCTCTCTTCCTCTCTTCCTCATGTCTCAGGGCCTTACTGGTGATTCTAAGCCTTCTCCCTCACCTCCTAATGTCTCAGGGCCTTCCTGGTGATTCCCAGCCCTCTCCCTCTCCTCCTCATGTCTCGCTGTCTTGCTGGTGATTTTAACCCCACTCCCTCTCCTCCCTCACTGTCTTCCTGCTTATTCTAAGCCCTTTCCCTCTCCTTCTCATGTCTCACTGTCTTCCTGGTGATTCTAACCCCTCTCCCTCTCCACCTCATGTCTCAGGACCTTCCTGCTTATTCTAACACCTCTCCCTCTCCTCGTCATGTCTCGGTGCCTTCCTGGTGATTCTAAGCCCTCTCCCTCTCCTCCTCGTGTCTTGGGGCCTTCCTGGTGATTCTAAGCCCTCTCCCTCTCCTCCTCGTGTCTCGGGGCCTTCCTGGTGATTCTAACCGCTCCTCTTCATGTCTCACCATCTTCCTGCTGATTCTAAGCCCCCCCCCTCTCCTCCTCATGTCTCGGTGCCTTGCTGGTGATTCTAAGCCCTCTCACTCTCCTCCTCATGTCTCACTGTATTCATGGTGATTCTAACCCCTCCCCCTCTCCTTCGCATGTCTCACTGTCTTCCTGATGATTCTAACCCCTCTACCTCTCCTCGTGTCTCGTGCCTTCCTGGTGATTCCAACCCCTCCACCTCTCCTCCTCATGTCTCACTGTCTTCCAGCTGATTCTAAGCCCTCTCCCTCTCCTCCTCATGTCTCACTGTATTCCTGGTGATTCTAACCCCTCCCCCTCTCCTCCTCATGGTTTGGTGCCTTATTGGTGATTGTAAGCCCTCTCCCTCTCCTCCTCATGTCTCAGGGCCTTCCTGCTTATTCTAACCCCACTCCCTCTCCTCATGTCTCAGGGCCTTACTGGTGATTCTAAGCCCTCTCCCTCACCTCCTCATTTCTCAGGGCCTTACTGGTGATTCTAAGCCCTCTCCCTCACCTCCTCATGTCTCAGGGCCTTACTGGTGATTCTAACCCCTCTCCCTGTCCTCATGTCTCAGGGCCTTACTGGTGATTCTAACCCCTCTCCCTCTCCTCATGTCTCAGGGCCTTACTGGTGATTCTGAGCCCTCTCCCTCTCCTCCTCATGACTCGGGGCCTTCCTGCTGATTCTAAACCCTCTCCCTCTCCTCCTCATATCTCAGGGCCTTCCTGCTGATTCTAAACCCTCTCCCTCACCTCCTAATGTCTCGGGGCCTTCCTGGTGATTCTAAGCCCTCTCCATCTCCTCCTCGTGTCTCGGGGCCTTCCTGGTGATTCTAAGTCCTCTCCCTCTCCTCCTCCTGTTGCGATGCCTTACCGGTGATTGTAACCCCTCCCCCTCTCCTCCTCATGTCTCGTGCCTTACTGGTGATTCTAACCCCTCGCCCACTCCTCCTCATGTCTCACTGTCTTCCTGCTGATTCTAAGCCCTCTCCGTCTCCTCGTCATGTCTCAGGGCCTTCCTGGTGATTCTAAGCCCTCTCCCTCTCCTCCTCATGTCTCAGGGCCTTCCTGGTGATTCTAACCCCTCCCCCTCTCCTCCTCGTGTCTCGTGCCTTACTGGTGATTCTAACCCCTCGCCCTCTCCTCCTCATGTCTCACTGTCTTCCTGCTGATTCTAAGCCCTCTCCTTCTCCTCGTCATTTCTCAGGGCCTTCCTGGTGATTCTAAGCCCTCTCCCTCTCCTCCTCATGTCTCAGGGCCTTCCTGGTGATTCTAAACCCTCTCCCTCTCCTCCTCATGTGTCGGGGCCTTCCAGGTGATTCTAAGCCCTCTCCCTCTCCTCCTCGTGTCTTGGGGCCTTCCTGGTGATTCTAAGCCCTCTCCATCTCCTCCTCGTGTCTCGGGGCCTTCCTGGTGATTCTAACCTCTCCTCTTCATGTCTCACCATCTTCCTGCTGATTCTAAGCCCTCCCCCTCTCCTCCTCATGTCTCGTGCCTTCCTGGTGATTCCAAACCCTCCACCTCTCCTCCTCATGTCTCACTGTCTTCCAGCTGATTCTAAGCCCTCTCCCTCTCCTCCTCATGTCTCACTGTATTCCTGGTGATTCTAACCCCTCCCCCTCTCCTCCTCATGTCTCTGGGCCTTGCTGGTGATTCTAACCCCTCCCCCTCTCCTTCTCATGTCTCACTGTCTTCCTGGTGATTCTAACCCCTCCCCCTCTCCTTCTCATGTCTCACTGTCTTCCTGGTGACTCTAACCCCTCTACCTCTCCTCCTCGTGTCTCGTGCCTTCCTGGTGATTCCAACCCCTCCACCTCTCCTCCTCATGTCTCACTGTCTTCCAGCTGATTCTAAGCCCTCTCCCTCTCCTCCTCATGTATCAGGGCCTTCCTGGTGATTCTAAGCCCTCTCCCTCTGCTCCTCATGTCTTGGGGCCTTCCTGGTGATTCTAATTCCTGTCCCTCTCCTCCTCGTGTCTCAGGGCCTTCCTGGTGATTCTAAGCCCTCTCCCTCTCCTCCTCCTGTCGCGGTGCCTTGCTGGTGATTCTAACCCCTCCCCCTCTCCTCCTCATGTCTCGTGCCTTACTGGTGATTCTAACCCCTCCCCCTCTCCTCCTCATGTCTCACTGTCTTCCTGCTGATTCTAAGCTCTCTTCCTCTCTTCCTCATGTCTCAGGGCCTTACTGGTGATTCTAAGCCTTCTCCCTCACCTCCTAATGTCTCAGGGCCTTCCTGGTGATTCCCAGCCCTCTCCCTCTCCTCCTCATGTCTCGCTGTCTTGCTGGTGATTTTAACCCCACTCCCTCTCCTCCCTCACTGTCTTCCTGCTTATTCTAAGCCCTTTCCCTCTCCTTCTCATGTCTCACTGTCTTCCTGGTGATTCTAACCCCTCTCCCTCTCCACCTCATGTCTCGGTGCCTTATTGGTGATTGTAAGCCCTCTCCCTCTCCTCCTCGTGTCTCAGGGCCTTCCTGCTTATTCTAACCCCACTCCCTCTCCTCATGTCTCAGGGCCTTACTGGTGATTCTAAGCCCTCTCCCTCACCTCCTCATGTCTCAGGGCCTTACTGGTGATTCTAACCCCTCTCCCTCTCCTCATGTCTCAGGGCCTTACTGGTGATTCTAACCCCTCTCCCTCTCCTCATGTCTCGTGCCTTCCTGGTGATTCTAAGCCCTCTCCCTCTCCTCCTCGTGTGTTGGGGCCTTCCTGGTGATTCTAAGCCCTCTCCCTCTCCTCCTCGTGTCTCGGGGCCTTCCTGGTGATTCTAACCGCTCCTCTTCATGTCTCACCATCTTCCTGCTGATTCTAAGCCCCCCCCCTCTCCTCCTCATGTCTCGGTGCCTTGCTGGTGATTCTAAGCCCTCTCACTCTCCTTCGCATGTCTCACTGTCTTCCTGATGATTCTAACCCCTCTACCTCTCCTCGTGTCTCGTGCCTTCCTGGTGATTCCAACCCCTCCACCTCTCCTCCTCATGTCTCACTGTCTTCCAGCTGATTCTAAGCCCTCTCCCTCTCCTCCTCATGTCTCACTGTATTCCTGGTGATTCTAACCCCTCCCCCTCTCCTCCTCATGTCTCGGTGCCTTATTGGTGATTGTAAGCCCTCTCCCTCTCCTCCTCATGTCTCAGGGCCTTCCTGCTTATTCTAACCCCACTCCCTCTCCTCATGTCTCAGGGCCTTACTGGTGATTCTAAGCCCTCTCCCTCACCTACTCATTTCTCAGGGCCTTACTGGTGATTCTAAGCCCTCTCCCTCACCTCCTCATGTCTCAGGGCCTTACTGGTGATTCTAACCCCTCTCCCTCTCCTCATGTCTCAGGGCCTTACTGGTGATTCTAACCCCTCCCCCTCTCCTTCGCATGTCTCACTGTCTTCCTGATGATTCTAACCCCTCTACCTCTCCTCGTGTCTCGTGCCTTCCTGGTGATTCCAACCCCTCCACCTCTCCTCCTCATGTCTCGCTGTCTTCCTGGTGATTTTAACCCCTCTCCCTCTCCTCCTCATGTCTCAGGGCCTTCCTGCTTATTCTAACCCCTCTCCCTCTCCTCATGTCTCAGGGCCTTATTGGTGATTCTAAGCCCTCTCCCTCACCTCCTAATGTCTCAGGGCCTTCCTTGTGATTCTAACCCCTCTCCCTCTCCTCCTGTTGCGGTGCCTTACTGGTGATTCTAACCCCTCCCCCTCTCCTCCTCGTGTCTCGTGCCTTACTGGTGATTCTAACCCCTCCCCCTCTCCTCCTCATGTCTCACTGTCTTCCTGCTGATTCTAAGCTCTCTTCCTCTCTTCCTCATGTCTCAGGGCCTTACTGGTGATTCTAAGCCTTCTCCCTCACCTCCTAATGTCTCAGGGCCTTCCTGGTGATTCCCAGCCCTCTCCCTCTCCTCCTCATGTCTCGCTGTCTTGCTGGTGATTTTAACCCCACTCCCTCTCCTCCCTCACTGTCTTCCTGCTTATTCTAAGCCCTTTCCCTCTCCTTCTCATGTCTCACTGTCTTCCTGGTGATTCTAACCCCTCTCCCTCTCCACCTCATGTCTCAGGACCTTCCTGCTTATTCTAACACCTCTCCCTCTCCTCGTCATGTCTCGGTGCCTTATTGGTGATTGTAAGCCCTCTCCCTCTCCTCCTCGTGTCTCAGGGCCTTCCTGCTTATTCTAACCCCACTCCCTCTCCTCATGTCTCAGGGCCTTACTGGTGATTCTAAGCCCTCTCCCTCACCTCCTCATGTCTCAGGGCCTTACTGGTGATTCTAACCCCTCTCCCTCTCCTCATGTCTCAGGGCCTTACTGGTGATTCTAACCCCTCTCCCTCTCCTCATGTATCGTGCCTTCCTGGTGATTCTAAGCCCTCTCCCTCTCCTCCTCGTGTCTTGGGGCCTTCCTGGTGATTCTAAGCCCTCTCCCTCTCCTCCTCGTGTCTCGGGGCCTTCCTGGTGATTCTAACCGCTCCTCTTCATGTCTCACCATCTTCCTGCTGATTCTAAGCCCCCCCCCTCTCCTCCTCATGTCTCGGTGCCTTGCTGGTGATTCTAAGCCCTCTCACTCTCCTCCTCATGTCTCACTGTATTCATGGTGATTCTAACCCCTCCCCATCTCCTTCGAATGTCTCACTGTCTTCCTGATAATTCTAACCCCTCTACCTCTCCTCGTGTCTTGTGCCTTCCTGGTGATTCCAACCCCTCCACCTCTCCTCCTCATGTCTCACTGTCTTCCAGCTGATTCTAAGCCCTCTCCCTCTCCTCCTCATGTCTCACTGTATTCCTGGTGATTCTAACCCCTCCCCCTCTCCTCCTCATGTCTCGGTGCCTTATTGGTGATTGTAAGCCCTCTCCCTCTCCTCCTCATGTCTCAGGGCCTTCCTGCTTATTCTAACTCCACTCCCTCTCCTCATGTCTCAGGGCCTTACTGGTGATTCTAAGCCCTCTCCCTCACCTACTCATTTCTCAGGGCCTTACTGGTGATTCTAAGCCCTCTCCCTCACCTCCTCATGTCTCAGGGCCTTAATGGTGATTCTAACCCCTCTCCCTCTCCTCATGTCTCAGGGCCTTACTGGTGATTCTAACCCCTCCCCCTCTCCTTCGCATGTCTCACTGTCTTCCTGATGATTCTAACCCCTCTACCTCTCCTCGTGTCTCGTGCCTTCCTGGTGATTCCAACCCCTCCACCTCTCCTCCTCATGTCTCGCTGTCTTCCTGGTGATTTTAACCCCTCTCCCTCTCCTCCTCATGTCTCAGGGCCTTCCTGCTTATTCTACCCCCTCTCCCTCTCCTCATGTCTCAGGGCCTTATTGGTGATTCTAAGCCCTCTCCCTCACCTCCTAATGTCTCGGGGCCTTCCTTGTGATTCTAACCCCTCTCCCTCTCCTCCTGTTGCGGTGCCTTACTGGTGATTCTAACCCCTCCCCCTCTCCTCCTCGTGTCTCGTGCCTTACTGGTGATTCTAACCCCTCGCCCTCTCCTCCTCATGTCTCACTGTCTTCCTGCTGATTCTAAGCCCTCTCCGTCTCCTCGTCATGTCTCAGGGCCTTCCTGGTGATTCTAAGCCCTCTCCCTCTCCTCCTCATGTCTCAGGGCCTTCCTGGTGATTCTAAACCCTCTCCCTCTCCTCCTCATGTCTCGGGGCCTTCCAGGTGATTCTAAGCCCTCTCCCTCTCCTCCTCGTCTCTTGGGGCCTTCCTGCTGATTCTAAGCCCTCTCCATCTCCTCCTCGTGTCTCGGGGACTTCCTGGTGATTCTAACCTCTCCTCTTCATGTCTCACCAAATTCCTGCTGATTCTAAGCCTTCCCCCTCTCCTCCTCATGTCTCACTGTCTTCCTGCTGATTATAAGCCCTCTCCTTCTCCTCCTCATGTCTCACTTTCTTCCTGCTGATTCTAAGCCCTCTCCCTCTCCTGCTCATGTCTCACTGTCTTCCTGCTGATTTGAAGCCCTCTCCCTCTCCTGCTCATGTCTCACTGTCTTCCTGGTGATTCGAAGCCCTCTCCCTCTCCTGCTCATGTCTCACTGTCTTCCTGGTGATTGTAACCCCACCCCCTCTCCTCCTCATGTCTCGCTGTCTTCCTGGTGATTCGAAGCCCTCTCCCTCTCCTCCTCATTTGTCGGGGCCTTGCTGGTGATTCTAAGCCCTCCCCTTCTCCTGCTCATGTCTCAGGTCTTTCCTGGTGATTCTAACCCCTCTCCCTCTCCTCCTCATGTCTCACTCTCTTCCAGCTGAGTCTAAGCCCTCTCCCTCTCCTCCTCGTGTCTCGGTGCCTTGCTGGTGATTCTAAGCTCTCTCCCTCTCCTCCTCATTTCTCAGGACCTTCCCCTCCCCCTCTCCTCCTCATGTCTCAGGGCCTTCCTGGTGATTCTAACCCCTCTCCCTCTCCTCCTCATGTCTCGCTGTCTTCCTGGTGATTTTAACCCCTCTCCCTCTCCTCCTCATGTCTCACTGTATTCCTGGTGATTCTAACCCCTCCCCCTCTCCTCCTCATGTCTCTGGGCCTTGCTGGTGATTCTAACCCCTCCCCCTCTCCTTCTCATGTCTAACTGTCTTCCTGGTGATTCTAAACCCTCTCCCTCTCCTCCTCATTTCTCACTGTCTTCCTGGTGATTCGAACCCCTCTCCCTCTCCTCCTCATGTCTCGGTGCCTTCCTGTTGATTCTAATCCCTCTCCATCTCCTCCTCATGTCTCGGTGCCTTGCTGATGATTCTAAGCCCTCTCCCTCTCCTCCTCATGCCTCAGGGCCTTCCCCTCCCCCTCTCCTCCTCATGTCTCAGGGCCTTCCTGGTGATTCCCAGCCCTCTCCCTCTCCTCCTCATGTCTCGCTGTCTTCCTGGTGATTTTAACCCCACTCCCTCACCTCCCTCACTGTCTTCCTGCTGATTCTAACCCCTCCCCGTCTCCTCCACATGTCTGTGGGCCTTGCTGGTGATTCTAACCCCTCCCCCTCTACTTCTCATGTCTCACTGTCTTCCTGGTGATTCTAATCCCTCTACCTCTCCTCCTCGTGTCCCGTGCCTTCCTGGTGATTCCAACCCCTCCACCTCTCCTCCACATGTCTCACTGTCTTCCAGCTGATTCTAAGCCCTCTCCCTCTCCTCCTCATGTATCAGGGCCTTCCCGGTGATTCTAAGCCCTCTCCCTCTGCTCCTCATGTCTTGGGGCCTTCCTGGTGATTCTAAGCCCTGTCCCTCTCCTCCTCGTGTCTCGGGGCCTTCCTGGTGATTCTAAGCCCTCTCCCTCTCCTCCTCCTGTCGCGGTGCCTTGCTGGTGATTCTAACTCCTCCCCCTCTCCTCCTCATGTCTCGTGCCTTACTGGTGATTCTAACCCCTCCCCCTCTCCTCCTCATGTCTCACTGTCTTCCTGCTGATTCTAAGCCCTCTTCCTCTCTTCCTCATGTCTCAGGGCCTTACTGGTGATTCTAAGCCTTCTCCCTCACCTCCTAATGTCTCAGGGCCTTCCCGGTGATTCCCAGCCCTCTCCCTCTCCTCCTCATGTCTCGCTGTCTTCCTGGTGATTTTAACCCCACTCCCTCTCCTCCCTCACTGTCTTCCTGCTTATTCTAAGCCCTTTCCCTCTCCTTCTCATGTCTCACTGTCTTCCTGGTGATTCTAAGCCCTCTCCTTCTCCTCCTCCTGTCGCGGTGCCTTGCTGGTGATTCTAACCCCTCCCCCTCTCCTCCTCATGTCTCGTGCCTTACTGGTGATTCTAACCCCTCCCCCTCTCCTCCTCATGTCTCACTGTCTTCCTGCTGATTCTAAGCCCTCTTCCTCTCTTCCTCATGTCTCAGGGCCTTACTGGTGATTCTAAGCCTTCTCCCTCACCTCCTAATGTCTCAGGGCCTTCCCGGTGATTCCCAGCCCTCTCCCTCTCCTCTCATGTCTCGCTGTCTTCCTGGTGATTTTAACCCCACTCCCTCTCCTCCCTCACTGTCTTCCTGCTTATTCTAAGCCCTTTCCCTCTCCTTCTCATGTCTCACTGTCTTCCTGGTGATTCTAAGCCCTCTCCCTCTCCTCCTCCTGTCGCGGTGCCTTGCTGGTGATTCTAACCCCTCCCCCTCTCCTCCTCATGTCTCGTGCCTTACTGGTGATTCTAACCCCTCCCCCTTTCCTCCTCATGTCTCACTGTCTTCCTGCTGATTCTAAGCCCTCTTCCTCTCTTCCTCATGTCTCAGGGCCTTACTGGTGATTCTAAGCCTTCTCCCTCACCTCCTAATGTCTCAGGGCCTTCCCGGTGATTCCCAGCCCTCTCCCTCTCCTCCTCATGTCTCGCTGTCTTCCTGGTGATTTTAACCCCACTCCCTCTCCTCCCTCACTGTCTTCCTGCTTATTCTAAGCCCTTTCCCTCTCCTTCTCATGTCTCACTGTCTTCCTGGTGATTCTAACCCCTCTCCCTCTCCTCCTCATGTCTCAGGGCCTTCCTGCTTATTCTAACACCTCTCCCTCTCCTCGTCATGTCTCGGTGCCTTATTGGTGATTGTAAGCCCTCTCCCTCTCCTCCTCATGTCTCAGGGCCTTCCTGCTTATTCTAACCCCACTCCCTCTCCTCATGTCTCAGGGCCTTACTGGTGATTCTAAGCCCTCTCCCTCACCTCCTCATGTCTCAGGGCCTTACTGGTGATTCTAAGCCCTCTCCCTCACCTCCTCATGTCTCAGGGCCTTACTGGTGATTCTAACCCCTCTCCCTCTCCTCATGTCTCAGGGCCTTACTGGTGATTCTAACCCCTCTCCCTCTCCTCATGTCTCAGGGCCTTACTGGTGATTCTGAGCCCTCTCCCTCTGCTCCTCATGACTCGGGGCCTTCCTGCTGATTCTAAACCCTCTCCCTCTCCTCCTCATATCTCAGGGCCTTCCTGCTGATTCTAAACCCTCTCCCTCACCTCCTAATGTCTCGGGGCCTTCCTGGTGATTCTAAGCCCTCTCCATCTCCTCCTCGTGTCTCGGGGCCTTCCTGGTGATTCTAAGTCCTCTCCCTCTCCTCCTCCTGTTGCGATGCCTTACCGGTGATTGTAACCCCTCCCCCTCTCCTCCTCATGTCTCGTGCCTTACTGGTGATTCTAACCCCTCGCCCACTCCTCCTCATGTCTCACTGTCTTCCTGCTGATTCTAAGCCCTCTCCGTCTCCTCGTCATGTCTCAGGGCCTTCCTGGTGATTCTAAGCCCTCTCCCTCTCCTCCTCATGTCTCAGGGCCTTCCTGGTGATTCTAACCCCTCCCCCTCTCCTCCTCGTGTCTCGTGCCTTACTGGTGATTCTAACCCCTCGCCCTCTCCTCCTCATGTCTCACTGTCTTCCTGCTGATTCTAAGCCCTCTCCTTCTCCTCGTCATTTCTCAGGGCCTTCCTGGTGATTCTAACCCCTCTCCCTCTCCTCCTCATGTCTCAGGGCCTTCCTGGTGATTCTAAACCCTCTCCCTCTCCTCCTCATGTGTCGGGGCCTTCCAGGTGATTCTAAGCCCTCTCCCTCTCCTCCTCGTGTCTTGGGGCCTTCCTGGTGATTCTAAGCCCTCTCCATCTCCTCCTCGTGTCTCGGGGCCTTCCTGGTGATTCTAACCTCTCCTCTTCATGTCTCACCATCTTCCTGCTGATTCTAAGCCCTCCCCCTCTCCTCCTCATGTCTCGTGCCTTCCTGGTGATTCCAACCCCTCCACCTCTCCTCCTCATGTCTCACTGTCTTCCAGCTGATTCTAAGCCCTCTCCCTCTCCTCCTCATGTCTCACTGTTTTCCTGGTGATTCTAACCCCTCCCCCTCTCCTCTTCATGTCTCTGGGCCTTGCTGGTGATTCTAACCCCTCCCCCTCTCCTTCTCATGTCTCACTGTCTTCCTGGTGATTCTAAACCCTCTCCCTCTCCTCCTCATTTCTCACTGTCTTCCTGGTGATTCGAACCCCTCTCCCTCTCCTCCTCATGTCTCGGTGCCTTCCTGTTGATTCTAATCCCTCTCCATCTCCTCCTCATGTCTCGGTGCCTTGCTGGTGATTCTAAGCCCTCTCCCTCTCCTCCTCATGCCTCAGGGCCTTCCCCTCCCCCTCTCCTCCTCATGTCTCAGGGCTTTCCTGGTGATTCTAACCCCTCTCCCTCTCCTCCTCATGTCTCACTCTCTTCCAACTGATTCTAAGCCCTCTCCCTCTCCTCCTCATGCCTCAGGGCCTTCCCCTCCCCCTCTCCTCCTCATGTCTCAGGGCTTTCCTGGTGATTCTAAGCCCTCCCCCTCTCCTCCTCATGTCTCGGTGCCTTGCTGGTGATTCTAACCCCTCCCCCTCTCCTCCTCATGTCTCAGGGCCTTCCTGGTGATCCTAAGCCCTCCCCCTCTCCTGCTCATGTCTCAGGGCTTTCCTGGTGATTCTAACCCCTCTCCCTCTCCTCCTCATGTCTCACTCTCTTCCAGCTGATTCTAAGCCCTCTCCCTCTCCTCCTCGTGTCTCGGTGCCTTGCTGGTGATTCTAAGCCCTCTCCCTCTCCTCCTCATGTCTCAGGACCTTCCCCTCCCCCTCTCCTCCTCATGTCTCAGGGCCTTCCTGGTGATTCCCAGCCCTCTCCCTCTCCTCCTCATTTCTCGCTGTCTTCCTGGTGATTTTAACCCCTCTCCCTCTCCTCCTCATGTCTCACTGTATTCCTGGTGATTCTAACCCCTCCCCCTCTCCTCCTCATGTCTCTGGGCCTTGCTGGTGATTCTAACCCCTCCCCCTCTCCTTCTCATGTCTAACTGTCTTCCTGGTGATTCTAAACCCTCTCCCTCTCCTCCTCATTTCTCACTGTCTTCCTGGTGATTCGAACCCCTCTCCCTCTCCTCCTCATGTCTCGGTGCCTTCCTGTTGATTCTAATCCCTCTCCATCTCCTCCTCATGTCTCGGTGCCTTGCTGGTGATTCTAAGCCCTCTCCCTCTCCTCCTCATGCCTCAGGGCCTTCCCCTCCCCCTCTCCTCCTCATGTCTCAGGGCCTTCCTGGTGATTCCCAGCCCTCTCCCTCTCCTCCTCATGTCTCGCTGTCTTCCTGGTGATTTTAAGCCCACTCCCTCTCCTCCCTCACTGTCTTCCTGCTGATTCTAACCCCTCCCCCTCTCCTCCACATGTCTCTGGGCCTTGCTGGTGATTCTAACCCCTCCCCCTCTCCTTCTCATGTCTCACTGTCTTCCTGGTGATTCTAATCCCTCTACCTCTCCTCCTCGTGTCCCGTGCCTTCCTGGTGATTCCAACCCCTCCACCTCTCCTCCACATGTCTCACTGTCTTCCAGCTGATTCTAAGCCCTCTCCCTCTCCTCCTCATGTATCAGGGCCTTCCTGGTGATTCTAAGCCCTCTCCCTCTGCTCCTCATGTCTTGGGGCCTTCCTGGTGATTCTAAGCCCTGTCCCCCTCCTCCTCGTGTCTCGGGGCCTTCCTGGTGATTCTAAGCCCTCTCCCTCTCCTCCTCCTGTCGCGGTGCCTTGCTGGTGATTCTAACCCCTCCCCCTCTCCTCCTCCTCATGTCTCGTGCCTTACTGGTGATTCTAACCCCTCCCCATCTCCTCCTCATGTCTCACTGTCTTCCTGCTGATTCTAAGCCCTCTCCGTCTCCTCGTCATGTCTCAGGGCCTTCCTGGTGATTCTAAGCCCTCTCCCTCTCCTCCTCATGTCTCAGGGCCTTCCTGGTGATTCTAAACCCTCTCCCTCTCCTCCTCATGTCTCGGGGCCTTCCAGGTGATTCTAAGCCCTCTCCCTCTCCTCCTCGTGTCTTGGGGCCTTCCTGGTGATTCTAAGCCCTCTCCATCTCCTCCTTGTGTCTCGGGGCCTTCCTGGTGATTCTAACCTCTCCTCTTCATGTCTCACCATCTTCCTGCTGATTCTAAGCCCTCCCCCTCTCCTCCTCATGTCTCACTGTCTTCCTGCTGATTCTAAGCCCTCTCCTTCTCCTCCTCATGTCTCACTTTCTTCCTGCTGATTCTAAGCCCTCTCCCTCTCCTGCTCATGTCTCACTGTCTTCCTGCTGATTCGAAGCCCTCTCCCTCTCCTGCTCATGTCTCACTGTCTTCCTGGTGATTCGAAGCCCTCTCCCTCTCCTGGTCATGTCTCACTGTCTTCCTGGTGATTGTAACCCCACTCCCTCTCCTCCTCATGTCTCGCTGTCTTCCTGGTGATTCGAACCCATCTCCCTCTCCTCCTCATGTCTCGGTGCCTTCCTGTTGATTCTAATCCCTCTCCATCTTCTCCTCATGTCTCGGTGCCTTGCTGGTGATTCTAAGCCCTCTCCCTCTCCTCCTCATGCCTCAGGGCCTTCCCCTCCCCCTCTCCTCCTCATGTCTCAGGGCCTTCCTGGTGATTCCCAGCCCTCTCCCTCTCCTCCTCATGTCTCGCTGTCTTCCTGGTGATTTTAAGCCCACTCCCTCTCCTCCCTCACTGTCTTCCTGCTGATTCTAACCCCTCCCCCTCTCCTCCACATGTCTCTGGGCCTTGCTGGTGATTCCAACCCCTCCACCTCTCCTCCACATGTCTCACTGTCTTCCAGCTGATTCTAAGCCCTCTCCCTCTCCTCCTCATGTATCAGGGCCTTACTGGTGATTCTAAGCCCTCTCCCTCTGCTCCTCATGTCTTGGGGCCTTCCTGCTGATTCTAAGCCCTCTCCGTCTCCTCGTCATGTCTCAGGGCCTTCCTGGTGATTCTAAGCCCTCTCCCTCTCCTCCTCGTGTCTTGGGGCCTTCCTGGTGATTCTAAGCCCTCTCCATCTCCTCCTTGTGTCTCGGGGCCTTCCTGGTGATTCTAACCTCTCCTCTTCATGTCTCAACATCTTCCTGCTGATTCTAAGCCCTCCCCCTCTCCTCCTCATGTCTCACTGTCTTCCTGCTGATTCTAAGCCCTCTCCTTCTCCTCCTCATGTCTCACTTTCTTCCTGCTGATTCTAAGCCCTCTCCCTCTCCTGCTCATGTCTCACTGTCTTCCTGCTGATTCGAAGCCCTCTCCCTCTCCTGCTCATGTCTCACTGTCTTCCTGGTGATTCGAAGCCCTCTCCCTCTCCTGGTCATGTCTCACTGTCTTCCTGGTGATTGTAACCCCACCCCCTCTCCTCCTCATGTCTCGCTGTCTTCCTGGTGATTCGAAGCCCTCTCCCTCTCCTCCTCATGTGTCGGGGCCTTCCTGGTGATTCTAAGCCCTCCCCCTCTCCTCCTCATGTCTCGGTGCCTTGCTGGCTATTCTAACCCCTCCCCCTCTCCTCCTCATGTCTCAGGGCCTTCCTGGTGATCCTAAGCCCTCCCCCTCTCCTGCTCATGTCTCAGGGCTTTCCTGGTGATTCTAACCCCTCTCCCTCTCCTCCTCATGTCTCACTCTCTTCCAGCTGATTCTAAGCCCTCTCCCTCTCCTCCTCGTGTCTCGGTGCCTTGCTGGTGATTCTAACCCCTCTCCCTCTCCTCCTCATGTCTCAGGACCTTCCCCTCCCCCTCTCCTCCTCATGTCTCAGGGCCTTCCTGGTGATTCCCAGCCCTCTCCCTCTCCTCCTCATGTCTCGCTGTCTTCCTGGTGATTTTAACCCCTCTCCCTCTCCTCCTCATGTCTCAGGGCCTTCCTGCTTATTCTAACCCCTCTCCCTCTCCTCATGTCTCAGGGCCTTATTGGTGATTCTAAGCCCTCTCCCTCACCTCCTAATGTCTCGGGGCCTTCCTTGTGATTCTAAGCCCTCTCCCTCTCCTCCTGTTGCGGTGCCTTACTGGTGATTCTAACCCCTCCCCCTCTCCTCCTCGTGTCTCGTGCCTTACTGGTGATTCTAACCCCTCGCCCTCTCCTCCTCATGTCTCACTGTCTTCCTGCTGATTCTAAGCCCTCTCCGTCTCCTCGTCATGTCTCAGGGCCTTCCTGGTGATTCTAAGCCCTCTCCCTCTCCTCCTCATGTCTCAGGGGCCTTCCTGGTGATTCTAAACCCTCTCCCTCTCCTCCTCATGTCTCGGGGCCTTCCAGGTGATTCTAAGCCCTCTCCCTCTCCTCCTCGTCTCTTGGGGCCTTCCTGGTGATTCTAAGCCCTCTCCATCTCCTCCTCGTGTCTCGGGGCCTTCCTGGTGATTCTAACCTCTCCTCTTCATGTCTCACCAAATTCCTGCTTATTCTAAGCCTTCCCCCTCTCCTCCTCATGTCTCACTGTCTTCCTGCTGATTCTAAGCCCTCTCCCACTCCTTCTCATGTCTTGCTGCCTTGCTGGTGATTCTAACCCCTCCCCCTCTCCTCCTCATGTGTCGGGGCCTTCCTGGTGATTCTAAGCCCTCCCCCTCTCCTCCTCATGTCTCGGTGCCTTGCTGGTGATTCTAACCCCTCCCCCTCTCCTCCTCATGTCTCAGGGCCTTCCTGGTGATCCTAAGCCCTCCCCCTCTCCTGCTCATGTCTCAGGGCTTTCCTGGTGATTCTAGCCCCGCTCCCTCTCCTCCTCATGTCTCACTCTCTTCCAGCTGATTCTAAGCTCTCTCCCTCTCCTCCTCGTGTCTCGGTGCCTTGCTGGTGATTCTAAGCCCTCTCCCTCTCCTACTCATGTCTCAGGACCTTCCCCTCCCCCTCTCCTCCTCATGTTTCAGGGCCTTCCTGGTGATTCCCAGCCCTCTCCCTCTCCTCCTCATGTCTCGCTGTCTTCCTGGTGATTTTAACCCCTCTCCCTCTCCTCCTCATGTCTCAGGGCCTTCCTGCTTATTCTAACCCCTCTCCCTCTCCTCATGTCTCAGGGCCTTATTGGTGATTCTAAGCCCTCTCCCTCACCTCCTAATGTCTCGGGGCCTTCCTTGTGATTCTAACCCCTCTCCCTCTCCTCCTGTTGCGGTGCCTTACTGGTGATTCTAACCCCTCCCCCTCTCCTCCTCGTGTCTCGTGCCTTACTGGTGATTCTAACCCCTCGCCCTCTCCTCCTCATGTCTCACTGTCTTCCTGCTGATTCTAAGCCCTCTCCGTCTCCTCGTCATGTCTCAGGGCCTTCCTGGTGATTCTAAGCCCTCTCCCTCTCCTCCTCATGTCTCAGGGCCTTCCTGGTGATTCTAAACCCTCTCCCTCTCCTCCTCATGTCTCGGGGCCTTCCAGGTGATTCTAAGCCCTCTCCCTCTCCTCCTCGTCTCTTGGGGCCTTCCTGGTGATTCTAAGCCCTCTCCATCTCCTCCTCGTGTCTCGGGGCCTTCCTGGTGATTCTAACCTCTCCTCTTCATGTCTCACCAAATTCCTGCTGATTCTAAGCCTTCCCCCTCTCCTCCTCATGTCTCACTGTCTTCCTGCTGATTCTAAGCCCTCTCCCACTCCTTCTCATGTCTTGGTGCCTTGCTGGTGATTCTAACCCCTCCCCCTCTCCTCTTCATGTCTCGCTGTCTTCCTGGTGATTCGAAGCCCTCTCCCTCTCCTCCTCATGTGTCGGGGCCTTCCTGGTGATTCTAAGCCCTCCCCCTCTCCTCCTCATGTCTCGGTGCCTTGCTGGTGATTCTAACCCCTCCCCCTCTCCTCCTCATGTCTCAGGGCCTTCCTGGTGATCCTAAGCCCTCCCCCTCTCCTGCTCATGTCTCAGGGCTTTCCTGGTGATTCGAAGCCCTCCCCCTCTCCTGCTCATGTCTCAGGGCTTTCCTGGTGATTCTAACCCCTCTCCCTCTCCTCCTCATGTCTCACTCTCTTCCAGCTGATTCTAAGCTCTCTCCCTCTCCTCCTCGTGTCTCGGTGCCTTGCTGGTGATTCTAAGCCCTCTCCCTCTCCTACTCATGTCTCAGGACCTTCCCCTCCCCCTCTCCTCCTCATGTTTCAGGGCCTTCCTGGTGATTCCCAGCCCTCTCCCTCTCCTCCTCATGTCTCGCTGTCTTCCTGGTGATTTTAACCCCTCTCCCTCTCCTCCTCATGTCTCAGGGCCTTCCTGCTTATTCTAACCCCTCTCCCTCTCCTCATGTCTCAGGGCCTTATTGGTGATTCTAAGCCCTCTCCCTCACCTCCTAATGTCTCGGGGCCTTCCTTGTGATTCTAACCCCTCTCCCTCTCCTCCTGTTGCGGTGCCTTACTGGTGATTCTAACCCCTCCCCCTCTCCTCCTCGTGTCTCGTGCCTTACTGGTGATTCTAACCCCTCGCCCTCTCCTCCTCATGTCTCACTGTCTTCCTGCTGATTCTAAGCCCTCTCCGTCTCCTCGTCATGTCTCAGGGCCTTCCTGGTGATTCTAAGCCCTCTCCCTCTCCTCCTCATGTCTCAGGGCCTTCCTGGTGATTCTAAACCCTCTCCCTCTCCTCCTCATGTCTCGGGGCCTTCCAGGAGATTCTAAGCCCTCTCCCTCTCCTCCTCGTCTCTTGGGGCCTTCCTGGTGATTCTAAGCCCTCTCCATCTCCTCCTCGTGTCTCGGGGCCTTCCTGGTGATTCTAACCTCTCCTCTTCATGTCTCACCAAATTCCTGCTGATTCTAAGCCTTCCCCCTCTCCTCCTCATGTCTCACTGTCTTCCTGCTGATTCTAAGCCCTCTCCCACTCCTTCTCATGTCTTGGTGCCTTGCTGGTGATTCTAACCCCTCCCCCTCTCCTCTTCATGTCTCGCTGTCTTCCTGGTGATTCGAAGCCCTCTCCCTCTCCTCCTCATGTGTCGGGGCCTTCCTGGTGATTCTAAGCCCTCCCCCTCTCCTCCTCATGTCTCGGTGCCTTGCTGGTGATTCTAACCCCTCCCCCTCTCCTCCTCATGTCTCAGGGCCTTCCTGGTGATCCTAAGCCCTCCCCCTCTCCTGCTCATGTCTCAGGGCTTTCCTGGTGATTCTAACCCCTCTCCCTCTCCTCCTCATGTCTCACTCTCTTCCAGCTGATTCTAAGCCCTCTCCCTCTCCTCCTCGTGTCTCGGTGCCTTGCTGGTGATTCTAAGCCCTCTCCCTCTCCTCCTCATGTCTCAGGACCTTCCCCTCCCCCTCTCCTCCTCATGTCTCAGGGCCTTCCTGGTGATTCCCAGCCCTCTCCCTCTCCTCCTCATGTCTCGCTGTCTTCCTGGTGATTTTAACCCCTCTCCCTCTCCTCCTCATGTCTCAGGGCCTTCCTGCTTATTCTAACCCCTCTCCCTCTCCTCATGTCTCAGGGCCTTATTGGTGATTCTAAGCCCTCTCCCTCACCTCCTAATGTCTCGGGGCCTTCCTTGTGATTCTAACCCCTCTCCCTCTCCTCCTGTTGCGGTGCCTTACTGGTGATTCTAACCCCTCCCCCTCTCCTCCTCGTGTCTCGTGCCTTACTGGTGATTCTAACCCCTCGCCCTCTCCTCCTCATGTCTCACTGTCTTCCTGCTGATTCTAAGCCCTCTCCGTCTCCTCGTCATGTCTCAGGGCCTTCCTGGTGATTCTAAGCCCTCTCCCTCTCCTCCTCATGTCTCAGGGCCTTCCTGGTGATTCTAAACCCTCTCCCTCTCCTCCTCATGTCTCGGGGCCTTCCAGGTGATTCTAAGCCCTCTCCCTCTCCTCCTCGTCTCTTGGGGCCTTCCTGGTGATTCTAAGCCCTCTCCATCTCCTCCTCGTGTCTCGGGGCCTTCCTGGTGATTCTAACCTCTCCTCTTCATGTCTCACCAAATTCCTGCTGATTCTAAGCCTTCCCCCTCTCCTCCTCATGTCTCACTGTCTTCCTGCTGATTATAAGCCCTCTCCTTCTCCTCCTCATGTCTCACTTTCTTCCTGCTGATTCTAAGCCCTCTCCCTCTCCTGCTCATGTCTCACTGTCTTCCTGCTGATTCGAAGCCCTCTCCCTCTCCTGCTCATGTCTCACTGTCTTCCTGGTGATTCGAAGCCCTCTCCCTCTCCTGCTCATGTCTCACTGTCTTCCTGGTGATTGTAACCCCACCCCCTCTCCTCCTCATGTCTCGCTGTCTTCCTGGTGATTCGAAGCCCTCTCCCTCTCCTCCTCATGTGTCGGGGCCTTGCTGGTGATTCTAAGCCCTCCCCCTCTCCTGCTCATGTCTCAGGTCTTTCCTGGTGATTCTAACCCCTCTCCCTCTCCTCCTCATGTCTCACTCTCTTCCAGCTGATTCTAAGCCCTCTCCCTCTCCTCCTCGTGTCTCGGTGCCTTGCTGGTGATTCTAAGCTCTCTCCCTCTCCTCCTCATTTCTCAGGACCTTCCCCTCCCCCTCTCCTCCTCATGTCTCAGGGCCTTCCTGGTGATTCTAACCCCTCTCCCTCTCCTCCTCATGTCTCGCTATCTTCCTGGTGATTTTAACCCCTCTCCCTCTCCTCCTCATGTCTCACTGTATTCCTGGTGATTCTAACCCCTCCCCCTCTCCTCCTCATGTCTCTGGGCCTTGCTGGTGATTCTAACCCCTCCCCCTCTCCTTCTCATGTCTAACTGTCTTCCTGGTGATTCTAAACCCTCTCCCTCTCCTCCTCATTTCTCACTGTCTTCCTGGTGATTCGAACCCCTCTCCCTCTCCTCCTCATGTCTCGGTGCCTTCCTGTTGATTCTAATCCCTCTCCATCTCCTCCTCATGTCTCGGTGCCTTGCTGATGATTCTAAGCCCTCTCCCTCTCCTCCTCATGCCTCAGGGCCTTCCCCTCCCCCTCTCCTCCTCATGTCTCAGGGCCTTCCTGGTGATTCCCAGCCCTCTCCCTCTCCTCCTCATGTCTCGCTGTCTTCCTGGTGATTTTAACCCCACTCCCTCACCTCCCTCACTGTCTTCCTGCTGATTCTAACCCCTCCCCGTCTCCTCCACATGTCTCTGGGCCTTGCTGGTGATTCTAACCCCTCCCCCTCTACTTCTCATGTCTCACTGTCTTCCTGGTGATTCTAATCCCTCTACCTCTCCTCCTCGTGCCCCGTGCCTTCCTGGTGATTCCAACCCCTCCACCTCTCCTCCACATGTCTCACTGTCTTCCAGCTGATTCTAAGCCCTCTCCCTCTCCTCCTCATGTATCAGGGCCTTCCTGGTGATTCTAAGCCCTCTCCCTCTGCTCCTCATGTCTTGGGGCCTTCCTGGTGATTCTAAGCCCTGTCCCTCTCCTCCTCGTGTCTCGGGGCCTTCCTGGTGATTCTAAGCCCTCTCCCTCTCCTCCTCCTGTCGCGGTGCCTTGCTGGTGATTCTAACCCCTCCCCCTCTCCTCCTCATGTCTCGTGCCTTACTGGTGATTCTCACCCCTCCCCCTCTCCTCCTCATGTCTCACTGTCTTCCTGCTGATTCTAAGCCCTCTTCCTCTCTTCCTCATGTCTCAGGGCCTTACTGGTGATTCTAACCCCTCCCCCTCTCCTCCTCGTGTCTCGTGCCTTACTGGTGATTCTAACCCCTCGCCCTCTCCTCCTCATGTCTCACTGTCTTCCTGCTGATTCTAAGCCCTCTCCGTCTCCTCGTCATGTCTCAGGGCCTTCCTGGTGATTCTAAGCCCTCTCCCTCTCCTCCTCCTGTCGCGGTGCCTTGCTGGTGATTCTAACCCCTCCCCCTCTCCTCCTCATGTCTCGTGCCTTACTGGTGATTCTAACCCCTCCCCCTCTCCTCCTCATGTCTCCCTGTCTTCCTGCTGATTCTAAGCCCTCTTCCTCTCTTCCTCATGTCTCAGGGCCTTACTGGTGATTCTAAGCCTTCTCCCTCACCTCCTAATGTCTCAGGACCTTCCCGGTGATTCCCAGCCCTCTCCCTCTCCTCCTCATGTCTCGCTGTCTTCCTGGTGATTTTAACCCCACTCCCTCTCCTCCCTCACTGTCTTCCTGTTTATTCTAAGCCCTTTCCCTCTCCTTCTCATGTCTCACTGTCTTCCTGGTGATTCTAACCCCTCTCCCTCTCCTCCTCATGTCTCAGGGCCTTCCTGCTTATTCTAACACCTCTCCCTCTCCTCGTCATGTCTCGGTGCCTTATTGGTGATTGTAAGCCCTCTCCCTCTCCTCCTCATGTCTCAGGGCCTTCCTGCTTATTCTAACCCCACTCCCTCTCCTCATGTCTCAGGGCCTTACTGGTGATTCTAAGCCCTCTCCCTCACCTCCTCATGTCTCACTGTCTTCCTGCTGATTCTAAGCCCTCTCCGTCTCCTCGTCATGTCTCAGGGCCTTCCTGGTGATTCTAAGCCCTCTCCCTCTCCTCCTCCTGTCGCGGTGCCTTGCTGGTGATTCTAACCCCTCCCCCTCTCCTCCTCATGTCTCGTGCCTTACTGGTGATTCTAACCCCTCCCCCTCTCCTCCTCATGTCTCCCTGTCTTCCTGCTGATTCTAAGCCCTCTTCCTCTCTTCCTCATGTCTCAGGGCCTTACTGGTGATTCTAAGCCTTCTCCCTCACCTCCTAATGTCTCAGGACCTTCCCGGTGATTCCCAGCCCTCTCCCTCTCCTCCTCATGTCTCGCTGTCTTCCTGGTGATTTTAACCCCACTCCCTCTCCTCCCTCACTGTCTTCCTGTTTATTCTAAGCCCTTTCCCTCTCCTTCTCATGTCTCACTGTCTTCCTGGTGATTCTAACCCCTCTCCCTCTCCTCCTCATGTCTCAGGGCCTTCCTGCTTATTCTAACACCTCTCCCTCTCCTCGTCATGTCTCGGTGCCTTATTGGTGATTGTAAGCCCTCTCCCTCTCCTCCTCATGTCTCAGGGCCTTCCTGCTTATTCTAACCCCACTCCCTCTCCTCATGTCTCAGGGCCTTACTGGTGATTCTAAGCCCTCTCCCTCACCTCCTCATTTCTCAGGGCCTTACTGGTGATTCTAAGCCCTCTCCCTCACCTCCTCATGTCTCAGGGCCTTACTGGTGATTCTAACCCCTCTCCCTCTCCTCATGTCTCAGGGCCTTACTGGTGATTCTAACCCCTCTCCCTCTCCTCATGTCTCAGGGCCTTACTGGTGATTCTGAGCCCTCTCCCTCTCCTCCTCATGACTCGGGGCCTTCCTGCTGATTCTAAACCCTCTCCCTCTCCTCCTCATATCTCAGGGCCTTCCTGCTGATTCTAAACCCTCTCCCTCTCCTCCTCCTGTTGCGATGCCTTACCGGTGATTGTAACCCCTCCCCCTCTCCTCCTCATGTCTCGTGCCTTACTGGTGATTCTAACCCCTCGCCCACCCCTCCTCATGTCTCACTGTCTTCCTGCTGATTCTAAGCCCTCTCCGTCTCCTCGTCATGTCTCAGGGCCTTCCTGGTGATTCTAAGCCCTCTCCCTCTCCTCCTCATGTCTCAGGGCCTTCCTGGTGATTCTAAACCCTCTCCCTCTCCTCCTCATGTCTCAGGGCCTTCCAGGTGATTCTAAGCCCTCTCCCTCTCCTCCTCGTGTCTTGGGGCCTTCCTGGTGATTCTAAGCCCTCTCCATCTCCTCCTCGTGTCTCGGGGCCTTCCTGGTGATTCTAACCTCTCCTCTTCATGTCTCACCATCTTCCTGCTGATTCTAAGCCCTCCCCCTCTCCTCCTCATGTCTCGTGCCTTCCTGGTGATTCCAACCCCTCCACCTCTCCTTCTCATGTCTCACTGTCTTCCAGCTGATTCTAAGCCCTCTCCCTCTCCTCCTCATGTCTCAGGACCTTCCCCTCCCCCTCTCCTCCTCATGTCTCAGGGCCTTCCTGGTGATTCCCAGCCCTCTCCCTCTCCTCCTCATGTGTCGCTGTCTTCCTGGTGATTTTAACCCCTCTCCCTCTCCTCCTCATGTCTCACTGTATTCCTGGTGATTCTAACCCCTCCCCCTCTCCTCCTCATGTCTTGGTGCCTTCCTGTTGATTCTAATCCCTCTCCATCTCCTCCTCATGTCTCGGTGCCTTGCTGGTGATTCTAAGCCCTCTCCCTCTCCTCCTCATGCCTCAGGGCCTTCCCCTCCCCCTCTGCTCCTCATGTCTCAGGGACTTCCTGGTGATTCCCAGCCCTCTCGCTCTCCTCCTCATGTCTCGCTGTCTTCCTGGTGATTTTAACCCCACTCCCTCTCCTCCCTCACTGTCTTCCTGCTGATTCTAACCCCTCCCCCTCTCCTCCTCATGTCTCTGGGCCTTGCTGGTGATTCTAACCCCTCCCCCTCTCCTTCTCATGTCTCACTGTCTTCCTGGTGATTCGAAGCCCTCTCCCTCTCCTCCTCATGTGTCGGGGCCTTGCTGGTGATTCTAAGCCCTCCCCCTCTCCTGCTCATGTCTCAGGGCTTTCCTGGTGATTCTAACCCCTCTCCCTCTTCTCCTCATGTCTCACTCTCTTCCAGCTGATTCTAAGCCCTCTCCCTCTCCTCCTCGTGTCTCGGTGCCTTGCTGGTGATTCTAACCCCTCCCCCTCTCCTTCGCATGTCTCAGGACCTTCCCCTCCCCCTCTCCTCCTCATGTCTCAGGGCCTTCCTGGTGATTCCCAGCCCTCTCCCTCTCCTCCTCATGTCTCGCTGTCTTCCTGGTGATTTTAACCCCTCTCCCTCTCCTCCTCATGTCTCACTGTATTCCTGGTGATTCTAACCCCTCCCCCTCTCCTCCTCATGTCTCTGGGCCTTGCTGGTGATTCTAACCCCTCCCCCTCTCCTTCTCATGTCTAACTGTCTTCCTGGTGATTCTAAACCCTCTCCCTCTCCTCCTCATTTCTCACTGTCTTCCTGGTGATTCGAACCCATCTCCCTCTCCTCCTCATGTCTCGGTGCCTTCCTGTTGATTCTAATCCCTCTCCATCTCCTCCTCATGTCTCGGTGCCTTGCTGGTGATTCTAAGCCCTCTCCCTCTCCTCCTCATGCCTCAGGGCCTTCCCCTCCCCCTCTCCTCCTCATGTCTCAGGGCCTTCATGGTGATTCCCAGCCCTCTCCCTCTCCTCCTCATGTCTCGCTGTCTTCCTGGTGATTTTAAGCCCACTCCCTCTCCTCCCTCACTGTCTTCCTGCTGATTCTAACCCCTCCCCCTCTCCTCCACATGTCTCTGGGCCTTGCTGGTGATTCTAACCCCTCCCCCTCTCCTTCTCATGTCTCACTGTCTTCCTGGTGATTCTAACCCCTCCCCCTCTCCTCCTCATGTCTCTGGGCCTTGCTGGTGATTCTAACCCCTCCCCCTCTCCTTCTCATGTCTAACTGTCTTCCTGGTGATTCTAAACCCTCTCCCTCTCCTCCTCATTTTTCACTGTCTTCCTGGTGATTCGAACCCATCTCCCTCTCCTCCTCATGTCTCAGGGCCTTCCTGGTGATTCCCAGCCCTCTCCCTCTCCTCCTCATGTCTCGCTGTCTTCCTGGTGATTTTAAGCCCACTCCCTCTCCTCCCTCACTGTCTTCCTGCTGATTCTAACCCCTCCCCCTCTCCTCCACATGTCTCTGGGCCTTGCTGGTGATTCCAACCCCTCCACCTCTCCTCCACATGTCTCACTGTCTTCCAGCTGATTCTAAGCCCTCTCCCTCTCCTCCTCATGTATCAGGGCCTTACTGGTGATTCTAAGCCCTCTCCCTCTGCTCCTCATGTCTTGGGGCCTTCCTGCTGATTCTAAGCCCTCTCCGTCTCCTCGTCATGTCTCAGGGCCTTCCTGGTGATTCTAAGCCCTCTCCCTCTCCTCCTCGTGTCTTGGGGCCTTCCTGGTGATTCTAAGCCCTCTCCATCTCCTCCTTGTGTCTCGGGGCCTTCCTGGTGATTCTAACCTCTCCTCTTCATGTCTCAACATCTTCCTGCTGATTCTAAGCCCTCCCCCTCTCCTCCTCATGTCTCACTGTCTTCCTGCTGATTCTAAGCCCTCTCCTTCTCCTCCTCATGTCTCACTTTCTTCCTGCTGATTCTAAGCCCTCTCCCTCTCCTGCTCATGTCTCACTGTCTTCCTGCTGATTCGAAGCCCTCTCCCTCTCCTGCTCATGTCTCACTGTCTTCCTGGTGATTCGAAGCCCTCTCCCTCTCCTGGTCATGTCTCACTGTCTTCCTGGTGATTGTAACCCCACCCCCTCTCCTCCTCATGTCTCGCTGTCTTCCTGGTGATTCGAAGCCCTCTCCCTCTCCTCCTCATGTGTCGGGGCCTTCCTGGTGATTCTAAGCCCTCCCCCTCTCCTCCTCATGTCTCGGTGCCTTGCTGGCTATTCTAACCCCTCCCCCTCTCCTCCTCATGTCTCAGGGCCTTCCTGGTGATCCTAAGCCCTCCCCCTCTCCTGCTCATGTCTCAGGGCTTTCCTGGTGATTCTAACCCCTCTCCCTCTCCTCCTCATGTCTCACTCTCTTCCAGCTGATTCTAAGCCCTCTCCCTCTCCTCCTCGTGTCTCGGTGCCTTGCTGGTGATTCTAACCCCTCTCCCTCTCCTCCTCATGTCTCAGGACCTTCCCCTCCCCCTCTCCTCCTCATGTCTCAGGGCCTTCCTGGTGATTCCCAGCCCTCTCCCTCTCCTCCTCATGTCTCGCTGTCTTCCTGGTGATTTTAACCCCTCTCCCTCTCCTCCTCATGTCTCAGGGCCTTCCTGCTTATTCTAACCCCTCTCCCTCTCCTCATGTCTCAGGGCCTTATTGGTGATTCTAAGCCCTCTCCCTCACCTCCTAATGTCTCGGGGCCTTCCTTGTGATTCTAAGCCCTCTCCCTCTCCTCCTGTTGCGGTGCCTTACTGGTGATTCTAACCCCTCCCCCTCTCCTCCTCGTGTCTCGTGCCTTACTGGTGATTCTAACCCCTCGCCCTCTCCTCCTCATGTCTCACTGTCTTCCTGCTGATTCTAAGCCCTCTCCGTCTCCTCGTCATGTCTCAGGGCCTTCCTGGTGATTCTAAGCCCTCTCCCTCTCCTCCTCATGTCTCAGGGCCTTCCTGGTGATTCTAAACCCTCTCCCTCTCCTCCTCATGTCTCGGGGCCTTCCAGGTGATTCTAAGCCCTCTCCCTCTCCTCCTCGTCTCTTGGGGCCTTCCTGGTGATTCTAAGCCCTCTCCATCTCCTCCTCGTGTCTCGGGGCCTTCCTGGTGATTCTAACCTCTCCTCTTCATGTCTCACCAAATTCCTGCTTATTCTAAGCCTTCCCCCTCTCCTCCTCATGTCTCACTGTCTTCCTGCTGATTCTAAGCCCTCTCCCACTCCTTCTCATGTCTTGCTGCCTTGCTGGTGATTCTAACCCCTCCCCCTCTCCTCCTCATGTGTCGGGGCCTTCCTGGTGATTCTAAGCCCTCCCCCTCTCCTCCTCATGTCTCGGTGCCTTGCTGGTGATTCTAACCCCTCCCCCTCTCCTCCTCATGTCTCAGGGCCTTCCTGGTGATCCTAAGCCCTCCCCCTCTCCTGCTCATGTCTCAGGGCTTTCCTGGTGATTCTAACCCCTCTCCCTCTCCTCCTCATGTCTCACTCTCTTCCAGCTGATTCTAAGCCCTCTCCCTCTCCTCCTCGTGTCTCGGTGCCTTGCTGGTGATTCTAAGCCCTCTCCCTCTCCTACTGATGTCTCAGGACCTTCCCCTCCCCCTCTCCTCCTCATGTTTCAGGGCCTTC
Organism: Lampris megalopsis; assembly: GCA_022114975.2. Lineage (NCBI taxonomy): Eukaryota > Metazoa > Chordata > Actinopteri > Lampriformes > Lampridae > Lampris > Lampris megalopsis. The sequence continues at coordinate 3,434,118 of JAJHIY020000936.1, forward strand.
CTGGTGATTCCCAGCCCTCTCCCTCTCCTCCTCATGTCTCGCTGTCTTCCTGGTGATTTTAACCCCTCTCCCTCTCCTCCTCATGTCTCAGGGCCTTCCTGCTTATTCTAACCCCTCTCCCTCTCCTCATGTCTCAGGGCCTTATTGGTGATTCTAAGCCCTCTCCCTCACCTCCTAATGTCTCGGGGCCTTCCTTGTGATTCTAACCCCTCTCCCTCTCCTCCTGTTGCGGTGCCTTACTGGTGATTCTAACCCCTCCCCCTCTCCTCCTCGTGTCTCGTGCCTTACTGGTGATTCTAACCCCTCGCCCTCTCCTCCTCATGTCTCACTGTCTTCCTGCTGATTCTAAGCCCTCTCCGTCTCCTCGTCATGTCTCAGGGCCTTCCTGGTGATTCTAAGCCCTCTCCCTCTCCTCCTCATGTCTCAGGGCCTTCCTGGTGATTCTAAACCCTCTCCCTCTCCTCCTCATGTCTCGGGGCCTTCCAGGTGATTCTAAGCCCTCTCCCTCTCCTCCTCGTCTCTTGGGGCCTTCCTGGTGATTCTAAGCCCTCTCCATCTCCTCCTCGTGTCTCGGGGCCTTCCTGGTGATTCTAACCTCTCCTCTTCATGTCTCACCAAATTCCTGCTGATTCTAAGCCTTCCCCCTCTCCTCCTCATGTCTCACTGTCTTCCTGCTGATTCTAAGCCCTCTCCCACTCCTTCTCATGTCTTGGTGCCTTGCTGGTGATTCTAACCCCTCCCCCTCTCCTCTTCATGTCTCGCTGTCTTCCTGGTGATTCGAAGCCCTCTCCCTCTCCTCCTCATGTGTCGGGGCCTTCCTGGTGATTCTAAGCCCTCCCCCTCTCCTCCTCATGTCTCGGTGCCTTGCTGGTGATTCTAACCCCTCCCCCTCTCCTCCTCATGTCTCAGGGCCTTCCTGGTGATCCTAAGCCCTCCCCCTCTCCTGCTCATGTCTCAGGGCTTTCCTGGTGATTCTAACCCCTCTCCCTCTCCTCCTCATGTCTCACTCTCTTCCAGCTGATTCTAAGCCCTCTCCCTCTCCTCCTCGTGTCTCGGTGCCTTGCTGGTGATTCTAAGCCCTCTCCCTCTCCTCCTCATGTCTCAGGACCTTCCCCTCCCCCTCTCCTCCTCATGTCTCAGGGCCTTCCTGGTGATTCCCAGCCCTCTCCCTCTCCTCCTCATGTCTCGCTGTCTTCCTGGTGATTTTAACCCCTCTCCCTCTCCTCCTCATGTCTCAGGGCCTTCCTGCTTATTCTAACCCCTCTCCCTCTCCTCATGTCTCAGGGCCTTATTGGTGATTCTAAGCCCTCTCCCTCACCTCCTAATGTCTCGGGGCCTTCCTTGTGATTCTAACCCCTCTCCCTCTCCTCCTGTTGCGGTGCCTTACTGGTGATTCTAACCCCTCCCCCTCTCCTCCTCGTGTCTCGTGCCTTACTGGTGATTCTAACCCCTCGCCCTCTCCTCCTCATGTCTCACTGTCTTCCTGCTGATTCTAAGCCCTCTCCGTCTCCTCGTCATGTCTCAGGGCCTTCCTGGTGATTCTAAGCCCTCTCCCTCTCCTCCTCATGTCTCAGGGCCTTCCTGGTGATTCTAAACCCTCTCCCTCTCCTCCTCATGTCTCGGGGCCTTCCAGGTGATTCTAAGCCCTCTCCCTCTCCTCCTCGTCTCTTGGGGCCTTCCTGGTGATTCTAAGCCCTCTCCATCTCCTCCTCGTGTCTCGGGGCCTTCCTGGTGATTCTAACCTCTCCTCTTCATGTCTCACCAAATTCCTGCTGATTCTAAGCCTTCCCCCTCTCCTCCTCATGTCTCACTGTCTTCCTGCTGATTATAAGCCCTCTCCTTCTCCTCCTCATGTCTCACTTTCTTCCTGCTGATTCTAAGCCCTCTCCCTCTCCTGCTCATGTCTCACTGTCTTCCTGCTGATTCGAAGCCCTCTCCCTCTCCTGCTCATGTCTCACTGTCTTCCTGGTGATTCGAAGCCCTCTCCCTCTCCTGCTCATGTCTCACTGTCTTCCTGGTGATTGTAACCCCACCCCCTCTCCTCCTCATGTCTCGCTGTCTTCCTGGTGATTCGAAGCCCTCTCCCTCTCCTCCTCATGTGTCGGGGCCTTGCTGGTGATTCTAAGCCCTCCCCCTCTCCTGCTCATGTCTCAGGTCTTTCCTGGTGATTCTAACCCCTCTCCCTCTCCTCCTCATGTCTCACTCTCTTCCAGCTGATTCTAAGCCCTCTCCCTCTCCTCCTCGTGTCTCGGTGCCTTGCTGGTGATTCTAAGCTCTCTCCCTCTCCTCCTCATTTCTCAGGACCTTCCCCTCCCCCTCTCCTCCTCATGTCTCAGGGCCTTCCTGGTGATTCTAACCCCTCTCCCTCTCCTCCTCATGTCTCGCTGTCTTCCTGGTGATTTTAACCCCTCTCCCTCTCCTCCTCATGTCTCACTGTATTCCTGGTGATTCTAACCCCTCCCCCTCTCCTCCTCATGTCTCTGGGCCTTGCTGGTGATTCTAACCCCTCCCCCTCTCCTTCTCATGTCTAACTGTCTTCCTGGTGATTCTAAACCCTCTCCCTCTCCTCCTCATTTCTCACTGTCTTCCTGGTGATTCGAACCCCTCTCCCTCTCCTCCTCATGTCTCGGTGCCTTCCTGTTGATTCTAATCCCTCTCCATCTCCTCCTCATGTCTCGGTGCCTTGCTGATGATTCTAAGCCCTCTCCCTCTCCTCCTCATGCCTCAGGGCCTTCCCCTCCCCCTCTCCTCCTCATGTCTCAGGGCCTTCCTGGTGATTCCCAGCCCTCTCCCTCTCCTCCTCATGTCTCGCTGTCTTCCTGGTGATTTTAACCCCACTCCCTCACCTCCCTCACTGTCTTCCTGCTGATTCTAACCCCTCCCCGTCTCCTCCACATGTCTCTGGGCCTTGCTGGTGATTCTAACCCCTCCCCCTCTACTTCTCATGTCTCACTGTCTTCCTGGTGATTCTAATCCCTCTACCTCTCCTCCTCGTGCCCCGTGCCTTCCTGGTGATTCCAACCCCTCCACCTCTCCTCCACATGTCTCACTGTCTTCCAGCTGATTCTAAGCCCTCTCCCTCTCCTCCTCATGTATCAGGGCCTTCCTGGTGATTCTAAGCCCTCTCCCTCTGCTCCTCATGTCTTGGGGCCTTCCTGGTGATTCTAAGCCCTGTCCCTCTCCTCCTCGTGTCTCGGGGCCTTCCTGGTGATTCTAAGCCCTCTCCCTCTCCTCCTCCTGTCGCGGTGCCTTGCTGGTGATTCTAACCCCTCCCCCTCTCCTCCTCATGTCTCGTGCCTTACTGGTGATTCTCACCCCTCCCCCTCTCCTCCTCATGTCTCACTGTCTTCCTGCTGATTCTAAGCCCTCTTCCTCTCTTCCTCATGTCTCAGGGCCTTACTGGTGATTCTAAGCCTTCTCCCTCACCTCCTAATGTCTCAGGGCCTTCCCGGTGATTCCCAGCCCTCTCCCTCTCCTCCTCATGTCTCGCTGTCTTCCTGGTGATTTTAACCCCACTCCCTCTCCTCCCTCACTGTCTTCCTGCTTATTCTAAGCCCTTTCCCTCTCCTTCTCATGTCTCACTGTCTTCCTGGTGATTCTAAGCCCTCTCCCTCTCCTCCTCCTGTCGCGGTGCCTTGCTGGTGATTCTAACCCCTCCCCTTCTCCTCCTCATGTCTCGTGCCTTACTGGTGATTCTAACCCCTCTCCCTCTCCTCCTCATGTCTCAGGGCCTTCCTGCTTATTCTAACACCTCTCCCTCTCCTCGTCATGTCTCGGTGCCTTATTGGTGATTGTAAGCCCTCTCCCTCTCCTCCTCATGTCTCAGGGCCTTCCTGCTTATTCTAACCCCACTCCCTCTCCTCATGTCTCAGGGCCTTACTGGTGATTCTAAGCCCTCTCCCTCACCTCCTCATTTCTCAGGGCCTTACTGGTGATTCTAAGCCCTCTCCCTCACCTCCTCATGTCTCAGGGCCTTACTGGTGATTCTAACCCCTCTCCCTCTCCTCATGTCTCAGGGCCTTACTGGTGATTCTAACCCCTCTCCCTCTCCTCATGTCTCAGGGCCTTACTGGTGATTCTGAGCCCTCTCCCTCTGCTCCTCATGACTCGGGGCCTTCCTGCTAATTCTAAACCCTCTCCCTCTCCTCCTCATATCTCAGGGCCTTCCTGCTGATTCTAAACCCTCTCCCTCACCTCCTAATGTCTCGGGGCCTTCCTGGTGATTCTAAGCCCTCTCCATCTCCTCCTCGTGTCTCGGGGCCTTCCTGGTGATTCTAAGTCCTCTCCCTCTCCTCCTCCTGTTGCGATGCCTTACCGGTGATTGTAACCCCTCCCCCTCTCCTCCTCATGTCTCGTGCCTTACTGGTGATTCTAACCCCTCGCCCACTCCTCCTCATGTCTCACTGTCTTCCTGCTGATTCTAAGCACTCTCCGTCTCCTCGTCATGTCTCAGGGCCTTCCTGGTGATTCTAAGCCCTCTCCCTCTCCTCCTCATGTCTCAGGGCCTTCCTGGTGATTCTAACCCCTCCCCCTCTCCTCCTCGTGTCTCGTGCCTTACTGGTGATTCTAACCCCTCGCCCTCTCCTCCTCATGTCTCACTGTCTTCCTGCTGATTCTAAGCCCTCTCCGTCTCCTCGTCATGTCTCAGGGCCTTCCTGGTGATTCTAAGCCCTCTCCCTCTCCTCCTCATGTCTCAGGGCCTTCCTGGTGATTCTAAACCCTCTCCCTCTCCTCCTCATGTCTCGGGGCCTTCCAGGTGATTCTAAGCCCTCTCCCTCTCCTCCTCGTCTCTTGGGGCCTTCCTGGTGATTCTAAGCCCTCTCCATCTCCTCCTCGTGTCTCGGGGCCTTCCTGGTGATTCTAACCTCTCCTCTTCATGTCTCACCAAATTCCTGCTGATTCTAAGCCTTCCCCCTCTCCTCCTCATGTCTCACTGTCTTCCTGCTGATTATAAGCCCTCTCCTTCTCCTCCTCATGTCTCACTTTCTTCCTGCTGATTCTAAGCCCTCTCCCTCTCCTGCTCATGTCTCACTGTCTTCCTGCTGATTCGAAGCCCTCTCCCTCTCCTGCTCATGTCTCACTGTCTTCCTGGTGATTCGAAGCCCTCTCCCTCTCCTGCTCATGTCTCACTGTCTTCCTGGTGATTGTAACCCCACCCCCTCTCCTCCTCATGTCTCGCTGTCTTCCTGGTGATTCGAAGCCCTCTCCCTCTCCTCCTCATGTGTCGGGGCCTTGCTGGTGATTCTAAGCCCTCCCCCTCTCCTGCTCATGTCTCAGGTCTTTCCTGGTGATTCTAACCCCTCTCCCTCTCCTCCTCATGTCTCACTCTCTTCCAGCTGATTCTAAGCCCTCTCCCTCTCCTCCTCGTGTCTCGGTGCCTTGCTGGTGATTCTAAGCTCTCTCCCTCTCCTCCTCATTTCTCAGGACCTTCCCCTCCCCCTCTCCTCCTCATGTCTCAGGGCCTTCCTGGTGATTCTAACCCCTCTCCCTCTCCTCCTCATGTCTCGCTGTCTTCCTGGTGATTTTAACCCCTCTCCCTCTCCTCCTCATGTCTCACTGTATTCCTGGTGATTCTAACCCCTCCCCCTCTCCTCCTCATGTCTCTGGGCCTTGCTGGTGATTCTAACCCCTCCCCCTCTCCTTCTCATGTCTAACTGTCTTCCTGGTGATTCTAAACCCTCTCCCTCTCCTCCTCATTTCTCACTGTCTTCCTGGTGATTCGAACCCCTCTCCCTCTCCTCCTCATGTCTCGGTGCCTTCCTGTTGATTCTAATCCCTCTCCATCTCCTCCTCATGTCTCGGTGCCTTGCTGATGATTCTAAGCCCTCTCCCTCTCCTCCTCATGCCTCAGGGCCTTCCCCTCCCCCTCTCCTCCTCATGTCTCAGGGCCTTCCTGGTGATTCCCAGCCCTCTCCCTCTCCTCCTCATGTCTCGCTGTCTTCCTGGTGATTTTAACCCCACTCCCTCACCTCCCTCACTGTCTTCCTGCTGATTCTAACCCCTCCCCGTCTCCTCCACATGTCTCTGGGCCTTGCTGGTGATTCTAACCCCTCCCCCTCTACTTCTCATGTCTCACTGTCTTCCTGGTGATTCTAATCCCTCTACCTCTCCTCCTCGTGCCCCGTGCCTTCCTGGTGATTCCAACCCCTCCACCTCTCCTCCACATGTCTCACTGTCTTCCAGCTGATTCTAAGCCCTCTCCCTCTCCTCCTCATGTATCAGGGCCTTCCTGGTGATTCTAAGCCCTCTCCCTCTGCTCCTCATGTCTTGGGGCCTTCCTGGTGATTCTAAGCCCTGTCCCTCTCCTCCTCGTGTCTCGGGGCCTTCCTGGTGATTCTAAGCCCTCTCCCTCTCCTCCTCCTGTCGCGGTGCCTTGCTGGTGATTCTAACCCCTCCCCCTCTCCTCCTCATGTCTCGTGCCTTACTGGTGATTCTCACCCCTCCCCCTCTCCTCCTCATGTCTCACTGTCTTCCTGCTGATTCTAAGCCCTCTTCCTCTCTTCCTCATGTCTCAGGGCCTTACTGGTGATTCTAAGCCTTCTCCCTCACCTCCTAATGTCTCAGGGCCTTCCCGGTGATTCCCAGCCCTCTCCCTCTCCTCCTCATGTCTCGCTGTCTTCCTGGTGATTTTAACCCCACTCCCTCTCCTCCCTCACTGTCTTCCTGCTTATTCTAAGCCCTTTCCCTCTCCTTCTCATGTCTCACTGTCTTCCTGGTGATTCTAAGCCCTCTCCCTCTCCTCCTCCTGTCGCGGTGCCTTGCTGGTGATTCTAACCCCTCCCCTTCTCCTCCTCATGTCTCGTGCCTTACTGGTGATTCTAACCCCTCTCCCTCTCCTCCTCATGTCTCAGGGCCTTCCTGCTTATTCTAACACCTCTCCCTCTCCTCGTCATGTCTCGGTGCCTTATTGGTGATTGTAAGCCCTCTCCCTCTCCTCCTCATGTCTCAGGGCCTTCCTGCTTATTCTAACCCCACTCCCTCTCCTCATGTCTCAGGGCCTTACTGGTGATTCTAAGCCCTCTCCCTCACCTCCTCATTTCTCAGGGCCTTACTGGTGATTCTAAGCCCTCTCCCTCACCTCCTCATGTCTCAGGGCCTTACTGGTGATTCTAACCCCTCTCCCTCTCCTCATGTCTCAGGGCCTTACTGGTGATTCTAACCCCTCTCCCTCTCCTCATGTCTCAGGGCCTTACTGGTGATTCTGAGCCCTCTCCCTCTGCTCCTCATGACTCGGGGCCTTCCTGCTAATTCTAAACCCTCTCCCTCTCCTCCTCATATCTCAGGGCCTTCCTGCTGATTCTAAACCCTCTCCCTCACCTCCTAATGTCTCGGGGCCTTCCTGGTGATTCTAAGCCCTCTCCATCTCCTCCTCGTGTCTCGGGGCCTTCCTGGTGATTCTAAGTCCTCTCCCTCTCCTCCTCCTGTTGCGATGCCTTACCGGTGATTGTAACCCCTCCCCCTCTCCTCCTCATGTCTCGTGCCTTACTGGTGATTCTAACCCCTCGCCCACTCCTCCTCATGTCTCACTGTCTTCCTGCTGATTCTAAGCACTCTCCGTCTCCTCGTCATGTCTCAGGGCCTTCGTGGTGATTCTAAGCCCTCTCCCTCTCCTCCTCATGTCTCAGGGCCTTCCTGGTGATTCTAACCCCTCCCCCTCTCCTCCTCGTGTCTCGTGCCTTACTGGTGATTCTAACCCCTCGCCCTCTCCTCCTCATGTCTCACTGTCTTCCTGCTGATTCTAAGCCCTCTCCTTCTCCTCGTCATTTCTCAGGGCCTTCCTGGTGATTCTAACCCCTCTCCCTCTCCTCCTCATGTCTCAGGGCCTTCCTGGTGATTCTAAACCCTCTCCCTCTCCTCCTCATGTGTCGGGGCCTTCCAGGTGATTCTAAGCCCTCTCCCTCTCCTCCTCGTGTCTTGGGGCCTTCCTGGTGATTCTAAGCCCTCTCCATCTCCTCCTCGTGTCTCGGGGCCTTCCTAGTGATTCTAACCTCTCCTCTTCATGTCTCACCATCTTCCTGCTGATTCTAAGCCCTCCCCCTCTCCTCCTCATGTCTCGTGCCTTCCTGGTGATTCCAACCCCTCCACCTCTCCTCCTCATGTCTCACTGTCTTCCAGCTGATTCTAAGCCCTCTCCCTCTCCTCCTCATGTCTCACTGTTTTCCTGGTGATTCTAACCCCTCCCCCTCTCCTTTTCATGTCTCTGGGCCTTGCTGGTGATTCTAACCCCTCCCCCTCTCCTTCTCATGTCTCACTGTCTTCCTGGTGATTCTAAACCCTCTCCCTCTCCTCCTCATTTCTCACTGTCTTCCTGGTGATTCGAACCCCTCTCCCTCTCCTCCTCATGTCTCGGTGCCTTCCTGTTGATTCTAATCCCTCTCCATCTCCTCCTCATGTCTCGGTGCCTTGCTGTTGATTCTAAGCCCTCTCCCTCTCCTCCTCATGCCTCAGGGCCTTCCCCTCCCCCTCTCCTCCTCATGTCTCAGGGCTTTCCTGGTGATTCTAACCCCTCTCCCTCTCCTCCTCATGTCTCACTCTCTTCCAACTGATTCTAAGCCCTCTCCCTCTCCTCCTCGTGTCTCGGTGCCTTGCTGGTGATTCTAAGCCCTCTCCCTCTCCTCCCCATGTCTCAGGACCTTCCCCTCCCCCTCTCCTCCTCATGTCTCAGGGCCTTCCTGGTGATTCCCAGCCCTCTCCCTCTCCTCCTCATGTGTCGCTGTCTTCCTGGTGATTTTAACCCCTCTCCCTCTCCTCCTCATGTCTCACTGTATTCCTGGTGATTCTAACCCCTCCCGCTCTCCTCCTCATGTCTCGGTGCCTTCCTGTTGATTCTAATCCCTCTCCATCTCCTCCTCATGTCTTGGTGCCTTGCTGGTGATTCTAAGCCCTCTCCCTCTCCTCCTCATGTCTCGGTGCCTTCCCCTCCCCCTCTCCTCCTCATGTCTCAGGGACTTCCTGGTGATTCCCAGCCCTCTCGCTCTCCTCCTCATGTCTCGCTGTCTTCCTGGTGATTTTAACCCCACTCCCTCTCCTCCCTCACTGTCTTCCTGCTGATTCTAACCCCTCCCCCTCTCCTCCTCATGTCTCTGGGCCTTGCTGGTGATTCTAACCCCTCCCCCCCTCCTTCTCATGTCTCACTGTCTTCCTGGTGACTCTAACCCCTCTACCTCTCCTCCTCGTGTCTCGTGCCTTCCTGGTGATTCCAACCCCTCCACCTCTCCTCCTCATGTCTCACTGTCTTCCAGCTGATTCTAAGCCCTCTCCCTCTCCTCCTCATGTATCAGGGCCTTCCTGGTGATTCTAAGCCCTCTCCCTCTGCTCCTCATGTCTTGGGGCCTTCCTGGTGATTCTAAGCCCTGTCCCTCTCCTCCTCGTGTCTCAGGGCCTTCCTGGTGATTCTAAGCCCTCTCCCTCTCCTCCACCTGTCGCGGTGCCTTGCTGGTGATTCTAACCCCTCCCCCTCTCCTCCTCATGTCTCGTGCCTTACTGGTGATTCTAACCCCTCCCCCTCTCCTCCTCATGTCTCACTGTCTTCCTGCTGATTCTAAGCTCTCTTCCTCTCTTCCTCATGTCTCAGGGCCTTACTGGTGATTCTAAGCCTTCTCCCTCACCTCCTAATGTCTCACGGCCTTCCTGGTGATTCCCAGCCCTCTCCCTCTCCTCCTCATGTCTCGCTGTCTTCCTGGTGATTTTAACCCCACTCCCTCTCCTCCCTCACTGTCTTCCTGCTTATTCTAAGCCCTTTCCCTCTCCTTCTCATGTCTCACTGTCTTCCTGGTGATTCTAACCCCTCTCCCTCTCCTCCTCATGTCTCAGGACCTTCCTGCTTATTCTAACACCTCTCCCTCTCCTCGTCATGTCTCGGTGCCTTATTGGTGATTGTAAGCCCTCTCCCTCTCCTCCTCGTGTCTCAGGGCCTTCCTGCTTATTCTAACCCCACTCCCTCTCCTCATGTCTCAGGGCCTTACTGGTGATTCTAAGCCCTCTCCCTCACCTCCTCATGTCTCAGGGCCTTACTGGTGATTCTAACCCCTCTCCCTCTCCTCATGTCTCGTGCCTTCCTGGTGATTCTAAGCCCTCTCCCTCTCCTCCTCGTGTCTTGGGGCCTTCCTGGTGATTCTAAGCCCTCTCCCTCTCCTCCTCGTGTCTCGGGGCCTTCCTGGTGATTCTAACCGCTCCTCTTCATGTCTCACCATCTTCCTGCGGATTCTAAGCCCCCCCCCTCTCCTCCTCATGTCTCGGTGCCTTGCTGGTGATTCTAAGCCCTCTCACTCTCCTCCTCATGTCTCACTGTATTCATGGTGATTCTAACCCCTCCCCCTCTCCTTCGCATGTCTCACTGTCTTCCTGATGATTCTAACCCCTCTACCTCTCCTCGTGTCTCGTGCCTTCCTGGTGATTCCAACCCCTCCACCTCTCCTCCTCATGTCTCACTGTCTTCCAGCTGATTCTAAGCCCTCTCCCTCTCCTCCTCATGTCTCACTGTATTCCTGGTGATTCTAACCCCTCCCCCTCTCCTCCTCATGGTTTGGTGCCTTATTGGTGATTGTAAGCCCTCTCCCTCTCCTCCTCATGTATCAGGGCCTTCCTGCTTATTCTAACCCCACTCCCTCTCCTCATGTCTCAGGGCCTTACTGGTGATTCTAAGCCCTCTCCCTCACCTCCTCATTTCTCAGGGCCTTACTGGTGATTCTAAGCCCTCTCCCTCACCTCCTCATGTCTCAGGGCCTTACTGGTGATTCTAAACCCTCTCCCTGTCCTCATGTCTCAGGGCCTTACTGGTGATTCTAAGCCTTCTCCCTCACCTCCTAATGTCTCACGGCCTTCCTGGTGATTCCCAGCCCTCTCCCTCTCCTCCTCATGTCTCGCTGTCTTCCTGGTGATTTTAACCCCACTCCCTCTCCTCCCTCACTGTCTTCCTGCTTATTCTAAGCCCTTTCCCTCTCCTTCTCTTGTCTCACTGTCTTCCTGGTGATTCTAACCCCTCTCCCTCTCCTCCTCATGTCTCAGGACCTTCCTGCTTATTCTAACACCTCTCCCTCTCCTCGTCATGTCTCGGTGCCTTATTGGTGATTGTAAGCCCTCTCCCTCTCCTCCTCGTGTCTCAGGGCCTTCCTGCTTATTCTAACCCCACTCCCTCTCCTCATGTCTCAGGGCCTTACTGGTGATTCTAACCCCTCTCCCTCTCCTCATGTCTCGTGCCTTCCTGGTGATTCTAAGCCTTCTCCCTCTCCTCCTCGTGTCTTGGGGCCTTCCTGGTGATTCTAAGCCCTCTCCCTCTCCTCCTCGTGTCTCGGGGCCTTCCTGGTGATTCTAACCGCTCCTCTTCATGTCTCACCATCTTCCTGCTGATTCTAAGCCCCCCCCCTCTCCTCCTCATGTCTCGGTGCCTTGCTGGTGATTCTAAGCCCTCTCACTCTCCTCCTCATGTCTCACTGTATTCATGGTGATTCTAACCCCTCCCCCTCTCCTTCGCAAGTCTCACTGTCTTCCTGATGATTCTAACCCCTCTACCTCTCCTCGTGTCTCGTGCCTTCCTGGTGATTCCAACCCCTCCACCTCTCCTCCTCATGTCTCACTGTCTTCCAGCTGATTCTAAGCCCTCTCCCTCTCCTCCTCATGTCTCACTGTATTCCTGGTGATTCTAACCCCTCCCCCTCTCCTCCTCATGGTTTGGTGCCTTATTGGTGATTGTAAGCCCCCTCCCTCTCCTCCTCTTGTCTCAGGGCCTTCCTGCTTATTCTAACCCCACTCCCTCTCCTCATGTCTCAGGGCCTTACTGGTGATTCTAAGCCCTCTCCCTCACCTCCTCATTTCTCAGGGCCTTACTGGTGATTCTAAGCCCTCTCCCTCACCTCCTCATGTCTCAGGGCCTTACTGGTGATTCTAACCCCTCTCCCTGTCCTCATGTCTCAGGGCCTTACTGGTGATTCTAACCCCTCTCCCTCTCCTCATGTCTCAGGGCCTTACTGGTGATTCTGAGCCCTCTCCCTCTCCTCCTCATGACTCGGGGCCTTCCTGCTGATTCTAAACCCTCTCCCTCTCCTCCTCATATCTCAGGGCCTTCCTGCTGATTCTAAACCCTCTCCCTCACCTCCTAATGTCTCGGGGCCTTCCTGGTGATTCTAAGCCCTCTCCATCTCCTCCTCGTGTGTCGGGGCCTTCCTGGTGATTCTAAGTCCTCTCCCTCTCCTCCTCCTGTTGCGATGCCTTACCGGTGATTGTAACCCCTCCCCCTCTCCTCCTCATGTCTCGTGCCTTACTGGTGATTCTAACCCCTCGCCCACTCCTCCTCATGTCTCACTGTCTTCCTGCTGATTCTAAGCCCTCTCCGTCTCCTCGTCATGTCTCAGGGCCTTCCTGGTGATTCTAAGCCCTCTCCCTCTCCTCCTCATGTCTCAGGGCCTTCCTGGTGATTCTAACCCCTCCCCCTCTCCTCCTCGTGTCTCGTGCCTTACTGGTGATTCTAACCCCTCGCCCTCTCCTCCTCATTTCTCACTGTCTTCCTGCTGATTCTAAGCCCTCTCCTTCTCCTCGTCATTTCTCAGGGCCTTCCTGGTGATTCTAAGCCCTCTCCCTCTCCTCCTCATGTCTCAGGGCCTTCCTGGTGATTCTAAACCCTCTCCCTCTCCTCCTCATGTGTCGGGGCCTTCCAGGTGATTCTAAGCCATCTCCCTCTCCCCCTCGTGTCTTGGGGCCTTCCTGGTGATTCTAAGCCCTCTCCATCTCCTCCTCGTGTCTCGGGGCCTTCCTGGTGATTCTAACCTCTCCTCTTCATGTCTCACCATCTTCCTGCTGATTCTAAGCCCTCCCCCTCTCCTCCTCATGTCTCGTGCCTTCCTGGTGATTCCAACCCCTCCACCTCTCCTCCTCATGTCTCACTGTCTTCCAGCTGATTCTAAGCCCTCTCCCTCTCCTCCTCATGTCTCACTGTATTCCTGGTGATTCTAACCCCTCCCCCTCTCCTCCTCATGGTTTGGTGCCTTATTGGTGATTGTAAGCCCTCTCCCTCTCCTCCTCATGTCTCAGGGCCTTCCTGCTTATTCTAACCCCACTCCCTCTCCTCATGTCTCAGGGCCTTACTGGTGATTCTAAGCCCTCTCCCTCACCTCCTCATTTCTCAGGGCCTTACTGGTGATTCTAAGCCCTCTCCCTCACCTCCTCATGTCTCAGGGCCTTACTGGTGATTCTAACCCCTCTCCCTGTCCTCATGTCTCAGGGCCTTACTGGTGATTCTAACCCCTCTCCCTCTCCTCATGTCTCAGGGCCTTACTGGTGATTCTGCGCCCTCTCCCTCTCCTCCTCATGACTCGGGGCCTTCCTGCTGATTCTAAACCCTCTCCCTCTCCTCCTCATATCTCAGGGCCTTCCTGCTGATTCTAAACCCTCTCCCTCACCTCCTAATGTCTCGGGGCCTTCCTGGTGATTCTAAGCCCTCTCCATCTCCTCCTCGTGTCTCGGGGCCTTCCTGGTGATTCTAAGTCCTCTCCCTCTCCTCCTCCTGTTGCGATGCCTTACCGGTGATTGTAACCCCTCCCCCTCTCCTCCTCATGTCTCGTGCCTTACTGGTGATTCTAACCCCTCGCCCACTCCTCCTCATGTCTCACTGTCTTCCTGCTGATTCTAAGCCCTCTCCGTCTCCTCGTCATGTCTCAGAGCCTTCCTGGTGATTCTAAGCCCTCTCCCTCTCCTCCTCATGTCTCAGGGCCTTCCTGGTGATTCTAACCCCTCCCCCTCTCCTCCTCGTGTCTCGTGCCTTACTGGTGATTCTAACCCCTCGCCCTCTCCTCCTCATGTCTCACTGTCTTCCTGCTGATTCTAAGCCCTCTCCTTCTCCTCGTCATTTCTCAGGGCCTTCCTGGTGATTCTAAGCCCTCTCCCTCTCCTCCTCATGTCTCAGGGCCTTCCTGGTGATTCTAAACCCTCTCCCTCTCCTCCTCATGTGTCGGGGCCTTCCAGGTGATTCTAAGCCCTCTCCCTCTCCTCCTCGTGTCTTGGGGCCTTCCTGGTGATTCTAAGCCCTCTCCATCTCCTCCTCGTGTCTCGGGGCCTTCCTGGTGATTCTAACCTCTCCTCTTCATGTCTCACCATCTTCCTGCTGATTCTAAGCCCTCCCCCTCTCCTCCTCATGTCTCGTGCCTTCCTGGTGATTCCAACCCCTCCACCTCTCCTCCTCATGTCTCACTGTCTTCCAGCTGATTCTAAGCCCTCTCCCTCTCCTCCTCATGTCTCACTGTATTCCTGGTGATTCTAACCCCTCCCCCTCTCCTCCTCATGTCTCTGGGCCTTGCTGGTGATTCTAAGTCCTCTCCCTCTCCTCCTCCTGTTGCGATGCCTTACCGGTGATTGTAACCCCTCCCCCTCTCCTCCTCATGTCTCGTGCCTTACTGGTGATTCTAACCCCTCGCCCACTCCTCCTCATGTCTCACTGTCTTCCTGCTGATTCTAAGCCCTCTCCGTCTCCTCGTCATGTCTCAGAGCCTTCCTGGTGATTCTAAGCCCTCTCCCTCTCCTCCTCATGTCTCAGGGCCTTCCTGGTGATTCTAACCCCTCCCCCTCTCCTCCTCGTGTCTCGTGCCTTACTGGTGATTCTAACCCCTCGCCCTCTCCTCCTCATGTCTCACTGTCTTCCTGCTGATTCTAAGCCCTCTCCTTCTCCTCGTCATTTCTCAGGGCCTTCCTGGTGATTCTAAGCCCTCTCCCTCTCCTCCTCATGTCTCAGGGCCTTCCTGGTGATTCTAAACCCTCTCCCTCTCCTCCTCATGTGTCGGGGCCTTCCAGGTGATTCTAAGCCCTCTCCCTCTCCTCCTCGTGTCTTGGGGCCTTCCTGGTGATTCTAAGCCCTCTCCATCTCCTCCTCGTGTCTCGGGGCCTTCCTGGTGATTCTAACCTCTCTTCTTCATGTCTCACCATCTTCCTGCTGATTCTAAGCCCTCCCCCTCTCCTCCTCATGTCTCGTGCCTTCCTGGTGATTCCAACCCCTCCACCTCTCCTCCTCATGTCTCACTGTCTTCCAGCTGATTCTAAGCCCTCTCCCTCTCCTCCTCATGTCTCACTGTATTCCTGGTGATTCTAACCCCTCCCCCTCTTCTCCTCATGTCTCTGGGCCTTGCTGGTGATTCTAACCCCTCCCCCTCTCCTTCTCATGTCTCACTGTCTTCCTGGTGATTCTAACCCCTCCCCCTCTCCTTCTCATGTCTCACTGTCTTCCTGGTGACTCTAACTCCTCTACCTCTCCTCCTCGTGTCTCGTGCCTTCCTGGTGATTCCAACCCCTCCACCTCTCCTCCTCATGTCTCACTGTCTTCCAGCTGATTCTAAGCCCTCTCCCTCTCCTCCTCATGTATCAGGGCCTTCCTGGTGATTCTAAGCCCTCTCCCTCTGCTCCTCATGTCTCGGGGCCTTCCTGGTGATTCTAATTCCTGTCCCTCTCCTCCTCGTGTCTCAGGGCCTTCCTGGTGATTCTAAGCCCTCTCCCTCTCCTCCTCCTGTCGCGGTGCCTTGCTGGTGATTCTAACCCCTCCCCCTCTCCTCCTCATGTCTCGTGCCTTACTGGTGATTCTAACCCCTCCCCCTCTCCTCCTCATGTCTCACTGTCTTCCTGCTGATTCTAAGCTCTCTTCCTCTCTTCCTCATGTCTCAGGGCCTTACTGGTGATTCTAAGCCTTCTCCCTCACCTCCTAATGTCTCAGGGCCTTCCTGGTGATTCCCAGCCCTCTCCCTCTCCTCCTCATGTCTCGCTGTCTTGCTGGTGATTTTAACCCCACTCCCTCTCCTCCCTCACTGTCTTCCTGCTTATTCTAAGCCCTTTCCCTCTCCTTCTCATGTCTCACTGTCTTCCTGGTGATTCTAACCCCTCTCCCTCTCCACCTCATGTCTCGGTGCCTTATTGGTGATTGTAAGCCCTCTCCCTCTCCTCCTCGTGTCTCAGGGCCTTCCTGCTTATTCTAACCCCACTCCCTCTCCTCATGTCTCAGGGCCTTACTGGTGATTCTAAGCCCTCTCCCTCACCTCCTCATGTCTCAGGGCCTTACTGGTGATTCTAACCCCTCTCCCTCTCCTCATGTCTCAGGGCCTTACTGGTGATTCTAACCCCTCTCCCTCTCCTCATGTCTCGTGCCTTCCTGGTGATTCTAAGCCCTCTCCCTCTCCTCCTCGTGTCTTGGGGCCTTCCTGGTGATTCTAAGCCCTCTCCCTCTCCTCCTCGTGTCTCGGGGCCTTCCTGGTGATTCTAACCGCTCCTCTTCATGTCTCACCATCTTCCTGCTGATTCTAAGCCCCCCCCCTCTCCTCCTCATGTCTCGGTGCCTTGCTGGTGATTCTAAGCCCTCTCACTCTCCTCCTCATGTCTCACTGTATTCATGGTGATTCTAACCCCTCCCCATCTCCTTCGCATGTCTCACTGTCTTCCTGATAATTCTAACCCCTCTACCTCTCCTCGTGTCTCGTGCCTTCCTGGTGATTCCAACCCCTCCACCTCTCCTCCTCATGTCTCACTGTCTTCCAGCTGATTCTAAGCCCTCTCCCTCTCCTCCTCATGTCTCACTGTATTCCTGGTGATTCTAACCCCTCCCCCTCTCCTCCTCATGTCTCGGTGCCTTATTGGTGATTGTAAGCCCTCTCCCTCTCCTCCTCATGTATCAGGGCCTTCCTGCTTATTCTAACCCCACTCCCTCTCCTCATGTCTCAGGGCCTTACTGGTGATTCTAAGCCCTCTCCCTCACCTACTCATTTCTCAGGGCCTTACTGGTGATTCTAAGCCCTCTCCCTCACCTCCTCATGTCTCAGGGCCTTACTGGTGATTCTAACCCCTCTCCCTCTCCTCATGTCTCAGGGCCTTACTGGTGATTCTAGCCCCTCCCCCTCTCCTTCGCATGTCTCACTGTCTTCCTGATGATTCTAACCCCTCTACCTCTCCTCGTGTCTCGTGCCTTCCTGGTGATTCCAACCCCTCCACCTCTCCTCCTCATGTCTCGCTGTCTTCCTGGTGATTTTAACCCCTCTCCCTCTCCTCCTCATGTCTCAGGGCCTTCCTGCTTATTCTAACCCCTCTCCCTCTCCTCATGTCTCAGGGCCTTATTGGTGATTCTAAGCCCTCTCCCTCACCTCCTAATGTCTCGGGGCCTTCCTTGTGATTCTAACCCCTCTCCCTCTCCTCCTGTTGCGGTGCCTTACTGGTGATTCTAACCCCTCCCCCTCTCCTCCTCGTGTCTCGTGCCTTACTGGTGATTCTAACCCCTCCCCCTCTCCTCCTCATGTCTCACTGTCTTCCTGCTGATTCTAAGCTCTCTTCCTCTCTTCCTCATGTCTCAGGGCCTTACTGGTGATTCTAAGCCTTCTCCCTCACCTCCTAATGTCTCAGGGCCTTCCTGGTGATTCCCAGCCCTCTCCCTCTCCTCCTCATGTCTCGCTGTCTTGCTGGTGATTTTAACCCCACTCCCTCTCCTCCCTCACTGTCTTCCTGCTTATTCTAAGCCCTTTCCCTCTCCTTCTCATGTCTCACTGTCTTCCTGGTGATTCTAACCCCTCTCCCTCTCCACCTCATGTCTCAGGACCTTCCTGCTTATTCTAACACCTCTCCCTCTCCTCGTCATGTCTCGGTGCCTTCCTGGTGATTCTAAGCCCTCTCCCTCTCCTCCTCGTGTCTTGGGGCCTTCCTGGTGATTCTAAGCCCTCTCCCTCTCCTCCTCGTGTCTCGGGGCCTTCCTGGTGATTCTAACCGCTCCTCTTCATGTCTCACCATCTTCCTGCTGATTCTAAGCCCCCCCCCTCTCCTCCTCATGTCTCGGTGCCTTGCTGGTGATTCTAAGCCCTCTCACTCTCCTCCTCATGTCTCACTGTATTCATGGTGATTCTAACCCCTCCCCCTCTCCTTCGCATGTCTCACTGTCTTCCTGATGATTCTAACCCCTCTACCTCTCCTCGTGTCTCGTGCCTTCCTGGTGATTCCAACCCCTCCACCTCTCCTCCTCATGTCTCACTGTCTTCCAGCTGATTCTAAGCCCTCTCCCTCTCCTCCTCATGTCTCACTGTATTCCTGGTGATTCTAACCCCTCCCCCTCTCCTCCTCATGTCTCAGGGCCTTCCTGCTTATTCTAACCCCACTCCCTCTCCTCATGTCTCAGGGCCTTACTGGTGATTCTAAGCCCTCTCCCTCACCTCCTCATTTCTCAGGGCCTTACTGGTGATTCTAAGCCCTCTCCCTCACCTCCTCATGTCTCAGGGCCTTACTGGTGATTCTAACCCCTCTCCCTGTCCTCATGTCTCAGGGCCTTACTGGTGATTCTAACCCCTCTCCCTCTCCTCATGTCTCAGGGCCTTACTGGTGATTCTGAGCCCTCTCCCTCTCCTCCTCATGACTCGGGGCCTTCCTGCTGATTCTAAACCCTCTCCCTCTCCTCCTCATATCTCAGGGCCTTCCTGCTGATTCTAAACCCTCTCCCTCACCTCCTAATGTCTCGGGGCCTTCCTGGTGATTATAAGCCCTCTCCATCTCCTCCTCGTGTCTCGGGGCCTTCCTGGTGATTCTAAGTCCTCTCCCTCTCCTCCTCCTGTTGCGATGCCTTACCGGTGATTGTAACCCCTCCCCCTCTCCTCCTCATGTCTCGTGCCTTACTGGTGATTCTAACCCCTCGCCCACTCCTCCTCATGTCTCACTGTCTTCCTGCTGATTCTAAGCCCTCTCCGTCTCCTCGTCATGTCTCAGGGCCTTCCTGGTGATTCTAAGCCCTCTCCCTCTCCTCCTCATGTCTCAGGGCCTTCCTGGTGATTCTAACCCCTCCCCCTCTCCTCCTCGTGTCTCGTGCCTTACTGGTGATTCTAACCCCTCGCCCTCTCCTCCTCATGTCTCACTGTCTTCCTGCTGATTCTAAGCCCTCTCCTTCTCCTCGTCATTTCTCAGGGCCTTCCTGGTGATTCTAAGCCCTCTCCCTCTCCTCCTCATGTCTCAGGGCCTTCCTGGTGATTCTAAACCCTTTCCCTCTCCTCCTCATGTGTCGGGGCCTTCCAGGTGATTCTAAGCCCTCTCCCTCTCCTCCTCGTGTCTTGGGGCCTTCCTGGTGATTCTAAGCCCTCTCCATCTCCTCCTCGTGTCTCGGGGCCTTCCTGGTGATTCTAACCTCTCCTCTTCATGTCTCACCATCTTCCTGCTGATTCTAAGCCCTCCCCCTCTCCTCCTCATGTCTCGTGCCTTCCTGGTGATTCCAACCCCTCCACCTCTCCTCCTCATGTCTCACTGTCTTCCAGCTGATTCTAAGCCCTCTCCCTCTCCTCCTCATGTCTCACTGTATTCCTGGTGATTCTAACCCCTCCCCCTCTCCTCCTCATGTCTCTGGGCCTTGCTGGTGATTCTAACCCCTCCCCCTCTCCTTCTCATGTCTCACTGTCTTCCTGGTGATTCTAACCCCTCCCCCTCTCCTTCTCATGTCTCACTGTCTTCCTGGTGACTCTAACCCCTCTACCTCTCCTCCTCGTGTCTCGTGCCTTCCTGGTGATTCCAACCCCTCCACCTCTCCTCCTCATGTCTCACTGTCTTCCAGCTGATTCTAAGCCCTCTCCCTCTCCTCCTCATGTATCAGGGCCTTCCTGGTGATTCTAAGCCCTCTCCCTCTGCTCCTCATGTCTTGGGGCCTTCCTGGTGATTCTAATTCCTGTCCCTCTCCTCCTCGTGTCTCAGGGCCTTCCTGGTGATTCTAAGCCCTCTCCCTCTCCTCCTCCTGTCGCGGTGCCTTGCTGGTGATTCTAACCCCTCCCCCTCTCCTCCTCATGTCTCGTGCCTTACTGGTGATTCTAACCCCTCCCCCTCTCCTCCTCATGTCTCACTGTCTTCCTGCTGATTCTAAGCTCTCTTCCTCTCTTCCTCATGTCTCAGGGCCTTACTGGTGATTCTAAGCCTTCTCCCTCACCTCCTAATGTCTCAGGGCCTTCCTGGTGATTCCCAGCCCTCTCCCTCTCCTCCTCATGTCTCGCTGTCTTGCTGGTGATTTTAACCCCACTCCCTCTCCTCCCTCACTGTCTTCCTGCTTATTCTAAGCCCTTTCCCTCTCCTTCTCATGTCTCACTGTCTTCCTGGTGATTCTAACCCCTCTCCCTCTCCACCTCATGTCTCGGTGCCTTATTGGTGATTGTAAGCCCTCTCCCTCTCCTCCTCGTGTCTCAGGGCCTTCCTGCTTATTCTAACCCCACTCCCTCTCCTCATGTCTCAGGGCCTTACTGGTGATTCTAAGCCCTCTCCCTCACCTCCTCATGTCTCAGGGCCTTACTGGTGATTCTAACCCCTCTCCCTCTCCTCATGTCTCAGGGCCTTACTGGTGATTCTAACCCCTCTCCCTCTCCTCATGTCTCGTGCCTTCCTGGTGATTCTAAGCCCTCTCCCTCTCCTCCTCGTGTCTTGGGGCCTTCCTGGTGATTCTAAGCCCTCTCCCTCTCCTCCTCGTGTCTCGGGGCCTTCCTGGTGATTCTAACCGCTCCTCTTCATGTCTCACCATCTTCCTGCGGATTCTAAGCCCCCCCCCTCTCCTCCTCATGTCTCGGTGCCTTGCTGGTGATTCTAAGCCCTCTCACTCTCCTCCTCATGTCTCACTGTATTCATGGTGATTCTAACCCCTCCCCCTCTCCTTCGCATGTCTCACTGTCTTCCTGATGATTCTAACCCCTCTACCTCTCCTCGTGTCTCGTGCCTTCCTGGTGATTCCAACCCCTCCACCTCTCCTCCTCATGTCTCACTGTCTTCCAGCTGATTCTAAGCCCTCTCCCTCTCCTCCTCATGTCTCACTGTATTCCTGGTGATTCTAACCCCTCCCCCTCTCCTCCTCATGGTTTGGTGCCTTATTGGTGATTGTAAGCCCTCTCCCTCTCCTCCTCATGTATCAGGGCCTTCCTGCTTATTCTAACCCCACTCCCTCTCCTCATGTCTCAGGGCCTTACTGGTGATTCTAAGCCCTCTCCCTCACCTCCTCATTTCTCAGGGCCTTACTGGTGATTCTAAGCCCTCTCCCTCACCTCCTCATGTCTCAGGGCCTTACTGGTGATTCTAAACCCTCTCCCTGTCCTCATGTCTCAGGGCCTTACTGGTGATTCTAAGCCTTCTCCCTCACCTCCTAATGTCTCACGGCCTTCCTGGTGATTCCCAGCCCTCTCCCTCTCCTCCTCATGTCTCGCTGTCTTCCTGGTGATTTTAACCCCACTCCCTCTCCTCCCTCACTGTCTTCCTGCTTATTCTAAGCCCTTTCCCTCTCCTTCTCTTGTCTCACTGTCTTCCTGGTGATTCTAACCCCTCTCCCTCTCCTCCTCATGTCTCAGGACCTTCCTGCTTATTCTAACACCTCTCCCTCTCCTCGTCATGTCTCGGTGCCTTATTGGTGATTGTAAGCCCTCTCCCTCTCCTCCTCGTGTCTCAGGGCCTTCCTGCTTATTCTAACCCCACTCCCTCTCCTCATGTCTCAGGGCCTTACTGGTGATTCTAAGCCCTCTCCCTCACCTCCTCATGTCTCAGGGCCTTACTGGTGATTCTAACCCCTCTCCCTCTCCTCATGTCTCGTGCCTTCCTGGTGATTCTAAGCCTTCTCCCTCTCCTCCTCGTGTCTTGGGGCCTTCCTGGTGATTCTAAGCCCTCTCCCTCTCCTCCTCGTGTCTCGGGGCCTTCCTGGTGATTCTAACCGCTCCTCTTCATGTCTCACCATCTTCCTGCTGATTCTAAGCCCCCCCCCTCTCCTCCTCATGTCTCGGTGCCTTGCTGGTGATTCTAAGCCCTCTCACTCTCCTCCTCATGTCTCACTGTATTCATGGTGATTCTAACCCCTCCCCCTCTCCTTCGCATGTCTCACTGTCTTCCTGATGATTCTAACCCCTCTACCTCTCCTCGTGTCTCGTGCCTTCCTGGTGATTCCAACCCCTCCACCTCTCCTCCTCATGTCTCACTGTCTTCCAGCTGATTCTAAGCCCTCTCCCTCTCCTCCTCATGTCTCACTGTATTCCTGGTGATTCTAACCCCTCCCCCTCTCCTCCTCATGGTTTGGTGCCTTATTGGTGATTGTAAGCCCCCTCCCTCTCCTCCTCTTGTCTCAGGGCCTTCCTGCTTATTCTAACCCCACTCCCTCTCCTCATGTCTCAGGGCCTTACTGGTGATTCTAAGCCCTCTCCCTCACCTCCTCATTTCTCAGGGCCTTACTGGTGATTCTAAGCCCTCTCCCTCACCTCCTCATGTCTCAGGGCCTTACTGGTGATTCTAACCCCTCTCCCTGTCCTCATGTCTCAGGGCCTTACTGGTGATTCTAACCCCTCTCCCTCTCCTCATGTCTCAGGGCCTTACTGGTGATTCTGAGCCCTCTCCCTCTCCTCCTCATGACTCGGGGCCTTCCTGCTGATTCTAAACCCTCTCCCTCTCCTCCTCATATCTCAGGGCCTTCCTGCTGATTCTAAACCCTCTCCCTCACCTCCTAATGTCTCGGGGCCTTCCTGGTGATTCTAAGCCCTCTCCATCTCCTCCTCGTGTCTCGGGGCCTTCCTGGTGATTCTAAGTCCTCTCCCTCTCCTCCTCCTGTTGCGATGCCTTACCGGTGATTGTAACCCCTCCCCCTCTCCTCCTCATGTCTCGTGCCTTACTGGTGATTCTAACCCCTCGCCCACTCCTCCTCATGTCTCACTGTCTTCCTGCTGATTCTAAGCCCTCTCCGTCTCCTCGTCATGTCTCAGGGCCTTCCTGGTGATTCTAAGCCCTCTCCCTCTCCTCCTCATGTCTCAGGGCCTTCCTGGTGATTCTAACCCCTCCCCCTCTCCTCCTCGTGTCTCGTGCCTTACTGGTGATTCTAACCCCTCGCCCTCTCCTCCTCATGTCTCACTGTCTTCCTGCTGATTCTAAGCCCTCTCCTTCTCCTCGTCATTTCTCAGGGCCTTCCTGGTGATTCTAAGCCCTCTCCCTCTCCTCCTCATGTCTCAGGGCCTTCCTGGTGATTCTAAACCCTCTCCCTCTCCTCCTCATGTGTCGGGGCCTTCCAGGTGATTCTAAGCCCTCTCCCTCTCCTCCTCGTGTCTTGGGGCCTTCCTGGTGATTCTAAGCCCTCTCCATCTCCTCCTCGTGTCTCGGGGCCTTCCTGGTGATTCTAACCTCTCCTCTTCATGTCTCACCATCTTCCTGCTGATTCTAAGCCCTCCCCCTCTCCTCCTCATGTCTCGTGCCTTCCTGGTGATTCCAACCCCTCCACCTCTCCTCCTCATGTCTCACTGTCTTCCAGCTGATTCTAAGCCCTCTCCCTCTCCTCCTCATGTCTCACTGTATTCCTGGTGATTCTAACCCCTCCCCCTCTCCTCCTCATGGTTTGGTGCCTTATTGGTGATTGTAAGCCCTCTCCCTCTCCTCCTCATGTCTCAGGGCCTTCCTGCTTATTCTAACCCCACTCCCTCTCCTCATGTCTCAGGGCCTTACTGGTGATTCTAAGCCCTCTCCCTCACCTCCTCATTTCTCAGGGCCTTACTGGTGATTCTAAGCCCTCTCCCTCACCTCCTCATGTCTCAGGGCCTTACTGGTGATTCTAACCCCTCTCCCTGTCCTCATGTCTCAGGGCCTTACTGGTGATTCTAACCCCTCTCCCTCTCCTCATGTCTCAGGGCCTTACTGGTGATTCTGAGCCCTCTCCCTCTCCTCCTCATGACTCGGGGCCTTCCTGCTGATTCTAAACCCTCTCCCTCTCCTCCTCATATCTCAGGGCCTTCCTGCTGATTCTAAATCCTCTCCCTCACATCCTAATGTCTCGGGGCCTTCCTGGTGATTCTAAGCCCTCTCCATCTCCTCCTCGTGTCTCGGGGCCTTCCTGGTGATTCTAAGTCCTCTCCCTCTCCTCCTCCTGTTGCGATGCCTTACCGGTGATTGTAACCCCTCCCCCTCTCCTCCTCATGTCTCGTGCCTTACTGGTGATTCTAACCCCTCGCCCACTCCTCCTCATGTCTCACTGTCTTCCTGCTGATTCTAAGCCCTCTCCGTCTCCTCGTCATGTCTCAGGGCCTTCCTGGTGATTCTAAGCCCTCTCCCTCTCCTCCTCATGTCTCAGGGCCTTCCTGGTGATTCTAACCCCTCCCCCTCTCCTCGTGTCTCGTGCCTTACTGGTGATTCTAACCCCTCGCCCTCTCCTCCTCATGTCTCACTGTCTTCCTGCTGATTCTAAGCCCTCTCCTTCTCCTCGTCATTTCTCAGGGCCTTCCTGGTGATTCTAAGCCCTCTCCCTCTCCTCCTCATGTCTCAGGGCCTTCCTGGTGATTCTAAACCCTCTCCCTCTCCTCCTCATGTGTCGGGGCCTTCCAGGTGATTCTAAGCCCTCTCCCTCTCCTCCTCGTGTCTTGGGGCCTTCCTGGTGATTCTAAGCCCTCTCCATCTCCTCCTCGTGTCTCGGGGCCTTCCTGGTGATTCTAACCTCTCCTCTTCATGTCTCACCATCTTCCTGCTGATTCTAAGCCCTCCCCCTCTCCTCCTCATGTCTCGTGCCTTCCTGGTGATTCCAACCCCTCCACCTCTCCTCCTCATGTCTCACTGTCTTCCAGCTGATTCTAAGCCCTCTCCCTCTCCTCCTCATGTCTCACTGTATTCCTGGTGATTCTAACCCCTCCCCCTCTCCTCCTCATGTCTCTGGGCCTTGCTGGTGATTCTAACCCCTCCCCCTCTCCTTCTCATGTCTCACTGTCTTCCTGGTGATTCTAACCCCTCCCCCTCTCCTTCTCATGTCTCACTGTCTTCCTGGTGACTCTAACTCCTCTACCTCTCCTCCTCGTGTCTCGTGCCTTCCTGGTGATTCCAACCCCTCCACCTCTCCTCCTCATGTCTCAGGGCCTTACTGGTGATTCTAAGCCTTCTCCCTCACCTCCTAATGTCTCAGGGCCTTCCTGGTGATTCCCAGCCCTCTCCCTCTCCTCCTCATGTCTCGCTGTCTTGCTGGTGATTTTAACCCCACTCCCTCTCCTCCCTCACTGTCTTCCTGCTTATTCTAAGCCCTTTCCCTCTCCTTCTCATGTCTCACTGTCTTCCTGGTGATTCTAACCCCTCTCCCTCTCCACCTCATGTCTCGGTGCCTTATTGGTGATTGTAAGCCCTCTCCCTCTCCTCCTCGTGTCTCAGGGCCTTCCTGCTTATTCTAACCCCACTCCCTCTCCTCATGTCTCAGGGCCTTACTGGTGATTCTAAGCCCTCTCCCTCTCCTCATGTCTCAGGGCCTTACTGGTGATTCTAACCCCTCTCCCTCTCCTCATGTCTCGTGCCTTCCTGGTGATTCTAAGCCCTCTCCCTCTCCTCCTCGTGTCTTGGGGCCTTCCTGGTGATTCTAAGCCCTCTCCCTCTCCTCCTCGTGTCTCGGGGCCTTCCTGGTGATTCTAACCGCTCCTCTTCATGTCTCACCATCTTCCTGCTGATTCTAAGCCCCCCCCCTCTCCTCCTCATGTCTCGGTGCCTTGCTGGTGATTCTAAGCCCTCTCACTCTCCTCCTCATGTCTCACTGTATTCATGGTGATTCTAACCCCTCCCCATCTCCTTCGCATGTCTCACTGTCTTCCTGATAATTCTAACCCCTCTACCTCTCCTCGTGTCTCGTGCCTTCCTGGTGATTCCAACCCCTCCACCTCTCCTCCTCATGTCTCACTGTCTTCCAGCTGATTCTAAGCCCTCTCCCTCTCCTCCTCATGTCTCACTGTATTCCTGGTGATTCTAACCCCTCCCCCTCTCCTCCTCATGTCTCGGTGCCTTATTGGTGATTGTAAGCCCTCTCCCTCTCCTCCTCATGTCTCAGGGCCTTCCTGCTTATTCTAACCCCACTCCCTCTCCTCATGTCTCAGGGCCTTACTGGTGATTCTAAGCCCTCTCCCTCACCTACTCATTTCTCAGGGCCTTACTGGTGATTCTAAGCCCTCTCCCTCACCTCCTCATGTCTCAGGGCCTTACTGGTGATTCTAACCCCTCTCCCTCTCCTCATGTCTCAGGGCCTTACTGGTGATTCTAGCCCCTCCCCCTCTCCTTCGCATGTCTCACTGTCTTCCTGATGATTCTAACCCCTCTACCTCTCCTCGTGTCTCGTGCCTTCCTGGTGATTCCAACCCCTCCACCTCTCCTCCTCATGTCTCGCTGTCTTCCTGGTGATTTTAACCCCTCTCCCTCTCCTCTTCATGTCTCACCATCTTCCTGCTGATTCTAAGCCCTCCCCCTCTCCTCCTCATGTCTCGTGCCTTCCTGGTGATTCCAACCCCTCCACCTCTCCTCCTCATGTCTCACTGTCTTCCAGCTGATTCTAAGCCCTCTCCCTCTCCTCCTCATGTCTCACTGTATTCCTGGTGATTCTAACCCCTCCCCCTCTCCTCCTCATGTCTCTGGGCCTTGCTGGTGATTCTAACCCCTCCCCCTCTCCTTCTCATGTCTCACTGTCTTCCTGGTGATTCTAACCCCTCCCCCTCTCCTTCTCATGTCTCACTGTCTTCCTGGTGACTCTAACTCCTCTACCTCTCCTCCTCGTGTCTCGTGCCTTCCTGGTGATTCCAACCCCTCCACCTCTCCTCCTCATGTCTCAGGGCCTTACTGGTGATTCTAAGCCTTCTCCCTCACCTCCTAATGTCTCAGGGCCTTCCTGGTGATTCCCAGCCCTCTCCCTCTCCTCCTCATGTCTCGCTGTCTTGCTGGTGATTTTAACCCCACTCCCTCTCCTCCCTCACTGTCTTCCTGCTTATTCTAAGCCCTTTCCCTCTCCTTCTCATGTCTCACTGTCTTCCTGGTGATTCTAACCCCTCTCCCTCTCCACCTCATGTCTCGGTGCCTTATTGGTGATTGTAAGCCCTCTCCCTCTCCTCCTCGTGTCTCAGGGCCTTCCTGCTTATTCTAACCCCACTCCCTCTCCTCATGTCTCAGGGCCTTACTGGTGATTCTAAGCCCTCTCCCTCTCCTCATGTCTCAGGGCCTTACTGGTGATTCTAACCCCTCTCCCTCTCCTCATGTCTCGTGCCTTCCTGGTGATTCTAAGCCCTCTCCCTCTCCTCCTCGTGTCTTGGGGCCTTCCTGGTGATTCTAAGCCCTCTCCCTCTCCTCCTCGTGTCTCGGGGCCTTCCTGGTGATTCTAACCGCTCCTCTTCATGTCTCACCATCTTCCTGCTGATTCTAAGCCCCCCCCCTCTCCTCCTCATGTCTCGGTGCCTTGCTGGTGATTCTAAGCCCTCTCACTCTCCTCCTCATGTCTCACTGTATTCATGGTGATTCTAACCCCTCCCCATCTCCTTCGCATGTCTCACTGTCTTCCTGATAATTCTAACCCCTCTACCTCTCCTCGTGTCTCGTGCCTTCCTGGTGATTCCAACCCCTCCACCTCTCCTCCTCATGTCTCACTGTCTTCCAGCTGATTCTAAGCCCTCTCCCTCTCCTCCTCATGTCTCACTGTATTCCTGGTGATTCTAACCCCTCCCCCTCTCCTCCTCATGTCTCGGTGCCTTATTGGTGATTGTAAGCCCTCTCCCTCTCCTCCTCATGTCTCAGGGCCTTCCTGCTTATTCTAACCCCACTCCCTCTCCTCATGTCTCAGGGCCTTACTGGTGATTCTAAGCCCTCTCCCTCACCTACTCATTTCTCAGGGCCTTACTGGTGATTCTAAGCCCTCTCCCTCACCTCCTCATGTCTCAGGGCCTTACTGGTGATTCTAACCCCTCTCCCTCTCCTCATGTCTCAGGGCCTTACTGGTGATTCTAGCCCCTCCCCCTCTCCTTCGCATGTCTCACTGTCTTCCTGATGATTCTAACCCCTCTACCTCTCCTCGTGTCTCGTGCCTTCCTGGTGATTCCAACCCCTCCACCTCTCCTCCTCATGTCTCGCTGTCTTCCTGGTGATTTTAACCCCTCTCCCTCTCCTCCTCATGTCTCAGGGCCTTCCTGCTTATTCTAACCCCTCTCCCTCTCCTCATGTCTCAGGGCCTTATTGGTGATTCTAAGCCCTCTCCCTCACCTCCTAATGTCTCGGGGCCTTCCTTGTGATTCTAACCCCTCTCCCTCTCCTCCTGTTGCGGTGCCTTACTGGTGATTCTAACCCCTCCCCCTCTCCTCCTCGTGTCTCGTGCCTTACTGGTGATTCTAACCCCTCCCCCTCTCCTCCTCATGTCTCACTGTCTTCCTGCTGATTCTAAGCTCTCTTCCTCTCTTCCTCATGTCTCAGGGCCTTACTGGTGATTCTAAGCCTTCTCCCTCACCTCCTAATGTCTCAGGGCCTTCCTGGTGATTCCCAGCCCTCTCCCTCTCCTCCTCATGTCTCGCTGTCTTGCTGGTGATTTTAACCCCACTCCCTCTCCTCCCTCACTGTCTTCCTGCTTATTCTAAGCCCTTTCCCTCTCCTTCTCATGTCTCACTGTCTTCCTGGTGATTCTAACCCCTCTCCCTCTCCACCTCATGTCTCAGGACCTTCCTGCTTATTCTAACACCTCTCCCTCTCCTCGTCATGTCTCGGTGCCTTCCTGGTGATTCTAAGCCCTCTCCCTCTCCTCCTCGTGTCTTGGGGCCTTCCTGGTGATTCTAAGCCCTCTCCCTCTCCTCCTCGTGTCTCGGGGCCTTCCTGGTGATTCTAACCGCTCCTCTTCATGTCTCACCATCTTCCTGCTGATTCTAAGCCCCCCCCCTCTCCTCCTCATGTCTCGGTGCCTTGCTGGTGATTCTAAGCCCTCTCACTCTCCTCCTCATGTCTCACTGTATTCATGGTGATTCTAACCCCTCCCCCTCTCCTTCGCATGTCTCACTGTCTTCCTGATGATTCTAACCCCTCTACCTCTCCTCGTGTCTCGTGCCTTCCTGGTGATTCCAACCCCTCCACCTCTCCTCCTCATGTCTCACTGTCTTCCAGCTGATTCTAAGCCCTCTCCCTCTCCTCCTCATGTCTCACTGTATTCCTGGTGATTCTAACCCCTCCCCCTCTCCTCCTCATGGTTTGGTGCCTTATTGGTGATTGTAAGCCCTCTCCCTCTCCTCCTCATGTCTCAGGGCCTTCCTGCTTATTCTAACCCCACTCCCTCTCCTCATGTCTCAGGGCCTTACTGGTGATTCTAAGCCCTCTCCCTCACCTCCTCATTTCTCAGGGCCTTACTGGTGATTCTAAGCCCTCTCCCTCACCTCCTCATGTCTCAGGGCCTTACTGGTGATTCTAACCCCTCTCCCTGTCCTCATGTCTCAGGGCCTTACTGGTGATTCTAACCCCTCTCCCTCTCCTCATGTCTCAGGGCCTTACTGGTGATTCTGAGCCCTCTCCCTCTCCTCCTCATGACTCGGGGCCTTCCTGCTGATTCTAAACCCTCTCCCTCTCCTCCTCATATCTCAGGGCCTTCCTGCTGATTCTAAACCCTCTCCCTCACCTCCTAATGTCTCGGGGCCTTCCTGGTGATTCTAAGCCCTCTCCATCTCCTCCTCGTGTCTCGGGGCCTTCCTGGTGATTCTAAGTCCTCTCCCTCTCCTCCTCCTGTTGCGATGCCTTACCGGTGATTGTAACCCCTCCCCCTCTCCTCCTCATGTCTCGTGCCTTACTGGTGATTCTAACCCCTCGCCCACTCCTCCTCATGTCTCACTGTCTTCCTGCTGATTCTAAGCCCTCTCCGTCTCCTCGTCATGTCTCAGGGCCTTCCTGGTGATTCTAAGCCCTCTCCCTCTCCTCCTCATGTCTCAGGGCCTTCCTGGTGATTCTAACCCCTCCCCCTCTCCTCCTCGTGTCTCGTGCCTTACTGGTGATTCTAACCCCTCGCCCTCTCCTCCTCATGTCTCACTGTCTTCCTGCTGATTCTAAGCCCTCTCCTTCTCCTCGTCATTTCTCAGGGCCTTCCTGGTGATTCTAAGCCCTCTCCCTCTCCTCCTCATGTCTCAGGGCCTTCCTGGTGATTCTAAACCCTCTCCCTCTCCTCCTCATGTGTCGGGGCCTTCCAGGTGATTCTAAGCCCTCTCCCTCTCCTCCTCGTGTCTTGGGGCCTTCCTGGTGATTCTAAGCCCTCTCCATCTCCTCCTCGTGTCTCGGGGCCTTCCTGGTGATTCTAACCTCTCCTCTTCATGTCTCACCATCTTCCTGCTGATTCTAAGCCCTCCCCCTCTCCTCCTCATGTCTCGTGCCTTCCTGGTGATTCCAACCCCTCCACCTCTCCTCCTCATGTCTCACTGTCTTCCAGCTGATTCTAAGCCCTCTCCCTCTCCTCCTCATGTCTCACTGTATTCCTGGTGATTCTAACCCCTCCCCCTCTCCTCCTCATGTCTCTGGGCCTTGCTGGTGATTCTAACCCCTCCCCCTCTCCTTCTCATGTCTCACTGTCTTCCTGGTGATTCTAACCCCTCCCCCTCTCCTTCTCATGTCTCACTGTCTTCCTGGTGACTCTAACCCCTCTACCTCTCCTCCTCGTGTCTCGTGCCTTCCTGGTGATTCCAACCCCTCCACCTCTCCTCCTCATGTCTCACTGTCTTCCAGCTGATTCTAAGCCCTCTCCCTCTCCTCCTCATGTATCAGGGCCTTCCTGGTGATTCTAAGCCCTCTCCCTCTGCTCCTCATGTCTTGGGGCCTTCCTGGTGATTCTAATTCCTGTCCCTCTCCTCCTCGTGTCTCAGGGCCTTCCTGGTGATTCTAAGCCCTCTCCCTCTCCTCCTCCTGTCGCGGTGCCTTGCTGGTGATTCTAACCCCTCCCCCTCTCCTCCTCATGTCTCGTGCCTTACTGGTGATTCTAACCCCTCCCCCTCTCCTCCTCATGTCTCACTGTCTTCCTGCTGATTCTAAGCTCTCTTCCTCTCTTCCTCATGTCTCAGGGCCTTACTGGTGATTCTAAGCCTTCTCCCTCACCTCCTAATGTCTCAGGGCCTTCCTGGTGATTCCCAGCCCTCTCCCTCTCCTCCTCATGTCTCGCTGTCTTGCTGGTGATTTTAACCCCACTCCCTCTCCTCCCTCACTGTCTTCCTGCTTATTCTAAGCCCTTTCCCTCTCCTTCTCATGTCTCACTGTCTTCCTGGTGATTCTAACCCCTCTCCCTCTCCACCTCATGTCTCGGTGCCTTATTGGTGATTGTAAGCCCTCTCCCTCTCCTCCTCGTGTCTCAGGGCCTTCCTGCTTATTCTAACCCCACTCCCTCTCCTCATGTCTCAGGGCCTTACTGGTGATTCTAAGCCCTCTCCCTCACCTCCTCATGTCTCAGGGCCTTACTGGTGATTCTAACCCCTCTCCCTCTCCTCATGTCTCAGGGCCTTACTGGTGATTCTAACCCCTCTACCTCTCCTCATGTCTCGTGCCTTCCTGGTGATTCTAAGCCCTCTCCCTCTCCTCCTCGTGTCTTGGGGCCTTGCTGGTGATTCTAAGCCCTCTCCCTCTCCTCCTCGTGTCTCGGGGCCTTCCTGGTGATTCTAACCGCTCCTCTTCATGTCTCACCATCTTCCTGCTGATTCTAAGCCCCCCCCCTCTCCTCCTCATGTCTCGGTGCCTTGCTGGTGATTCTAAGCCCTCTCACTCTCCTCCTCATGTCTCACTGTATTCATGGTGATTCTAACCCCTCCCCATCTCCTTCGCATGTCTCACTGTCTTCCTGATAATTCTAACCCCTCTACCTCTCCTCGTGTCTCGTGCCTTCCTGGTGATTCCAACCCCTCCACCTCTCCTCCTCATGTCTCACTGTCTTCCAGCTGATTCTAAGCCCTCTTCCTCTCCTCCTCATGTCTCACTGTATTCCTGGTGATTCTAACCCCTCCCCCTCTCCTCCTCATGTCTCGGTGCCTTATTGGTGATTGTAAGCCCTCTCCCTCTCCTCCTCATGTCTCAGGGCCTTACTGGTGATTCTAACTCCACTCCCTCTCCTCATGTCTCAGGGCCTTACTGGTGATTCTAAGCCCTCTCCCTCACCTACTCATTTCTCAGGGCCTTACTGGTGATTCTAAGCCCTCTCCCTCACCTCCTCATGTCTCAGGGCCTTACTGGTGATTCTAACCCCTCTCCCTCTCCTCATGTCTCAGGGCCTTACTGGTGATTCTAACCCCTCCCCCTCTCCTTCGCATGTCTCACTGTCTTCCTGATGATTCTAACCCCTCTACCTCTCCTCGTGTCTCGTGCCTTCCTGGTGATTCCAACCCCTCCACCTCTCCTCCTCCTGTCTCGCTGTCTTCCTGGTGATTTTAACCCCTCTCCCTCTCCTCCTCATGTCTCAGGGCCTTCCTGCTTATTCTAACCCCTCTCCCTCTCCTCATGTCTCAGGGCCTTATTGGTGATTCTAAGCCCTCTCCCTCACCTCCTAATGTCTCAGGGCCTTCCTTGTGATTCTAACCCCTCTCCCTCTCCTCCTGTTGCGGTGCCTTACTGGTGATTCTAACCCCTCCCCCTCTCCTCCTCGTGTCTCGTGCCTTACTGGTGATTCTAACCCCTCCCCCTCTCCTCCTCATGTCTCACTGTCTTCCTGCTGATTCTAAGCTCTCTTCCTCTCTTCCTCATGTCTCAGGGCCTTACTGGTGATTCTAAGCCTTCTCCCTCACCTCCTAATGTCTCAGGGCCTTCCTGGTGATTCCCAGCCGTCTCCCTCTCCTCCTCATGTCTCGCTGTCTTGCTGGTGATTTTAACCCCACTCCCTCTCCTCCCTCACTGTCTTCCTGCTTATTCTAAGCCCTTTCCCTCTCCTTCTCATGTCTCACTGTCTTCCTGGTGATTCTAACCCCTCTCCCTCTCCACCTCATGTCTCAGGACCTTCCTGCTTATTCTAACACCTCTCCCTCTCCTTGTCATGTCTCGGTGCCTTATTGGTGATTGTAAGCCCTCTCCCTCTCCTCCTCGTGTCTCAGGGCCTTCCTGCTTATTCTAACCCCACTCCCTCTCCTCATGTCTCAGGGCCTTACTGGTGATTCTAAGCCCTCTCCCTCACCTCCTCATGTCTCAGGGCCTTACTGGTGATTCTAACCCCTCTCCCTCTCCTCATGTCTCAGGGCCTTACTGGTGATTCTAACCCCTCTCCCTCTCCTCATGTCTCGTGCCTTCCTGGTGATTCTAAGCCCTCTCCCTCTCCTCCTCGTGTCTTGGGGCCTTCCTGGTGATTCTAAGCCCTCTCCCTCTCCTCCTCGTGTCTCGGGGCCTTCCTGGTGATTCTAACCGCTCCTCTTCATGTCTCACCATCTTCCTGCTGATTCTAAGCCCCCCCCCCTCTCCTCCTCATGTCTCGGTGCCTTGCTGGTGATTCTAAGCCCTCTCACTCTCCTCCTCATGTCTCACTGTATTCATGGTGATTCTAACCCCTCCCCATCTCCTTCGAATGTCTCACTGTCTTCCTGATAATTCTAACCCCTCTACCTCTCCTCGTGTCTCGTGCCTTCCTGGTGATTCCAACCCCTCCACCTCTCCTCCTCATGTCTCACTGTCTTCCAGCTGATTCTAAGCCCTCTCCCTCTCCTCCTCATGTCTCACTGTATTCCTGGTGATTCTAACCCCTCCCCCTCTCCTCCTCATGTCTCGGTGCCTTATTGGTGATTGTAAGCCCTCTCCCTCTCCTCCTCATGTCTCAGGGCCTTCCTGCTTATTCTAACTCCACTCCCTCTCCTCATGTCTCAGGGCCTTACTGGTGATTCTAAGCCCTCTCCCTCACCTACTCATTTCTCAGGGCCTTACTGGTGATTCTAAGCCCTCTCCCTCACCTCCTCATGTCTCAGGGCCTTACTGGTGATTCTAACCCCTCTCCCTCTCCTCATGTCTCAGGGCCTTACTGGTGATTCTAACCCCTCCCCCTCTCCTTCGCATGTCTCACTGTCTTCCTGATGATTCTAACCCCTCTACCTCTCCTCGTGTCTCGTGCCTTCCTGGTGATTCCAACCCCTCCACCTCTCCTCCTCATGTCTCGCTGTCTTCCTGGTGATTTTAACCCCTCTCCCTCTCCTCCTCATGTCTCAGGGCCTTCCTGCTTATTCTAACCCCTCTCCCTCTCCTCATGTCTCAGGGCCTTATTGGTGATTCTAAGCCCTCTCCCTCACCTCCTAATGTCTCGGGGACTTCCTTGTGATTCTAACCCCTCTCCCTCTCCTCCTGTTGCGGTGCCTTACTGGTGATTCTAACCCCTCCCCCTCTCCTCCTCGTGTCTCGTGCCTTACTGGTGATTCTAACCCCTCGCCCTCTCCTCCTCATGTCTCACTGTCTTCCTGCTGATTCTAAGCCCTCTCCGTCTCCTCGTCATGTCTCAGGGCCTTCCTGGTGATTCTAAGCCCTCTCCCTCTCCTCCTCATGTCTCAGGGCCTTCCTGGTGATTCTAAACCCTCTCCCTCTCCTCCTCATGTCTCGGGGCCTTCCAGGTGATTCTAAGCCCTCTCCCTCTCCTCCTCGTCTCTTGGGGCCTTCCTGCTGATTCTAAGCCCTCTCCATCTCCTCCTCGTGTCTCGGGGACTTCCTGGTGATTCTAACCTCTCCTCTTCATGTCTCACCAAATTCCTGCTGATTCTAAGCCTTCCCCCTCTCCTCCTCATGTCTCACTGTCTTCCTGCTGATTATAAGCCCTCTCCTTCTCCTCCTCATGTCTCAATTTCTTCCTGCTGATTCTAAGCCCTCTCCCTCTCCTGCTCATGTCTCACTGTCTTCCTGCTGATTCGAAGCCCTCTCCCTCTCCTGCTCATGTCTCACTGTCTTCCTGGTGATTCGAAGCCCTCTCCCTCTCCTGCTCATGTCTCACTGTCTTCCTGGTGATTGTAACCTCTCCTCTTCATGTCTCACCAAATTCCTGCTGATTCTAAGCCTTCCCCCTCTCCTCCTCATGTCTCACTGTCTTCCTGCTGATTATAAGCCCTCTCCTTCTCCTCCTCATGTCTCACTTTCTTCCTGCTGATTCTAAGCCCTCCCCCTCTCCTGCTCATGTCTCAGGTCTTTCCTGGTGATTCTAACCCCTCTCCCTCTCCTCCTCATGTCTCACTCTCTTCCAGCTGAGTCTAAGCCCTCTCCCTCTCCTCCTCGTGTCTCGGTGCCTTGCTGGTGATTCTAAGCTCTCTCCCTCTCCTCCTCATTTCTCAGGACCTTCCCCTCCCCCTCTCCTCCTCATGTCTCAGGGCCTTCCTGGTGATTCTAACCCCTCTCCCTCTCCTCCTCATGTCTCGCTGTCTTCCTGGTGATTTTAACCCCTCTCCCTCTCCTCCTCATGTCTCACTGTATTCCTGGTGATTCTAACCCCTCCCCCTCTCCTCCTCATGTCTCTGGGCCTTGCTGGTGATTCTAACCCCTCCCCCTCTCCTTCTCATGTCTAACTGTCTTCCTGGTGATTCTAAACCCTCTCCCTCTCTTCCTCATTTCTCACTGTCTTCCTGGTGATTCGAACCCCTCTCCCTCTCCTCCTCATGTCTCGGTGCCTTCCTGTTGATTCTAATCCCTCTCCATCTCCTCCTCATGTCTCGGTGCCTTGCTGATGATTCTAAGCCCTCTCCCTCTCCTCCTCATGCCTCAGGGCCTTCCCCTCCCCCTCTCCTCCTCATGTCTCAGGGCCTTCCTGGTGATTCCCAGCCCTCTCCCTCTCCTCCTCATGTCTCGCTGTCTTCCTGGTGATTTTAACCCCACTCCCTCACCTCCCTCACTGTCTTCCTGCTGATTCTAACCCCTCCCCGTCTCCTCCACATGTCTCTGGGCCTTGCTGGTGATTCTAACCCCTCCCCCTCTACTTCTCATGTCTCACTGTCTTCCTGGTGATTCTAATCCCTCTACCTCTCCTCCTCGTGTCCCGTGCCTTCCTGGTGATTCCAACCCCTCCACCTCTCCTCCACATGTCTCACTGTCTTCCAGCTGATTCTAAGCCCTCTCCCTCTCCTCCTCATGTATCAGGGCCTTCCTGGTGATTCTAAGCCCTCTCCCTCTGCTCCTCATGTCTTGGGGCCTTCCTGGTGATTCTAAGCCCTGTCCCTCTCCTCCTCGTGTCTCGGGGCCTTCCTGGTGATTCTAAGCCCTCTCCCTCTCCTCCTCCTGTCGCGGTGCCTTGCTGGTGATTCTAACTCCTCCCCCTCTCCTCCTCATGTCTCGTGCCTTACTGGTGATTCTAACCCCTCCCCCTCTCCTCCTCATGTCTCACTGTCTTCCTGCTGATTCTAAGCCCTCTTCCTCTCTTCCTCATGTCTCAGGGCCTTACTGGTGATTCTAAGCCTTCTCCCTCACCTCCTAATGTCTCAGGGCCTTCCCGGTGATTCCCAGCCCTCTCCCTCTCCTCCTCATGTCTCGCTGTCTTCCTGGTGATTTTAACCCCACTCCCTCTCCTCCCTCACTGTCTTCCTGCTTATTCTAAGCCCTTTCCCTCTCCTTCTCATGTCTCACTGTCTTCCTGGTGATTCTAAGCCCTCTCCTTCTCCTCCTCCTGTCGCGGTGCCTTGCTGGTGATTCTAACCCCTCCCCCTCTCCTCCTCATGTCTCGTGCCTTACTGGTGATTCTAACCCCTCCCCCTCTCCTCCTCATGTCTCACTGTCTTCCTGCTGATTCTAAGCCCTCTTCCTCTCTTCCTCATGTCTCAGGGCCTTACTGGTGATTCTAAGCCTTCTCCCTCACCTCCTAATGTCTCAGGGCCTTCCCGGTGATTCCCAGCCCTCTCCCTCTCCTCCTCATGTCTCGCTGTCTTCCTGGTGATTTTAACCCCACTCCCTCTCCTCCCTCACTGTCTTCCTGCTTATTCTAAGCCCTTTCCCTCTCCTTCTCATGTCTCACTGTCTTCCTGGTGATTCTAAGCCCTCTCCCTCTCCTCCTCCTGTCGCGGTGCCTTGCTGGTGATTCTAACCCCTCCCCCTCTCCTCCTCATGTCTCGTGCCTTACTGGTGATTCTAACCCCTCCCCCTTTCCTCCTCATGTCTCACTGTCTTCCTGCTGATTCTAAGCCCTCTTCCTCTCTTCCTCATGTCTCAGGGCCTTACTGGTGATTCTAAGCCTTCTCCCTCACCTCCTAATGTCTCAGGGCCTTCCCGGTGATTCCCAGCCCTCTCCCTCTCCTCCTCATGTCTCGCTGTCTTCCTGGTGATTTTAACCCCACTCCCTCTCCTCCCTCACTGTCTTCCTGCTTATTCTAAGCCCTTTCCCTCTCCTTCTCATGTCTCACTGTCTTCCTGGTGATTCTAACCCCTCTCCCTCTCCTCCTCATGTCTCAGGGCCTTCCTGCTTATTCTAACACCTCTCCCTCTCCTCGTCATGTCTCGGTGCCTTATTGGTGATTGTAAGCCCTCTCCCTCTCCTCCTCATGTCTCAGGGCCTTCCTGCTTATTCTAACCCCACTCCCTCTCCTCATGTCTCAGGGCCTTACTGGTGATTCTAAGCCCTCTCCCTCACCTCCTCATGTCTCAGGGCCTTACTGGTGATTCTAAGCCCTCTCCCTCACCTCCTCATGTCTCAGGGCCTTACTGGTGATTCTAACCCCTCTCCCTCTCCTCATGTCTCAGGGCCTTACTGGTGATTCTAACCCCTCTCCCTCTCCTCATGTCTCAGGGCCTTACTGGTGATTCTGAGCCCTCTCCCTCTGCTCCTCATGACTCGGGGCCTTCCTGCTGATTCTAAACCCTCTCCCTCTCCTCCTCATATCTCAGGGCCTTCCTGCTGATTCTAAACCCTCTCCCTCACCTCCTAATGTCTCGGGGCCTTCCTGGTGATTCTAAGCCCTCTCCATCTCCTCCTCGTGTCTCGGGGCCTTCCTGGTGATTCTAAGTCCTCTCCCTCTCCTCCTCCTGTTGCGATGCCTTACCGGTGATTGTAACCCCTCCCCCTCTCCTCCTCATGTCTCGTGCCTTACTGGTGATTCTAACCCCTCGCCCACTCCTCCTCATGTCTCACTGTCTTCCTGCTGATTCTAAGCCCTCTCCGTCTCCTCGTCATGTCTCAGGGCCTTCGTGGTGATTCTAAGCCCTCTCCCTCTCCTCCTCATGTCTCAGGGCCTTCCTGGTGATTCTAACCCCTCCCCCTCTCCTCCTCGTGTCTCGTGCCTTACTGGTGATTCTAACCCCTCGCCCTCTCCTCCTCATGTCTCACTGTCTTCCTGCTGATTCTAAGCCCTCTCCTTCTCCTCGTCATTTCTCAGGGCCTTCCTGGTGATTCTAACCCCTCTCCCTCTCCTCCTCATGTCTCAGGGCCTTCCTGGTGATTCTAAACCCTCTCCCTCTCCTCCTCATGTGTCGGGGCCTTCCAGGTGATTCTAAGCCCTCTCCCTCTCCTCCTCGTGTCTTGGGGCCTTCCTGGTGATTCTAAGCCCTCTCCATCTCCTCCTCGTGTCTCGGGGCCTTCCTGGTGATTCTAACCTCTCCTCTTCATGTCTCACCATCTTCCTGCTGATTCTAAGCCCTCCCCCTCTCCTCCTCATGTCTCGTGCCTTCCTGGTGATTCCAACCCCTCCACCTCTCCTCCTCATGTCTCACTGTCTTCCAGCTGATTCTAAGCCCTCTCCCTCTCCTCCTCATGTCTCACTGTTTTCCTGGTGATTCTAACCCCTCCCCCTCTCCTCTTCATGTCTCTGGGCCTTGCTGGTGATTCTAACCCCTCCCCCTCTCCTTCTCATGTCTCACTGTCTTCCTGGTGATTCTAAACCCTCTCCCTCTCCTCCTCATTTCTCACTGTCTTCCTGGTGATTCGAACCCCTCTCCCTCTCCTCCTCATGTCTCGGTGCCTTCCTGTTGATTCTAATCCCTCTCCATCTCCTCCTCATGTCTCGGTGCCTTGCTGGTGATTCTAAGCCCTCTCCCTCTCCTCCTCATGCCTCAGGGCCTTCCCCTCCCCCTCTCCTCCTCATGTCTCAGGGCTTTCCTGGTGATTCTAACCCCTCTCCCTCTCCTCCTCATGTCTCACTCTCTTCCAACTGATTCTAAGCCCTCTCCCTCTCCTCCTCATGCCTCAGGGCCTTCCCCTCCCCCTCTCCTCCTCATGTCTCAGGGCTTTCCTGGTGATTCTAAGCCCTCCCCCTCTCCTCCTCATGTCTCGGTGCCTTGCTGGTGATTCTAACCCCTCCCCCTCTCCTCCTCATGTCTCAGGGCCTTCCTGGTGATCCTAAGCCCTCCCCCTCTCCTGCTCATGTCTCAGGGCTTTCCTGGTGATTCTAACCCCTCTCCCTCTCCTCCTCATGTCTCACTCTCTTCCAGCTGATTCTAAGCCCTCTCCCTCTCCTCCTCGTGTCTCGGTGCCTTGCTGGTGATTCTAAGCCCTCTCCCTCTCCTCCTCATGTCTCAGGACCTTCCCCTCCCCCTCTCCTCCTCATGTCTCAGGGCCTTCCTGGTGATTCCCAGCCCTCTCCCTCTCCTCCTCATTTCTCGCTGTCTTCCTGGTGATTTTAACCCCTCTCCCTCTCCTCCTCATGTCTCACTGTATTCCTGGTGATTCTAACCCCTCCCCCTCTCCTCCTCATGTCTCTGGGCCTTGCTGGTGATTCTAACCCCTCCCCCTCTCCTTCTCATGTCTAACTGTCTTCCTGGTGATTCTAAACCCTCTCCCTCTCCTCCTCATTTCTCACTGTCTTCCTGGTGATTCGAACCCCTCTCCCTCTCCTCCTCATGTCTCGGTGCCTTCCTGTTGATTCTAATCCCTCTCCATCTCCTCCTCATGTCTCGGTGCCTTGCTGGTGATTCTAAGCCCTCTCCCTCTCCTCCTCATGCCTCAGGGCCTTCCCCTCCCCCTCTCCTCCTCATGTCTCAGGGCCTTCCTGGTGATTCCCAGCCCTCTCCCTCTCCTCCTCATGTCTCGCTGTCTTCCTGGTGATTTTAAGCCCACTCCCTCTCCTCCCTCACTGTCTTCCTGCTGATTCTAACCCCTCCCCCTCTCCTCCACATGTCTCTGGGCCTTGCTGGTGATTCTAACCCCTCCCCCTCTCCTTCTCATGTCTCACTGTCTTCCTGGTGATTCTAATCCCTCTACCTCTCCTCCTCGTGTCCCGTGCCTTCCTGGTGATTCCAACCCCTCCACCTCTCCTCCACATGTCTCACTGTCTTCCAGCTGATTCTAAGCCCTCTCCCTCTCCTCCTCATGTATCAGGGCCTTCCTGGTGATTCTAAGCCCTCTCCCTCTGCTCCTCATGTCTTGGGGCCTTCCTGGTGATTCTAAGCCCTGTCCCCCTCCTCCTCGTGTCTCGGGGCCTTCCTGGTGATTCTAAGCCCTCTCCCTCTCCTCCTCCTGTCGCGGTGCCTTGCTGGTGATTCTAACCCCTCCCCCTCTCCTCCTCCTCATGTCTCGTGCCTTACTGGTGATTCTAACCCCTCCCCATCTCCTCCTCATGTCTCACTGTCTTCCTGCTGATTCTAAGCCCTCTCCGTCTCCTCGTCATGTCTCAGGGCCTTCCTGGTGATTCTAAGCCCTCTCCCTCTCCTCCTCATGTCTCAGGGCCTTCCTGGTGATTCTAAACCCTCTCCCTCTCCTCCTCATGTCTCGGGGCCTTCCAGGTGATTCTAAGCCCTCTCCCTCTCCTCCTCGTGTCTTGGGGCCTTCCTGGTGATTCTAAGCCCTCTCCATCTCCTCCTTGTGTCTCGGGGCCTTCCTGGTGATTCTAACCTCTCCTCTTCATGTCTCACCATCTTCCTGCTGATTCTAAGCCCTCCCCCTCTCCTCCTCATGTCTCACTGTCTTCCTGCTGATTCTAAGCCCTCTCCTTCTCCTCCTCATGTCTCACTTTCTTCCTGCTGATTCTAAGCCCTCTCCCTCTCCTGCTCATGTCTCACTGTCTTCCTGCTGATTCGAAGCCCTCTCCCTCTCCTGCTCATGTCTCACTGTCTTCCTGGTGATTCGAAGCCCTCTCCCTCTCCTGGTCATGTCTCACTGTCTTCCTGGTGATTGTAACCCCACTCCCTCTCCTCCTCATGTCTCGCTGTCTTCCTGGTGATTCGAAGCCCTCTCCCTCTCCTCCTCATGTGTCGGGGCCTTCCTGGTGATTCTAAGCCCTCCCCCTCTCCTCCTCATGTCTCGGTGCCTTGCTGGCTATTCTAACCCCTCCCCCTCTCCTCCTCATGTCTCAGGGCCTTCCTGGTGATCCTACGCCCTCCCCCCTCCTGCTCATGTCTCAGGGCTTTCCTGGTGATTCTAACCCCTCTCCCTCTCCTCCTCATGTCTCACTCTCTTCCAGCTGATTCTAAGCCCTCTCCCTCTCCTCCTCGTGTCTCGGTGCCTTGCTGGTTATTCTAACCCCTCTCCCTCTCCTCCTCATGTCTCAGGACCTTCCCCTCCCCCTCTCCTCCTCATGTCTCAGGGCCTTCCTGGTGATTTTAACCCCTCTCCCTCTCCTCCTCATGTCTCAGGGCCTTCCTGCTTATTCTAACCCCTCTCCCTCTCCTCATGTCTCAGGGCCTTATTGGTGATTCTAAGCCCTCTCCCTCACCTCCTAATGTCTCGGGGCCTTCCTGGTGATTCTAAGCCCTCTCCCTCTCCTCCTGTTGCGGTGCCTTACTGGTGATTCTAACCCCTCCCCCTCTCCTCCTCGTGTCTCGTGCCTTACTGGTGATTCTAACCCCTCGCCCTCTCCTCCTCATGTCTCACTGTCTTCCTGCTGATTCTAAGCCCTCTCCGTCTCCTCGTCATGTCTCAGGGCCTTCCTAGTGATTCTAAGCCCTCTCCCTCTCCTCCTCATGTCTCAGGGCCTTCCTGGTGATTCTAAACCCTCTCCCTCTCCTCCTCATGTCTCGGGGCCTTCCAGGTGATTCTAAGCCCTCTCCCTCTCCTCCTCGTCTCTTGGGGCCTTCCTGGTGATTCTAAGCCCTCTCCATCTCCTCCTCGTGTCTCGGGGCCTTCCTGGTGATTCTAACCTCTCCTCTTCATGTCTCACCAAATTCCTGCTGATTCTAAGCCTTCCCCCTCTCCTCCTCATGTCTCACTGTCTTCCTGCTGATTCTAAGCCCTCTCCCACTCCTTCTCATGTCTTGGTGCCTTGCTGGTGATTCTAACCCCTCCCCCTCTCCTCTTCATGTCTCGCTGTCTTCCTGGTGATTCGAAGCCCTCTCCCTCTCCTCCTCATGTGTCGGGGCCTTCCTGGTGATTCTAAGCCCTCCCCCTCTCCTCCTCATGTCTCGGTGCCTTGCTGGTGATTCTAACCCCTCCCCCTCTCCTCCTCATGTCTCAGGGCCTTCCTGGTGATCCTAAGCCCTCCCCCTCTCCTGCTCATGTCTCAGGGCTTTCCTGGTGATTCTAACCCCTCTCCCTCTCCTCCTCATGTCTCACTCTCTTCCAGCTGATTCTAAGCCCTCTCCCTCTCCTCCTCGTGTGTCGGTGCCTTGCTGGTGATTCTAAGCCCTCTCCCTCTCTTCCTCATGTCTCAGGACCTTCCCCTCCCCCTCTCCTCCTCATGTCTCAGGGCCTTCCTGGTGATTCCCAGCCCTCTCCCTCTCCTCCTCATGTCTCGCTGTCTTCCTGGTGATTTTAACCCCTCTCCCTCTCCTCCTCATGTCTCACTGTATTCCTGGTGATTCTAACCCCTCCCCCTCTCCTCCTCATGTCTCTGGGCCTTGCTGGTGATTCTAACCCCTCCCCCTCTCCTTCTCATGTCTAACTGTCTTCCTGGTGATTCTAACCCCTCCCCCTCTCCTCCTCATGTCTCTGGGCCTTGCTGGTGATTCTAACCCCTCCCCCTCTCCTTCTCATGTCTAACTGTCTTCCTGGTGATTCTAAACCCTCTCCCTCTCCTCCTCATTTCTCACTGTCTTCCTGGTGATTCGAACCCCTCTCCCTCTCCTCCTCATGTCTCGGTGCCTTCCTGTTGATTCTAATCCCTCTCCATCTCCTCCTCATGTCTCGGTGCCTTGCTGGTGATTCTAAGCCCTCTCCCTCTCCTCCTCATGCCTCAGGGCCTTCCCCTCCCCCTCTCCTCCTCATGTCTCAGGGCCTTCCTGGT
Organism: Lampris megalopsis; assembly: GCA_022114975.2. Taxonomy (NCBI): domain Eukaryota; kingdom Metazoa; phylum Chordata; class Actinopteri; order Lampriformes; family Lampridae; genus Lampris; species Lampris megalopsis. The sequence goes on from JAJHIY020000936.1 coordinate 3,476,882, forward strand.
GATTCCCAGCCCTCTCCCTCTCCTCCTCATGTCTCGCTGTCTTCCTGGTGATTTTAAGCCCACTCCCTCTCCTCCCTCACTGTCTTCCTGCTGATTCTAACCCCTCCCCCTCTCCTCCACATGTCTCTGGGCCTTGCTGGTGATTCTAACCCCTCCCCCTCTCCTTCTCATGTCTCACTGTCTTCCTGGTGATTCTAATCCCTCTACCTCTCCTCCTCGTGTCCCGTGCCTTCCTGGTGATTCCAACCCCTCCACCTCTCCTCCACATGTCTCACTGTCTTCCAGCTGATTCTAAGCCCTCTCCCTCTCCTCCTCATGTATCAGGGCCTTCCTGGTGATTCTAAGCCCTCTCCCTCTGCTCCTCATGTCTTGGGGCCTTCCTGGTGATTCTAAGCCCTGTCCCCCTCCTCCTCGTGTCTCGGGGCCTTCCTGGTGATTCTAAGCCCTCTCCCTCTCCTCCTCCTGTCGCGGTGCCTTGCTGGTGATTCTAACCCCTCCCCCTCTCCTCCTCCTCATGTCTCGTGCCTTACTGGTGATTCTAACCCCTCCCCATCTCCTCCTCATGTCTCACTGTCTTTCTGCTGATTCTAAGCCCTCTCCGTCTCCTCGTCATGTCTCAGGGCCTTCCTGGTGATTCTAAGCCCTCTCCCTCTCCTCCTCATGTCTCAGGGCCTTCCTGGTGATTCTAAACCCTCTCCCTCTCCTCCTCATGTCTCGGGGCCTTCCAGGTGATTCTAAGCCCTCTCCCTCTCCTCCTCGTGTCTTGGGGCCTTCCTGGTGATTCTAAGCCCTCTCCATCTCCTCCTTGTGTCTCGGGGCCTTCCTGGTGATTCTAACCTCTCCTCTTCATGTCTCACCATCTTCCTGCTGATTCTAAGCCCTCCCCCTCTCCTCCTCATGTCTCACTGTCTTCCTGCTGATTCTAAGCCCTCTCCTTCTCCTCCTCATGTCTCACTTTCTTCCTGCTGATTCTAAGCCCTCTCCCTCTCCTGCTCATGTCTCACTGTCTTCCTGCTGATTCGAAGCCCTCTCCCTCTCCTGCTCATGTCTCACTGTCTTCCTGGTGATTCGAAGCCCTCTCCCTCTCCTGGTCATGTCTCACTGTCTTCCTGGTGATTGTAACCCCACTCCCTCTCCTCCTCATGTCTCGCTGTCTTCCTGGTGATTCGAAGCCCTCTCCCTCTCCTCCTCATGTGTCGGGGCCTTCCTGGTGATTCTAAGCCCTCCCCCTCTCCTCCTCATGTCTCGGTGCCTTGCTGGCTATTCTAACCCCTCCCCCTCTCCTCCTCATGTCTCAGGGCCTTCCTGGTGATCCTAAGCCCTCCCCCTCTCCTGCTCATGTCTCAGGGCTTTCCTGGTGATTCTAACCCCTCTCCCTCTCCTCCTCATGTCTCACTCTCTTCCAGCTGATTCTAAGCCCTCTCCCTCTCCTCCTCGTGTCTCGGTGCCTTGCTGGTGATTCTAAGCCCTCTCCCTCTCCTCCTCATGTCTCAGGACCTTCCCCTCCCCCTCTCCTCCTCATGTCTCAGGGCCTTCCTGGTGATTTTAACCCCTCTCCCTCTCCTCCTCATGTCTCAGGGCCTTCCTGCTTATTCTAACCCCTCTCCCTCTCCTCATGTCTCAGGGCCTTATTGGTGATTCTAAGCCCTCTCCCTCACCTCCTAATGTCTCGGGGCCTTCCTGGTGATTCTAAGCCCTCCCCCTCTCCTCCTCGTGTCTCGTGCCTTACTGGTGATTCTAACCCCTCGCCCTCTCCTCCTCATGTCTCACTGTCTTCCTGCTGATTCTAAGCCCTCTCCGTCTCCTCGTCATGTCTCAGGGCCTTCCTAGTGATTCTAAGCCCTCTCCCTCTCCTCCTCATGTCTCAGGGCCTTCCTGGTGATTCTAAACCCTCTCCCTCTCCTCCTCATGTCTCGGGGCCTTCCAGGTGATTCTAAGCCCTCTCCCTCTCCTCCTCGTCTCTTGGGGCCTTCCTGGTGATTCTAAGCCCTCTCCATCTCCTCCTCGTGTCTCGGGGCCTTCCTGGTGATTCTAACCTCTCCTCTTCATGTCTCACCAAATTCCTGCTGATTCTAAGCCTTCCCCCTCTCCTCCTCATGTCTCACTGTCTTCCTGCTGATTCTAAGCCCTCTCCCACTCCTTCTCATGTCTTGGTGCCTTGCTGGTGATTCTAACCCCTCCCCCTCTCCTCTTCATGTCTCGCTGTCTTCCTGGTGATTCGAAGCCCTCTCCCTCTCCTCCTCATGTGTCGGGGCCTTCCTGGTGATTCTAAGCCCTCCCCCTCTCCTCCTCATGTCTCGGTGCCTTGCTGGTGATTCTAACCCCTCCCCCTCTCCTCCTCATGTCTCAGGGCCTTCCTGGTGATCCTAAGCCCTCCCCCTCTCCTGCTCATGTCTCAGGGCTTTCCTGGTGATTCTAACCCCTCTCCCTCTCCTCCTCATGTCTCACTCTCTTCCAGCTGATTCTAAGCCCTCTCCCTCTCCTCCTCGTGTCTCGGTGCCTTGCTGGTGATTCTAAGCCCTCTCCCTCTCTTCCTCATGTCTCAGGACCTTCCCCTCCCCCTCTCCTCCTCATGTCTCAGGGCCTTCCTGGTGATTCCCAGCCCTCTCCCTCTCCTCCTCATGTCTCGCTGTCTTCCTGGTGATTTTAACCCCTCTCCCTCTCCTCCTCATGTCTCACTGTATTCCTGGTGATTCTAACCCCTCCCCCTCTCCTCCTCATGTCTCTGGGCCTTGCTGGTGATTCTAACCCCTCCCCCTCTCCTTCTCATGTCTAACTGTCTTCCTGGTGATTCTAAACCCTCTCCCTCTCCTCCTCATTTCTCACTGTCTTCCTGGTGATTCGAACCCCTCTCCCTCTCCTCCTCATGTCTCGGTGCTTTCCTGTTGATTCTAATCCCTCTCCATCTCCTCCTCATGTCTCGGTGCCTTGCTGGTGATTCTAAGCCCTCTCCCTCTCCTCCTCATGCCTCAGGGCCTTCCCCTCCCCCTCTCCTCCTCATGTCTCAGGGCCTTCCTGGTGATTCCCAGCCCTCTCCCTCTCCTCCTCATGTCTCGCTGTCTTCCTGGTGATTTTAAGCCCACTCCCTCTCCTCCTCGTGTCCCGTGCCTTCCTGGTGATTCCAACCCCTCCACCTCTCCTCCACATGTCTCACTGTCTTCCAGCTGATTCTAAGCCCTCTCCCTCTCCTCCTCATGTATCAGGGCCTTCCTGGTGATTCTAAGCCCTCTCCCTCTGCTCCTCATGTCTTGGGGCCTTCCTGGTGATTCTAAGCCCTGTCCCCCTCCTCCTCGTGTCTCGGGGCCTTCCTGGTGATTCTAAGCCCTCTCCCTCTCCTCCTCCTGTCGCGGTGCCTTGCTGGTGATTCTAACCCCTCCCCCTCTCCTCCTCCTCATGTCTCGTGCCTTACTGGTGATTCTAACCCCTCCCCATCTCCTTCTCATGTCTCACTGTCTTCCTGCTGATTCTAAGCCCTCTCCGTCTCCTCGTCATGTCTCAGGGCCTTCCTGGTGATTCTAAGCCCTCTCCCTCTCCTCCTCATGTCTCAGGGCCTTCCTGGTGATTCTAAACCCTCTCCCTCTCCTCCTCATGTCTCGGGGCCTTCCAGGTGATTCTAAGCCCTCTCCCTCTCCTCCTCGTGTCTTGGGGCCTTCCTGGTGATTCTAAGCCCTCTCCATCTCCTCCTTGTGTCTCGGGGCCTTCCTGGTGATTCTAACCTCTCCTCTTCATGTCTCACCATCTTCCTGCTGATTCTAAGCCCTCCCCCTCTCCTCCTCATGTCTCACTGTCTTCCTGCTGATTCTAAGCCCTCTCCTTCTCCTCCTCATGTCTCACTTTCTTCCTGCTGATTCTAAGCCCTCTCCCTCTCCTGCTCATGTCTCACTGTCTTCCTGCTGATTCGAAGCCCTCTCCCTCTCCTGCTCATGTCTCACTGTCTTCCTGGTGATTCGAAGCCCTCTCCCTCTCCTGGTCATGTCTCACTGTCTTCCTGGTGATTGTAACCCCACTCCCTCTCCTCCTCATGTCTCGCTGTCTTCCTGGTGATTCGAAGCCCTCTCCCTCTCCTCCTCATGTGTCGGGGCCTTCCTGGTGATTCTAAGCCCTCCCCCTCTCCTCCTCATGTCTCGGTGCCTTGCTGGCTATTCTAACCCCTCCCCCTCTCCTCCTCATGTCTCAGGGCCTTCCTGGTGATTTTAACCCCTCTCCCTCTCCTCCTCATGTCTCAGGGCCTTCCTGCTTATTCTAACCCCTCTCCCTCTCCTCATGTCTCAGGGCCTTATTGGTGATTCTAAGCCCTCTCCCTCACCTCCTAATATCTCGGGGCCTTCCTGGTGATTCTAAGCCCTCTCCCTCTCCTCCTGTTGCGGTGCCTTACTGGTGATTCTAACCCCTCCCCCTCTCCTCCTCGTGTCTCGTGCCTTACTGGTGATTCTAACCCCTCGCCCTCTCCTCCTCATGTCTCACTGTCTTCCTGCTGATTCTAAGCCCTCTCCGTCTCCTCGTCATGTCTCAGGGCCTTCCTGGTGATTCTAAGCCCTCTCCCTCTCCTCCTCATGTCTCAGGGCCTTCCTGGTGATTCTAAACCCTCTCCCTCTCCTCGTCATGTCTCGGGGCCTTCCAGGTGATTCTAAGCCCTCTCCCTCTCCTCCTCGTCTCTTGGGGCCTTCCTGGTGATTCTAAGCCCTCTCCATCTCCTCCTCGTGTCTCGGGGCCTTCCTGGTGATTCTAACCTCTCCTCTTCATGTCTCACCAAATTCCTGCTGATTCTAAGCCTTCCCCCTCTCCTCCTCATGTCTCACTGTCTTCCTGCTGATTCTAAGCCCTCTCCCACTCCTTCTCATGTCTTGGTGCCTTGCTGGTGATTCTAACCCCTCCCCCTCTCCTCTTCATGTCTCGCTGTCTTCCTGGTGATTCGAAGCCCTCTCCCTCTCCTCCTCATGTGTCGGGGCCTTCCTGGTGATTCTAAGCCCTCCCCCTCTCCTCCTCATGTCTCGGTGCCTTGCTGGTGATTCTAACCCCTCCCCCTCTCCTCCTCATGTCTCAGGGCCTTCCTGGTGATCCTAAGCCCTCCCCCTCTCCTGCTCATGTCTCAGGGCTTTCCTGGTGATTCTAACCCCTCTCCCTCTCCTCCTCATGTCTCACTCTCTTCCAGCTGATTCTAAGCCCTTTCCCTCTCCTCCTCGTGTCTCGGTGCCTTGCTGGTGATTCTAAGCCCTCTCCCTCTCCTCCTCATGTCTCAGGACCTTCCCCTCCCCCTCTCCTCCTCATGTCTCAGGGCCTTCCTGGTGATTCCCAGCCCTCTCCCTCTCCTCCTCATGTCTCGCTGTCTTCCTGGTGATTTTAACCCCTCTCCCTCTCCTCCTCTTGTCTCAGGGCCTTCCTGCTTATTCTAACCCCTCTCCCTCTCCTCATGTCTCAGGGCCTTATTGGTGATTCTAACCCCTCTCCCTCTCCTCCTGTTGCGGTGCCTTACTGGTGATTCTAACCCCTCCCCCTCTCCTCCTCGTGTCTCGTGCCTTACTGGTGATTCTAACCCCTCGCCCTCTCCTCCTCATGTCTCACTGTCTTCCTGCTGATTCTAAGCCCTCTCCGTCTCCTCGTCATGTCTCAGGGCCTTCCTGGTGATTCTAAGCCCTCTCCCTCTCCTCCTCCTGTCGCGGTGCCTTGCTGGTGATTCTAACCCCTCCCCCTCTCCTCCTCATGTCTCGTGCCTTACTGGTGATTCTAACCCCTCCCCCTCTCCTCCTCATGTCTCCCTGTCTTCCTGCTGATTCTAAGCCCTCTTCCTCTCTTCCTCATGTCTCAGGGCCTTACTGGTGATTCTAAGCCTTCTCCCTCACCTCCTAATGTCTCAGGGCCTTCCCGGTGATTCCCAGCCCTCTCCCTCTCCTCCTCATGTCTCGCTGTCTTCCTGGTGATTTTAACCCCACTCCCTCTCCTCCCTCACTGTCTTCCTGCTTATTCTAAGCCCTTTCCCTCTCCTTCTCATGTCTCACTGTCTTCCTGGTGATTCTAACCCCTCTCCCTCTCCTCCTCATGTCTCAGGGCCTTCCTGCTTATTCTAACACCTCTCCCTCTCCTCGTCATGTCTCGGTGCCTTATTGGTGATTGTAAGCCCTCTCCCTCTCCTCCTCATGTCTCAGGGCCTTCCTGCTTATTCTAACCCCACTCCCTCTCCTCATGTCTCAGGGCCTTACTGGTGATTCTAAGCCCTCTCCCTCACCTCCTCATTTCTCAGGGCCTTCCTGCTTATTCTAACCCCTCTCCCTCTCCTCATGTCTCAGGGCCTTCCTGGTGATTCTAAACCCTCTCCCTCTCCTCCTCATGTCTCGGGGCCTTCCAGGTGATTCTAAGCCCTCTCCCTCTCCTCCTCGTCTCTTGGGGCCTTCCTGGTGATTCTAAGCCCTCTCCATCTCCTCCTCGTGTCTCGGGGCCTTCCTGGTGATTCTAACCTCTCCTCTTCATGTCTCACCAAATTCCTGCTGATTCTAAGCCTTCCCCCTCTCCTCCTCATGTCTCACTGTCTTCCTGCTGATTCTAAGCCCTCTCCCACTCCTTCTCATGTCTTGGTGCCTTGCTGGTGATTCTAACGCCTCCCCCTCTCCTCTTCATGTCTCGCTGTCTTCCTGGTGATTCGAAGCCCTCTCCCTCTCCTTCTCATGTGTCGGGGCCTTCCTGGTGATTCTAAGCCCTCCCCCTCTCCTCCTCATGTCTCGGTGCCTTGCTGGTGATTCTAACCCCTCCCCCTCTCCTCCTCATGTCTCAGGGCCTTCCTGGTGATCCTAAGCCCTCCCCCTCTCCTGCTCATGTCTCAGGGCTTTCCTGGTGATTCTAACCCCTCTCCCTCTCCTCCTCATGTCTCACTCTCTTCCAGCTGATTCTAAGCCCTCTCCCTCTCCTCCTCGTGTCTCGGTGCCTTGCTGGTGATTCTAAGCCCTCTCCCTCTCCTCCTCATGTCTCAGGACCTTCCCCTCCCCCTCTCCTCCTCATGTCTCAGGGCCTTCCTGGTGATTCCCAGCCCTCTCCCTCTCCTCCTCATGTCTCGCTGTCTTCCTGGTGATTTTAACCCCTCTCCCTCTCCTCCTCATGTCTCACTGTATTCCTGGTGATTCTAACCCCTCCCCCTCTCCTCCTCATGTCTCTGGGCCTTGCTGGTGATTCTAACCCCTCCCCCTCTCCTTCTCATGTCTAACTGTCTTCCTGGTGATTCTAAACCCTCTCCCTCTCCTCCTCATTTCTCACTGTCTTCCTGGTGATTCGAACCCCTCTCCCTCTCCTCCTCATGTCTCGGTGCCTTCCTGTTGATTCTAATCCCTCTCCATCTCCTCCTCATGTCTCGGTGCCTTGCTGGTGATTCTAAGCCCTCTCCCTCTCCTCCTCATGCCTCAGGGCCTTCCCCTCCCCCTCTCCTCCTCATGTCTCAGGGCCTTCCTGGTGATTCCCAGCCCTCTCCCTCTCCTCCTCATGTCTCGCTGTCTTCCTGGTGATTTTAAGCCCACTCCCTCTCCTCCCTCACTGTCTTCCTGCTGATTCTAACCCCTCCCCCTCTCCTCCACATGTCTCTGGGCCTTGCTGGTGATTCTAACCCCTCCCCCTCTCCTTCTCATGTCTCACTGTCTTCCTGGTGATTCTAATCCCTCTACCTCTCCTCCTCGTGTCCCGTGCCTTCCTGGTGATTCCAACCCCTCCACCTCTCCTCCACATGTCTCACTGTCTTCCAGCTGATTCTAAGCCCTCTCCCTCTCCTCCTCATGTATCAGGGCCTTCCTGGTGATTCTAAGCCCTCTCCCTCTGCTCCTCATGTCTTGGGGCCTTCCTGGTGATTCTAAGCCCTGTCCCCCTCCTCCTCGTGTCTCGGGGCCTTCCTGGTGATTCTAAGCCCTCTCCCTCTCCTCCTCCTGTCGCGGTGCCTTGCTGGTGATTCTAAACCCTCCCCCTCTCCTCCTCCTCATGTCTCGTGCCTTACTGGTGATTCTAACCCCTCCCCATCTCCTCCTCATGTCTCACTGTCTTCCTGCTGATTCTAAGCCCTCTCCGTCTCCTCGTCATGTCTCAGGGCCTTCCTGGTGATTCTAAGCCCTCTCCCTCTCCTCCTCATGTCTCAGGGCCTTCCTGGTGATTCTAAACCCTCTCCCTCTCCTCCTCATGTCTCGGGGCCTTCCAGGTGATTCTAAGCCCTCTCCCTCTCCTCCTCGTGTCTTGGGGCCTTCCTGGTGATTCTAAGCCCTCTCCATCTCCTCCTTGTGTCTCGGGGCCTTCCTGGTGATTCTAACCTCTCCTCTTCATGTCTCACCATCTTCCTGCTGATTCTAAGCCCTCCCCCTCTCCTCCTCATGTCTCACTGTCTTCCTGCTGATTCTAAGCCCTCTCCTTCTCCTCCTCATGTCTCACTTTCTTCCTGCTGATTCTAAGCCCTCTCCCTCTCCTGCTCATGTCTCACTGTCTTCCTGCTGATTCGAAGCCCTCTCCCTCTCCTGCTCATGTCTCACTGTCTTCCTGGTGATTCGAAGCCCTCTCCCTCTCCTGGTCATGTCTCACTGTCTTCCTGGTGATTGTAACCCCACTCCCTCTCCTCCTCATGTCTCGCTGTCTTCCTGGTGATTCGAAGCCCTCTCCCTCTCCTCCTCATGTGTCGGGGCCTTCCTGGTGATTCTAAGCCCTCCCCCTCTCCTCCTCATGTCTCGGTGCCTTGCTGGCTATTCTAACCCCTCCCCCTCTCCTCCTCATGTCTCAGGGCCTTCCTGGTGATCCTAAGCCCTCCCCCTCTCCTGCTCATGTCTCAGGGCTTTCCTGGTGATTCTAACCCCTCTCCCTCTCCTCCTGATGTCTCACTCTCTTCCAGCTGATTCTAAGCCCTCTCCCTCTCCTCCTCGTGTCTCGGTGCCTTGCTGGTGATTCTAACCCCTCTCCCTCTCCTCCTCATGTCTCAGGACCTTCCCCTCCCCCTCTTCTCCTCATGTCTCAGGGCCTTCCTGGTGATTTTAACCCCTCTCCCTCTCCTCCTCATGTCTCAGGGCCTTCCTGCTTATTCTAACCCCTCTCCCTCTCCTCATGTCTCAGGGCCTTATTGGTGATTCTAAGCCCTCTCCCTCACCTCCTAATGTCTCGGGGCCTTCCTGGTGATTCTAAGCCCTCTCCCTCTCCTCCTGTTGCGGTGCCTTACTGGTGATTCTAACCCCTCCCCCTCTCCTCCTCGTGTCTCGTGCCTTACTGGTGATTCTAACCCCTCGCCCTCTCCTCCTCATGTCTCACTGTCTTCCTGCTGATTCTAAGCCCTCTCCGTCTCCTCGTCATGTCTCAGGGCCTTCCTGGTGATTCTAAGCCCTCTCCCTCTCCTCCTCATGTCTCAGGGCCTTCCTGGTGATTCTAAACCCTCTCCCTCTCCTCCTCATGTCTCGGGGCCTTCCAGGTGATTCTAAGCCCTCTCCCTCTCCTCCTCGTCTCTTGGGGCCTTCCTGGTGATTCTAAGCCCTCTCCATCTCCTCCTCGTGTCTCGGGGCCTTCCTGGTGATTCTAACCTCTCCTCTTCATGTCTCACCAAATTCCTGCTGATTCTAAGCCTTCCCCCTCTCCTCCTCATGTCTCACTGTCTTCCTGCTGATTCTAAGCCCTCTCCCACTCCTTCTCATGTCTTGGTGCCTTGCTGGTGATTCTAACCCCTCCCCCTCTCCTCTTCATGTCTCGCTGTCTTCCTGGTGATTCGAAGCCCTCTCCCTCTCCTCCTCATGTGTCGGGGCCTTCCTGGTGATTCTAAGCCCTCCCCCTCTCCTCCTCATGTCTCGGTGCCTTGCTGGTGATTCTAACCCCTCCCCCTCTCCTCCTCATGTCTCAGGGCCTTCCTGGTGATCCTAAGCCCTCCCCCTCTCCTGCTCATGTCTCAGGGCTTTCCTGGTGATTCTAACCCCTCTCCCTCTCCTCCTCATGTCTCACTCTCTTCCAGCTGATTCTAAGCCCTTTCCCTCTCCTCCTCGTGTCTCGGTGCCTTGCTGGTGATTCTAAGCCCTCTCCCTCTCCTCCTCATGTCTCAGGACCTTCCCCTCCCCCTCTCCTCCTCATGTCTCAGGGCCTTCCTGGTGATTCCCAGCCCTCTCCCTCTCCTCCTCATGTCTCGCTGTCTTCCTGGTGATTTTAACCCCTCTCCCTCTCCTCCTCTTGTCTCAGGGCCTTCCTGCTTATTCTAACCCCTCTCCCTCTCCTCATGTCTCAGGGCCTTATTGGTGATTCTAACCCCTCTCCCTCTCCTCCTGTTGCGGTGCCTTACTGGTGATTCTAACCCCTCCCCCTCTCCTCCTCGTGTCTCGTGCCTTACTGGTGATTCTAACCCCTCGCCCTCTCCTCCTCATGTCTCACTGTCTTCCTGCTGATTCTAAGCCCTCTCCGTCTCCTCGTCATGTCTCAGGGCCTTCCTGGTGATTCTAAGCCCTCTCCCTCTCCTCCTCCTGTCGCGGTGCCTTGCTGGTGATTCTAACCCCTCCCCCTCTCCTCCTCATGTCTCGTGCCTTACTGGTGATTCTAACCCCTCCCCCTCTCCTCCTCATGTCTCCCTGTCTTCCTGCTGATTCTAAGCCCTCTTCCTCTCTTCCTCATGTCTCAGGGCCTTACTGGTGATTCTAAGCCTTCTCCCTCACCTCCTAATGTCTCAGGGCCTTCCCGGTGATTCCCAGCCCTCTCCCTCTCCTCCTCATGTCTCGCTGTCTTCCTGGTGATTTTAACCCCACTCCCTCTCCTCCCTCACTGTCTTCCTGCTTATTCTAAGCCCTTTCCCTCTCCTTCTCATGTCTCACTGTCTTCCTGGTGATTCTAACCCCTCTCCCTCTCCTCCTCATGTCTCAGGGCCTTCCTGCTTATTCTAACACCTCTCCCTCTCCTCGTCATGTCTCGGTGCCTTATTGGTGATTGTAAGCCCTCTCCCTCTCCTCCTCATGTCTCAGGGCCTTCCTGCTTATTCTAACCCCACTCCCTCTCCTCATGTCTCAGGGCCTTACTGGTGATTCTAAGCCCTCTCCCTCACCTCCTCATTTCTCAGGGCCTTACTGGTGATTCTAAGCCCTCTCCCTCACCTCCTCATGTCTCAGGGCCTTACTGGTGATTCTAACCCCTCTCCCTCTCCTCATGTCTCAGGGCCTTACTGGTGATTCTAACCCCTCTCCCTCTCCTCATGTCTCAGGGCCTTACTGGTGATTCTGAGCCCTCTCCCTCTCCTCCTCATGACTCGGGGCCTTCCTGCTGATTCTAAACCCTCTCCCTCTCCTCCTCATATCTCAGGGCCTTCCTGCTGATTCTAAACCCTCTCCCTCTCCTCCTCCTGTTGCGATGCCTTACCGGTGATTGTAACCCCTCCCCCTCTCCTCCTCATGTCTCGTGCCTTACTGGTGATTCTAACCCCTCGCCCACCCCTCCTCATGTCTCACTGTCTTCCTGCTGATTCTAAGCCCTCTCCGTCTCCTCGTCATGTCTCAGGGCCTTCCTGGTGATTCTAAGCCCTCTCCCTCTCCTCCTCATGTCTCAGGGCCTTCCTGGTGATTCTAACCCCTCCCCCTCTCCTCCTCGTGTCTCGTGCCTTACTGGTGATTCTAACCCCTCGCCCTCTCCTCCTCATGTCTCACTGTCTTCCTGCTGATTCTAAGCCCTCTCCGTCTCCTCGTCATGTCTCAGGGCCTTCCTAATGATTCTAAGCCCTCTCCCTCTCCTCCTCATGTCTCAGGGCCTTCCTGGTGATTCTAAACCCTCTCCCTCTCCTCCTCATGTCTCGGGGCCTTCCAGGTGATTCTAAGCCCTCTCCCTCTCCTCCTCGTGTCTTGGGGCCTTCCTGGTGATTCTAAGCCCTCTCCATCTCCTCCTCGTGTCTCGGGGCCTTCCTGGTGATTCTAACCTCTCCTCTTCATGTCTCACCATCTTCCTGCTGATTCTAAGCCCTCCCCCTCTCCTCCTCATGTCTCGTGCCTTCCTGGTGATTCCAACCCCTCCACCTCTCCTCCTCATGTCTCACTGTCTTCCAGCTGATTCTAAGCCCTCTCCCTCTCCTCCTCATGTCTCAGGACCTTCCCCTCCCCCTCTCCTCCTCATGTCTCAGGGCCTTCCTGGTGATTCCCAGCCCTCTCCCTCTCCTCCTCATGTGTCGCTGTCTTCCTGGTGATTTTAACCCCTCTCCCTCTCCTCCTCATGTCTCACTGTATTCCTGGTGATTCTAACCCCTCCCCCTCTCCTCCTCATGTCTTGGTGCCTTCCTGTTGATTCTAATCCCTCTCCATCTCCTCCTCATGTCTCGGTGCCTTGCTGGTGATTCTAAGCCCTCTCCCTCTCCTCCTCATGCCTCAGGGCCTTCCCCTCCCCCTCTCCTCCTCATGTCTCAGGGACTTCCTGGTGATTCCCAGCCCTCTCGCTCTCCTCCTCATGTCTCGCTGTCTTCCTGGTGATTTTAACCCCACTCCCTCTCCTCCCTCACTGTCTTCCTGCTGATTCTAACCCCTCCCCCTCTCCTCCTCATGTCTCTGGGCCTTGCTGGTGATTCTAACCCCTCCCCCTCTCCTTCTCATGTCTCACTGTCTTCCTGGTGATTCGAAGCCCTCTCCCTCTCCTCCTCATGTGTCGGGGCCTTGCTGGTGATTCTAAGCCCTCCCCCTCTCCTGCTCATGTCTCAGGGCTTTCCTGGTGATTCTAACCCCTCTCCCTCTCCTCCTCATGTCTCACTCTCTTCCAGCTGATTCTAAGCCCTCTCCCTCTCCTCCTCGTGTCTCGGTGCCTTGCTGGTGATTCTAACCCCTCCCCCTCTCCTTCGCATGTCTCAGGACCTTCCCCTCCCCCTCTCCTCCTCATGTCTCAGGGCCTTCCTGGTGATTCCCAGCCCTCTCCCTCTCCTCCTCATGTCTCGCTGTCTTCCTGGTGATTTTAACCCCTCTCCCTCTCCTCCTCATGTCTCACTGTATTCCTGGTGATTCTAACCCCTCCCCCTCTCCTCCTCATGTCTCTGGGCCTTGCTGGTGATTCTAACCCCTCCCCCTCTCCTTCTCATGTCTAACTGTCTTCCTGGTGATTCTAAACCCTCTCCCTCTCCTCCTCATTTCTCACTGTCTTCCTGGTGATTCGAACCCATCTCCCTCTCCTCCTCATGTCTCGGTGCCTTCCTGTTGATTCTAATCCCTCTCCATCTCCTCCTCATGTCTCGGTGCCTTGCTGGTGATTCTAAGCCCTCTCCCTCTCCTCCTCATGCCTCAGGGCCTTCCCCTCCCCCTCTCCTCCTCATGTCTCAGGGCCTTCCTGGTGATTCCCAGCCCTCTCCCTCTCCTCCTCATGTCTCGCTGTCTTCCTGGTGATTTTAAGCCCACTCCCTCTCCTCCCTCACTGTCTTCCTGCTGATTCTAACCCCTCCCCCTCTCCTCCACATGTCTCTGGGCCTTGCTGGTGATTCTAACCCCTCCCCCTCTCCTTCTCATGTCTCACTGTCTTCCTGGTGATTCTAATCCCTCTACCTCTCCTCCTCGTGTCCCGTGCCTTCCTGGTGATTCCAACCCCTCCACCTCTCCTCCACATGTCTCACTGTCTTCCAGCTGATTCTAAGCCCTCTCCCTCTCCTCCTCATGTATCAGGGCCTTACTGGTGATTCTAAGCCCTCTCCCTCTGCTCCTCATGTCTTGGGGCCTTCCTGGTGATTCTAAGCCCTGTCCCCCTCCTCCTCGTGTCTCGGGGCCTTCCTGGTGATTCTAAGCCCTCTCCCTCTCCTCCTCCTGTCGCGGTGCCTTGCTGGTGATTCTAACCCCTCCCCCTCTCCTCCTCATGTCTCGTGCCTTACTGGTGATTCTAACCCCTCCCCCTCTCCTCCTCATGTCTCACTGTCTTCCTGCTGATTCTAAGCCCTCTCCGTCTCCTCGTCATGTCTCAGGGCCTTCCTGGTGATTCTAAGCCCTCTCCCTCTCCTCCTCGTGTCTTGGGGCCTTCCTGGTGATTCTAAGCCCTCTCCATCTCCTCCTTGTGTCTCGGGGCCTTCCTGGTGATTCTAACCTCTCCTCTTCATGTCTCAACATCTTCCTGCTGATTCTAAGCCCTCCCCCTCTCCTCCTCATGTCTCACTGTCTTCCTGCTGATTCTAAGCCCTCTCCTTCTCCTCCTCATGTCTCACTTTCTTCCTGCTGATTCTAAGCCCTCTCCCTCTCCTGCTCATGTCTCACTGTCTTCCTGCTGATTCGAAGCCCTCTCCCTCTCCTGCTCATGTCTCACTGTCTTCCTGGTGATTCGAAGCCCTCTCCCTCTCCTGGTCATGTCTCACTGTCTTCCTGGTGATTGTAACCCCACCCCCTCTCCTCCTCATGTCTCGCTGTCTTCCTGGTGATTCGAAGCCCTCTCCCTCTCCTCCTCATGTGTCGGGGCCTTCCTGGTGATTCTAAGCCCTCCCCCTCTCCTCCTCATGTCTCGGTGCCTTGCTGGCTATTCTAACCCCTCCCCCTCTCCTCCTCATGTCTCAGGGCCTTCCTGGTGATCCTAAGCCCTCCCCCTCTCCTGCTCATGTCTCAGGGCTTTCCTGGTGATTCTAACCCCTCTCCCTCTCCTCCTCATGTCTCACTCTCTTCCAGCTGATTCTAAGCCCTCTCCCTCTCCTCCTCGTGTCTCGGTGCCTTGCTGGTGATTCTAACCCCTCTCCCTCTCCTCCTCATGTCTCAGGACCTTCCCCTCCCCCTCTCCTCCTCATGTCTCAGGGCCTTCCTGGTGATTCCCAGCCCTCTCCCTCTCCTCCTCATGTCTCGCTGTCTTCCTGGTGATTTTAACCCCTCTCCCTCTCCTCCTCATGTCTCAGGGCCTTCCTGCTTATTCTAACCCCTCTCCCTCTCCTCATGTCTCAGGGCCTTATTGGTGATTCTAAGCCCTCTCCCTCACCTCCTAATGTCTCGGGGCCTTCCTTGTGATTCTAAGCCCTCTCCCTCTCCTCCTGTTGCGGTGCCTTACTGGTGATTCTAACCCCTCCCCCTCTCCTCCTCGTGTCTCGTGCCTTACTGGTGATTCTAACCCCTCGCCCTCTCCTCCTCATGTCTCACTGTCTTCCTGCTGATTCTAAGCCCTCTCCGTCTCCTCGTCATGTCTCAGGGCCTTCCTGGTGATTCTAAGCCCTCTCCCTCTCCTCCTCATGTCTCAGGGCCTTCCTGGTGATTCTAAACCCTCTCCCTCTCCTCCTCATGTCTCGGGGCCTTCCAGGTGATTCTAAGCCCTCTCCCTCTCCTCCTCGTCTCTTGGGGCCTTCCTGGTGATTCTAAGCCCTCTCCATCTCCTCCTCGTGTCTCGGGGCCTTCCTGGTGATTCTAACCTCTCCTCTTCATGTCTCACCAAATTCCTGCTTATTCTAAGCCTTCCCCCTCTCCTCCTCATGTCTCACTGTCTTCCTGCTGATTCTAAGCCCTCTCCCACTCCTTCTCATGTCTTGCTGCCTTGCTGGTGATTCTAACCCCTCCCCCTCTCCTCTTCATGTCTCGCTGTCTTCCTGGTGATTCGAAGCCCTCTCCCTCTCCTCCTCATGTGTCGGGGCCTTCCTGGTGATTCTAAGCCCTCCCCCTCTCCTCCTCATGTCTCGGTGCCTTGCTGGTGATTCTAACCCCTCCCCCTCTCCTCCTCATGTCTCAGGGCCTTCCTGGTGATCCTAAGCCCTCCCCCTCTCCTGCTCATGTCTCAGGGCTTTCCTGGTGATTCTAACCCCTCTCCCTCTCCTCCTCATGTCTCACTCTCTTCCAGCTGATTCTAAGCCCTCTCCCTCTCCTCCTCGTGTCTCGGTGCCTTGCTGGTGATTCTAAGCCCTCTCCCTCTCCTACTCATGTCTCAGGACCTTCCCCTCCCCCTCTCCTCCTCATGTTTCAGGGCCTTCCTGGTGATTCCCAGCCCTCTCCCTCTCCTCCTCATGTCTCGCTGTCTTCCTGGTGATTTTAACCCCTCTCCCTCTCCTCCTCATGTCTCAGGGCCTTCCTGCTTATTCTAACCCCTCTCCCTCTCCTCATGTCTCAGGGCCTTATTGGTGATTCTAAGCCCTCTCCCTCACCTCCTAATGTCTCGGGGCCTTCCTTGTGATTCTAACCCCTCTCCCTCTCCTCCTGTTGCGGTGCCTTACTGGTGATTCTAACCCCTCCCCCTCTCCTCCTCGTGTCTCGTGCCTTACTGGTGATTCTAACCCCTCGCCCTCTCCTCCTCATGTCTCACTGTCTTCCTGCTGATTCTAAGCCCTCTCCGTCTCCTCGTCATGTCTCAGGGCCTTCCTGGTGATTCTAAGCCCTCTCCCTCTCCTCCTCATGTCTCAGGGCCTTCCTGGTGATTCTAAACCCTCTCCCTCTCCTCCTCATGTCTCGGGGCCTTCCAGGTGATTCTAAGCCCTCTCCCTCTCCTCCTCGTCTCTTGGGGCCTTCCTGGTGATTCTAAGCCCTCTCCATCTCCTCCTCGTGTCTCGGGGCCTTCCTGCTGATTCTAACCTCTCCTCTTCATGTCTCACCAAATTCCTGCTGATTCTAAGCCTTCCCCCTCTCCTCCTCATGTGTCACTGTCTTCCTGCTGATTCTAAGCCCTCTCCCACTCCTTCTCATGTCTTGGTGCCTTGCTGGTGATTCTAACCCCTCCCCCTCTCCTATTCATGTCTCGCTGTCTTCCTGGTGATTCGAAGCCCTCTCCCTCTCCTCCTCATGTGTCGGGGCCTTCCTGGTGATTCTAAGCCCTCCCCCTCTCCTCCTCATGTCTCGGTGCCTTGCTGGTGATTCTAACCCCTCCCCCTCTCCTCCTCATGTCTCAGGGCCTTCCTGGTGATCCTAAGCCCTCCCCCTCTCCTGCTCATGTCTCAGGGCTTTCCTGGTGATTCTAACCCCTCTCCCTCTCCTCCTCATGTCTCACTCTCTTCCAGCTGATTCTAAGCCCTCTCCCTCTCCTCCTCGTGTCTCGGTGCCTTGCTGGTGATTCTAAGCCCTCTCCCTCTCCTCCTCATGTCTCAGGACCTTCCCCTCCCCCTCTCCTCCTCATGTCTCAGGGCCTTCCTGGTGATTCCCAGCCCTCTCCCTCTCCTCCTCATGTCTCGCTGTCTTCCTGGTGATTTTAACCCCTCTCCCTCTCCTCCTCATGTCTCAGGGCCTTCCTGCTTATTCTAACCCCTCTCCCTCTCCTCATGTCTCAGGGCCTTATTGGTGATTCTAAGCCCTCTCCCTCACCTCCTAATGTCTCGGGGCCTTCCTTGTGATTCTAACCCCTCTCCCTCTCCGCCTGTTGCGGTGCCTTACTGGTGATTCTAACCCCTCCCCCTCTCCTCCTCGTGTCTCGTGCCTTACTGGTGATTCTAACCCCTCTCCCTCTCCTCCTCATGTATCAGGGCCTTCCTGGTGATTCTAAGCCCTCTCCCTCTGCTCCTCATGTCTTGGGGCCTTCCTGGTGATTCTAAGCCCTGTCCCTCTCCTCCTCGTGTCTCGGGGCCTTCCTGGTGATTCTAAGCCCTCTCCCTCTCCTCCTCCTGTCGCGGTGCCTTGCTGGTGATTCTAACCCCTCCCCCTCTCCTCCTCATGTCTCGTGCCTTACTGGTGATTCTCACCCCTCCCCCTCTCCTCCTCATGTCTCACTGTCTTCCTGCTGATTCTAAGCCCTCTTCCTCTCTTCCTCATGTCTCAGGGCCTTACTGGTGATTCTAAGCCTTCTCCCTCACCTCCTAATGTCTCAGGGCCTTCCCGGTGATTCCCAGCCCTCTCCCTCTCCTCCTCATGTCTCGCTGTCTTCCTGGTGATTTTAACCCCACTCCCTCTCCTCCCTCACTGTCTTCCTGCTTATTCTAAGCCCTTTCCCTCTCCTTCTCATGTCTCACTGTCTTCCTGGTGATTCTAAGCCCTCTCCCTCTCCTCCTCCTGTCGCGGTGCCTTGCTGGTGATTCTAACCCCTCCCCTTCTCCTCCTCATGTCTCGTGCCTTACTGGTGATTCTAACCCCTCCCCCTTTCCTCCTCATGTCTCACTGTCTTCCTGCTGATTCTAAGCCCTCTTCCTCTCTTCCTCATGTCTCAGGGCCTTACTGGTGATTCTAAGCCTTCTCCCTCACCTCCTAATGTCTCAGGGCCTTCCCGGTGATTCCCAGCCCTCTCCCTCTCCTCCTCATGTCTCGCTGTCTTCCTGGTGATTTTAACCCCACTCCCTCTCCTCCCTCACTGTCTTCCTGCTTATTCTAAGCCCTTTCCCTCTCCTTCTCATGTCTCACTGTCTTCCTGGTGATTTTAACCCCTCTCCCTCTCCTCCTCATGTCTCAGGGCCTTCCTGCTTATTCTAAGACCTCTCCCTCTCCTCGTCATGTCTCGGTGCCTTATTGGTGATTGTAAGCTCTCTCCCTCTCCTCCTCATGTCTCAGGGCCTTCCTGCTTATTCTAACCCCACTCCCTCTCCTCATGTCTCAGGGCCTTACTGGTGATTCTAAGCCCTCTCCCTCACCTCCTCATTTCTCAGGGCCTTACTGGTGATTCTAACCCCTCCCCCTCTCCTCCTCATGTCTCAGGGCCTTACTGGTGATTCTAACCCCTCTCCCTCTCCTCATGTCTCAGGGCCTTACTGGTGATTCTAACCCCTCTCCCTCTCCTCATGTCTCAGGGCCTTACTGGTGATTCTGAGCCCTCTCCCTCTGCTCCTCATGACTCGGGGCCTTCCTGCTAATTCTAAACCCTCTCCCTCTCCTCCTCATATCTCAGGGCCTTCCTGCTGATTCTAAACCCTCTCCCTCACCTCCTAATGTCTCGGGGCCTTCCTGGTGATTCTAAGCCCTCTCCATCTCCTCCTCGTGTCTCGGGGCCTTCCTGGTGATTCTAAGTCCTCTCCCTCTCCTCCTCCTGTTGCGATGCCTTACCGGTGATTGTAACCCCTCCCCCTCTCCTCCTCATGTCTCGTGCCTTACTGGTGATTCTAACCCCTCGCCCACTCCTCCTCATGTCTCACTGTCTTCCTGCTGATTCTAAGCCCTCTCCGTCTCCTCGTCATGTCTCAGGGCCTTCCTGGTGATTCTAAGCCCTCTCCCTCTCCTCCTCATGTCTCAGGGCCTTCCTGGTGATTCTAACCCCTCCCCCTCTCCTCCTCGTGTCTCGTGCCTTACTGGTGATTCTAACCCCTCGCCCTCTCCTCCTCATGTCTCTCTGTCTTCCTGCTGATTCTAAGCCCTCTCCTTCTCCTCGTCATTTCTCAGGGCCTTCCTGGTGATTCTAACCCCTCTCCCTCTCCTCCTCATGTCTCAGGGCCTTCCTGGTGATTCTAAACCCTCTCCCTCTCCTCCTCATGTGTCGGGGCCTTCCAGGTGATTCTAAGCCCTCTCCCTCTCCTCCTCGTGTCTTGGGGCCTTCCTGGTGATTCTAAGCCCTCTCCATCTCCTCCTCGTGTCTCGGGGCCTTCCTGGTGATTCTAACCTCTCCTCTTCATGTCTCACCATCTTCCTGCTGATTCTAAGCCCTCCCCCTCTCCTCCTCATGTCTCGTGCCTTCCTGGTGATTCCAACCCCTCCACCTCTCCTCCTCATGTCTCACTGTCTTCCAGCTGATTCTAAGCCCTCTCCCTCTCCTCCTCATGTCTCACTGTTTTCCTGGTGATTCTAACCCCTCCCCCTCTCCTCTTCATGTCTCTGGGCCTTGCTGGTGATTCTAACCCCTCCCCCTCTCCTTCTCATGTCTCACTGTCTTCCTGGTGATTCTAAACCCTCTCCCTCTCCTCCTCATTTCTCACTGTCTTCCTGGTGATTCGAACCCCTCTCCCTCTCCTCCTCATGTCTCGGTGCCTTCCTGTTGATTCTAATCCCTCTCCATCTCCTCCTCATGTCTCGGTGCCTTGCTGTTGATTCTAAGCCCTCTCCCTCTCCTCCTCATGCCTCAGGGCCTTCCCCTCCCCATCTCCTCCTCATGTCTCAGGGCTTTCCTGGTGATTCTAACCCCTCTCCCTCTCCTCCTCATGTCTCACTCTCTTCCAACTGATTCTAAGCCCTCTCCCTCTCCTCCTCGTGTCTCGGTGCCTTGCTGGTGATTCTAAGCCCTCTCCCTCTCCTCCCCATGTCTCAGGACCTTCCCCTCCCCCTCTCCTCCTCATGTCTCAGGGCCTTCCTGGTGATTCCCAGCCCTCTCCCTCTCCTCCTCATGTGTCGCTGTCTTCCTGGTGATTTTAACCCCTCTCCCTCTCCTCCTCATGTCTCACTGTATTCCTGGTGATTCTAACCCCTCCCGCTCTCCTCCTCATGTCTCGGTGCCTTCCTGTTGATTCTAATCCCTCTCCATCTCCTCCTCATGTCTTGGTGCCTTGCTGGTGATTCTAAGCCCTCTCCCTCTCCTCCTCATGTCTCGGTGCCTTCCCCTCCCCCTCTCCTCCTCATGTCTCAGGGACTTCCTGGTGATTCCCAGCCCTCTCGCTCTCCTCCTCATGTCTCGCTGTCTTCCTGGTGATTTTAACCCCACTCCCTCTCCTCCCTCACTGTCTTCCTGCTGATTCTAACCCCTCCCCCTCTCCTCCTCATGTCTCTGGGCCTTGCTGGTGATTCTAACCCCTCCCCCTCTCCTTCTCATGTCTCACTGTCTTCCTGGTGACTCTAACCCCTCTACCTCTCCTCCTCGTGTCTCGTGCCTTCCTGGTGATTCCAACCCCTCTACCTCTCCTCCTCATGTCTCACTGTCTTCCAGCTGATTCTAAGCCCTCTCCCTCTCCTCCTCATGTATCAGGGCCTTCCTGGTGATTCTAAGCCCTCTCCCTCTGCTCCTCATGTCTTGGGGCCTTCCTGGTGATTCTAAGCCCTGTCCCTCTCCTCCTCGTGTCTCAGGGCCTTCCTGGTGATTCTAAGCCCTCTCCCTCTCCTCCTCCTGTCGCGGTGCCTTGCTGGTGATTCTAACCCCTCCCCCTCTCCTCCTCATGTCTCGTGCCTTACTGGTGATTCTAACCCCTCCCCCTCTCCTCCTCATGTCTCACTGTCTTCCTGCTGATTCTAAGCTCTCTTCCTCTCTTCCTCATGTCTCAGGGCCTTACTGGTGATTCTAAGCCTTCTCCCTCACCTCCTAATGTCTCACGGCAATCCTGGTGATTCCCAGCCCTCTCCCTCTCCTCCTCATGTCTCGCTGTCTTGCTGGTGATTTTAACCCCACTCCCTCTCCTCCCTCACTGTCTTCCTGCTTATTCTAAGCCCTTTCCCTCTCCTTCTCATGTCTCACTGTCTTCCTGGTGATTCTAACCCCTCTCCCTCTCCTCCTCATGTCTCAGGACCTTCCTGCTTATTCTAACACCTCTCCCTCTCCTCGTCATGTCTCGGTGCCTTATTGGTGATTGTAAGCCCTCTCCCTCTCCTCCTCGTGTCTCAGGGCCTTCATGCTTATTCTAACCCCACTCCCTCTCCTCATGTCTCAGGGCCTTACTGGTGATTCTAAGCCCTCTCCCTCACCTCCTCATGTCTCAGGGCCTTACTGGTGATTCTAACCCCTCTCCCTCTCCTCATGTCTCGTGCCTTCCTGGTGATTCTAAGCCCTCTCCCTCTCCTCCTCGTGTCTTGGGGCCTTCCTGGTGATTCTAAGCCCTCTCCCTCTCCTCCTCGTGTCTCGGGGCCTTCCTGGTGATTCTAACCGCTCCTCTTCATGTCTCACCATCTTCCTGCGGATTCTAAGCCCCCCCCCTCTCCTCCTCATGTCTCGGTGCCTTGCTGGTGATTCTAAGCCCTCTCACTCTCCTCCTCATGTCTCACTGTATTCATGGTGATTCTAACCCCTCCCCCTCTCCTTCGCATGTCTCACTGTCTTCCTGATGATTCTAACCCCTCTACCTCTCCTCGTGTCTCGTGCCTTCCTGGTGATTCCAACCCCTCCACCTCTCCTCCTCATGTCTCACTGTCTTCCAGCTGATTCTAAGCCCTCTCCCTCTCCTCCTCATGTCTCACTGTATTCCTGGTGATTCTAACCCCTCCCCCTCTCCTCCTCATGGTTTGGTGCCTTATTGGTGATTGTAAGCCCTCTCCCTCTCCTCCTCATGTATCAGGGCCTTCCTGCTTATTCTAACCCCACTCCCTCTCCTCATGTCTCAGGGCCTTACTGGTGATTCTAAGCCCTCTCCCTCACCTCCTCATTTCTCAGGGCCTTACTGGTGATTCTAAGCCCTCTCCCTCACCTCCTCATGTCTCAGGGCCTTACTGGTGATTCTAACCCCTCTCCCTGTCCTCATGTCTCAGGGCCTTACTGGTGATTCTAAGCCTTCTCCCTCACCTCCTAATGTCTCACGGCCTTCCTGGTGATTCCCAGCCCTCTCCCTCTCCTCCTCATGTCTCGCTGTCTTCCTGGTGATTTTAACCCCACTCCCTCTCCTCCCTCACTGTCTTCCTGCTTATTCTAAGCCCTTTCCCTCTCCTTCTCTTGTCTCACTGTCTTCCTGGTGATTCTAACCCCTCTCCCTCTCCTCCTCATGTCTCAGGACCTTCCTGCTTATTCTAACACCTCTCCCTCTCCTCGTCATGTCTCGGTGCCTTATTGGTGATTGTAAGCCCTCTCCCTCTCCTCCTCGTGTCTCAGGGCCTTCCTGCTTATTCTAACCCCACTCCCTCTCCTCATGTCTCAGGGCCTTACTGGTGATTCTAAGCCCTCTCCCTCACCTCCTCATGTCTCAGGGCCTTACTGGTGATTCTAACCCCTCTCCCTCTCCTCATGTCTCGTGCCTTCCTGGTGATTCTAAGCCCTCTCCCTCTCCTCCTCGTGTCTTGGGGCCTTCCTGGTGATTCTAAGCCCTCTCCCTCTCCTCCTCGTGTCTCGGGGCCTTCCTGGTGATCCTAACCGCTCCTCTTCATGTCTCACCATCTTCCTGCTGATTCTAAGCCCCCCCCCTCTCCTCCTCATGTCTCGGTGCCTTGCTGGTGATTCTAAGCCCTCTCACTCTCCTCCTCATGTCTCACTGTATTCATGGTGATTCTAACCCCTCCCCCTCTCCTTCGCATGTCTCACTGTCTTCCTGATGATTCTAACCCCTCTACCTCTCCTCGTGTCTCGTGCCTTCCTGGTGATTCCAACCCCTCCACCTCTCCTCCTCATGTCTCACTGTCTTCCAGCTGATTCTAAGCCCTCTCCCTCTCCTCCTCATATCTCACTGTATTCCTGGTGATTCTAACCCCTCCCCCTCTCCTCCTCATGGTTTGGTGCCTTATTGGTGATTGTAAGCCCTCTCCCTCTCCTCCTCATGTCTCAGGGCCTTCCTGCTTATTCTAACCCCACTCCCTCTCCTCATGTCTCAGGGCCTTACTGGTGATTCTAAGCCCTCTCCCTCACCTCCTCATTTCTCAGGGCCTTACTGGTGATTCTAAGCCCTCTCCCTCACCTCCTCATGTCTCAGGGCCTTACTGGTGATTCTAACCCCTCTCCCTGTCCTCATGTCTCAGGGCCTTACTGGTGATTCTAACCCCTCTCCCTCTCCTCATGTCTCAGGGCCTTACTGGTGATTCTGAGCCCTCTCCCTCTCCTCCTCATGACTCGGGGCCTTCCTGCTGATTCTAAACCCTCTCCCTCACCTCCTAATGTCTCGGGGCCTTCCTGGTGATTCTAAGCCCTCTCCATCTCCTCCTCGTGTCTCGGGGCCTTCCTGGTGATTCTAAGTCCTCTCCCTCTCCTCCTCCTGTTGCGATGCCTTACCGGTGATTGTAACCCCTCCCCCTCTCCTCCTCATGTCTCGTGCCTTACTGGTGATTCTAACCCCTCGCCCACTCCTCCTCATGTCTCACTGTCTTCCTGCTGATTCTAAGCCCTCTCCGTCTCCTCGTCATGTCTCAGGGCCTTCCTGGTGATTCTAAGCCCTCTCCCTCTCCTCCTCATGTCTCAGGGCCTTCCTGGTGATTCTAACCCCTCCTCCTCTCCTCCTCGTGTCTCGTGCCTTACTGGTGATTCTAACCCCTCGCCCTCTCCTCCTCATGTCTCACTGTCTTCCTGCTGATTCTAAGCCCTCTCCTTCTCCTCGTCATTTCTCAGGGCCTTCCTGGTGATTCTAAGCCCTCTCCCTCTCCTCCTCATGTCTCAGGGCCTTCCTGGTGATTCTAAACCCTCTCCCTCTCCTCCTCATGTGTCGGGGCCTTCCAGGTGATTCTAAGCCCTCTCCCTCTCCTCCTCGTGTCTTGGGGCCTTCCTGGTGATTCTAAGCCCTCTCCATCTCCTCCTCGTGTCTCGGGGCCTTCCTGGTGATTCTAACCACTCCTCTTCATGTCTCACCATCTTTCTGCTGATTCTAAGCCCTCCCCCTCTCCTCCTCATGTCTCGTGCCTTCCTGGTGATTCCAACCCCTCCACCTCTCCTCCTCATGTCTCACTGTCTTCCAGCTGATTCTAAGCCCTCTCCCTCTCCTCCTCATGTCTCACTGTATTCCTGGTGATTCTAACCCCTCCCCCTCTCCTCCTCATGTCTCTGGGCCTTGCTGGTGATTCTAACCCCTCCCCCTCTCCTTCTCATGTCTCACTGTCTTCCTGGTGATTCTAACCCCTCCCCCTCTCCTTCTCATGTCTCACTGTCTTCCTGGTGACTCTAACTCCTCTACCTCTCCTCCTCGTGTCTCGTGCCTTCCTGGTGATTCCAACCCCTCCACCTCTCCTCCTCATGTCTCACTGTCTTCCAGCTGATTCTAAGCCCTCTCCCTCTTCTCCTCATGTATCAGGGCCTTCCTGGTGATTCTAAGCCCTCTCCCTCTGCTCCTCATGTCTCGGGGCCTTCCTGGTGATTCTAATTCCTGTCCCTCTCCTCCTCGTGTCTCAGGGCCTTCCTGGTGATTCTAAGCCCTCTCCCTCTCCTCCTCCTGTCGCGGTGCCTTGCTGGTGATTCTAACCCCTCCCCCTCTCCTCCTCATGTCTCGTGCCTTACTGGTGATTCTAACCCCTCCCCCTCTCCTCCTCATGTCTCACTGTCTTCCTGCTGATTCTAAGCTCTCTTCCTCTCTTCCTCATGTCTCAGGGCCTTACTGGTGATTCTAAGCCTTCTCCCTCACCTCCTAATGTCTCAGGGCCTTCCTGGTGATTCCCAGCCCTCTCCCTCTCCTCCTCATGTCTCGCTGTCTTGCTGGTGATTTTAACCCCACTCCCTCTCCTCCCTCACTGTCTTCCTGCTTATTCTAAGCCCTTTCCCTCTCCTTCTCATGTCTCACTGTCTTCCTGGTGATTCTAACCCCTCTCCCTCTCCACCTCATGTCTCGGTGCCTTATTGGTGATTGTAAGCCCTCTCCCTCTCCTCCTCGTGTCTCAGGGCCTTCCTGCTTATTCTAACCCCACTCCCTCTCCTCATGTCTCAGGGCCTTACTGGTGATTCTAAGCCCTCTCCCTCACCTCCTCATGTCTCAGGGCCTTACTGGTGATTCTAACCCCTCTCCCTCTCCTCATGTCTCAGGGCCTTACTGGTGATTCTAACCCCTCTCCCTCTCCTCATGTCTCGTGCCTTCCTGGTGATTCTAAGCCCTCTCCCTCTCCTCCTCGTGTCTTGGGGCCTTCCTGGTGATTCTAAGCCCTCTCCCTCTCCTCCTCGTGTCTCGGGGCCTTCCTGGTGATTCTAACCGCTCCTCTTCATGTCTCACCATCTTCCTGCTGATTCTAAGCCCCCCCCCCTCTCCTCCTCATGTCTCGGTGCCTTGCTGGTGATTCTAAGCCCTCTCACTCTCCTCCTCATGTCTCACTGTATTCATGGTGATTCTAACCCCTCCCCATCTCCTTCGCATGTCTCACTGTCTTCCTGATAATTCTAACCCCTCTACCTCTCCTCGTGTCTCGTGCCTTCCTGGTGATTCCAACCCCTCCACCTCTCCTCCTCATGTCTCACTGTCTTCCAGCTGATTCTAAGCCCTCTCCCTCTCCTCCTCATATCTCACTGTATTCCTGGTGATTCTAACCCCTCCCCCTCTCCTCCTCATGGTTTGGTGCCTTATTGGTGATTGTAAGCCCTCTCCCTCTCCTCCTCATGTCTCAGGGCCTTCCTGCTTATTCTAACCCCACTCCCTCTCCTCATGTCTCAGGGCCTTACTGGTGATTCTAAGCCCTCTCCCTCACCTCCTCATTTCTCAGGGCCTTACTGGTGATTCTAAGCCCTCTCCCTCACCTCCTCATGTCTCAGGGCCTTACTGGTGATTCTAACCCCTCTCCCTGTCCTCATGTCTCAGGGCCTTACTGGTGATTCTAACCCCTCTCCCTCTCCTCATGTCTCAGGGCCTTACTGGTGATTCTGAGCCCTCTCCCTCTCCTCCTCATGACTCGGGGCCTTCCTGCTGATTCTAAACCCTCTCCCTCACCTCCTAATGTCTCGGGGCCTTCCTGGTGATTCTAAGCCCTCTCCATCTCCTCCTCGTGTCTCGGGGCCTTCCTGGTGATTCTAAGTCCTCTCCCTCTCCTCCTCCTGTTGCGATGCCTTACCGGTGATTGTAACCCCTCCCCCTCTCCTCCTCATGTCTCGTGCCTTACTGGTGATTCTAACCCCTCGCCCACTCCTCCTCATGTCTCACTGTCTTCCTGCTGATTCTAAGCCCTCTCCGTCTCCTCGTCATGTCTCAGGGCCTTCCTGGTGATTCTAAGCCCTCTCCCTCTCCTCCTCATGTCTCAGGGCCTTCCTGGTGATTCTAACCCCTCCTCCTCTCCTCCTCGTGTCTCGTGCCTTACTGGTGATTCTAACCCCTCGCCCTCTCCTCCTCATGTCTCACTGTCTTCCTGCTGATTCTAAGCCCTCTCCTTCTCCTCGTCATTTCTCAGGGCCTTCCTGGTGATTCTAAGCCCTCTCCCTCTCCTCCTCATGTCTCAGGGCCTTCCTGGTGATTCTAAACCCTCTCCCTCTCCTCCTCATGTGTCGGGGCCTTCCAGGTGATTCTAAGCCCTCTCCCTCTCCTCCTCGTGTCTTGGGGCCTTCCTGGTGATTCTAAGCCCTCTCCATCTCCTCCTCGTGTCTCGGGGCCTTCCTGGTGATTCTAACCACTCCTCTTCATGTCTCACCATCTTCCTGCTGATTCTAAGCCCTCCCCCTCTCCTCCTCATGTCTCGTGCCTTCCTGGTGATTCCAACCCCTCCACCTCTCCTCCTCATGTCTCACTGTCTTCCAGCTGATTCTAAGCCCTCTCCCTCTCCTCCTCATGTCTCACTGTATTCCTGGTGATTCTAACCCCTCCCCCTCTCCTACTCATGTCTCTGGGCCTTGCTGGTGATTCTAACCCCTCCCCCTCTCCTTCTCATGTCTCACTGTCTTCCTGGTGATTCTAACCCCTCCCCCTCTCCTTCTCATGTCTCACTGTCTTCCTGGTGACTCTAACTCCTCTACCTCTCCTCCTCGTGTCTCGTGCCTTCCTGGTGATTCCAACCCCTCCACCTCTCCTCCTCATGTCTCACTGTCTTCCAGCTGATTCTAAGCCCTCTCCCTCTTCTCCTCATGTATCAGGGCCTTCCTGGTGATTCTAAGCCCTCTCCCTCTGCTCCTCATGTCTCGGGGCCTTCCTGGTGATTCTAATTCCTGTCCCTCTCCTCCTCGTGTCTCAGGGCCTTCCTGGTGATTCTAAGCCCTCTCCCTCTCCTCCTCCTGTCGCGGTGCCTTGCTGGTGATTCTAACCCCTCCCCCTCTCCTCCTCATGTCTCGTGCCTTACTGGTGATTCTAACCCCTCCCCCTCTCCTCCTCATGTCTCACTGTCTTCCTGCTGATTCTAAGCTCTCTTCCTCTCTTCCTCATGTCTCAGGGCCTTACTGGTGATTCTAAGCCTTCTCCCTCACCTCCTAATGTCTCAGGGCCTTCCTGGTGATTCCCAGCCCTCTCCCTCTCCTCCTCATGTCTCGCTGTCTTGCTGGTGATTTTAACCCCACTCCCTCTCCTCCCTCACTGTCTTCCTGCTTATTCTAAGCCCTTTCCCTCTCCTTCTCATGTCTCACTGTCTTCCTGGTGATTCTAACCCCTCTCCCTCTCCACCTCATGTCTCGGTGCCTTACCGGTGATTCTAACCCCTCCCCCTCTCCTCCTCATGTCTCGTGCCTTACTGGTGATTCTAACCCCTCGCCCACTCCTCCTCATGTCTCACTGTCTTCCTGCTGATTCTAAGCCCTCTCCGTCTCCTCGTCATGTCTCAGGGCCTTCCTGGTGATTCTAAGCCCTCTCCCTCTCCTCCTCATGTCTCAGGGCCTTCCTGGTGATTCTAACCCCTCCTCCTCTCCTCCTCGTGTCTCGTGCCTTACTGGTGATTCTAACCCCTCGCCCTCTCCTCCTCATGTCTCACTGTCTTCCTGCTGATTCTAAGCCCTCTCCTTCTCCTCGTCATTTCTCAGGGCCTTCCTGGTGATTCTAAGCCCTCTCCCTCTCCTCCTCATGTCTCAGGGCCTTCCTGGTGATTCTAAACCCTCTCCCTCTCCTCCTCATGTGTCGGGGCCTTCCAGGTGATTCTAAGCCCTCTCCCTCTCCTCCTCGTGTCTTGGGGCCTTCCTGGTGATTCTAAGCCCTCTCCATCTCCTCCTCGTGTCTCGGGGCCTTCCTGGTGATTCTAACCACTCCTCTTCATGTCTCACCATCTTCCTGCTGATTCTAAGCCCTCCCCCTCTCCTCCTCATGTCTCGTGCCTTCCTGGTGATTCCAACCCCTCCACCTCTCCTCCTCATGTCTCACTGTCTTCCAGCTGATTCTAAGCCCTCTCCCTCTCCTCCTCATGTCTCACTGTATTCCTGGTGATTCTAACCCCTCCCCCTCTCCTACTCATGTCTCTGGGCCTTGCTGGTGATTCTAACCCCTCCCCCTCTCCTTCTCATGTCTCACTGTCTTCCTGGTGATTCTAACCCCTCCCCCTCTCCTTCTCATGTCTCACTGTCTTCCTGGTGACTCTAACTCCTCTACCTCTCCTCCTCGTGTCTCGTGCCTTCCTGGTGATTCCAACCCCTCCACCTCTCCTCCTCATGTCTCACTGTCTTCCAGCTGATTCTAAGCCCTCTCCCTCTTCTCCTCATGTATCAGGGCCTTCCTGGTGATTCTAAGCCCTCTCCCTCTGCTCCTCATGTCTCGGGGCCTTCCTGGTGATTCTAATTCCTGTCCCTCTCCTCCTCGTGTCTCAGGGCCTTCCTGGTGATTCTAAGCCCTCTCCCTCTCCTCCTCCTGTCGCGGTGCCTTGCTGGTGATTCTAACCCCTCCCCCTCTCCTCCTCATGTCTCGTGCCTTACTGGTGATTCTAACCCCTCCCCCTCTCCTCCTCATGTCTCACTGTCTTCCTGCTGATTCTAAGCTCTCTTCCTCTCTTCCTCATGTCTCAGGGCCTTACTGGTGATTCTAAGCCTTCTCCCTCACCTCCTAATGTCTCAGGGCCTTCCTGGTGATTCCCAGCCCTCTCCCTCTCCTCCTCATGTCTCGCTGTCTTGCTGGTGATTTTAACCCCACTCCCTCTCCTCCCTCACTGTCTTCCTGCTTATTCTAAGCCCTTTCCCTCTCCTTCTCATGTCTCACTGTCTTCCTGGTGATTCTAACCCCTCTCCCTCTCCACCTCATGTCTCGGTGCCTTACCGGTGATTGTAAGCCCTCTCCCTCTCCTCCTCGTGTCTCAGGGCCTTCCTGCTTATTCTAACCCCACTCCCTCTCCTCATGTCTCAGGGCCTTACTGGTGATTCTAAGCCCTCTCCCTCACCTCCTCATGTCTCAGGGCCTTACTGGTGATTCTAACCCCTCTCCCTCTCCTCATGTCTCAGGGCCTTACTGGTGATTCTAACCCCTCTCCCTCTCCTCATGTCTCGTGCCTTCCTGGTGATTCTAAGCCCTCTCCCTCTCCTCCTCGTGTCTTGGGTCCTTCCTGGTGATTCTAAGCCCTCTCCCTCTCCTCCTCGTGTCTCGGGGCCTTCCTGGTGATTCTAACCGCTCCTCTTCATGTCTCACCATCTTCCTGCTGATTCTAAGCCCCCCCCCCTCTCCTCCTCATGTCTCGGTGCCTTGCTGGTGATTCTAAGCCCTCTCACTCTCCTCCTCATGTCTCACTGTATTCATGGTGATTCTAACCCCTCCCCATCTCCTTCGCATGTCTCACTGTCTTCCTGATAATTCTAACCCCTCTACCTCTCCTCGTGTCTCGTGCCTTCCTGGTGATTCCAACCCCTCCACCTCTCCTCCTCATGTCTCACTGTCTTCCAGCTGATTCTAAGCCCTCTCCCTCTCCTCCTCATGTCTCACTGTATTCCTGGTGATTCTAACCCCTCCCCCTCTCCTCCTCATGTCTCGGTGCCTTATTGGTGATTGTAAGCCCTCTCCCTCTCCTCCTCATGTCTCAGGGCCTTCCTGCTTATTCTAACCCCACTCCCTCTCCTCATGTCTCAGGGCCTTACTGGTGATTCTAAGCCCTCTCCCTCACCTACTCATTTCTCAGGGCCTTACTGGTGATTCTAAGCCCTCTCCCTCACCTCCTCATGTCTCAGGGCCTTACTGGTGATTCTAACCCCTCTCCCTCTCCTCATGTCTCAGGGCCTTACTGGTGATTCTAACCCCTCCCCCTCTCCTTCGCATGTCTCACTGTCTTCCTGATGATTCTAACCCCTCTACCTCTCCTCGTGTCTCGTGCCTTCCTGGTGATTCCAACCCCTCCACCTCTCCTCCTCATGTCTCGCTGTCTTCCTGGTGATTTTAACCCCTCTCCCTCTCCTCCTCATGTCTCAGGGCCTTCCTGCTTATTCTAACCCCTCTCCCTCTCCTCATGTCTCAGGGCCTTATTGGTGATTCTAAGCCCTCTCCCTCACCTCCTAATGTCTCGGGGCCTTCCTTGTGATTCTAACCCCTCTCCCTCTCCTCCTGTTGCGGTGCCTTACTGGTGATTCTAACCCCTCCCCCTCTCCTCCTCGTGTCTCGTGCCTTACTGGTGATTCTAACCCCTCCCCCTCTCCTCCTCATGTCTCACTGTCTTCCTGCTGATTCTAAGCTCTCTTCCTCTCTTCCTCATGTCTCAGGGCCTTACTGGTGATTCTAAGCCTTCTCCCTCACCTCCTAATGTCTCAGGGCCTTCCTGGTGATTCCCAGCCCTCTCCCTCTCCTCCTCATGTCTCGCTGTCTTGCTGGTGATTTTAACCCCACTCCCTCTCCTCCCTCACTGTCTTCCTGCTTATTCTAAGCCCTTTCCCTCTCCTTCTCATGTCTCACTGTCTTCCTGGTGATTCTAACCCCTCTCCCTCTCCACCTCATGTCTCAGGACCTTCCTGCTTATTCTAACACCTCTCCCTCTCCTCGTCATGTCTCGGTGCCTTCCTGGTGATTCTAAGCCCTCTCCCTCTCCTCCTCGTGTCTTGGGGCCTTCCTGGTGATTCTAAGCCCTCTCCCTCTCCTCCTCGTGTCTCGGGGCCTTCCTGGTGATTCTAACCGCTCCTCTTCATGTCTCACCATCTTCCTGCTGATTCTAAGCCCCCCCCTCTCCTCCTCATGTCTCGGTGCCTTGCTGGTGATTCTAAGCCCTCTCACTCTCCTCCTCATGTCTCACTGTATTCATGGTGATTCTAACCCCTCCCCCTCTCCTTCACATGTCTCACTGTCTTCCTGATGATTCTAACCCCTCTACCTCTCCTCGTGTCTCGTGCCTTCCTGGTGATTCCAACCCCTCCACCTCTCCTCCTCATGTCTCACTGTCTTCCAGCTGATTCTAAGCCCTCTCCCTCTCCTCCTCATGTCTCACTGTATTCCTGGTGATTCTAACCCCTCCCCCTCTCCTCCTCATGGTTTGGTGCCTTATTGGTGATTGTAAGCCCTCTCCCTCTCCTCCTCATGTCTCAGGGCCTTCCTGCTTATTCTAACCCCACTCCCTCTCCTCATGTCTCAGGGCCTTACTGGTGATTCTAAGCCCTCTCCCTCACCTCCTCATTTCTCAGGGCCTTACTGGTGATTCTAAGCCCTCTCCCTCACCTCCTCATGTCTCAGGGCCTTACTGGTGATTCTAACCCCTCTCCCTGTCCTCATGTCTCAGGGCCTTACTGGTGATTCTAACCCCTCTCCCTCTCCTCATGTCTCAGGGCCTTACTGGTGATTCTGAGCCCTCTCCCTCTCCTCCTCATGACTCGGGGCCTTCCTGCTGATTCTAAACCCTCTCCCTCTCCTCCTCATATCTCAGGGCCTTCCTGCTGATTCTAAACCCTCTCCCTCACCTCCTAATGTCTCGGGGCCTTCCTGGTGATTCTAAGCCCTCTCCATCTCCTCCTCGTGTCTCGGGGCCTTCCTGGTGATTCTAAGTCCTCTCCCTCTCCTCCTCCTGTTGCGATGCCTTACCGGTGATTGTAACCCCTCCCCCTCTCCTCCTCATGTCTCGTGCCTTACTGGTGATTCTAACCCCTCGCCCACTCCTCCTCATGTCTCACTGTCTTCCTGCTGATTCTAAGCCCTCTCCGTCTCCTCGTCATGTCTCAGGGCCTTCCTGGTGATTCTAAGCCCTCTCCCTCTCCTCCTCATGTCTCAGGGCCTTCCTGGTGATTCTAACCCCTCCCCCTCTCCTCCTCGTGTCTCGTGCCTTACTGGTGATTCTAACCCCTCGCCCTCTCCTCCTCATGTCTCACTGTCTTCCTGCTGATTCTAAGCCCTCTCCTTCTCCTCGTCATTTCTCAGGGCCTTCCTGGTGATTCTAAGCCCTCTCCCTCTCCTCCTCATGTCTCAGGGCCTTCCTGGTGATTCTAAACCCTGTCCCTCTCCTCCGCATGTGTCGGGGCCTTCCAGGTGATTCTAAGCCCTCTCCCTCTCCTCCTCGTGTCTTGGGGCCTTCCTGGTGATTCTAAGCCCTCTCCATCTCCTCCTCGTGTCTCGGGGCCTTCCTGGTGATTCTAACCTCTCCTCTTCATGTCTCACCATCTTCCTGCTGATTCTAAGCCCTCCCCCTCTCCTCCTCATGTCTCGTGCCTTCCTGGTGATTCCAACCCCTCCACCTCTCCTCCTCATGTCTCACTGTCTTCCAGCTGATTCTAAGCCCTCTCCCTCTCCTCCTCATGTCTCACTGTATTCCTGGTGATTCTAACCCCTCCCCCTCTCCTCCTCATGTCTCTGGGCCTTGCTGGTGATTCTAACCCCTCCCCCTCTCCTTCTCATGTCTCACTGTCTTCCTGGTGATTCTAACCCCTCCCCCTCTCCTTCTCATGTCTCACTGTCTTCCTGGTGACTCTAACCCCTCTACCTCTCCTCCTCGTGTCTCGTGCCTTCCTGGTGATTCCAACCCCTCCACCTCTCCTCCTCATGTCTCACTGTCTTCCAGCTGATTCTAAGCCCTCTCCCTCTCCTCCTCATGTATCAGGGCCTTCCTGGTGATTCTAAGCCCTCTCCCTCTGCTCCTCATGTCTTGGGGCCTTCCTGGTGATTCTAATTCCTGTCCCTCTCCTCCTCGTGTCTCAGGGCCTTCCTGGTGATTCTAAGCCCTCTCCCTCTCCTCCTCCTGTCGCGGTGCCTTGCTGGTGATTCTAACCCCTCCCCCTCTCCTCCTCATGTCTCGTGCCTTACTGGTGATTCTAACCCCTCCCCCTCTCCTCCTCATGTCTCACTGTCTTCCTGCTGATTCTAAGCTCTCTTCCTCTCTTCCTCATGTCTCAGGGCCTTACTGGTGATTCTAAGCCTTCTCCCTCACCTCCTAATGTCTCAGGGCCTTCCTGGTGATTCCCAGCCCTCTCCCTCTCCTCCTCATGTCTCGCTGTCTTGCTGGTGATTTTAACCCCACTCCCTCTCCTCCCTCACTGTCTTCCTGCTTATTCTAAGCCCTTTCCCTCTCCTTCTCATGTCTCACTGTCTTCCTGGTGATTCTAACCCCTCTCCCTCTCCTCATGTCTCAGGGCCTTACTGGTGATTCTGAGCCCTCTCCCTCTCCTCCTCATGACTCGGGGCCTTCCTGCTGATTCTAAACCCTCTCCCTCTCCTCCTCATATCTCATGGCCTTCCTGCTGATTCTAAACCCTCTCCCTCACCTCCTAATGTCTCGGGGCCTTCCTGGTGATTCTAAGCCCTCTCCATCTCCTCCTCGTGTCTCGGGGCCTTCCTGGTGATTCTAAGTCCTCTCCCTCTCCTCCTCCTGTTGCGATGCCTTACCGGTGATTGTAACCCCTCCCCCTCTCCTCCTCATGTCTCGTGCCTTACTGGTGATTCTAACCCCTCGCCCACTCCTCCTCATGTCTCACTGTCTTCCTGCTGATTCTAAGCCCTCTCCGTCTCCTCGTCATGTCTCAGGGCCTTCCTGGTGATTCTAAGCCCTCTCCCTCTCCTCCTCATGTCTCAGGGCCTTCCTGGTGATTCTAACCCCTCCCCCTCTCCTCCTCGTGTCTCGTGCCTTACTGGTGATTCTAACCCCTCGCCCTCTCCTCCTCATGTCTCACTGTCTTCCTGCTGATTCTAAGCCCTCTCCTTCTCCTCGTCATTTCTAAGGGCCTTCCTGGTGATTCTAAGCCCTCTCCCTCTCCTCCTCATGTCTCAGGGCCTTCCTGGTGATTCTAAACCCTCTCCCTCTCCTCCTCATGGGTCGGGGCCTTCCAGGTGATTCTAAGCCCTCTCCCTCTCCTCCTCGTGTCTTGGGGCCTTCCTGGTGATTCTAAGCCCTCTCCATCTCCTCCTCGTGTCTCGGGGCCTTCCTGGTGATTCTAACCTCTCCTCTTCATGTCTCACCATCTTCCTGCTGATTCTAAGCCCTCCCCCTCTCCTCCTCATGTCTCGTGCCTTCCTGGTGATTCCAACCCCTCCACCTCTCCTCCTCATGTCTCACTGTCTTCCAGCTGATTCTAAGCCCTCTCCCTCTCCTCCTCATGTCTCACTGTATTCCTGGTGATTCTAACCCCTCCCCCTCTCCTCCTCATGTCTCTGGGCCTTGCTGGTGATTCTAACCCCTCCCCCTCTCCTTCTCATGTCTCACTGTCTTCCTGGTGATTCTAACCCCTCCCCCTCTCCTTCTCATGTCTCACTGTCTTCCTGGTGACTCTAACTCCTCTACCTCTCCTCCTCGTGTCTCGTGCCTTCCTGGTGATTCCAACCCCTCCACCTCTCCTCCTCATGTCTCACTGTCTTCCAGCTGATTCTAAGCCCTCTCCCTCTCCTCCTCATGTATCAGGGCCTTCCTGGTGATTCTAAGCCCTCTCCCTCTGCTCCTCATGTCTCGGGGCCTTCCTGGTGATTCTAATTCCTGTCCCTCTCCTCCTCGTGTCTCAGGGCCTTCCTGGTGATTCTAAGCCCTCTCCCTCTCCTCCTCCTGTCGCGGTGCCTTGCTGGTGATTCTAAACCCTCCCCCTCTCCTCCTCATGTCTCGTGCCTTACTGGTGATTCTAACCCCTCCCCCTCTCCTCCTCATGTCTCACTGTCTTCCTGCTGATTCTAAGCTCTCTTCCTCTCTTCCTCATGTCTCAGGGCCTTACTGGTGATTCTAAGCCTTCTCCCTCACCTCCTAATGTCTCAGGGCCTTCCTGGTGATTCCCAGCCCTCTACCTCTCCTCCTCATGTCTCGCTGTCTTGCTGGTGATTTTAACCCCACTCCCTCTCCTCCCTCACTGTCTTCCTGCTTATTCTAAGCCCTTTCCCTCTCCTTCTCATGTCTCACTGTCTTCCTGGTGATTCTAACCCCTCTCCCTCTCCACCTCATGTCTCGGTGCCTTATTGGTGATTGTAAGCCCTCTCCCTCTCCTCCTCGTGTCTCAGGGCCTTCCTGCTTATTCTAACCCCACTCCCTCTCCTCATGTCTCAGGGCCTTACTGGTGATTCTAAGCCCTCTCCCTCACCTCCTCATGTCTCAGGGCCTTACTGGTGATTCTAACCCCTCTCCCTCTCCTCATGTCTCAGGGCCTTACTGGTGATTCTAACCCCTCTCCCTCTCCTCATGTCTCGTGCCTTCCTGGTGATTCTAAGCCCTCTCCCTCTCCTCCTCGTGTCTTGGTGCCTTCCTGGTGATTCTAAGCCCTCTCCCTCTCCTCCTCGTGTCTCGGGGCCTTCCTGGTGATTCTAACCGCTCCTCTTCATGTCTCACCATCTTCCTGCTGATTCTAAGCCCCCCCCCTCCTCCTCATGTCTCGGTGCCTTGCTGGTGATTCTAAGCCCTCTCACTCTCCTCCTCATGTCTCACTGTATTCATGGTGATTCTAACCCCTCCCATTCTCCTTCGTATGTCTCACTGTCTTCCTGATAATTCTAACCCCTCTACCTCTCCTCGTGTCTCGTGCCTTCCTGGTGATTCCAACCCCTCCACCTCTCCTCCTCATGTCTCACTGTCTTCCAGCTGATTCTAAGCCCTCTCCCTCTCCTCCTCATGTCTCACTGTATTCCTGGTGATTCTAACCCCTCCCCCTCTCCTCCTCATGTCTCGGTGCCTTATTGGTGATTGTAAGCCCTCTCCCTCTCCTCCTCATGTCTCAGGGCCTTCCTGCTTATTCTAACCCCACTCCCTCTCCTCATGTCTCAGGGCCTTACTGGTGATTCTAAGCCCTCTCCCTCACCTACTCATTTCTCAGGGCCTTACTGGTGATTCTAAGCCCTCTCCCTCACCTCCTCATGTCTCAGGGCCTTACTGGTGATTCTAACCCCTCTCCCTCTCCTCATGTCTCAGGGCCTTACTGGTGATTCTAACCCCTCCCCCTCTCCTTCGCATGTCTCACTGTCTTCCTGATGATTCTAACCCCTCTACCTCTCCTCGTGTCTCGTGCCTTCCTGGTGATTCCAACCCCTCCACCTCTCCTCCTCATGTCTCGCTGTCTTCCTGGTGATTTTAACCCCTCTCCCTCTCCTCCTCATGTCTCAGGGCCTTCCTGCTTATTCTAACCCCTCTCCCTCTCCTCATGTCTCAGGGCCTTATTGGTGATTCTAAGCCCTCTCCCTCGTCTCCTAATGTCTCGGGGCCTTCCTTGTGATTCTAACCCCTCTCCCTCTCCTCCTGTTGCGGTGCCTTACTGGTGATTCTAACCCCTCCCCCTCTCCTCCTCATGTCTCGTGCCTTACTGGTGATTCTAACCCCTCGCCCTCTCCTCCTCATGTCTCACTGTCTTCCTGCTGATTCTAAGCCCTCTCCTTCTCCTCGTCATTTCTCAGGGCCTTCCTGGTGATTCTAAGCCCTCTCCCTCTCCTCCTCATGTCTCAGGGCCTTCCTGGTGATTCTAAATCCTGTCCCTCTCCTCCGCATGTGTCGGGGCCTTCCAGGTGATTCTAAGCCCTCTCCCTCTCCTCCTCGTGTCTTGGGGCCTTCCTGGTGATTCTAAGCCCTCTCCATCTCCTCCTCGTGTCTCGGGGCCTTCCTGGTGATTCTAACCTCTCCTCTTCATGTCTCACCATCTTCCTGCTGATTCTAAGCCCTCCCCCTCTCCTCCTCATGTCTCGTGCCTTCCTGGTGATTCCAACCCCTCCACCTCTCCTCCTCATGTCTCACTGTCTTCCAGCTGATTCTAAGCCCTCTCCCTCTCCTCCTCATGTCTCACTGTATTCCTGGTGATTCTAACCCCTCCCCCTCTCCTCCTCATGTCTCTGGGCCTTGCTGGTGATTCTAACCCCTCCCCCTCTCCTTCTCATGTCTCACTGTCTTCCTGGTGATTCTAACCCCTCCCCCTCTCCTTCTCATGTCTCACTGTCTTCCTGGTGACTCTAACCCCTCTACCTCTCCTCCTCGTGTCTCGTGCCTTCCTGGTGATTCCAACCCCTCCACCTCTCCTCCTCATGTCTCACTGTCTTCCAGCTGATTCTAAGCCCTCTCCCTCTCCTCTTCATGTATCAGGGCCTTCCTGGTGATTCTAAGCCCTCTCCCTCTGCTCCTCATGTCTTGGGGCCTTCCTGGTGATTCTAATTCCTGTCCCTCTCCTCCTCGTGTCTCAGGGCCTTCCTGGTGATTCTAAGCCCTCTCCCTCTCCTCCTCCTGTCGCGGTGCCTTGCTAGTGATTCTAACCCCTCCCCCTCTCCTCCTCATGTCTCGTGCCTTACTGGTGATTCTAACCCCTCCCCCTCTCCTCCTCATGTCTCACTGTCTTCCTGCTGATTCTAAGCTCTCTTCCTCTCTTCCTCATGTCTCAGGGCCTTACTGGTGATTCTAAGCCTTCTCCCTCACCTCCTAATGTCTCAGGGCCTTCCTGGTGATTCCCAGCCCTCTCCCTCTCCTCCTCATGTCTCGCTGTCTTGCTGGTGATTTTAACCCCACTCCCTCTCCTCCCTCACTGTCTTCCTGCTTATTCTAAGCCCTTTCCCTCTCCTTCTCATGTCTCACTGTCTTCCTGGTGATTCTAACCCCTCTCCCTCTCCTCATGTCTCAGGGCCTTACTGGTGATTCTGAGCCCTCTCCCTCTCCTCCTCATGACTCGGGGCCTTCCTGCTGATTCTAAACCCTCTCCCTCTCCTCCTCATATCTCAGGGCCTTCCTGCTGATTCTAAACCCTCTCCCTCACCTCCTAATGTCTCGGGGCCTTCCTGGTGATTCTAAGCCCTCTCCATCTCCTCCTCGTGTCTCGGGGCCTTCCTGGTGATTCTAAGTCCTCTCCCTCTCCTCCTCCTGTTGCGATGCCTTACCGGTGATTGTAACCCCTCCCCCTCTCCTCCTCATGTCTCGTGCCTTACTGGTGATTCTAACCCCTCGCCCACTCCTCCTCATGTCTCACTGTCTTCCTGCTGATTCTAAGCCCTCTCCGTCTCCTCGTCATGTCTCAGGGCCTTCCTGGTGATTCTAAGCCCTCTCCCTCTCCTCCTCATGTCTCAGGGCCTTCCTGGTGATTCTAACCCCTCCCCCTCTCCTCCTCGTGTCTCGTGCCTTACTGGTGATTCTAACCCCTCGCCCTCTCCTCCTCATGTCTCACTGTCTTCCTGCTGATTCTAAGCCCTCTCCTTCTCCTCGTCATTTCTCAGGGCCTTCCTGGTGATTCTAAGCCCTCTCCCTCTCCTCCTCATGTCTCAGGGCCTTCCTGGTGATTCTAAACCCTCTCCCTCTCCTCCTCATGGGTCGGGGCCTTCCAGGTGATTCTAAGCCCTCTCCCTCTCCTCCTCGTGTCTTGGGGCCTTCCTGGTGATTCTAAGCCCTCTCCATCTCCTCCTCGTGTCTCGGGGCCTTCCTGGTGATTCTAACCTCTCCTCTTCATGTCTCACCATCTTCCTGCTGATTCTAAGCCCTCCCCCTCTCCTCCTCATGTCTCGTGCCTTCCTGGTGATTCCAACCCCTCCACCTCTCCTCCTCATGTCTCACTGTCTTCCAGCTGATTCTAAGCCCTCTCCCTCTCCTCCTCATGTCTCACTGTATTCCTGGTGATTCTAACCCCTCCCCCTCTCCTCCTCATGTCTCTGGGCCTTGCTGGTGATTCTAACCCCTCCCCCTCTCCTTCTCATGTCTCACTGTCTTCCTGGTGATTCTAACCCCTCCCCCTCTCCTTCTCATGTCTCACTGTCTTCCTGGTGACTCTAACTCCTCTACCTCTCCTCCTCGTGTCTCGTGCCTTCCTGGTGATTCCAACCCCTCCACCTCTCCTCCTCATGTCTCACTGTCTTCCAGCTGATTCTAAGCCCTCTCCCTCTCCTCCTCATGTATCAGGGCCTTCCTGGTGATTCTAAGCCCTCTCCCTCTGCTCCTCATGTCTCGGGGCCTTCCTGGTGATTCTAATTCCTGTCCCTCTCCTCCTCGTGTCTCAGGGCCTTCCTGGTGATTCTAAGCCCTCTCCCTCTCCTCCTCCTGTCGCGGTGCCTTGCTGGTGATTCTAAACCCTCCCCCTCTCCTCCTCATGTCTCGTGCCTTACTGGTGATTCTAACCCCTCCCCCTCTCCTCCTCATGTCTCACTGTCTTCCTGCTGATTCTAAGCTCTCTTCCTCTCTTCCTCATGTCTCAGGGCCTTACTGGTGATTCTAAGCCTTCTCCCTCACCTCCTAATGTCTCAGGGCCTTCCTGGTGATTCCCAGCCCTCTCCCTCTCCTCCTCATGTCTCGCTGTCTTGCTGGTGATTTTAACCCCACTCCCTCTCCTCCCTCACTGTCTTCCTGCTTATTCTAAGCCCTTTCCCTCTCCTTCTCATGTCTCACTGTCTTCCTGGTGATTCTAACCCCTCTCCCTCTCCACCTCATGTCTCGGTGCCTTATTGGTGATTGTAAGCCCTCTCCCTCTCCTCCTCGTGTCTCAGGGCCTTCCTGCTTATTCTAACCCCACTCCCTCTCCTCATGTCTCAGGGCCTTACTGGTGATTCTAAGCCCTCTCCCTCACCTCCTCATGTCTCAGGGCCTTACTGGTGATTCTAACCCCTCTCCCTCTCCTCATGTCTCAGGGCCTTACTGGTGATTCTAACCCCTCTCCCTCTCCTCATGTCTCGTGCCTTCCTGGTGATTCTAAGCCCTCTCCCTCTCCTCCTCGTGTCTTGGGGCCTTCCTGGTGATTCTAAGCCCTCTCCCTCTCCTCCTCGTGTCTCGGGGCCTTCCTGGTGATTCTAACCGCTCCTCTTCATGTCTCACCATCTTCCTGCTGATTCTAAGCCCCCCCCCTCTCCTCCTCATGTCTCGGTGCCTTGCTGGTGATTCTAAGCCCTCTCACTCTCCTCCTCATGTCTCACTGTATTCATGGTGATTCTAACCCCTCCCCATCTCCTTCGCATGTCTCACTGTCTTCCTGATAATTCTAACCCCTCTACCTCTCCTCGTGTCTCGTGCCTTCCTGGTGATTCCAACCCCTCCACCTCTCCTCCTCATGTCTCACTGTCTTCCAGCTGATTCTAAGCCCTCTCCCTCTCCTCCTCATGTCTCACTGTATTCCTGGTGATTCTAACCCCTCCCCCTCTCCTCCTCATGTCTCGGTGCCTTATTGGTGATTGTAAGCCCTCTCCCTCTCCTCCTCATGTCTCAGGGCCTTCCTGCTTATTCTAACCCCACTCCCTCTCCTCATGTCTCAGGGCCTTACTGGTGATTCTAAGCCCTCTCCCTCACCTACTCATTTCTCAGGGCCTTACTGGTGATTCTAAGCCCTCTCCCTCACCTCCTCATGTCTCAGGGCCTTACTGGTGATTCTAACCCCTCTCCCTCTCCTCATGTCTCAGGGCCTTACTGGTGATTCTAACCCCTCCCCCTCTCCTTCGCATGTCTCACTGTCTTCCTGATGATTCTAACCCCTCTACCTCTCCTCGTGTCTCGTGCCTTCCTGGTGATTCCAACCCCTCCACCTCTCCTCCTCATGTCTCGCTGTCTTCCTGGTGATTTTAACCCCTCTCCCTCTCCTCCTCATGTCTCAGGGCCTTCCTGCTTATTCTAACCCCTCTCCCTCTCCTCATGTCTCAGGGCCTTATTGGTGATTCTAAGCCCTCTCCCTCGTCTCCTAATGTCTCGGGGCCTTCCTTGTGATTCTAACCCCTCTCCCTCTCCTCCTGTTGCGGTGCCTTACTGGTGATTCTAACCCCTCCCCCTCTCCTCCTCGTGTCTCGTGCCTTACTGGTGATTCTAACCCCTCCCCCTCTCCTCCTCATGTCTCACTGTCTTCCTGCTGATTCTAAGCTCTCTTCCTCTCTTCCTCATGTCTCAGGGCCTTACTGGTGATTCTAAGCCTTCTCCCTCACCTCCTAATGTCTCAGGGCCTTCCTGGTGATTCCCAGCCCTCTCCCTCTCCTCCTCATGTCTCGCTGTCTTGCTGGTGATTTTAACCCCACTCCCTCTCCTCCCTCACTGTCTTCCTGCTTATTCTAAGCCCTTTCCCTCTCCTTCTCATGTCTCACTGTCTTCCTGGTGATTCTAACCCCTCTCCCTCTCCACCTCATGTCTCAGGACCTTCCTGCTTATTCTAACACCTCTCCCTCTCCTCGTCATGTCTCGGTGCCTTCCTGGTGATTCTAAGCCCTCTCCCTCTCCTCCTCGTGTCTTGGGGCCTTCCTGGTGATTCTAAGCCCTCTCCCTCTCCTCCTCGTGTCTCGGGGCCTTCCTGGTGATTCTAACCGCTCCTCTTCATGTCTCACCATCTTCCTGCTGATTCTAAGCCCCCCCCCTCTCCTCCTCATGTCTCGGTGCCTTGCTGGTGATTCTAAGCCCTCTCACTCTCCTCCTCATGTCTCACTGTATTCATGGTGATTCTAACCCCTCCCCCTCTCCTTCGCATGTCTCACTGTCTTCCTGATGATTCTAACCCCTCTACCTCTCCTCGTGTCTCGTGCCTTCCTGGTGATTCCAACCCCTCCACCTCTCCTCC
This sequence comes from Lampris megalopsis, assembly GCA_022114975.2. Taxonomy (NCBI): domain Eukaryota; kingdom Metazoa; phylum Chordata; class Actinopteri; order Lampriformes; family Lampridae; genus Lampris; species Lampris megalopsis. Next base: position 3,518,897 of record JAJHIY020000936.1, read on the forward strand.
TCATGTCTCACTGTCTTCCAGCTGATTCTAAGCCCTCTCCCTCTCCTCCTCATGTCTCACTGTATTCCTGGTGATTCTAACCCCTCCCCCTCTCCTCCTCATGGTTTGGTGCCTTATTGGTGATTGTAAGCCCTCTCCCTCTCCTCCTCATGTCTCAGGGCCTTCCTGCTTATTCTAACCCCACTCCCTCTCCTCATGTCTCAGGGCCTTACTGGTGATTCTAAGCCCTCTCCCTCACCTCCTCATTTCTCAGGGCCTTACTGGTGATTCTAAGCCCTCTCCCTCACCTCCTCATGTCTCAGGGCCTTACTGGTGATTCTAACCCCTCTCCCTGTCCTCATGTCTCAGGGCCTTACTGGTGATTCTAACCCCTCTCCCTCTCCTCATGTCTCAGGGCCTTACTGGTGATTCTGAGCCCTCTCCCTCTCCTCCTCATGACTCGGGGCCTTCCTGCTGATTCTAAACCCTCTCCCTCTCCTCCTCATATCTCAGGGCCTTCCTGCTGATTCTAAACCCTCTCCCTCACCTCCTAATGTCTCGGGGCCTTCCTGGTGATTCTAAGCCCTCTCCATCTCCTCCTCGTGTCTCGGGGCCTTCCTGGTGATTCTAAGTCCTCTCCCTCTCCTCCTCCTGTTGCGATGCCTTACCGGTGATTGTAACCCCTCCCCCTCTCCTCCTCATGTCTCGTGCCTTACTGGTGATTCTAACCCCTCGCCCACTCCTCCTCATGTCTCACTGTCTTCCTGCTGATTCTAAGCCCTCTCCGTCTCCTCGTCATGTCTCAGGGCCTTCCTGGTGATTCTAAGCCCTCTCCCTCTCCTCCTCATGTCTCAGGGCCTTCCTGGTGATTCTAACCCCTCCCCCTCTCCTCCTCGTGTCTCGTGCCTTACTGGTGATTCTAACCCCTCGCCCTCTCCTCCTCATGTCTCACTGTCTTCCTGCTGATTCTAAGCCCTCTCCTTCTCCTCGTCATTTCTCAGGGCCTTCCTGGTGATTCTAAGCCCTCTCCCTCTCCTCCTCATGTCTCAGGGCCTTCCTGGTGATTCTAAACCCTCTCCCTCTCCTCCTCATGTGTCGGGGCCTTCCAGGTGATTCTAAGCCCTCTCCCTCTCCTCCTCGTGTCTTGGGGCCTTCCTGGTGATTCTAAGCCCTCTCCATCTCCTCCTCGTGTCTCGGGGCCTTCCTGGTGATTCTAACCTCTCCTCTTCATGTCTCACCATCTTCCTGCTGATTCTAAGCCCTCCCCCTCTCCTCCTCATGTCTCGTGCCTTCCTGGTGATTCCAACCCCTCCACCTCTCCTCCTCATGTCTCACTGTCTTCCAGCTGATTCTAAGCCCTCTCCCTCTCCTCCTCATGTCTCACTGTATTCCTGGTGATTCTAACCCCTCCCCCTCTCCTCCTCATGTCTCTGGGCCTTGCTGGTGATTCTAACCCCTCCCCCTCTCCTTCTCATGTCTCACTGTCTTCCTGGTGATTCTAACCCCTCCCCCTCTCCTTCTCATGTCTCACTGTCTTCCTGGTGACTCTAACCCCTCTACCTCTCCTCCTCGTGTCTCGTGCCTTCCTGGTGATTCCAACCCCTCCACCTCTCCTCCTCATGTCTCACTGTCTTCCAGCTGATTCTAAGCCCTCTCCCTCTCCTCCTCATGTATCAGGGCCTTCCTGGTGATTCTAAGCCCTCTCCCTCTGCTCCTCATGTCTTGGGGCCTTCCTGGTGATTCTAATTCCTGTCCCTCTCCTCCTCGTGTCTCAGGGCCTTCCTGGTGATTCTAAGCCCTCTCCCTCTCCTCCTCCTGTCGCGGTGCCTTGCTGGTGATTCTAACCCCTCCCCCTCTCCTCCTCATGTCTCGTGCCTTACTGGTGATTCTAACCCCTCCCCCTCTCCTCCTCATGTCTCACTGTCTTCCTGCTGATTCTAAGCTCTCTTCCTCTCTTCCTCATGTCTCAGGGCCTTACTGGTGATTCTAAGCCTTCTCCCTCACCTCCTAATGTCTCAGGGCCTTCCTGGTGATTCCCAGCCCTCTCCCTCTCCTCCTCATGTCTCGCTGTCTTGCTGGTGATTTTAACCCCACTCCCTCTCCTCCCTCACTGTCTTCCTGCTTATTCTAAGCCCTTTCCCTCTCCTTCTCATGTCTCACTGTCTTCCTGGTGATTCTAACCCCTCTCCCTCTCCACCTCATGTCTCGGTGCCTTATTGGTGATTGTAAGCCCTCTCCCTCTCCTCCTCGTGTCTCAGGGCCTTCCTGCTTATTCTAACCCCACTCCCTCTCCTCATGTCTCAGGGCCTTACTGGTGATTCTAAGCCCTCTCCCTCACCTCCTCATGTCTCAGGGCCTTACTGGTGATTCTAACCCCTCTCCCTCTCCTCATGTCTCGTGCCTTCCTGGTGATTCTAAGCCCTCTCCCTCTCCTCCTCGTGTCTCGGGGCCTTCCTGGTGATTCTAACCGCTCCTCTTCATGTCTCACCATCTTCCTGCTGATTCTAAGCCCCCCCCCTCTCCTCCTCATGTCTCGGTGCCTTGCTGGTGATTCTAAGCCCTCTCACTCTCCTCCTCATGTCTCACTGTATTCATGGTGATTCTAACCCCTCCCCATCTCCTTCGCATGTCTCACTGTCTTCCTGATAATTCTAACCCCTCTACCTCTCCTCGTGTCTCGTGCCTTCCTGGTGATTCCAACCCCTCCACCTCTCCTCCTCATGTCTCACTGTCTTCCAGCTGATTCTAAGCCCTCTCCCTCTCCTCCTCATGTCTCACTGTATTCCTGGTGATTCTAACCCCTCCCCCTCTCCTCCTCATGTCTCGGTGCCTTATTGGTGATTGTAAGCCCTCTCCCTCTCCTCCTCATGTCTCAGGGCCTTCCTGCTTATTCTAACCCCACTCCCTCTCCTCATGTCTCAGGGCCTTACTGGTGATTCTAAGCCCTCTCCCTCACCTACTCATTTCTCAGGGCCTTACTGGTGATTCTAAGCCCTCTCCCTCACCTCCTCATGTCTCAGGGCCTTACTGGTGATTCTAACCCCTCTCCCTCTCCTCATGTCTCAGGGCCTTACTGGTGATTCTAACCCCTCCCCCTCTCCTTCGCATGTCTCACTGTCTTCCTGATGATTCTAACCCCTCTACCTCTCCTCGTGTCTCGTGCCTTCCTGGTGATTCCAACCCCTCCACCTCTCCTCCTCATGTCTCGCTGTCTTCCTGGTGATTTTAACCCCTCTCCCTCTCCTCCTCATGTCTCAGGGCCTTCCTGCTTATTCTAACCCCTCTCCCTCTCCTCATGTCTCAGGGCCTTATTGGTGATTCTAAGCCCTCTCCCTCGTCTCCTAATGTCTCGGGGCCTTCCTTGTGATTCTAACCCCTCTCCCTCTCCTCCTGTTGCGGTGCCTTACTGGTGATTCTAACCCCTCCCCCTCTCCTCCTCGTGTCTCGTGCCTTACTGGTGATTCTAACCCCTCCCCCTCTCCTCCTCATGTCTCACTGTCTTCCTGCTGATTCTAAGCTCTCTTCCTCTCTTCCTCATGTCTCAGGGCCTTACTGGTGATTCTAAGCCTTCTCCCTCACCTCCTAATGTCTCAGGGCCTTCCTGGTGATTCCCAGCCCTCTCCCTCTCCTCCTCATGTCTCGCTGTCTTGCTGGTGATTTTAACCCCACTCCCTCTCCTCCCTCACTGTCTTCCTGCTTATTCTAAGCCCTTTCCCTCTCCTTCTCATGTCTCACTGTCTTCCTGGTGATTCTAACCCCTCTCCCTCTCCACCTCATGTCTCAGGACCTTCCTGCTTATTCTAACACCTCTCCCTCTCCTCGTCATGTCTCGGTGCCTTCCTGGTGATTCTAAGCCCTCTCCCTCTCCTCCTCGTGTCTTGGGGCCTTCCTGGTGATTCTAAGCCCTCTCCCTCTCCTCCTCGTGTCTCGGGGCCTTCCTGGTGATTCTAACCGCTCCTCTTCATGTCTCACCATCTTCCTGCTGATTCTAAGCCCCCCCCCTCTCCTCCTCATGTCTCGGTGCCTTGCTGGTGATTCTAAGCCCTCTCACTCTCCTCCTCATGTCTCACTGTATTCATGGTGATTCTAACCCCTCCCCCTCTCCTTCGCATGTCTCACTGTCTTCCTGATGATTCTAACCCCTCTACCTCTCCTCGTGTCTCGTGCCTTCCTGGTGATTCCAACCCCTCCACCTCTCCTCCTCATGTCTCACTGTCTTCCAGCTGATTCTAAGCCCTCTCCCTCTCCTCCTCATGTCTCACTGTATTCCTGGTGATTCTAACCCCTCCCCCTCTCCTCCTCATGGTTTGGTGCCTTATTGGTGATTGTAAGCCCTCTCCCTCTCCTCCTCATGTCTCAGGGCCTTCCTGCTTATTCTAACCCCACTCCCTCTCCTCATGTCTCAGGGCCTTACTGGTGATTCTAAGCCCTCTCCCTCACCTCCTCATTTCTCAGGGCCTTACTGGTGATTCTAAGCCCTCTCCCTCACCTCCTCATGTCTCAGGGCCTTACTGGTGATTCTAACCCCTCTCCCTGTCCTCATGTCTCAGGGCCTTACTGGTGATTCTAACCCCTCTCCCTCTCCTCATGTCTCAGGGCCTTACTGGTGATTCTGAGCCCTCTCCCTCTCCTCCTCATGACTCGGGGCCTTCCTGCTGATTCTAAACCCTCTCCCTCTCCTCCTCATATCTCAGGGCCTTCCTGCTGATTCTAAACCCTCTCCCTCACCTCCTAATGTCTCGGGGCCTTCCTGGTGATTATAAGCCCTCTCCATCTCCTCCTCGTGTCTCGGGGCCTTCCTGGTGATTCTAAGTCCTCTCCCTCTCCTCCTCCTGTTGCGATGCCTTACCGGTGATTGTAACCCCTCCCCCTCTCCTCCTCATGTCTCGTGCCTTACTGGTGATTCTAACCCCTCGCCCACTCCTCCTCATGTCTCACTGTCTTCCTGCTGATTCTAAGCCCTCTCCGTCTCCTCGTCATGTCTCAGGGCCTTCCTGGTGATTCTAAGCCCTCTCCCTCTCCTCCTCATGTCTCAGGGCCTTCCTGGTGATTCTAACCCCTCCCCCTCTCCTCCTCGTGTCTCGTGCCTTACTGGTGATTCTAACCCCTCGCCCTCTCCTCCTCATGTCTCACTGTCTTCCTGCTGATTCTAAGCCCTCTCCTTCTCCTCGTCATTTCTCAGGGCCTTCCTGGTGATTCTAAGCCCTCTCCCTCTCCTCCTCATGTCTCAGGGCCTTCCTGGTGATTCTAAACCCTCTCCCTCTCCTCCTCATGTGTCGGGGCCTTCCAGGTGATTCTAAGCCCTCTCCCTCTCCTCCTCGTGTCTTGGGGCCTTCCTGGTGATTCTAAGCCCTCTCCATCTCCTCCTCGTGTCTCGGGGCCTTCCTGGTGATTCTAACCTCTCCTCTTCATGTCTCACCATCTTCCTGCTGATTCTAAGCCCTCCCCCTCTCCTCCTCATGTCTCGTGCCTTCCTGGTGATTCCAACCCCTCCACCTCTCCTCCTCATGTCTCACTGTCTTCCAGCTGATTCTAAGCCCTCTCCCTCTCCTCCTCATGTCTCACTGTATTCCTGGTGATTCTAACCCCTCCCCCTCTCCTCCTCATGTCTCTGGGCCTTGCTGGTGATTCTAACCCCTCCCCCTCTCCTTCTCATGTCTCACTGTCTTCCTGGTGATTCTAACCCCTCCCCCTCTCCTTCTCATGTCTCACTGTCTTCCTGGTGACTCTAACCCCTCTACCTCTCCTCCTCGTGTCTCGTGCCTTCCTGGTGATTCCAACCCCTCCACCTCTCCTCCTCATGTCTCACTGTCTTCCAGCTGATTCTAAGCCCTCTCCCTCTCCTCCTCATGTATCAGGGCCTTCCTGGTGATTCTAAGCCCTCTCCCTCTGCTCCTCATGTCTTGGGGCCTTCCTGGTGATTCTAATTCCTGTCCCTCTCCTCCTCGTGTCTCAGGGCCTTCCTGGTGATTCTAAGCCCTCTCCCTCTCCTCCTCCTGTCGCGGTGCCTTGCTGGTGATTCTAACCCCTCCCCCTCTCCTCCTCATGTCTCGTGCCTTACTGGTGATTCTAACCCCTCCCCCTCTCCTCCTCATGTCTCACTGTCTTCCTGCTGATTCTAAGCTCTCTTCCTCTCTTCCTCATGTCTCAGGGCCTTACTGGTGATTCTAAGCCTTCTCCCTCACCTCCTAATGTCTCAGGGCCTTCCTGGTGATTCCCAGCCCTCTCCCTCTCCTCCTCATGTCTCGCTGTCTTGCTGGTGATTTTAACCCCACTCCCTCTCCTCCCTCACTGTCTTCCTGCTTATTCTAAGCCCTTTCCCTCTCCTTCTCATGTCTCACTGTCTTCCTGGTGATTCTAACCCCTCTCCCTCTCCACCTCATGTCTCGGTGCCTTATTGGTGATTGTAAGCCCTCTCCCTCTCCTCCTCGTGTCTCAGGGCCTTCCTGCTTATTCTAACCCCACTCCCTCTCCTCATGTCTCAGGGCCTTACTGGTGATTCTAAGCCCTCTCCCTCACCTCCTCATGTCTCAGGGCCTTACTGGTGATTCTAACCCCTCTCCCTCTCCTCATGTCTCAGGGCCTTACTGGTGATTCTAACCCCTCTCCCTCTCCTCATGTCTCGTGCCTTCCTGGTGATTCTAAGCCCTCTCCCTCTCCTCCTCGTGTCTTGGGGCCTTGCTGGTGATTCTAAGCCCTCTCCCTGTCCTCCTCGTGTCTCGGGGCCTTCCTGGTGATTCTAACCGCTCATCTTCATGTCTCACCATCTTCCTGCTGATTCTAAGCCCCCCCCCTCTCCTCCTCATGTCTCGGTGCCTTGCTGGTGATTCTAAGCCCTCTCACTCTCCTCCTCATGTCTCACTGTATTCATGGTGATTCTAACCCCTCCCCATCTCCTTCGCATGTCTCACTGTCTTCCTGATAATTCTAACCCCTCTACCTCTCCTCGTGTCTCGTGCCTTCCTGGTGATTCCAACCCCTCCACCTCTCCTCCTCATGTCTCACTGTCTTCCAGCTGATTCTAAGCCCTCTCCCTCTCCTCCTCATGTCTCACTGTATTCCTGGTGATTCTAACCCCTCCCCCTCTCCTCCTCATGTCTCGGTGCCTTATTGGTGATTGTAAGCCCTCTCCCTCTCCTCCTCATGTCTCAGGGCCTTACTGGTGATTCTAACCCCACTCCCTCTCCTCATGTCTCAGGGCCTTACTGGTGATTCTAAGCCCTCTCCCTCACCTACTCATTTCTCAGGGCCTTACTGGTGATTCTAAGCCCTCTCCCTCACCTCCTCATGTCTCAGGGCCTTACTGGTGATTCTAACCCCTCTCCCTCTCCTCATGTCTCAGGGCCTTACTGGTGATTCTAACCCCTCCCCCTCTCCTTCGCATGTCTCACTGTCTTCCTGATGATTCTAACCCCTCTACCTCTCCTCGTGTCTCGTGCCTTCCTGGTGATTCCAACCCCTCCACCTCTCCTCCTCATGTCTCGCTGTCTTCCTGGTGATTTTAACCCCTCTCCCTCTCCTCCTCATGTCTCAGGGCCTTCCTGCTTATTCTAACCCCTCTCCCTCTCCTCATGTCTCAGGGCCTTATTGGTGATTCTAAGCCCTCTCCCTCACCTCCTAATGTCTCAGGGCCTTCCTTGTGATTCTAACCCCTCTCCCTCTCCTCCTGTTGCGGTGCCTTACTGGTGATTCTAACCCCTCCCCCTCTCCTCCTCGTGTCTCGTGCCTTACTGGTGATTCTAACCCCTCCCCCTCTCCTCCTCATGTCTCACTGTCTTCCTGCTGATTCTAAGCTCTCTTCCTCTCTTCCTCATGTCTCAGGGCCTTACTGGTGATTCTAAGCCTTCTCCCTCACCTCCTAATGTCTCAGGGCCTTCCTGGTGATTCCCAGCCCTCTCCCTCTCCTCCTCATGTCTCGCTGTCTTGCTGGTGATTTTAACCCCACTCCCTCTCCTCCCTCACTGTCTTCCTGCTTATTCTAAGCCCTTTCCCTCTCCTTCTCATGTCTCACTGTCTTCCTGGTGATTCTAACCCCTCTCCCTCTCCACCTCATGTCTCAGGACCTTCCTGCTTATTCTAACACCTCTCCCTCTCCTCGTCATGTCTCGGTGCCTTATTGGTGATTGTAAGCCCTCTCCCTCTCCTCCTCGTGTCTCAGGGCCTTCCTGCTTATTCTAACCCCACTCCCTCTCCTCATGTCTCAGGGCCTTACTGGTGATTCTAAGCCCTCTCCCTCACCTCCTCATGTCTCAGGGCCTTACTGGTGATTCTAACCCCTCTCCCTCTCCTCATGTCTCAGGGCCTTACTGGTGATTCTAACCCCTCTCCCTCTCCTCATGTCTCGTGCCTTCCTGGTGATTCTAAGCCCTCTCCCTCTCCTCCTCGTGTCTTGGGGCCTTCCTGGTGATTCTAAGCCCTCTCCCTCTCCTCCTCGTGTCTCGGGGCCTTCCTGGTGATTCTAACCGCTCCTCTTCATGTCTCACCATCTTCCTGCTGATTCTAAGCCCCCCCCCTCTCCTCCTCATGTCTCGGTGCCTTGCTGGTGATTCTAAGCCCTCTCACTCTCCTCCTCATGTCTCACTGTATTCATGGTGATTCTAACCCCTCCCCATCTCCTTCGAATGTCTCACTGTCTTCCTGATAATTCTAACCCCTCTACCTCTCCTCGTGTCTCGTGCCTTCCTGGTGATTCCAACCCCTCCACCTCTCCTCCTCATGTCTCACTGTCTTCCAGCTGATTCTAAGCCCTCTCCCTCTCCTCCTCATGTCTCACTGTATTCCTGGTGATTCTAACCCCTCCCCCTCTCCTCCTCATGTCTCGGTGCCTTATTGGTGATTGTAAGCCCTCTCCCTCTCCTCCTCATGTCTCAGGGCCTTCCTGCTTATTCTAACTCCACTCCCTCTCCTCATGTCTCAGGGCCTTACTGGTGATTCTAAGCCCTCTCCCTCACCTACTCATTTCTCAGGGCCTTACTGGTGATTCTAAGCCCTCTCCCTCACCTCCTCATGTCTCAGGGCCTTACTGGTGATTCTAACCCCTCTCCCTCTCCTCATGTCTCAGGGCCTTACTGGTGATTCTAACCCCTCCCCCTCTCCTTCGCATGTCTCACTGTCTTCCTGATGATTCTAACCCCTCTACCTCTCCTCGTGTCTCGTGCCTTCCTGGTGATTCCAACCCCTCCACCTCTCCTCCTCATGTCTCGCTGTCTTCCTGGTGATTTTAACCCCTCTCCCTCTCCTCCTCATGTCTCAGGGCCTTCCTGCTTATTCTAACCCCTCTCCCTCTCCTCATGTCTCAGGGCCTTATTGGTGATTCTAAGCCCTCTCCCTCACCTCCTAATGTCTCGGGGCCTTCCTTGTGATTCTAACCCCTCTCCCTCTCCTCCTGTTGCGGTGCCTTACTGGTGATTCTAACCCCTCCCCCTCTCCTCCTCGTGTCTCGTGCCTTACTGGTGATTCTAACCCCTCGCCCTCTCCTCCTCATGTCTCACTGTCTTCCTGCTGATTCTAAGCCCTCTCCGTCTCCTCGTCATGTCTCAGGGCCTTCCTGGTGATTCTAAGCCCTCTCCCTCTCCTCCTCATGTCTCAGGGCCTTCCTGGTGATTCTAAACCCTCTCCCTCTCCTCCTCATGTCTCGGGGCCTTCCAGGTGATTCTAAGCCCTCTCCCTCTCCTCCTCGTCTCTTGGGGCCTTCCTGCTGATTCTAAGCCCTCTCCATCTCCTCCTCGTGTCTCGGGGACTTCCTGGTGATTCTAACCTCTCCTCTTCATGTCTCACCAAATTCCTGCTGATTCTAAGCCTTCCCCCTCTCCTCCTCATGTCTCACTGTCTTCCTGCTGATTATAAGCCCTCTCCTTCTCCTCCTCATGTCTCACTTTCTTCCTGCTGATTCTAAGCCCTCTCCCTCTCCTGCTCATGTCTCACTGTCTTCCTGCTGATTCGAAGCCCTCTCCCTCTCCTGCTCATGTCTCACTGTCTTCCTGGTGATTCGAAGCCCTCTCCCTCTCCTGCTCATGTCTCACTGTCTTCCTGGTGATTGTAACCCCACCCCCTCTCCTCCTCATGTCTCGCTGTCTTCCTGGTGATTCGAAGCCCTCTCCCTCTCCTCCTCATTTGTCGGGGCCTTGCTGGTGATTCTAAGCCCTCCCCTTCTCCTGCTCATGTCTCAGGTCTTTCCTGGTGATTCTAACCCCTCTCCCTCTCCTCCTCATGTCTCACTCTCTTCCAGCTGAGTCTAAGCCCTCTCCCTCTCCTCCTCGTGTCTCGGTGCCTTGCTGGTGATTCTAAGCTCTCTCCCTCTCCTCCTCATTTCTCAGGACCTTCCCCTCCCCCTCTCCTCCTCATGTCTCAGGGCCTTCCTGGTGATTCTAACCCCTCTCCCTCTCCTCCTCATGTCTCGCTGTCTTCCTGGTGATTTTAACCCCTCTCCCTCTCCTCCTCATGTCTCACTGTATTCCTGGTGATTCTAACCCCTCCCCCTCTCCTCCTCATGTCTCTGGGCCTTGCTGGTGATTCTAACCCCTCCCCCTCTCCTTCTCATGTCTAACTGTCTTCCTGGTGATTCTAAACCCTCTCCCTCTCCTCCTCATTTCTCACTGTCTTCCTGGTGATTCGAACCCCTCTCCCTCTCCTCCTCATGTCTCGGTGCCTTCCTGTTGATTCTAATCCCTCTCCATCTCCTCCTCATGTCTCGGTGCCTTGCTGATGATTCTAAGCCCTCTCCCTCTCCTCCTCATGCCTCAGGGCCTTCCCCTCCCCCTCTCCTCCTCATGTCTCAGGGCCTTCCTGGTGATTCCCAGCCCTCTCCCTCTCCTCCTCATGTCTCGCTGTCTTCCTGGTGATTTTAACCCCACTACCTCACCTCCCTCACTGTCTTCCTGCTGATTCTAACCCCTCCCCGTCTCCTCCACATGTCTCTGGGCCTTGCTGGTGATTCTAACCCCTCCCCCTCTACTTCTCATGTCTCACTGTCTTCCTGGTGATTCTAATCCCTCTACCTCTCCTCCTCGTGTCCCGTGCCTTCCTGGTGATTCCAACCCCTCCACCTCTCCTCCACATGTCTCACTGTCTTCCAGCTGATTCTAAGCCCTCTCCCTCTCCTCCTCATGTATCAGGGCCTTCCTGGTGATTCTAAGCCCTCTCCCTCTGCTCCTCATGTCTTGGGGCCTTCCTGGTGATTCTAAGCCCTGTCCCTCTCCTCCTCGTGTCTCGGGGCCTTCCTGGTGATTCTAAGCCCTCTCCCTCTCCTCCTCCTGTCGCGGTGCCTTGCTGGTGATTCTAACTCCTCCCCCTCTCCTCCTCATGTCTCGTGCCTTACTGGTGATTCTAACCCCTCCCCCTCTCCTCCTCATGTCTCACTGTCTTCCTGCTGATTCTAAGCCCTCTTCCTCTCTTCCTCATGTCTCAGGGCCTTACTGGTGATTCTAAGCCTTCTCCCTCACCTCCTAATGTCTCAGGGCCTTCCCGGTGATTCCCAGCCCTCTCCCTCTCCTCCTCATGTCTCGCTGTCTTCCTGGTGATTTTAACCCCACTCCCTCTCCTCCCTCACTGTCTTCCTGCTTATTCTAAGCCCTTTCCCTCTCCTTCTCATGTCTCACTGTCTTCCTGGTGATTCTAAGCCCTCTCCTTCTCCTCCTCCTGTCGCGGTGCCTTGCTGGTGATTCTAACCCCTCCCCCTCTCCTCCTCATGTCTCGTGCCTTACTGGTGATTCTAACCCCTCCCCCTCTCCTCCTCATGTCTCACTGTCTTCCTGCTGATTCTAAGCCCTCTTCCTCTCTTCCTCATGTCTCAGGGCCTTACTGGTGATTCTAAGCCTTCTCCCTCACCTCCTAATGTCTCAGGGCCTTCCCGGTGATTCCCAGCCCTCTCCCTCTCCTCCTCATGTCTCGCTGTCTTCCTGGTGATTTTAACCCCACTCCCTCTCCTCCCTCACTGTCTTCCTGCTTATTCTAAGCCCTTTCCCTCTCCTTCTCATGTCTCACTGTCTTCCTGGTGATTCTAAGCCCTCTCCCTCTCCTCCTCCTGTCGCGGTGCCTTGCTGGTGATTCTAACCCCTCCCCCTCTCCTCCTCATGTCTCGTGCCTTACTGGTGATTCTAACCCCTCCCCCTTTCCTCCTCATGTCTCACTGTCTTCCTGCTGATTCTAAGCCCTCTTCCTCTCTTCCTCATGTCTCAGGGCCTTACTGGTGATTCTAAGCCTTCTCCCTCACCTCCTAATGTCTCAGGGCCTTCCCGGTGATTCCCAGCCCTCTCCCTCTCCTCCTCATGTCTCGCTGTCTTCCTGGTGATTTTAACCCCACTCCCTCTCCTCCCTCACTGTCTTCCTGCTTATTCTAAGCCCTTTCCCTCTCCTTCTCATGTCTCACTGTCTTCCTGGTGATTCTAACCCCTCTCCCTCTCCTCCTCATGTCTCAGGGCCTTCCTGCTTATTCTAACACCTCTCCCTCTCCTCGTCATGTCTCGGTGCCTTATTGGTGATTGTAAGCCCTCTCCCTCTCCTCCTCATGTCTCAGGTCCTTCCTGCTTATTCTAACCCCACTCCCTCTCCTCATGTCTCAGGGCCTTACTGGTGATTCTAAGCCCTCTCCCTCACCTCCTCATGTCTCAGGGCCTTACTGGTGATTCTAACCCCTCTCCCTCTCCTCATGTCTCAGGGCCTTACTGGTGATTCTAACCCCTCCCCCTCTCCTTCGCATGTCTCACTGTCTTCCTGATGATTCTAACCCCTCTACCTCTCCTCGTGTCTCGTGCCTTCCTGGTGATTCCAACCCCTCCACCTCTCCTCCTCATGTCTCGCTGTCTTCCTGGTGATTTTAACCCCTCTCCCTCTCCTCCTCATGTCTCAGGGCCTTCCTGCTTATTCTAACCCCTCTCCCTCTCCTCATGTCTCAGGGCCTTATTGGTGATTCTAAGCCCTCTCCCTCACCTCCTAATGTCTCAGGGCCTTCCTTGTGATTCTAACCCCTCTCCCTCTCCTCCTGTTGCGGTGCCTTACTGGTGATTCTAACCCCTCCCCCTCTCCTCCTCGTGTCTCGTGCCTTACTGGTGATTCTAACCCCTCCCCCTCTCCTCCTCATGTCTCACTGTCTTCCTGCTGATTCTAAGCTCTCTTCCTCTCTTCCTCATGTCTCAGGGCCTTACTGGTGATTCTAAGCCTTCTCCCTCACCTCCTAATGTCTCAGGGCCTTCCTGGTGATTCCCAGCCCTCTCCCTCTCCTCCTCATGTCTCGCTGTCTTGCTGGTGATTTTAACCCCACTCCCTCTCCTCCCTCACTGTCTTCCTGCTTATTCTAAGCCCTTTCCCTCTCCTTCTCATGTCTCACTGTCTTCCTGGTGATTCTAACCCCTCTCCCTCTCCACCTCATGTCTCAGGACCTTCCTGCTTATTCTAACACCTCTCCCTCTCCTCGTCATGTCTCGGTGCCTTATTGGTGATTGTAAGCCCTCTCCCTCTCCTCCTCGTGTCTCAGGGCCTTCCTGCTTATTCTAACCCCACTCCCTCTCCTCATGTCTCAGGGCCTTACTGGTGATTCTAAGCCCTCTCCCTCACCTCCTCATGTCTCAGGGCCTTACTGGTGATTCTAACCCCTCTCCCTCTCCTCATGTCTCAGGGCCTTACTGGTGATTCTAACCCCTCTCCCTCTCCTCATGTATCGTGCCTTCCTGGTGATTCTAAGCCCTCTCCCTCTCCTCCTCGTGTCTTGGGGCCTTCCTGGTGATTCTAAGCCCTCTCCCTCTCCTCCTCGTGTCTCGGGGCCTTCCTGGTGATTCTAACCGCTCCTCTTCATGTCTCACCATCTTCCTGCTGATTCTAAGCCCCCCCCTCTCCTCCTCATGTCTCGGTGCCTTGCTGGTGATTCTAAGCCCTCTCACTCTCCTCCTCATGTCTCACTGTATTCATGGTGATTCTAACCCCTCCCCATCTCCTTCGAATGTCTCACTGTCTTCCTGATAATTCTAACCCCTCTACCTCTCCTCGTGTCTTGTGCCTTCCTGGTGATTCCAACCCCTCCACCTCTCCTCCTCATGTCTCACTGTCTTCCAGCTGATTCTAAGCCCTCTCCCTCTCCTCCTCATGTCTCACTGTATTCCTGGTGATTCTAACCCCTCCCCCTCTCCTCCTCATGTCTCGGTGCCTTATTGGTGATTGTAAGCCCTCTCCCTCTCCTCCTCATGTCTCAGGGCCTTCCTGCTTATTCTAACTCCACTCCCTCTCCTCATGTCTCAGGGCCTTACTGGTGATTCTAAGCCCTCTCCCTCACCTACTCATTTCTCAGGGCCTTACTGGTGATTCTAAGCCCTCTCCCTCACCTCCTCATGTCTCAGGGCCTTAATGGTGATTCTAACCCCTCTCCCTCTCCTCATGTCTCAGGGCCTTACTGGTGATTCTAACCCCTCCCCCTCTCCTTCGCATGTCTCACTGTCTTCCTGATGATTCTAACCCCTCTACCTCTCCTCGTGTCTCGTGCCTTCCTGGTGATTCCAACCCCTCCACCTCTCCTCCTCATGTCTCGCTGTCTTCCTGGTGATTTTAACCCCTCTCCCTCTCCTCCTCATGTCTCAGGGCCTTCCTGCTTATTCTACCCCCTCTCCCTCTCCTCATGTCTCAGGGCCTTATTGGTGATTCTAAGCCCTCTCCCTCACCTCCTAATGTCTCGGGGCCTTCCTTGTGATTCTAACCCCTCTCCCTCTCCTCCTGTTGCGGTGCCTTACTGGTGATTCTAACCCCTCCCCCTCTCCTCCTCGTGTCTCGTGCCTTACTGGTGATTCTAACCCCTCGCCCTCTCCTCCTCATGTCTCACTGTCTTCCTGCTGATTCTAAGCCCTCTCCGTCTCCTCGTCATGTCTCAGGGCCTTCCTGGTGATTCTAAGCCCTCTCCCTCTCCTCCTCATGTCTCAGGGCCTTCCTGGTGATTCTAAACCCTCTCCCTCTCCTCCTCATGTCTCGGGGCCTTCCAGGTGATTCTAAGCCCTCTCCCTCTCCTCCTCGTCTCTTGGGGCCTTCCTGCTGATTCTAAGCCCTCTCCATCTCCTCCTCGTGTCTCGGGGACTTCCTGGTGATTCTAACCTCTCCTCTTCATGTCTCACCAAATTCCTGCTGATTCTAAGCCTTCCCCCTCTCCTCCTCATGTCTCACTGTCTTCCTGCTGATTATAAGCCCTCTCCTTCTCCTCCTCATGTCTCACTTTCTTCCTGCTGATTCTAAGCCCTCTCCCTCTCCTGCTCATGTCTCACTGTCTTCCTGCTGATTTGAAGCCCTCTCCCTCTCCTGCTCATGTCTCACTGTCTTCCTGGTGATTCGAAGCCCTCTCCCTCTCCTGCTCATGTCTCACTGTCTTCCTGGTGATTGTAACCCCACCCCCTCTCCTCCTCATGTCTCGCTGTCTTCCTGGTGATTCGAAGCCCTCTCCCTCTCCTCCTCATTTGTCGGGGCCTTGCTGGTGATTCTAAGCCCTCCCCTTCTCCTGCTCATGTCTCAGGTCTTTCCTGGTGATTCTAACCCCTCTCCCTCTCCTCCTCATGTCTCACTCTCTTCCAGCTGAGTCTAAGCCCTCTCCCTCTCCTCCTCGTGTCTCGGTGCCTTGCTGGTGATTCTAAGCTCTCTCCCTCTCCTCCTCATTTCTCAGGACCTTCCCCTCCCCCTCTCCTCCTCATGTCTCAGGGCCTTCCTGGTGATTCTAACCCCTCTCCCTCTCCTCCTCATGTCTCGCTGTCTTCCTGGTGATTTTAACCCCTCTCCCTCTCCTCCTCATGTCTCACTGTATTCCTGGTGATTCTAACCCCTCCCCCTCTCCTCCTCATGTCTCTGGGCCTTGCTGGTGATTCTAACCCCTCCCCCTCTCCTTCTCATGTCTAACTGTCTTCCTGGTGATTCTAAACCCTCTCCCTCTCCTCCTCATTTCTCACTGTCTTCCTGGTGATTCGAACCCCTCTCCCTCTCCTCCTCATGTCTCGGTGCCTTCCTGTTGATTCTAATCCCTCTCCATCTCCTCCTCATGTCTCGGTGCCTTGCTGATGATTCTAAGCCCTCTCCCTCTCCTCCTCATGCCTCAGGGCCTTCCCCTCCCCCTCTCCTCCTCATGTCTCAGGGCCTTCCTGGTGATTCCCAGCCCTCTCCCTCTCCTCCTCATGTCTCGCTGTCTTCCTGGTGATTTTAACCCCACTCCCTCACCTCCCTCACTGTCTTCCTGCTGATTCTAACCCCTCCCCGTCTCCTCCACATGTCTCTGGGCCTTGCTGGTGATTCTAACCCCTCCCCCTCTACTTCTCATGTCTCACTGTCTTCCTGGTGATTCTAATCCCTCTACCTCTCCTCCTCGTGTCCCGTGCCTTCCTGGTGATTCCAACCCCTCCACCTCTCCTCCACATGTCTCACTGTCTTCCAGCTGATTCTAAGCCCTCTCCCTCTCCTCCTCATGTATCAGGGCCTTCCCGGTGATTCTAAGCCCTCTCCCTCTGCTCCTCATGTCTTGGGGCCTTCCTGGTGATTCTAAGCCCTGTCCCTCTCCTCCTCGTGTCTCGGGGCCTTCCTGGTGATTCTAAGCCCTCTCCCTCTCCTCCTCCTGTCGCGGTGCCTTGCTGGTGATTCTAACTCCTCCCCCTCTCCTCCTCATGTCTCGTGCCTTACTGGTGATTCTAACCCCTCCCCCTCTCCTCCTCATGTCTCACTGTCTTCCTGCTGATTCTAAGCCCTCTTCCTCTCTTCCTCATGTCTCAGGGCCTTACTGGTGATTCTAAGCCTTCTCCCTCACCTCCTAATGTCTCAGGGCCTTCCCGGTGATTCCCAGCCCTCTCCCTCTCCTCCTCATGTCTCGCTGTCTTCCTGGTGATTTTAACCCCACTCCCTCTCCTCCCTCACTGTCTTCCTGCTTATTCTAAGCCCTTTCCCTCTCCTTCTCATGTCTCACTGTCTTCCTGGTGATTCTAAGCCCTCTCCTTCTCCTCCTCCTGTCGCGGTGCCTTGCTGGTGATTCTAACCCCTCCCCCTCTCCTCCTCATGTCTCGTGCCTTACTGGTGATTCTAACCCCTCCCCCTCTCCTCCTCATGTCTCACTGTCTTCCTGCTGATTCTAAGCCCTCTTCCTCTCTTCCTCATGTCTCAGGGCCTTACTGGTGATTCTAAGCCTTCTCCCTCACCTCCTAATGTCTCAGGGCCTTCCCGGTGATTCCCAGCCCTCTCCCTCTCCTCTCATGTCTCGCTGTCTTCCTGGTGATTTTAACCCCACTCCCTCTCCTCCCTCACTGTCTTCCTGCTTATTCTAAGCCCTTTCCCTCTCCTTCTCATGTCTCACTGTCTTCCTGGTGATTCTAAGCCCTCTCCCTCTCCTCCTCCTGTCGCGGTGCCTTGCTGGTGATTCTAACCCCTCCCCCTCTCCTCCTCATGTCTCGTGCCTTACTGGTGATTCTAACCCCTCCCCCTTTCCTCCTCATGTCTCACTGTCTTCCTGCTGATTCTAAGCCCTCTTCCTCTCTTCCTCATGTCTCAGGGCCTTACTGGTGATTCTAAGCCTTCTCCCTCACCTCCTAATGTCTCAGGGCCTTCCCGGTGATTCCCAGCCCTCTCCCTCTCCTCCTCATGTCTCGCTGTCTTCCTGGTGATTTTAACCCCACTCCCTCTCCTCCCTCACTGTCTTCCTGCTTATTCTAAGCCCTTTCCCTCTCCTTCTCATGTCTCACTGTCTTCCTGGTGATTCTAACCCCTCTCCCTCTCCTCCTCATGTCTCAGGGCCTTCCTGCTTATTCTAACACCTCTCCCTCTCCTCGTCATGTCTCGGTGCCTTATTGGTGATTGTAAGCCCTCTCCCTCTCCTCCTCATGTCTCAGGGCCTTCCTGCTTATTCTAACCCCACTCCCTCTCCTCATGTCTCAGGGCCTTACTGGTGATTCTAAGCCCTCTCCCTCACCTCCTCATGTCTCAGGGCCTTACTGGTGATTCTAAGCCCTCTCCCTCACCTCCTCATGTCTCAGGGCCTTACTGGTGATTCTAACCCCTCTCCCTCTCCTCATGTCTCAGGGCCTTACTGGTGATTCTAACCCCTCTCCCTCTCCTCATGTCTCAGGGCCTTACTGGTGATTCTGAGCCCTCTCCCTCTGCTCCTCATGACTCGGGGCCTTCCTGCTGATTCTAAACCCTCTCCCTCTCCTCCTCATATCTCAGGGCCTTCCTGCTGATTCTAAACCCTCTCCCTCACCTCCTAATGTCTCGGGGCCTTCCTGGTGATTCTAAGCCCTCTCCATCTCCTCCTCGTGTCTCGGGGCCTTCCTGGTGATTCTAAGTCCTCTCCCTCTCCTCCTCCTGTTGCGATGCCTTACCGGTGATTGTAACCCCTCCCCCTCTCCTCCTCATGTCTCGTGCCTTACTGGTGATTCTAACCCCTCGCCCACTCCTCCTCATGTCTCACTGTCTTCCTGCTGATTCTAAGCCCTCTCCGTCTCCTCGTCATGTCTCAGGGCCTTCCTGGTGATTCTAAGCCCTCTCCCTCTCCTCCTCATGTCTCAGGGCCTTCCTGGTGATTCTAACCCCTCCCCCTCTCCTCCTCGTGTCTCGTGCCTTACTGGTGATTCTAACCCCTCGCCCTCTCCTCCTCATGTCTCACTGTCTTCCTGCTGATTCTAAGCCCTCTCCTTCTCCTCGTCATTTCTCAGGGCCTTACTGGTGATTCTAACCCCTCTCCCTCTCCTCCTCATGTCTCAGGGCCTTCCTGGTGATTCTAAACCCTCTCCCTCTCCTCCTCATGTGTCGGGGCCTTCCAGGTGATTCTAAGCCCTCTCCCTCTCCTCCTCGTGTCTCGGGGCCTTCCTGGTAATTCTAACCTCTCCTCTTCATGTCTCACCATCTTCCTGCTGATTCTAAGCCCTCCCCCTCTCCTCCTCATGTCTCGTGCCTTCCTGGTGATTCCAACCCCTCCACCTCTCCTCCTCATGTCTCACTGTCTTCCAGCTGATTCTAAGCCCTCTCCCTCTCCTCCTCATGTCTCACTGTTTTCCTGGTGATTCTAACCCCTCCCCCTCTCCTCTTCATGTCTCTGGGCCTTGCTGGTGATTCTAACCCCTCCCCCTCTCCTTCTCATGTCTCACTGTCTTCCTGGTGATTCTAAACCCTCTCCCTCTCCTCCTCATTTCTCACTGTCTTCCTGGTGATTCGAACCCCTCTCCCTCTCCTCCTCATGTCTCGGTGCCTTCCTGTTGATTCTAATCCCTCTCCATCTCCTCCTCATGTCTCGGTGCCTTGCTGGTGATTCTAAGCCCTCTCCCTCTCCTCCTCATGCCTCAGGGCCTTCCCCTCCCCCTCTCCTCCTCATGTCTCAGGGCTTTCCTGGTGATTCTAACCCCTCTCCCTCTCCTCCTCATGTCTCACTCTCTTCCAACTGATTCTAAGCCCTCTCCCTCTCCTCCTCGTGTCTCGGTGCCTTGCTGGTGATTCTAAGCCCTCTCCCTCTCCTCCCCATGTCTCAGGACCTTCCCCTCCACCTCTCCTCCTCATGTCTCAGGGCCTTCCTGGTGATTCCCAGCCCTCTCCCTCTCCTCCTCATGTGTCGCTGTCTTCCTGGTGATTTTAACCCCTCTCCCTCTCCTCCTCAGGTCTCACTGTATTCCTGGTGATTCTAAACCCTCCCGCTCTCCTCCTCATGTCTCGGTGCCTTCCTGTTGATTCTAATCCCTCTCCATCTCCTCCTCATGTCTTGGTGCCTTGCTGGTGATTCTAAGCCCTCTCCCTCTCCTCCTCATGTCTCGGTGCCTTCCCCTCCCCCTCTCCTCCTCATGTCTCAGGGACTTCCTGGTGATTCCCAGCCCTCTCGCTCTCCTCCTCATGTCTCGCTGTCTTCCTGGTGATTTTAACCCCACTCCCTCTCCTCCCTCACTGTCTTCCTGCTGATTCTAACCCCTCCCCCTCTCCTCCTCATGTCTCTGGGCCTTGCTGGTGATTCTAACCCCTCCCCTTCTCCTTCTCATGTCTCACTGTCTTCCTGGTGACTCTAACCCCTCTACCTCTCCTCCTCGTGTCTCGTGCCTTCCTGGTGATTCCAACCCCTCCACCTCTCCTCCTCATGTCTCACTGTCTTCCAGCTGATTCTAAGCCCTCTCCCTCTCCTCCTCATGTATCAGGGCCTTCCTGGTGATTCTAAGCCCTCTCCCTCTGCTCCTCATGTCTTGGGGCCTTCCTGGTGATTCTAAGCCCTGTCCCTCTCCTCCTCGTGTCTCAGGGCCTTCCTGGTGATTCTAAGCCCTCTCCCTCTCCTCCTCCTGTCGCGGTGCCTTGCTGGTGATTCTAACCCCTCCCCCTCTCCTCCTCATGTCTCGTGCCTTACTGGTGATTCTAACCCCTCCCCCTCTCCTCCTCATGTCTCACTGTCTTCCTGCTGATTCTAAGCTCTCTTCCTCTCTTCCTCATGTCTCAGGGCCTTACTGGTGATTCTAAGCCTTCTCCCTCACCTCCTAATGTCTCAGGGCCTTCCTGGTGATTCCCAGCCCTCTCCCTCTCCTCCTCATGTCTCGCTGTCTTGCTGGTGATTTTAACCCCACTCCCTCTCCTCCCTCACTGTCTTCCTGCTTATTCTAAGCCCTTTCCCTCTCCTTCTCATGTCTCACTGTCTTCCTGGTGATTCTAACCCCTCTCCCTCTCCTCCTCATGTCTCAGGACCTTCCTGCTTATTCTAACACCTCTCCCTCTCCTCGTCATGTCTCGGTGCCTTATTGGTGATTGTAAGCCCTCTCCCTCTCCTCCCCTCTCCCTCTCCTCCTCCTGTTGCGATGCCTTACCGGTGATTGTAACCCCTCCCCCTCTCCTCCTCATGTCTCGTGCCTTACTGGTGATTCTAACCCCTCCCCCTCTCCTCCTCATGTCTCACTGTCTTCCTGCTGATTCTAAGCTCTCTTCCTCTCTTCCTCATGTCTCAGGGCCTTACTGGTGATTCTAAGCCTTCTCCCTCACCTCCTAATGTCTCAGGGCCTTCCTGGTGATTCCCAGCCCTCTCCCTCTCCTCCTCATGTCTCGCTGTCTTCCTGGTGATTTTAACCCCACTCCCTCTCCTCCCTCACTGTCTTCCTGCTTATTCTAAGCCCTTTCCCTCTCCTTCTCATGTCTCACTGTCTTCCTGGTGATTCTAACCCCTCTCCCTCTCCTCCTCATGTCTCAGGACCTTCCTGCTTATTCTAACACCTCTCCCTCTCCTCGTCATGTCTCGGTGCCTTATTGGTGATTGTAAGCCCTCTCCCTCTCCTCCTCGTGTCTCAGGGCCTTCCTGCTTATTCTAACCCCACTCCCTCTCCTCATGTCTCAGGGCCTTACTGGTGATTCTAAGCCCTCTCCCTCACCTCCTCATGTCTCAGGGCCTTACTGGTGATTCTAACCCCTCTCCCTCTCCTCATGTCTCGTGCCTTCCTGGTGATTCTAAGCCCTCTCCCTCTCCTCCTCGTGTCTTGGGGCCTTCCTGGTGATTCTAAGCCCTCTCCCTCTCCTCCTCGTGTCTCGGGGCCTTCCTGGTGATTCTAACCGCTCCTCTTCATGTCTCACCATCTTCCTGCTGATTCTAAGCCCCCCCCCTCTCCTCCTCATGTCTCGGTGCCTTGCTGGTGATTCTAAGCCCTCTCACTCTCCTCCTCATGTCTCACTGTATTCATGGTGATTCTAACCCCTCCCCCTCTCCTTCGCATGTCTCACTGTCTTCCTGATGATTCTAACCCCTCTACCTCTCCTCGTGTCTCGTGCCTTCCTGGTGATTCCAACCCCTCCACCTCTCCTCCTCATGTCTCACTGTCTTCCAGCTGATTTTAACCCCACTCCCTCTCCTCCTCATGTCTCACTGTATTCCTGGTGATTCTAACCCCTCCCCCTCTCCTCCTCATGTCTCGGTGCCTTATTGGTGATTGTAAGCCCTCTCCCTCTCCTCCTCATGTCTCAGGGCCTTCCTGCTTATTCTAACCCCACTCCCTCTCCTCATGTCTCAGGGCCTTACTGGTGATTCTAAGCCCTCTCCCTCACCTCCTCATTTCTCAGGGCCTTACTGGTGATTCTAAGCCCTCTCCCTCACCTCCTCATGTCTCAGGGCCTTACTGGTGATTCTAACCCCTCTCCCTGTCCTCATGTCTCAGGGATTACTGGTGATTCTAACCCCTCTCCCTCTCCTCATGTCTCAGGGCCTTACTGGTGATTCTGAGCCCTCTCCCTCTCCTCCTCATGACTCGGGGCCTTCCTGCTGATTCTAAACCCTCTCCCTCTCCTCCTCATATCTCAGGGCCTTCCTGCTGATTCTAAACCCTCTCCCTCACCTCCTAATGTCTCGGGGCCTTCCTGGTGATTCTAAGCCCTCTCCATCTCCTCCTCGTGTCTCGGGGCCTTCCTGGTGATTCTAAGTCCTCTCCCTCTCCTCCTCCTGTTGCGATGCCTTACCGGTGATTGTAACCCCTCCCCCTCTCCTCCTCATGTCTCGTGCCTTACTGGTGATTCTAACCCCTCGCCCACTCCTCCTCATGTCTCACTGTCTTCCTGCTGAATCTAAGCCCTCTCCGTCTCCTCGTCATGTCTCAGGGCCTTCCTGGTGATTCTAAGCCCTCTCCCTCTCCTCCTCATGTCTCAGGGCCTTCCTGGTGATTCTAACCCCTCCCCCTCTCCTCCTCGTGTCTCGTGCCTTACTGGTGATTCTAACCCCTCGCCCTCTCCTCCTCATGTCTCACTGTCTTCCTGCTGATTCTAAGCCCTCTCCTTCTCCTCGTCATTTCTCAGGGCCTTCCTGGTGATTCTAAGCCCTCTCCCTCTCCTCCTCATGTCTCAGGGCCTTCCTGGTGATTCTAAACCCTCTCCCTCTCCTCCTCATGTGTCGGGGCCTTCCAGGTGATTCTAAGCCCTCTCCCTCTCCTCCTCGTGTCTTGGGGCCTTCCTGGTGATTCTAAGCCCTCTCCATCTCCTCCTCGTGTCTCGGGGCCTTCCTGGTGATTCTAACCTCTCCTCTTCATGTCTCACCATCTTCCTGCTGATTCTAAGCCCTCCCCCTCTCCTCCTCATGTCTCGTGCCTTCCTGGTGATTCCAACCCCTCCACCTCTCCTCCTCATGTCTCACTGTCTTCCAGCTGATTCTAAGCCCTCTCCCTCTCCTCCTCATGTCTCACTGTATTCCTGGTGATTCTAACCCCTCCCCCTCTCCTCCTCATGTCTCTGGGCCTTGCTGGTGATTCTAACCCCTCCCCCTCTCCTTCTCATGTCTCACTGTCTTCCTGGTGATTCTAACCCCTCCCCCTCTCCTTTTCATGTCTCACTGTCTTCCTGGTGACTCTAACCCCTCTACCTCTCCTCCTCGTGTCTCGTGCCTTCCTGGTGATTCCAACCCCTCCACCTCTCCTCCTCATGTCTCACTGTCTTCCAGCTGATTCTAAGCCCTCTCCCTCTCCTCCTCATGTATCAGGGCCTTCCTGGTGATTCTAAGCCCTCTCCCTCTGCTCCTCATGTCTTGGGGCCTTCCTGGTGATTCTAATTCCTGTCCCTCTCCTCCTCGTGTCTCAGGGCCTTCCTGGTGATTCTAAGCCCTCTCCCTCTCCTCCTCCTGTCGCGGTGCCTTGCTGGTGATTCTAACCCCTCCCCCTCTCCTCCTCATGTCTCGTGCCTTACTGGTGATTCTAACCCCTCCCCCTCTCCTCCTCATGTCTCACTGTCTTCCTGCTGATTCTAAGCTCTCTTCCTCTCTTCCTCATGTCTCAGGGCCTTACTGGTGATTTTAAGCCTTCTCCCTCACCTACTAATGTCTCAGGGCCTTCCTGGTGATTCCCAGCCCTCTCCCTCTCCTCCTCATGTCTCGCTGTCTTGCTGGTGATTTTAACCCCACTCCCTCTCCTCCCTCACTGTCTTCCTGCTTATTCTAAGCCCTTTCCCTCTCCTTCTCATGTCTCACTGTCTTCCTGGTGATTCTAACCCCTCTCCCTCTCCACCTCATGTCTCAGGACCTTCCTGCTTATTCTAACACCTCTCCCTCTCCTCGTCATGTCTCGGTGCCTTATTGGTGATTGTAAGCCCTCTCCCTCTCCTCCTCGTGTCTCAGGGCCTTCCTGCTTATTCTAACCCCACTCCCTCTCCTCATGTCTCAGGGCCTTACTGGTGATTCTAAGCCCTCTCCCTCACCTCCTCATGTCTCAGGGCCTTACTGGTGATTCTAACCCCTCTCCCTCTCCTCATGTCTCAGGGCCTTACTGGTGATTCTAACCCCTCTCCCTCTCCTCATGTCTCGTGCCTTCCTGGTGATTCTAAGCCCTCTCCCTCTCCTCCTCGTGTCTTGGGGCCTTCCTGGTGATTCTAAGCCCTCTCCCTCTCCTCCTCGTGTCTCGGGGCCTTCCTGGTGATTCTAACCGCTCCTCTTCATGTCTCACCATCTTCCTGCTGATTCTAAGCCCCCCCCCTCTCCTCCTCCTGTCGCGGTGCCTTGCTGGTGATTCTAACCCCTCCCCCTCTCCTCCTCATGTCTCGTGCCTTACTGGTGATTCTAACCCCTCCCCCTCTCCTCCTCATGTCTCACTGTCTTCCTGCTGATTCTAAGCTCTCTTCCTCTCTTCCTCATGTCTTCCTGCTTATTCTAAGCCCTTTCCCTCTCCTTCTCATGTCTCACTGTCTTCCTGGTGATTCTAACCCCTCTCCCTCTCCACCTCATGTCTCAGGACCTTCCTGCTTATTCTAACACCTCTCCCTCTCCTCGTCATGTCTCGGTGCCTTATTGGTGATTGTAAGCCCTCTCCCTCTCCTCCTCGTGTCTCAGGGCCTTCCTGCTTATTCTAACCCCACTCCCTCTCCTCATGTCTCAGGGCCTTACTGGTGATTCTAAGCCCTCTCCCTCACCTCCTCATGTCTCAGGGCCTTACTGGTGATTCTAACCCCTCTCCCTCTCCTCATGTCTCAGGGCCTTACTGGTGATTCTAACCCCTCTCCCTCTCCTCATGTCTCGTGCCTTCCTGGTGATTCTAAGCCCTCTCCCTCTCCTCCTCGTGTCTTGGGGCCTTCCTGGTGATTCTAAGCCCTCTCCCTCTCCTCCTCGTGTCTCGGGGCCTTCCTGGTGATTCTAACCGCTCCTCTTCATGTCTCACCATCTTCCTGCTGATTCTAAGCCCCCCCCCTCTCCTCCTCATGTCTCGGTGCCTTGCTGGTGATTCTAAGCCCTCTCACTCTCCTCCTCATGTCTCACTGTATTCATGGTGATTCTAACCCCTCCCCATCTCCTTCGAATGTCTCACTGTCTTCCTGATAATTCTAACCCCTCTACCTCTCCTCGTGTCTTGTGCCTTCCTGGTGATTCCAACCCCTCCACCTCTCCTCCTCATGTCTCACTGTCTTCCAGCTGATTCTAAGCCCTCTCCCTCTCCTCCTCATGTCTCACTGTATTCCTGGTGATTCTAACCCCTCCCCCTCTCCTCCTCATGTCTCGGTGCCTTATTGGTGATTGTAAGCCCTCTCCCTCTCCTCCTCATGTCTCAGGGCCTTCCTGCTTATTCTAACTCCACTCCCTCTCCTCATGTCTCAGGGCCTTACTGGTGATTCTAAGCCCTCTCCCTCACCTACTCATTTCTCAGGGCCTTACTGGTGATTCTAAGCCCTCTCCCTCACCTCCTCATGTCTCAGGGCCTTACTGGTGATTCTAACCCCTCTCCCTCTCCTCATGTCTCAGGGCCTTACTGGTGATTCTAACCCCTCCCCCTCTCCTTCGCATGTCTCACTGTCTTCCTGATGATTCTAACCCCTCTACCTCTCCTCGTGTCTCGTGCCTTCCTGGTGATTCCAACCCCTCCACCTCTCCTCCTCATGTCTCGCTGTCTTCCTGGTGATTTTAACCCCTCTCCCTCTCCTCCTCATGTCTCAGGGCCTTCCTGCTTATTCTACCCCCTCTCCCTCTCCTCATGTCTCAGGGCCTTATTGGTGATTCTAAGCCCTCTCCCTCACCTCCTAATGTCTCGGGGCCTTCCTTGTGATTCTAACCCCTCTCCCTCTCCTCCTGTTGCGGTGCCTTACTGGTGATTCTAACCCCTCCCCCTCTCCTCCTCGTGTCTCGTGCCTTACTGGTGATTCTAACCCCTCGCCCTCTCCTCCTCATGTCTCACTGTCTTCCTGCTGATTCTAAGCCCTCTCCGTCTCCTCGTCATGTCTCAGGGCCTTCCTGGTGATTCTAAGCCCTCTCCCTCTCCTCCTCATGTCTCAGGGCCTTCCTGGTGATTCTAAACCCTATCCCTCTCCTCCTCATGTCTCGGGGCCTTCCAGGTGATTCTAAGCCCTCTCCCTCTCCTCCTCGTCTCTTGGGGCCTTCCTGCTGATTCTAAGCCCTCTCCATCTCCTCCTCGTGTCTCGGGGACTTCCTGGTGATTCTAACCTCTCCTCTTCATGTCTCACCAAATTCCTGCTGATTCTAAGCCTTCCCCCTCTCCTCCTCATGTCTCACTGTCTTCCTGCTGATTATAAGCCCTCTCCTTCTCCTCCTCATGTCTCACTTTCTTCCTGCTGATTCTAAGCCCTCTCCCTCTCCTGCTCATGTCTCACTGTCTTCCTGCTGATTCGAAGCCCTCTCCCTCTCCTGCTCATGTCTCACTGTCTTCCTGGTGATTCGAAGCCCTCTCCCTCTCCTGCTCATGTCTCACTGTCTTCCTGGTGATTGTAACCCCACCCCCTCTCCTCCTCATGTCTCGCTGTCTTCCTGGTGATTCGAAGCCCTCTCCCTCTCCTCCTCATGTGTCGGGGCCTTGCTGGTGATTCTAAGCCCTCCCCCTCTCCTGCTCATGTCTCAGGTCTTTCCTGGTGATTCTAACCCCTCTCCCTCTCCTCCTCATGTCTCACTCTCTTCCAGCTGAGTCTAAGCCCTCTCCCTCTCCTCCTCGTGTCTCGGTGCCTTGCTGGTGATTCTAAGCTCTCTCCCTCTCCTCCTCATTTCTCAGGACCTTCCCCTCCCCCTCTCCTCCTCATGTCTCAGGGCCTTCCTGGTGATTCTAACCCCTCTCCCTCTCCTCCTCATGTCTCGCTGTCTTCCTGGTGATTTTAACCCCTCTCCCTCTCCTCCTCATGTCTCACTGTATTCCTGGTGATTCTAACCCCTCCCCCTCTCCTCCTCATGTCTCTGGGCCTTGCTGGTGATTCTAACCCCTCCCCCTCTCCTTCTCATGTCTAACTGTCTTCCTGGTGATTCTAAACCCTCTCCCTCTCCTCCTCATTTCTCACTGTCTTCCTGGTGATTCGAACCCCTCTCCCTCTCCTCCTCATGTCTCGGTGCCTTCCTGTTGATTCTAATCCCTCTCCATCTCCTCCTCATGTCTCGGTGCCTTGCTGATGATTCTAAGCCCTCTCCCTCTCCTCCTCATGCCTCAGGGCCTTCCCCTCCCCCTCTCCTCCTCATGTCTCAGGGCCTTCCTGGTGATTCCCAGCCCTCTCCCTCTCCTCCTCATGTCTCGCTGTCTTCCTGGTGATTTTAACCCCACTCCCTCACCTCCCTCACTGTCTTCCTGCTGATTCTAACCCCTCCCCGTCTCCTCCACATGTCTCTGGGCCTTGCTGGTGATTCTAACCCCTCCCCCTCTACTTCTCATGTCTCACTGTCTTCCTGGTGATTCTAATCCCTCTACCTCTCCTCCTCGTGTCCCGTGCCTTCCTGGTGATTCCAACCCCTCCACCTCTCCTCCACATGTCTCACTGTCTTCCAGCTGATTCTAAGCCCTCTCCCTCTCCTCCTCATGTATCAGGGCCTTCCTGGTGATTCTAAGCCCTCTCCCTCTGCTCCTCATGTCTTGGGGCCTTCCTGGTGATTCTAAGCCCTGTCCCTCTCCTCCTCGTGTCTCGGGGCCTTCCTGGTGATTCTAAGCCCTCTCCCTCTCCTCCTCCTGTCGCGGTGCCTTGCTGGTGATTCTAACTCCTCCCCCTCTCCTCCTCATGTCTCGTGCCTTACTGGTGATTCTAACCCCTCCCCCTCTCCTCCTCATGTCTCACTGTCTTCCTGCTGATTCTAAGCCCTCTTCCTCTCTTCCTCATGTCTCAGGGCCTTACTGGTGATTCTAAGCCTTCTCCCTCACCTCCTAATGTCTCAGGGCCTTCCCGGTGATTCCCAGCCCTCTCCCTCTCCTCCTCATGTCTCGCTGTCTTCCTGGTGATTTTAACCCCACTCCCTCTCCTCCCTCACTGTCTTCCTGCTTATTCTAAGCCCTTTCCCTCTCCTTCTCATGTCTCACTGTCTTCCTGGTGATTCTAAGCCCTCTCCTTCTCCTCCTCCTGTCGCGGTGCCTTGCTGGTGATTCTAACCCCTCCCCCTCTCCTCCTCATGTCTCGTGCCTTACTGGTGATTCTAACCCCTCCCCCTCTCCTCCTCATGTCTCACTGTCTTCCTGCTGATTCTAAGCCCTCTTCCTCTCTTCCTCATGTCTCAGGGCCTTACTGGTGATTCTAAGCCTTCTCCCTCACCTCCTAATGTCTCAGGGCCTTCCCGGTGATTCCCAGCCCTCTCCCTCTCCTCTCATGTCTCGCTGTCTTCCTGGTGATTTTAACCCCACTCCCTCTCCTCCCTCACTGTCTTCCTGCTTATTCTAAGCCCTTTCCCTCTCCTTCTCATGTCTCACTGTCTTCCTGGTGATTCTAAGCCCTCTCCCTCTCCTCCTCCTGTCGCGGTGCCTTGCTGGTGATTCTAACCCCTCCCCCTCTCCTCCTCATGTCTCGTGCCTTACTGGTGATTCTAACCCCTCCCCCTTTCCTCCTCATGTCTCACTGTCTTCCTGCTGATTCTAAGCCCTCTTCCTCTCTTCCTCATGTCTCAGGGCCTTACTGGTGATTCTAAGCCTTCTCCCTCACCTCCTAATGTCTCAGGGCCTTCCCGGTGATTCCCAGCCCTCTCCCTCTCCTCCTCATGTCTCGCTGTCTTCCTGGTGATTTTAACCCCACTCCCTCTCCTCCCTCACTGTCTTCCTGCTTATTCTAAGCCCTTTCCCTCTCCTTCTCATGTCTCACTGTCTTCCTGGTGATTCTAACCCCTCTCCCTCTCCTCCTCATGTCTCAGGGCCTTCCTGCTTATTCTAACACCTCTCCCTCTCCTCGTCATGTCTCGGTGCCTTATTGGTGATTGTAAGCCCTCTCCCTCTCCTCCTCATGTCTCAGGGCCTTCCTGCTTATTCTAACCCCACTCCCTCTCCTCATGTCTCAGGGCCTTACTGGTGATTCTAAGCCCTCTCCCTCACCTCCTCATGTCTCAGGGCCTTACTGGTGATTCTAAGCCCTCTCCCTCACCTCCTCATGTCTCAGGGCCTTACTGGTGATTCTAACCCCTCTCCCTCTCCTCATGTCTCAGGGCCTTACTGGTGATTCTAACCCCTCTCCCTCTCCTCATGTCTCAGGGCCTTACTGGTGATTCTGAGCCCTCTCCCTCTGCTCCTCATGACTCGGGGCCTTCCTGCTGATTCTAAACCCTCTCCCTCTCCTCCTCATATCTCAGGGCCTTCCTGCTGATTCTAAACCCTCTCCCTCACCTCCTAATGTCTCGGGGCCTTCCTGGTGATTCTAAGCCCTCTCCATCTCCTCCTCGTGTCTCGGGGCCTTCCTGGTGATTCTAAGTCCTCTCCCTCTCCTCCTCCTGTTGCGATGCCTTACCGGTGATTGTAACCCCTCCCCCTCTCCTCCTCATGTCTCAGGGCCTTCCTGGTGATTCTAACCCCTCCCCCTCTCCTCCTCGTGTCTCGTGCCTTACTGGTGATTCTAACCCCTCGCCCTCTCCTCCTCATGTCTCACTGTCTTCCTGCTGATTCTAAGCCCTCTCCTTCTCCTCGTCATTTCTCAGGGCCTTCCTGGTGATTCTAACCCCTCTCCCTCTCCTCCTCATGTCTCAGGGCCTTCCTGGTGATTCTAAACCCTCTCCCTCTCCTCCTCATGTGTCGGGGCCTTCCAGGTGATTCTAAGCCCTCTCCCTCTCCTCCTCGTGTCTCGGGGCCTTCCTGGTAATTCTAACCTCTCCTCTTCATGTCTCACCATCTTCCTGCTGATTCTAAGCCCTCCCCCTCTCCTCCTCAAGTCTCGTGCCTTCCTGGTGATTCCAACCCCTCCACCTCTCTCCTCATGTCTCATTGTCTTCCAGCTGATTCTAAGCCCTCTCCCTCTCCTCCTCATGTCTCACTGTTTTCCTGGTGATTCTAACCCCTCCCCCTCTCCTCTTCATGTCTCTGGGCCTTGCTGGTGATTCTAACCCCTCCCCCTCTCCTTCTCATGTCTCACTGTCTTCCTGGTGATTCTAAACCCTCTCCCTCTCCTCCTCATTTCTCACTGTCTTCCTGGTGATTCGAACCCCTCTCCCTCTCCTCCTCATGTCTCGGTGCCTTCCTGTTGATTCTAATCCCTCTCCATCTCCTCCTCATGTCTCGGTGCCTTGCTGGTGATTCTAAGCCCTCTCCCTCTCCTCCTCATGCCTCAGGGCCTTCCCCTCCCCCTCTCCTCCTCATGTCTCAGGGCTTTCCTGGTGATTCTAACCCCTCTCCCTCTCCTCCTCATGTCTCACTCTCTTCCAACTGATTCTAAGCCCTCTCCCTCTCCTCCTCGTGTCTCGGTGCCTTGCTGGTGATTCTAAGCCCTCTCCCTCTCCTCGCCATGTCTCAGGACCTTCCCCTCCACCTCTCCTCCTCATGTCTCAGGGCCTTCCTGGTGATTCCCAGCCCTCTCCCTCTCCTCCTCATGTGTCGCTGTCTTCCTGGTGATTTTAACCCCTCTCCCTCTCCTCCTCAGGTCTCACTGTATTCCTGGTGATTCTAAACCCTCCCGCTCTCCTCCTCATGTCTCGGTGCCTTCCTGTTGATTCTAATCCCTCTCCATCTCCTCCTCATGTCTTGGTGCCTTGCTGGTGATTCTAAGCCCTCTCCCTCTCCTCCTCATGTCTCGGTGCCTTCCCCTCCCCCTCTCCTCCTCATGTCTCAGGGACTTCCTGGTGATTCCCAGCCCTCTCGCTCTCCTCCTCATGTCTCGCTGTCTTCCTGGTGATTTTAACCCCACTCCCTCTCCTCCCTCACTGTCTTCCTGCTGATTCTAACCCCTCCCCCTCTCCTCCTCATGTCTCTGGGCCTTGCTGGTGATTCTAACCCCTCCCCTTCTCCTTCTCATGTCTCACTGTCTTCCTGGTGACTCTAACCCCTCTACCTCTCCTCCTCGTGTCTCGTGCCTTCCTGGTGATTCCAACCCCTCCACCTCTCCTCCTCATGTCTCACTGTCTTCCAGCTGATTCTAAGCCCTCTCCCTCTCCTCCTCATGTATCAGGGCCTTCCTGGTGATTCTAAGCCCTCTCCCTCTGCTCCTCATGTCTTGGGGCCTTCCTGGTGATTCTAAGCCCTGTCCCTCTCCTCCTCGTGTCTCAGGGCCTTCCTGGTGATTCTAAGCCCTCTCCCTCTCCTCCTCCTGTCGCGGTGCCTTGCTGGTGATTCTAACCCCTCCCCCTCTCCTCCTCATGTCTCGTGCCTTACTGGTGATTCTAACCCCTCCCCCTCTCCTCCTCATGTCTCACTGTCTTCCTGCTGATTCTAAGCCCTCTTCCTCTCTTCCTCATGTCTCAGGGCCTTACTGGTGATTCTAAGCCTTCTCCCTCACCTCCTAATGTCTCAGGGCCTTCCTGGTGATTCCCAGCCCTCTCCCTCTCCTCCTCATGTCTCGCTGTCTTCCTGGTGATTTTAACCCCACTCCCTCTCCTCCCTCACTGTCTTCCTGCTTATTCTAAGCCCTTTCCCTCTCCTTCTCATGTCTCACTGTCTTCCTGGTGATTCTAACCCCTCTCCCTCTCCTCCTCATGTCTCAGGACCTTCCTGCTTATTCTAACACCTCTCCCTCTCCTCGTCATGTCTCGGTGCCTTATTGGTGATTGTAAGCCCTCTCCCTCTCCTCCTCGTGTCTCAGGGCCTTCCTGCTTATTCTAACCCCACTCCCTCTCCTCATGTCTCAGGGCCTTACTGGTGATTCTAAGCCCTCTCCCTCACCTCCTCATGTCTCAGGGCCTTACTGGTGATTCTAACCCCTCTCCCTCTCCTCATGTCTCGTGCCTTCCTGGTGATTCTAAGCCCTCTCCCTCTCCTCCTCGTGTCTTGGGGCCTTCCTGGTGATTCTAAGCCCTCTCCCTCTCCTCCTCGTGTCTCGGGGCCTTCCTGGTGATTCTAACCGCTCCTCTTCATGTCTCACCATCTTCCTGCTGATTCTAAGCCCCCCCCCTCTCCTCCTCATGTCTCGGTGCCTTGCTGGTGATTCTAAGCCCTCTCACTCTCCTCCTCATGTCTCACTGTATTCATGGTGATTCTAACCCCTCCCCCTCTCCTTCGCATGTCTCACTGTCTTCCTGATGATTCTAACCCCTCTACCTCTCCTCGTGTCTCGTGCCTTCCTGGTGATTCCAACCCCTCCACCTCTCCTCCTCATGTCTCACTGTCTTCCAGCTGATTTTAACCCCACTCCCTCTCCTCCTCATGTCTCACTGTATTCCTGGTGATTCTAACCCCTCCCCCTCTCCTCCTCATGTCTCGGTGCCTTATTGGTGATTGTAAGCCCTCTCCCTCTCCTCCTCATGTCTCAGGGCCTTCCTGCTTATTCTAACCCCACTCCCTCTCCTCATGTCTCAGGGCCTTACTGGTGATTCTAAGCCCTCTCCCTCACCTCCTCATTTCTCAGGGCCTTACTGGTGATTCTAAGCCCTCTCCCTCACCTCCTCATGTCTCAGGGCCTTACTGGTGATTCTAACCCCTCTCCCTGTCCTCATGTCTCAGGGCCTTACTGGTGATTCTAACCCCTCTCCCTCTCCTCATGTCTCAGGGCCTTACTGGTGATTCTGAGCCCTCTCCCTCTCCTCCTCATGACTCGGGGCCTTCCTGCTGATTCTAAACCCTCTCCCTCTCCTCCTCATATCTCAGGGCCTTCCTGCTGATTCTAAACCCTCTCCCTCACCTCCTAATGTCTCGGGGCCTTCCTGGTGATTCTAAGCCCTCTCCATCTCCTCCTCGTGTCTCGGGGCCTTCCTGGTGATTCTAAGTCCTCTCCCTCTCCTCCTCCTGTTGCGATGCCTTACCGGTGATTGTAACCCCTCCCCCTCTCCTCCTCATGTCTCGTGCCTTACTGGTGATTCTAACCCCTCGCCCACTCCTCCTCATGTCTCACTGTCTTCCTGGTGATTCTAAGCCCTCTCCATCTCCTCCTCGTGTCTCGGGGCCTTCCTGGTGATTCTAACCCCTCTCCCTCTCCTCCTCATGTCTCAGGGCCTTCCTGCTTATTCTAACACCTCTCCCTCTCCTCGTCATGTCTCGGTGCCTTATTGGTGATTGTAAGCCCTCTCCCTCTCCTCCTCATGTCTCAGGGCCTTCCTGCTTATTCTAACCCACTCCCTCTCCTCATGTCTCAGGGCCTTACTGGTGATTCTAAGCCCTCTCCCTCTCCTCCTCATGTCTCAGGGCCTTCCTGGTGATTCTAACCCCTCTCCCTCTCCTCATGTCTCGTGCCTTCCTGGTGATTCTAAGCCCTCTCCCTCTCCTCCTCGTGTCTTGGGGCCTTCCTGGTGATTCTAAGCCCTCTCCCTCTCCTCCTCGTGTCTCGGGGCCTTCCTGGTGATTCTAACCGCTCCTCTTCATGTCTCACCATCTTCCTGCTGATTCTAAGTCCTCCCCCTCTCTCCTCCTCATGTCTCGGTGCCTTGCTGGTGATTCTAAGCCCTCTCACTCTCCTCCTCATGTCTCACTGTATTCATGGTGATTCTAACCCCTCCCCCTCTCCTTCGCATGTCTCACTGTCTTCCTGATGATTCTAACCCCTCTACCTCTCCTCGTGTCTCGTGCCTTCCTGGTGATTCCAACCCCTCCACCTCTCCTCCTCATGTCTCACTGTCTTCCAGCTGATTTTAACCCCACTCCCTCTCCTCCTCATGTCTCACTGTATTCCTGGTGATTCTAACCCCTCCCCCTCTCCTCCTCATGTCTCGGTGCCTTATTGGTGATTGTAAGCCCTCTCCCTCTCCTCCTCATGTCTCAGGGCCTTCCTGCTTATTCTAACCCCACTCCCTCTCCTCATGTCTCAGGGCCTTACTGGTGATTCTGAGCCCTCTCCCTCTCCTCCTCATGACTCAGGGCCTTCCTGCTGATTCTAAACCCTCTCCCTCTCCTCCTCATATCTCAGGGCCTTCCTGCTGATTCTAAACCCTCTCCCTCACCTCCTAATGTCTCGGGGCCTTCCTGGTGATTCTAAGCCCTCTCCATCTCCTCCTCGTGTCTCGGGGCCTTCCTGGTGATTCTAAGTCCTCTCCCTCTCCTCCTCCTGTTGCGATGCCTTACCGGTGATTGTAACCCCTTCCCCTCTCCTCCTCATGTCTCGTGCCTTACTGGTGATTCTAACCCCTCGCCCACTCCTCCCCACCATGTCTCACTGTCTTCCTGCTGAATCTAAGCCCTCTCCGTCTCCTCGTCATGTCTCAGGGCCTTCCTGGTGATTCTAAGCCCTCTCCCTCTCCTCCTCATGTCTCAGGGCCTTCCTGGTGATTCTAACCCCTCCCCCTCTCCTCCTCGTGTTTCGTGCCTTACTGGTGATTCTAACCCCTCTCCTTCTCCTCCTCATGTCTCACTGCCTTCCTGCTGATTCTAAGCCCTCTCCTTCTCCTCGTCATTTCTCAGGGCCTTCCTGGTGATTCTAAGCCCTCTCCCTCTCCTCCTCATGTCTCAGGGCCTTCCTGGTGATTCTAAACCCTCTCCCTCTCCTCCTCATGTGTCGGGGCCTTCCAGGTGATTCTAAGCCCTCTCCCTCTCCTCCTCGTGTCTTGGGGCCTTCCTGGTGATTCTAAGCCCTCTCCATCTCCTCCTCGTGTCTCGGGGCCTTCCTGGTGATTCTAACCTCTCCTCTTCATGTCTCACCATCTTCCTGCTGATTCTAAGCCCTCCCCCTCTCCTCCTCATGTCTCGTGCCTTCCTGGTGATTCCAACCCCTCCACCTCTCCTCCTCATGTCTCACTGTCTTCCAGCTGATTCTAAGCCCTCTCCCTCTCCTCCTCATGTCTCACTGTATTCCTGGTGATTCTAACCCCTCCCCCTCTCCTCCTCATGTCTCTGGGCCTTGCTGGTGATTCTAACCCCTCCCCCTCTCCTTCTCATGTCTCACTGTCTTCCTGGTGATTCTAACCCCTCCCCCTCTCCTTTTCATGTCTCACTGTCTTCCTGGTGACTCTAACCCCTCTACCTCTCCTCCTCGTGTCTCGTGCCTTCCTGGTGATTCCAACCCCTCCACCTCTCCTCCTCATGTCTCACTGTCTTCCAGCTGATTCTAAGCCCTCTCCCTCTCCTCCTCATGTATCAGGGCCTTCCTGGTGATTCTAAGCCCTCTCCCTCTGCTCCTCATGTCTTGGGGCCTTCCTGGTGATTCTAATTCCTGTCCCTCTCCTCCTCGTGTCTCAGGGCCTTCCTGGTGATTCTAAGCCCTCTCCCTCTCCTCCTCCTGTCGCGGTGCCTTGCTGGTGATTCTAACCCCTCCCCCTCTCCTCCTCATGTCTCGTGCCTTACTGGTGATTCTAACCCCTCCCCCTCTCCTCCTCATGTCTCACTGTCTTCCTGCTGATTCTAAGCTCTCTTCCTCTCTTCCTCATGTCTCAGGGCCTTACTGGTGATTCTAAGCCTTCTCCCTCACCTACTAATGTCTCAGGACCTTCCTGGTGATTCCCAGCCCTCTCCCTCTCCTCCTCATGTCTCGCTGTCTTGCTGGTGATTTTAACCCCACTCCCTCTCCTCCCTCACTGTCTTCCTGCTTATTCTAAGCCCTTTCCCTCTCCTTCTCATGTCTCACTGTCTTCCTGGTGATTCTAACCCCTCTCCCTCTCCACCTCATGTCTCAGGACCTTCCTGCTTATTCTAACACCTCTCCCTCTCCTCGTCATGTCTCGGTGCCTTATTGGTGATTGTAAGCCCTCTCCCTCTCCTCCTCGTGTCTCAGGGCCTTCCTGCTTATTCTAACCCCACTCCCTCTCCTCATGTCTCAGGGCCTTACTGGTGATTCTAAGCCCTCTCCCTCACCTCCTCATGTCTCAGGGCCTTACTGGTGATTCTAACCCCTCTCCCTCTCCTCATGTCTCAGGGCCTTACTGGTGATTCTAACCCCTCTCCCTCTCCTCATGTCTCGTGCCTTCCTGGTGATTCTAAGCCCTCTCCCTCTCCTCCTCGTGTCTTGGGGCCTTCCTGGTGATTCTAAGCCCTCTCCCTCTCCTCCTCGTGTCTCGGGGCCTTCCTGGTGATTCTAACCGCTCCTCTTCATGTCTCACCATCTTCCTGCTGATTCTAAGCCCCCCCCTCTCCTCCTCCTGTCGCGGTGCCTTGCTGGTGATTCTAACCCCTCCCCCTCTCCTCCTCATGTCTCGTGCCTTACTGGTGATTCTAACCCCTCCCCCTCTCCTCCTCATGTCTCACTGTCTTCCTGCTGATTCTAAGCTCTCTTCCTCTCTTCCTCATGTCTCAGGGCCTTACTGGTGATTCTAAGCCTTCTCCCTCACCTACTAATGTCTCAGGGCCTTCCTGGTGATTCCCAGCCCTCTCCCTCTCCTCCTCATGTCTCGCTGTCTTGCTGGTGATTTTAACCCCACTCCCTCTCCTCCCTCACTGTCTTCCTGCTTATTCTAAGCCCTTTCCCTCTCCTTCTCATGTCTCACTGTCTTCCTGGTGATTCTAACCCCTCTCCCTCTCCACCTCATGTCTCAGGACCTTCCTGCTTATTCTAACACCTCTCCCTCTCCTCGTCATGTCTCGGTGCCTTATTGGTGATTGTAAGCCCTCTCCCTCTCCTCCTCGTGTCTCAGGGCCTTCCTGCTTATTCTAACCCCACTCCCTCTCCTCATGTCTCAGGGCCTTACTGGTGATTCTAAGCCCTCTCCCTCACCTCCTCATGTCTCAGGGCCTTACTGGTGATTCTAACCCCTCTCCCTCTCCTCATGTCTCAGGGCCTTACTGGTGATTCTAACCCCTCTCCCTCTCCTCATGTCTCGTGCCTTCCTGGTGATTCTAAGCCCTCTCCCTCTCCTCCTCGTGTCTTGGGGCCTTCCTGGTGATTCTAAGCCCTCTCCCTCTCCTCCTCGTGTCTCGGGGCCTTCCTGGTGATTCTAACCGCTCCTCTTCATGTCTCACCATCTTCCTGCTGATTCTAAGCCCCCCCCCCTCTCCTCCTCATGTCTCGGTGCCTTGCTGGTGATTCTAAGCCCTCTCACTCTCCTCCTCATGTCTCACTGTATTCATGGTGATTCTAACCCCTCCCCATCTCCTTCGCATGTCTCACTGTCTTCCTGATAATTCTAACCCCTCTACCTCTCCTCGTGTCTCGTGCCTTCCTGGTGATTCCAACCCCTCCACCTCTCCTCCTCATGTCTCACTGTCTTCCAGCTGATTCTAAGCCCTCTCCCTCTCCTCCTCATGTCTCACTGTATTCCTGGTGATTCTAACCCCTCCCCCTCTCCTCCTCATGTCTCGGTGCCTTATTGGTGATTGTAAGCCCTCTCCCTCTCCTCCTCATGTCTCAGGGCCTTACTGGTGATTCTAACCCCACTCCCTCTCCTCATGTCTCAGGGCCTTACTGGTGATTCTAAGCCCTCTCCCTCACCTACTCATTTCTCAGGGCCTTACTGCTGATTCTAAGCCCTCTCCCTCACCTCCTCATGTCTCAGGGCCTTACTGGTGATTCTAACCCCTCTCCCTCTCCTCATGTCTCAGGGCCTTACTGGTGATTCTAACCCCTCCCCCTCTCCTTCGCATGTCTCACTGTCTTGCTGATGATTCTAACCCCTCTACCTCTCCTCGTGTCTCGTGCCTTCCTGGTGATTCCAACCCCTCCACCTCTCCTCCTCATGTCTCACTGTCTTCCAGCTGATTCTAAGCCCTCTCCCTCTCCTCCTCATGTCTCAGGGCCTTCCTGGTGATTCTAAGCCCTCTCCCTCTCCTCCTCATGTCTCAGGGCCTTCCTGGTGATTCTAAACCCTCTCCCTCTCCTCCTCATGTCTCGGGGCCTTCCAGGTGATTCTAAGCCCTCTCCCTCTCCTCCTCGTCTCTTGGGGCCTTCCTGCTGATTCTAAGCCCTCTCCATCTCCTCCTCGTGTCTCGGGGACTTCCTGGTGATTCTAACCTCTCCTCTTCATGTCTCACCAAATTCCTGCTGATTCTAAGCCTTCCCCCTCTCCTCCTCATGTCTCACTGTCTTCCTGCTGATTATAAGCCCTCTCCTTCTCCTCCTCATGTCTCACTTTCTTCCTGCTGATTCTAAGCCCTCTCCCTCTCCTGCTCATGTCTCACTGTCTTCCTGCTGATTCGAAGCCCTCTCCCTCTCCTGCTCATGTCTCACTGTCTTCCTGGTGATTCGAAGCCCTCTCCCTCTCCTGCTCATGTCTCACTGTCTTCCTGGTGATTGTAACCCCACCCCCTCTCCTCCTCATGTCTCGCTGTCTTCCTGGTGATTCGAAGCCCTCTCCCTCTCCTCCTCA
This sequence comes from Lampris megalopsis, assembly GCA_022114975.2. Classification (NCBI taxonomy): domain Eukaryota; kingdom Metazoa; phylum Chordata; class Actinopteri; order Lampriformes; family Lampridae; genus Lampris; species Lampris megalopsis. The sequence continues at coordinate 3,557,310 of JAJHIY020000936.1, forward strand.
TGTGTCGGGGCCTTGCTGGTGATTCTAAGCCCTCCCCCTCTCCTGCTCATGTCTCAGGTCTTTCCTGGTGATTCTAACCCCTCTCCCTCTCCTCCTCATGTCTCACTCTCTTCCAGCTGAGTCTAAGCCCTCTCCCTCTCCTCCTCGTGTCTCGGTGCCTTGCTGGTGATTCTAAGCTCTCTCCCTCTCCTCCTCATTTCTCAGGACCTTCCCCTCCCCCTCTCCTCCTCATGTCTCAGGGCCTTCCTGGTGATTCTAACCCCTCTCCCTCTCCTCCTCATGTCTCGCTGTCTTCCTGGTGATTTTAACCCCTCTCCCTCTCCTCCTCATGTCTCACTGTATTCCTGGTGATTCTAACCCCTCCCCCTCTCCTCCTCATGTCTCTGGGCCTTGCTGGTGATTCTAACCCCTCCCCCTCTCCTTCTCATGTCTAACTGTCTTCCTGGTGATTCTAAACCCTCTCCCTCTCCTCCCCATTTCTCACTGTCTTCCTGGTGATTCGAACCCCTCTCCCTCTCCTCCTCATGTCTCGGTGCCTTCCTGTTGATTCTAATCCCTCTCCATCTCCTCCTCATGTCTCGGTGCCTTGCTGATGATTCTAAGCCCTCTCCCTCTCCTCCTCATGCCTCAGGGCCTTCCCCTCCCCCTCTCCTCCTCATGTCTCAGGGCCTTCCTGGTGATTCCCAGCCCTCTCCCTCTCCTCCTCATGTCTCGCTGTCTTCCTGGTGATTTTAACCCCACTCCCTCACCTCCCTCACTGTCTTCCTGCTGATTCTAACCCCTCCCCGTCTCCTCCACATGTCTCTGGGCCTTGCTGGTGATTCTAACCCCTCCCCCTCTACTTCTCATGTCTCACTGTCTTCCTGGTGATTCTAATCCCTCTACCTCTCCTCCTCGTGTCCCGTGCCTTCCTGGTGATTCCAACCCCTCCACCTCTCCTCCACATGTCTCACTGTCTTCCAGCTGATTCTAAGCCCTCTCCCTCTCCTCCTCATGTATCAGGGCCTTCCTGGTGATTCTAAGCCCTCTCCCTCTGCTCCTCATGTCTTGGGGCCTTCCTGGTGATTCTAAGCCCTGTCCCTCTCCTCCTCGTGTCTCGGGGCCTTCCTGGTGATTCTAAGCCCTCTCCCTCTCCTCCTCCTGTCGCGGTGCCTTGCTGGTGATTCTAACTCCTCCCCCTCTCCTCCTCATGTCTCGTGCCTTACTGGTGATTCTAACCCCTCCCCCTCTTCTCCTCATGTCTCACTGTCTTCCTGCTGATTCTAAGCCCTCTTCCTCTCTTCCTCATGTCTCAGGGCCTTACTGGTGATTCTAAGCCTTCTCCCTCACCTCCTAATGTCTCAGGGCCTTCCCGGTGATTCCCAGCCCTCTCCCTCTCCTGCTCATGTCTCACTGTCTTCCTGCTGATTCGAAGCCCTCTCCCTCTCCTGCTCATGTCTCACTGTCTTCCTGGTGATTCGAAGCCCTCTCCCTCTCCTGCTCATGTCTCACTGTCTTCCTGGTGATTGTAACCCCACCCCCTCTCCTCCTCATGTCTCGCTGTCTTCCTGGTGATTCGAAGCCCTCTCCCTCTCCTCCTCATGTGTCGGGGCCTTGCTGGTGATTCTAAGCCCTCCCCCTCTCCTGCTCATGTCTCAGGTCTTTCCTGGTGATTCTAACCCCTCTCCCTCTCCTCCTCATGTCTCACTCTCTTCCAGCTGAGTCTAAGCCCTCTCCCTCTCCTCCTCGTGTCTCGGTGCCTTGCTGGTGATTCTAAGCTCTCTCCCTCTCCTCCTCATTTCTCAGGACCTTCCCCTCCCCCTCTCCTCCTCATGTCTCAGGGCCTTCCTGGTGATTCTAACCCCTCTCCCTCTCCTCCTCATGTCTCGCTGTCTTCCTGGTGATTTTAACCCCTCTCCCTCTCCTCCTCATGTCTCACTGTATTCCTGGTGATTCTAACCCCTCCCCCTCTCCTCCTCATGTCTCTGGGCCTTGCTGGTGATTCTAACCCCTCCCCCTCTCCTTCTCATGTCTAACTGTCTTCCTGGTGATTCTAAACCCTCTCCCTCTCCTCCCCATTTCTCACTGTCTTCCTGGTGATTCGAACCCCTCTCCCTCTCCTCCTCATGTCTCGGTGCCTTCCTGTTGATTCTAATCCCTCTCCATCTCCTCCTCATGTCTCGGTGCCTTGCTGATGATTCTAAGCCCTCTCCCTCTCCTCCTCATGCCTCAGGGCCTTCCCCTCCCCCTCTCCTCCTCATGTCTCAGGGCCTTCCTGGTGATTCCCAGCCCTCTCCCTCTCCTCCTCATGTCTCGCTGTCTTCCTGGTGATTTTAACCCCACTCCCTCACCTCCCTCACTGTCTTCCTGCTGATTCTAACCCCTCCCCGTCTCCTCCACATGTCTCTGGGCCTTGCTGGTGATTCTAACCCCTCCCCCTCTACTTCTCATGTCTCACTGTCTTCCTGGTGATTCTAATCCCTCTACCTCTCCTCCTCGTGTCCCGTGCCTTCCTGGTGATTCCAACCCCTCCACCTCTCCTCCACATGTCTCACTGTCTTCCAGCTGATTCTAAGCCCTCTCCCTCTCCTCCTCATGTATCAGGGCCTTCCTGGTGATTCTAAGCCCTCTCCCTCTGCTCCTCATGTCTTGGGGCCTTCCTGGTGATTCTAAGCCCTGTCCCTCTCCTCCTCGTGTCTCGGGGCCTTCCTGGTGATTCTAAGCCCTCTCCCTCTCCTCCTCCTGTCGCGGTGCCTTGCTGGTGATTCTAACTCCTCCCCCTCTCCTCCTCATGTCTCGTGCCTTACTGGTGATTCTAACCCCTCCCCCTCTTCTCCTCATGTCTCACTGTCTTCCTGCTGATTCTAAGCCCTCTTCCTCTCTTCCTCATGTCTCAGGGCCTTACTGGTGATTCTAAGCCTTCTCCCTCACCTCCTAATGTCTCAGGGCCTTCCCGGTGATTCCCAGCCCTCTCCCTCTCCTCCTCATGTCTCGCTGTCTTCCTGGTGATTTTAACCCCACTCCCTCTCCTCCCTCACTGTCTTCCTGCTTATTCTAAGCCCTTTCCCTCTCCTTCTCATGTCTCACTGTCTTCCTGGTGATTCTAAGCCCTCTCCCTCTCCTCCTCCTGTCGCGGTGCCTTGCTGGTGATTCTAACCCCTCCCCCTCTCCTCCTCATGTCTCGTGCCTTACTGGTGATTCTAACCCCTCCCCCTCTCCTCCTCATGTCTCACTGTCTTCCTGCTGATTCTAAGCTCTCTTCCTCTCTTCCTCATGTCTCAGGGCCTTACTGGTGATTCTAAGCCTTCTCCCTCACCTACTAATGTCTCAGGGCCTTCCTGGTGATTCCCAGCCCTCTCCCTCTCCTCCTCATGTCTCGCTGTCTTGCTGGTGATTTTAACCCCACTCCCTCTCCTCCCTCACTGTCTTCCTGCTTATTCTAAGCCCTTTCCCTCTCCTTCTCATGTCTCACTGTCTTCCTGGTGATTCTAACCCCTCTCCCTCTCCACCTCATGTCTCAGGACCTTCCTGCTTATTCTAACACCTCTCCCTCTCCTCGTCATGTCTCGGTGCCTTATTGGTGATTGTAAGCCCTCTCCCTCTCCTCCTCGTGTCTCAGGGCCTTCCTGCTTATTCTAACCCCACTCCCTCTCCTCATGTCTCAGGGCCTTACTGGTGATTCTAAGCCCTCTCCCTCACCTCCTCATGTCTCAGGGCCTTACTGGTGATTCTAACCCCTCTCCCTCTCCTCATGTCTCAGGGCCTTACTGGTGATTCTAACCCCTCTCCCTCTCCTCATGTCTCGTGCCTTCCTGGTGATTCTAAGCCCTCTCCCTCTCCTCCTCGTGTCTTGGGGCCTTCCTGGTGATTCTAAGCCCTCTCCCTCTCCTCCTCGTGTCTCGGGGCCTTCCTGGTGATTCTAACCGCTCCTCTTCATGTCTCACCATCTTCCTGCTGATTCTAAGCCCCCCCCTCTCCTCCTCCTGTCGCGGTGCCTTGCTGGTGATTCTAACCCCTCCCCCTCTCCTCCTCATGTCTCGTGCCTTACTGGTGATTCTAACCCCTCCCCCTCTCCTCCTCATGTCTCACTGTCTTCCTGCTGATTCTAAGCTCTCTTCCTCTCTTCCTCATGTCTCAGGGCCTTACTGGTGATTCTAAGCCTTCTCCCTCACCTACTAATGTCTCAGGGCCTTCCTGGTGATTCCCAGCCCTCTCCCTCTCCTCCTCATGTCTCGCTGTCTTGCTGGTGATTTTAACCCCACTCCCTCTCCTCCCTCACTGTCTTCCTGCTTATTCTAAGCCCTTTCCCTCTCCTTCTCATGTCTCACTGTCTTCCTGGTGATTCTAACCCCTCTCCCTCTCCACCTCATGTCTCAGGACCTTCCTGCTTATTCTAACACCTCTCCCTCTCCTCGTCATGTCTCGGTGCCTTATTGGTGATTGTAAGCCCTCTCCCTCTCCTCCTCGTGTCTCAGGGCCTTCCTGCTTATTCTAACCCCACTCCCTCTCCTCATGTCTCAGGGCCTTACTGGTGATTCTAAGCCCTCTCCCTCACCTCCTCATGTCTCAGGGCCTTACTGGTGATTCTAACCCCTCTCCCTCTCCTCATGTCTCAGGGCCTTACTGGTGATTCTAACCCCTCTCCCTCTCCTCATGTCTCGTGCCTTCCTGGTGATTCTAAGCCCTCTCCCTCTCCTCCTCGTGTCTTGGGGCCTTCCTGGTGATTCTAAGCCCTCTCCCTCTCCTCCTCGTGTCTCGGGGCCTTCCTGGTGATTCTAACCGCTCCTCTTCATGTCTCACCATCTTCCTGCTGATTCTAAGCCCCCCCCTCTCTCCTCCTCATGTCTCGGTGCCTTGCTGGTGATTCTAAGCCCTCTCACTCTCCTCCTCATGTCTCACTGTATTCATGGTGATTCTAACCCCTCCCCATCTCCTTCGCATGTCTCACTGTCTTCCTGATAATTCTAACCCCTCTACCTCTCCTCGTGTCTCGTGCCTTCCTGGTGATTCCAACCCCTCCACCTCTCCTCCTCATGTCTCACTGTCTTCCAGCTGATTCTAAGCCCTCTCCCTCTCCTCCTCATGTCTCACTGTATTCCTGGTGATTCTAACCCCTCCCCCTCTCCTCCTCATGTCTCGGTGCCTTATTGGTGATTGTAAGCCCTCTCCCTCTCCTCCTCATGTCTCAGGGCCTTACTGGTGATTCTAACCCCACTCCCTCTCCTCATGTCTCAGGGCCTTACTGGTGATTCTAAGCCCTCTCCCTCACCTACTCATTTCTCAGGGCCTTACTGCTGATTCTAAGCCCTCTCCCTCACCTCCTCATGTCTCAGGGCCTTACTGGTGATTCTAACCCCTCTCCCTCTCCTCATGTCTCAGGGCCTTACTGGTGATTCTAACCCCTCCCCCTCTCCTTCGCATGTCTCACTGTCTTGCTGATGATTCTAACCCCTCTACCTCTCCTCGTGTCTCGTGCCTTCCTGGTGATTCCAACCCCTCCACCTCTCCTCCTCATGTCTCACTGTCTTCCAGCTGATTCTAAGCCCTCTCCCTCTCCTCCTCATGTCTCAGGGCCTTCCTGGTGATTCTAAGCCCTCTCCCTCTCCTCCTCATGTCTCAGGGCCTTCCTGGTGATTCTAAACCCTCTCCCTCTCCTCCTCATGTCTCGGGGCCTTCCAGGTGATTCTAAGCCCTCTCCCTCTCCTCCTCGTCTCTTGGGGCCTTCCTGCTGATTCTAAGCCCTCTCCATCTCCTCCTCGTGTCTCGGGGACTTCCTGGTGATTCTAACCTCTCCTCTTCATGTCTCACCAAATTCCTGCTGATTCTAAGCCTTCCCCCTCTCCTCCTCATGTCTCACTGTCTTCCTGCTGATTATAAGCCCTCTCCTTCTCCTCCTCATGTCTCACTTTCTTCCTGCTGATTCTAAGCCCTCTCCCTCTCCTGCTCATGTCTCACTGTCTTCCTGCTGATTCGAAGCCCTCTCCCTCTCCTGCTCATGTCTCACTGTCTTCCTGGTGATTCGAAGCCCTCTCCCTCTCCTGCTCATGTCTCACTGTCTTCCTGGTGATTGTAACCCCACCCCCTCTCCTCCTCATGTCTCGCTGTCTTCCTGGTGATTCGAAGCCCTCTCCCTCTCCTCATGTCTCGTGCCTTCCTGGTGATTCTAAGCCCTCTCCCTCTCCTCCTCGTGTCTTGGGGCCTTCCTGGTGATTCTAAGCCCTCTCCCTCTCCTCCTCGTGTCTCGGGGCCTTCCTGGTGATTCTAACCGCTCCTCTTCATGTCTCACCATCTTCCTGCTGATTCTAAGCCCCCCCCTCTCTCCTCCTCATGTCTCGGTGCCTTGCTGGTGATTCTAAGCCCTCTCACTCTCCTCCTCATGTCTCACTGTATTCATGGTGATTCTAACCCCTCCCCATCTCCTTCGCATGTCTCACTGTCTTCCTGATAATTCTAACCCCTCTACCTCTCCTCGTGTCTCGTGCCTTCCTGGTGATTCCAACCCCTCCACCTCTCCTCCTCATGTCTCACTGTCTTCCAGCTGATTCTAAGCCCTCTCCCTCTCCTCCTCATGTCTCACTGTATTCCTGGTGATTCTAACCCCTCCCCCTCTCCTCCTCATGTCTCGGTGCCTTATTGGTGATTGTAAGCCCTCTCCCTCTCCTCCTCATGTCTCAGGGCCTTCCTGCTTATTCTAACTCCACTCCCTCTCCTCATGTCTCAGGGCCTTACTGGTGATTCTAAGCCCTCTCCCTCACCTACTCATTTCTCAGGGCCTTACTGGTGATTCTAAGCCCTCTCCCTCACCTCCTCATGTCTCAGGGCCTTACTGGTGATTCTAACCCCTCTCCCTCTCCTCATGTCTCAGGGCCTTACTGGTGATTCTAACCCCTCCCCCTCTCCTTCGCATGTCTCACTGTCTTCCTGATGATTCTAACCCCTCTACCTCTCCTCGTGTCTCGTGCCTTCCTGGTGATTCCAACCCCTCCACCTCTCCTCCTCATGTCTCACTGTCTTCCTGCTGATTCTAAGCCCTCTCCGTCTCCTCGTCATGTCTCAGGGCCTTCCTGGTGATTCTAAGCCCTCTCCCTCTCCTCCTCATGTCTCAGGGCCTTCCTGGTGATTCTAAACCCTCTCCCTCTCCTCCTCATGTCTCGGGGCCTTCCAGGTGATTCTAAGCCCTCTCCCTCTCCTCCTCGTCTCTTGGGGCCTTCCTGCTGATTCTAAGCCCTCTCCATCTCCTCCTCGTGTCTCGGGGACTTCCTGGTGATTCTAACCTCTCCTCTTCATGTCTCACCAAATTCCTGCTGATTCTAAGCCTTCCCCCTCTCCTCCTCATGTCTCACTGTCTTCCTGCTGATTATAAGCCCTCTCCTTCTCCTCCTCATGTCTCACTTTCTTCCTGCTGATTCTAAGCCCTCTCCCTCTCCTGCTCATGTCTCACTGTCTTCCTGCTGATTCGAAGCCCTCTCCCTCTCCTGCTCATGTCTCACTGTCTTCCTGGTGATTCGAAGCCCTCTCCCTCTCCTGCTCATGTCTCACTGTCTTCCTGGTGATTGTAACCCCACCCCCTCTCCTCCTCATGTCTCGCTGTCTTCCTGGTGATTCGAAGCCCTCTCCCTCTCCTCCTCATGTGTCGGGGCCTTGCTGGTGATTCTAAGCCCTCCCCCTCTCCTGCTCATGTCTCAGGTCTTTCCTGGTGATTCTAACCCCTCTCCCTCTCCTCCTCATGTCTCACTCTCTTCCAGCTGAGTCTAAGCCCTCTCCCTCTCCTCCTCGTGTCTCGGTGCCTTGCTGGTGATTCTAAGCTCTCTCCCTCTCCTCCTCATTTCTCAGGACCTTCCCCTCCCCCTCTCCTCCTCATGTCTCAGGGCCTTCCTGGTGATTCTAACCCCTCTCCCTCTCCTCCTCATGTCTCGCTGTCTTCCTGGTGATTTTAACCCCTCTCCCTCTCCTCCTCATGTCTCACTGTATTCCTGGTGATTCTAACCCCTCCCCCTCTCCTCCTCATGTCTCTGGGCCTTGCTGGTGATTCTAACCCCTCCCCCTCTCCTTCTCATGTCTAACTGTCTTCCTGGTGATTCTAAACCCTCTCCCTCTCCTCCTCATTTCTCACTGTCTTCCTGGTGATTCGAACCCCTCTCCCTCTCCTCCTCATGTCTCGGTGCCTTCCTGTTGATTCTAATCCCTCTCCATCTCCTCCTCATGTCTCGGTGCCTTGCTGATGATTCTAAGCCCTCTCCCTCTCCTCCTCATGCCTCAGGGCCTTCCCCTCCCCCTCTCCTCCTCATGTCTCAGGGCCTTCCTGGTGATTCCCAGCCCTCTCCCTCTCCTCCTCATGTCTCGCTGTCTTCCTGGTGATTTTAACCCCACTCCCTCACCTCCCTCACTGTCTTCCTGCTGATTCTAACCCCTCCCCGTCTCCTCCACATGTCTCTGGGCCTTGCTGGTGATTCTAACCCCTCCCCCTCTACTTCTCATGTCTCACTGTCTTCCTGGTGATTCTAATCCCTCTACCTCTCCTCCTCGTGTCCCGTGCCTTCCTGGTGATTCCAACCCCTCCACCTCTCCTCCACATGTCTCACTGTCTTCCAGCTGATTCTAAGCCCTCTCCCTCTCCTCCTCATGTATCAGGGCCTTCCTGGTGATTCTAAGCCCTCTCCCTCTGCTCCTCATGTCTTGGGGCCTTCCTGGTGATTCTAAGCCCTGTCCCTCTCCTCCTCGTGTCTCGGGGCCTTCCTGGTGATTCTAAGCCCTCTCCCTCTCCTCCTCCTGTCGCGGTGCCTTGCTGGTGATTCTAACTCCTCCCCCTCTCCTCCTCATGTCTCGTGCCTTACTGGTGATTCTAACCCCTCCCCCTCTCCTCCTCATGTCTCACTGTCTTCCTGCTGATTCTAAGCCCTCTTCCTCTCTTCCTCATGTCTCAGGGCCTTACTGGTGATTCTAAGCCTTCTCCCTCACCTCCTAATGTCTCAGGGCCTTCCCGGTGATTCCCAGCCCTCTCCCTCTCCTCCTCATGTCTCGCTGTCTTCCTGGTGATTTTAACCCCACTCCCTCTCCTCCCTCACTGTCTTCCTGCTTATTCTAAGCCCTTTCCCTCTCCTTCTCATGTCTCACTGTCTTCCTGGTGATTCTAAGCCCTCTCCTTCTCCTCCTCCTGTCGCGGTGCCTTGCTGGTGATTCTAACCCCTCCCCCTCTCCTCCTCATGTCTCGTGCCTTACTGGTGATTCTAACCCCTCCCCCTCTCCTCCTCATGTCTCACTGTCTTCCTGCTGATTCTAAGCCCTCTTCCTCTCTTCCTCATGTCTCAGGGCCTTACTGGTGATTCTAAGCCTTCTCCCTCACCTCCTAATGTCTCAGGGCCTTCCCGGTGATTCCCAGCCCTCTCCCTCTCCTCTCATGTCTCGCTGTCTTCCTGGTGATTTTAACCCCACTCCCTCTCCTCCCTCACTGTCTTCCTGCTTATTCTAAGCCCTTTCCCTCTCCTTCTCATGTCTCACTGTCTTCCTGGTGATTCTAAGCCCTCTCCCTCTCCTCCTCCTGTCGCGGTGCCTTGCTGGTGATTCTAACCCCTCCCCCTCTCCTCCTCATGTCTCGTGCCTTACTGGTGATTCTAACCCCTCCCCCTTTCCTCCTCATGTCTCACTGTCTTCCTGCTGATTCTAAGCCCTCTTCCTCTCTTCCTCATGTCTCAGGGCCTTACTGGTGATTCTAAGCCTTCTCCCTCACCTCCTAATGTCTCAGGGCCTTCCCGGTGATTCCCAGCCCTCTCCCTCTCCTCCTCATGTCTCGCTGTCTTCCTGGTGATTTTAACCCCACTCCCTCTCCTCCCTCACTGTCTTCCTGCTTATTCTAAGCCCTTTCCCTCTCCTTCTCATGTCTCACTGTCTTCCTGGTGATTCTAACCCCTCTCCCTCTCCTCCTCATGTCTCAGGGCCTTCCTGCTTATTCTAACACCTCTCCCTCTCCTCGTCATGTCTCGGTGCCTTATTGGTGATTGTAAGCCCTCTCCCTCTCCTCCTCATGTCTCAGGGCCTTCCTGCTTATTCTAACCCCACTCCCTCTCCTCATGTCTCAGGGCCTTACTGGTGATTCTAAGCCCTCTCCCTCACCTCCTCATGTCTCAGGGCCTTACTGGTGATTCTAAGCCCTCTCCCTCACCTCCTCATGTCTCAGGGCCTTACTGGTGATTCTAACCCCTCTCCCTCTCCTCATGTCTCAGGGCCTTACTGGTGATTCTAACCCCTCTCCCTCTCCTCATGTCTCAGGGCCTTACTGGTGATTCTGAGCCCTCTCCCTCTGCTCCTCATGACTCGGGGCCTTCCTGCTGATTCTAAACCCTCTCCCTCTCCTCCTCATATCTCAGGGCCTTCCTGCTGATTCTAAACCCTCTCCCTCACCTCCTAATGTCTCGGGGCCTTCCTGGTGATTCTAAGCCCTCTCCATCTCCTCCTCGTGTCTCGGGGCCTTCCTGGTGATTCTAAGTCCTCTCCCTCTCCTCCTCCTGTTGCGATGCCTTACCGGTGATTGTAACCCCTCCCCCTCTCCTCCTCATGTCTCGTGCCTTACTGGTGATTCTAACCCCTCGCCCACTCCTCCTCATGTCTCACTGTTTTCCTGCTGATTCTAAGCCCTCTCCGTCTCCTCGTCATGTCTCAGGGCCTTCCTGGTGATTCTAAGCCCTCTCCCTCTCCTCCTCATGTCTCAGGGCCTTCCTGGTGATTCTAACCCCTCCCCCTCTCCTCCTCGTGTCTCGTGCCTTACTGGTGATTCTAACCCCTCGCCCTCTCCTCCTCATGTCTCACTGTCTTCCTGCTGATTCTAAGCCCTCTCCTTCTCCTCGTCATTTCTCAGGGCCTTCCTGGTGATTCTAACCCCTCTCCCTCTCCTCCTCATGTCTCAGGGCCTTCCTGGTGATTCTAAACCCTCTCCCTCTCCTCCTCATGTGTCGGGGCCTTCCAGGTGATTCTAAGCCCTCTCCCTCTCCTCCTCGTGTCTCGGGGCCTTCCAGGTGATTCTAAGCCCTCTCCCTCTCCTCCTCGTCTCTTGGGGCCTTCCTGCTGATTCTAAGCCCTCTCCATCTCCTCCTCGTGTCTCGGGGACTTCCTGGTGATTCTAACCTCTCCTCTTCATGTCTCACCAAATTCCTGCTGATTCTAAGCCTTCCCCCTCTCCTCCTCATGTCTCACTGTCTTCCTGCTGATTATAAGCCCTCTCCTTCTCCTCCTCATGTCTCACTTTCTTCCTGCTGATTCTAAGCCCTCTCCCTCTCCTGCTCATGTCTCACTGTCTTCCTGCTGATTCGAAGCCCTCTCCCTCTCCTGCTCATGTCTCACTGTCTTCCTGGTGATTCGAAGCCCTCTCCCTCTCCTGCTCATGTCTCACTGTCTTCCTGGTGATTGTAACCCCACCCCCTCTCCTCCTCATGTCTCGCTGTCTTCCTGGTGATTCGAAGCCCTCTCCCTCTCCTCCTCATGTGTCGGGGCCTTGCTGGTGATTCTAAGCCCTCCCCCTCTCCTGCTCATGTCTCAGGTCTTTCCTGGTGATTCTAAACCCTCTCCCTCTCCTCCTCATGTCTCACTCTCTTCCAGCTGAGTCTAAGCCCTCTCCCTCTCCTCCTCGTGTCTCGGTGCCTTGCTGGTGATTCTAAGCTCTCTCCCTCTCCTCCTCATTTCTCAGGACCTTCCCCTCCCCCTCTCCTCCTCATGTCTCAGGGCCTTCCTGGTGATTCTAACCCCTCTCCCTCTCCTCCTCATGTCTCGCTGTCTTCCTGGTGATTTTAACCCCTCTCCCTCTCCTCCTCATGTCTCACTGTATTCCTGGTGATTCTAACCCCTCCCCCTCTCCTCCTCATGTCTCTGGGCCTTGCTGGTGATTCTAACCCCTCCCCCTCTCCTTCTCATGTCTAACTGTCTTCCTGGTGATTCTAAACCCTCTCCCTCTCCTCCTCATTTCTCACTGTCTTCCTGGTGATTCGAACCCCTCTCCCTCTCCTCCTCATGTCTCGGTGCCTTCCTGTTGATTCTAATCCCTCTCCATCTCCTCCTCATGTCTCGGTGCCTTGCTGATGATTCTAAGCCCTCTCCCTCTCCTCCTCATGCCTCAGGGCCTTCCCCTCCCCCTCTCCTCCTCATGTCTCAGGGCCTTCCTGGTGATTCCCAGCCCTCTCCCTCTCCTCCTCATGTCTCGCTGTCTTCCTGGTGATTTTAACCCCACTCCCTCACCTCCCTCACTGTCTTCCTGCTGATTCTAACCCCTCCCCGTCTCCTCCACATGTCTCTGGGCCTTGCTGGTGATTCTAACCCCTCCCCCTCTACTTCTCATGTCTCACTGTCTTCCTGGTGATTCTAATCCCTCTACCTCTCCTCCTCGTGTCCCGTGCCTTCCTGGTGATTCCAACCCCTCCACCTCTCCTCCACATGTCTCACTGTCTTCCAGCTGATTCTAAGCCCTCTCCCTCTCCTCCTCATGTATCAGGGCCTTCCTGGTGATTCTAAGCCCTCTCCCTCTGCTCCTCATGTCTTGGGGCCTTCCTGGTGATTCTAAGCCCTGTCCCTCTCCTCCTCGTGTCTCGGGGCCTTCCTGGTGATTCTAAGCCCTCTCCCTCTCCTCCTCCTGTCGCGGTGCCTTGCTGGTGATTCTAACTCCTCCCCCTCTCCTCCTCATGTCTCGTGCCTTACTGGTGATTCTAACCCCTCCCCCTCTCCTCCTCATGTCTCACTGTCTTCCTGCTGATTCTAAGCCCTCTTCCTCTCTTCCTCATGTCTCAGGGCCTTACTGGTGATTCTAAGCCTTCTCCCTCACCTCCTAATGTCTCAGGGCCTTCCCGGTGATTCCCAGCCCTCTCCCTCTCCTCCTCATGTCTCGCTGTCTTCCTGGTGATTTTAACCCCACTCCCTCTCCTCCCTCACTGTCTTCCTGCTTATTCTAAGCCCTTTCCCTCTCCTTCTCATGTCTCACTGTCTTCCTGGTGATTCTAAGCCCTCTCCTTCTCCTCCTCCTGTCGCGGTGCCTTGCTGGTGATTCTAACCCCTCCCCCTCTCCTCCTCATGTCTCGTGCCTTACTGGTGATTCTAACCCCTCCCCCTCTCCTCCTCATGTCTCACTGTCTTCCTGCTGATTCTAAGCCCTCTTCCTCTCTTCCTCATGTCTCAGGGCCTTACTGGTGATTCTAAGCCTTCTCCCTCACCTCCTAATGTCTCAGGGCCTTCCCGGTGATTCCCAGCCCTCTCCCTCTCCTCTCATGTCTCGCTGTCTTCCTGGTGATTTTAACCCCACTCCCTCTCCTCCCTCACTGTCTTCCTGCTTATTCTAAGCCCTTTCCCTCTCCTTCTCATGTCTCACTGTCTTCCTGGTGATTCTAAGCCCTCTCCCTCTCCTCCTCCTGTCGCGGTGCCTTGCTGGTGATTCTAACCCCTCCCCCTCTCCTCCTCATGTCTCGTGCCTTACTGGTGATTCTAACCCCTCCCCCTTTCCTCCTCATGTCTCACTGTCTTCCTGCTGATTCTAAGCCCTCTTCCTCTCTTCCTCATGTCTCAGGGCCTTACTGGTGATTCTAAGCCTTCTCCCTCACCTCCTAATGTCTCAGGGCCTTCCCGGTGATTCCCAGCCCTCTCCCTCTCCTCCTCATGTCTCGCTGTCTTCCTGGTGATTTTAACCCCACTCCCTCTCCTCCCTCACTGTCTTCCTGCTTATTCTAAGCCCTTTCCCTCTCCTTCTCATGTCTCACTGTCTTCCTGGTGATTCTAACCCCTCTCCCTCTCCTCCTCATGTCTCAGGGCCTTCCTGCTTATTCTAACACCTCTCCCTCTCCTCGTCATGTCTCGGTGCCTTATTGGTGATTGTAAGCCCTCTCCCTCTCCTCCTCATGTCTCAGGGCCTTCCTGCTTATTCTAACCCCACTCCCTCTCCTCATGTCTCAGGGCCTTACTGGTGATTCTAAGCCCTCTCCCTCACCTCCTCATGTCTCAGGGCCTTACTGGTGATTCTAAGCCCTCTCCCTCACCTCCTCATGTCTCAGGGCCTTACTGGTGATTCTAACCCCTCTCCCTCTCCTCATGTCTCAGGGCCTTACTGGTGATTCTAACCCCTCTCCCTCTCCTCATGTCTCAGGGCCTTACTGGTGATTCTGAGCCCTCTCCCTCTGCTCCTCATGACTCGGGGCCTTCCTGCTGATTCTAAACCCTCTCCCTCTCCTCCTCATATCTCAGGGCCTTCCTGCTGATTCTAAACCCTCTCCCTCACCTCCTAATGTCTCGGGGCCTTCCTGGTGATTCTAAGCCCTCTCCATCTCCTCCTCGTGTCTCGGGGCCTTCCTGGTGATTCTAAGTCCTCTCCCTCTCCTCCTCCTGTTGCGATGCCTTACCGGTGATTGTAACCCCTCCCCCTCTCCTCCTCATGTCTCGTGCCTTACTGGTGATTCTAACCCCTCGCCCACTCCTCCTCATGTCTCACTGTTTTCCTGCTGATTCTAAGCCCTCTCCGTCTCCTCGTCATGTCTCAGGGCCTTCCTGGTGATTCTAAGCCCTCTCCCTCTCCTCCTCATGTCTCAGGGCCTTCCTGGTGATTCTAACCCCTCCCCCTCTCCTCCTCGTGTCTCGTGCCTTACTGGTGATTCTAACCCCTCGCCCTCTCCTCCTCATGTCTCACTGTCTTCCTGCTGATTCTAAGCCCTCTCCTTCTCCTCGTCATTTCTCAGGGCCTTCCTGGTGATTCTAACCCCTCTCCCTCTCCTCCTCATGTCTCAGGGCCTTCCTGGTGATTCTAAACCCTCTCCCTCTCCTCCTCATGTGTCGGGGCCTTCCAGGTGATTCTAAGCCCTCTCCCTCTCCTCCTCGTGTCTCGGGGCCTTCCTGGTAATTCTAACCTCTCCTCTTCATGTCTCACCATCTTCCTGCTGATTCTAAGCCCTCCCCCTCTCCTCCTCAAGTCTCGTGCCTTCCTGGTGATTCCAACCCCTCCACCTCTCCTCCTCATGTCTCATTGTCTTCCAGCTGATTCTAAGCCCTCTCCCTCTCCTCCTCATGTCTCACTGTTTTCCTGGTGATTCTAACCCCTCCCCCTCTCCTCTTCATGTCTCTGGGCCTTGCTGGTGATTCTAACCCCTCCCCCTCTCCTTCTCATGTCTCACTGTCTTCCTGGTGATTCTAAACCCTCTCCCTCTCCTCCTCATTTCTCACTGTCTTCCTGGTGATTCGAACCCCTCTCCCTCTCCTCCTCATGTCTCGGTGCCTTCCTGTTGATTCTAATCCCTCTCCATCTCCTCCTCATGTCTCGGTGCCTTGCTGGTGATTCTAAGCCCTCTCCCTCTCCTCCTCATGCCTCAGGGCCTTCCCCTCCCCCTCTCCTCCTCATGTCTCAGGGCTTTCCTGGTGATTCTAACCCCTCTCCCTCTCCTCCTCATGTCTCACTCTCTTCCAACTGATTCTAAGCCCTCTCCCTCTCCTCCTCGTGTCTCGGTGCCTTGCTGGTGATTCTAAGCCCTCTCCCTCTCCTCCCCATGTCTCAGGACCTTCCCCTCCCCCTCTCCTCCTCATGTCTCAGGGCCTTCCTGGTGATTCCCAGCCCTCTCCCTCTCCTCCTCATGTGTCGCTGTCTTCCTGGTGATTTTAACCCCTCTCCCTCTCCTCCTCATGTCTCACTGTATTCCTGGTGATTCTAAACCCTCCCGCTCTCCTCCTCATGTCTCGGTGCCTTCCTGTTGATTCTAATCCCTCTCCATCTCCTCCTCATGTCTTGGTGCCTTGCTGGTGATTCTAAGCCCTCTCCCTCTCCTCCTCATGTCTCGGTGCCTTCCCCTCCCCCTCTCCTCCTCATGTCTCAGGGACTTCCTGGTGATTCCCAGCCCTCTCGCTCTCCTCCTCATGTCTCGCTGTCTTCCTGGTGATTTTAACCCCACTCCCTCTCCTCCCTCACTGTCTTCCTGCTGATTCTAACCCCTCCTCCTCATGTCTCTGGGCCTTGCTGGTGATTCTAACCCCTCCCCCTCTCCTTCTCATGTCTCACTGTCTTCCTGGTGACTCTAACCCCTCTACCTCTCCTCCTCGTGTCTCGTGCCTTCCTGGTGATTCCAACCCCTCCACCTCTCCTCCTCATGTCTCACTGTCTTCCAGCTGATTCTAAGCCCTCTCCCTCTCCTCCTCATGTATCAGGGCCTTCCTGGTGATTCTAAGCCCTCTCCCTCTGCTCCTCATGTCTTGGGGCCTTCCTGGTGATTCTAAGCCCTGTCCCTCTCCTCCTCGTGTCTCAGGGCCTTCCTGGTGATTCTAAGCCCTCTCCCTCTCCTCCTCCTGTCGCGGTGCCTTGCTGGTGATTCTAACCCCTCCCCCTCTCCTCCTCATGTCTCGTGCCTTACTGGTGATTCTAACCCCTCCCCCTCTCCTCCTCATGTCTCACTGTCTTCCTGCTGATTCTAAGCTCTCTTCCTCTCTTCCTCATGTCTCAGGGCCTTACTGGTGATTCTAAGCCTTCTCCCTCACCTCCTAATGTCTCAGGGCCTTCCTGGTGATTCCCAGCCCTCTCCCTCTCCTCCTCATGTCTCGCTGTCTTCCTGGTGATTTTAACCCCACTCCCTCTCCTCCCTCACTGTCTTCCTGCTTATTCTAAGCCCTTTCCCTCTCCTTCTCATGTCTCACTGTCTTCCTGGTGATTCTAACCCCTCTCCCTCTCCTCCTCATGTCTCAGGACCTTCCTGCTTATTCTAACACCTCTCCCTCTCCTCGTCATGTCTCGGTGCCTTATTGGTGATTGTAAGCCCTCTCCCTCTCCTCCTCGTGTCTCAGGGCCTTCCTGCTTATTCTAACCCCACTCCCTCTCCTCATGTCTCAGGGCCTTACTGGTGATTCTAAGCCCTCTCCCTCACCTCCTCATGTCTCAGGGCCTTACTGGTGATTCTAACCCCTCTCCCTCTCCTCATGTCTCGTGCCTTCCTGGTGATTCTAAGCCCTCTCCCTCTCCTCCTCGTGTCTTGGGGCCTTCCTGGTGATTCTAAGCCCTCTCCCTCTCCTCCTCGTGTCTCGGGGCCTTCCTGGTGATTCTAACCGCTCCTCTTCATGTCTCACCATCTTCCTGCTGATTCTAAGCCCCCCCCCTCTCCTCCTCATGTCTCGGTGCCTTGCTGGTGATTCTAAGCCCTCTCACTCTCCTCCTCATGTCTCATTGTATTCATGGTGATTCTAACCCCTCCCCCTCTCCTTTGCATGTCTCACTGTCTTCCTGATGATTCTAACCCCTCTACCTCTCCTCGTGTCTCGTGCCTTCCTGGTGATTCCAACCCCTCCACCTCTCCTCCTCATGTCTCACTGTCTTCCAGCTGATTCTAAGCCCTCTCCGTCTCCTCGTCATGTCTCAGGGCCTTCCTGGTGATTCTAAGCCCTCTCCCTCTCCTCCTCATGTCTCAGGGCCTTCCTGGTGATTCTAACCCCTCCCCCTCTCCTCCTCGTGTCTCGTGCCTTACTGGTGATTCTAACCCCTCGCCCTCTCCTCCTCATGTCTCACTGTCTTCCTGCTGATTCTAAGCCCTCTCCTTCTCCTCGTCATTTCTCAGGGCCTTCCTGGTGATTCTAACCCCTCTCCCTCTCCTCCTCATGTCTCAGGGCCTTCCTGGTGATTCTAAACCCTCTCCCTCTCCTCCTCATGTGTCGGGGCCTTCCAGGTGATTCTAAGCCCTCTCCCTCTCCTCCTCGTGTCTTGGGGCCTTCCTGGTGATTCTAAGCCCTCTCCATCTCCTCCTCGTGTCTCGGGGCCTTCCTGGTGATTCTAATCTCTCCTCTTCATGTCTCACCATCTTCCTGCTGATTCTAAGCCCTCCCCCTCTCCTCCTCATGTCTCGTGCCTTCCTGGTGATTCCAACCCCTCCACCTCTCCTCCTCATGTCTCACTGTCTTCCTGCTGATTCTAAGCCCTCTCCCTCTCCTCCTCATGTCTCACTGTTTTCCTGGTGATTCTAACCCCTCCCCCTCTCCTCTTCATGTCTCTGGGCCTTGCTGGTGATTCTAACCCCTCCCCCTCTCCTTCTCATGTCTCACTGTCTTCCTGGTGATTCTAAACCCTCTCCCTCTCCTCCTCATTTCTCACTGTCTTCCTGGTGATTCGAACCCCTCTCCCTCTCCTCCTCATGTCTCGGTGCCTTCCTGTTGATTCTAATCCCTCTCCATCTCCTCCTCATGTCTCGGTGCCTTGCTGGTGATTCTAAGCCCTCTCCCTCTCCTCCTCATGCCTCAGGGCCTTCCCCTCCCCCTCTCCTCCTCATGTCTCAGGGCTTTCCTGGTGATTCTAACCCCTCTCCCTCTCCTCCTCATGTCTCACTCTCTTCCAACTGATTCTAAGCCCTCTCCCTCTCCTCCTCGTGTCTCGGTGCCTTGCTGGTGATTCTAAGCCCTCTCCCTCTCCTCCCCATGTCTCAGGACCTTCCCCTCCCCCTCTCCTCCTCATGTCTCAGGGCCTTCCTGGTGATTCCCAGCCCTCTCCCTCTCCTCCTCATGTGTCGCTGTCTTCCTGGTGATTTTAACCCCTCTCCCTCTCCTCCTCATGTCTCACTGTATTCCTGGTGATTCTAAACCCTCCCGCTCTCCTCCTCATGTCTCGGTGCCTTCCTGTTGATTCTAATCCCTCTCCATCTCCTCCTCATGTCTTGGTGCCTTGCTGGTGATTCTAAGCCCTCTCCCTCTCCTCCTCATGTCTCGATGCCTTCCCCTCCCCCTCTCCTCCTCATGTCTCAGGGACTTCCTGGTGATTCCCAGCCCTCTCGCTCTCCTCCTCATGTCTCGCTGTCTTCCTGGTGATTTTAACCCCACTCCCTCTCCTCCCTCACTGTCTTCCTGCTGATTCTAACCCCTCCCCCTCTCCTCCTCATGTCTCTGGGCCTTGCTGGTGATTCTAACCCCTCCCCCTCTCCTTCTCATGTCTCACTGTCTTCCTGGTGACTCTAACCCCTCTACCTCTCCTCCTCGTGTCTCGTGCCTTCCTGGTGATTCCAACCCCTCCACCTCTCCTCCTCATGTCTCACTGTCTTCCAGCTGATTCTAAGCCCTCTCCCTCTCCTCCTCATGTATCAGGGCCTTCCTGGTGATTCTAAGCCCTCTCCCTCTGCTCCTCATGTCTTGGGGCCTTCCTGGTGATTCTAAGCCCTGTCCCTCTCCTCCTCGTGTCTCAGGGCCTTCCTGGTGATTCTAAGCCCTCTCCCTCTCCTCCTCCTGTCGCGGTGCCTTGCTGGTGATTCTAACCCCTCCCCCTCTCCTCCTCATGTCTCGTGCCTTACTGGTGATTCTAACCCCTCCCCCTCTCCTCCTCATGTCTCACTGTCTTCCTGCTGATTCTAAGCTCTCTTCCTCTCTTCCTCATGTCTCAGGGCCTTACTGGTGATTCTAAGCCTTCTCCCTCACCTCCTAATGTCTCAGGGCCTTCCTGGTGATTCCCAGCCCTCTCCCTCTCCTCCTCATGTCTCGCTGTCTTCCTGGTGATTTTAACCCCACTCCCTCTCCTCCCTCACTGTCTTCCTGCTTATTCTAAGCCCTTTCCCTCTCCTTCTCATGTCTCACTGTCTTCCTGGTGATTCTAACCCCTCTCCCTCTCCTCCTCATGTCTCAGGACCTTCCTGCTTATTCTAACACCTCTCCCTCTCCTCGTCATGTCTCGGTGCCTTATTGGTGATTGTAAGCCCTCTCCCTCTCCTCCTCGTGTCTCAGGGCCTTCCTGCTTATTCTAACCCCACTCCCTCTCCTCATGTCTCAGGGCCTTACTGGTGATTCTAAGCCCTCTCCCTCACCTCCTCATGTCTCAGGGCCTTACTGGTGATTCTAACCCCTCTCCCTCTCCTCATGTCTCGTGCCTTCCTGGTGATTCTAAGCCCTCTCCCTCTCCTCCTCGTGTCTTGGGGCCTTCCTGGTGATTCTAAGCCCTCTCCCTCTCCTCCTCGTGTCTCGGGGCCTTCCTGGTGATTCTAACCGCTCCTCTTCATGTCTCACCATCTTCCTGCTGATTCTAAGCCCCCCCCCTCTCCTCCTCATGTCTCGGTGCCTTGCTGGTGATTCTAAGCCCTCTCACTCTCCTCCTCATGTCTCATTGTATTCATGGTGATTCTAACCCCTCCCCCTCTCCTTTGCAGGTCTCACTGTCTTCCTGATGATTCTAACCCCTCTACCTC
This sequence comes from Lampris megalopsis, assembly GCA_022114975.2. Classification (NCBI taxonomy): domain Eukaryota; kingdom Metazoa; phylum Chordata; class Actinopteri; order Lampriformes; family Lampridae; genus Lampris; species Lampris megalopsis. Next base: position 3,577,430 of record JAJHIY020000936.1, read on the forward strand.
TCCTCGTGTCTCGTGCCTTCCTGGTGATTCCAACCCCTCCACCTCTCCTCCTCATGTCTCACTGTCTTCCAGCTGATTCTAAGCCCTCTCCCTCTCCTCCTCATGTCTCAGGGCCTTCCTGCTTATTCTAACCCCTCTCCCTCTCCTCATGTCTCAGGGCCTTATTGGTGATTCTAAGCCCTCTCCCTCACCTCCTAATGTCTCGGAGCCTTCCTTGTGATTCTAACCCCTCTCCCTCTCCTCCTGTTGCGGTGCCTTACTGGTGATTCTAACCCCTCCCCCTCTCCTCCTCGTGTCTCGTGCCTTACTGGTGATTCTAACCCCTCGCCCTCTCCTCCTCATGTCTCACTGTCTTCCTGCTGATTCTAAGCCCTCTCCGTCTCCTCGTCATGTCTCAGGGCCTTCCTGGTGATTCTAAGCCCTCTCCCTCTCCTCCTCATGTCTCAGGGCCTTCCTGGTGATTCTAAACCCTCTCCCTCTCCTCCTCATGTCTCGGGGCCTTCCAGGTGATTCTAAGCCCTCTCCCTCTCCTCCTCGTCTCTTGGGGCCTTCCTGCTGATTCTAAGCCCTCTCCATCTCCTCCTCGTGTCTCGGGGACTTCCTGGTGATTCTAACCTCTCCTCTTCATGTCTCACCAAATTCCTGCTGATTCTAAGCCTTCCCCCTCTCCTCCTCATGTCTCACTGTCTTCCTGCTGATTATAAGCCCTCTCCTTCTCCTCCTCATGTCTCACTTTCTTCCTGCTGATTCTAAGCCCTCTCCCTCTCCTGCTCATGTCTCACTGTCTTCCTGCTGATTCGAAGCCCTCTCCCTCTCCTGCTCATGTCTCACTGTCTTCCTGGTGATTCGAAGCCCTCTCCCTCTCCTGCTCATGTCTCACTGTCTTCCTGGTGATTGTAACCCCACCCCCTCTCCTCCTCATGTCTCGCTGTCTTCCTGGTGATTCGAAGCCCTCTCCCTCTCCTCCTCATGTGTCGGGGCCTTGCTGGTGATTCTAAGCCCTCCCCCTCTCCTGCTCACGTCTCAGGTCTTTCCTGGTGATTCTAACCCCTCTCCCTCTCCTCCTCATGTCTCACTCTCTTCCAGCTGAGTCTAAGCCCTCTCCCTCTCCTCCTCGTGTCTCGGTGCCTTGCTGGTGATTCTAAGCTCTCTCCCTCTCCTCCTCATTTCTCAGGACCTTCCCCTCCCCCTCTCCTCCTCATGTCTCAGGGCCTTCCTGGTGATTCTAACCCCTCTCCCTCTCCTCCTCATGTCTCGCTGTCTTCCTGGTGATTTTAACCCCTCTCCCTCTCCTCCTCATGTCTCACTGTATTCCTGGTGATTCTAACCCCTCCCCCTCTCCTCCTCATGTCTCTGGGCCTTGCTGGTGATTCTAACCCCTCCCCCTCTCCTTCTCATGTCTAACTGTCTTCCTGGTGATTCTAAACCCTCTCCCTCTCCTCCTCATTTCTCACTGTCTTCCTGGTGATTCGAACCCCTCTCCCTCTCCTCCTCATGTCTCGGTGCCTTCCTGTTGATTCTAATCCCTCTCCATCTCCTCCTCATGTCTCGGTGCCTTGCTGATGATTCTAAGCCCTCTCCCTCTCCTCCTCATGCCTCAGGGCCTTCCCCTCCCCCTCTCCTCCTCATGTCTCAGGGCCTTCCTGGTGATTCCCAGCCCTCTCCCTCTCCTCCTCATGTCTCGCTGTCTTCCTGGTGATTTTAACCCCACTCCCTCACCTCCCTCACTGTCTTCCTGCTGATTCTAACCCCTCCCCGTCTCCTCCACATGTCTCTGGGCCTTGCTGGTGATTCTAACCCCTCCCCCTCTACTTCTCATGTCTCACTGTCTTCCTGGTGATTCTAATCCCTCTACCTCTCCTCCTCGTGTCCCGTGCCTTCCTGGTGATTCCAACCCCTCCACCTCTCCTCCACATGTCTCACTGTCTTCCAGCTGATTCTAAGCCCTCTCCCTCTCCTCCTCATGTATCAGGGCCTTCCTGGTGATTCTAAGCCCTCTCCCTCTGCTCCTCATGTCTTGGGGCCTTCCTGGTGATTCTAAGCCCTGTCCCTCTCCTCCTCGTGTCTCGGGGCCTTCCTGGTGATTCTAAGCCCTCTCCCTCTCCTCCTCCTGTCGCGGTGCCTTGCTGGTGATTCTATCTCCTCCCCCTCTCCTCCTCATGTCTCGTGCCTTACTGGTGATTCTAACCCCTCCCCCTCTTCTCCTCATGTCTCACTGTCTTCCTGCTGATTCTAAGCCCTCTTCCTCTCTTCCTCATGTCTCAGGGCCTTACTGGTGATTCTAAGCCTTCTCCCTCACCTCCTAATGTCTCAGGGCCTTCCCGGTGATTCCCAGCCCTCTCCCTCTCCTCCTCATGTCTCGCTGTCTTCCTGGTGATTTTAACCCCACTCCCTCTCCTCCCTCACTGTCTTCCTGCTTATTCTAAGCCCTTTCCCTCTCCTTCTCATGTCTCACTGTCTTCCTGGTGATTCTAAGCCCTCTCCCTCTCCTCCTCCTGTCGCGGTGTCTTGCTGGTGATTCTAAACCCTCCCCCTCTCCTCCTCATGTCTCGTGCCTTACTGGTGATTCTAACCCCTCCCCCTCTCCTCCTCATGTCTCACTGTCTTCCTGCTGATTCTAAGCCCTCTTCCTCTCTTCCTCATGTCTCAGGGCCTTACTGGTGATTCTAAGCCTTCTCCCTCACCTCCTAATGTCTCAGGGCCTTCCCGGTGATTCCCAGCCCTCTCCCTCTCCTCCTCATGTCTCGCTGTCTTCCTGGTGATTTTAACCCCACTCCCTCTCCTCCCTCACTGTCTTCCTGCTTATTCTAAGCCCTTTCCCTCTCCTTCTCATGTCTCACTGTCTTCCTGGTGATTCTAAGCCCTCTCCCTCTCCTCCTCCTGTCGCGGTGCCTTGCTGGTGATTCTAACCCCTCCCCCTCTCCTCCTCATGTCTCGTGCCTTACTGGTGATTCTAACCCCTCCCCCTTTCCTCCTCATGTCTCACTGTCTTCCTGCTGATTCTAAGCCCTCTTCCTCTCTTCCTCATGTCTCAGGGCCTTACTGGTGATTCTAAGCCTTCTCCCTCACCTCCTAATGTCTCAGGGCCTTCCCGGTGATTCCCAGCCCTCTCCCTCTCCTCCTCATGTCTCGCTGTCTTCCTGGTGATTTTAACCCCACTCCCTCTCCTCCCTCACTGTCTTCCTGCTTATTCTAAGCCCTTTCCCTCTCCTTCTCATGTCTCACTGTCTTCCTGGTGATTCTAACCCCTCTCCCTCTCCTCCTCATGTCTCAGGGCCTTCCTGCTTATTCTAACACCTCTCCCTCTCCTCGTCATGTCTCGGTGCCTTATTGGTGATTGTAAGCCCTCTCCCTCTCCTCCTCATGTCTCAGGGCCTTCCTGCTTATTCTAACCCCACTCCCTCTCCTCATGTCTCAGGGCCTTACTGGTGATTCTAAGCCCTCTCCCTCACCTCCTCATTTCTCAGGGCCTTACTGGTGATTCTAAGCCCTCTCCCTCACCTCCTCATGTCTCAGGGCCTTACTGGTGATTCTAACCCCTCTCCCTCTCCTCATGTCTCAGGGCCTTACTGGTGATTCTAACCCCTCTCCCTCTCCTCATGTCTCAGGGCCTTACTGGTGATTCTGAGCCCTCTCCCTCTGCTCCTCATGACTCGGGGCCTTCCTGCTGATTCTAAACCCTCTCCCTCTCCTCCTCATATCTCAGGGCCTTCCTGCTGATTCTAAACCCTCTCCCTCACCTCCTAATGTCTCGGGGCCTTCCTGGTGATTCTAAGCCCTCTCCATCTCCTCCTCGTGTCTCGGGGCCTTCCTGGTGATTCTAAGTCCTCTCCCTCTCCTCCTCCTGTTGCGATGCCTTACCGGTGATTGTAACCCCTCCCCCTCTCCTCCTCATGTCTCGTGCCTTACTGGTGATTCTAACCCCTCGCCCACTCCTCCTCATGTCTCACTGTCTTCCTGCTGATTCTAAGCCCTCTCCGTCTCCTCGTCATGTCTCAGGGCCTTCCTGGTGATTCTAAGCCCTCTCCCTCTCCTCCTCATGTCTCAGGGCCTTCCTGGTGATTCTAACCCCTCCCCCTCTCCTCCTCGTGTCTCGTGCCTTACTGGTGATTCTAACCCCTCGCCCTCTCCTCCTCATGTCTCACTGTCTTCCTGCTGATTCTAAGCCCTCTCCTTCTCCTCGTCATTTCTCAGGGCCTTCCTGGTGATTCTAACCCCTCTCCCTCTCCTCCTCATGTCTCAGGGCCTTCCTGGTGATTCTAAACCCTCTCCCTCTCCTCCTCATGTGTCGGGGCCTTCCTGGTGATTCTAAGCCCTCTCCATCTCCTCCTCGTGTCTCGGGGCCTTCCTGGTGATTCTAACCTCTCCTCTTCATGTCTCACCATCTTCCTGCTGATTCTAAGCCCTCCCCCTCTCCTCCTCATGTCTCGTGCCTTCCTGGTGATTCCAACCCCTCCACCTCTCCTCCTCATGTCTCACTGTCTTCCTGCTGATTCTAAGCCCTCTCCCTCTCCTCCTCATGTCTCACTGTTTTCCTGGTGATTCTAACCCCTCCCCCTCTCCTCTTCATGTCTCTGGGCCTTGCTGGTGATTCTAACCCCTCCCCCTCTCCTTCTCATGTCTCACTGTCTTCCTGGTGATTCTAAACCCTCTCCCTCTCCTCCTCATTTCTCACTGTCTTCCTGGTGATTCGAACCCCTCTCCCTCTCCTCCTCATGTCTCGGTGCCTTCCTGTTGATTCTAATCCCTCTCCATCTCCTCCTCATGTCTCGGTGCCTTGCTGGTGATTCTAAGCCCTCTCCCTCTCCTCCTCATGCCTCAGGGCCTTCCCCTCCCCCTCTCCTCCTCATGTCTCAGGGCTTTCCTGGTGATTCTAACCCCTCTCCCTCTCCTCCTCATGTCTCACTCTCTTCCAACTGATTCTAAGCCCTCTCCCTCTCCTCCTCGTGTCTCGGTGCCTTGCTGGTGATTCTAACCCCTCCCCCTCTCCTTCTCATGTCTAACTGTCTTCCTGGTGATTCTAAGCCCTCTCCCTCACCTCCTAATGTCTCAGGGCCTTCCTGGTGATTCCCAGCCCTCTCCCTCTCCTCCTCATGTGTCGCTGTCTTCCTGGTGATTTTAACCCCTCTCCCTCTCCTCCTCATGTCTCACTGTATTCCTGGTGATTCTAAACCCTCCCGCTCTCCTCCTCATGTCTCGGTGCCTTCCTGTTGATTCTAATCCCTCTCCATCTCCTCCTCATGTCTTGGTGCCTTGCTGGTGATTCTAAGCCCTCTCCCTCTCCTCCTCATGTCTCGGTGCCTTCCCCTCCCCCTCTCCTCCTCATGTCTCAGGGACTTCCTGGTGATTCCCAGCCCTCTCGCTCTCCTCCTCATGTCTCGCTGTCTTCCTGGTGATTTTAACCCCACTCCCTCTCCTCCCTCACTGTCTTCCTGCTGATTCTAACCCCTCCCCCTCTCCTCCTCATGTCTCTGGGCCTTGCTGGTGATTCTAACCCCTCCCCCTCTCCTTCTCATGTCTCACTGTCTCCCTGGTTACTCTAACCCCTCTACCTCTCCTCCTCGTGTCTCGTGCCTTCCTGGTGATTCCAACCCCTCCACCTCTCCTCCTCATGTCTCACTGTCTTCCAGCTGATTCTAAGCCCTCTCCCTCTCCTCCTCATGTATCAGGGCCTTCCTGGTGATTCTAAGCCCTCTCCCTCTGCTCCTCATGTCTTGGGGCCTTCCTGGTGATTCTAAGCCCTGTCCCTCTCCTCCTCGTGTCTCAGGGCCTTCCTGGTGATTCTAAGCCCTCTCCCTCTCCTCCTCCTGTCGCGGTGCCTTGCTGGTGATTCTAACCCCTCCCCCTCTCCTCCTCATGTCTCGTGCCTTACTGGTGATTCTAACCCCTCCCCCTCTCCTCCTCATGTCTCACTGTCTTCCTGCTGATTCTAAGCTCTCTTCCTCTCTTCCTCATGTCTCAGGGCCTTACTGGTGATTCTAAGCCTTCTCCCTCACCTCCTAATGTCTCAGGGCCTTCCTGGTGATTCCCAGCCCTCTCCCTCTCCTCCTCATGTCTCGCTGTCTTCCTGGTGATTTTAACCCCACTCCCTCTCCTCCCTCACTGTCTTCCTGCTTATTCTAAGCCCTTTCCCTCTCCTTCTCATGTCTCACTGTCTTCCTGGTGATTCTAACCCCTCTCCCTCTCCTCCTCATGTCTCAGGACCTTCCTGCTTATTCTAACACCTCTCCCTCTCCTCGTCATGTCTCAGTGCCTTATTGGTGATTGTAAGCCCTCTCCCTCTCCTCCTCGTGTCTCAGGGCCTTCCTGCTTATTCTAACCCCACTCCCTCTCCTCATGTCTCAGGGCCTTACTGGTGATTCTAAGCCCTCTCCCTCACCTCCTCATGTCTCAGGGCCTTACTGGTGATTCTAACCCCTCTCCCTCTCCTCATGTCTCGTGCCTTCCTGGTGATTCTAAGCCCTCTCCCTCTCCTCCTCGTGTCTTGGGGCCTTCCTGGTGATTCTAAGCCCTCTCCCTCTCCTCCTCGTGTCTCGGGGCCTTCCTGGTGATTCTAACCGCTCCTCTTCATGTCTCACCATCTTCCTGCTGATTCTAAGCCCCCCCCCTCTCCTCCTCATGTCTCGGTGCCTTGCTGGTGATTCTAAGCCCTCTCACTCTCCTCCTCATGTCTCACTGTATTCATGGTGATTCTAACCCCTCCCCCTCTCCTTCGCATGTCTCACTGTCTTCCTGATGATTCTAACCCCTCTACCTCTCCTCGTGTCTCGTGCCTTCCTGGTGATTCCAACCCCTCCACCTCTCCTCCTCATGTCTCACTGTCTTCCAGCTGATTTTAACCCCACTCCCTCTCCTCCTCATGTCTCACTGTATTCCTGGTGATTCTAACCCCCCCCCTCTCCTCCTCATGTCTCGGTGCCTTATTGGTGATTGTAAGCCCTCTCCCTCTCCTCCTCATGTCTCAGGGCCTTCCTGCTTATTCTAACCCCACTCCCTCTCCTCATGTCTCAGGGCCTTACTGGTGATTCTAAGCCCTCTCCCTCACCTCCTCATTTCTCAGGGCCTTACTGGTGATTCTAAGCCCTCTCCCTCACCTCCTCATGTCTCAGGGCCTTACTGGTGATTCTAACCCCTCTCCCTGTCCTCATGTCTCAGGGCCTTACTGGTGATTCTAACCCCTCTCCCTCTCCTCATGTCTCAGGGCCTTACTGGTGATTCTGAGCCCTCTCCCTCTCCTCCTCATGACTCGGGGCCTTCCTGCTGATTCTAAACCCTCTCCCTCTCCTCCTCATATCTCAGGGCCTTCCTGCTGATTCTAAACCCTCTCCCTCACCTCCTAATGTCTCGGGGCCTTCCTGGTGATTCTAAGCCCTCTCCATCTCCTCCTCGTGTCTCGGGGCCTTCCTGGTGATTCTAAGTCCTCTCCCTCTCCTCCTCCTGTTGCGATGCCTTACCGGTGATTGTAACCCCTCCCCCTCTCCTCCTCATGTCTCGTGCCTTACTGGTGATTCTAACCCCTCGCCCACTCCTCCTCATGTCTCACTGTCTTCCTGCTGATTCTAAGCCCTCTCCGTCTCCTCGTCATGTCTCAGGGCCTTCCTGGTGATTCTAAGCCCTCTCCCTCTCCTCCTCATGTCTCAGGGCCTTCCTGGTGATTCTAACCCCTCCCCCTCTCCTCCTCGTGTCTCGTGCCTTACTGGTGATTCTAACCCCTCGCCCTCTCCTCCTCATGTCTCACTGTCTTCCTGCTGATTCTAAGCCCTCTCCTTCTCCTCGTCATTTCTCAGGGCCTTCCTGGTGATTCTAAGCCCTCTCCCTCTCCTCCTCATGTCTCAGGGCCTTCCTGGTGATTCTAAACCCTCTCCCTCTCCTCCTCATGTGTCGGGGCCTTCCAGGTGATTCTAAGCCCTCTCCCTCTCCTCCTCGTGTCTTGGGGCCTTCCTGGTGATTCTAAGCCCTCTCCATCTCCTCCTCGTGTCTCGGGGCCTTCCTGGTGATTCTAACCTCTCCTCTTCATGTCTCACCATCTTCCTGCTGATTCTAAGCCCTCCCCCTCTCCTCCTCATGTCTCGTGCCTTCCTGGTGATTCCAACCCCTCCACCTCTCCTCCTCATGTCTCACTGTCTTCCAGCTGATTCTAAGCCCTCTCCCTCTCCTCCTCATGTCTCACTGTATTCCTGGTGATTCTAACCCCTCCCCCTCTCCTCCTCATGTCTCTGGGCCTTGCTGGTGATTCTAACCCCTCCCCCTCTCCTTCTCATGTCTCACTGTCTTCCTGGTGATTCTAACCCCTCCCCCTCTCCTTCTCATGTCTCACTGTCTTCCTGGTGACTCTAACCCCTCTACCTCTCCTCCTCGTGTCTCGTGCCTTCCTGGTGATTCCAACCCCTCCACCTCTCCTCCTCATGTCTCACTGTCTTCCAGCTGATTCTAAGCCCTCTCCCTCTCCTCCTCATGTATCAGGGCCTTCCTGGTGATTCTAAGCCCTCTCCCTCTGCTCCTCATGTCTTGGGGCCTTCCTGGTGATTCTAATTCCTGTCCCTCTCCTCCTCGTGTCTCAGGGCCTTCCTGGTGATTCTAAGCCCTCTCCCTCTCCTCCTCCTGTCGCGGTGCCTTGCTGGTGATTCTAACCCCTCCCCCTCTCCTCCTCATGTCTCGTGCCTTACTGGTGATTCTAACCCCTCCCCCTCTCCTCCTCATGTCTCACTGTCTTCCTGCTGATTCTAAGCTCTCTTCCTCTCTTCCTCATGTCTCAGGGCCTTACTGGTGATTCTAAGCCTTCTCCCTCACCTACTAATGTCTCAGGGCCTTCCTGGTGATTCCCAGCCCTCTCCCTCTCCTCCTCATGTCTCGCTGTCTTGCTGGTGATTTTAACCCCACTCCCTCTCCTCCCTCACTGTCTTCCTGCTTATTCTAAGCCCTTTCCCTCTCCTTCTCATGTCTCACTGTCTTCCTGGTGATTCTAACCCCTCTCCCTCTCCACCTCATGTCTCAGGACCTTCCTGCTTATTCTAACACCTCTCCCTCTCCTCGTCATGTCTCGGTGCCTTATTGGTGATTGTAAGCCCTCTCCCTCTCCTCCTCGTGTCTCAGGGCCTTCCTGCTTATTCTAACCCCACTCCCTCTCCTCATGTCTCAGGGCCTTACTGGTGATTCTAAGCCCTCTCCCTCACCTCCTCATGTCTCAGGGCCTTACTGGTGATTCTAACCCCTCTCCCTCTCCTCATGTCTCAGGGCCTTACTGGTGATTCTAACCCCTCTCCCTCTCCTCATGTCTCGTGCCTTCCTGGTGATTCTAAGCCCTCTCCCTCTCCTCCTCGTGTCTCGGGGCCTTCCTGGTGATTCTAACCGCTCCTCTTCATGTCTCACCATCTTCCTGCTGATTCTAAGCCCCCCCCCCTCTCCTCCTCATGTCTCGGTGCCTTGCTGGTGATTCTAAGCCCTCTCACTCTCCTCCTCATGTCTCACTGTATTCATGGTGATTCTAACCCCTCCCCATCTCCTTCGCATGTCTCACTGTCTTCCTGATAATTCTAACCCCTCTCCCTCTCCTCATGTCTCAGGGCCTTACTGGTGATTCTAACCCCTCCCCCTCTCCTTCGCATGTCTCACTGTCTTCCTGATGATTCTAACCCCTCTACCTCTCCTCGTGTCTCGTGCCTTCCTGGTGATTCCAACCCCTCCACCTCTCCTCCTCATGTCTCACTGTCTTCCAGCTGATTCTAAGCCCTCTCCCTCTCCTCCTCATGTCTCACTGTATTCCTGGTGATTCTAACCCCTCCCCCTCTCCTCCTCGTGTCTCGTGCCTTACTGGTGATTCTAACCCCTCGCCCTCTCCTCCTCATGTCTCACTGTCTTCCTGCTGATTCTAAGCCCTCTCCGTCTCCTCGTCATTTCTCAGGGCCTTCCTGGTGATTCTAAACCCTCTCCCTCTCCTCCTCATGTGTCGGGGCCTTCCAGGTGATTCTAAGCCCTCTCCCTCTCCTCCTCGTGTCTTGGGGCCTTCCTGGTGATTCTAAGCCTTCTCCATCTCCTCCTCGTGTCTCGGGGCCTTCCTGGTGATTCTAACCTCTCCTCTTCATGTCTCACCATCTTCCTGCTGATTCTAAGCCCTCCCCCTCTCCTCCTCATGTCTCGTGCCTTCCTGGTGATTCCAACCCCTCCACCTCTCCTCCTCATGTCTCACTGTCTTCCAGCTGATTCTAAGCCCTCTCCCTCTCCTCCTCATGTCTCACTGTATTCCTGGTGATTCTAACCCCTCCCCCTCTCCTCCTCATGTCTCTGGGCCTTGCTGGTGATTCTAACCCCTCCCCCTCTCCTTCTCATGTCTCACTGTCTTCCTGGTGATTCTAAACCCTCTCCCTCTCCTCCTCATTTCTCACTGTCTTCCTGGTGATTCGAACCCCTCTCCCTCTCCTCCTCATGTCTCGGTGCCTTCCTGTTGATTCTAATCCCTCTCCATCTCCTCCTCATGTCTCGGTGCCTTGCTGGTGATTCTAAGCCCTCTCCCTCTCCTCCTCATGCCTCAGGGCCTTCCCCTCCCCCTCTCCTCCTCATGTCTCAGGGCTTTCCTGGTGATTATAACCCCTCTCCCTCTCCTCCTCATGTCTCACTCTCTTCCAACTGATTCTAACCCCTCTACCGCTCCTCGTGTCTCGTGCCTTCCTGGTGATTCCAACCCCTCCACCTCTCCTCCTCATGTCTCACTGTCTTCCAGCTGATTTTAACCCCACTCCCTCTCCTCCTCATGTCTCACTGTATTCCTGGTGATTCTAACCCCTCCCCCTCTCCTCCTCATGTCTCGGTGCCTTATTGGTGATTGTAAGCCCTCTCCCTCTCCTCCTCATGTCTCAGGGCCTTCCTGCTTATTCTAACCCCACTCCCTCTCCTCATGTCTCAGGGCCTTACTGGTGATTCTAAGCCCTCTCCCTCACCTCCTCATTTCTCAGGGCCTTACTGGTGATTCTAAGCCCTCTCCCTCACCTCCTCATGTCTCAGGGCCTTACTGGTGATTCTAACCCCTCTCCCTGTCCTCATGTCTCAGGGCCTTACTGGTGATTCTAACCCCTCTCCCTCTCCTCATGTCTCAGGGCCTTACTGGTGATTCTGAGCCCTCTCCCTCTCCTCCTCATGACTCGGGGCCTTCCTGCTGATTCTAAACCCTCTCCCTCTCCTCCTCATATCTCAGGGCCTTCCTGCTGATTCTAAACCCTCTCCCTCACCTCCTAATGTCTCGGGGCCTTCCTGGTGATTCTAAGCCCTCTCCATCTCCTCCTCGTGTCTCGGGGCCTTCCTGGTGATTCTAAGTCCTCTCCCTCTCCTCCTCCTGTTGCGATGCCTTACCGGTGATTGTAACCCCTCCCCCTCTCCTCCTCATGTCTCGTGCCTTACTGGTGATTCTAACCCCTCGCCCACTCCTCCTCATGTCTCACTGTCTTCCTGCTGATTCTAAGCCCTCTCCGTCTCCTCGTCATGTCTCAGGGCCTTCCTGGTGATTCTAAGCCCTCTCCCTCTCCTCCTCATGTCTCAGGGCCTTCCTGGTGATTCTAACCCCTCCCCCTCTCCTCCTCGTGTCTCGTGCCTTACTGGTGATTCTAACCCCTCGCCCTCTCCTCCTCATGTCTCACTGTCTTCCTGCTGATTCTAAGCCCTCTCCTTCTCCTCGTCATTTCTCAGGGCCTTCCTGGTGATTCTAAGCCCTCTCCCTCTCCTCCTCATGTCTCAGGGCCTTCCTGGTGATTCTAAACCCTCTCCCTCTCCTCCTCATGTGTCGGGGCCTTCCAGGTGATTCTAAGCCCTCTCCCTCTCCTCCTCGTGTCTTGGGGCCTTCCTGGTGATTCTAAGCCCTCTCCATCTCCTCCTCGTGTCTCGGGGCCTTCCTGGTGATTCTAACCTCTCCTCTTCATGTCTCACCATCTTCCTGCTGATTCTAAGCCCTCCCCCTCTCCTCCTCATGTCTCGTGCCTTCCTGGTGATTCCAACCCCTCCACCTCTCCTCCTCATGTCTCACTGTCTTCCAGCTGATTCTAAGCCCTCTCCCTCTCCTCCTCATGTCTCACTGTATTCCTGGTGATTCTAACCCCTCCCCCTCTCCTCCTCATGTCTCTGGGCCTTGCTGGTGATTCTAACCCCTCCCCCTCTCCTTCTCATGTCTCACTGTCTTCCTGGTGATTCTAACCCCTCCCCCTCTCCTTCTCATGTCTCACTGTCTTCCTGGTGACTCTAACCCCTCTACCTCTCCTCCTCGTGTCTCGTGCCTTCCTGGTGATTCCAACCCCTCCACCTCTCCTCCTCATGTCTCACTGTCTTCCAGCTGATTCTAAGCCCTCTCCCTCTCCTCCTCATGTATCAGGGCCTTCCTGGTGATTCTAAGCCCTCTCCCTCTGCTCCTCATGTCTTGGGGCCTTCCTGGTGATTCTAATTCCTGTCCCTCTCCTCCTCGTGTCTCAGGGCCTTCCTGGTGATTCTAAGCCCTCTCCCTCTCCTCCTCCTGTCGCGGTGCCTTGCTGGTGATTCTAACCCCTCCCCCTCTCCTCCTCATGTCTCGTGCCTTACTGGTGATTCTAACCCCTCCCCCTCTCCTCCTCATGTCTCACTGTCTTCCTGCTGATTCTAAGCTCTCTTCCTCTCTTCCTCATGTCTCAGGGCCTTACTGGTGATTCTAAGCCTTCTCCCTCACCTACTAATGTCTCAGGGCCTTCCTGGTGATTCCCAGCCCTCTCCCTCTCCTCCTCATGTCTCGCTGTCTTGCTGGTGATTTTAACCCCACTCCCTCTCCTCCCTCACTGTCTTCCTGCTTATTCTAAGCCCTTTCCCTCTCCTTCTCATGTCTCACTGTCTTGCTGGTGATTCTAACCCCTCTCCCTCTCCACCTCATGTCTCAGGACCTTCCTGCTTATTCTAACACCTCTCCCTCTCCTCGTCATGTCTCGGTGCCTTATTGGTGATTGTAAGCCCTCTCCCTCTCCTCCTCGTGTCTCAGGGCCTTCCTGCTTATTCTAACCCCACTCCCTCTCCTCATGTCTCAGGGCCTTACTGGTGATTCTAAGCCCTCTCCCTCACCTCCTCATGTCTCAGGGCCTTACTGGTGATTCTAACCCCTCTCCCTCTCCTCATGTCTCAGGGCCTTACTGGTGATTCTAACCCCTCTCCCTCTCCTCATGTCTCGTGCCTTCCTGGTGATTCTAAGCCCTCTCCCTCTCCTCCTCGTGTCTTGGGGCCTTCCTGGTGATTCTAAGCCCTCTCCCTCTCCTCCTCGTGTCTCGGGGCCTTCCTGGTGATTCTAACCGCTCCTCTTCATGTCTCACCATCTTCCTGCTGATTCTAAGCCCCCCCCCCTCTCCTCCTCATGTCTCGGTGCCTTGCTGGTGATTCTAAGCCCTCTCACTCTCCTCCTCATGTCTCACTGTATTCATGGTGATTCTAACCCCTCCCCATCTCCTTCGCATGTCTCACTGTCTTCCTGATAATTCTAACCCCTCTACCTCTCCTCGTGTCTCGTGCCTTCCTGGTGATTCCAACCCCTCCACCTCTCCTCCTCATGTCTCACTGTCTTCCTGGTGATTCTAACCCCTCCCCCTCTCCTCCTCATGTCTCGGTGCCTTATTGGTGATTGTAAGCCCTCTCCCTCTCCTCCTCATGTCTCAGGGCCTTCCTGCTTATTCTAACCCCACTCCCTCTCCTCATGTCTCAGGGCCTTACTGGTGATTCTAAGCCCTCTCCCTCACCTCCTCATTTCTCAGGGCCTTACTGGTGATTCTAAGCCCTCTCCCTCACCTCCTCATGTCTCAGGGCCTTACTGGTGATTCTAACCCCTCTCCCTCTCCTCATGTCTCAGGGCCTTACTGGTGATTCTAACCCCTCCCCCTCTCCTTCGCATGTCTCACTGTCTTCCTGATGATTCTAACCCCTCTACCTCTCCTCGTGTCTCGTGCCTTCCTGGTGATTCCAACCCCTCCACCTCTCCTCCTCATGTCTCACTGTCTTCCAGCTGATTCTAAGCCCTCTCCCTCTCCTCCTCATGTCTCACTGTATTCCTGGTGATTCTAACCCCTCCCCCTCTCCTCCTCGTGTCTCGTGCCTTACTGGTGATTCTAACCCCTCGCCCTCTCCTCCTCATGTCTCACTGTCTTCCTGCTGATTCTAAGCCCTCTCCGTCTCCTCGTCATTTCTCAGGGCCTTCCTGGTGATTCTAAACCCTCTCCCTCTCCTCCTCATGTGTCGGGGCCTTCCAGGTGATTCTAAGCCCTCTCCCTCTCCTCCTCGTGTCTTGGGGCCTTCCTGGTGATTCTAAGCCCTCTCCATCTCCTCCTCGTGTCTCGGGGCCTTCCTGGTGATTCTAACCTCTCCTCTTCATGTCTCACCATCTTCCTGCTGATTCTAAGCCCTCCCCCTCTCCTCCTCATGTCTCGTGCCTTCCTGGTGATTCCAACCCCTCCACCTCTCCTCCTCATGTCTCACTGTCTTCCAGCTGATTCTAAGCCCTCTCCCTCTCCTCCTCATGTCTCACTGTATTCCTGGTGATTCTAACCCCTCCCCCTCTCCTCCTCATGTCTCTGGGCCTTGCTGGTGATTCTAACCCCTCCCCCTCTCCTTCTCATGTCTCACTGTCTTCCTGGTGATTCTAAACCCTCTCCCTCTCCTCCTCATTTCTCACTGTCTTCCTGGTGATTCGAACCCCTCTCCCTCTCCTCCTCATGTCTCGGTGCCTTCCTGTTGATTCTAATCCCTCTCCATCTCCTCCTCATGTCTCGGTGCCTTGCTGGTGATTCTAAGCCCTCTCCCTCTCCTCCTCATGCCTCAGGGCCTTCCCCTCCCCCTCTCCTCCTCATGTCTCAGGGCTTTCCTGGTGATTCTAACCCCTCTCCCTCTCCTCCTCATGTCTCACTCTCTTCCAACTGATTCTAAGCCCTCTCCCTCTCCTCCTCGTGTCTCGGTGCCTTGCTGGTGATTCTAAGCCCTCTCCCTCTCCTCCCCATGTCTCAGGACCTTCCCCTCCCCATCTCCTCCTCATGTCTCAGGGCCTTCCTGGTGATTCCCAGCCCTCTCCCTCTCCTCCTCATGTGTCGCTCTCTTCCTGGTGATTTTAACCCCTATCCCTCCTCTCCTCATGTCTCACTGTATTCCTGGTGATTCTAACCCCTCTCCATCTCCTCCTCATGTCTCGGTGCCTTGCTGGTGATTCTAAGCCCTCTCCCTCTCCTCCTCATGTCTCGGTGCCTTCCCCTCCCCCTCTCCTCCTCATGTCTCAGGGACTTCCTGGTGATTCCCAGCCCTCTCGTTCTCCTCCTCATGTCTCGCTGTCTTCCTGGTGATTTTAACCCCACTCCCTCTCCTCCCTCACTGTCTTCCTGCTGATTCTAACCCCTCCCCCTCTCCTCCTCATGTCTCTGGGCCTTGCTGGTGATTCTAACCCCTCCCCCTCTCCTTCTCATGTCTCACTGTCTCCCTGGTGATTCTAACCCCTCTACCTCTCCTCCTCGTGTCTCGTGCCTTCCTGGTGATTCCAACCCCTCCACCTCTCCTCCTCATGTCTCACTGTCTTCCAGCTGATTCTAAGCCCTCTCCCTCTCCTCCTCATGTATCAGGGCCTTCCTGGTGATTCTAAGCCCTCTCCCTCTGCTCCTCATGTCTTGGGGCCTTCCTGGTGATTCTAAGCCCTGTCCCTCTCCTCCTCGTGTCTCAGGGCCTTCCTGGTGATTCTAAGCCCTCTCCCTCTCCTCCTCCTGTCGCGGTGCCTTGCTGGTGATTCTAACCCCTCCCCCTCTCCTCCTCATGCCTCGTGCCTTACTGGTGATTCTAAACCCTCCCCCTCTCCTCCTCATGTCTCACTGTCTTCCTGCTGATTCTAAGCTCTCTTCCTCTCTTCCTCATGTCTCAGGGCCTTACTGGTGATTCTAAGCCTTCTCCCTCACCTCCTAATGTCTCAGGGCCTTCCTGGTGATTCCCAGCCCTCTCCCTCTCCTCCTCATGTCTCGCTGTCTTGCTGGTGATTTTAACCCCACTCCCTCTCCTCCCTCACTGTCTTCCTGCTTATTCTAAGCCCTTTCCCTCTCCTTCTCATGTCTCACTGTCTTCCTGGTGATTCTAACCCCTCTCCCTCTCCACCTCATGTCTCAGGACCTTCCTGCTTATTCTAACACCTCTCCCTCTCCTCGTCATGTCTCGGTGCCTTATTGGTGATTGTAAGCCCTCTCCCTCTCCTCCTCGTGTCTCAGGGCCTTCCTGCTTATTCTAACCCCACTCCCTCTCCTCATGTCTCAGGGCCTTACTGGTGATTCTAAGCCCTCTCCCTCACCTCCTCATGTCTCAGGGCCTTACTGGTGATTCTAACCCCTCTCCCTCTCCTCATGTCTCAGGGCCTTACTGGTGATTCTAACCCCTCTCCCTCTCCTCATGTCTCGTGCCTTCCTGGTGATTCTAAGCCCTCTCCCTCTCCTCCTCGTGTCTTGGGGCCTTCCTGGTGATTCTAAGCCCTCTCCCTCTCCTCCTCGTGTCTCGGGGCCTTCCTGGTGATTCTAACCGCTCCTCTTCATGTCTCACCATCTTCCTGCTGATTCTAAGCCCCCCCCCCTCTCCTCCTCATGTCTCGGTGCCTTGCTGGTGATTCTAAGCCCTCTCACTCTCCTCCTCATGTCTCACTGTATTCATGGTGATTCTAACCCCTCCCCATCTCCTTCGCATGTCTCACTGTCTTCCTGATGATTCTAACCCCTCTACCTCTCCTCGTGTCTCGTGCCTTCCTGGTGATTCCAACCCCTCCACCTCTCCTCCTCATGTCTCACTGTCTTCCAGCTGATTCTAAGCCCTCTCCCTCTCCTCCTCATGTCTCACTGTATTCCTGGTGATTCTAACCCCTCCCCCTCTCCTCCTCATGTCTCGGTGCCTTATTGGTGATTGTAAGCCCTCTCCCTCTCCTCCTCATGTCTCAGGGCCTTCCTGCTTATTCTAACCCCACTCCCTCTCCTCATGTCTCAGGGCCTTACTGGTGATTCTAAGCCCTCTCCCTCACCTCCTCATTTCTCAGGGCCTTACTGGTGATTCTAAGCCCTCTCCCTCACCTCCTCATGTCTCAGGGCCTTACTGGTGATTCTAACCCCTCTCCCTCTCCTCATGTCTCAGGGCCTTACTGGTGATTCTAACCCCTCCCCCTCTCCTTCGCATGTCTCACTGTCTTCCTGATGATTCTAACCCCTCTACCTCTCCTCGTGTCTCGTGCCTTCCTGGTGATTCCAACCCCTCCACCTCTCCTCCTCATGTCTCACTGTCTTCCAGCTGATTCTAAGCCCTCTCCCTCTCCTCCTCATGTCTCACTGTATTCCTGGTGATTCTAACCCCTCCCCCTCTCCTCCTCGTGTCTCGTGCCTTACTGGTGATTCTAACCCCTCCCCCTCTCCTCCTCATGTCTCACTGTCTTCCTGCTGATTCTAAGCCCTCTCCGTCTCCTCGTCATTTCTCAGGGCCTTCCTGGTGATTCTAAGCCCTCTCCCTGTCCTCCTCATGTCTCAGGGCCTTCCTGGTGATTCTAAACCCTCTCCCTCTCCTCCTCATGTGTCGGGGCCTTCCAGGTGATTCTAAGCCCTCTCCCTCTCCTCCTCGTGTCTTGGGGCCTTCCTGGTGATTCTAAGCCCTCTCCATCTCCTCCTCGTGTCTCGGGGCCTTCCTGGTGATTCTAACCTCTCCTCTTCATGTCTCACCATCTTCCTGCTGATTCTAAGCCCTCCCCCTCTCCTCCTCATGTCTCGTGCCTTCCTGGTGATTCCAACCCCTCCACCTCTCCTCCTCATGTCTCACTGTCTTCCAGCTGATTCTAAGCCCTCTCCCTCTCCTCCTCATGTCTCACTGTATTCCTGGTGATTCTAACCCCTCCCCCTCTCCTCCTCATGTCTCTGGGCCTTGCTGGTGATTCTAACCCCTCCCCCTCTCCTTCTCATGTCTCACTGTCTTCCTGGTGATTCTAAACCCTCTCCCTCTCCTCCTCATTTCTCACTGTCTTCCTGGTGATTCGAACCCCTCTCCCTCTCCTCCTCATGTCTCGGTGCCTTCCTGTTGATTCTAATCCCTCTCCATGTCCTCCTCATGTCTCGGTGCCTTGCTGGTGATTCTAAGCCCTCTCCCTCTCCTCCTCATGCCTCAGGGCCTTCCCCTCTCCCACTCCTCCTCATGTCTCAGGGCTTTCCTGGTGATTCTAACCCCTCTCCCTCTCCTCCTCATGTCTCACTCTCTTCCAACTGATTCTAAGCCCTCTCCCTCTCCTCCTCGTGTCTCGGTGCCTTGCTGGTGATTCTAAGCCCTCTCCCTCTCCTCCCCATGTCTCAGGACCTTCCCCTCCCCATCTCCTCCTCATGTCTCAGGGCCTTCCTGGTGATTCCCAGCCCTCTCCCTCTCCTCCTCATGTGTCGCTGTCTTCCTGGTGATTTTAACCCCTCTCCCTCTCCTCCTCATGTCTCACTGTATTCCTGGTGATTCTAACCCCTCTCCATCTCCTCCTCATGTCTCGGTGCCTTGCTGGTGATTCTAAGCCCTCTCCCTCTCCTCCTCATGTCTCGGTGCCTTCCCCTCCCCCTCTCCTCCTCATGTCTCAGGGACTTCCTGGTGATTCCCAGCCCTCTCGTTCTCCTCCTCATGTCTCGCTGTCTTCCTGGTGATTTTAACCCCACTCCCTCTCCTCCCTCACTGTCTTCCTGCTGATTCAAACCCCTCCCCCTCTCCTCCTCATGTCTCTGGGCCTTGCTGGTGATTCTAACCCCTCCCCCTCTCCTTCTCATGTCTCACTGTCTTCCTGGTGATTCTAACCCCTCCACCTCTCCTCCTCATGTCTCACTGTCTTCCAGCTGATTCTAAGCCCTCTCCCTCTCCTCCTCATGTATCAGGGCCTTCCTGGTGATTCTAAGCCCTCTCCCTCTGCTCCTCATGTCTTGGGGCCTTCCTGGTGATTCTAAGCCCTGTCCCTCTCCTCCTCGTGTCTCAGGGCCTTCCTGGTGATTCTAAGCCCTCTCCCTCTCCTCCTCCTGTCGCGGTGCCTTGCTGGTGATTCTAACCCCTCCCCCTCTCCTCCTCATGTCTCGTGCCTTACTGGTGATTCTAACCCCTCCCCCTCTCCTCCTCATGTCTCACTGTCTTCCTGCTGATTCTAAGCTCTCTTCCTCTCCTCCTCATGTCTCTGGGCCTTGCTGGTGATTCTAACCCCTCCCCCTCTCCTTCTCATGTCTCACTGTCTTCCTGGTGATTCTAACCCCTCCACCTCTCCTCCTCATGTCTCACTGTCTTCCAGCTGATTCTAAGCCCTCTCCCTCTCCTCCTCATGTATCAGGGCCTTCCTGGTGATTCTAAGCCCTCTCCCTCTGCTCCTCATGTCTTGGGGCCTTCCTGGTGATTCTAAGCCCTGTCCCTCTCCTCCTCGTGTCTCAGGGCCTTCCTGGTGATTCTAAGCCCTCTCCCTCTCCTCCTCCTGTCGCGGTGCCTTGCTGGTGATTCTAACCCCTCCCCCTCTCCTCCTCATGTCTCGTGCCTTACTGGTGATTCTAACCCCTCCCCCTCTCCTCCTCATGTCTCACTGTCTTCCTGCTGATTCTAAGCTCTCTTCCTCTCTTCCTCATGTCTCAGGGCCTTACTGGTGATTCTAAGCCTTCTCCCTCACCTCCTAATGTCTCAGGGCCTTCCTGGTGATTCCCAGCCCTCTCCCTCTCCTCCTCATGTCTCGCTGTCTTCCTGGTGATTTTAACCCCACTCCCTCTCCTCCCTCACTGTCTTCCTGCTTATTCTAAGCCCTTTCCCTCTCCTTCTCATGTCTCACTGTCTTCCTGGTGATTCTAACCCCTCTCCCTCTCCTCATGTCTCAGGACCTTACTGGTGATTCTAACCCCTCTCCCTCTCGTCATGTCTCGTGCCTTCCTGGTGATTCTAAGTCCTCTCCCTCTCCTCCTCGTGTCTTGGGGCCTTCCTGGTGATTCTAAGCCCTCTCCCTCTCCTCCTCGTGTCTCGGGGCCTTCCTGGTGATTCTAACCGCTCCTCTTCATGTCTCACCATCTTCCTGCTGATTCTAAGCCCCCCCCCCCTCTCCTCCTCATGTCTCGGTGCCTTGCTGGTGATTCTAAGCCCTCTCACTCTCCTCCTCATGTCTCACTGTATTCATGGTGATTCTAACCCCTCCCCCTCTCCTTCGCATGTCTCACTGTCTTCCTGATGATTCTAACCCCTCTACCTCTCCTCGTGTCTCGTGCCTTCCTGGTGATTCCAACCCCTCCACCTCTCCTCCTCATGTCTCACTATCTTCCAGCTGATTCTAAGCCCTGTCCCTCTCCTCCTCGTGTCTCGGGGCCTTCCTGGTGATTCTAAGCCCTCTCCCTCTCCTCCTCCTGTCGCGGTGCCTTGCTGGTGATTCTAACCCCTCCCCCTCTCCTCCTCATGTCTCGTGCCTTACTGGTGATTCTAACCCCTCCCCCTCTCCTCCTCATGTCTCACTGTCTTCCTGCTGATTCTAAGCCCTCTTCCTCTCTTCCTCATGTCTCAGGGCCTTACTGGTGATTCTAAGCCTTCTCCCTCACCTCCTAATGTCTCAGGGCCTTCCCGGTGATTCCCAGCCCTCTCCCTCTCCTCCTCATGTCTCGCTGTCTTCCTGGTGATTTTAACCCCACTCCCTCTCCTCCCTCACTGTCTTCCTGCTTATTCTAAGCCCTTTCCCTCTCCTTCTCATGTCTCACTGTCTTCCTGGTGATTCTAAGCCCTCTCCCTCTCCTCCTCCTGTCGCGGTGCCTTGCTGGTGATTCTAACCCCTCCCCCTCTCCTCCTCATGTCTCGTGCCTTACTGGTGATTCTAACCCCTCCCCCTCTCCTCCTCATGTCTCACTGTCTTCCTGCTGATTCTAAGCCCTCTTCCTCTCTTCCTCATGTCTCAGGGCCTTACTGGTGATTCTAAGCCTTCTCCCTCACCTCCTAATGTCTCAGGGCCTTACTGGTGATTCCCAGCCCTCTCCCTCTCCTCGTCATGTCTCGCTGTCTTCCTGGTGATTTTAACCCCACTCCCTCTCCTCCCTCACTGTCTTCCTGCTTATTCTAAGCCCTTTCCCTCTCCTTCTCATGTCTCACTGTCTTCCTGGTGATTCTAACCCCTCTCCCTCTCCTCCTCATGTCTCAGGGCCTTCCTGCTTATTCTAACACCTCTCCCTCTCCTCGTCATGTCTCGGTGCCTTATTGGTGATTGTAAGCCCTCTCCCTCTCCTCCTCATGTCTCAGGGCCTTCCTGCTTATTCTAACCCCACTCCCTCTCCTCATGTCTCAGGGCCTTACTGGTGATTCTAAGCCCTCTCCCTCACCTCCTCATTTCTCAGGGCCTTACTGGTGATTCTAAGCCCTCTCCCTCACCTCCTCATGTCTCAGGGCCTTACTGGTGATTCTAACCCCTCTCCCTCTCCTCATGTCTCAGGGCCTTACTGGTGATTCTAACCCCTCTCCCTCTCCTCATGTCTCAGGGCCTTACTGGTGATTCTGAGCCCTCTCCCTCTCCTCCTCATGACTCGGGGCCTTCCTGCTGATTCTAAACCCTCTCCCTCTCCTCCTCATATCTCAGGGCCTTCCTTCTGATTCTAAACCCTCTCCCTCACCTCCTAATGTCTCGGGGCCTTCCTGGTGATTCTAAGCCCTCTCCATCTCCTCCTCGTGTCTCGGGGCCTTCCTGGTGATTCTAAGTCCTCTCCCTCTCCTCCTCCTGTTGCGATGCCTTACCGGTGATTGTAACCCCTCCCCCTCTCCTCCTCATGTCTCGTGCCTTACTGGTGATTCTAACCCCTCGCCCACTCCTCCTCATGTCTCACTGTCTTCCTGCTGATTCTAAGCCCTCTCCGTCTCCTCGTCATGTCTCAGGGCCTTCCTGGTGATTCTAAGCCCTCTCCCTCTCCTCCTCATGTCTCAGGGCCTTCCTGGTGATTCTAACCCCTCCCCCTCTCCTCCTCGTGTCTCGTGCCTTACTGGTGATTCTAACCCCTCGCCCTCTCCTCCTCATGTCTCACTGTCTTCCTGCTGATTCTAAGCCCTCTCCTTCTCCTCGTCATTTCTCAGGGCCTTCCTGGTGATTCTAAGCCCTCTCCCTCTCCTCCTCATGTCTCAGGGCCTACCTGGTGATTCTAAAACCTCTCCCTCTCCTCCTCATGTGTCGGGGCCTTCCAGGTGATTCTAAGCCCTCTCCCTCTCCTCCTCGTGTCTTGGGGCCTTCCTGGTGATTCTAAGCCCTCTCCATCTCCTCCTCGTGTCTCGGGGCCTTCCTGGTGATTCTAACCTCTCCTCTTCATGTCTCACCATCTTCCTGCTTATTCTAAGCCCTCCCCCTCTCCTCCTCATGTCTCGTGCCTTCCTGGTGATTCCAACCCCTCCACCTCTCCTCCTCATATCTCACTGTCTTCCAGCTGATTCTAAGCCCTCTCCCTCTCCTCCTCATGTCTCACTGTATTCCTGGTGATTCTAACCCCTCCCCCTCTCCTCCTCATGTCTCTGGGCCTTGCTGGTGATTCTAACCCCTCCCCCTCTCCTTCTCATGTCTCACTGTCTTCCTGGTGATTCTAAACCCTCTCCCTCTCCTCCTCATTTCTCACTGTCTTCCTGGTGATTCGAACCCCTCTCCCTCTCCTCCTCATGTCTCGGTGCCTTCCTGTTGATTCTAATCCCTCTCCATCTCCTCCTCATGTCTCGGTGCCTTGCTGGTGATTCTAAGCCCTCTCCCTCTCCTCCTCATGCCTCAGGGCCTTCCCCTCCCCCTCTCCTCCTCATGTCTCAGGGCTTTCCTGGTGATTCTAACCCCTCTCCCTCTCCTCCTCATGTCTCACTCTCTTCCAACTGATTCTAAGCCCTCTCCCTCTCCTCCTCGTGTCTCGGTGCCTTGCTGGTGATTCTAAGCCCTCTCCCTCTCCTCCCCATGTCTCAGGACCTTCCCCTCCCCCTCTCCTCCTCATGTCTCAGGGCCTTCCTGGTGATTCCCAGCCCTCTCCCTCTCCTCCTCATGTGTCGCTGTCTTCCTGGTGATTTTAACCCCTCTCCCTCTCCTCCTCATGTCTCACTGTATTCCTGTTGATTCTAATCCCTCTCCATCTCCTCCTCATGTCTCGGTGCCTTGCTGGTGATTCTAAGCCCTCTCCCTCTCCTCCTCATGTCTCGGTGCCTTCCCCTCCCCCTCTCCTCCTCATGTCTCAGGGACTTCCTGGTGATTCCCAGCCCTCTCGCTCTCCTCCTCATGTCTCGCTGTCTTCCTGGTGATTTTAACCCCACTCCCTCTCCTCCCTCACTGTCTTCCTGCTGATTCTAACCCCTCCCCCTCTCCTCCTCATGTGTCTGGGCCTTGCTTGTGATTCTAAGCCCTCTCCCTCTCCTCCTCATGTATCAGGGCCTTCCTGGTGATTCTAAGCCCTCTCCCTCTGCTCCTCATGTCTTGGGGCCTTCCTGGTGATTCTAAGCCCTGTCCCTCTCCTCCTCGTGTCTCAGGGCCTTCCTGGTGATTCTAAGCCCTCTCCCTCTCCTCCTCCTGTCGCGGTGCCTTGCTGGTGATTCTAACCCCTCCCCCTCTCCTCCTCATGTCTCGTGCCTTACTGGTGATTCTAACCCCTCCCCCTCTCCTCCTCATGTCTCACTGTCTTCCTGCTGATTCTAAGCTCTCTTCCTCTCTTCCTCATGTCTCAGGGCCTTACTGGTGATTCTAAGCCTTCTCCCTCACCCCCTAATGTCTCAGGGCCTTCCTGGTGATTCCCAGCCCTCTCCCTCTCCTCCTCATGTCTCGCTGTCTTCCTGGTGATTTTAACCCCACTCCCTCTCCTCCCTCACTGTCTTCCTGCTTATTCTAAGCCCTTTCCCTCTCCTTCTCATGTCTCACTGTCTTCCTGGTGATTCTAACCCCTCTCCCTCTCCTCCTCGTGTCTCAGGGCCTTCCTGCTTATTCTAACCCCACTCCCTCTCCACATGTCTCAGGGCCTTACTGGTGATTCTAAGCCCTCTCCCTCACCTCCTCATGTCTCAGGGCCTTACTGGTGATTCTAACCCCTCTCCCTCTCCTCATGTCTCAGGGCCTTACTGGTGATTCTGACCCCTCTCCCTCTCCTCATGTCTCGTGCCTTCCTGGTGATTCTAAGCCCTCTCCCTCTCCTCCTCGTGTCTTGGGGCCTTCCTGGTGATTCTAAGCCCTCTCCCTCTCCTCCTCGTGTCTCGGGGCCTTCCTGGTGATTCTAACCGCTCCTCTTCATGTCTCACCATCTTCCTGCTGATTCTAAGCCCCCCCCCTCTCCTCCTCATGTCTCGGTGCCTTGCTGGTGATTCTAAGCCCTCTCACTCTCCTCCTCATGTCTCACTGTATTCATGGTGATTCTAACCCCTCCCCCTCTCCTTCGCATGTCTCACTGTCTTCCTGATGATTCTAACCCCTCTACCTCTCCTCGTGTCTCGTGCCTTCCTGGTGATTCCAACCCCTCCACCTCTCCTCCTCATGTCTCACTGTCTTCCAGCTGATTCTAAGCCCTCTCCCTCTCCTCCTCATGTCTCACTGTATTCCTGGTGATTCTAACCCCTCCCCCTCTCCTCCTCATGTCTCGGTGCCTTATTGGTGATTGTAAGCCCTCTCCCTCTCCTCCTCATGTCTCTGGGCCTTCCTGCTTATTCTAACCCCACTCCCTCTCCTCATGTCTCAGGGCCTTACTGGTGATTCTAAGCCCTCTCCCTCACCTCCTCATTTCTCAGGGCCTTACTGGTGATTCTAAGCCCTCTCCCTCACCTCCTCATGTCTCAGGGCCTTACTGGTGATTCTAACCCCTCTCCCTCTCCTCATGTCTCAGGGCCTTACTGGTGATTCTAACCCCTCTCCCTCTCCTCATGTCTCAGGGCCTTACTGGTGATTCTGAGCCCTCTCCCTCTCCTCCTCATGACTCGGGGCCTTCCTGCTGATTCTAAACCCTCTCCCTCTCCTCCTCATATCTCAGGGCCTTCCTGCTGATTCTAAACCCTCTCCCTCACCTCCTAATGTCTCGGGGCCTTCCTGGTGATTCTAAGCCCTCTCCATCTCCTCCTCGTGTCTCGGGGCCTTCCTGGTGATTCTAAGTCCTCTCCCTCTCCTCCTCCTGTTGCGATGCCTTACCGGTGATTCTAACCCCTCGCCCACTCCTCCTCATGTCTCACTGTCTTCCTGCTGATTCTAAGCCCTCTCCGTCTCCTCGTCATGTCTCAGGGCCTTCCTGGTGATTCTAAGCCCTCTCCCTCTCCTCTTCATGTCTCAGGGCCTTCCTGGTGATTCTAACCCCTCCCCCTCTCCTCCTCGTGTCTCGTGCCTTACTGGTGATTCTAACCCCTCGCCCTCTCCTCCTCATGTCTCACTGTCTTCCTGCTGATTCTAAGCCCTCTCCTTCTCCTCGTCATTTCTCAGGGCCTTCCTGGTGATTCTAAGCCCTCTCCCTCTCCTCCTCATGTCTCAGGGCCTTCCTGGTGATTCTAAACCCTCTCCCTCTCCTCCTCATGTGTCGGGGCCTTCCAGGTGATTCTAAGCCCTCTCCCTCTCCTCCTCGTGTCTTGGGGCCTTCCTGGTGATTCTAAGCCCTCTCCATCTCCTCCTCGTGTCTCGGGGCCTTCCTGTTGATTCTAACCTCTCCTCTTCATGTCTCACCATCTTCCTGCTGATTCTAAGCCCTCCCCCTCTCCTCCTCATGTCTCGTGCCTTCCTGGTGATTCCAACCCCTCCACCTCTCCTCCTCATGTCTCACTGTCTTCCAGCTGATTCTAAGCCCTCTCCCTCTCCTCCTCATGTCTCACTGTATTCCTGGTGATTCTAACCCCTCCCCCTCTCCTCCTCATGTCTCTGGGCCTTGCTGGTGATTCTAACCCCTCCCCCTCTCCTTCTCATGTCTTACTGTCTTCCTGGTGATTCTAACCCCTCCCCCTCTCCTTCTCATGTCTCACTGTCTTCCTGGTGATTCTAACCCCTCTACCTCTCCTCCTCGTGTCTCGTGCCTTCCTGGTGATTCCAACCCCTCCACCTCTCCTCCTCATGTCTCACTGTCTTCCAGCTGATTCTAAGCCCTCTCCCTCTCCTCCTCATGTATCAGGGCCTTCCTGGTGAGTCTAAGCCCTCTCCCTCTGCTCCTCATGTCTTGGGGCCTTCCTGGTGATTCTAAGCCCTGTCCCTCTCCTCCTCGTGTCTCAGGGCCTTCCTGGTGATTCTAAGCCCTCTCCCTCTCCTCCTCCTGTCGCGGTGCCTTGCTGGTGATTCTAACCCCTCCCCCTCTCCTCCTCATGTCTCGTGCCTTACTGGTGATTCTAACCCCTCCCCCTCTCCTCCTCATGTCTCACTGTCTTCCTGCTGATTCTAAGCCCTCTTCCTCATGTCTCAGGGCCTTACTGGTGATTCTAAGCCTTCTCCCTCACCTCCTAATGTCTCAGGGCCTTCCCGGTGATTCCCAGCCCTCTCCCTCTCCTCCTCATGTCTCGCTGTCTTCCTGGTGATTTTAACCCCACTCCCTCTCCTCCCTCACTGTCTTCCTGCTTATTCTAAGCCCTTTCCCTCTCCTTCTCATGTCTCACTGTCTTCCTGGTGATTCTAAGCCCTCTCCCTCTCCTCCTCCTGTCGCGGTGCCTTGCTGGTGATTCTAACCCCTCCCCCTCTCCTCCTCATGTCTCGTGCCTTACTGGTGATTCTAACCCCTCCCCCTCTCCTCCTCATGTCTCACTGTCTTCCTGCTGATTCTAAGCCCTCTTCCTCTCTTCCTCATGTCTCAGGGCCTTACTGGTGATTCTAAGCCTTCTCCCTCACCTCCTAATGTCTCAGGGCCTTCCCGGTGATTCCCAGCCCTCTCCCTCTCCTCCTCATGTCTCGCTGTCTTCCTGGTGATTTTAACCCCACTCCCTCTCCTCCCTCACTGTCTTCCTGCTTATTCTAAGCCCTTTCCCTCTCCTTCTCATGTCTCACTGTCTTCCTGGTGATTCTAACCCCTCTCCCTCTCCTCCTCATGTCTTAGGGCCTTCCTGCTTATTCTAACACCTCTCCCTCTCCTCGTCATGTCTCGGTGCCTTATTGGTGATTGTAAGCCCTCTCCCTCTCCTCCTCATGTCTCAGGGCCTTCCTGCTTATTCTTACCCCACACACTCTCCTAATGTCTCAGGGCCTTACTGGTGATTCTAAGCCCTCTCCCTCACCTCCTCATTTCTCAGGGCCTTACTGGTGATTCTAACCCCTCGCCCACTCCTCCTCATGTCTCACTGTCTTCCTGCTGATTCTAAGCCCTCTCCGTCTCCTTGTCATGTCTCGTGCCTTCCTGGTGACTCTAACCCCTCTACCTCTCCTCCTCGTGTCTCGTACATTCCTGGTGATTCCAACCCCTCCACCTCTCCTCCTCATGTCTCACTGTCTTCCAGCTGATTCTAAGCCCTCTCCCTCTCCTCCTCATGTATCAGGGCCTTCCTGGTGATTCTAAGCCCTCTCCCTCTGCTCCTCATGTCTTGGGGCCTTCCTGGTGATTCTAAGCCCTGTCCCTCTCCTCCTCGTGTCTCAGGGCCTTCCTGGTGATTCTAAGCCCTCTCCCTCTCCTCCTCCTGTCGCGGTGCCTTGCTGGTGATTCTAACCCCTCCCCCTCTCCTCCTCATGTCTCGTGCCTTACTGGTGATTCTAACCCCTCCCCCTCTCCTCCTCATGTCTCACTGTCTTCCTGCTGATTCTAAGCTCTCTTCCTCTCTTCCTCATGTCTCAGGGCCTTACTGGTGATTCTAAGCCTTCTCCCTCACCCCCTAATGTCTCAGGGCCTTCCTGGTGATTCCCAGCCCTCTCCCTCTCCTCCTCATGTCTCGCTGTCTTCCTGGTGATTTTAACCCCACTCCCTCTCCTCCCTCACTGTCTTCCTGCTTATTCTAAGCCCTTTCCCTCTCCTTCTCATGTCTCACTGTCTTCCTGGTGATTCTAACCCCTCTCCCTCTCCTCCTCGTGTCTCAGGGCCTTCCTGCTTATTCTAACCCCACTCCCTCTCCTCATGTCTCAGGGCCTTACTGGTGATTCTAAGCCCTCTCCCTCACCTCCTCATGTCTCAGGGCCTTACTGGTGATTCTAACCCCTCTCCCTCTCCTCATGTCTCAGGGCCTTACTGGTGATTCTGACCCCTCTCCCTCTCCTCATGTCTCGTGCCTTCCTGGTGATTCTAAGCCCTCTCCCTCTCCTCCTCGTGTCTTGGGGCCTTCCTGGTGATTCTAAGCCCTCTCCCTCTCCTCCTCGTGTCTCGGGGCCTTCCTGGTGATTCTAACCGCTCCTCTTCATGTCTCACCATCTTCCTGCTGATTCTAAGCCCCCCCCCCTCTCCTCCTCATGTCTCGGTGCCTTGCTGGTGATTCTAAGCCCTCTCACTCTCCTCCTCATGTCTCACTGTATTCATGGTGATTCTAACCCCTCCCCCTCTCCTTCGCATGTCTCACTGTCTTCCTGATGATTCTAACCCCTCTACCTCTCCTCGTGTCTCGTGCCTTCCTGGTGATTCCAACCCCTCCACCTCTCCTCCTCATGTCTCACTGTCTTCCAGCTGATTCTAAGCCCTCTCCCTCTCCTCCTCATGTCTCACTGTATTCCTGGTGATTCTAACCCCTCCCCCTCTCCTCCTCATGTCTCGGTGCCTTATTGGTGATTGTAAGCCCTCTCCCTCTCCTCCTCATGTCTCTGGGCCTTCCTGCTTATTCTAACCCCACTCCCTCTCCTCATGTCTCAGGGCCTTACTGGTGATTCTAAGCCCTCTCCCTCACCTCCTCATTTCTCAGGGCCTTACTGGTGATTCTAAGCCCTCTCCCTCACCTCCTCATGTCTCAGGGCCTTACTGGTGATTCTAACCCCTCTCCCTCTCCTCATGTCTCAGGGCCTTACTGGTGATTCTAACCCCTCTCCCTCTCCTCATGTCTCAGGGCCTTACTGGTGATTCTGAGCCCTCTCCCTCTCCTCCTCATGACTCGGGGCCTTCCTGCTGATTCTAAACCCTCTCCCTCTCCTCCTCATATCTCAGGGCCTTCCTGCTGATTCTAAACCCTCTCCCTCACCTCCTAATGTCTCGGGGCCTTCCTGGTGATTCTAAGCCCTCTCCATCTCCTCCTCGTGTCTCGGGGCCTTCCTGGTGATTCTAAGTCCTCTCCCTCTCCTCCTCCTGTTGCGATGCCTTACCGGTGATTCTAACCCCTCGCCCACTCCTCCTCATGTCTCACTGTCTTCCTGCTGATTCTAAGCCCTCTCCGTCTCCTCGTCATGTCTCAGGGCCTTCCTGGTGATTCTAAGCCCTCTCCCTCTCCTCTTCATGTCTCAGGGCCTTCCTGGTGATTCTAACCCCTCCCCCTCTCCTCCTCGTGTCTCGTGCCTTACTGGTGATTCTAACCCCTCGCCCTCTCCTCCTCATGTCTCACTGTCTTCCTGCTGATTCTAAGCCCTCTCCTTCTCCTCGTCATTTCTCAGGGCCTTCCTGGTGATTCTAAGCCCTCTCCCTCTCCTCCTCATGTCTCAGGGCCTTCCTGGTGATTCTAAACCCTCTCCCTCTCCTCCTCATGTGTCGGGGCCTTCCAGGTGATTCTAAGCCCTCTCCCTCTCCTCCTCGTGTCTTGGGGCCTTCCTGGTGATTCTAAGCCCTCTCCATCTCCTCCTCGTGTCTCGGGGCCTTCCTGGTGATTCTAACCTCTCCTCTTCATGTCTCACCATCTTCCTGCTGATTCTAAGCCCTCCCCCTCTCCTCCTCATGTCTCGTGCCTTCCTGGTGATTCCAACCCCTCCACCTCTCCTCCTCATGTCTCACTGTCTTCCAGCTGATTCTAAGCCCTCTCCCTCTCCTCCTCATGTCTCACTGTATTCCTGGTGATTCTAACCCCTCCCCCTCTCCTCCTCATGTCTCTGGGCCTTGCTGGTGATTCTAACCCCTCCCCCTCTCCTTCTCATGTCTTACTGTCTTCCTGGTGATTCTAACCCCTCCCCCTCTCCTTCTCATGTCTCACTGTCTTCCTGGTGATTCTAACCCCTCTACCTCTCCTCCTCGTGTCTCGTGCCTTCCTGGTGATTCCAACCCCTCCACCTCTCCTCCTCATGTCTCACTGTCTTCCAGCTGATTCTAAGCCCTCTCCCTCTCCTCCTCATGTATCAGGGCCTTCCTGGTGATTCTAAGCCCTCTCCCTCTGCTCCTCATGTCTTGGGGCCTTCCTGGTGATTCTAAGCCCTGTCCCTCTCCTCCTCGTGTCTCAGGGCCTTCCTGGTGATTCTAAGCCCTCTCCCTCTCCTCCTCCTGTCGCGGTGCCTTGCTGGTGATTCTAACCCCTCCCCCTCTCCTCCTCATGTCTCGTGCCTTACTGGTGATTCTAACCCCTCCCCCTCTCCTCCTCATGTCTCACTGTCTTCCTGCTGATTCTAAGCCCTCTTCCTCTCTTCCTCATGTCTCAGGGCCTTACTGGTGATTCTAAGCCTTCTCCCTCACCTCCTAATGTCTCAGGGCCTTCCCGGTGATTCCCAGCCCTCTCCCTCTCCTCCTCATGTCTCGCTGTCTTCCTGGTGATTTTAACCCCACTCCCTCTCCTCCCTCACTGTCTTCCTGCTTATTCTAAGCCCTTTCCCTCTCCTTCTCATGTCTCACTGTCTTCCTGGTGATTCTAAGCCCTCTCCCTCTCCTCCTCCTGTCGCGGTGCCTTGCTGGTGATTCTAACCCCTCCCCCTCTCCTCCTCATGTCTCGTGCCTTACTGGTGATTCTAACCCCTCCCCCTCTCCTCCTCATGTCTCACTGTCTTCCTGCTGATTCTAAGCCCTCTTCCTCTCTTCCTCATGTCTCAGGGCCTTACTGGTGATTCTAAGCCTTCTCCCTCACCTCCTAATGTCTCAGGGCCTTCCCGGTGATTCCCAGCCCTCTCCCTCTCCTCCTCATGTCTCGCTGTCTTCCTGGTGATTTTAACCCCACTCCCTCTCCTCCCTCACTGTCTTCCTGCTTATTCTAAGCCCTTTCCCTCTCCTTCTCATGTCTCACTGTCTTCCTGGTGATTCTAACCCCTCTCCCTCTCCTCCTCATGTCTTAGGGCCTTCCTGCTTATTCTAACACCTCTCCCTCTCCTCGTCATGTCTCGGTGCCTTATTGGTGATTGTAAGCCCTCTCCCTCTCCTCCTCATGTCTCAGGGCCTTCCTGCTTATTCTTACCCCACACACTCTCCTAATGTCTCAGGGCCTTACTGGTGATTCTAAGCCCTCTCCCTCACCTCCTCATTTCTCAGGGCCTTACTGGTGATTCTAACCCCTCGCCCACTCCTCCTCATGTCTCACTGTCTTCCTGCTGATTCTAAGCCCTCTCCGTCTCCTTGTCATGTCTCGTGCCTTCCTGGTGATTCTAAGCCCTCTCCCTCTCCTCCTCATGTCTCAGGGCCTTCCTGGTGATTCTAACCCCTCCCCCTCTCCTCCTCGTGTCTCGTGCCTTACTGGTGATTCTAACCCCTCGCCCTCTCCTCCTCATGTCTCACTGTCTTCCTGCTGATTCTAAGCCCTCTCCTTCTCCTCGTCATTTCTCAGGGCCTTCCTGGTGATTCTAAGCCCTCTCCCTCTCCTCCTCATGTCTCAGGGCCTTCCTGGTGATTCTAACCCCTCCCCCTCTCCTCCTCGTGTCTCGTGCCTTACTGGTGATTCTAACCCCTCGCCCTCTCCTCCTCATGTCTCACTGTCTTCCTGCTGATTCTAAGCCCTCTCCTTCTCCTCGTCATTTCTCAGGGCCTTCCTGGTGATTCTAAGCCCTCTCCCTCTCCTCCTCATGTCTCAGGGCCTTCCTAGTGATTCTAAACCCTCTCCCTCTCCTCCTCATGTGTCGGGGCCTTCCAGGTGATTCTAAGCCCTCTCCCTCTCCTCCTCGTGTCTTGGGGCCTTCCTGGTGATTCTAAGCCCTCTCCATCTCCTCCTCGTGTCTCGGGGCCTTCCTGGTGATTCTAACCTCTCCTCTTCATGTCTCACCATCTTCCTGCTGATTCTAAGCCCTCCCCCTCTCCTCCTCATGTCTCGTGCCTTCCTGGTGATTCCAACCCCTCCACCTCTCCTCCTCATGTCTCACTGTCTTGCAGCTGATTCTAAGCCCTCTCCCTCTCCTCCTCATGTCTCACTGTATTCCTGGTGACTCTAACCCCTCCCCCTCTCCTCCTCATGTCTCTGGGCCTTGCTGGTGATTCTAACCCCTCCCCCTCTCCTTCTCATGTCTCACTGTCTTCCTGGTGATTCTAACCCCTCCCCCTCTCCTTCTTATGTCTCACTGTCTTCCTGGTGACTCTAACCCCTCTACCTCTCCTCCTCGTGTCTCGTGCCTTCCTGGTGATTCCAACCCCTCCACCTCTCCTCCTCATGTCCCACTGTCTTCCAGCTGATTCTAAGCCCTCTCCCTCTCCTCCTCATGTATCAGGGCCTTCCTGGTGATTCTAAGCCCTCTCCCTCTGCTCCTCATGTCTTGGGGCCTTCCTGGTGATTCTAAGCCCTGTCCCTCTCCTCCTCGTGTCTCAGGGCCTTCCTGGTGATTCTAAGCCCTCTCCCTCTCCTCCTCCTGTCGCGGTGCCTTGCTGGTGATTCTAACCCCTCCCCCTCTCCTCCTCATGTCTTGGGGCCTTCCTGGTGATTCTAACCCCTCCCCCTCTCCTCCTCATGTCTCACTGTCTTCCTGCTGATTCTAAGCTCTCTTCCTCTCTTCCTCATGTCTCAGGGCCTTACTGGTGATTCTAAGCCTTCTCCCTCACCTCCTAATGTCTCAGGGCCTTCCTGGTGATTCCCAGCCCTCTCCCTCTCCTCCTCATGTCTCGCTGTCTTGCTGGTGATTTTAACCCCACTCCCTCTCCTCCCTCACTGTCTTCCTGCTTATTCTAAGCCCTTTCCCTCTCCTTCTCATGTCTCACTGTCTTCCTGGTGATTCTAACCCCTCTCCCTCTCCTCCTCATGTCTCAGGACCTTCCTGCTTATTCTAACACCTCTCCCTCTCCTCGTCATGTCTCGGTGCCTTATTGGTGATTGTAAGCCCTCTCCCTCTCCTCCTCGTGTCTCAGGGCCTTCCTGCTTATTCTAACCCCACTCCCTCTCCTCATGTCTCAGGGCCTTACTGGTTATTCTAAGCCCTCTCCCTCACCTCCTCATGTCTCAGGGCCTTACTGGTGATTCTAACCCCTCTCCCTCTCCTCATGTCTCAGGGCCTTACTGGTGATTCTAACCCCTCTCCCTCTCCTCATGTCTCGTGCCTTCCTGGTGATTCTAAGCCCTCTCCCTCTCCTCCTCGTGTCTTGGGGCCTTCCTGGTGATTCTAAGCCCTCTCCCTCTCCTCCTCGTGTCTCGGGGCCTTCCTGGTGATTCTAACCGCTCCTCTTCATGTCTCACCATCTTCCTGCTGATTCTAAGCCCCCCCCCTCTCCTCCTCATGTCTCGGTGCCTTGCTGGTGATTCTAAGCCCTCTCACTCTCCTCCTCATGTCTCACTGTATTCATGGTGATTCTAACCCCTCCCCCTCTCCTTCGCATGTCTCACTGTCTTCCTGATGATTCTAACCCCTCTACCTCTCCTCGTGTCTCGTGCCTTCCTGGTGATTCCAACCCCTCCACCTCTCCTCCTCATGTCTCACTGTCTTCCAGCTGATTCTAAGCCCTCTCCCTCTCCTCCTCATGTCTCACTGTATTCCTGGTGATTCTAACCCCTCCCCCTCTCCTCCTCATGTCTCGGTGCCTTATTGGTGATTGTAAGCCCTCTCCCTCTCCTCCTCATGTCTCAGACCTTCCTGCTTATTCTAACCCCACTCCCTCTCCTCATGTCTCAGGGCCTTACTGGTGATTCTAAGCCCTCTCCCTCACCTCCTCATTTCTCAGGGCCTTAATGGTGATTCTAAGCCCTCTCCCTCTCCTCCTCATGTCTCAGGGCCTTACTGGTGATTCTAACCCCTCTCCCTCTCCTCATGTCTCAGGGCCTTACTGGTGATTCTAACCCCTCTCCCTCTCCTCATGTCTCAGGGCCTTACTGGTGATTCTGAGCCCTCTCCCTCTCCTCCTCATGACTCGGGGCCTTCCTGGTGATTCTAAGTCCTCTCCCTCTCCTCCTCCTGTTGCGATGCCTTACCGTTGATTGTAACCCCTCCCCCTCTCCTCCTCATGTCTCGTGCCTTACTGGTGATTCTAACCCCTCGCCCACTCCTCCTCATGTCTCACTGTCTTCCTGCTGATTCTAAGCCCTCTCCGTCTCCTCGTCATGTCTCAGGGCCTTCCTGGTGATTCTAAGCCCTCTCCCTCTCCTCCTCATGTCTCAGGGCCTTCCTGGTGATTCTAACCCATCCCCCTCTCCTCCTCGTGTCTCGTGCCTTACTGGTGATTCTAACCCCTCGCCCTCTCCTCCTCATGTCTCACTGTCTTCCTGCTGATTCTAAGCCCTCTCCGTCTCCTCGTCATTTCTCAGGGCCTTCCTGGTGATTCTAAGCCCTCTCCCTCTCCTCCTCATGTCTCAGGGCCTTCCTGGTGATTCTAAACCCTCTCCCTCTCCTCCTCATGTGTCGGGGCCTTCCAGGTGATTCTAAGCCCTCTCCCTCTCCTCCTCGTGTCTTGGGGCCTTCCTGGTGATTCTAAGCCCTCTCCATCTCCTCCTCGTGTCTCGGGGCCTTCCTGGTGATTCTAACCTCTCCTCTTCATGTCTCACCATCTTCCTGCTGATTCTAAGCCCTCCCCCTCTCCTCCTCATGTCTCGTGCCTTCCTGGTTATTCCAACCCCTCCACCTCTCCTCCTCATGTCTCACTGTCTTCCAGCTGATTCTAAGCCCTCTCCCTCTCCTCCTCATGTCTCACTGTATTCCTGGTGATTCTAACCCCTCCCCCTCTCCTCCTCATGTCTCTGGGCCTTGCTGGTGATTCTAACCCCTCCCCCTCTCCTTCTCATGTCGCACTGTCTTCCTGGTGATTCTAAACCCTCTCCCTCTCCTCCTCATTTCTCACTGTCTTCCTGGTGATTCGAACCCCTCACCCTCTCCTCCTCATGTCTCGGTGCCTTCCTGTTGATTCTAATCCCTCTCCATCTCCTCCTCATGTCTCGGTGCCTTGCTGGTGATTCTAAGCCCTCTCCCTCTCCTCCTCATGCCTCAGGGCCTTCCCCTCCCCCTCTCCTCCTCATGTCTCAGGGCTTTCCTGGTGATTCTAACCCCTCTCCCTCTCCTCCTCATGTCTCACTCTCTTCCAACTGATTCTAAGCCCTCTCCCTCTCCTCCTCGTGTCTCGGTGCCTTGCTGGTGATTCTAAGCCCACTCCATCTCCTCCCCATGTCTCAGGACCTTCCCCTCCCCCTCTCCTCCTCATGTCTCAGGGCCTTCCTGGTGATTCCCAGCCCTCTCCCTCTCCTCCTCATGTGTCGCTGTCTTCCTGGTGATTTTAACCCCTCTCCCTCTCCTCCTCATGTCTCACTGTATTCCTGGTGATTCTAAGCCCTCTCCCTCTCCACCTCATGTCTCGGTGCCTTCCCCTCCCCCTCTCCTCCTCATGTCTCAGGGACTTCCTGGTGATTCCCAGCCCTCTCGCTCTCCTCCTCATGTCTCGCTGTCTTCCTGGTGATTTTAACCCCACTCCCTCTCCTCCCTCACTGTCTTCCTGCTGATTCTATCCCCTCCCCCTCTCCTCCTCATGTCTCTGGGCCTTGCTGGTGATTCTAACCCCTCCCCCTCTCCTTCTCATGTGTCACTGTCTTCCAGCTGATTCTAAGCCCTCTCCCTCTCCTCCTCATGTATCAGGGCCTTCCTGGTGATTCTAACCCCTCTCCCTCTGCTCCTCATGTCTTGGGGCCTTCCTGGTGATACTAAGCCCTGTCCCTCTCCTCCTCGTGTCTCAGGGCCTTCCTGGTGATTCTAAGCCCTCTCCCTCTCCTCCTCCTGTCGCGGTGCCTTGCTGGTGATTCTAACCCCTCCCCCTCTCCTCCTCATGTCTCGTGCCTTATTGGTGATTGTAACCCCTCCCCCTCTCCTCCTCATGTCTCGTGCCTTACTGGTGATTCTAACCCCTCGCCCACTCCTCCTCATGTCTCACTGTCTTCCTGCTGATTCTAAGCCCTCTCCGTCTCCTCGTCATGTCTCAGGGCCTTCCTGGTGATTCTAAGCCCTCTCCCTCTCCTCCTCATGTCTCAGGGCCTTCCTGGTGATTCTAACCCCTCCCCCTCTCCTCCTCGTGTCTCGTGCCTTACTGGTGATTCTAACCCCTCGCCCTCTCCTCCTCATGTCTCACTGTCTTCCTGCTGATTCTAAGCCCTCTCCGTCTCCTCGTCATTTCTCAGGGCCTTCCTGGTGATTCTAAGCCCTCTCCCTCTCCTCCTCATGTCTCAGGGCCTTCCTGGTGATTCTAAACCCTCTCCCTCTCCTCCTCATGTGTCGGGGCCTTCCAGGTGATTCTAAGCCCTCTCCCTCTCCTCCTCGTGTCTTGGGGCCTTCCTGGTGATTCTAAGCCCTCTCCATCTCCTCCTCGTGTCTCGGGGCCTTCCTGGTGATTCTAACCTCTCCTCTTCATGTCTCACCATCTTCCTGCTGATTCTAAGCCCTCCCCCTCTCCTCCTCATGTCTCGTGCCTTCCTGGTTATTCCAACCCCTCCACCTCTCCTCCTCATGTCTCACTGTCTTCCAGCTGATTCTAAGCCCTCTCCCTCTCCTCCTCATGTCTCACTGTATTCCTGGTGATTCTAACCCCTCCCCCTCTCCTCCTCATGTCTCTGGGCCTTGCTGGTGATTCTAACCCCTCCCCCTCTCCTTCTCATGTCGCACTGTCTTCCTGGTGATTCTAAACCCTCTCCCTCTCCTCCTCATTTCTCACTGTCTTCCTGGTGATTCGAACCCCTCTCCCTCTCCTCCTCATGTCTCGGTGCCTTCCTGTTGATTCTAATCCCTCTCCATCTCCTCCTCATGTCTCGGTGCCTTGCTGGTGATTCTAAGCCCTCTCCCTCTCCTCCTCATGCCTCAGGGCCTTCCCCTCCCCCTCTCCTCCTCATGTCTCAGGGCTTTCCTGGTGATTCTAACCCCTCTCCCTCTCCTCCTCATGTCTCACTCTCTTCCAACTGATTCTAAGCCCTCTCCCTCTCCTCCTCGTGTCTCGGTGCCTTGCTGGTGATTCTAAGCCCACTCCATCTCCTCCCCATGTCTCAGGACCTTCCCCTCCCCCTCTCCTCCTCATGTCTCAGGGCCTTCCTGGTGATTCCCAGCCCTCTCCCTCTCCTCCTCATGTGTCGCTGTCTTCCTGGTGATTTTAACCCCTCTCCCTCTCCTCCTCATGTCTCACTGTATTCCTGGTGATTCTAAGCCCTCTCCCTCTCCACCTCATGTCTCGGTGCCTTCCCCTCCCCCTCTCCTCCTCATGTCTCAGGGACTTCCTGGTGATTCCCAGCCCTCTCGCTCTCCTCCTCATGTCTCGCTGTCTTCCTGGTGATTTTAACCCCACTCCCTCTCCTCCCTCACTGTCTTCCTGCTGATTCTATCCCCTCCCCCTCTCCTCCTCATGTCTCTGGGCCTTGCTGGTGATTCTAACCCCTCCCCCTCTCCTTCTCATGTGTCACTGTCTTCCAGCTGATTCTAAGCCCTCTCCCTCTCCTCCTCATGTATCAGGGCCTTCCTGGTGATTCTAAGCCCTCTCCCTCTGCTCCTCATGTCTTGGGGCCTTCCTGGTGATACTAAGCCCTGTCCCTCTCCTCCTCGTGTCTCAGGGCCTTCCTGGTGATTCTAAGCCCTCTCCCTCTCCTCCTCCTGTCGCGGTGCCTTGCTGGTGATTCTAACCCCTCCCCCTCTCCTCCTCATGTCTCGTGCCTTATTGGTGATTGTAACCCCTCCCCCTCTCCTCCTCATGTCTCGTGCCTTACTGGTGATTCTAACCCCTCGCCCACTCCTCCTCATGTCTCACTGTCTTCCTGCTGATTCTAAGCCCTCTCCGTCTCCTCGTCATGTCTCAGGGCCTTCCTGGTGATTCTAAGCCCTCTCCCTCTCCTCCTCATGTCTCAGGGCCTTCCTGGTGATTCTAACCCCTCCCCCTCTCCTCCTCGTGTCTCGTGCCTTACTGGTGATTCTAACCCCTCGCCCTCTCCTCCTCATGTCTCACTGTCTTCCTGCTGATTCTAAGCCCTCTCCGTCTCCTCGTCATTTCTCAGGGCCTTCCTGGTGATTCTAAGCCCTCTCCCTCTCCTCCTCATGTCTCAGGGCCTTCCTGGTGATTCTAAACCCTCTCCCTCTCCTCCTCATGTGTCGGGGCCTTCCAGGTGATTCTAAGCCCTCTCCCTCTCCTCCTCGTGTCTTGGGGCCTTCCTGGTGATTCTAAGCCCTCTCCATCTCCTCCTCGTGTCTCGGGGCCTTCCTGGTGATTCTAACCTCTCCTCTTCATGTCTCACCATCTTCCTGCTGATTCTAAGCCCTCCCCCTCTCCTCCTCATGTCTCGTGCCTTCCTGGTGATTCCAACCCCTCCACCTCTCCTCCTCATGTCTCACTGTCTTCCAGCTGATTCTAAGCCCTCTCCCTCTCCTCCTCATGTCTCACTGTATTCCTGGTGATTCTAACCCCTCCCCCTCTCCTCCTCATGTCTCTGGGCCTTGCTGGTGATTCTAACCCCTCCCCCTCTCCTTCTCATGTCGCACTGTCTTCCTGGTGATTCTAAACCCTCTCCCTCTCCTCCTCATTTCTCACTGTCTTCCTGGTGATTCGAACCCCTCTCCCTCTCCTCCTCATGTCTCGGTGCCTTCCTGTTGATTCTAATCCCTCTCCATCTCCTCCTCATGTCTCGGTGCCTTGCTGGTGATTCTAAGCCCTCTCCCTCTCCTCCTCATGCCTCAGGGCCTTCCCCTCCCCCTCTCCTCCTCATGTCTCAGGGCTTTCCTGGTGATTCTAACCCCTCTCCCTCTCCTCCTCATGTCTCACTCTCTTCCAACTGATTCTAAGCCCTCTCCCTCTCCTCCTCGTGTCTCGGTGCCTTGCTGGTGATTCTAAGCCCACTCCATCTCCTCCCCATGTCTCAGGACCTTCCCCTCCCCCTCTCCTCCTCATGTCTCAGGGCCTTCCTGGTGATTCCCAGCCCTCTCCCTCTCCTCCTCATGTGTCGCTGTCTTCCTGGTGATTTTAACCCCTCTCCCTCTCCTCCTCATGTCTCACTGTATTCCTGGTGATTCTAAGCCCTCTCCCTCTCCACCTCATGTCTCGGTGCCTTCCCCTCCCCCTCTCCTCCTCATGTCTCAGGGACTTCCTGGTGATTCCCAGCCCTCTCGCTCTCCTCCTCATGTCTCGCTGTCTTCCTGGTGATTTTAACCCCACTCCCTCTCCTCCCTCACTGTCTTCCTGCTGATTCTATCCCCTCCCCCTCTCCTCCTCATGTCTCTGGGCCTTGCTGGTGATTCTAACCCCTCCCCCTCTCCTTCTCATGTCTCACTGTCTTCCAGCTGATTCTAAGCCCTCTCCCTCTCCTCCTCATGTATCAGGGCCTTCCTGGTGATTCTAAGCCCTCTCCCTCTGCTCCTCATGTCTTGGGGCCTTCCTGGTGATACTAAGCCCTGTCCCTCTCCTCCTCGTGTCTCAGGGCCTTCCTGGTGATTCTAAGCCCTCTCCCTCTCCTCCTCCTGTCGCGGTGCCTTGCTGGTGATTCTAACCCCTCCCCCTCTCCTCCTCATGTCTCGTGCCTTATTGGTGATTGTAAGCCCTCTCCCTCTCCTCCTCGTGTCTCAGGGCCTTACTGGTGATTCTAAGCCCTCTCCCTCACCTCCTCATGTCTCAGGGCCTTACTGGTGATTCTAACCCCTCTCCCTCTCCTCATGTCTCAGGGCCTTACTGGTGATTCTAACCCCTCTCCCTCTCGTCATGTCTCGTGCCTTCCTGGTGATTCTAAGCCCTCTCCCTCTCCTCCTCATGTCTTGGGGCCTTCCTGGTGATTCTAAGCCCTCTCCCTCTCCTCCTCGTGTCTCGGGGCCTTCCTGGTGATTCTAACCGCTCCTCTTCATGTCTCACCATCTTCCTGCTGATTCTAAGCCCCCCCCCTCTCCTCCTCATGTCTCGGTGCCTTGCTGGTGATTCTAAGCCCTCTCACTCTCCTCCTCATGTCTCACTGTATTCATGGTGATTCTAACCCCTCCCCCTCTCCTTCGCATGTCTCACTGTCTTCCTGATGATTCTAACCCCTCTACCTCTCCTCGTGTCTCGTGCCTTCCTGGTGATTCCAACCCCTCCACCTCTCCTCCTCATTTCTCACTGTCTTCCAGCTGATTCTAAGCCCTGACCCCCTCCTCGTTGTGTCTCGGGGCCTTCCTGGTGATTCTAAGGCCTCTCCCTCTCCTCCTCCTGTCCCGGTGCCTTATTGGTGATTCTAACTCCTCCCCCTCTCCTCCTCATGTCTCGTGCCTTACTGGTGATTCTAACCCCTCCCCCTCTCCTCCTCATGTCTCAGGGCCTTCCCGGTGATTCCCAGCCCTCTCCCTCTCCTCCTCATGTCTCAGGGCCTTACTGGTGATTCTAAGCCCTCTCCCTCACCTCCTAATGTCTCAGGGCCTTCCTGGTGATTCCCAGCCCTCTCCCTCTCCTCCTCATGTCTCGCTGTCTTCCTGGTGATTTTAACCCCACTCCCTCTCCTCCCTCACTGTCTTCCTGCTTATTCTAAGCCCTTTCCCTCTCCTTCTCATGTCTCACTGACGTCCTGGTGATTCTAAGCCCTCTCCCTCTCCTCCTCCTGTCGCGGTGCCTTGCTGGTGATTCTAACCCCTCCCCCTCTCCTCCTCTTGTCTCGTGCTTTACTGGTGATTCTAACCCCTCCCCCTCTCCTCCTCATGTCTCACTGTCTTCCTGCTGATTCTAAGCCCTCTTCCTGTCTTCCTCATGTCTCAGGGCCTTCATAGTGATTCTAAGCCTTCTCCCTCACCTCCTAATGTCTCAGGGCCTTCCCGGTGATTCCCAGCCCTCTCCCTCTCCTCCTC
This sequence comes from Lampris megalopsis, assembly GCA_022114975.2. Taxonomy (NCBI): domain Eukaryota; kingdom Metazoa; phylum Chordata; class Actinopteri; order Lampriformes; family Lampridae; genus Lampris; species Lampris megalopsis. The sequence goes on from JAJHIY020000936.1 coordinate 3,618,327, forward strand.
ATGTCTCGCTGTCTTCCTGGTGATTTTAACCCCACTCCCTCTCCTCCCTCACTGTCTTCCTGCTTATTCTAAGCCCTTTCCCTCTCCTTCTCATGTCTCACTGTCTTCCTGGTGATTCTAACCCCTCTCCCTCTCCTACTCATGTCTCAGGGCCTTCCTGCTTATTCTAACACCTCTCCCTCTCCTCGTCATGTCTCGGTGCCTTATTGGTGATTGTAAGCCCTCTCCCTCTCCTCCTCATGTCTCAGGGCCTTCCTGCTTATTCTAACACCTCTCCCTCTCCTCCTCATGTCTCACTGTATTCCTGGTGATTCTAAGCCCTCTCCCTCTCCACCTCATGTCTCGGTGCCTTCCCCTCCCCCTCTCCTCCTCATGTCTCAGGGACTTCCTGGTGATTCCCAGCCCTCTCGCTCTCCTCCTCATGTCTCGCTGTCTTCCTGGTGATTTTAACCCCACTCCCTCTCCTCCCTCACTGTCTTCCTGCTGATTCTATCCCCTCCCCCTCTCCTCCTCATGTCTCTGGGCCTTGCTGGTGATTCTAACCCCTCCCCCTCTCCTTCTCATGTGTCACTGTCTTCCAGCTGATTCTAAGCCCTCTCCCTCTCCTCCTCATGTATCAGGGCCTTCCTGGTGATTCTAACCCCTCTCCCTCTGCTCCTCATGTCTTGGGGCCTTCCTGGTGATACTAAGCCCTGTCCCTCTCCTCCTCGTGTCTCAGGGCCTTCCTGGTGATTCTAAGCCCTCTCCCTCTCCTCCTCCTGTCGCGGTGCCTTGCTGGTGATTCTAACCCCTCCCCCTCTCCTCCTCATGTCTCGTGCCTTATTGGTGATTGTAACCCCTCCCCCTCTCCTCCTCATGTCTCGTGCCTTACTGGTGATTCTAACCCCTCGCCCACTCCTCCTCATGTCTCACTGTCTTCCTGCTGATTCTAAGCCCTCTCCGTCTCCTCGTCATGTCTCAGGGCCTTCCTGGTGATTCTAAGCCCTCTCCCTCTCCTCCTCATGTCTCAGGGCCTTCCTGGTGATTCTAACCCCTCCCCCTCTCCTCCTCGTGTCTCGTGCCTTACTGGTGATTCTAACCCCTCGCCCTCTCCTCCTCATGTCTCACTGTCTTCCTGCTGATTCTAAGCCCTCTCCGTCTCCTCGTCATTTCTCAGGGCCTTCCTGGTGATTCTAAGCCCTCTCCCTCTCCTCCTCATGTCTCAGGGCCTTCCTGGTGATTCTAAACCCTCTCCCTCTCCTCCTCATGTGTCGGGGCCTTCCAGGTGATTCTAAGCCCTCTCCCTCTCCTCCTCGTGTCTTGGGGCCTTCCTGGTGATTCTAAGCCCTCTCCCTCTCCTCCTCGTGTCTCGGGGCCTTCCTGGTGATTCTAACCTCTCCTCTTCATGTCTCACCATCTTCCTGCTGATTCTAAGCCCTCCCCCTCTCCTCCTCATGTCTCGTGCCTTCCTGGTTATTCCAACCCCTCCACCTCTCCTCCTCATGTCTCACTGTCTTCCAGCTGATTCTAAGCCCTCTCCCTCTCCTCCTCATGTCTCACTGTATTCCTGGTGATTCTAACCCCTCCCCCTCTCCTCCTCATGTCTCTGGGCCTTGCTGGTGATTCTAACCCCTCCCCCTCTCCTTCTCATGTCGCACTGTCTTCCTGGTGATTCGAACCCCTCTCCCTCTCCTCCTCATGTCTCGGTGCCTTCCTGTTGATTCTAATCCCTCTCCATCTCCTCCTCATGTCTCGGTGCCTTGCTGGTGATTCTAAGCCCTCTCCCTCTCCTCCTCATGCCTCAGGGCCTTCCCCTCCCCCTCTCCTCCTCATGTCTCAGGGCTTTCCTGGTGATTCTAACCCCTCTCCCTCTCCTCCTCATGTCTCACTCTCTTCCAACTGATTCTAAGCCCTCTCCCTCTCCTCCTCGTGTCTCGGTGCCTTGCTGGTGATTCTAAGCCCACTCCATCTCCTCCCCATGTCTCAGGACCTTCCCCTCCCCCTCTCCTCCTCATGTCTCAGGGCCTTCCTGGTGATTCCCAGCCCTCTCCCTCTCCTCCTCATGTGTCGCTGTCTTCCTGGTGATTTTAACCCCTCTCCCTCTCCTCCTCATGTCTCACTGTATTCCTGGTGATTCTAAGCCCTCTCCCTCTCCACCTCATGTCTCGGTGCCTTCCCCTCCCCCTCTCCTCCTCATGTCTCAGGGACTTCCTGGTGATTCCCAGCCCTCTCGCTCTCCTCCTCATGTCTCGCTGTCTTCCTGGTGATTTTAACCCCACTCCCTCTCCTCCCTCACTGTCTTCCTGCTGATTCTATCCCCTCCCCCTCTCCTCCTCATGTCTCTGGGCCTTGCTGGTGATTCTAACCCCTCCCCCTCTCCTTCTCATGTGTCACTGTCTTCCAGCTGATTCTAAGCCCTCTCCCTCTCCTCCTCATGTATCAGGGCCATCCTGGTGATTCTAAGCCCTCTCCCTCTGCTCCTCATGTCTTGGGGCCTTCCTGGTGATACTAAGCCCTGTCCCTCTCCTCCTCGTGTCTCAGGGCCTTCCTGGTGATTCTAAGCCCTCTCCCTCTCCTCCTCCTGTCGCGGTGCCTTGCTGGTGATTCTAACCCCTCCCCCTCTCCTCCTCATGTCTCGTGCCTTATTGGTGATTGTAAGCCCTCTCCCTCTCCTCCTCGTGTCTCAGGGCCTTACTGGTGATTCTAAGCCCTCTCCCTCACCTCCTCATGTCTCAGGGCCTTACTGGTGATTCTAACCCCTCTCCCTCTCCTCATGTCTCAGGGCCTTACTGGTGATTCTAACCCCTCTCCCTCTCGTCATGTCTCGTGCCTTCCTGGTGATTCTAAGCCCTCTCCCTCTCCTCCTCATGTCTTGGGGCCTTCCTGGTGATTCTAAGCCCTCTCCCTCTCCTCCTCGTGTCTCGGGGCCTTCCTGGTGATTCTAACCGCTCCTCTTCATGTCTCACCATCTTCCTGCTGATTCTAAGCCCCCCCCCTCTCCTCCTCATGTCTCGGTGCCTTGCTGGTGATTCTAAGCCCTCTCACTCTCCTCCTCATGTCTCACTGTATTCATGGTGATTCTAACCCCTCCCCCTCTCCTTCGCATGTCTCACTGTCTTCCTGATGATTCTAACCCCTCTACCTCTCCTCGTGTCTCGTGCCTTCCTGGTGATTCCAACCCCTCCACCTCTCCTCCTCATTTCTCACTGTCTTCCAGCTGATTCTAAGCCCTGACCCCCTCCTCGTCGTGTCTCGGGGCCTTCCTGGTGATTCTAAGCCCTCTCCCTCTCCTCCTCCTGTCGCGGTGCCTTATTGGTGATTCTAACCCCTCCCCCTCTCCTCCTCATGTCTCGTGCCTTACTGGTGATTCTAACCCCTCCCCCTCTCCTCCTCATGTCTCAGGGCCTTCCTGCTGATTCTAAGCCCTCTTCCTCTCTTCCTCATGTCTCAGGGCCTTACTGGTGATTCTAAGCCTTCTCCCTCACCTCCTAATGTCTCAGGGCCTTCCCGGTGATTCCCAGCCCTCTCCCTCTCCTCCTCATGTCTCGCTGTCTTCCTGGTGATTTTAACCCCACTCCCTCTCCTCCCTCACTGTCTTCCTGCTTATTCTAAGCCCTTTCCCTCTCCTTCTCATGTCTCACTGACGTCCTGGTGATTCTAAGCCCTCTCCCTCTCCTCCTCCTGTCGCGGTGCCTTGCTGGTGATTCTAACCCCTCCCCCTCTCCTCCTCATGTCTCGTGCCTTACTGGTGATTCTAACCCCTCCCCCTCTCCTCCTCATGTCTCACTGTCTTCCTGCTGATTCTAAGCCCTCTTCCTGTCTTCCTCATGTCTCAGGGCCTTACTAGTGATTCTAAGCCTTCTCCCTCACCTCCTAATGTCTCAGGGCCTTCCCGGTGATTCCCAGCCCTCTCCCTCTCCTCCTAATGTCTCGCTGTCTTCCTGGTGATTTTAACCCCACTCCCTCTCCTCCCTCACTGTCTTCCTGCTTATTCTAAGCCCTTTCCCTCTCCTTCTCATGTCTCACTGTCTTCCTGGTGATTCTAACCCCTCTCCCTCTCCTACTCATGTCTCAGGGCCTTCCTGCTTATTCTAACACCTCTCCCTCTCCTCGTCATGTCTCGGTGCCTTATTGGTGATTGTAAGCCCTCTCCCTCTCCTCCTCATGTCTCAGGGCCTTCCTGCTTATTCTAACCCCAATCCCTCTCCTCATGTCTCAGGGCCTTACTGGTGATTCTAAGCCCTCTCCCTCACCTCCTCATTTCTCAGGGCCTTACTGGTGATTCTAAGCCCTCTCCCTCACCTCCTCATGTCTCAGGGCCTTACTGGTGATTCTAACCCCTCTCCCTCTCCTCATGTCTCAGGGCCTTACTGGTGATTCTAACCCCTCTCCCTCTCCTCATGTCTCAGGGCCTTACTGGTGATTCTGAGCCCTCTCCCTCTCCTCCTCATGACTCGGGGCCTTCCTGCTGATTCTAAACCCTCTCCCTCTCCTCCTCATATCTCAGGGCCTTCCTGCTGATTCTAAACCCTCTCCCTCACCTCCTAATGTCTCGGGGCCTTCCTGGTGATTCTAAGCCCTCTCCATCTCCTCCTCGTGTCTCGGGGCCTTCCTGGTGATTGTAAGTCCTCTCCCTCTCCTCCTCCTGTTGCGATGCCTTACCGGTGATTGTAACCCCTCCCCCTCTCCTCCTCATGTCTCGTGCCTTACTGGTGATTCTAACCCCTCGCCCACTCCTCCTCATGTCTCACTGTCTTCCTGCTGATTCTAAGCCCTCTCCGTCTCCTCGTCATGTCTCAGGGCCTTCCTGCTGATTCTAAGCCCTCTTCCTGTCTTCCTCATGTCTCAGGGCCTTACTAGTGATTCTAAGCCTTCTCCCTCACCTCCTAATGTCTCAGGGCCTTCCCGGTGATTCCCAGCCCTCTCCCTCTCCTCCTCATGTCTCGCTGTCTTCCTGGTGATTTTAACCCCACTCCCTCTCCTCCCTCACTGTCTTCCTGCTTATTCTAAGCCCTTTCCCTCTCCTTCTCATGTCTCACTGTCTTCCTGGTGATTCTAACCCCTCTCCCTCTCCTACTCATGTCTCAGGGCCTTCCTGCTTATTCTAACACCTCTCCCTCTCCTCGTCATGTCTCGGTGCCTTATTGGTGATTGTAAGCCCTCTCCCTCTCCTCCTCATGTCTCAGGGCCTTCCTGCTTATTCTAACCCCACTCCCTCTCCTCATGTCTCAGGGCCTTACTGGTGATTCTAAGCCCTCTCCCTCACCTCCTCATGTCTCAGGGCCTTACTGGTGATTCTAACCCCTCTCCCTCTCCTCTGGTCTCAGGGCCTTACTGGTGATTCTAACCCCTCTCCCTCTCCTCATGTCTCAGGGCCTTACTGGTGATTCTGAGCCCTCTCCCTCTCCTCCTCATGACTCGGGGCCTTCCTGCTGATTCTAAACCCTCTCCCTCTCCTCCTCATATCTCAGGGCCTTCCTGCTGATTCTAAACCCTCTCCCTCACCTCCTAATGTCTCGGGGCCTTCCTGGTGATTCTAAGCCCTCTCCATCTCCTCCTCGTGTCTCGGGGCCTTCCTGGTGATTCTAAGTCCTCTCCCTCTCCTCCTCCTGTTGCGATGCCTTACCGGTGATTGTAACCCCTCCCCCTCTCCTCCTCATGTCTCGTGCCTTACTGGTGATTCTAACCCCTCGCCCACTCCTCCTCATGTCTCACTGTCTTCCTGCTGATTCTAAGCCCTCTCCGTCTCCTCGTCATGTCTCAGGGCCTTCCTGGTGATTCTAAGCCCTCTCCCTCTCCTCCTCATGTCTCAGGGCCTTCCTGGTGATTCTAACCCCTCCCCCTCTCCTCCTCGTGTCTCGTGCCTTACTGGTGATTCTAACCCCTCGCCCTCTCCTCCTCATGTCTCACTGTCTTCCTGCTGATTCTAAGCCCTCTCCTTCTCCTCGTCATTTCTCAAGGCCTTCCTGGTGATTCTAAGCCCTCTCCCTCTCCTCCTCATGTCTCAGGGCCTTCCTGGTGATTCTAAACCCTCTCCCTCTCCTCCTCATGTGTCGGGGCCTTCCAGGTGATTCTAAGCCCTCTCCCTCTCCTCCTCGTGTCTTGGGGCCTTCCTGGTGATTCTAAGCCCTCTCCCTCTCCTCCTCGTGTCTCGGGGCCTTCCTGGTGATTCTAACCTCTCCTCTTCATTTCTCACCATCTTCCTGCTGATTCTAAGCCCTCCCCCTCTCCTCCTCATGTCTCGTGCCTTCCTGGTGATTCCAACCCCTCCACCTCTCCTCCTCATGTCTCACTGTCTTCCAGCTGATTCTAAGCCCTCTCCCTCTCCTCCTCATGTCTCACTGTATTCCTGGTGATTCTAACCCCTCCCCCTCTCCTCCTCATGTCTCTGGGGCTTGCTGGTGATTCTAACCCCTCCCCCTCTCCTTCTCATGTCTCACTGTCTTCCTGGTGATTCTAAACCCTCTCCCTCTCCTCCTCATTTCTCACTGTCTTCCTGGTGATTCGAACCCCTCTCCCTCTCCTCCTCATGTCTCGGTGCCTTCCTGTTGATTCTAATCCCTCTCCATCTCCTCCTCATGTCTCGGTGCCTTGCTGGTGATTCTAAGCCCTCTCCCTCTCCTCCTCATGCCTCAGGGCCTTCCCCTCCCCTCTCCTCCTCATGTCTCAGGGCTTTCCTGGTGATTCTAACCCCTCTCCCGCTCCTCCTCATGTCTCACTCTCTTCCAACTGATTCTAAGCCCTCTCCCTCTCCTCCTCGTGTCTCGGTGCCTTGCTGGTGATTCTAAGCCCTCTCCCTCTCCTCCTCATGTCTCAGGACCTTCCCCTCCCCCTCTCCTCCTCATGTCTCAGGGCCTTCCTGGTGATTCCCAGCCCTCTCCCTCTCCTCCTCATGTGTCGCTGTCTTCCTGGTGATTTTAACCCTTCTCCCTCTCCTCCTCATGTCTCACTGTATTCCTGTTGATTCTAATCCCTCTCCATCTCCTCCTCATGTCTCGCTGTCTTCCTGGTGATTTTAACCCCACTCCCTCTCCTCCCTCACTGTCTTCCTGCTGATTCTAACCCCTCCCCCTCTCCTCCTCATGTCTCTGGGCCTTGCTGGTGATTCTAACCCCTCCCCCTCTCCTTCTCATGTCTCACTGTCTTCCTGGTGACTCTAACCCCTCTACCTCTCCTCCTCGTGTCTCGTGCCTTCCTGGTGATTCCAACCCCTCCACCTCTCCTCCTCATGTCTCACTGTCTTCCAGCTGATTCTAAGCCCTCTCCCTCTCCTCCTCATGTATCAGGGCCTTCCTGGTGATTCTAAGCCCTCTCCCTCTGCTCCTCATGTCTTGGGGCCTTCCTGGTGATTCTAAGCCCTGTCCCTCTCCTCCTCGTGTCTCAGGGCCTTCCTGGTGATTCTAAGCCCTCTCCCTCTCCTCCTCCTGTCGCGGTGCCTTGCTGGTGATTCTAACCCCTCCCCCTCTCCTCCTCATGTCTCGTGCCTTACTGGTGATTCTAACCCCTCCCCCTCTCCTCCTCATGTCTCACTGTCTTCCTGCTGATTCTAAGCTCTCTTCCTCTCTTCCTCATGTCTCAGGGCCTTACTGGTGATTCTAAGCCTTCTCCCTCACCTCCTAATGTCTCAGGGCCTTCCTGGTGATTCCCAGCCCTCTCCCTCTCCTCCTCATGTCTCGCTGTCTTCCTGGTGATTTTAACCCCACTCCCTCTCCTCCCTCACTGTCTTCCTGCTTATTCTAACACCTCTCCCTCTCCTCGTCATGTCTCGGTGCCTTATTGGTGATTGTAAGCCCTCTCCCTCTCCTCCTCGTGTCTCAGGGCCTTCCTGCTTATTCTAACCCCACTCCCTCTCCTCATGTCTCAGGGCCTTACTGGTGATTCTAAGCCCTCTCCCTCACCTCCTCATGTCTCAGGGCCTTACTGGTGATTCTAACCCCTCTCCCTCTCCTCATGTCTCAGGGCCTTACTGGTGATTCTAACCCCTCTCCCTCTCCTCATGTCTCAGGGCCTTACTGGTGATTCTGAGCCCTCTCCCTCTCCTCCTCATGACTCGGGGTCTTCCTGCTGATTCTAAACCCTCTCCCTCTCCTCCTCATATCTCAGGTCCTTCCTGCTGATTCTAAACCCTCTCCCTCACCTCCTAATGTCTCGGGGCCTTCCTGGTGATTCTAAGCCCTCTCCATCTCCTCCTCGTGTCTCGGGGCCTTCCTGGTGATTGTAAGTCCTCTCCCTCTCCTCCTCCTGTTGCGATGCCTTACCGGTGATTGTAACCCCTCCCCCTCTCCTCCTCATGTCTCGTGCCTTACTGGTGATTCTAACCCCTCGCCCACTCCTCCTCATGTCTCACTGTCTTCCTGCTGATTCTAAGCCCTCTCCGTCTCCTCGTCATGTCTCAGGGCCTTCCTGGTGATTCTAAGCCCTCTCCCTCTCCTCCTCATGTCTCAGGGCCTTCCTGGTGATTCTAACCCCTCCCCCTCTCCTCCTCGTGTCTCGTGCCTTACTGGTGATTCTAACCCCTCGCCCTCTCCTCCTCATGTCTCACTGTCTTCCTGCTGATTCTAAGCCCTCTCCTTCTCCTCGTCATTTCTCAGGGCCTTCCTGGTGATTCTAAGCCCTCTCCCTCTCCTCCTCATGTCTCAGGGCCTTCCTGGTGATTCTAAACCCTCTCCCTCTCCTCCTCATGTGTCGGGGCCTTCCAGGTGATTCTAAGCCCTCTCCCTCTCCTCCTCGTGTCTTGGGGCCTTCCTGGTGATTCTAAGCCCTCTCCATCTCCTCCTCGTGTCTCGGGGCCTTCCTGGTGATTCTAACCTCTCCTCTTCATGTCTCACCATCTTCCTGCTGATTCTAAGCCCTCCCCCTCTCCTCCTCATGTCTCGTGCCTTCCTGGTGATTCCAACCCCTCCACCTCTCCTCCTCATGTCTCACTGTCTTCCAGCTGATTCTAAGCCCTCTCCCTCTCCTCCTCATGTCTCACTGTATTCCTGGTGATTCTAACCCCTCCCCCTCTCCTCCTCATGTCTCTGGGCCTTGCTGGTGATTCTAACCCCTCCCCCTCTCCTTCTCATGTCGCACTGTCTTCCTGGTGATTCTAAACCCTCTCCCTCTCCTCCTCATTTCTCACTGTCTTCCTGGTGATTCGAACCCCTCTCCCTCTCCTCCTCATGTCTCGGTGCCTTCCTGTTGATTCTAATCCCTCTCCATCTCCTCCTCATGTCTCGGTGCCTTGCTGGTGATTCTAAGCCCTCTCCCTCTCCTCCTCATGCCTCAGGGCCTTCCCCTCCCCCTCTCCTCCTCATGTCTCAGGGCTTTCCTGGTGATTCTAACCCCTCTCCCTCTCCTCCTCATGTCTCACTCTCTTCCAACTGATTCTAAGCCCTCTCCCTCTCCTCCTCGTGTCTCGGTGCCTTGCTGTTGATTCTAAGCCCTCTCCCTCTCCTCCCCATGTCTCAGGACCTTCCCCTCCCCCTCTCCTCCTCATGTCTCAGGGCCTTCCTGGTGATTCCCAGCCCTCTCCCTCTCCTCCTCATGTGTCGCTGTCTTCCTGGTGATTTTAACCCCTCTCCCTCTCCTCCTCATGTCTCACTGTATTCCTGTTGATTCTAATCCCTCTCCATCTCCTCCTCATGTCTCGGTGCCTTGCTGGTGATTCTAAGCCCTCTCCCTCTCCTCCTCATGTCTCGGTGCCTTCCCCTCCCCCTCTCCTCCTCATGTCTCAGGGACTTCCTGGTGATTCCCAGCCCTCTCGCTCTCCTCCTCATGTCTCGCTGTCTTCCTGGTGATTTTAACCCCACTCCCTCTCCTCCCTCACTGTCTTCCTGCTGATTCTAACCCCTCCCCCTCTCCTCCTCATGTCTCTGGGCCTTGCTGGTGATTCTAACCCCTCCCCCTCTCCTTCTCATGTCTCACTGTCTTCGTGGTGACTCTAACCCCTCTACCTCTCCTCCTCGTGTCTCGAGCCTTCCTGGTGATTCCAACCCCTCCACCTCTCCTCCTCATGTCTCACTGTCTTCCAGCTGATTCTAAGCCCTCTCCCTCTCCTCCTCATGTATCAGGGCCTTCCTGGTGATTCTAAGCCCTCTCCCTCTGCTCCTCATGTCTTGGGGCCTTCCTGGTGATTCTAAGCCCTGTCCCTCTCCTCCTCGTGTCTCAGGGCCTTCCTGGTGATTCTAAGCCCTCTCCCTCTCCTCCTCCTGTCGCGGTGCCTTGCTGGTGATTCTAACCCCTCCCCCTCTCCTCCTCATGTCTCGTGCCTTACTGGTGATTCTAACCCCTCCCCCTCTCCTCCTCATGTCTCACTGTCTTCCTGCTGATTCTAAGCTCTCTTCCTCTCTTCCTCATGTCTCAGGGCCTTACTGGTGATTCCCAGCCCTCTGCCTCTCCTCCTCATGTCTCGCTGTCTTCCTGGTGATTTTAACCCCACTCCCTCTCCTCCCTCACTGTCTTCCTGCTTATTCTAAGCCCTTTCCCTCTCCTTCTCATGTGTCCCTGTCTTCCTGCTGGTTCTACCCCCCCTCCCTCTCCTCCCTCACTGTCTTCCTGCTTATTCTAACACCTCTCCCTCTCCTCGTCATGTCTCGGTGCCTTATTGGTGATTGTAAGCCCTCTCCCTCTCCTCCTCGTGTCTCAGGGCCTTCCTGCTTATTCTAACCCCACTCCCTCTCCTCATGTCTCAGGGCCTTACTGGTGATTCTAAGCCCTCTCCCTCACCTCCTCATGTCTCAGGGCCTTACTGGTGATTCTAACCCCTCTCCCTCTCCTCATGTCTCAGGGCCTTACTGGTGATTCTAACCCCTCTCCCTCTCCTCATGTCTCAGGGCCTTACTGGTGATTCTGAGCCCTCTCCCTCTCCTCCTCATGACTCGGGGTCTTCCTGCTGATTCTAAACCCTCTCCCTCTCCTCCTCATATCTCAGGTCCTTCCTGCTGATTCTAACCGCTCCTCTTCATGTCTCACCATCTTCCTGCTGATTCTAAGCCCCCCCCTCACCTCCTAATGTCTCGGGGCCTTCCTGGTGATTCTAAGCCCTCTCCATCTCCTCCTCGTGTCTCGGGGCCTTCCTGGTGATTGTAAGTCCTCTCCCTCTCCTCCTCCTGTTGCGATGCCTTACCGGTGATTGTAACCCCTCCCCCTCTCCTCCTCATGTCTCGTGCCTTACTGGTGATTCTAACCCCTCGCCCACTCCTCCTCATGTCTCACTGTCTTCCTGCTGATTCTAAGCCCTCTCCGTCTCCTCGTCATGTCTCAGGGCCTTCCTGCTGATTCTAAGCCCTCTTCCTGTCTTCCTCATGTCTCAGGGCCTTACTAGTGATTCTAAGCCTTCTCCCTCACCTCCTAATGTCTCAGGGCCTTCCCGGTGATTCCCAGCCCTCTCCCTCTCCTCCTCATGTCTCGCTGTCTTCCTGGTGATTTTAACCCCACTCCCTCTCCTCCCTCACTGTCTTCCTGCTTATTCTAAGCCCTTTCCCTCTCCTTCTCATGTCTCACTGTCTTCCTGGTGATTCTAACCCCTCTCCCTCTCCTACTCATGTCTCAGGGCCTTCCTGCTTATTCTAACACCTCTCCCTCTCCTCGTCATGTCTCGGTGCCTTATTGGTGATTGTAAGCCCTCTCCCTCTCCTCCTCATGTCTCAGGGCCTTCCTGCTTATTCTAACCCCACTCCCTCTCCTCATGTCTCAGGGCCTTACTGGTGATTCTAAGCCCTCTCCCTCACCTCCTCATGTCTCAGGGCCTTACTGGTGATTCTAACCCCTCTCCCTCTCCTCTGGTCTCAGGGCCTTACTGGTGATTCTAACCCCTCTCCCTCTCCTCATGTCTCAGGGCCTTACTGGTGATTCTGAGCCCTCTCCCTCTCCTCCTCATGACTCGGGGCCTTCCTGCTGATTCTAAACCCTCTCCCTCTCCTCCTCATATCTCAGGGCCTTCCTGCTGATTCTAAACCCTCTCCCTCACCTCCTAATGTCTCGGGGCCTTCCTGGTGATTCTAAGCCCTCTCCATCTCCTCCTCGTGTCTCGGGGCCTTCCTGGTGATTCTAAGTCCTCTCCCTCTCCTCCTCCTGTTGCGATGCCTTACCGGTGATTGTAACCCCTCCCCCTCTCCTCCTCATGTCTCGTGCCTTACTGGTGATTCTAACCCCTCGCCCACTCCTCCTCATGTCTCACTGTCTTCCTGCTGATTCTAAGCCCTCTCCGTCTCCTCGTCATGTCTCAGGGCCTTCCTGGTGATTCTAAGCCCTCTCCCTCTCCTCCTCATGTCTCAGGGCCTTCCTGGTGATTCTAACCCCTCCCCCTCTCCTCCTCGTGTCTCGTGCCTTACTGGTGATTCTAACCCCTCGCCCTCTCCTCCTCATGTCTCACTGTCTTCCTGCTGATTCTAAGCCCTCTCCTTCTCCTCGTCATTTCTCAGGGCCTTCCTGGTGATTCTAAGCCCTCTCCCTCTCCTCCTCATGTGTCGGGGCCTTCCAGGTGATTCTAAGCCCTCTCCCTCTCCTCCTCGTGTCTTGGGGCCTTCCTGGTGATTCTAAGCCCTCTCCCTCTCCTCCTCGTGTCTCGGGGCCTTCCTGGTGATTCTAACCTCTCCTCTTCATTTCTCACCATCTTCCTGCTGATTCTAAGCCCTCCCCCTCTCCTCCTCATGTCTCGTGCCTTCCTGGTGATTCCAACCCCTCCACCTCTCCTCCTCATGTCTCACTGTCTTCCAGCTGATTCTAAGCCCTCTCCCTCTCCTCCTCATGTCTCACTGTATTCCTGGTGATTCTAACCCCTCCCCCTCTCCTCCTCATGTCTCTGGGGCTTGCTGGTGATTCTAACCCCTCCCCCTCTCCTTCTCATGTCTCACTGTCTTCCTGGTGATTCTAAACCCTCTCCCTCTCCTCCTCATTTCTCACTGTCTTCCTGGTGATTCGAACCCCTCTCCCTCTCCTCCTCATGTCTCGGTGCCTTCCTGTTGATTCTAATCCCTCTCCATCTCCTCCTCATGTCTCGGTGCCTTGCTGGTGATTCTAAGCCCTCTCCCTCTCCTCCTCATGCCTCAGGGCCTTCCCCTCCCCTCTCCTCCTCATGTCTCAGGGCTTTCCTGGTGATTCTAACCCCTCTCCCGCTCCTCCTCATGTCTCACTCTCTTCCAACTGATTCTAAGCCCTCTCCCTCTCCTCCTCGTGTCTCGGTGCCTTGCTGGTGATTCTAAGCCCTCTCCCTCTCCTCCTCATGTCTCAGGACCTTCCCCTCCCCCTCTCCTCCTCATGTCTCAGGGCCTTCCTGGTGATTCCCAGCCCTCTCCCTCTCCTCCTCATGTGTCGCTGTCTTCCTGGTGATTTTAACCCTTCTCCCTCTCCTCCTCATGTCTCACTGTATTCCTGTTGATTCTAATCCCTCTCCATCTCCTCCTCATGTCTCGCTGTCTTCCTGGTGATTTTAACCCCACTCCCTCTCCTCCCTCACTGTCTTCCTGCTGATTCTAACCCCTCCCCCTCTCCTCCTCATGTCTCTGGGCCTTGCTGGTGATTCTAACCCCTCCCCCTCTCCTTCTCATGTCTCACTGTCTTCCTGGTGACTCTAACCCCTCTACCTCTCCTCCTCGTGTCTCGTGCCTTCCTGGTGATTCCAACCCCTCCACCTCTCCTCCTCATGTCTCACTGTCTTCCAGCTGATTCTAAGCCCTCTCCCTCTCCTCCTCATGTATCAGGGCCTTCCTGGTGATTCTAAGCCCTCTCCCTCTGCTCCTCATGTCTTGGGGCCTTCCTGGTGATTCTAAGCCCTGTCCCTCTCCTCCTCGTGTCTCAGGGCCTTCCTGGTGATTCTAAGCCCTCTCCCTCTCCTCCTCCTGTCGCGGTGCCTTGCTGGTGATTCTAACCCCTCCCCCTCTCCTCCTCATGTCTCGTGCCTTACTGGTGATTCTAACCCCTCCCCCTCTCCTCCTCATGTCTCACTGTCTTCCTGCTGATTCTAAGCTCTCTTCCTCTCTTCCTCATGTCTCAGGGCCTTACTGGTGATTCTAAGCCTTCTCCCTCACCTCCTAATGTCTCAGGGCCTTCCTGGTGATTCCCAGCCCTCTCCCTCTCCTCCTCATGTCTCGCTGTCTTCCTGGTGATTTTAACCCCACTCCCTCTCCTCCCTCACTGTCTTCCTGCTTATTCTAAGCCCTTTCCCTCTCCTTCTCATGTCTCACTGTCTTCCTGGTGATTCTAACCCCTCTCCCTCTCCTCCTCATGTCTCAGGACCTTCCTGCTTATTCTAACACCTCTCCCTCTCCTCGTCATGTCTCGGTGCCTTATTGGTGATTGTAAGCCCTCTCCCTCTCCTCCTCGTGTCTCAGGGCCTTCCTGCTTATTCTAACCCCACTCCCTCTCCTCATGTCTCAGGGCCTTACTGGTGATTCTAAGCCCTCTCCCTCACCTCCTCATGTCTCAGGGCCTTACTGGTGATTCTAACCCCTCTCCCTCTCCTCATGTCTCAGGGCCTTACTGGTGATTCTGAGCCCTCTCCCTCTCCTCCTCATGACTCGGGGTCTTCCTGCTGATTCTAAACCCTCTCCCTCTCCTCCTCATATCTCAGGTCCTTCCTGCTGATTCTAAACCCTCTCCCTCACCTCCTAATGTCTCGGGGCCTTCCTGGTGATTCTAAGCCCTCTCCATCTCCTCCTCGTGTCTCGGGGCCTTCCTGGTGATTGTAAGTCCTCTCCCTCTCCTCCTCCTGTTGCGATGCCTTACCGGTGATTGTAACCCCTCCCCCTCTCCTCCTCATGTCTCGTGCCTTACTGGTGATTCTAACCCCTCGCCCACTCCTCCTCATGTCTCACTGTCTTCCTGCTGATTCTAAGCCCTCTCCGTCTCCTCGTCATGTCTCAGGGCCTTCCTGGTGATTCTAAGCCCTCTCCCTCTCCTCCTCATGTCTCAGGGCCTTCCTGGTGATTCTAACCCCTCCCCCTCTCCTCCTCGTGTCTCGTGCCTTACTGGTGATTCTAACCCCTCGCCCTCTCCTCCTCATGTCTCACTGTCTTCCTGCTGATTCTAAGCCCTCTCCTTCTCCTCGTCATTTCTCAGGGCCTTCCTGGTGATTCTAAGCCCTCTCCCTCTCCTCCTCATGTCTCAGGGCCTTCCTGGTGATTCTAAACCCTCTCCCTCTCCTCCTCATGTGTCGGGGCCTTCCAGGTGATTCTAAGCCCTCTCCCTCTCCTCCTCGTGTCTTGGGGCCTTCCTGGTGATTCTAAGCCCTCTCCATCTCCTCCTCGTGTCTCGGGGCCTTCCTGGTGATTCTAACCTCTCCTCTTCATGTCTCACCATCTTCCTGCTGATTCTAAGCCCTCCCCCTCTCCTCCTCATGTCTCGTGCCTTCCTGGTGATTCCAACCCCTCCACCTCTCCTCCTCATGTCTCACTGTCTTCCAGCTGATTCTAAGCCCTCTCCCTCTCCTCCTCATGTCTCACTGTATTCCTGGTGATTCTAACCCCTCCCCCTCTCCTCCTCATGTCTCTGGGCCTTGCTGGTGATTCTAACCCCTCCCCCTCTCCTTCTCATGTCGCACTGTCTTCCTGGTGATTCTAAACCCTCTCCCTCTCCTCCTCATTTCTCACTGTCTTCCTGGTGATTCGAACCCCTCTCCCTCTCCTCCTCATGTCTCGGTGCCTTCCTGTTGATTCTAATCCCTCTCCATCTCCTCCTCATGTCTCGGTGCCTTGCTGGTGATTCTAAGCCCTCTCCCTCTCCTCCTCATGCCTCAGGGCCTTCCCCTCCCCCTCTCCTCCTCATGTATCAGGGCTTTCCTGGTGATTCTAACCCCTCTCCCTCTCCTCCTCATGTCTCACTCTCTTCCAACTGATTCTAAGCCCTCTCCCTCTCCTCCTCGTGTCTCGGTGCCTTGCTGTTGATTCTAAGCCCTCTCCCTCTCCTCCCCATGTCTCAGGACCTTCCCCTCCCCCTCTCCTCCTCATGTCTCAGGGCCTTCCTGGTGATTCCCAGCCCTCTCCCTCTCCTCCTCATGTGTCGCTGTCTTCCTGGTGATTTTAACCCCTCTCCCTCTCCTCCTCATGTCTCACTGTATTCCTGTTGATTCTAATCCCTCTCCATCTCCTCCTCATGTCTCGGTGCCTTGCTGGTGATTCTAAGCCCTCTCCCTCTCCTCCTCATGTCTCGGTGCCTTCCCCTCCCCCTCTCCTCCTCATGTCTCAGGGACTTCCTGGTGATTCCCAGCCCTCTCGCTCTCCTCCTCATGTCTCGCTGTCTTCCTGGTGATTTTAACCCCACTCCCTCTCCTCCCTCACTGTCTTCCTGCTGATTCTAACCCCTCCCCCTCTCCTCCTCATGTCTCTGGGCCTTGCTGGTGATTCTAACCCCTCCCCCTCTCCTTCTCATGTCTCACTGTCTTCGTGGTGACTCTAACCCCTCTACCTCTCCTCCTCGTGTCTCGAGCCTTCCTGGTGATTCCAACCCCTCCACCTCTCCTCCTCATGTCTCACTGTCTTCCAGCTGATTCTAAGCCCTCTCCCTCTCCTCCTCATGTATCAGGGCCTTCCTGGTGATTCTAAGCCCTCTCCCTCTGCTCCTCATGTCTTGGGGCCTTCCTGGTGATTCTAAGCCCTGTCCCTCTCCTCCTCGTGTCTCAGGGCCTTCCTGGTGATTCTAAGCCCTCTCCCTCTCCTCCTCCTGTCGCGGTGCCTTGCTGGTGATTCTAACCCCTCCCCCTCTCCTCCTCATGTCTCGTGCCTTACTGGTGATTCTAACCCCTCCCCCTCTCCTCCTCATGTCTCACTGTCTTCCTGCTGATTCTAAGCTCTCTTCCTCTCTTCCTCATGTCTCAGGGCCTTACTGGTGATTCTAAGCCTTCTCCCTCACCTCCTAATGTCTCAGGGCCTTCCTGGTGATTCCCAGCCCTCTGCCTCTCCTCCTCATGTCTCGCTGTCTTCCTGGTGATTTTAACCCCACTCCCTCTCCTCCCTCACTGTCTTCCTGCTTATTCTAAGCCCTTTCCCTCTCCTTCTCATGTCTCACTGTCTTCCTGGTGATTCTAACCCCTCTCCCTCTCCTCCTCATGTCTCAGGACCTTCCTGCTTATTCTAACACCTCTCCCTCTCCTCGTCATGTCTCGGTGCCTTATTGGTGATTGTAAGCCCTCTCCCTCTCCTCCTCGTGTCTCAGGGCCTTCCTGCTTATTCTAACCCCACTCCCTCTCCTCATGTCTCAGGGCCTTACTGGTGATTCTAAGCCCTCTCCCTCACCTCCTCATGTCTCAGGGCCTTACTGGTGATTCTAACCCCTCTCCCTCTCCTCATGTCTCAGGGCCTTACTGGTGATTCTAACCCCTCTCCCTCTCCTCATGTCTCGTGCCTTCCTGGTGATTCTAAGCCCTCTCCCTCTCCTCCTCGTGTCTTGGGGCCTTCCTGGTGATTCTAAGCCCTCTCCCTCTCCTCCTCGTGTCTCGGGGCCTTCCTGGTGATTCTAACCGCTCCTCTTCATGTCTCACCATCTTCCTGCTGATTCTAAGCCCCCCCCCTCACCTCCTAATGTCTCGGGGCCTTCCTGGTGATTCTAAGCCCTCTCCATCTCCTCCTCGTGTCTCGGGGCCTTCCTGGTGATTCTAAGTCCTCTCCCTCTCCTCCTCCTGTTGCGATGCCTTACCGGTGATTGTAACCCCTCCCCCTCTCCTCCTCATGTCTCGTGCCTTACTGGTGATTCTAACCCCTCGCCCACTCCTCCTCATGTCTCACTGTCTTCCTGCTGATTCTAAGCCCTCTCCGTCTCCTCGTCATGTCTCAGGGCCTTCCTGGTGATTCTAAGCCCACTCCCTCTCCTCCTCATGTCTCAGGGCCTTCCTGGTGATTCTAACCCCTCCCCCTCTCCTCCTCGTGTCTCGTGCCTTACTGGTGATTCTAACCCCTCGCCCTCTCCTCCTCATGTCTCATTGTCTTCCTGCTGATTCTAAGCCCTCTCCTTCTCCTCGTCAATTCTCAGGGCCTTCCTGGTGATTCTAAGCCCTCTCCCTCTCCTCCTCATGTCTCAGGGCCTTCCTGGTGATTCTAAACCCTCTCCCTCTCCTCCTCATGTGTCGGGGCCTTCCAGGTGATTCTAAGCCCTCTCCCTCTCCTCCTCGTGTCTTCAGGCCTTCCTGGTGATTCTAAGCCCTCTCCATCTCCTCCTCGTGTCTCGGGGCCTTCCTGGTGATTCTAACCCCTCCACCTCTCCTCCTCATGTCTCACTGTCTTCCAGCTGATTCTAAGCCCTCTCCCTCTCCTCCTCATGTCTCACTGTATTCCTGGTGATTCTAACCCCTCCCCCTCTCCTCCTCATGTCTCTGGGCCTTGCTGGTGATTCTAACCCCTCCCCCTCTCCTTCTCATGTCTCACTGTCTTCCTGGTGATTCTAAACCCTCTCCCTCTCCTCCTCATTTCTCACTGTCTTCCTGGTGATTCGAACCCCTCTCCCTCTCCTCATGTCTCAGGGCCTTACTGGTGATTCTGAGCCCTCTCCCTCTCCTCCTCATGACTCGGGGCCTTCCTGCTGATTCTAAACCCTCTCCCTCTCCTCCTCATATCTCAGGGCCTTCCTGCTGATTCTAAGCCCTCTCCGTCTCCTCGTCATGTCTCAGGGCCTTCCTGGTGATTCTAAGCCCTCTCCCTCTCCTCCTCATGTCTCAGGGCCTTCCTGGTGATTCTAACCCCTCCCCCTCTCCTCCTCGTGTCTCGTGCCTTACTGGTGATTCTAACCCCTCGCCCTCTCCTCCTCATGTCTCACTGTCTTCCTGCTGATTCTAAGCCCTCTCCTTCTCCTCGTCATTTCTCAGGGCCTTCCTGGTGATTCTAAGCCCTCTCCCTCTCCTCCTCATGTCTCAGGGCCTTCCTGGTGATTCTAAACCCTCTCCCTCTCCTCCTCATGTGTCGGGGCCTTCCAGGTGATTCTAAGCCCTCTCCCTCTCCTCCTCGTGTCTTGGGACCTTCCTGGTGATTCTAAGCCCTCTCCATCTCCTCCTCGTGTCTCGGGGCCTTCCTGGTGATTCTAACCTCTCATCTTCATGTCTCACCATCTTCCTGCTGATTCTAAGCCCTCCCCCTCTCCTCCTCATGTCTCGTGCCTTCCTGGTGATTCCAACCCCTCCACCTCTCCTCCTCATGTCTCACTGTCTTCCAGCTGATTCAAAGCCCTCTGCCTCTCCTCCTCATGTCTCACTGTATTCCTGGTGATTCTAACCCCTCCCCCTCTCCTCCTCATGTCTCAGGGCTTTCCTGGTGATTCTAACCCCTCTACCTCTCCTCCTCGTGTCTCGTGCCTCCCTGGTGATTCCAACCCCTCCACCTCTCCTCCTAATGTCTCACTGTCTTCCTGCTGATTCTAAGCCCTCTCCCTCTCCTGCCCATGTCTCACTGTCTTCCTGGTGATTCGAAGCCCTCTCCCTCTCCTGCTCATGTCTCACTGTCTTCCTGGTGATTGTAACCCCACCCCCTCTCCTCCTCATGTCTCGCTGTCTTCCTGCTGATTCGAAGCCCTCTCCCACTCCTTCTCATGTCTTGGTGCCTTGCTGGTGATTCTAACCCCTCCCCCTCTCCTCTTCATGTCTCAGGGCCTTCCTGGTCATCCTAAGCTCTCCTCCTCTCCTGCTCATTTCTCAGGGCCTTCCTGGTGATTCTAACCCCTCTCCCTCTCCTCCTCATGTCTCACTCTCTTCCAGCTGATTCTAAGCCCTCTCCCTCTCCTCCTCGTGTCTCGGTGCCTTTGCTGGTGATTCTAACCCCTCCCGCTCTCCTCCTCATGTCTCAGGGCCTTCCTGGTGATCCTAAGCCCTCCCCCTCTCCTGCTCATGTCTCAGGGCTTTCCTGGTGATTCTAACCCCTCTACCTCTCCTCCTCGTGTCTCGTGCCTCCCTGGTGATTCCAACCCCTCCACCTCTCCTCCTAATGTCTCACTGTCTTCCTGGTGATTCTAACCCCTCCCCCTCTCCTCCTCATGTCTCGTGCCTTACTGGTGATTCTAACCCCTCCCCCTCTCCTCCTCATGTCTCACTGTCTTCCTGCTGATTCTAAGCCCTCTTCCTCTCTTCCTCATGTCTCAGGGCCTTACTGGTGATTCTAAGCCTTCTCCCTCACCTCCTAATGTCTCAGGGCCTTCCCGGTGATTCCCAGCCCTCTCCCTCTCCTCCTCATGTCTCGCTGTCTTCCTGGTGATTCTAACCCCTCTCCCTCTCCTCCTCATCTCTCAGGGCCTTCCTGCTTATTCTAACACCTCTCCCTCTCCTCGTCATGTCTCGGTGCCTTATTGGTGATTGTAAGCCCTCTCCCTCTCCTCCTCATGTCTCAGGGCCTTCCTGCTTATTCTAACCCCACTCCCTCTCCTCATGTCTCAGGGCCTTACTGGTGATTCTAAGCCCTCTCCCTCACCTCCTCATTTCTCAGGGCCTTACTGGTGATTCTAAGCCCTCTCCCTCATCTCCTCATGTCTCAGGGCCTTACTGGTGATTCTAACCCCTCTCCCTCTCCTCATGTCTCAGGGCCTTACTGGTGATTCTAACCCCTCTCCCTCTCCTCATGTCTCAGGGCCTTACTGGTGATTCTGAGCCCTCTCCCTCTCCTCCTCATGACTCGGGGCCTTCCTGCTGATTCTAAACCCTCTCCCTCTCCTCCTCATATCTCAGGGCCTTCCTGCTGATTCTAAACCCTCTCCCTCACCTCCTAATGTCTCGGGGCCTTCCTGGTGATTGTAACCCCTCCCCCTCTCCTCCTCATGTCTCGTGCCTTACTGGTGATTCTAACCCCTCGCCCACTCCTCCTCATGTCTCACTGTCTTCCTGCTGATTCTAAGCCCTCTCCGTCTCCTCGTCATGTCTCAGGGCCTTCCTGGTGATTCTAAGCCCACTCCCTCTCCTCCTCATGTCTCAGGGCCTTCCTGGTGATTCTAACCCCTCCCCCTCTCCTCCTCGTGTCTCGTGCCTTACTGGTGATTCTAACCCCTCGCCCTCTCCTCCTCATGTCTCACTGTCTTCCTGCTGATTCTAAGCCCTCTCCTTCTCCTCGTCATTTCTCAGGGCCTTCCTGGTGATTCTAAGCCCTCTCCCTCTCCTCCTCATGTCTCAGGGCCTTCCTGGTGATTCTAACCCCTCTCCCTCTCCTCATGTCTCAGGGCCTTACTGGTGATTCTAACCCCTCTCCCTCTCCTCATGTCTCAGGGCCTTACTGGTGATTCTGAGCCCTCTCCCTCTCCTCCTCATGACTCGGGGCCTTCCTGCTGATTCTAAACCCTCTCCCTCTCCTCCTCATATCTCAGGGCCTTCCTGCTGATTCTAAACCCTCTCCCTCACCTCCTAATGTCTCGGGGCCTTCCTGGTGATTGTAACCCCTCCCCCTCTCCTCCTCATGTCTCGTGCCTTACTGGTGATTCTAACCCCTCGCCCACTCCTCCTCATGTCTCACTGTCTTCCTGCTGATTCTAAGCCCTCTCCGTCTCCTCGTCATGTCTCATGGCCTTCCTGGTTATTCTAAGCCCAGTCCCTCTCCTCCTCATGTCTCAGGGCCTTCCTGGTGATTCTAACCCCTCCCCCTCTCCTCCTCGTGTCTCGTGCCTTACTGGTGATTCTAACCCCTCGCCCTCTCCTCCTCATGTCTCACTGTCTTCCTGCTGATTCTAAGCCCTCTCCTTCTCCTCGTCATTTCTCAGGGCCTTCCTGGTGATTCTAAGCCCTCTCCCTCTCCTCCTCATGTCTCAGGGCCTTCCTGGTGATTCTAAACCCTCTCCCTCTCCTCCTCATGTGTCGGGGCCTTCCAGGTGATTCTAAGCCCTCTCCCTCTCCTCCTCGTGTCTTGGGGCCTTCCTGGTGATTCTAAGCCCTCTCCATCTCCTCCTCGTGTCTCGGGGCCTTCCTGGTGATTCTAACCCCTCCACCTCTCCTCCTCATGTCTCACTGTCTTCCAGCTGATTCTAAGCCCTCTCCCTCTCCTCCTCATGTCTCAATGTATTCCTGGTGATTCTAACCCCTCCCCCTCTCCTCCTCATGTCTCTGGGCCTTGCTGGTGATTCTAACCCCTCCCCCTCTCCTTCTCATGTCTCACTGTCTTCCTGGTGATTCTAAACCCTCTCCCTCTCCTCCTCATTTCTCACTGTCTTCCTGGTGATTCGAACCCCTCTCCCTCTCCTCCTCATGTCTCGGTGCCTTCCTGTTGATTCTAACCCCACTCCCTCTCCTCATGTCTCAGGGCCTTACTGGTGATTCTAAGCCCTCTCCCTCACCTCCTCATGTCTCAGGGCCTTACTGGTGATTCTAACCCCTCTCCCTCTCCTCATGTCTCAGGGCCTTACTGGTGATTCTAACCCCTCTCCCTCTCCTCATGTCTCGTGCCTTCCTGGTGATTCTAAGCCCTCTCCCTCTCCTCCTCGTGTCTTGGGGCCTTCCTGGTGATTCTAAGCCCTCTCCCTCTCCTCCTCGGGTCTCGGGGCCTTCCTGGTGATTCTAACCGCTCCTCTTCATGTCTCACCATCTTCCTGCTGATTCTAAGCCCCCCCCCTCTCCTCCTCATGTCTCGGTGCCTTGCTGGTGATTCTAAGCCCTCTCACTCTCCTCCTCATGTCTCACTGTATTCATGGTGATTCTAACCCCTCCCCCTCTCCTTCGCATGTCTCACTGTCTTCCTGATGATTCTAACCCCTCTACCTCTCCTCGTGTCTCGTGCCTTCCTGGTGATTCCAACCCCTCCACCTCTCCTCCTCATGTCTCACTGTCTTCCAGCTGATTCTAAGCCCTCTCCCTCTCCTCCTCATATCTCACTGTATTCCTGGTGATTCTAACCCCTCCCCCTCTCCTCCTCATGTCTCTGGGCCTTGCTGGTGATTCTAACCCCTCCCCCTCTCCTTCTCATGTCTCACTGTCTTCCTGGTGATTCGAACCCCTCTCCCTCTCCTCCTCATGTCTCGGTGCCTTCCTGTTGATTCTAATCCCTCTCCATCTCCTCCTCATGTCTCGGTGCCTTGCTGGTGATTCTAAGCCCTCTCCCTCTCCTCCTCATGCCTCAGGGCCTTCCCCTCCCCCTCTCCTCCTCATGTCTCAGGGCTTTCCTGATGATTCTAACCCCTCTCCCTCTCCTCCTCATGTCTCACTCTCTTCCAACTGATTCTAAGCCCTCTCCCTCTCCTCCTCTTGTCTCGGTGCCTTGCTGGTGATTCTAAGCCCTCTCCCTCTCCTCCTCATGTCTCAGGACCTTCCCCTCCCCCTCTCCTCCTCATGTCTCAGGGCCTTCCTGGTGATTCCCAGCCCTCTCCCTCTCCTCCTCATGTCTCGCTGTCTTCCTGGTGATTTTAACCCCTCTCCCTCTCCTCCTCATGTCTCACTGTATTCCTGGTGATTCTAACCCCTCCCCCTCTCCTCCTCATGTCTCGGTGCCTTCCTGTTGATTCTAATCCCTCTCCATCTCCTCCTCATGTCTCGGTGCCTTGCTGGTGATTCTAAGCCCTCTCCCTCTCCTCCTCATGCCTCAGGGCCTTCCCCTCCCCCTCTCCTCCTCATGTCTCAGGGACTTCCTGGTGATTCCCAGCCCTCTCCCTCTCCTCCTCATGTCTCGCTGTCTTCCTGGTGATTTTAACCCCACTCCCTCTCCTCCCTCACTGTCTTCCTGCTTATTCTAAGCCCTTTCCCTCTCCTCCTCATGTGTCAGGGCCTTCCTGCTTATTCTAACACCTCTCCCTCTCCTCGTCATGTCTCGGTGCCTTATTGGTGATTGTAAGCCCTCTCCCTCTCCTACTCATGTCTCAGGGCCTTCCTGCTTATTCTAACCCCACTCCCTCTCCTCATGTCTCAGGGCCTTACTGGTGATTCTAAGCCCTCTCCCTCACCTCCTCATGTCTCAGGGCCTTACTGGTGATTCTAAGACCTCTCCCTCACCTCCTCGTGCCTCAGGGCCTTACTGGTGATTCTAAACCCTCTCCCTCTCCTCATGTCTCAGGGCCTTACTGGTGATCCTAACTCCTCTCCCACTCCTCATGTCTCAGGGCCTTACTGGTGATTCTAAGCCCTCTTCCTGTCCTTCTCATGACTCGGGGCCTTCCTGCTGATTCTAAACCCCCTCCCTCTCCTCTTCATGTCTCAGGGCCTTCCTGCTTATTGTAACCCCTCTCCCTCATGTCTCAGGGCCTTACTGGTGATTCTAACCCCTCGCCTTCTCCTCCTCATGTCTCACTGTCTTCCTGCTGATTCTAAGCCCTCTCCTTCTCCTCCTCATTTCTCACTTTCTTCCTGCTGATTCTAAGCCCTCTCCCTCTCCTCATGTCTCAGGGCCTTACTGGTGATTCTAAACCCTCTCCCTCTCCTCCTCATGTCTCGGGGCCTTCCAGGTGATTCTAAGCCCTCTCCCTCTGCTCCTCATGTTTCGGGGCCTTCCAGGTGATTCTAAGCCCTCAACCTCTCCTCCTCATGTCTTGGGGCCTTCCTGGTGATTCTAAGCCGTCTCCCACTCCTCCTCGTGTCTCGGGGCCTTCCTGGTGATTCTAACCTCTCCTCTTCATGTCTCACCATCTTCCTGCTGATTCTAAGCCCTCCCCCTCTCCTCCTCATGTCTCACTGTCTTCCTGCTGATTCTAAGCCCTCTCCTTCTCCTCTTCATGTCTCACTTTCTTCCTGCTGATTCTAAGCCCTCTCCCTCTCCTGCTCATGTCTCAGGGCCTTACTGGTGATTCTAAGCCTTCTCCCTCACCTCCTAATGTCTCAGGGCCTTCCCGGTGATTCCCAGCCCTCTCCCTCTCCTCCTCATGTCTCGCTGTCTTCCTGGTGATTCTAACCCCTCTCCCTCTCCTCCTCATCTCTCAGGGCCTTCCTGCTTATTCTAACACCTCTCCCTCTCCTCGTCATGTCTCGGTGCCTTATTGGTGATTGTAAGCCCTCTCCCTCTCCCCCTCATGTCTCAGGGCCTTACTGGTGATTCTAAGCCCTCTCCCTCACCTCCTCATTTCTCAGGGCCTTACTGGTGATTCTAAGCCCTCTCCCTCACCTCCTCATGTCTCAGGGCCTTACTGGTGATTCTAACCCCTCTCCCTCTCCTCATGTCTCAGGGCCTTACTGGTGATTCTAACCCCTCTCCCTCTCCTCATGTCTCAGGGCCTTACTGGTGATTCTGAGCCCTCTCCCTCTCCTCCTCATGACTCGGGGCCTTCCTGCTGATTCTAAACCCTCTCCCTCTCCTCCTCATATCTCAGGGCCTTCCTGCTGATTCTAAACCCTCTCCCTCACCTCCTAATGTCTCGGGGCCTTCCTGGTGATTCTAAGCCCTCTCCATCTCCTCCGCGTGTCTCGGGGCCTTCCTGGTGATTCTAAGTCCTCTCCCTCTCCTCCTCCTGTTGCGATGCCTTACCGGTGATTGTAACCCCTCCCCCTCTCCTCCTCATGTCTCGTGCCTTACTGGTGATTCTAACCCCTCGCCCACTCCTCCTCATGTCTCACTGTCTTCCTGCTGATTCTAAGCCCTCTCCGTCTCCTCGTCATGTCTCAGGGCCTTCCTGGTGATTCTAAGCCCACTCCCTCTCCTCCTCATGTCTCAGGGCCTTCCTGGTGATTCTAACCCCTCCCCCTCTCCTCCTCGTGTCTCGTGCCTTACTGGTGATTCTAACCCCTTGCCCTCTCCTCCTCATGTCTCACTGTCTTCCTGCTGATTCTAAGCCCTCTCCTTCTCCTCGTCATTTCTCAGGGCCTTCCTGGTGATTCTAAGCCCTCTCCCTCTCCACCTCATGTCTCAGGGCCTTCCTGGTGATTCTAAACCCTCTCCCTCTCCTCCTCATGTGTCGGGGCCTTCCAGGTGATTCTAAGCCCTCTCCCTCTCCTCCTCGTGTCTTCAGGCCTTCCTGGTGATTCTAAGCCCTCTCCATCTCCTCCTCGTGTCTCGGGGCCTTCCTGGTGATTCTAACCCCTCCACCTCTCCTCCTCATGTCTCACTGTCTTCCAGCTGATTCTAAGCCCTCTCCCTCTCCTCCTCATGTCTCAATGTATTCCTTTTGATTCTAACCCCTCCCCCTCTCCTCCTCATGTCTCTGGGCCTTGCTGGTGATTCTAACCCCTCCCCCTCTCCTTCTCATGTCTCACTGTCTTCCTGGTGATTCTAAACCCTCTCCCTCTCCTCCTCATTTCTCACTGTCTTCCTGGTGATTCGAACCCCTCTCCCTCTCCTCCTCATGTCTCGGTGCCTTCCTGTTGATTCTAACCCCACTCCCTGTCCTCATGTCTCAGGGCCTTACTGGTGATTCTAAGCCCTCTCCCTCACCTCCTCATTTCTCAGGGCCTTACTGGTGATTCTAAGCCCTCTCCCTCACCTCCTCATGTCTCAGGGCCTTACTGGTGATTCTAACCACTCTCCCTCTCCTCATGTCTCAGGGCCTTACTGGTGATTCTAACCCCTCTCCCTCTCCTCATGTCTCAGGGCCTTACTGGTGATTCTGAGCCCTCTCCCTCTCCTCCTCATGACTCGGGGCCTTCCTGCTGATTCTAAACCCTCTCCCTCTCCTCCTCATATCTCAGGGCCTTCCTGCTGATTCTAAACCCTCTCCCTCACCTCCTAATGTCTCGGGGCCTTCCTGGTGATTCTAAGCCCTCTCCATCTCCTCCTCGTGTCTCGGGGCCTTCCTGGTGATTCTAAGTCCTCTCCCTCTCCTCCTCCTGTTGCGATGCCTTACCGGTGATTGTAACCCCTCCCCCTCTCCTCCTCATGTCTCGTGCCTTACTGGTGATTCTAACCCCTCGCCCACTCCTCCTCATGTCTCACTGTCTTCCTGCTGATTCTAAGCCCTCTCCGTCTCCTCGTCATGTCTCAGGGCCTTCCTGGTGATTCTAAGCCCTCTCCTTCTCCTCGTCATTTCTCAGGGCCTTCCTGGTGATTCTAAGCCCTATCCCTCTCCTCCTCATGTCTCAGGGCCTTCCTGGTGATTCTAAACCCTCTCCCTCTTCTCCTCATGTGTCGGGGCCTTCCAGGTGATTCTAAGCCCTCTCCCTCTCCTCCTCGTGTCTTGGGGCCTTCCTGGTGATTCTAAGCCCTCTCCATCTCCTCCTCGTGTCTCGGGGCCTTCCTGGTGATTCTAACCTCTCCTCTTCATGTCTCACCATCTTCCTGCTGATTCTAAGCCCTCCCCCTCTCCTCCTCATGTCTCGTGCCTTCCTGGTGATTCCAACCCCTCCACCTCTCCTCCTCATGTCTCACTGTCTTCCATCTGATTCTAAGCCCTCTCCCTCTCCTCCTCATGTCTCACTCTATTCCTGGTGATTCTAACCCCTCGCCCTCTCCTCCTCATGTCTCTGGGCCTTGCTGGTGATTCTCACCCCTCCCCCTCTCCTTCTCATGTCTCACTGTCTTCCTGGTGATTCTAAACCCTCTCACTCTCCTCCTCATTTCTCACTGTCTTCCTGGTGATTCGAACCCCTCTCCCTCTCCTCCTCATGTCTCGGTGCCTTCCTGTTGATTCTAACCCCACTCCCTCTCCTCATGTCTCAGGGCCTTACTGGTGATTCTAAGCCCTCTCCCTCACCTCCTCATGTCTCAGGGCCTTACTGGTGATTCTAACCCCTCTCCCTCTCCTCATGTCTCAGGGCCTTACTGGTGATTCTAACCCCTCTCCCTCTCCTCATGTCTCGTGCCTTCCTGGTGATTCTAAGCCCTCTCCCTCTCCTCCTCGTGTCTTGTGGCCTTCCAGGTGATTCTAAGCCCTCTCCCTCTGCTCCTCATGTTTCGGGGCCTTCCAGGTGATTCTAACCGCTCCTCTTCATGTCTCACCATCTTCCTGCTGATTCTAAGCCCCCCCCCTCTCCTCCTCATGTCTCGGTGCCTTGCTGGTGATTCTAAGCCCTCTCACTCTCCTCCTCATGTCTCACTGTATTCATGGTGATTCTAACCCCTCCCCCTCTCCTTCGCATGTCTCACTGTCTTCCTGATGATTCTAACCCCTCTACCTCTCCTCCTCATGTCTCACTGTCTTCCAGCTGATTCTAAGCCCTCCCCCTCTCCTCCTCATGTCTCTGGGCCTTGCTGGTGATTCTAACCCCTCCCCCTCTCCTTCTCATGTCTCACTGTCTTCCTGGTGATTCGAACCCCTCTCCCTCTCCTCCTCATGTCTCGGTGCCTTCCTGTTGATTCTAATCCCTCTCCCTCTCCTCCTCATGTCTCGGTGCCTTGCTGGTGATTCTAAGCCCTCTCCCTCTCCTCCTCATGCCTCAGGGCCTTCCCCTCCCCCTCTCCTCCTCATGTCTCAGGGCTTTCCTGATGATTCTAACCCCTCTCCCTCTCCTCCTCATGTCTCACTCTCTTCCAACTGATTCTAAGCCCTCTCCCTCTCCTCCTCATGTCTCAGGACCTTCCCCTCCCCCTCTCCTCCTCATGTCTCAGGGCCTTCCTGGTGATTCCCAGCCCTTTCCCTCTCCTCCTCATGTCTCGCTGTCTTCCTGGTGATTTTAACCCCTCTCCCTCTCCTCCTCATGTCTCACTGTATTCCTGGTGATTCTAACCCCTCCCCCTCTCCTCCTCATGTCTCGGTGCCTTCCTGTTGATTCTAATCCCTCTCCATCTCCTCCTCATGTCTCGGTGCCTTGCTGGTGATTCTAAGCCCTCTCCCTCTCCTCCTCATGCCTCAGGGCCTTCCCCTCCCCCTCTCCTCCTCATGTCTCAGGGACTTTCTGGTGATTCCCAGCCCTCTCCCTCTCCTCCTCATGTCTCGCTGTCTTCCTGGTGATTTTAACCCCACTCCCTCTCCTCCCTCACTGTCTTCCTGCTTATTCTAAGCCCTTTCCCTCTCCTCCTCATGTCTCACTGTATTCCTGGTGATTCTAACCACTCCCCCTCTCCTCCTCATGTCTCAGGGCCTTCCTGCTTATTCTAACACCTCTCCCTCTCCTCGTCATGTCTCGGTGCCTTATTGGTGATTGTAAGCCCTCTCCCTCTCCTACTCATGTCTCAGGGCCTTCCTGCTTATTCTAACCCCACTCCCTCTCCTCATGTCTCAGGGCCTTACTGGTGATTCTAAGCCCTCTCCCTCACCTCCTCATGTCTCAGGGCCTTACTGGTGATTCTAAGACCTCTCCCTCACCTCCTCGTGTCTCAGGGCCTTACTGGTGATTCTAAACCCTCTCCCTCTCCTCATGTCTCAGGGCCTTACTGGTGATCCTAACTCCTCTCCCACTCCTCATGTCTCAGGGCCTTACTGGTGATTCTAAGCCCTCTTCCTGTCCTCCTCATGTCTCAGGGCCTTCCTGCTTATTGTAACCCCTCTCCCTCATGTCTCAGGGCCTTACTGGTGATTCTAACCCGTCTCCCCTCTCCTCCTCGTGTCTCGTGCCTTACTGGTGATTCTAAACCCTCGCCCTCTCCTCCTCATGTCTCACTGTCTTCCTGCTGATTCTAAGCCCTCTCCCTCTCCTCCTCATTTCTCACTTTCTTCCTGCTGATTCTAAGCCCTCTCCCTCTCCTCATGTCTCAGGGCCTTACTGGTGATTCTAAACCCTCTCCCTCTCCTCCTCATATCTCGGGGCCTTCCAGGTGATTCTAAGCCCTCTCCCTCTGCTCCTCATGTTTCGGGGCCTTCCAGGTGATTCTAAGCCCTCGACCTCTCCTCCTCATGTCTTGGGGCCTTCCTGGTGATTCTAAGCCGTCTCCCACTCCTCCTCGTGTCTCGGGGCCTTCCTGGTGATTCTAACCTCTCCTCTTCATGTCTCACCATCTTCCTGCTGATTCTAAGCCCTCCCCCTCTCCTCCTCATGTCTCACTGTCTTCCTGCTGATTCTAAGCCCTCTCCTTCTCCTCTTCATGTCTCACTTTCTTCCTGCTGATTCTAAGCCCTCTCCCTCTCCTGCTCATGTCTCACTGTCTTCCTGGTGATTCGAAGCCCTCTCCCTCTCCTGCTCATGTCTCACTGTCTTCCTGGTGATTGTAACCCCACCCCCTCTCCTCCTCATGTCTCGCTGTCTTCCTGCTGATTCGAAGCCCTCTCCCACTCCTTCTCATGTCTTGGTGCCTTCCTGGTGATTCTAACCCCTCTCCCTCTCCTCCTCATGTCTCAATCTCTTCCAGCTGATTCTAAGCCCTCTCCCTCTCCTCCTCGTGTCTCGGTGCCTTGCTGGTGATTCTAACCCCTCCCGCTCTCCTCCTCATGTCTCAGGGCCTTCCTGGTGATCCTAAGCCCTCCCCCTCTCCTGCTCATGTCTCAGGGCTTTCCTGGTGATTCTAACCCCTCTACCTCTCCTCCTCGTGTCTCGTGCCTCCCTGGTGATTCCAACCCCTCCACCTCTCCTCCTAATGTCTCACTGTCTTCCTGGTGATTCAAAGCCCTCTCCCTCTCCTGCTCATGTCTCACTGTCTTCCTGGTGATTGTAACCCCACCCCCTCTCATCCGCATGTCTCGCTGTCTTCCTGGTGATTCGAAGCCCTCTCCCTCTCCTCCTCATGTCTCACTGTCTTCCTGCTGATTCTAACCCCTCCCCCTCTCCTCTTCATGTCTCAGGGCCTTCTTGGTGATCCTAAGCCCTCCCCCTCTCCTGCTCATTTCTCAGGGCCTTCCTGGTGATTCTAACCCCTCTCCCTCTCCTCCTCGTGTCTCACTCTCTTCCAGCTGATTCTAAGCCCTCTCCCTCTCCTCCTCGTGTCTCGGTGCCTTGCTGGTGATTCTAAGCCCTCTCCCTCTCATCCTCATGTCTCAGGATCTTCCCCTCCCCCTCTCCTCCTCATGTCTCAGGGCCGTCCTGGTGATTCCCAGCCCGCTCACTCTCCTCCTCGTGTCTCGGGGCCTTCCTGGTGATTTTAAACCCACTCCCTCTCATCCCTCACTTTCTTCCTGCTTATTCTAAGCCCTCTCCCTCTCCTCCTCATGTCTCACTGTATTCCTGGTGATTCTAACCCCTCCCCCTCTCCTCCTCATGTCTCACTGTCTTCCAGCTGATTCTAAGCCCTCTCCCTCTCCTGCTCATGTCTCACTGTATTCCTGGTGATTCTAACCCCTCCCCCTCTCCTCCTCATGTCTCTGGGCCTTGCTGGTGATTCTAACCCCTCCCCCTCTCCTTCTCATGTCGCACTGTCTTCCTGGTGATTCTAAACCCTCTCCCTCTCCTCCTCATTTCTCACTGTCTTCCTGGTGATTCGAACCCCTCTCCCTCTCCTCCTCATGTCTCGGTGCCTTCCTGTTGATTCTAATCCCTCTCCATCTCCTCCTCATGTCTCGGTGCCTTGCTGGTGATTCTAAGCCCTCTCCCTCTCCTCCTCATGCCTCAGGGCCTTCCCCTCCCCCTCTCCTCCTCATGTATCAGGGCTTTCCTGGTGATTCTAACCCCTCTCCCTCTCCTCCTCATGTCTCACTCTCTTCCAACTGATTCTAAGCCCTCTCCCTCTCCTCCTCGTGTCTCGGTGCCTTGCTGTTGATTCTAAGCCCTCTCCCTCTCCTCCCCATGTCTCAGGACCTTCCCCTCCCCCTCTCCTCCTCATGTCTCAGGGCCTTCCTGGTGATTCCCAGCCCTCTCCCTCTCCTCCTCATGTGTCGCTGTCTTCCTGGTGATTTTAACCCCTCTCCCTCTCCTCCTCATGTCTCACTGTATTCCTGTTGATTCTAATCCCTCTCCATCTCCTCCTCATGTCTCGGTGCCTTGCTGGTGATTCTAAGCCCTCTCCCTCTCCTCCTCATGTCTCGGTGCCTTCCCCTCCCCCTCTCCTCCTCATGTCTCAGGGACTTCCTGGTGATTCCCAGCCCTCTCGCTCTCCTCCTCATGTCTCGCTGTCTTCCTGGTGATTTTAACCCCACTCCCTCTCCTCCCTCACTGTCTTCCTGCTGATTCTAACCCCTCCCCCTCTCCTCCTCATGTCTCTGGGCCTTGCTGGTGATTCTAACCCCTCCCCCTCTCCTTCTCATGTCTCACTGTCTTCGTGGTGACTCTAACCCCTCTACCTCTCCTCCTCGTGTCTCGAGCCTTCCTGGTGATTCCAACCCCTCCACCTCTCCTCCTCATGTCTCACTGTCTTCCAGCTGATTCTAAGCCCTCTCCCTCTCCTCCTCATGTATCAGGGCCTTCCTGGTGATTCTAAGCCCTCTCCCTCTGCTCCTCATGTCTTGGGGCCTTCCTGGTGATTCTAAGCCCTGTCCCTCTCCTCCTCGTGTCTCAGGGCCTTCCTGGTGATTCTAAGCCCTCTCCCTCTCCTCCTCCTGTCGCGGTGCCTTGCTGGTGATTCTAACCCCTCCCCCTCTCCTCCTCATGTCTCACTGCATTCCTGGTGATTCTAACCCCTCCCCCTCTCCTCCTCATGTCTCACTGTCTTCCTGCTGATTCTAAGCTCTCTTCCTCTCTTCCTCATGTCTCAGGGCCTTACTGGTGATTCTAAGCCTTCTCCCTCACCTCCTAATGTCTCAGGGCCTTCATGGTGATTCCCAGCCCTCTGCCTCTCCTCCTCATGTCTCGCTGTCTTCCTGGTGATTTTAACCCCACTCCCTCTCCTCCCTCACTGTCTTCCTGCTTATTCTAAGCCCTTTCCCTCTCCTTCTCATGTCTCACTGTCTTCCTGGTGATTCTAACCCCTCTCCCTCTCCTCCTCATGTCTCAGGACCTTCCTGCTTATTCTAACACCTCTCCCTCTCCTCGTCATGTCTCGGTGCCTTATTGGTGATTGTAAGCCCTCTCCCTCTCCTCCTCGTGTCTCAGGGCCTTCCTGCTTATTCTAACCCCACTCCCTCTCCTCATGTCTCAGGGCCTTACTGGTGATTCTAAGCCCTCTCCCTCACCTCCTCATGTCTCAGGGCCTTACTGGTGATTCTAACCCCTCTCCCTCTCCTCATGTCTCAGGGCCTTACTGGTGATTCTAACCCCTCTCCCTCTCCTCATGTCTCGTGCCTTCCTGGTGATTCTAAGCCCTCTCCCTCTCCTCCTCGTGTCTTGGGGCCTTCCTGGTGATTCTAAGCCCTCTCCCTCTCCTCCTCGTGTCTCGGGGCCTTCCTGGTGATTCTAACCGCTCCTCTTCATGTCTCACCATCTTCCTGCTGATTCTAAGCCCCCCCCCTCACCTCCTAATGTCTCGGGGCCTTCCTGGTGATTCTAAGCCCTCTCCATCTCCTCCTCGTGTCTCGGGGCCTTCCTGGTGATTCTAAGTCCTCTCCCTCTCCTCCTCCTGTTGCGATGCCTTACCGGTGATTGTAACCCCTCCCCCTCTCCTCCTCATGTCTCGTGCCTTACTGGTGATTCTAACCCCTCGCCCACTCCTCCTCATGTCTCACTGTCTTCCTGCTGATTCTAAGCCCTCTCCGTCTCCTCGTCATGTCTCAGGGCCTTCCTGGTGATTCTAAGCCCACTCCCTCTCCTCCTCATGTCTCAGGGCCTTCCTGGTGATTCTAACCCCTCCCCCTCTCCTCCTCGTGTCTCGTGCCTTACTGGTGATTCTAACCCCTCGCCCTCTCCTCCTCATGTCTCATTGTCTTCCTGCTGATTCTAAGCCCTCTCCTTCTCCTCGTCAATTCTCAGGGCCTTCCTGGTGATTCTAAGCCCTCTCCCTCTCTTCCTCATGTCTCAGGGCCTTCCTGGTGATTCTAAACCCTCTCCCTCTCCTCCTCATGTGTCGGGGCCTTCCAGGTGATTCTAAGCCCTCTCCCTCTCCTCCTCGTGTCTTCGGGCCTTCCTGGTGATTCTAAGCCCTCTCCATCTCCTCCTCGTGTCTCGGGGCCTTCCTGGTGATTCTAACCCCTCCACCTCTCCTCCTCATGTCTCACTGTCTTCCAGCTGATTCTAAGCCCTCTCCCTCTCCTCCTCATGTCTCACTGTATTCCTGGTGATTCTAACCCCTCCCCCTCTCCTCCTCATGTCTCTGGGCCTTGCTGGTGATTCTAACCCCTCCCCCTCTCCTTCTCATGTCTCACTGTCTTCCTGGTGATTCTAAACCCTCTCCCTCTCCTCCTCATTTCTCACTGTCTTCCTGCTGATTCTAAACCCTCTCCCTCTCCTCCTCATATCTCAGGGCCTTCCTGCTGATTCTAAACCCTCTCCCTCACCTCCTAATGTCTCGGGGCCTTCCTGGTGATTCTAAGCCCTCTCCATCTCCTCCTCGTGTCTCGGGGCCTTCCTGGTGATTCTAAGTCCTCTCCCTCTCCTCCTCCTGTTGCGATGCCTTACCGGTGATTGTAACCCCTCCCCCTCTCCTCCTCATGTCTCGTGCCTTACTGGTGATTCTAACCCCTCGCCCACTCCTCCTCATGTCTCACTGTCTTCCTGCTGATTCTAAGCCCTCTCCGTCTCCTCGTCATGTCTCAGGGCCTTCCTGGTGATTCTAAGCCCTCTCCCTCTCCTCCTCATGTCTCAGGGCCTTCTTGGTGATTCTAACCCCTCCCCCTCTCCTCCTCGTGTCTCGTGCCTTACTGGTGATTCTAACCCCTCGCCCTCTCCTCCTCATGTCTCACTGTCTTCCTGCTGATTCTAAGCCCTCTCCTTCTCCTCGTCATTTCTCAGGGCCTTCCTGGTGATTCTAAGCCCTCTCCCTCTCCTCCTCATGTCTCAGGGCTTTCCTGGTGATTCTAAACCCTCTCCCTCTCCTCCTCATGTGTCGGGGCCTTCCAGGTGATTCTAAGCCCTCTCCCTCTCCTCCTCGTGTCTTGGGACCTTCCTGGTGATTCTAAGCCCTCTCCATCTCCTCCTCGTGTCTCGGGGCCTTCCTGGTGATTCTAACCTCTCATCTTCATGTCTCACCATCTTCCTGCTGATTCTAAGCCCTCCCCCTCTCCTCCTCATGTCTCGTGCCTTCCTGGTGATTCCAACCCCTCCACCTCTCCTCCTCATGTCTCACTGTCTTCCAGCTGATTCAAAGCCCTCTGCCTCTCCTCCTCATGTCTCACTGTATTCCTGGTGATTCTAACCCCTCCCCCTCTCCTCCTCATGTCTCAGGGCTTTCCTGGTGATTCTAACCCCTCTACCTCTCCTCCTCGTGTCTCGTGCCTCCCTGGTGATTCCAACCCCTCCACCTCTCCTCCTAATGTCTCACTGTCTTCCTGCTGATTCTAAGCCCTCTCCCTCTCCTGCCCATGTCTCACTGTCTTCCTGGTGATTCGAAGCCCTCTCCCTCTCCTGCTCATGTCTCACTGTCTTCCTGGTGATTGTAACCCCACCCCCTCTCCTCCTCATGTCTCGCTGTCTTCCTGCTGATTCGAAGCCCTCTCCCACTCCTTCTCATGTCTTGGTGCCTTGCTGGTGATTCTAACCCCTCCCCCTCTCCTCTTCATGTCTCAGGGCCTTCCTGGTCATCCTAAGCTCTCCTCCTCTCCTGCTCATTTCTCAGGGCCTTCCTGGTGATTCTAACCCCTCTCCCTCTCCTCCTCATGTCTCACTCTCTTCCAGCTGATTCTAAGCCCTCTCCCTCTCCTCCTCGTGTCTCGGTGCCTTTGCTGGTGATTCTAACCCCTCCCGCTCTCCTCCTCATGTCTCAGGGCCTTCCTGGTGATCCTAAGCCCTCCCCCTCTCCTGCTCATGTCTCAGGGCTTTCCTGGTGATTCTAACCCCTCTACCTCTCCTCCTCGTGTCTCGTGCCTCCCTGGTGATTCCAACCCCTCCACCTCTCCTCCTAATGTCTCACTGTCTTCCTGGTGATTCTAACCCCTCCCCCTCTCCTCCTCATGTCTCGTGCCTTACTGGTGATTCTAACCCCTCCCCCTCTCCTCCTCATGTCTCACTGTCTTCCTGCTGATTCTAAGCCCTCTTCCTCTCTTCCTCATGTCTCAGGGCCTTACTGGTGATTCTAAGCCTTCTCCCTCACCTCCTAATGTCTCAGGGCCTTCCCGGTGATTCCCAGCCCTCTCCCTCTCCTCCTCATGTCTCGCTGTCTTCCTGGTGATTCTAACCCCTCTCCCTCTCCTCCTCATCTCTCAGGGCCTTCCTGCTTATTCTAACACCTCTCCCTCTCCTCGTCATGTCTCGGTGCCTTATTGGTGATTGTAAGCCCTCTCCCTCTCCTCCTCATGTCTCAGGGCCTTCCTGCTTATTCTAACCCCACTCCCTCTCCTCATGTCTCAGGGCCTTACTGGTGATTCTAAGCCCTCTCCCTCACCTCCTCATTTCTCAGGGCCTTACTGGTGATTCTAAGCCCTCTCCCTCATCTCCTCATGTCTCAGGGCCTTACTGGTGATTCTAACCCCTCTCCCTCTCCTCATGTCTCAGGGCCTTACTGGTGATTCTAACCCCTCTCCCTCTCCTCATGTCTCAGGGCCTTACTGGTGATTCTGAGCCCTCTCCCTCTCCTCCTCATGACTCGGGGCCTTCCTGCTGATTCTAAACCCTCTCCCTCTCCTCCTCATATCTCAGGGCCTTCCTGCTGATTCTAAACCCTCTCCCTCACCTCCTAATGTCTCGGGGCCTTCCTGGTGATTGTAACCCCTCCCCCTCTCCTCCTCATGTCTCCTGCCTTACTGGTGATTCTAACCCCTCGCCCACTCCTCCTCATGTCTCACTGTCTTCCTGCTGATTCTAAGCCCTCTCCGTCTCCTCGTCATGTCTCAGGGCCTTCCTGGTGATTCTAAGCCCACTCCCTCTCCTCCTCATGTCTCAGGGCCTTCCTGGTGATTCTAACCCCTCCCCCTCTCCTCCTCGTGTCTCGTGCCTTACTGGTGATTCTAACCCCTCGCCCTCTCCTCCTCATGTCTCACTGTCTTCCTGCTGATTCTAAGCCCTCTCCTTCTCCTCGTCATTTCTCAGGGCCTTCCTGGTGATTCTAAGCCCTCTCCCTCTCCTCCTCATGTCTCAGGGCCTTCCTGGTGATTCTAACCCCTCTCCCTCTCCTCATGTCTCGGGGCCTTACTGGTGATTCTAACCCCTCTCCCTCTCCTCATGTCTCAGGGCCTTACTGGTGATTCTGAGCCCTCTCCCTCTCCTCCTCATGACTCGGGGCCTTCCTGCTGATTCTAAACCCTCTCCCTCTCCTCCTCATATCTCAGGGCCTTCCTGCTGATTCTAAACCCTCTCCCTCACCTCCTAATGTCTCGGTGCCTTCCTGGTGATTGTAACCCCTCCCCCTCTCCTCCTCATGTCTCGTGCCTTACTGGTGATTCTAACCCCTCGCCCACTCCTCCTCATGTCTCACTGTCTTCCTGCTGATTCTAAGCCCTCTCCGTTCTTCGTCATGTCTCATGGCCTTCCTGGTGATTCTAAGCCCACTCCCTCTCCTCCTCATGTCTCAGGGCCTTCCTGGTGATTCTAACCCCTCCCCCTCTCCTCCTCGTGTCTCGTGCCTTACTGGTGATTCTAACCCCTCGCCCTCTCCTCCTCATGTCTCACTGTCTTCCTGCTGATTCTAAGCCCTCTCCTTCTCCTCGTCATTTCTCAGGGCCTTCCTGGTGATTCTAAGCCCTCTCCCTCTCCTCCTCATGTCTCAGGGCCTTCCTGGTGATTCTAAACCCTCTCCCTCTCCTCCTCATGTGTCGGGGCCTTCCAGGTGATTCTAAGCCCTCTCCCTCTCCTCCTCGTGTCTTCGGGCCTTCCTGGTGATTCTAAGCCCTCTCCATATCCTCCTCGTGTCTCGGGGCCTTCCTGGTGATTCTAACCTCTCATCTTCATGTCTCACCATCTTCCTGCTGATTCTAAGCCCTCCCCCTCTCCTCCTCATGTCTCGTGCCTTCCTGGTGATTCCAACCCCTCCACCTCTCCTCCTCATGTCTCACTGTCTTCCAGCTGATTCAAAGCCCTCTGCCTCTCCTCCTCATGTCTCACTGTATTCCTGGTGATTCTAACCCCTCCCCCTCTCCTCCTCATGTCTCAGGGCTTTCCTGGTGATTCTAACCCCTCTACCTCTCCTCCTCGTGTCTCGTGCCTCCCTGGTGATTCCAACCCCTCCACCTCTCCTCCTAATGTCTCACTGTCTTCCTGCTGATTCTAAGCCCTCTCCCTCTCCTGCCCATGTCTCACTGTCTTCCTGGTGATTCGAAGCCCTCTCCCTCTCCCTCTCCTGCTCATGTCTCACTGTCTTCCTGGTGATTGTAACCCCACCCCCTCTCCTCCTCATGTCTCGCTGTCTTCCTGCTGATTCGAAGCCCTCTCCCACTCCTTCTCATGTCTTGGTGCCTTGCTGGTGATTCTAACCCCTCCCCCTCTCCCCTTCATGTCTCAGGGCCTTCCTGGTCATCCTAAGCTCTCCTCCTCTCCTGCTCATTTCTCAGGGCCTTCCTGGTGATTCTAACCCCTCTCCCTCTCCTCCTCATGTCTCACTCTCTTCCAGCTGATTCTAAGCCCTCTCCCTCTCCTCCTCGTGTCTCGGTGCCTTTGCTGGTGATTCTAACCCCTCCCGCTCTCCTCCTCATGTCTCAGGGCCTTCCTGGTGATCCTAAGCCCTCCCCCTCTCCTGCTCATGTCTCAGGGCTTTCCTGGTGATTCTAACCCCTCTACCTCTCCTCCTCGTGTCTCGTGCCTCCCTGGTGATTCCAACCCCTCCACCTCTCCTCCTAATGTCTCACTGTCTTCCTGGTGATTCTAACCCCTCCCCCTCTCCTCCTCATGTCTCGTGCCTTACTGGTGATTCTAACCCCTCCCCCTCTCCTCCTCATGTCTCACTGTCTTCCTGCTGATTCTAAGCCCTCTTCCTCTCTTCCTCATGTCTCAGGGCCTTACTGGTGATTCTAAGCCTTCTCCCTCACCTCCTAATGTCTCAGGGCCTTCCCGGTAATTCCCAGCCCTCTCCCTCTCCTCCTCATGTCTCGCTGTCTTCCTGGTGATTCTAACCCCTCTCCCTCTCCTCCTCATCTCTCAGGGCCTTCCTGCTTATTCTAACACCTCTCCCTCTCCTCGTCATGTCTCGGTGCCTTATTGGTGATTGTAAGCCCTCTCCCTCTCCTCCTCATGTCTCAGGGCCTTCCTGCTTATTCTAACCCCATTCCCTCTCCTCATGTCTCAGGGCCTTACTGGTGATTCTAAGCCCTCTCCCTCACCTCCTCATTTCTCAGGGCCTTACTGGTGATTCTAAGCACTCTCCCTCATCTCCTCATGTCTCAGGGCCTTACTGGTGATTCTAACCCCTCTCCCTCTCCTCATGTCTCAGGGCCTTACTGGTGATTCTAACCCCTCTCCCTCTCCTCATGTCTCAGGGCCTTACTGGTGATTCTGAGCCCTCTCCCTCTCCTCCTCATGACTCGGGGCCTTCCTGCTGATTCTAAACCCTCTCCCTCTCCTCCTCATATCTCAGGGCCTTCCTGCTGATTCTAAACCCTCTCCCTCACCTCCTAATGTCTCGGGGCCTTCCTGGTGATTGTAACCCCTCCCCCTCTCCTCCTCATGTCTCGTGCCTTACTGGTGATTCTAACCCCTCGCCCACTCCTCCTCATGTCTCACTGTCTTCCTGCTGATTCTAAGCCCTCTCCGTCTCCTCGTCATGTCTCAGGGCCTTCCTGGTGATTCTAAGCCCACTCCCTCTCCTCCTCATGTCTCAGGGCCTTCCTGGTGATTCTAACCCCTCCCCCTCTCATCCTCGTGTCTCGTGCCTTACTGGTGATTCTAACCCCTCGCCCTCTCCTCCTCATGTCTCACTGTCTTCCTGCTGATTCTAAGCCCTCTCCTTCTCCTCGTCATTTCTCAGGGCCTTCCTGGTGATTCTAAGCCCTCTCCCTCTCCTCCTCATGTCTCAGGGCCTTCCTGGTGATTCTAACCCCTCTCCCTCTCCTCATGTCTCAGGGCCTTACTGGTGATTCTAACCCCTCTCCCTCTCCTCATGTCTCAGGGCCTTACTGGTGATTCTGAGCCCTCTCCCTCTCCTCCTCATGACTCGGGGCCTTCCTGCTGATTCTAAACCCTCTCCCTCTCCTCCTCATATCTCAGGGCCTTCCTGCTGATTCTAAACCCTCTCCCTCACCTCCTAATGTCTCGGGGCCTTCCTGGTGATTGTAACCCCTCCCCCTCTCCTCCTCATGTCTCGTGCCTTACTGGTGATTCTAACCCCTCGCCCACTCCTCCTCATGTCTCACTGTCTTCCTGCTGATTCTAAGCCCTCTCCGTCTCCTCGTCATGTCTCATGGCCTTCCTGGTTATTCTAAGCCCAGTCCCTCTCCTCCTCATGTCTCAGGGCCTTCCTGGTGATTCTAACCCCTCCCCCTCTCCTCCTCGTGTCTCGTGCCTTACTGGTGATTCTAACCCCTCGCCCTCTCCTCCTCATGTCTCACTGTCTTCCTGCTGATTCTAAGCCCTCTCCTTCTCCTCGTCATTTCTCAGGGCCTTCCTGGTGATTCTAAGCCCTCTCCCTCTCCTCCTCATGTCTCAGGGCCTTCCTGGTGATTCTAAACCCTCTCCCTCTCCTCCTCATGTGTCGGGGCCTTCCAGGTGATTCTAAGCCCTCTCCCTCTCCTCCTCGTGTCTTGGGGCCTTCCTGGTGATTCTAAGCCCTCTCCATCTCCTCCTCGTGTCTCGGGGCCTTCCTGGTGATTCTAACCCCTCCACCTCTCCTCCTCATGTCTCACTGTCTTCCAGCTGATTCTAAGCCCTCTCCCTCTCCTCCTCATGTCTCAATGTATTCCTGGTGATTCTAACCCCTCCCCCTCTCCTCCTCATGTCTCTGGGCCTTGCTGGTGATTCTAACCCCTCCCCCTCTCCTTCTCATGTCTCACTGTCTTCCTGGTGATTCTAAACCCTCTCCCTCTCCTCCTCATTTCTCACTGTCTTCCTGGTGATTCGAACCCCTCTCCCTCTCCTCCTCATGTCTCGGTGCCTTCCTGTTGATTCTAACCCCACTCCCTCTCCTCATGTCTCAGGGCCTTACTGGTGATTCTAAGCCCTCTCCCTCACCTCCTCATGTCTCAGGGCCTTACTGGTGATTCTAACCCCTCTCCCTCTCCTCATGTCTCAGGGCCTTACTGGTGATTCTAACCCCTCTCCCTCTCCTCATGTCTCGTGCCTTCCTGGTGATTCTAAGCCCTCTCCCTCTCCTCCTCGTGTCTTGGGGCCTTCCTGGTGATTCTAAGCCCTCTCCCTCTCCTCCTCGGGTCTCGGGGCCTTCCTGGTGATTCTAACCGCTCCTCTTCATGTCTCACCATCTTCCTGCTGATTCTAAGCCCCCCCCCTCTCCTCCTCATGTCTCGGTGCCTTGCTGGTGATTCTAAGCCCTCTCACTCTCCTCCTCATGTCTCACTGTATTCATGGTGATTCTAACCCCTCCCCCTCTCCTTCGCATGTCTCACTGTCTTCCTGATGATTCTAACCCCTCTACCTCTCCTCGTGTCTCGTGCCTTCCTGGTGATTCCAACCCCTCCACCTCTCCTCCTCATGTCTCACTGTCTTCCAGCTGATTCTAAGCCCTCTCCCTCTCCTCCTCATATCTCACTGTATTCCTGGTGATTCTAACCCCTCCCCCTCTCCTCCTCATGTCTCTGGGCCTTGCTGGTGATTCTAACCCCTCCCCCTCTCCTTCTCATGTCTCACTGTCTTCCTGGTGATTCGAACCCCTCTCCCTCTCCTCCTCATGTCTCGGTGCCTTCCTGTTGATTCTAATCCCTCTCCATCTCCTCCTCATGTCTCGGTGCCTTGCTGGTGATTCTAAGCCCTCTCCCTCTCCTCCTCATGCCTCAGGGCCTTCCCCTCCCCCTCTCCTCCTCATGTCTCAGGGCTTTCCTGATGATTCTAACCCCTCTCCCTCTCCTCCTCATGTCTCACTCTCTTCCAACTGATTCTAAGCCCTCTCCCTCTCCTCCTCTTGTCTCGGTGCCTTGCTGGTGATTCTAAGCCCTCTCCCTCTCCTCCTCATGTCTCAGGACCTTCCCCTCCCCCTCTCCTCCTCATGTCTCAGGGCCTTCCTGGTGATTCCCAGCCCTCTCCCTCTCCTCCTCATGTCTCGCTGTCTTCCTGGTGATTTAAACCCCTCTCCCTCTCCTCCTCATGTCTCACTGTATTCCTGGTGATTCTAACCCCTCCCCCTCTCCTCCTCATGTCTCGGTGCCTTCCTGTTGATTCTAATCCCTCTCCATCTCCTCCTCATGTCTCGGTGCCTTGCTGGTGATTCTAAGCCCTCTCCCTCTCCTCCTCATGCCTCAGGGCCTTCCCCTCCCCCTCTCCTCCTCATGTCTCAGGGACTTCCTGGTGATTCCCAGCCCTCTCCCTCTCCTCCTCATGTCTCGCTGTCTTCCTGGTGATTTTAACCCCACTCCCTCTCCTCCCTCACTGTCTTCCTGCTTATTCTAAGCCCTTTCCCTCTCCTCCTCATGTGTCAGGGCCTTCCTGCTTATTCTAACACCTCTCCCTCTCCTCGTCATGTCTCGGTGCCTTATTGGTGATTGTAAGCCCTCTCCCTCTCCTACTCATGTCTCAGGGCCTTCCTGCTTATTCTAACCCCACTCCCTCTCCTCATGTCTCAGGGCCTTACTGGTGATTCTAAGCCCTCTCCCTCACCTCCTCATGTCTCAGGGCCTTACTGGTGATTCTAAGACCTCTCCCTCACCTCCTCGTGCCTCAGGGCCTTACTGGTGATTCTAAACCCTCTCCCTCTCCTCATGTCTCAGGGCCTTACTGGTGATCCTAACTCCTCTCCCACTCCTCATGTCTCACTGTCTTCCTGGTGATTCGAACCCCTCTCCCTCTCCTCCTCATGTCTCGGTGCCTTCCTGTTGATTCTAATCCCTCTCCATCTCCTCCTCATGTCTCGGTGCCTTGCTGGTGATTCTAAGCCCTCTCCCTCTCCTCCTCATGCCTCAGGGCCTTCCCCTCCCCCTCTCCTCCTCATGTCTCAGGGCTTTCCTGATGATTCTAACCCCTCTCCCTCTCCTCCTCATGTCTCACTCTCTTCCAACTGATTCTAAGCCCTCTCCCTCTCCTCCTCTTGTCTCGGTGCCTTGCTGGTGATTCTAAGCCCTCTCCCTCTCCTCCTCATGTCTCAGGACCTTCCCCTCCCCCTCTCCTCCTCATGTCTCAGGGCCTTCCTGGTGATTCCCAGCCCTCTCCCTCTCCTCCTCATGTCTCGCTGTCTTCCTGGTGATTTAAACCCCTCTCCCTCTCCTCCTCATGTCTCACTGTATTCCTGGTGATTCTAACCCCTCCCCCTCTCCTCCTCATGTCTCGGTGCCTTCCTGTTGATTCTAATCCCTCTCCATCTCCTCCTCATGTCTCGGTGCCTTGCTGGTGATTCTAAGCCCTCTCCCTCTCCTCCTCATGCCTCAGGGCCTTCCCCTCCCCCTCTCCTCCTCATGTCTCAGGGACTTCCTGGTGATTCCCAGCCCTCTCCCTCTCCTCCTCATGTCTCGCTGTCTTCCTGGTGATTTTAACCCCACTCCCTCTCCTCCCTCACTGTCTTCCTGCTTATTCTAAGCCCTTTCCCTCTCCTCCTCATGTGTCAGGGCCTTCCTGCTTATTCTAACACCTCTCCCTCTCCTCGTCATGTCTCGGTGCCTTATTGGTGATTGTAAGCCCTCTCCCTCTCCTACTCATGTCTCAGGGCCTTCCTGCTTATTTTAACCCCACTCCCTCTCCTCATGTCTCAGGGCCTTACTGGTGATTCTAAGCCCTCTCCCTCACCTCCTCATGTCTCAGGGCCTTACTGGTGATTCTAAGACCTCTCCCTCACCTCCTCGTGCCTCAGGGCCTTACTGGTGATTCTAAACCCTCTCCCTCTCCTCATGTCTCAGGGCCTTACTGGTGATCCTAACTCCTCTCCCACTCCTCATGTCTCAGGGCCTTACTGGTGATTCTAAGCCCTCTTCCTGTCCTTCTCATGACTCGGGGCCTTCCTGCTGATTCTAAACCCCCTCCCTCTCCTCTTCATGTCTCAGGGCCTTCCTGCTTATTGTAACCCCTCTCCCTCATGTCTCAGGGCCTTACTGGTGATTCTAACCCCTCGCCTTCTAATCCTCATGTCTCACTGTCTTCATGCTGATTCTAAGCCCTCTCCTTC
The DNA here is from genome assembly GCA_022114975.2 of Lampris megalopsis. NCBI lineage: Eukaryota > Metazoa > Chordata > Actinopteri > Lampriformes > Lampridae > Lampris > Lampris megalopsis. The sequence goes on from JAJHIY020000936.1 coordinate 3,662,093, forward strand.
TCCTCCTCATTTCTCACTTTCTTCCTGCTGATTCTAAGCCCTCTCCCTCTCCTCATGTCTCAGGGCCTTACTGGTGATTCTAAACCCTCTCCCTCTCCTCCTCATGTCTCGGGGCCTTCCAGGTGATTCTAAGCCCTCTCCCTCTGCTCCTCATGTTTCGGGGCCTTCCAGGTGATTCTAAGCCCTCAACCTCTCCTCCTCATGTCTTGGGGCCTTCCTGGTGATTCTAAGCCGTCTCCCACTCCTCCTCGTGTCTCGGGGCCTTCCTGGTGATTCTAACCTCTCCTCTTCATGTCTCACCATCTTCCTGCTGATTCTAAGCCCTCCCCCTCTCCTCCTCATGTCTCACTGTCTTCCTGCTGATTCTAAGCCCTCTCCTTCTCCTCTTCATGTCTCACTTTCTTCCTGCTGATTCTAAGCCCTCTCCCTCTCCTGCTCATGTCTCAGGGCCTTACTGGTGATTCTAAGCCTTCTCCCTCACCTCCTAATGTCTCAGGGCCTTCCCGGTGATTCCCAGCCCTCTCCCTCTCCTCCTCATGTCTCGCTGTCTTCCTGGTGATTCTAACCCCTCTCCCTCTCCTCCTCATCTCTCAGGGCCTTCCTGCTTATTCTAACACCTCTCCCTCTCCTCGTCATGTCTCGGTGCCTTATTGGTGATTGTAAGCCCTCTCCCTCTCCCCCTCATGTCTCAGGGCCTTACTGGTGATTCTAAGCCCTCTCCCTCACCTCCTCATTTCTCAGGGCCTTACTGGTGATTCTAAGCCCTCTCCCTCACCTCCTCATGTCTCAGGGCCTTACTGGTGATTCTAACCCCTCTCCCTCTCCTCATGTCTCAGGGCCTTACTGGTGATTCTAACCCCTCTCCCTCTCCTCATGTCTCAGGGCCTTACTGGTGATTCTGAGCCCTCTCCCTCTCCTCCTCATGACTCGGGGCCTTCCTGCTGATTCTAAACCCTCTCCCTCTCCTCCTCATATCTCAGGGCCTTCCTGCTGATTCTAAACCCTCTCCCTCACCTCCTAATGTCTCGGGGCCTTCCTGGTGATTCTAAGCCCTCTCCATCTCCTCCTCGTGTCTCGGGGCCTTCCTGGTGATTCTAAGTCCTCTCCCTCTCCTCCTCCTGTTACGATGCCTTACTGGTGATTCTAACCCCTCGCCCACTCCTCCTCATGTCTCACTGTCTTCCTGCTGATTCTAAGCCCTCTCCGTCTCCTCGTCATGTCTCAGGGCCTTCCTGGTGATTCTAAGCCCACTCCCTCTCCTCCTCATGTCTCAGGGCCTTCCTGGTGATTCTAACCCCTCCCCCTCTCCTCCTCGTGTCTCGTGCCTTACTGGTGATTCTAACCCCTCGCCCTCTCCTCCTCATGTCTCACTGTCTTCCTGCTGATTCTAAGCCCTCTCCTTCTCCTCGTCATTTCTCAGGGCCTTCCTGGTGATTCTAAGCCCTCTCCCTCTCCTCCTCATGTCTCAGGGCCTTCCTGGTGATTCTAAACCCTCTCCCTCTCCTCCTCATGTGTCGGGGCCTTCCAGGTGATTCTAAGCCCTCTCCCTCTCCTCCTCGTGTCTTGGGGCCTTCCTGGTGATTCTAAGCCCTCTCCATCTCCTCCTCGTGTCTCGGGGCCTTCCTGGTGATTCTAACCTCTCCACCTCTCCTCCTCATGTCTCACTGTCTTCCAGCTGATTCTAAGCCCTCTCCCTCTCCTCCTCATGTCTCAATGTATTCCTGGTGATTCTAACCCCTCCCCCTCTCCTCCTCATGTCTCTGGGCCTTGCTGGTGATTCTAACCCCTCCCCCTCTCCTTCTCATGTCTCACTGTCTTCCTGGTGATTCTAAACCCTCTCCCTCTCCTCCTCATTTCTCACTGTCTTCCTGGTGATTCGAACCCCTCTCCCTCTCCTCCTCATGTCTCGGTGCCTTCCTGTTGATTCTAACCCCACTCCCTCTCCTCATGTCTCAGGGCCTTACTGGTGATTCTAAGCCCTCTCCCTCACCTCCTCATGTCTCAGGGCCTTACTGGTGATTCTAACCCCTCTCCCTCTCCTCATGTCTCAGGGCCTTACTGGTGATTCTAACCCCTCTCCCTCTCCTCATGTCTCGTGCCTTCCTGGTGATTCTAAGCCCTCTCCCTCTCCTCCTCGTGTCTTGGGGCCTTCCTGGTGATTCTAAGCCCTCTCCCTCTCCTCCTCGGGTCTCGGGGCCTTCCTGGTGATTGTAACCGCTCCTCTTCATGTCTCACCATCTTCCTGCTGATTCTAAGCCCCCCCCCTCTCCTCCTCATGTCTCGGTGCCTTGCTGGTGATTCTAAGCCCTCTCACTCTCCTCCTCATGTCTCACTGTATTCATGGTGATTCTAACCCCTCCCCCTCTCCTTCGCATGTCTCACTGTCTTCCTGATGATTCTAACCCCTCTACCTCTCCTCGTGTCTCGTGCCTTCCTGGTGATTCCAACCCCTCCACCTCTCCTCCTCATGTCTCACTGTCTTCCAGCTGATTCTAAGCCCTCTCCCTCTCCTCCTCATATCTCACTGTATTCCTGGTGATTCTAACCCCTCCCCCTCTCCTCCTCATGTCTCTGGGCCTTGCTGGTGATTCTAACCCCTCCCCCTCTCCTTCTCATGTCTCACTGTCTTCCTGGTGATTCGAACCCCTCTCCCTCTCCTCCTCATGTCTCGGTGCCTTCCTGTTGATTCTAATCCCTCTCCATCTCCTCCTCATGTCTCGGTGCCTTGCTGGTGATTCTAAGCCCTCTCCCTCTCCTCCTCATGCCTCAGGGCCTTCCCCTCCCCCTCTCCTCCTCATGTCTCAGGGCTTTCCTGATGATTCTAACCCCTCTCCCTCTCCTCCTCATGTCTCACTCTCTTCCAACTGATTCTAAGCCCTCTCCCTCTCCTCCTCTTGTCTCGGTGCCTTGCTGGTGATTCTAAGCCCTCTCCCTCTCCTCCTCATGTCTCAGGACCTTCCCCTCCCCCTCTCCTCCTCATGTCTCAGGGCCTTCCTGGTGATTCCCAGCCCTCTCCCTCTCCTCCTCATGTCTCGCTGTCTTCCTGGTGATTTAAACCCCTCTCCCTCTCCTCCTCATGTCTCACTGTATTCCTGGTGATTCTAACCCCTCCCCCTCTCCTCCTCATGTCTCGGTGCCTTCCTGTTGATTCTAATCCCTCTCCATCTCCTCCTCATGTCTCGGTGCCTTGCTGGTGATTCTAAGCCCTCTCCCTCTCCTCCTCATGCCTCAGGGCCTTCCCCTCCCCCTCTCCTCCTCATGTCTCAGGGACTTCCTGGTGATTCCCAGCCCTCTCCCTCTCCTCCTCATGTCTCGCTGTCTTCCTGGTGATTTTAACCCCACTCCCTCTCCTCCCTCACTGTCTTCCTGCTTATTCTAAGCCCTTTCCCTCTCCTCCTCATGTGTCAGGGCCTTCCTGCTTATTCTAACACCTCTCCCTCTCCTCGTCATGTCTCGGTGCCTTATTGGTGATTGTAAGCCCTCTCCCTCTCCTACTCATGTCTCAGGGCCTTCCTGCTTATTCTAACCCCACTCCCTCTCCTCATGTCTCAGGGCCTTACTGGTGATTCTAAGCCCTCTCCCTCACCTCCTCATGTCTCAGGGCCTTACTGGTGATTCTAAGACCTCTCCCTCACCTCCTCGTGCCTCAGGGCCTTACTGGTGATTCTAAACCCTCTCCCTCTCCTCATGTCTCAGGGCCTTACTGGTGATCCTAACTCCTCTCCCACTCCTCATGTCTCAGGGCCTTACTGGTGATTCTAAGCCCTCTTCCTGTCCTTCTCATGACTCGGGGCCTTCCTGCTGATTCTAAACCCCCTCCCTCTCCTCTTCATGTCTCAGGGCCTTCCTGCTTATTGTAACCCCTCTCCCTCATGTCTCAGGGCCTTACTGGTGATTCTAACCCCTCGCCTTCTCCTCCTCATGTCTCACTGTCTTCCTGCTGATTCTAAGCCCTCTCCTTCTCCTCCTCATTTCTCACTTTCTTCCTGCTGATTCTAAGCCCTCTCCCTCTCCTCATGTCTCAGGGCCTTACTGGTGATTCTAAACCCTCTCCCTCTCCTCCTCATGTCTCGGGGCCTTCCAGGTGATTCTAAGCCCTCTCCCTCTGCTCCTCATGTTTCGGGGCCTTCCAGGTGATTCTAAGCCCTCAACCTCTCCTCCTCATGTCTTGGGGCCTTCCTGGTGATTCTAAGCCGTCTCCCACTCCTCCTCGTGTCTCGGGGCCTTCCTGGTGATTCTAACCTCTCCTCTTCATGTCTCACCATCTTCCTGCTGATTCTAAGCCCTCCCCCTCTCCTCCTCATGTCTCACTGTCTTCCTGCTGATTCTAAGCCCTCTCCTTCTCCTCTTCATGTCTCACTTTCTTCCTGCTGATTCTAAGCCCTCTCCCTCTCCTGCTCATGTCTCAGGGCCTTACTGGTGATTCTAAGCCTTCTCCCTCACCTCCTAATGTCTCAGGGCCTTCCCGGTGATTCCCAGCCCTCTCCCTCTCCTCCTCATGTCTCGCTGTCTTCCTGGTGATTCTAACCCCTCTCCCTCTCCTCCTCATCTCTCAGGGCCTTCCTGCTTATTCTAACACCTCTCCCTCTCCTCGTCATGTCTCGGTGCCTTATTGGTGATTGTAAGCCCTCTCCCTCTCCCCCTCATGTCTCAGGGCCTTACTGGTGATTCTAAGCCCTCTCCCTCACCTCCTCATTTCTCAGGGCCTTACTGGTGATTCTAAGCCCTCTCCCTCACCTCCTCATGTCTCAGGGCCTTACTGGTGATTCTAACCCCTCTCCCTCTCCTCATGTCTCAGGGCCTTACTGGTGATTCTAACCCCTCTCCCTCTCCTCATGTCTCAGGGCCTTACTGGTGATTCTGAGCCCTCTCCCTCTCCTCCTCATGACTCGGGGCCTTCCTGCTGATTCTAAACCCTCTCCCTCTCCTCCTCATATCTCAGGGCCTTCCTGCTGATTCTAAACCCTCTCCCTCACCTCCTAATGTCTCGGGGCCTTCCTGGTGATTCTAAGCCCTCTCCATCTCCTCCTCGTGTCTCGGGGCCTTCCTGGTGATTCTAAGTCCTCTCCCTCTCCTCCTCCTGTTGCGATGCCTTACTGGTGATTCTAACCCCTCGCCCACTCCTCCTCATGTCTCACTGTCTTCCTGCTGATTCTAAGCCCTCTCCGTCTCCTCGTCATGTCTCAGGGCCTTCCTGGTGATTCTAAGCCCACTCCCTCTCCTCCTCATGTCTCAGGGCCTTCCTGGTGATTCTAACCCCTCCCCCTCTCCTCCTCGTGTCTCGTGCCTTACTGGTGATTCTAACCCCTCGCCCTCTCCTCCTCATGTCTCACTGTCTTCCTGCTGATTCTAAGCCCTCTCCTTCTCCTCGTCATTTCTCAGGGCCTTCCTGGCTATTCTAAGCCCTCTCCCTCTCCACCTCATGTCTCAGGGCCTTCCTGGTGATTCTAAACCCTCTCCCTCTCCTCCTCATGTGTCGGGGCCTTCCAGGTGATTCTAAGCCCTCTCCCTCTCCTCCTCGTGTCTTCAGGCCTTCCTGGTGATTCTAAGCCCTCTCCATCTCCTCCTCGTGTCTCGGGGCCTTCCTGGTGATTCTAACCCCTCCACCTCTCCTCCTCATGTCTCACTGTCTTCCAGCTGATTCTAAGCCCTCTCCCTCTCCTCCTCATGTCTCAATGTATTCCTTTTGATTCTAACCCCTCCCCCTCTCCTCCTCATGTCTCTGGGCCTTGCTGGTGATTCTAACCCCTCCCCCTCTCCTTCTCATGTCTCACTGTCTTCCTGGTGATTCTAAACCCTCTCCCTCTCCTCCTCATTTCTCACTGTCTTCCTGGTGATTCGAACCCCTCTCCCTCTCCTCCTCATGTCTCGGTGCCTTCCTGTTGATTCTAACCCCACTCCCTGTCCTCATGTCTCAGGGCCTTACTGGTGATTCTAAGCCCTCTCCCTCACCTCCTCATTTCTCAGGGCCTTACTGGTGATTCTAAGCCCTCTCCCTCACCTCCTCATGTCTCAGGGCCTTACTGGTGATTCTAACCACTCTCCCTCTCCTCATGTCTCAGGGCCTTACTGGTGATTCTAACCCCTCTCCCTCTCCTCATGTCTCAGGGCCTTACTGGTGATTCTGAGCCCTCTCCCTCTCCTCCTCATGACTCGGGGCCTTCCTGCTGATTCTAAACCCTCTCCCTCTCCTCCTCATATCTCAGGGCCTTCCTGCTGATTCTAAACCCTCTCCCTCACCTCCTAATGTCTCGGGGCCTTCCTGGTGATTCTAAGCCCTCTCCATCTCCTCCTCGTGTCTCGGGGCCTTCCTGGTGATTCTAAGTCCTCTCCCTCTCCTCCTCCTGTTGCGATGCCTTACCGGTGATTGTAACCCCTCCCCCTCTCCTCCTCATGTCTCGTGCCTTACTGGTGATTCTAACCCCTCGCCCACTCCTCCTCATGTCTCACTGTCTTCCTGCTGATTCTAAGCCCTCTCCGTCTCCTCGTCATGTCTCAGGGCCTTCCTGGTGATTCTAAGCCCTCTCCCTCTCCTCCTCATGTCTCAGGGCCTTCCTGGTGATTCTAACCCCTCCCCCTCTCCTCCTCGTGTCTCGTGCCTTACTGGTGATTCTAACCCCTCGCCCTCTCCTTCTCATGTCTCACTGTCTTCCTGCTGATTCTAAGCCCTCTCCTTCTCCTCGTCATTTCTCAGGGCCTTCCTGGTGATTCTAAGCCCTATCCCTCTCCTCCTCATGTCTCAGGGCCTTCCTGGTGATTCTAAACCCTCTCCCTCTTCTCCTCATGTGTCGGGGCCTTCCAGGTGATTCTAAGCCCTCTCCCTCTCCTCCTCGTGTCTTGGGGCCTTCCTGGTGATTCTAAGCCCTCTCCATCTCCTCCTCGTGTCTCGGGGCCTTCCTGGTGATTCTAACCTCTCCTCTTCATGTCTCACCATCTTCCTGCTGATTCTAAGCCCTCCCCCTCTCCTCCTCATGTCTCGTGCCTTCCTGGTGATTCCAACCCCTCCACCTCTCCTCCTCATGTCTCACTGTCTTCCATCTGATTCTAAGCCCTCTCCCTCTCCTCCTCATGTCTCACTCTATTCCTGGTGATTCTAACCCCTCGCCCTCTCCTCCTCATGTCTCTGGGCCTTGCTGGTGATTCTCACCCCTCCCCCTCTCCTTCTCATGTCTCACTGTCTTCCTGGTGATTCTAAACCCTCTCACTCTCCTCCTCATTTCTCACTGTCTTCCTGGTGATTCGAACCCCTCTCCCTCTCCTCCTCATGTCTCGGTGCCTTCCTGTTGATTTTAAACCCCCTCCCTCTCCTCTTCATGTCTCAGGGCCTTCCTGCTTATTGTAACCCCTCTCCCTCATGTCTCAGGGCCTTACTGGTGATTCTAACCCCTCGCCTTCTCCTCCTCATGTCTCACTGTCTTCCTGCTGATTCTAAGCCCTCTCCTTCTCCTCCTCATTTCTCACTTTCTTCCTGCTGATTCTAAGCCCTCTCCCTCTCCTCATGTCTCAGGGCCTTACTGGTGATTCTAAACCCTCTCCCTCTCCTCCTCATGTCTCGGGGCCTTCCAGGTGATTCTAAGCCCTCTCCCTCTGCTCCTCATGTTTCGGGGCCTTCCAGGTGATTCTAAGCCCTCAACCTCTCCTCCTCATGTCTTGGGGCCTTCCTGGTGATTCTAAGCCGTCTCCCACTCCTCCTCGTGTCTCGGGGCCTTCCTGGTGATTCTAACCTCTCCTCTTCATGTCTCACCATCTTCCTGCTGATTCTAAGCCCTCCCCCTCTCCTCCTCATGTCTCACTGTCTTCCTGCTGATTCTAAGCCCTCTCCTTCTCCTCTTCATGTCTCACTTTCTTCCTGCTGATTCTAAGCCCTCTCCCTCTCCTGCTCATGTCTCAGGGCCTTACTGGTGATTCTAAGCCTTCTCCCTCACCTCCTAATGTCTCAGGGCCTTCCCGGTGATTCCCAGCCCTCTCCCTCTCCTCCTCATGTCTCGCTGTCTTCCTGGTGATTCTAACCCCTCTCCCTCTCCTCCTCATCTCTCAGGGCCTTCCTGCTTATTCTAACACCTCTCCCTCTCCTCGTCATGTCTCGGTGCCTTATTGGTGATTGTAAGCCCTCTCCCTCTCCCCCTCATGTCTCAGGGCCTTACTGGTGATTCTAAGCCCTCTCCCTCACCTCCTCATTTCTCAGGGCCTTACTGGTGATTCTAAGCCCTCTCCCTCACCTCCTCATGTCTCAGGGCCTTACTGGTGATTCTAACCCCTCTCCCTCTCCTCATGTCTCAGGGCCTTACTGGTGATTCTAACCCCTCTCCCTCTCCTCATGTCTCAGGGCCTTACTGGTGATTCTGAGCCCTCTCCCTCTCCTCCTCATGACTCGGGGCCTTCCTGCTGATTCTAAACCCTCTCCCTCTCCTCCTCATATCTCAGGGCCTTCCTGCTGATTCTAAACCCTCTCCCTCACCTCCTAATGTCTCGGGGCCTTCCTGGTGATTCTAAGCCCTCTCCATCTCCTCCTCGTGTCTCGGGGCCTTCCTGGTGATTCTAAGTCCTCTCCCTCTCCTCCTCCTGTTGCGATGCCTTACTGGTGATTCTAACCCCTCGCCCACTCCTCCTCATGTCTCACTGTCTTCCTGCTGATTCTAAGCCCTCTCCGTCTCCTCGTCATGTCTCAGGGCCTTCCTGGTGATTCTAAGCCCACTCCCTCTCCTCCTCATGTCTCAGGGCCTTCCTGGTGATTCTAACCCCTCCCCCTCTCCTCCTCGTGTCTCGTGCCTTACTGGTGATTCTAACCCCTCGCCCTCTCCTCCTCATGTCTCACTGTCTTCCTGCTGATTCTAAGCCCTCTCCTTCTCCTCGTCATTTCTCAGGGCCTTCCTGGCTATTCTAAGCCCTCTCCCTCTCCACCTCATGTCTCAGGGCCTTTCTGGTGATTCTAAACCCTCTCCCTCTCCTCCTCATGTGTCGGGGCCTTCCAGGTGATTCTAAGCCCTCTCCCTCTCCTCCTCGTGTCTTCAGGCCTTCCTGGTGATTCTAAGCCCTCTCCATCTCCTCCTCGTGTCTCGGGGCCTTCCTGGTGATTCTAACCCCTCCACCTCTCCTCCTCATGTCTCACTGTCTTCCAGCTGATTCTAAGCCCTCTCCCTCTCCTCCTCATGTCTCAATGTATTCCTTTTGATTCTAACCCCTCCCCCTCTCCTCCTCATGTCTCTGGGCCTTGCTGGTGATTCTAACCCCTCCCCCTCTCCTTCTCATGTCTCACTGTCTTCCTGGTGATTCTAAACCCTCTCCCTCTCCTCCTCATTTCTCACTGTCTTCCTGGTGATTCGAACCCCTCTCCCTCTCCTCCTCATGTCTCGGTGCCTTCCTGTTGATTCTAACCCCACTCCCTGTCCTCATGTCTCAGGGCCTTACTGGTGATTCTAAGCCCTCTCCCTCACCTCCTCATTTCTCAGGGCCTTACTGGTGATTCTAAGCCCTCTCCCTCACCTCCTCATGTCTCAGGGCCTTACTGGTGATTCTAACCACTCTCCCTCTCCTCATGTCTCAGGGCCTTACTGGTGATTCTAACCCCTCTCCCTCTCCTCATGTCTCAGGGCCTTACTGGTGATTCTGAGCCCTCTCCCTCTCCTCCTCATGACTCGGGGCCTTCCTGCTGATTCTAAACCCTCTCCCTCTCCTCCTCATATCTCAGGGCCTTCCTGCTGATTCTAAACCCTCTCCCTCACCTCCTAATGTCTCGGGGCCTTCCTGGTGATTCTAAGCCCTCTCCATCTCCTCCTCGTGTCTCGGGGCCTTCCTGGTGATTCTAAGTCCTCTCCCTCTCCTCCTCCTGTTGCGATGCCTTACCGGTGATTGTAACCCCTCCCCCTCTCCTCCTCATGTCTCGTGCCTTACTGGTGATTCTAACCCCTCGCCCACTCCTCCTCATGTCTCACTGTCTTCCTGCTGATTCTAAGCCCTCTCCGTCTCCTCGTCATGTCTCAGGGCCTTCCTGGTGATTCTAAGCCCTCTCCCTCTCCTCCTCATGTCTCAGGGCCTTCCTGGTGATTCTAACCCCTCCCCCTCTCCTCCTCGTGTCTCGTGCCTTACTGGTGATTCTAACCCCTCGCCCTCTCCTTCTCATGTCTCACTGTCTTCCTGCTGATTCTAAGCCCTCTCCTTCTCCTCGTCATTTCTCAGGGCCTTCCTGGTGATTCTAAGCCCTATCCCTCTCCTCCTCATGTCTCAGGGCCTTCCTGGTGATTCTAAACCCTCTCCCTCTTCTCCTCATGTGTCGGGGCCTTCCAGGTGATTCTAAGCCCTCTCCCTCTCCTCCTCGTGTCTTGGGGCCTTCCTGGTGATTCTAAGCCCTCTCCATCTCCTCCTCGTGTCTCGGGGCCTTCCTGGTGATTCTAACCTCTCCTCTTCATGTCTCACCATCTTCCTGCTGATTCTAAGCCCTCCCCCTCTCCTCCTCATGTCTCGTGCCTTCCTGGTGATTCCAACCCCTCCACCTCTCCTCCTCATGTCTCACTGTCTTCCATCTGATTCTAAGCCCTCTCCCTCTCCTCCTCATGTCTCACTCTATTCCTGGTGATTCTAACCCCTCGCCCTCTCCTCCTCATGTCTCTGGGCCTTGCTGGTGATTCTCACCCCTCCCCCTCTCCTTCTCATGTCTCACTGTCTTCCTGGTGATTCTAAACCCTCTCACTCTCCTCCTCATTTCTCACTGTCTTCCTGGTGATTCGAACCCCTCTCCCTCTCCTCCTCATGTCTCGGTGCCTTCCTGTTGATTCTAACCCCACTCCCTCTCCTCATGTCTCAGGGCCTTACTGGTGATTCTAAGCCCTCTCCCTCACCTCCTCATGTCTCAGGGCCTTACTGGTGATTCTAACCCCTCTCCCTCTCCTCATGTCTCAGGGCCTTACTGGTGATTCTAACCCCTCTCCCTCTCCTCATGTCTCGTGCCTTCCTGGTGATTCTAAGCCCTCTCCCTCTCCTCCTCGTGTCTTGTGGCCTTCCTGGTGATTCTAAGCCCTCTCCCTCTCCTCCTCGTGTCTCGGGGCCTTCCTGGTGATTCTAACCGCTCCTCTTCATGTCTCACCATCTTCCTGCTGATTCTAAGCCCCCCCCTCTCCTCCTCATGTCTCGGTGCCTTGCTGGTGATTCTAAGCCCTCTCACTCTCCTCCTCATGTCTCACTGTATTCATGGTGATTCTAACCCCTCCCCCTCTCCTTCGCATGTCTCACTGTCTTCCTGATGATTCTAACCCCTCTACCTCTCCTCCTCATGTCTCACTGTCTTCCAGCTGATTCTAAGCCCTCCCCCTCTCCTCCTCATGTCTCTGGGCCTTGCTGGTGATTCTAACCCCTCCCCCTCTCCTTCTCATGTCTCACTGTCTTCCTGGTGATTCGAACCCCTCTCCCTCTCCTCCTCATGTCTCGGTGCCTTCCTGTTGATTCTAATCCCTCTCCATCTCCTCCTCATGTCTCGGTGCCTTGCTGGTGATTCTAAGCCCTCTCCCTCTCCTCCTCATGCCTCAGGGCCTTCCCCTCCCCCTCTCCTCCTCATGTCTCAGGGCTTTCCTGATGATTCTAACCCCTCTCCCTCTCCTCCTCATGTCTCACTCTCTTCCAACTGATTCTAAGCCCTCTCCCTCTCCTCCTCGTGTCTCGGTGCCTTGCTGGTGATTCTAAGCCCTCTCCCTCTCCTCCTCATGTCTCAGGACCTTCCCCTCCCCCTCTCCTCCTCATGTCTCAGGGCCTTCCTGGTGATTCCCAGCCCTTTCCCTCTCCTCCTCATGTCTCGCTGTCTTCCTGGTGATTTTAACCCCTCTCCCTCTCCTCCTCATGTCTCACTGTATTCCTGGTGATTCTAACCCCTCCCCCTCTCCTCCTCATGTCTCGGTGCCTTCCTGTTGATTCTAATCCCTCTCCATCTCCTCCTCATGTCTCGGTGCCTTGCTGGTGATTCTAAGCCCTCTCCCTCTCCTCCTCATGCCTCAGGGCCTTCCCCTCCCCCTCTCCTCCTCATGTCTCAGGGACTTTCTGGTGATTCCCAGCCCTCTCCCTCTCCTCCTCATGTCTCGCTGTCTTCCTGGTGATTTTAACCCCACTCCCTCTCCTCCCTCACTGTCTTCCTGCTTATTCTAAGCCCTTTCCCTCTCCTCCTCATGTCTCACTGTATTCCTGGTGATTCTAACCACTCCCCCTCTCCTCCTCATGTCTCAGGGCCTTCCTGCTTATTCTAACACCTCTCCCTCTCCTCGTCATGTCTCGGTGCCTTATTGGTGATTGTAAGCCCTCTCCCTCTCCTACTCATGTCTCAGGGCCTTCCTGCTTATTCTAACCCCACTCCCTCTCCTCATGTCTCAGGGCCTTACTGGTGATTCTAAGCCCTCTCCCTCACCTCCTCATGTCTCAGGGCCTTACTGGTGATTCTAAGACCTCTCCCTCACCTCCTCGTGTCTCAGGGCCTTACTGGTGATTCTAAACCCTCTCCCTCTCCTCATGTCTCAGGGCCTTACTGGTGATCCTAACTCCTCTCCCACTCCTCATGTCTCAGGGCCTTACTGGTGATTCTAAGCCCTCTTCCTGTCCTCCTCATGTCTCAGGGCCTTCCTGCTTATTGTAACCCCTCTCCCTCATGTCTCAGGGCCTTACTGGTGATTCTAACCCGTCCCCCTCTCCTCCTCGTGTCTCGTGCCTTACTGGTGATTCTAAACCCTCGCCCTCTCCTCCTCATGTCTCACTGTCTTCCTGCTGATTCTAAGCCCTCTCCTTCTCCTCCTCATTTCTCACTTTCTTCCTGCTGATTCTAAGCCCTCTCCCTCTCCTCATGTCTCAGGGCCTTACTGGTGATTCTAAACCCTCTCCCTCTCCTCCTCATATCTCGGGGCCTTCCAGGTGATTCTAAGCCCTCTCCCTCTGCTCCTCATGTTTCGGGGCCTTCCAGGTGATTCTAAGCCCTCGACCTCTCCTCCTCATGTCTTGGGGCCTTCCTGGTGATTCTAAGCCGTCTCCCACTCCTCCTCGTGTCTCGGGGCCTTCCTGGTGATTCTAACCTCTCCTCTTCATGTCTCACCATCTTCCTGCTGATTCTAAGCCCTCCCCCTCTCCTCCTCATGTCTCACTGTCTTCCTGCTGATTCTAAGCCCTCTCCTTCTCCTCTTCATGTCTCACTTTCTTCCTGCTGATTCTAAGCCCTCTCCCTCTCCTGCTCATGTCTCACTGTCTTCCTGGTGATTCGAAGCCCTCTCCCTCTCCTGCTCATGTCTCACTGTCTTCCTGGTGATTGTAACCCCACCCCCTCTCCTCCTCATGTCTCGCTGTCTTCCTGCTGATTCGAAGCCCTCTCCCACTCCTTCTCATGTCTTGGTGCCTTCCTGGTGATTCTAACCCCTCTCCCTCTCCTCCTCATGTCTCAATCTCTTCCAGCTGATTCTAAGCCCTCTCCCTCTCCTCCTCGTGTCTCGGTGCCTTGCTGGTGATTCTAACCCCTCCCGCTCTCCTCCTCATGTCTCAGGGCCTTCCTGGTGATCCTAAGCCCTCCCCCTCTCCTGCTCATGTCTCAGGGCTTTCCTGGTGATTCTAACCCCTCTACCTCTCCTCCTCGTGTCTCGTGCCTCCCTGGTGATTCCAACCCCTCCACCTCTCCTCCTAATGTCTCACTGTCTTCCTGGTGATTCAAAGCCCTCTCCCTCTCCTGCTCATGTCTCACTGTCTTCCTGGTGATTGTAACCCCACCCCCTCTCATCCGCATGTCTCGCTGTCTTCCTGGTGATTCGAAGCCCTCTCCCTCTCCTCCTCATGTCTCACTGTCTTCCTGCTGATTCTAACCCCTCCCCCTCTCCTCTTCATGTCTCAGGGCCTTCTTGGTGATCCTAAGCCCTCCCCCTCTCCTGCTCATTTCTCAGGGCCTTCCTGGTGATTCTAACCCCTCTCCCTCTCCTCCTCGTGTCTCACTCTCTTCCAGCTGATTCTAAGCCCTCTCCCTCTCCTCCTCGTGTCTCGGTGCCTTGCTGGTGATTCTAAGCCCTCTCCCTCTCATCCTCATGTCTCAGGATCTTCCCCTCCCCCTCTCCTCCTCATGTCTCAGGGCCGTCCTGGTGATTCCCAGCCCTCTCACTCTCCTCCTCATGTCTCGCTGTCTTCCTGGTGATTTTAAACCCACTCCCTCTCATCCCTCACTTTCTTCCTGCTTATTCTAAGCCCTCTCCCTCTCCTCCTCATGTCTCACTGTATTCCTGGTGATTCTAACCCCTCCCCCTCTCCTCCTCATGTCTCAGGGCCTTCCTGGTGATTCTAACCCCTCTCCCTCTCCTCCTCATGTCACACTCTCTTCCCGCTGATTCAAAGCCCTCTCCCTCTCCTTCTCGTGTCTCGGTGCCTTGCTGGTGATTCTAAGCCCTCTCCCTCTCCTCCTCATGTCTCAGGACCTTCCCTTCCCCCTGTCCTCCTCATGTCTCAGGGCCTTGCTGGTGATTCCCAGCCCTCTCCCTCTCCTCCTCATGTCTCGCTGTCTTCCTGGTGATTTTAACCCCACTCCCTCTCATCCCTCACTTTCTTCCTGCTTATTCTAAGCCCTCTCCCTCTCCTCCTCATGTCTCACTGTATTCCTGGTGATTCTAACCCCTCCCCCTCTCCTCCTCATGTCTCAGGGCCTTCCTGGTGATTCTAACCCCTCTCCCTCTCCTCCTCATGTCACACTCTCTTCCCGCTGATTCAAAGCCCTCTCCCTCTCCTTCTCGTGTCTCGGTGCCTTGCTGGTGATTCTAAGCCCTCTCCCTCTCCTCCTCATGTCTCAGGACCTTCCCTTCCCCCTGTCCTCCTCATGTCTCAGGGCCTTGCTGGTGATTCCCAGCCCTCTCCCTCTCCTCCTCATGTCTCGCTGTCTTCCTGGTGATTTTAACCCCACTCCCTCTCCTCCCTCACTGTCTTCCTGCTTATTCTAAGCCCTCTCCCTCTCCTCCTCATGTCTCACTGTATTCCTGGTGATTCTAACCCCTCCCCCTCTCCTCCTCATGTCTCTGGGCCTTGCTGGTGATTCTAACCCCTCCCCCTCTCCTTCTCATGTCTCACTGTCTTCCTGGTGATTCTAACCCCTCTACCGCTCCTCCTCGTGTCTCGTGCCTTCCTGGTGATTCCAACCCCTCCACCTCTCTTCCTCATGTCTCACTGTCTTCCACCTGATTCTAAGCCCTCACCCTCTCGTCCTCATGTCTCACTGTCTTCCTGGTGATTCTAACCCCTTTCCCTCTCCTCCTCATGTCTCGGTGCCTTCCTGTTGATTCTAATCCCTCTCCATCTCCTCCTCATGTCTCAGGGCCTTCCCCTCCACCTCTCCTCCTCATGTCTCACTGTCTTCCAGCTGATTCTAAGCCCTCACCCTCTCGTCCTCATGTGTCACTGTCTTCCTGGTTATTCTAACCACTCCACCTCTCCTCCTCATGTCTCACTGTCTTCCAGCTCATTCTAAGCCCTCTCGCTCTCCTCCTCATGTCTCGCTGTCTTCCTGGTGATTTTAACCCCACTCCCTCTCCTCCCTCACTGTCTTCCTGCTTATTCTAAGGCCTCTCCCTCTCTTCCTCATGTCTCACTGCATTCCTGGTGATTCTAACCCCTCCCCCTCTCCGCCTCATGTCTCTGGGCCTTGCTGGTGATTCTAACCCCTCCCCCTCTCCTCCTCATGTCTCAGTGTCTTCCAGCTGATTCTAAGCCCTCTCCCACTCCTCCTCATGTATCGGGGCCTTCCTGGTGATTCTAAACCCTCTCCCTCTACTCCTCATGTCTCGGTGCCTTGCTGGTGATTCTAACCCCTCCCCCTCTCCTCCTCATGTCTCAGTGCCTTCCTGGTGATCCTAAGCCCTCCCCCTCTCCTGCTCATGTCTCAGAGCCTTCCTGGTGATCCTAAGCCCTCTCCCACTCCTCCTCATGTATCGGGGCCTTCCTGGTGATCCTAAGCCCTCCCCCTCTCCTCCTCATGTCTCGGTGCCTTGCTGGTGATTCTAACCCCTCTCCCTCGCCTCCTCATTTCTCGGTGCCTTCCTGTTGATTCTAATCCCTCTCCATCTCCTCCTCATGTCTCGGTGCCTTGCTGGTGATTCTAAGCCCTCTGCCTCTCCTCCTCATGTCTCAGGGCCTTCCCCTCCCCCTCTCCTCCTCATGTCTCAGGGCCTTCCCCTCCCCCTCTCCTCCTCATGTCTCAGGGCCTTCCTGCTGATTCTAAGCCCTCTCCCACTCCTCCTCATGTGTCGGGGCCTTCCTGGTGATTCTAAGCCCTCCCCCTCTCCTCCTCATGTCTCGGTGCCTTGCTGGTGATTCTAACCCCTCTCCTTCGCCTCCTCATTTCTCGGTGCCTTCCTGTTGATTCTAATCCCTCTCCATCTCCTCCTCATGTCTCGGTGCCTTGCTGGTGATTCTAAGCCCTCTGCCTCTCCTCCTCATGTTTCAGGGCCTTCCCCTCCCCCTCTCCTCCTCATGTCTCAGTGCCTTCCTGGTGATTCCCACCCCTCTCACTCTCCTCCTCATGTCTCGCTGTCTTCCTGGTGATTTTAAACCCACTCCCTCTCCTCCCTCACTGTCTTCCTGCTTATTCTAAGCCCTCTCCCTCTCCTCCTCATGTCTCACTGTATTCCTGGTGATTCCAACCCCTCCCCCTCTCGTCCTCATGTCTCACTGTCTTCCTGGTTATTCTAACCACTCCACCTCTCCTCCTCATGTCTCACTGTCTTCCAGCTCATTCTAAGCCCTCTCGCTCTCCTCCTCATGTCTCGCTGTCTTCCTGGTGATTTTAACCCCACTCCCTCTCCTCCCTCACTGTCTTCCTGCTTATTCTAAGGCCTCTCCCTCTCCTCCTCACGTCTCACTGCATTCCTGGTGATTCTAACCCCTCCCCCTCTCCTCCTCATGTCTCTGGGCCTTGCTGGTGATTCTAACCCCTCCCCCTCTCCTCCTCATGTCTCAGTGTCTTCCAGCTGATTCTAAGCCCTCTCCCACTCCTCCTCATGTATCGGGGCCTTCCTGGTGATTCTAAACCCTCTCCCTCTACTCCTCATGTCTCGGTGCCTTGCTGGTGATTCTAACCCCTCCCCCTCTCCTCCTCATGTCTCAGTGCCTTCCTGGTGATCCTAAGCCCTCTCCCACTCCTCCTCATGTATCGGGGCCTTCCTGGTCATCCTAAGCCCTCCCCCTCTCCTCCTCATGTCTCACTGCATTCCTGGTGATTCTAACCCCTCCCCCTCTCCTCCTCATGTCTCAGGGCCTTCCTGCTTATTCTAACACCTCTCCCTCTCCTCGTCATGTCTCGGTGCCTTATTGGTGATTGTAAGCCCTCTCCCTCTCCTACTCATGTCTCAGGGCCTTCCTGCTTATTCTAACCCCACTCCCTCTCCTCATGTCTCAGGGCCTTACTGGTGATTCTAAGCCCTCTCCCTCACCTCCTCATGTCTCAGGGCCTTACTGGTGATTCTAAGATCTCTCCCTCAACTCCTCGTGTCTCAGGGCCTTGCTGGTGATTCTAAGCCCTCTCCCTCTCCTCCTCATGTCTCAGGACCTTCCCTTCCCCCTGTCCTCCTCATGTCTCAGGGCCTTGCTGGTGATTCCCAGCCCTCTCCCTCTCCTCCTCATGTCTCGCTGTCTTCCTGGTGATTTTAACCCCACTCCCTCTCATCCCTCACTTTCTTCCTGCTTATTCTAAGCCCTCCCCCTCTCCTCCTCATGTCTCACTGTATTCCTGGTGATTCTAACCCCTCCCCCTCTCCTCCTCATGTCTCAGGGCCTTCCTGGTGATTCTAACCCCTCTCCCTCTCCTCCTCATGTCACACTCTCTTCCCGCTGATTCAAAGCCCTCTCCCTCTCCTTCTCGTGTCTCGGTGCCTTGCTGGTGATTCTAAGCCCTCTCCCTCTCCTCCTCATGTCTCAGGACCTTCCCTTCCCCCTGTCCTCCTCATGTCTCAGGGCCTTGCTGGTGATTCCCAGCCCTCTCCCTCTCCTCCTCATGTCTCGCTGTCTTCCTGGTGATTTTAACCCCACTCCCTCTCCTCCCTCACTGTCTTCCTGCTTATTCTAAGCCCTCTCCCTCTCCTCCTCATGTCTCACTGTATTCCTGGTGATTCTAACCCCTCCCCCTCTCCTCCTCATGTCTCTGGGCCTTGCTGGTGATTCTAACCCCTCCCCCTCTCCTTCTCATGTCTCACTGTCTTCCTGGTGATTCTAACCCCTCTACCGCTCCTCCTCGTGTCTCGTGCCTTCCTGGTGATTCCAACCCCTCCACCTCTCTTCCTCATGTCTCACTGTCTTCCACCTGATTCTAAGCCCTCACCCTCTCGTCCTCATGTCTCACTGTCTTCCTGGTGATTCTAACCCCTTTCCCTCTCCTCCTCATGTCTCGGTGCCTTCCTGTTGATTCTAATCCCTCTCCATCTCCTCCTCATGTCTCAGGGCCTTCCCCTCCACCTCTCCTCCTCATGTCTCACTGTCTTCCAGCTGATTCTAAGCCCTCACCCTCTCGTCCTCATGTGTCACTGTCTTCCTGGTTATTCTAACCACTCCACCTCTCCTCCTCATGTCTCACTGTCTTCCAGCTCATTCTAAGCCCTCTCGCTCTCCTCCTCATGTCTCGCTGTCTTCCTGGTGATTTTAACCCCACTCCCTCTCCTCCCTCACTGTCTTCCTGCTTATTCTAAGGCCTCTCCCTCTCCTCCTCATGTCTCACTGCATTCCTGGTGATTCTAACCCCTCCCCCTCTCCGCCTCATGTCTCTGGGCCTTGCTGGTGATTCTAACCCCTCCCCCTCTCCTCCTCATGTCTCAGTGTCTTCCAGCTGATTCTAAGCCCTCTCCCACTCCTCCTCATGTATCGGGGCCTTCCTGGTGATTCTAAACCCTCTCCCTCTACTCCTCATGTCTCGGTGCCTTGCTGGTGATTCTAACCCCTCCCCCTCTCCTCCTCATGTCTCAGTGCCTTCCTGGTGATCCTAAGCCCTCCCCCTCTCCTGCTCATGTCTCAGAGCCTTCCTGGTGATCCTAAGCCCTCTCCCACTCCTCCTCATGTATCGGGGCCTTCCTGGTGATCCTAAGCCCTCCCCCTCTCCTCCTCATGTCTCGGTGCCTTGCTGGTGATTCTAACCCCTCTCCCTCGCCTCCTCATTTCTCGGTGCCTTCCTGTTGATTCTAATCCCTCTCCATCTCCTCCTCATGTCTCGGTGCCTTGCTGGTGATTCTAAGCCCTCTGCCTCTCCTCCTCATGTCTCAGGGCCTTCCCCTCCCCCTCTCCTCCTCATGTCTCAGGGCCTTCCCCTCCCCCTCTCCTCCTCATGTCTCAGGGCCTTCCTGCTGATTCTAAGCCCTCTCCCACTCCTCCTCATGTGTCGGGGCCTTCCTGGTGATTCTAAGCCCTCCCCCTCTCCTCCTCATGTCTCGGTGCCTTGCTGGTGATTCTAACCCCTCTCCTTCGCCTCCTTATTTCTCGGTGCCTTCCTGTTGATTCTAATCCCTCTCCATCTCCTCCTCATGTCTCGGTGCCTTGCTGGTGATTCTAAGCCCTCTGCCTCTCCTCCTCATGTTTCAGGGCCTTCCCCTCCCCCTCTCCTCCTCATGTCTCAGTGCCTTCCTGGTGATTCCCACCCCTCTCACTCTCCTCCTCATGTCTCGCTGTCTTCCTGGTGATTTTAAACCCACTCCCTCTCCTCCCTCACTGTCTTCCTGCTTATTCTAAGCCCTCTCCCTCTCCTCCTCATGTCTCACTGTATTCCTGGTGATTCCAACCCCTCCCCCTCTCGTCCTCATGTCTCACTGTCTTCCTGGTTATTCTAACCACTCCACCTCTCCTCCTCATGTCTCACTGTCTTCCAGCTCATTCTAAGCCCTCTCGCTCTCCTCCTCATGTCTCGCTGTCTTCCTGGTGATTTTAACCCCACTCCCTCTCCTCCCTCACTGTCTTCCTGCTTATTCTAAGGCCTCTCCCTCTCCTCCTCACGTCTCACTGCATTCCTGGTGATTCTAACCCCTCCCCCTCTCCTCCTCATGTCTCTGGGCCTTGCTGGTGATTCTAACCCCTCCCCCTCTCCTCCTCATGTCTCAGTGTCTTCCAGCTGATTCTAAGCCCTCTCCCACTCCTCCTCATGTATCGGGGCCTTCCTGGTGATTCTAAACCCTCTCCCTCTACTCCTCATGTCTCGGTGCCTTGCTGGTGATTCTAACCCCTCCCCCTCTCCTCCTCATGTCTCAGTGCCTTCCTGGTGATCCTAAGCCCTCTCCCACTCCTCCTCATGTATCGGGGCCTTCCTGGTCATCCTAAGCCCTCCCCCTCTCCTCCTCATGTCTCACTGCATTCCTGGTGATTCTAACCCCTCCCCCTCTCCTCCTCATGTCTCAGGGCCTTCCTGCTTATTCTAACACCTCTCCCTCTCCTCGTCATGTCTCGGTGCCTTATTGGTGATTGTAAGCCCTCTCCCTCTCCTACTCATGTCTCAGGGCCTTCCTGCTTATTCTAACCCCACTCCCTCTCCTCATGTCTCAGGGCCTTACTGGTGATTCTAAGCCCTCTCCCTCACCTCCTCATGTCTCAGGGCCTTACTGGTGATTCTAAGATCTCTCCCTCAACTCCTCGTGTCTCAGGGCCTTGCTGGTGATTCTAAGCCCTCTCCCTCTCCTCCTCATGTCTCAGGACCTTCCCTTCCCCCTGTCGTCCTCATGTCTCAGGGCCTTGCTGGTGATTCCCAGCCCTCTCCCTCTCCTCCTCATGTCTCGCTGTCTTCCTGGTGATTTTAACCCCACTCCCTCTCATCCCTCACTTTCTTCCTGCTTATTCTAAGCCCTCTCCCTCTCCTCCTCATGTCTCACTGTATTCCTGGTGATTCTAACCCCTCCCCCTCTCCTCCTCATGTCTCAGGGCCTTCCTGGTGATTCTAACCCCTCTCCCTCTCCTCCTCATGTCACACTCTCTTCCCGCTGATTCAAAGCCCTCTCCCTCTCCTTCTCGTGTCTCGGTGCCTTGCTGGTGATTCTAAGCCCTCTCCCTCTCCTCCTCATGTCTCAGGACCTTCCCTTCCCCCTGTCCTCCTCATGTCTCAGGGCCTTGCTGGTGATTCCCAGCCCTCTCCCTCTCCTCCTCATGTCTCGCTGTCTTCCTGGTGATTTTAACCCCACTCCCTCTCCTCCCTCACTGTCTTCCTGCTTATTCTAAGCCCTCTCCCTCTCCTCCTCATGTCTCACTGTATTCCTGGTGATTCTAACCCCTCCCCCTCTCCTCCTCATGTCTCTGGGCCTTGCTGGTGATTCTAACCCCTCCCCCTCTCCTTCTCATGTCTCACTGTCTTCCTGGTGATTCTAACCCCTCTACCGCTCCTCCTCGTGTCTCGTGCCTTCCTGGTGATTCCAACCCCTCCACCTCTCTTCCTCATGTCTCACTGTCTTCCACCTGATTCTAAGCCCTCACCCTCTCGTCCTCATGTCTCACTGTCTTCCTGGTGATTCTAACCCCTTTCCCTCTCCTCCTCATGTCTCGGTGCCTTCCTGTTGATTCTAATCCCTCTCCATCTCCTCCTCATGTCTCAGGGCCTTCCCCTCCACCTCTCCTCCTCATGTCTCACTGTCTTCCAGCTGATTCTAAGCCCTCACCCTCTCGTCCTCATGTGTCACTGTCTTCCTGGTTATTCTAACCACTCCACCTCTCCTCCTCATGTCTCACTGTCTTCCAGCTCATTCTAAGCCCTCTCGCTCTCCTCCTCATGTCTCGCTGTCTTCCTGGTGATTTTAACCCCACTCCCTCTCCTCCCTCACTGTCTTCCTGCTTATTCTAAGGCCTCTCCCTCTCCTCCTCATGTCTCACTGCATTCCTGGTGATTCTAACCCCTCCCCCTCTCCGCCTCATGTCTCTGGGCCTTGCTGGTGATTCTAACCCCTCCCCCTCTCCTCCTCATGTCTCAGTGTCTTCCAGCTGATTCTAAGCCCTCTCCCACTCCTCCTCATGTATCGGGGCCTTCCTGGTGATTCTAAACCCTCTCCCTCTACTCCTCATGTCTCGGTGCCTTGCTGGTGATTCTAACCCCTCCCCCTCTCCTCCTCATGTCTCAGTGCCTTCCTGGTGATCCTAAGCCCTCCCCCTCTCCTGCTCATGTCTCAGAGCCTTCCTGGTGATCCTAAGCCCTCTCCCACTCCTCCTCATGTATCGGGGCCTTCCTGGTGATCCTAAGCCCTCCCCCTCTCCTCCTCATGTCTCGGTGCCTTGCTGGTGATTCTAACCCCTCTCCCTCGCCTCCTCATTTCTCGGTGCCTTCCTGTTGATTCTAATCCCTCTCCATCTCCTCCTCATGTCTCGGTGCCTTGCTGGTGATTCTAAGCCCCCTGCCTCTCCTCCTCATGTCTCAGGGCCTTCCCCTCCCCCTCTCCTCCTCATGTCTCAGGGCCTTCCCCTCCCCCTCTCCTCCTCATGTCTCAGGGCCTTCCTGCTGATTCTAAGCCCTCTCCCACTCCTCCTCATGTGTCGGGGCCTTCCTGGTGATTCTAAGCCCTCCCCCTCTCCTCCTCATGTCTCGGTGTCTTGCTGGTGATTCTAACCCCTCTCCTTCGCCTCCTTATTTCTCGGTGCCTTCCTGTTGATTCTAATCCCTCTCCATCTCCTCCTCATGTCTCGGTGCCTTGCTGGTGATTCTAAGCCCTCTGCCTCTCCTCCTCATGTTTCAGGGCCTTCCCCTCCCCCTCTCCTCCTCATGTGTCAGTGCCTTCCTGGTGATTCCCACCCCTCTCACTCTCCTCCTCATGTCTCGCTGTCTTCCTGGTGATTTTAAACCCACTCCCTCTCCTCCCTCACTGTTTTCCTGCTTATTCTAAGCCCTCTCCCTCTCCTCCTCATGTCTCACTGTATTCCTGGTGATTCCAACCCCTCCCCCTCTCGTCCTCATGTCTCACTGTCTTCCTGGTTATTCTAACCACTCCACCTCTCCTCCTCATGTCTCACTGTCTTCCAGCTCATTCTAAGCCCTCTCGCTCTCCTCCTCATGTCTCGCTGTCTTCCTGGTGATTTTAACCCCACTCCCTCTCCTCCCTCACTGTCTTCCTGCTTATTCTAAGGCCTCTCCCTCTCCTCCTCACGTCTCACTGCATTCCTGGTGATTCTAACCCCTCCCCCTCTCCTCCTCATGTCTCTGGGCCTTGCTGGTGATTCTAACCCCTCCCCCTCTCCTCCTCATGTCTCAGTGTCTTCCAGCTGATTCTAAGCCCTCTCCCACTCCTCCTCATGTATCGGGGCCTTCCTGGTGATTCTAAACCCTCTCCCTCTACTCCTCATGTCTCGGTGCCTTGCTGGTGATTCTAACCCCTCCCCCTCTCCTCCTCATGTCTCAGTGCCTTCCTGGTGATCCTAAGCCCTCTCCCACTCCTCCTCATGTATCGGGGCCTTCCTGGTCATCCTAAGCCCTCCCCCTCTCCTCCTCATGTCTCACTGCATTCCTGGGGATTCTAACCCCTCCCCCTCTCCTCCTCATGTCTCAGGGCCTTCCTGCTTATTCTAACACCTCTCCCTCTCCTCGTCATGTCTCGGTGCCTTATTGGTGATTGTAAGCCCTCTCCCTCTCCTACTCATGTCTCAGGGCCTTCCTGCTTATTGTAACCCCTCTCCCTCATGTCTCAGGGCCTTACTGGTGATTCTAACCCGTCCCCCTCTCCTCCTCGTGTCTCGTGCCTTGCTGGTGATTCTAACCCCTCCCCCTCTCCTCCTCATGTCTCAGTGTCTTCCAGCTGATTCTAAGCCCTCTCCCACTCCTCCTCATGTATCGGGGCCTTCCTGGTGATTCTAAACCCTCTCCCTCTACTCCTCATGTCTCGGTGCCTTGCTGGTGATTCTAACCCCTCCCCCTCTCCTCCTCATGTCTCAGTGCCTTCCTGGTGATCCTAAGCCCTCTCCCACTCCTCCTCATGTATCGGGGCCTTCCTGGTGATCCTAAGCCCTCCCCCTCTCCTCCTCATGTCTCACTGCATTCCTGGTGATTCTAACCCCTCCCCCTCTCCTCCTCATGTCTCAGGGCCTTCCTGCTTATTCTAACACCTCTCCCTCTCCTCGTCATGTCTCGGTGCCTTATTGGTGATTGTAAGCCCTCTCCCTCTCCTACTCATGTCTCAGGGCCTTCCTGCTTATTCTAACCCCACTCCCTCTCCTCTTGTCTCAGGGCCTTACTGGTGATTCTAAGCCCTCTCCCTCACCTCCTCATGTCTCAGGGCCTTACTGGTGATTCTAAGACCTCTCCCTCACCTCCTCGTGTCTCAGGGCCTTACTGGTGATTCTAAACCCTCTCCCTCTCCTCATGTCTCAGGGCCTTACTGGTGATCCTAACTCCTCTCCCACTCCCCATGTCTCAGGGCCTTACTGGTGATTCAAAGCCCTCTTCCTGTCCTCCTCATGACTCGGGGCCTTCCTGCTGATTCTAAACCCCCTCCCTCTCCTCCTCATGTCTCAGGGCCTTCCTGCTTATTGTAACCCCTCTCCCTCATGTCTCAGGGCCTTACTGGTGATTCTAACCCGTCCCCCTCTCCTCCTCGTGTCTCGTGCCTTACTGGTGATTCTAACCCCTCGCCCTCTCCTCCTCATGTCTCACTGTCTTCCTGCTGATTCTAAGCCCTCTCCTTCTCCTCCTCATTTCTCACATTCTTCCTGCTGATTCTAAGCCCTCTCCCTCTCCTCATGTCTCAGGGCCTTACTGGTGATTCTAAACCCTCTCCCTCTCCTCCTCATGTCTCGGGGCCTTCCAGGTGATTCTAAGCCCTCTCCCTCTGCTCCTCATGTTTCGGGGCCTTCCAGGTGATTCTAAGCCCTCGACCTCTCCTCCTCATGTCTTGGGGCCTTCCTGGTGATTCTAAGCCGTCTCCCACTCCTCCTCGTGTCTCGGGGCCTTCCTGGTGATTCTAACCTCTCCTCTTCATGTCTCACCATCTTCCTGCTGATTCTAAGCCCTCCCCCTCTCCTCCTCATGTCTCACTGTCTTCCTGCTGATTCTAAGCCCTCTCCTTCTCCTCTTCATGTCTCACTTTCTTCCTGCTGATTCTAAGCCCTCTCCCTCTCCTGCTCATGTCTCACTGTCTTCCTGGTGATTCGAAGCCCTCTCCCTCTCCTGCTCATGTCTCACTGTCTTCCTGGTGATTGTAACCCCACCCCCTCTCCTCCTCATGTCTCGCTGTCTTCCTGCTGATTCGAAGCCCTCTCCCACTCCTTCTCATGTCTTGGTGCCTTGCTGGTGATTCTAACCCCTCCCCCTCTCCTCTTCATGTCTCAGGGCCTTCCTGGTGATCCTAAGCCCTCCCCCTCTCCTGCTCATTTCTCAGGGCCTTCCTGGTGATTCTAACCCCTCTCCCTCTCCTCCTCATGTCTCACTCTCTTCCAGCTGATTCTAAGCCCTCTCCCACTCCTCCTCGTGTCTCGGTGCCTTGCTGGTGATTCTAACCCCTCCCGCTCTCCTCCTCATGTCTCAGGGCCTTCCTGGTGATCCTAAGCCCTCCCCCTCTCCTGCTCATGTCTCAGGGCTTTCCTGGTGATTCTAACCCCTCTACCTCTCCTCCTCGTGTCTCGTGCCTCCTTGGTGATTCCAACCCCTCCACCTCTCCTCCTAATGTCTCACTGTCTTCCTGGTGATTCAAAGCCCTCTCCCTCTCCTGCTCATGTCTCACTGTCTTCCTGGTGATTGTAACCCCACCCCCTCTCATCCGCATGTCTCGCTGTCTTCCTGGTGATTCGAAGCCCTCTCCCTCTCCTCCTCATGTCTCACTGTCTTCCTGCTGATTCTAACCCCTCCCCCTCTCCTCTTCATGTCTCAGGGCCTTCTTGGTGATCCTAAGCCCTCCCCCTCTCCTGCTCATTTGTCAGGGCCTTCCAGCTGATTCTAAGCCCTCTCCCTCTCCTCCTCGTGTCTCGGTGCCTTGCTGGTGATTCTAAGCCCTCTCCCTCTCCTCCTCATGTCTCAGGATCTTCCCCTCCCCCTCTCCTCCTCATGTCTCAGGGCCGTCCTGGTGATTCCCAGCCCTCTCACTCTCCTCCTCATGTCTCGCTGTCTTCCTGGTGATTTTAAACCCACTCCCTCTCCTCCCTCACTGTCTTCCTGCTTATTCTAAGCCCTCTCCCTCTCCTCCTCATGTCTCACTGTATTCCTGGTGATTCTAACCCCTCCCCCTCTCCTCCTCATGTCTCAGGGCCTTCCTGGTGATTCTAACCCCTCTCCCTCTCCTCCTCATGTCACACTCTCTTCCCGCTGATTCAAAGCCCTCTCCCTCTCCTTCTCGTGTCTCGGTGCCTTGCTGGTGATTCTAAGCCCTCTCCCTCTCCTCCTCATGTCTCAGGACCTTCCCTTCCCCCTGTCCTCCTCATGTCTCAGGGCCTTCCTGGTGATTCCCAGCCCTCTCCCTCTCCTCCTCATGTCTCGCTGTCTTCCTGGTGATTTTAACCCCACTCCCTCTCCTCCCTCACTGTCTTCCTGCTTATTCTAAGCCCTCTCCCTCTCCTCCTCATGTCTCACTGTATTCCTGGTGATTCTAACCCCTCCCCCTCTCCTCCTCATGTCTCTGGGCCTTGCTGGTGATTCTAACCCCTCCCCCTCTCCTTCTCATGTCTCACTGTCTTCCTGGTGATTCTAACACCTCTACCGCTCCTCCTCGTGTCTCGTGCCTTCCTGGTGATTCCAACCCCTCCACCTCTCTTCCTCATGTCTCACTGTCTTCCACCTGATTCTAAGCCCTCACCCTCTCGTCCTCATGTCTCACTGTCTTCCTGGTTATTCTAACCACTCCACCTCTCCTCCTCATGTCTCACTGTCTTCCAGCTCATTCTAAGCCCTCTCGCTCTCCTCCTCATGTCTCGCTGTCTTCCTGGTGATTTTAACCCCACTCCCTCTCCTCCCTCACTGTCTTCCTGCTTATTCTAAGGCCTCTCCCTCTCCTCCTCATGTCTCACTGCATTCCTGGTGATTCTAACCCCTCCCCCTCTCCTCCTCATGTCTCTGGGCCTTGCTGGTGATTCTAACCCCTCCCCCTCTCCTCCTCATGTCTCAGTGTCTTCCAGCTGATTCTAAGCCCTCTCCCACTCCTCCTCATGTATCGGGGCCTTCCTGGTTATTCTAAACCCTCTCCCTCTACTCCTCATGTCTCGGTGCCTTGCTGGTGATTCTAACCCCTCCCCCTCTCCTCCTCATGTCTCAGTGCCTTCCTGGTGATCCTAAGCCCTCCCCCTCTCCTGCTCATGTCTCAGAGCCTTCCTGGTGATCCTAAGCCCTCTCCCACTCCTCCTCATGTGTCGGGGCCTTCCTGGTGATTCTAAGCCCTCCCCCTCTCCTCCTCATGTCTCGGTGCCTTGCTGGTGATTCTAACCCCTCTCCTTCGCCTCCTCATTTCTCGGTGCCTTCCTGTTGATTCTAATCCCTCTCCATCTCCTCCTCATGTCTCGGTGCCTTGCTGGTGATTCTAAGCCCTCTGCCTCTCCTCCTCATGTCTCAGGGCCTTCCCCTCCCCCTCTCCTCCTCATGTCTCAGGGCCTTCCCCTCCCCCTCTCCTCCTCATGTCTCAGGGCCTTCCTGGTGATTCCCACCCCTCTCACTCTCCTCCTCATGTCTCGCTGTCTTCCTGGTGATTTTAAACCCACTCCCTCTCCTCCCTCACTGTCTTCCTGCTTATTCTAAGCCCTCTCCCTCTCCTCATCATGTCTCACTGTATTCCTGGTGATTCTAACCCCTCCCCCTCTCCTCCTCATGTCTCAGGGCCTTCCTGGTGATTCTAACCCCTCTCCCTCTCCTCCTCATGTCACACTCTCTTCCCGCTGATTCAAAGCCCTCTCCCTCTCCTTCTCGTGTCTCGGTGCCTTGCTGGTGATTCTAAGCCCTCTCCCTCTCCTCCTCATGTCTCAGGACCTTCCCTTCCCCCTGTCCTCCTCATGTCTCAGGGCCTTCCTGGTGATTCCCAGCCCTCTCCCTCTCCTCCTCATGTCTCGCTGTCTTCCTGGTGATTTTAACCCCACTCCCTCTCCTCCCTCACTGTCTTCCTGCTTATTCTAAGCCCTCTCCCTCTCCTCCTCATGTCTCACTGTATTCCTGGTGATTCTAACCCCTCCCCCTCTCCTCCTCATGTCTCAGGGCCTTCCTGGTGATTCCCAGCCCTCTCCCTCTCCTCCTCATGTCTCGCTGTCTTCCTGGTGATTTTAACCCCACTCCCTCTCCTCCCTCACTGTCTTCCTGCTTATTCTAAGCCCTCTCCCTCTCCTTCTCATGTCTCACTGTCTTCCTGGTGATTCTAACCCCTCTACCGCTCCTCCTCGTGTCTCGTGCCTTCCTGGTGATTCCAACCCCTCCACCTCTCTTCCTCATGTCTCACTGTCTTCCACCTGATTCTAAGCCCTCACCCTCTCGTCCTCATGTCTCACTGTCTTCCTGGTGATTCTAACCCCTTTCCCTCTCCTCCTCATGTCTCGGTGCCTTCCTGTTGATTCTAATCCCTCTCCATCTCCTCCTCATGTCTCAGGGCCTTCCCCTCCACCTCTCCTCCTCATGTCTCACTGTCTTCCAGCTGATTCTAAGCCCTCACCCTCTCGTCCTCATGTGTCACTGTCTTCCTGGTTATTCTAACCACTCCACCTCTCCTCCTCATGTCTCACTGTCTTCCAGCTCATTCTAAGCCCTCTCGCTCTCCTCCTCATGTCTCGCTGTCTTCCTGGTGATTTTAACCCCACTCCCTCTCCTCCCTCACTGTCTTCCTGCTTATTCTAAGGCCTCTCCCTCTCCTCCTCATGTCTCACTGCATTCCTGGTGATTCTAACCCCTCCCCCTCTCCGCCTCATGTCTCTGGGCCTTGCTGGTGATTCTAACCCCTCCCCCTCTCCTCCTCATGTCTCAGTGTCTTCCAGCTGATTCTAAGCCCTCTCCCACTCCTCCTCATGTATCGGGGCCTTCCTGGTGATTCTAAACCCTTTCCCTCTACTCCTCATGTCTCGGTGCCTTGCTGGTGATTCTAACCCCTCCCCCTCTCCTCCTCATGTCTCAGTGCCTTCCTGGTGATCCTAAGCCCTCCCCCTCTCCTGCTCATGTCTCAGAGCCTTCCTGGTGATCCTAAGCCCTCTCCCACTCCTCCTCATGTATCGGGGCCTTCCTGGTGATCCTAAGCCCTCCCCCTCTCCTCCTCATGTCTCGGTGCCTTGCTGGTGATTCTAACCCCTCTCCCTCGCCTCCTCATTTCTCGGTGCCTTCCTGTTGATTCTAATCCCTCTCCATCTCCTCCTCATGTCTCGGTGCCTTGCTGGTGATTCTAAGCCCTCTGCCTCTCCTCCTCATGTCTCAGGGCCTTCCCCTCCCCCTCTCCTCCTCATGTCTCAGGGCCTTCCCCTCCCCCTCTCCTCCTCATGTCTCAGGGCCTTCCTGCTGATTCTAAGCCCTCTCCCACTCCTCCTCATGTGTCGGGGCCTTCCTGGTGATTCTAAGCCCTCCCCCTCTCCTCCTCATGTCTCGGTGTCTTGCTGGTGATTCTAACCCCTCTCCTTCGCCTCCTTATTTCTCGGTGCCTTCCTGTTGATTCTAATCCCTCTCCATCTCCTCCTCATGTCTCGGTGCCTTGCTGGTGATTCTAAGCCCTCTGCCTCTCCTCCTCATGTTTCAGGGCCTTCCCCTCCCCCTCTCCTCCTCATGTCTCAGTGCCTTCCTGGTGATTCCCACCCCTCTCACTCTCCTCCTCATGTCTCGCTGTCTTCCTGGTGATTTTAAACCCACTCCCTCTCCTCCCTCACTGTTTTCCTGCTTATTCTAAGCCCTCTCCCTCTCCTCCTCATGTCTCACTGTATTCCTGGTGATTCCAACCCCTCCCCCTCTCGTCCTCATGTCTCACTGTCTTCCTGGTTATTCTAACCACTCCACCTCTCCTCCTCATGTCTCACTGTCTTCCAGCTCATTCTAAGCCCTCTCGCTCTCCTCCTCATGTCTCGCTGTCTTCCTGGTGATTTTAACCCCACTCCCTCTCCTCCCTCACTGTCTTCCTGCTTATTCTAAGGCCTCTCCCTCTCCTCCTCACGTCTCACTGCATTCCTGGTGATTCTAACCCCTCCCCCTCTCCTCCTCATGTCTCTGGGCCTTGCTGGTGATTCTAACCCCTCCCCCTCTCCTCCTCATGTCTCAGTGTCTTCCAGCTGATTCTAAGCCCTCTCCCACTCCTCCTCATGTATCGGGGCCTTCCTGGTGATTCTAAACCCTCTCCCTCTACTCCTCATGTCTCGGTGCCTTGCTGGTGATTCTAACCCCTCCCCCTCTCCTCCTCATGTCTCAGTGCCTTCCTGGTGATCCTAAGCCCTCTCCCACTCCTCCTCATGTATCGGGGCCTTCCTGGTCATCCTAAGCCCTCCCCCTCTCCTCCTCATGTCTCACTGCATTCCTGGGGATTCTAACCCCTCCCCCTCTCCTCCTCATGTCTCAGGGCCTTCCTGCTTATTCTAACACCTCTCCCTCTCCTCGTCATGTCTCGGTGCCTTATTGGTGATTGTAAGCCCTCTCCCTCTCCTACTCATGTCTCAGGGCCTTCCTGCTTATTCTAACCCCACTCCCTCTCCTCATGTCTCAGGGCCTTACTGGTGATTCTAAGCCCTCTCCCTCACCTCCTCATGTCTCAGGGCCTTACTGGTGATTCTAAGATCTCTCCCTCAACTCCTCGTGTCTCAGGGCCTTACTGGTGATTCTAAACCCTCTCCCTCTCCTCATGTCTCAGGGCCTTACTGGTGATCCTAACTCCTCTCCCACTCCTCATGTCTCAGGGCCTTACTGGTGATTCTAAGCCCTCTTCCTGTCCTCCTCATGACTCGGGGCCTTCCTGCTGATTCTAAACCCCCTCCCTCTCCTCCTCATGTCTCAGGGCCTTCCTGCTTATTGTAACCCCTCTCCCTCATGTCTCAGGGCCTTACTGGTGATTCTAACCCGTCCCCCTCTCCTCCTCGTGTCTCGTGCCTTGCTGGTGATTCTAACCCCTCCCCCTCTCCTCCTCATGTCTCAGTGTCTTCCAGCTGATTCTAAGCCCTCTCCCACTCCTCCTCATGTATCGGGGCCTTCCTGGTGATTCTAAACCCTCTCCCTCTACTCCTCATGTCTCGGTGCCTTGCTGGTGATTCTAACCCCTCCCCCTCTCCTCCTCATGTCTCAGTGCCTTCCTGGTGATCCTAAGCCCTCTCCCACTCCTCCTCATGTATCGGGGCCTTCCTGGTGATCCTAAGCCCTCCCCCTCTCCTCCTCATGTCTCACTGCATTCCTGGTGATTCTAACCCCTCCCCCTCTCCTCCTCATGTCTCAGGGCCTTCCTGCTTATTCTAACACCTCTCCCTCTCCTCGTCATGTCTCGGTGCCTTATTGGTGATTGTAAGCCCTCTCCCTCTCCTACTCATGTCTCAGGGCCTTCCTGCTTATTCTAACCCCACTCCCTCTCCTCTTGTCTCAGGGCCTTACTGGTGATTCTAAGCCCTCTCCCTCAACTCCTCATGTCTCAGGGCCTTACTGGTGATTCTAAGACCTCTCCCTCACCTCCTCGTGTCTCAGGGCCTTACTGGTGATTCTAAACCCTCTCCCTCTCCTCATGTCTCAGGGCCTTACTGGTGATCCTAACTCCTCTCCCACTCCCCATGTCTCAGGGCCTTACTGGTGATTCAAAGCCCTCTTCCTGTCCTCCTCATGACTCGGGGCCTTCCTGCTGATTCTAAACCCCCTCCCTCTCCTCCTCATGTCTCAGGGCCTTCCTGCTTATTGTAACCCCTCTCCCTCATGTCTCAGGGCCTTACTGGTGATTCTAACCCGTCCCCCTCTCCTCCTCGTGTCTCGTGCCTTACTGGTGATTCTAACCCCTCGCCCTCTCCTCCTCATGTCTCACTGTCTTCCTGCTGATTCTAAGCCCTCTCCTTCTCCTCCTCATTTCTCACATTCTTCCTGCTGATTCTAAGCCCTCTCCCTCTCCTCATGTCTCAGGGCCTTACTGGTGATTCTAAACCCTCTCCCTCTCCTCCTCATGTCTCGGGGCCTTCCAGGTGATTCTAAGCCCTCTCCCTCTGCTCCTCATGTTTCGGGGCCTTCCAGGTGATTCTAAGCCCTCGACCTCTCCTCCTCATGTCTTGGGGCCTTCCTGGTGATTCTAAGCCGTCTCCCACTCCTCCTCGTGTCTCGGGGCCTTCCTGGTGATTCTAACCTCTCCTCTTCATGTCTCACCATCTTCCTGCTGATTCTAAGCCCTCCCCCTCTCCTCCTCATGTCTCACTGTCTTCCTGCTGATTCTAAGCCCTCTCCTTCTCCTCTTCATGTCTCACTTTCTTCCTGCTGATTCTAAGCCCTCTCCCTCTCCTGCTCATGTCTCACTGTCTTCCTGGTGATTCGAAGCCCTCTCCCTCTCCTGCTCATGTCTCACTGTCTTCCTGGTGATTGTAACCCCACCCCCTCTCCTCCTCATGTCTCGCTGTCTTCCTGCTGATTCGAAGCCCTCTCCCACTCCTTCTCATGTCTTGGTGCCTTGCTGGTGATTCTAACCCCTCCCCCTCTCCTCTTCATGTCTCAGGGCCTTCCTGGTGATCCTAAGCCCTCCCCCTCTCCTGCTCATTTCTCAGGGCCTTCCTGGTGATTCTAACCCCTCTCCCTCTCCTCCTCAAGTCTCACTCTCTTCCAGCTGATTCTAAGCCCTCTCCCACTCCTCCTCGTGTCTCGGTGCCTTGCTGGTGATTCTAACCCCTCCCGCTCTCCTCCTCATGTCTCAGGGCCTTCCTGGTGATCCTAAGCCCTCCCCCTCTCCTGCTCATGTCTCAGGGCTTTCCTGGTGATTCTAACCCCTCTACCTCTCCTCCTCGTGTCTCGTGCCTCCTTGGTGATTCCAACCCCTCCACCTCTCCTCCTAATGTCTCACTGTCTTCCTGGTGATTCAAAGCCCTCTCCCTCTCCTGCTCATGTCTCACTGTCTTCCTGGTGATTGTAACCCCACCCCCTCTCATCCGCATGTCTCGCTGTCTTCCTGGTGATTCGAAGCCCTCTCCCTCTCCTCCTCATGTCTCACTGTCTTCCTGCTGATTCTAACCCCTCCCCCTCTCCTCTTCATGTCTCAGGGCCTTCTTGGTGATCCTAAGCCCTCCCCCTCTCCTGCTCATTTGTCAGGGCCTTCCAGCTGATTCTAAGCCCTCTCCCTCTCCTCCTCGTGTCTCGGTGCCTTGCTGGTGATTCTAAGCCCTCTCCCTCTCCTCCTCATGTCTCAGGATCTTCCCCTCCCCCTCTCCTCCTCATGTCTCAGGGCCGTCCTGGTGATTCCCAGCCCTCTCACTCTCCTCCTCATGTCTCGCTGTCTTCCTGGTGATTTTAAACCCACTCCCTCTCCTCCCTCACTGTCTTCCTGCTTATTCTAAGCCCTCTCCCTCTCCTCCTCATGTCTCACTGTATTCCTGGTGATTCTAACCCCTCCCCCTCTCCTCCTCATGTCTCAGGGCCTTCCTGGTGATTCTAACCCCTCTCCCTCTCCTCCTCATGTCACACTCTCTTCCCGCTGATTCAAAGCCCTCTCCCTCTCCTTCTCGTGTCTCGGTGCCTTGCTGGTGATTCTAAGCCCTCTCCCTCTCCTCCTCATGTCTCAGGACCTTCCCTTCCCCCTGTCCTCCTCATGTCTCAGGGCCTTCCTGGTGATTCCCAGCCCTCTCCCTCTCCTCCTCATGTCTCGCTGTCTTCCTGGTGATTTTAACCCCACTCCCTCTCCTCCCTCACTGTCTTCCTGCTTATTCTAAGCCCTCTCCCTCTCCTCCTCATGTCTCACTGTATTCCTGGTGATTCTAACCCCTCCCCCTCTCCTCCTCATGTCTCTGGGCCTTGCTGGTGATTCTAACCCCTCCCCCTCTCCTTCTCATGTCTCACTGTCTTCCTGGTGATTCTAACACCTCTACCGCTCCTCCTCGTGTCTCGTGCCTTCCTGGTGATTCCAACCCCTCCACCTCTCTTCCTCATGTCTCACTGTCTTCCACCTGATTCTAAGCCCTCACCCTCTCGTCCTCATGTCTCACTGTCTTCCTGGTTATTCTAACCACTCCACCTCTCCTCCTCATGTCTCACTGTCTTCCAGCTCATTCTAAGCCCTCTCGCTCTCCTCCTCATGTCTCGCTGTCTTCCTGGTGATTTTAACCCCACTCCCTCTCCTCCCTCACTGTCTTCCTGCTTATTCTAAGGCCTCTCCCTCTCCTCCTCATGTCTCACTGCATTCCTGGTGATTCTAACCCCTCCCCCTCTCCTCCTCATGTCTCTGGGCCTTGCTGGTGATTCTAACCCCTCCCCCTCTCCTCCTCATGTCTCAGTGTCTTCCAGCTGATTCTAAGCCCTCTCCCACTCCTCCTCATGTATCGGGGCCTTCCTGGTTAT
The DNA here is from genome assembly GCA_022114975.2 of Lampris megalopsis. NCBI lineage: Eukaryota > Metazoa > Chordata > Actinopteri > Lampriformes > Lampridae > Lampris > Lampris megalopsis. The sequence goes on from JAJHIY020000936.1 coordinate 3,696,432, forward strand.
TCTAAACCCTCTCCCTCTACTCCTCATGTCTCGGTGCCTTGCTGGTGATTCTAACCCCTCCCCCTCTCCTCCTCATGTCTCAGTGCCTTCCTGGTGATCCTAAGCCCTCCCCCTCTCCTGCTCATGTCTCAGAGCCTTCCTGGTGATCCTAAGCCCTCTCCCACTCCTCCTCATGTGTCGGGGCCTTCCTGGTGATTCTAAGCCCTCCCCCTCTCCTCCTCATGTCTCGGTGCCTTGCTGGTGATTCTAACCCCTCTCCTTCGCCTCCTCATTTCTCGGTGCCTTCCTGTTGATTCTAATCCCTCTCCATCTCCTCCTCATGTCTCGGTGCCTTGCTGGTGATTCTAAGCCCTCTGCCTCTCCTCCTCATGTCTCAGGGCCTTCCCCTCCCCCTCTCCTCCTCATGTCTCAGGGCCTTCCCCTCCCCCTCTCCTCCTCATGTCTCAGGGCCTTCCTGGTGATTCCCACCCCTCTCACTCTCCTCCTCATGTCTCGCTGTCTTCCTGGTGATTTTAAACCCACTCCCTCTCCTCCCTCACTGTCTTCCTGCTTATTCTAAGCCCTCTCCCTCTCCTCCTCATGTCTCACTGTATTCCTGGTGATTCTAACCCCTCCCCCTCTCCTCCTCATGTCTCAGGGCCTTCCTGGTGATTCTAACCCCTCTCCCTCTCCTCCTCATGTCACACTCTCTTCCCGCTGATTCAAAGCCCTCTCCCTCTCCTTCTCGTGTCTCGGTGCCTTGCTGGTGATTCTAAGCCCTCTCCCTCTCCTCCTCATGTCTCAGGACCTTCCCTTCCCCCTGTCCTCCTCATGTCTCAGGGCCTTCCTGGTGATTCCCAGCCCTCTCCCTCTCCTCCTCATGTCTCGCTGTCTTCCTGGTGATTTTAACCCCACTCCCTCTCCTCCCTCACTGTCTTCCTGCTTATTCTAAGCCCTCTCCCTCTCCTCCTCATGTCTCACTGTATTCCTGGTGATTCTAACCCCTCCCCCTCTCCTCCTCATGTCTCAGGGCCTTCCTGGTGATTCCCAGCCCTCTCCCTCTCCTCCTCATGTCTCGCTGTCTTCCTGGTGATTTTAACCCCACTCCCTCTCCTCCCTCACTGTCTTCCTGCTTATTCTAAGCCCTCTCCCTCTCCTTCTCATGTCTCACTGTCTTCCTGGTGATTCTAACCCCTCTACCGCTCCTCCTCGTGTCTCGTGCCTTCCTGGTGATTCCAACCCCTCCACCTCTCTTCCTCATGTCTCACTGTCTTCCACCTGATTCTAAGCCCTCACCCTCTCGTCCTCATGTCTCACTGTCTTCCTGGTGATTATAACCCCTCTCCCTCTCCTCCTCATGTCTCGGTGCCTTCCTGTTGATTCTAATCCCTCTCCATCTCCTCCTCATGTCTCAGGGCCTTCCCCTCCACCTCTCCTCCTCATGTCTCACTGTCTTCCAGCTGATTCTAAGCCCTCACCCTCTCGTCCTCATGTCTCACTGTCTTCCTGGTTATTCTAACCACTCCACCTCTCCTCCTCATGTCTCACTGTCTTCCAGCTCATTCTAAGCCCTCTCGCTCTCCTCCTCATGTCTCGCTGTCTTCCTGGTGATTTTAACCCCACTCCCTCTCCTCCCTCACTGTCTTCCTGCTTATTCTAAGGCCTCTCCCTCTCCTCCTCATGTCTCACTGCATTCCTGGTGATTCTAACCCCTCCCCCTCTCCTCCTCATGTCTCTGGGCCTTGCTGGTGATTCTAACCCCTCCCCCTCTCCTCCTCATGTCTCAGTGTCTTCCAGCTGATTCTAAGCCCTCTCCCTCTCCTCCTCATGCCTCGGGGCTTTCCTGCTGATTCTAAACCCTCTCCCTCTACTCCTCATGTCTCAGGGCCTTCCTGGTGATTCTAAACCCTCTCCCTCTCCTCCTCATGTCTCTGGGCCTTGCTGGTGATTCTAACCCCTCCCCCTCTCCTGCTCATGTCTCACTGTCTTCCTGGTGATTCTAACCCCTCTACCGCTCCTCCTCGTGTCTCGGGGCCTTCCTGGTGATTCTAACCGCTCCTCTTCATGTCTCACCATCTTCCTGCTGATTCTAAGCCCCCCCCCTCCTCCTCATGTCTCACTGTCTTCCTGCTGATTCTAAGCCCTCTCCCTCCCCTGCTCATGTCTCACTGTCTTCCTGGGGTGATTCGAAGCCCTCTCCCTCTCCTCCTCATGTCTCACTGTCTTCCTGGTGATTGTAAACCCACCCCCTCTCCTCCTCATGTCTCGCTGTCTTACTGGTGATTCGAAGCCCTCTCCCTCTCCTCCTCATGTCTCACCGTCTTCCTACTGATTCTAAGCCCTCTCCCACTCCTCCTCATGTCTCGGGGCCTTCCTGGTGATTCTAAGCCCTCCCCCTCTCCTCCTCATGTCTCAGTGCCTGGCTGGTGATTCTAACCCCTCCCCCTCTCCTCCTCATGTCTCAGGGCCTTCCTGGTGATTCTAACCCCTCTCCCTCTCTTCCTCATGTCACACTCTCTTCCCGCTGATTCTAAGCCCTCTCCCTCTCCTTCTCGTGTCTCGGTGCCTTGCTGGTGATTCTAAGCCCTCTTCCTCTCCTCCTCATGTCTCAGGACCTTCCCTTCCCCCTCTCCTCCTCATGTCTCAGGGCCTTCCTGGTGATTCCCAGCCCTCTCCCTCTCCTCCTCATGTCTCGCTGTCTTCCTGGTGATTTTAACCCCACTCCCTCTCCTCCCTCACTGTCTTCCTGCTTATTCTAAGCCCTCTCCCTCTCCTCCTCATGTCTCACTGTATTCCTGGTGATTCTAACCCCTCCCCCTCTCCTCCTCATGTCTCTGGGCCTTGCTGGTGATTCTAACCCCTCCCCCTCTCCTTCTCATGGCTCACTGTCTTCCTGGTGATTCTAACCCCTCTACCGCTCCTCCTCGTGTCTCGTGCCTTCCTGGTGATTCCAACCCCTCCACCTCTCTTCCTCATGTCTCACTGTCTTCCACCTGATTCTAAGCCCTCACCCTCTCGTCCTCATGTCTCACTGTCTTCCTGGTGATTCTAACCCCTTTCCCTCTCCTCCTCATGTCTCACTGTATTCCTGGTGATTCTAAGCCCTCTCGCTCTCCTCCTCATGTCTCGCTGTCTTCCTGGTGATTTTAACCCCACTCCCTCTCCTCCCTCACTGTCTTCCTGCTTATTCTAAGGCCTCTCCCTCTCCTCCTCATGTCTCACTGCATTCCTGGTGATTCTAACCCCTCCCCCTCTCCTCCTCATGTCTCTGGGCCTTGCTGCTGATTCTAAGACCCCCCCTCCTCCTCATGTCTCACTGTCTTCCTGCTGATTCTAAGCCCTCTCCCTCCCCTGCTCATGTCTCACTGTCTTCCTGGGGTGATTCGAAGCCCTCTCCCTCTCCTCCTCATGTCTCACTGTCTTCCTGGTGATTGTAAACCCACCCCCTCTCCTCCTCATGTCTCGCTGTCTTACTGGTGATTCGAAGCCCTCTCCCTCTCCTCCTCATGTCTCACTGTCTTCCTACTGATTCTAAGCCCTCTCCCACTCCTCCTCATGTCTCGGGGCCTTCCTGGTGATTCTAAGCCCTCCCCCTCTCCTCCTCATGTCTCAGTGCCTGGCTGGTGATTCTAACCCCTCCCCCTCTCCTCCTCATGTCTCAGGGCCTTCCTGGTGATTCTAACCCCTCTCCCTCTCTTCCTCATGTCACACTCTCTTCCCGCTGATTCTAAGCCCTCTCCCTCTCCTTCTCGTGTCTCGGTGCCTTGCTGGTGATTCTAAGCCCTCTTCCTCTCCTCCTCATGTCTCAGGACCTTCCCTTCCCCCTGTCCTCCTCATGTCTCAGGGCCTTCCTGGTGATTCCCAGCCCTCTCCCTCTCCTCCTCATGTCTCGCTGTCTTCCTGGTGATTTTAACCCCACTCCCTCTCCTCCCTCACTGTCTTCCTGCTTATTCTAAGCCCTCTCCCTCTCCTCCTCATGTCTCACTGTATTCCTGGTGATTCTAACCCCTCCCCCTCTCCTCCTCATGTCTCTGGGCCTTGCTGGTGATTCTAACCCCTCCCCCTCTCCTTCTCATGTCTCACTGTCTTCCTGGTGATTCTAACCCCTCTACCGCTCCTCCTCGTGTCTCGTGCCTTCCTGGTGATTCCAACCCCTCCACCTCTCTTCCTCATGTCTCACTGTCTTCCACCTGATTCTAAGCCCTCACCCTCTCGTCCTCATGTCTCACTGTCTTCCTGGTGATTCTAACCCCTTTCCCTCTCCTCCTCATGTCTCACTGTATTCCTGGTGATTCTAAGCCCTCTCGCTCTCCTCCTCATGTCTCGCTGTCTTCCTGGTGATTTTAACCCCACTCCCTCTCCTCCCTCACTGTCTTCCTGCTTATTCTAAGGCCTCTCCCTCTCCTCCTCATGTCTCACTGCATTCCTGGTGATTCTAACCCCTCCCCCTCTCCTCCTCATGTCTCTGGGCCTTGCTGGTGATTCTAACCCCTCCCCCTCTCCTCCTCATGTCTCAGTGTCTTCCAGCTGATTCTAAGCCCTCTCCCTCTCCTCTTCATGCCTCGGGGCTTTCCTGCTGATTCTAAGCCCTCCCCCTCTCCTCCTCATGTCTCGGTGCCTGGCTGGTGATTCTTACCCCTCCTCCTCTCCTCCTAATGTCTCGGGGCCTTCCTGGTGATTCTAAGCCCTCTCCCTCTCCTCCTCATGTCTCACTCTCTTCCCGCTGATTCTAAGCCCTCTCCCTCTCCTACTCGTGTCTCGGTGCCTTGCTGGTGATTCTAAGCCCTCTCCCTCTCCTCCTCATGTCTCAGGGCCTTCCTGGTGATTCTCAGCCCTCTCCCTCTCCTCCTCATGTCTCGCTGTCTTCCTGGTGATTTTAACCCCACTCCCTCTCCTCCCTCACTGTCTTCCTGCTTATTGTAAGCCCTCTCCCTCTCCTCCTCATGTCTCACTGTATTCCTGGTGATTCTAACCCCTCCCCCTCTCCTCCTCATGTCTCTGGGCCTTGCTGGTGATTCTAACCCCTCCCCCTCTCCTTCTCATGTCTCACCGTCTTCCTGTGGATTCTAACCCCTCTATCGCTCCTCCTCGTGTCTCATGCCTTCCTGCTGAATCCAACCCCTCTACCTCTCCTCCTCATGTCTCACTGTCTTCCAGCTGATTCTAAGCCCTCTCCCTCTCATCCTCATGTCTCACTGTCTTCCTGGTGATTCTAACCCCTCTCCCTCTCCTCCTCATGTCTCGGTGCCTTGCTGGTGATTCTAAGCCCTCTCCCTCTCCTCCTCATGTCTCAGGCCCTTCCCTTCCCCCTCTCCTCCTCATGTCTCAGGGCCTTCCTGGTGATTCCCAGCCCTCTCCCTCTCCTCCTCATGTCTCGCTGTCTTCCTGGTGATTTTAACCCCACTCCCTCTCCTCCCTCACTGTCTTCCTGCTTATTCTAAGCCCTCTCCCTCTCCTCCTCATGTCTCACTGCATTCCTGGTGATTCTAACCCCTCCCCCTCTCCTCCTCATGTCTCGGTGCCTTGCTGGTGATTCTAAGCCCTCTCCCTCTCCTCCTCATGTCTCAGGGCCTTCCTGGTGATTCCCAGCCCTCGCCCTCTCCTCCTCATGTCTCGCTGTCTTCCTGGTGATTTTAACCCCACTCCCTCTCCTCCCTCACTGTCTTCCTGGTGATTCTAACCCCTCCCCCTCTCCTCCTCATGTCTCTGGGCCTTGCTGCTGATTCTAAACCCTCTCCCTCTACTCCCCATGTCTCAGGGCCTTCCTGGTGATTCTAAACCCTCTCCCTCTCCTCCTCATGTCTCGGGGCCTTCGTGGTGAATCTAAGCCCTCTCCCTCTCCTCCTCGTGTCTTGGGGCCTTCCTGGTGATTCTAAGCCCTATCCCTCTCCTCCTCGTGTCTCGGGGCCTTCCTGGTGATTCTAACCGCTCCTCTTCATGTCTCACCATCTTCCTGCTGATTCTAAGCCCCCCCCCTCTCCTCCTCATGTCTCACTGTCTTCCTGCTGATTCTAAGCCCTCTCCCTCCCCTGCTCATGTCTCACTGTCTTCCTGGTGATTCGAAGCCCTCTCCCTCTCCTCCTCATGTCTCACTGTCTTCCTGGTGATTGTAAACCCACCCCCTCTCCTCCTCATGTCTCGCTGTCTTACTGGTGATTCGAAGCCCTCTCCCTCTCCTCCTCATGTCTCACTGTCTTCCTACTGATTCTAAGCCCTCTCCCACTCCTCCTTATGTCTCGGGGCCTTCCTGGTGATTCTAAGCCCTCCCCCTCTCCTCCTCATGTCTCAGTGCCTGGCTGGTGATTCTAACCCCTCCCCCTCCCTCCTCATGTCTCAGGGCCTTCCTGGTGATTCTAACCCCTCTCCCTCTCCTCCTCATGTCACACTCTCTTCCCGCTGATTCTAAGCCCTCTCCCTCTCCTTCTCGTGTCTCGGTGCCTTGCTGGTGATTCTAAGCCCTCTCCCTCTCCTCCTCATGTCTCAGGACCTTCCCTTCCCCCTGTCCTCCTCATGTGTCAGGGCCTTCCTGGTGATTCCCAGCCCTCTCCCTCTCCTCCTCATGTCTCGCTGTCTTCCTGGTGATTTTAACCCCACTCCCTCTCCTCCCTCACTGTCTTCCTGCTTATTCTAAGCCCTCTCCCTCTCCTCCTCATGTCTCACTGTATTCCTGGTGATTCTAACCCCTCCCCCTCTCCTCCTCATGTCTCTGGGCCTTGCTGGTGATTCTAACCCCTCCCCCTCTCCTTCTCATGTCTCACTGTCTTCCTGGTGATTCTAACCCCTCTACCGCTCCTCCTCGTGTCTCGTGCCTTCCTGGTGATTCCAACCCCTCCACCTCTCTTCCTCATGTCTCACTGTCTTCCACCTGATTCTAAGCCCTCACCCTCTCGTCCTCATGTCTCACTGTCTTCCTGGTGATTCTAACCCCTTTCCCTCTCCTCCTCATGTCTCGGTGCCTTTCTGTTGATTCTAATCCCTCTCCATCTCCTCCTCATGTCTCAGGGCCTTCCCCTCTCCCTCTCCTCCTCATGTCTCACTGTATTCCTGGTGATTCTAACCCCTCCCCCTCTCCTCCTCATGTCTCAGGGCCTTCCTGGTGATTCTAACCCCTCTCCCTCTCCTCATGTCTCGTGCCTTCCTGGTGATTCTAAGCCCTCTCCCTCTCCTCCTCGTGTCTTGGGGCCTTCCTGGTGATTCTAAGCCCTCTCCCTCTCCTCCTCGGGTCTCGGGGCCTTCCTGGTGATTCTAACCGCTCCTCTTCATGTCTCACCATCTTCCTGCTGATTCTAAGCCCCCCCCCTCTCCTCCTCATGTCTCGGTGCCTTGCTGGTGATTCTAAGCCCTCTCACTCTCCTCCTCATGTCTCACTGTATTCATGGTGATTCTAACCCCTCCCCCTCTCCTTCGCATGTCTCACTGTCTTCCTGATTATTCTAACCCCTCTACCTCTCCTCCTCATGTCTCACTGTCTTCCAGCTGATTCTAAGCCCTCCCCCTCTCCTCCTCATGTCTCTGGGCCTTGCTGGTGATTCTAACCCCTCCCCCTCTCCTTCTCATGTCTCACTGTCTTCCTGGTGATTCGAACCCCTCTCCCTCTCCTCCTCATGTCTCGGTGCCTTCCTGTTGATTCTAATCCCTCTCCATCTCCTCCTCATGTCTCGGTGCCTTGCTGGTGATTCTAAGCCCTGTCCCTCTCCTCCTCATGCCTCAGGGCCTTCCCCTCCCCCTCTCCTCCTCATGTCTCAGGGCTTTCCTGATGATTCTAACCCCTCTCCCTCTCCTCCTCATGTCTCACTCTCTTCCAACTGATTCTAAGCCCTCTCCCTCTCCTCCTCGTGTCTCGGTGCCTTGCTGGTGATTCTAAGCCCTCTCCCTCTCCTCCTCATGTCTCAGGACCTTCCCCTCCCCCTCTCCTCCTCATGTCTCAGGGCCTTCCTGGTGATTCCCAGCCCTTTCCCTCTCCTCCTCATGTCTCGCTGTCTTCCTGGTGATTTTAACCCCTCTCCCTCTCCTCCTCATGTCTCACTGTATTCCTGGTGATTCTAACCCCTCCCCCTCTCCTCCTCATGTCTCGGTGCCTTCCTGTTGATTCTAATCCCTCTCCATCTACTCCTCATGTCTCGGTGCCTTGCTGGTGATTCTAAGCCCTCTCCCTCTCCTCCTCATGCCTCAGGGCCTTCCCCTCCCCCTCTCCTCCTCATGTCTCAGGGACTTTCTGGTGATTCCCAGCCCTCTCCCTCTCCTCCTCATGTCTCGCTGTCTTCCTGGTGATTTTAACCCCACTCCCTCTCCTCCCTCACTGTCTTCCTGCTTATTCTAAGCCCTTTCCCTCTCCTCCTCATGTCTCACTGTATTCCTGGTGATTCTAACCACTCCCCCTCTCCTCCTCATGTCTCAGGGCCTTCCTGCTTATTCTAACACCTCTCCCTCTCCTCGTCATGTCTCGGTGCCTTATTGGTGATTGTAAGCCCTCTCCCTCTCCTACTCATGTCTCAGGGCCTTCCTGCTTATTCTAACCCCACTCCCTCTCCTCATGTCTCAGGGCCTTACTGGTGATTCTAAGCCCTCTCCCTCACCTCCTCATGTCTCAGGGCCTTACTGGTGATTCTAAGACCTCTCCCTCACCTCCTCGTGTCCCAGGGCCTTACTGGTGATTCTAAACCCTCTCCCTCTCCTCATGTCTCAGGGCCTTACTGGTGATCCTAACTCCTCTCCCACTCCTCATGTCTCAGGGCCTTACTGGTGATTCTAAGCCCTCTTCCTGTCCTCCTCATGTCTCAGGGCCTTCCTGCTTATTGTAACCCCTCTCCCTCATGTCTCAGGGCCTTACTGGTGATTCTAACCCGTCCCCCTCTCCTCCTCGTGTCTCGTGCCTTACTGGTGATTCTAAACCCTCGCCCTCTCCTCCTCATGTCTCACTGTCTTCCTGCTGATTCTAAGCCCTCTCCTTCTCCTCCTCATTTCTCACTTTCTTCCTGCTGATTCTAAGCCCTCTCCCTCTCCTCATGTCTCAGGGCCTTACTGGTGATTCTAAACCCTCTCCCTCTCCTCCTCATATCTCGGGGCCTTCCAGGTGATTCTAAGCCCTCTCCCTCTGCTCCTCATGTTTCGGGGCCTTCCAGGTGATTCTAAGCCCTCGACCTCTCCTCCTCATGTCTTGGGGCCTTCCTGGTGATTCTAAGCCGTCTCCCACTCCTCCTCGTGTCTCGGGGCCTTCCTGGTGATTCTAACCTCTCCTCTTCATGTCTCACCATCTTCCTGCTGATTCTAAGCCCTCCCCCTCTCCTCCTCATGTCTCACTGTCTTCCTGCTGATTCTAAGCCCTCTCCTTCTCCTCTTCATGTCTCACTTTCTTCCTGCTGATTCTAAGCCCTCTCCCTCTCCTGCTCATGTCTCACTGTCTTCCTGGTGATTCGAAGCCCTCTCCCTCTCCTGCTCATGTCTCACTGTCTTCCTGGTGATTGTAACCCCACCCCCTCTCCTCCTCATGTCTCGCTGTCTTCCTGCTGATTCGAAGCCCTCTCCCACTCCTTCTCATGTCTTGGTGCCTTCCTGGTGATTCTAACCCCTCTCCCTCTCCTCCTCATGTCTCAATCTCTTCCAGCTGATTCTAAGCCCTCTCCCTCTCCTCCTCGTGTCTCGGTGCCTTGCTGGTGATTCTAACCCCTCCCGCTCTCCTCCTCATGTCTCAGGGCCTTCCTGGTGATCCTAAGCCCTCCCCCTCTCCTGCTCATGTCTCAGGGCTTTCCTGGTGATTCTAACCCCTCTACCTCTCCTCCTCGTGTCTCGTGCCTCCCTGGTGATTCCAACCCCTCCACCTCTCCTCCTAATGTCTCACTGTCTTCCTGGTGATTCAAAGCCCTCTCCCTCTCCTGCTCATGTCTCACTGTCTTCCTGGTGATTGTAACCCCACCCCCTCTCATCCGCATGTCTCGCTGTCTTCCTGGTGATTCGAAGCCCTCTCCCTCTCCTCCTCATGTCTCACTCTCTTCCAGCTGATTCTAAGCCCTCTCCCTCTCCTCCTCGTGTCTCGGTGCCTTGCTGGTGATTCTAAGCCCTCTCCCTCTCCTCCTCATGTCTCAGGATCTTCCCCTCCCCCTCTCCTCCTCATGTCTCAGGGCCGTCCTGGTGATTCCCAGCCCTCTCACTCTCCTTCTCATGTCTCGCTGTCTTCCTGGTGATTTTAAACCCACTCCCTCTCATCCCTCACTTTCTTCCTGCTTATTCTAAGCCCTCTCCCTCTCCTCCTCATGTCTCACTGTATTCCTGGTGATTCTAACCCCTCCCCCTCTCCTCCTCATGTCTCAGGGCCTTCCTGGTGATTCTAACCCCTCTCCCTCTCCTCCTCATGTCACACTCTCTTCCCGCTGATTCAAAGCCCTCTCCCTCTCCTTCTCGTGTCTCGGTGCCTTGCTGGTGATTCTAAGCCCTCTCCCTCTCCTCCTCATGTCTCAGGACCTTCCCTTCCCCCTGTCCTCCTCATGTCTCAGGGCCTTGCTGGTGATTCCCAGCCCTCTCCCTCTCCTCCTCATTTCTGGCTGTCTTCCTGGTGATTTTAACCCCACTCCCTCTCATCCCTCACTTTCTTCCTGCTTATTCTAAGCCCTCTCCCTCTCCTCCTCATGTCTCACTGTATTCCTGGTGATTCTAACCCCTCCCCCTCTCCTCCTCATGTCTCAGGGCCTTCCTGGTGATTCTAACCCCTCTCCCTCTCCTCCTCATGTCACACTCTCTTCCCGCTGATTCAAAGCCCTCTCCCTCTCCTTCTCGTGTCTCGGTGCCTTGCTGGTGATTCTAAGCCCTCTCCCTCTCCTCCTCATGTCTCAGGACCTTCCCTTCCCCCTGTCCTCCTCATGTCTCAGGGCCTTGCTGGTGATTCCCAGCCCTCTCCCTCTCCTCCTCATGTCTCGCTGTCTTCCTGGTGATTTTAACCCCACTCCCTCTCCTCCCTCACTGTCTTCCTGCTTATTCTAAGCCCTCTCCCTCTCCTCCTCATGTCTCACTGTATTCCTGGTGATTCTAACCCCTCCCCCTCTCCTCCTCATGTCTCTGGGCCTTGCTGGTGATTCTAACCCCTCCCCCTCTCCTTCTCATGTCTCACTGTCTTCCTGGTGATTCTAACCCCTCTACCGCTCCTCCTCGTGTCTCGTGCCTTCCTGGTGATTCCAACCCCTCCACCTCTCTTCCTCATGTCTCACTATCTTCCACCTGATTCTAAGCCCTCACCCTCTCGTCCTCATGTCTCACTGTCTTCCTGGTGATTCTAACCCCTTTCCCTCTCCTCCTCATGTCTCGGTGCCTTCCTGTTGATTCTAATCCCTCTCCATCTCCTCCTCATGTCTCAGGGCCTTCCCCTCCACCTCTCCTCCTCATGTCTCACTGTCTTCCAGCTGATTCTAAGCCCTCACCCTCTCGTCCTCATGTGTCACTGTCTTCCTGGTTATTCTAACCACTCCACCTCTCCTCCTCATGTCTCACTGTCTTCCAGCTCATTCTAAGCCCTCTCGCTCTCCTCCTCATGTCTCGCTGTCTTCCTGGTGATTTTAACCCCACTCCCTCTCCTCCCTCACTGTCTTCCTGCTTATTCTAAGGCCTCTCCCTCTCCTCCTCATGTCTCACTGCATTCCTGGTGATTCTAACCCCTCCCCCTCTCCGCCTCATGTCTCTGGGCCTTGCTGGTGATTCTAACCCCTCCCCCTCTCCTCCTCATGTCTCAGTGTCTTCCAGCTGATTCTAAGCCCTCTCCCACTCCTCCTCATGTATCGGGGCCTTCCTGGTGATTCTAAACCCTCTCCCTCTACTCCTCATGTCTCGGTGCCTTGCTGGTGATTCTAACCCCTCCCCCTCTCCTCCTCATGTCTCAGTGCCTTCCTGGTGATCCTAAGCCCTCCCCCTCTCCTGCTCATGTCTCAGAGCCTTCCTGGTGATCCTAAGCCCTCTCCCACTCCTCCTCATGTATCGGGGCCTTCCTGGTGATCCTAAGCCCTCCCCCTCTCCTCCTCATGTCTCGGTGCCTTGCTGGTGATTCTAACCCCTCTCCCTCGCCTCCTCATTTCTCGGTGCCTTCCTGTTGATTCTAATCCCTCTCCATCTCCTCCTCATGTCTCGGTGCCTTGCTGGTGATTCTAAGCCCTCTGCCTCTCCTCCTCATGTCTCAGGGCCTTCCCCTCCCCCTCTCCTCCTCATGTCTCAGGGCCTTCCCCTCCCCCTCTCCTCCTCATGTCTCAGGGCCTTCCTGCTGATTCTAAGCCTTCTCCCACTCCTCCTCATGTGTCGGGGCCTTCCTGGTGATTCTAAGCCCTCCCCCTCTCCTCCTCATGTCTCGGTGCCTTGCTGGTGATTCTAACCCCTCTCCTTCGCCTCCTCATTTCTCGGTGCCTTCCTGTTGATTCTAATCCCTCTCCATCTCCTCCTCATGTCTCGGTGCCTTGCTGGTGATTCTAAGCCCTCTGCCTCTCCTCCTCATGTTTCAGGGCCTTCCCCTCCCCCTCTCCTCCTCATGTCTCAGTGCCTTCCTGGTGATTCCCACCCCTCTCACTCTCCTCCTCATGTCTCGCTGTCTTCCTGGTGATTTTAAACCCACTCCCTCTCCTCCATCACTGTCTTCCTGCTTATTCTAAGCCCTCTCCCTCTCCTCCTCATGTCTCACTGTATTCCTGGTGATTCCAACCCCTCCCCCTCTCGTCCTCATGTCTCACTGTCTTCCTGGTTATTCTAACCACTCCACCTCTCCTCCTCATGTCTCACTGTCTTCCAGCTCATTCTAAGCCCTCTCGCTCTCCTCCTCATGTCTCGCTGTCTTCCTGGTGATTTTAACCCCACTCCCTCTCCTCCCTCACTGTCTTCCTGCTTATTCTAAGGCCTCTCCCTCTCCTCCTCACGTCTCACTGCATTCCTGGTGATTCTAACCCCTCCCCCTCTCCTCCTCATGTCTCTGGGCCTTGCTGGTGATTCTAACCCCTCCCCCTCTCCTCCTCATGTCTCAGTGTCTTCCAGCTGATTCTAAGCCCTCTCCCACTCCTCCTCATGTATCGGGGCCTTCCTGGTGATTCTAAACCCTCTCCCTCTACTCCTAATGTCTCGGTGCCTTGCTGGTGATTCTAACCCCTCCCCCTCTCCTCCTCATGTCTCAGTGCCTTCCTGGTGATCCTAAGCCCTCTCCCACTCCTCCTCATGTATCGGGGCCTTCCTGGTCATCCTAAGCCCTCCCCCTCTCCTCCTCATGTCTCACTGCATTCCTGGTGATTCTAACCCCTCCCCCTCTCCTCCTCATGTCTCAGGGCCTTCCTGCTTATTCTAACACCTCTCCCTCTCCTCGTCATGTCTCGGTGCCTTATTGGTGATTGTAAGCCCTCTCCCTCTCCTACTCATGTCTCAGGGCCTTCCTGCTTATTCTAACCCCACTCCCTCTCCTCATGTCTCAGGGCCTTACTGGTGATTCTAAGCCCTCTCCCTCACTTCCTCATGTCTCAGGGCCTTACTGGTGATTCTAAGATCTCTCCCTCAACTCCTCGTGTCTCAGGGCCTTGCTGGTGATTCTAAGCCCTCTCCCTCTCCTCCTCATGTCTCAGGACCTTCCCTTCCCCCTGTCCTCCTCATGTCTCAGGGCCTTGCTGGTGATTCCCAGCCCTCTCCCTCTCCTCCTCATGTCTCGCTGTCTTCCTGGTGATTTTAACCCCACTCCCTCTCATCCCTCACTTTCTTCCTGCTTATTCTAAGCCCTCTCCCTCTCCTCCTCATGTCTCACTGTATTCCTGGTGATTCTAACCCCTCCCCCTCTCCTCCTCATGTCTCAGGGCCTTCCTGGTGATTCTAACCCCTCTCCCTCTCCTCCTCATGTCACACTCTCTTCCCGCTGATTCAAAGCCCTCTCCCTCTCCTTCTCGTGTCTCGGTGCCTTGCTGGTGATTCTAAGCCCTCTCCCTCTCCTCCTCATGTCTCAGGACCTTCCCTTCCCCCTGTCCTCCTCATGTCTCAGGGCCTTGCTGGTGATTCCCAGCCCTCTCCCTCTCCTCCTCATGTCTCGCTGTCTTCCTGGTGATTTTAACCCCACTCCCTCTCCTCCCTCACTGTCTTCCTGCTTATTCTAAGCCCTCTCCCTCTCCTCCTCATGTCTCACTGTATTCCTGGTGATTCTAACCCCTCCCCCTCTCCTCCTCATGTCTCTGGGCCTTGCTGGTGATTCTAACCCCTCCCCCTCTCCTTCTCATGTCTCACTGTCTTCCTGGTGATTCTAACCCCTCTACCGCTCCTCCTCGTGTCTCGTGCCTTCCTGGTGATTCCAACCCCTCCACCTCTCTTCCTCATGTCTCACTGTCTTCCACCTGATTCTAAGCCCTCACCCTCTCGTCCTCATGTCTCACTGTCTTCCTGGTGATTCTAACCCCTTTCCCTCTCCTCCTCATGTCTCGGTGCCTTCCTGTTGATTCTAATCCCTCTCCATCTCCTCCTCATGTCTCAGGGCCTTCCCCTCCACCTCTCCTCCTCATGTCTCACTGTCTTCCAGCTGATTCTAAGCCCTCACCCTCTCGTCCTCATGTGTCACTGTCTTCCTGGTTATTCTAACCACTCCACCTCTCCTCCTCATGTCTCACTGTCTTCCAGCTGATTCTAAGCCCTCACCCTCTCGTCCTCATGTGTCACTGTCTTCCTGGTTATTCTAACCACTCCACCTCTCCTCCTCATGTCTCACTGTCTTCCAGCTCATTCTAAGCCCTCTCGCTCTCCTCCTCATGTCTCGCTGTCTTCCTGGTGATTTTAACCCCACTCCCTCTCCTCCCTCACTGTCTTCCTGCTTATTCTAAGGCCTCTCCCTCTCCTCCTCATGTCTCACTGCATTCCTGGTGATTCTAACCCCTCCCCCTCTCCGCCTCATGTCTCTGGGCCTTGCTGGTGATTCTAACCCCTCCCCCTCTCCTCCTCATGTCTCAGTGTCTTCCAGCTGATTCTAAGCCCTCTCCCACTCCTCCTCATGTATCGGGGCCTTCCTGGTGATTCTAAACCCTCTCCCTCTACTCCTCATGTCTCGGTGCCTTGCTGGTGATTCTAACCCCTCCCCCTCTCCTCCTCATGTCTCAGTGCCTTCCTGGTGATCCTAAGCCCTCCCCCTCTCCTGCTCATGTCTCAGAGCCTTCCTGGTGATCCTAAGCCCTCTCCCACTCCTCCTCATGTATCGGGGCCTTCCTGGTGATCCTAAGCCCTCCCCCTCTCCTCCTCATGTCTCGGTGCCTTGCTGGTGATTCTAACCCCTCTCCCTCGCCTCCTCATTTCTCGGTGCCTTCCTGTTGATTCTAATCCCTCTCCATCTCCTCCTCATGTCTCGGTGCCTTGCTGGTGATTCTAAGCCCTCTGCCTCTCCTCCTCATGTCTCAGGGCCTTCCCCTCCCCCTCTCCTCCTCATGTCTCAGGGCCTTCCCCTCCCCCTCTCCTCCTCATGTCTCAGGGCCTTCCTGCTGATTCTAAGCCCTCTCCCACTCCTCCTCATGTGTCGGGGCCTTCCTGGTGATTCTAAGCCCTCCCCCTCTCCTCCTCATGTCTCGGTGCCTTGCTGGTGATTCTAACCCCTCTCCTTCGCCTCCTTATTTCTCGGTGCCTTCCTGTTGATTCTAATCCCTCTCCATCTCCTCCTCATGTCTCGGTGCCTTGCTGGTGATTCTAAGCCCTCTGCCTCTCCTCCTCATGTTTCAGGGCCTTCCCCTCCCCCTCTCCTCCTCATGTCTCAGTGCCTTCCTGGTGATTCCCACCCCTCTCACTCTCCTCCTCATGTCTCGCTGTCTTCCTGGTGATTTTAAACCCACTCCCTCTCCTCCCTCACTGTCTTCCTGCTTATTCTAAGCCCTCTCCCTCTCCTCCTCATGTCTCACTGTATTCCTGGTGATTCCAACCCCTCCCCCTCTCGTCCTCATGTCTCACTGTCTTCCTGGTTATTCTAACCACTCCACCTCTCCTCCTCATGTCTCACTGTCTTCCAGCTCATTCTAAGCCCTCTCGCTCTCCTCCTCATGTCTCGCTGTCTTCCTGGTGATTTTAACCCCACTCCCTCTCCTCCCTCACTGTCTTCCTGCTTATTCTAAGGCCTCTCCCTCTCCTCCTCACGTCTCACTGCATTCCTGGTGATTCTAACCCCTCCCCCTCTCCTCCTCATGTCTCTGGGCCTTGCTGGTGATTCTAACCCCTCCCCCTCTCCTCCTCATGTCTCAGTGTCTTCCAGCTGATTCTAAGCCCTCTCCCACTCCTCCTCATGTATCGGGGCCTTCCTGGTGATTCTAAACCCTCTCCCTCTACTCCTCATGTCTCGGTGCCTTGCTGGTGATTCTAACCCCTCCCCCTCTCCTCCTCATGTCTCAGTGCCTTCCTGGTGATCCTAAGCCCTCTCCCACTCCTCCTCATGTATCGGGGCCTTCCTGGTCATCCTAAGCCCTCCCCCTCTCCTCCTCATGTCTCACTGCATTCCTGGGGATTCTAACCCCTCCCCCTCTCCTCCTCATGTCTCAGGGCCTTCCTGCTTATTCTAACACCTCTCCCTCTCCTCGTCATGTCTCGGTGCCTTATTGGTGATTGTAAGCCCTCTCCCTCTCCTACTCATGTCTCAGGGCCTTCCTGCTTATTCTAACCCCACTCCCTCTCCTCATGTCTCAGGGCCTTACTGGTGATTCTAAGCCCTCTCCCTCACCTCCTCATGTCTCAGGGCCTTACTGGTGATTCTAAGATCTCTCCCTCAACTCCTCGTGTCTCAGGGCCTTACTGGTGATTCTAAACCCTCTCCCTCTCCTCATGTCTCAGGGCCTTACTGGTGATCCTAACTCCTCTCCCACTCCTCATGTCTCAGGGCCTTACTGGTGATTCTAAGCCCTCTTCCTGTCCTCCTCATGACTCGGGGCCTTCCTGCTGATTCTAAACCCCCTCCCTCTCCTCCTCATGTCTCAGGGCCTTCCTGCTTATTGTAACCCCTCTCCCTCATGTCTCAGGGCCTTACTGGTGATTCTAACCCGTCCCCCTCTCCTCCTCGTGTCTCGTGCCTTGCTGGTGATTCTAACCCCTCCCCCTCTCCTCCTCATGTCTCAGTGTCTTCCAGCTGATTCTAAGCCCTCTCCCACTCCTCCTCATGTATCGGGGCCTTCCTGGTGATTCTAAACCCTCTCCCTCTACTCCTCATGTCTCGGTGCCTTGCTGGTGATTCTAACCCCTCCCCCTCTCCTCCTCATGTCTCAGTGCCTTCCTGGTGATCCTAAGCCCTCTCCCACTCCTCCTCATGTATCGGGGCCTTCCTGGTGATCCTAAGCCCTCCCCCTCTCCTCCTCATGTCTCACTGCATTCCTGGTGATTCTAACCCCTCCCCCTCTCCTCCTCATGTCTCAGGGCCTTCCTGCTTATTCTAACACCTCTCCCTCTCCTCGTCATGTCTCGGTGCCTTATTGGTGATTGTAAGCCCTCTCCCTCTCCTACTCATGTCTCAGGGCCTTCCTGCTTATTCTAACCCCACTCCCTCTCCTCATGTCTCAGGGCCTTACTGGTGATTCTAAGCCCTCTCCCTCACCTCCTCATGTCTCAGGGCCTTACTGGTGATTCTAAGACCTCTCCCTCACCTCCTCGTGTCTCAGGGCCTTACTGGTGATTCTAAACCCTCTCCCTCTCCTCATGTCTCAGGGCCTTACTGGTGATCCTAACTCCTCTCCCACTCCCCATGTCTCAGGGCCTTACTGGTGATTCAAAGCCCTCTTCCTGTCCTCCTCATGACTCGGGGCCTTCCTGCTGATTCTAAACCCCCTCCCTCTCCTCCTCATGTCTCAGGGCCTTCCTGCTTATTGTAACCCCTCTCCCTCATGTCTCAGGGCCTTACTGGTGATTCTAACCCGTCCCCCTCTCCTCCTCGTGTCTCGTGCCTTACTGGTGATTCTAACCCCTCGCCCTCTCCTCCTCATGTCTCACTGTCTTCCTGCTGATTCTAAGCCCTCTCCTTCTCCTCCTCATTTCTCACATTCTTCCTGCTGATTCTAAGCCCTCTCCCTCTCCTCATGTCTCAGGGCCTTACTGGTGATTCTAAACCCTCTCCCTCTCCTCCTCATGTCTCGGGGCCTTCCAGGTGATTCTAAGCCCTCTCCCTCTGCTCCTCATGTTTCGGGGCCTTCCAGGTGATTCTAAGCCCTCGACCTCTCCTCCTCATGTCTTGGGGCCTTCCTGGTGATTCTAAGCCGTCTCCCACTCCTCCTCGTGTCTCGGGGCCTTCCTGGTGATTCTAACCTCTCCTCTTCATGTCTCACCATCTTCCTGCTGATTCTAAGCCCTCCCCCTCTCCTCCTCATGTCTCACTGTCTTCCTGCTGATTCTAAGCCCTCTCCTTCTCCTCTTCATGTCTCACTTTCTTCCTGCTGATTCTAAGCCCTCTCCCTCTCCTGCTCATGTCTCACTGTCTTCCTGGTGATTCGAAGCCCTCTCCCTCTCCTGCTCATGTCTCACTGTCTTCCTGGTGATTGTAACCCCACCCCCTCTCCTCCTCATGTCTCGCTGTCTTCCTGCTGATTCGAAGCCCTCTCCCACTCCTTCTCATGTCTTGGTGCCTTGCTGGTGATTCTAACCCCTCCCCCTCTCCTCTTCATGTCTCAGGGCCTTCCTGGTGATCCTAAGCCCTCCCCCTCTCCTGCTCATTTCTCAGGGCCTTCCTGGTGATTCTAACCCCTCTCCCTCTCCTCCTCATGTCTCACTCTCTTCCAGCTGATTCTAAGCCCTCTCCCACTCCTCCTCGTGTCTCGGTGCCTTGCTGGTGATTCTAACCCCTCCCGCTCTCCTCCTCATGTCTCAGGGCCTTCCTGGTGATCCTAAGCCCTCCCCCTCTCCTGCTCATGTCTCAGGGCTTTCCTGGTGATTCTAACCCCTCTACCTCTCCTCCTCGTGTCTCGTGCCTCCTTGGTGATTCCAACCCCTCCACCTCTCCTCCTAATGTCTCACTGTCTTCCTGGTGATTCAAAGCCCTCTCCCTCTCCTGCTCATGTCTCACTGTCTTCCTGGTGATTGTAACCCCACCCCCTCTCATCCGCATGTCTCGCTGTCTTCCTGGTGATTCGAAGCCCTCTCCCTCTCCTCCTCATGTCTCACTGTCTTCCTGCTGATTCTAACCCCTCCCCCTCTCCTCTTCATGTCTCAGGGCCTTCTTGGTGATCCTAAGCCCTCCCCCTCTCCTGCTCATTTGTCAGGGCCTTCCAGCTGATTCTAAGCCCTCTCCCTCTCCTCCTCGTGTCTCGGTGCCTTGCTGGTGATTCTAAGCCCTCTCCCTCTCCTCCTCATGTCTCAGGATCTTCCCCTCCCCCTCTCCTCCTCATGTCTCAGGGCCGTCCTGGTGATTCCCAGCCCTCTCACTCTCCTCCTCATGTCTCGCTGTCTTCCTGGTGATTTTAAACCCACTCCCTCTCCTCCCTCACTGTCTTCCTGCTTATTCTAAGCCCTCTCCCTCTCCTCCTCATGTCTCACTGTATTCCTGGTGATTCTAACCCCTCCCCCTCTCCTCCTCATGTCTCAGGGCCTTCCTGGTGATTCTAACCCCTCTCCCTCTCCTCCTCATGTCACACTCTCTTCCCGCTGATTCAAAGCCCTCTCCCTCTCCTTCTCGTGTCTCGGTGCCTTGCTGGTGATTCTAAGCCCTCTCCCTCTCCTCCTCATGTCTCAGGACCTTCCCTTCCCCCTGTCCTCCTCATGTCTCAGGGCCTTCCTGGTGATTCCCAGCCCTCTCCCTCTCCTCCTCATGTCTCGCTGTCTTCCTGGTGATTTTAACCCCACTCCCTCTCCTCCCTCACTGTCTTCCTGCTTATTCTAAGCCCTCTCCCTCTCCTCCTCATGTCTCACTGTATTCCTGGTGATTCTAACCCCTCCCCCTCTCCTCCTCATGTCTCTGGGCCTTGCTGGTGATTCTAACCCCTCCCCCTCTCCTTCTCATGTCTCACTGTCTTCCTGGTGATTCTAACACCTCTACCGCTCCTCCTCGTGTCTCGTGCCTTCCTGGTGATTCCAACCCCTCCACCTCTCTTCCTCATGTCTCACTGTCTTCCACCTGATTCTAAGCCCTCACCCTCTCGTCCTCATGTCTCACTGTCTTCCTGGTTATTCTAACCACTCCACCTCTCCTCCTCATGTCTCACTGTCTTCCAGCTCATTCTAAGCCCTCTCGCTCTCCTCCTCATGTCTCGCTGTCTTCCTGGTGATTTTAACCCCACTCCCTCTCCTCCCTCACTGTCTTCCTGCTTATTCTAAGGCCTCTCCCTCTCCTCCTCATGTCTCACTGCATTCCTGGTGATTCTAACCCCTCCCCCTCTCCTCCTCATGTCTCTGGGCCTTGCTGGTGATTCTAACCCCTCCCCCTCTCCTCCTCATGTCTCAGTGTCTTCCAGCTGATTCTAAGCCCTCTCCCACTCCTCCTCATGTATCGGGGCCTTCCTGGTCCTCATGTCTCACTGCATTCCTGGTGATTCTAACCCCTCCCCCTCTCCTCCTCATGTCTCGGTGCCTTGCTGGTGATTCTAACCCCTCCCCCTCTCCTCCTCATGTCTCAGTGCCTTCCTGGTGATCCTAAGCCCTCCCCCTCTCCTGCTCATGTCTCAGAGCCTTCCTGGTGATCCTAAGCCCTCTCCCACTCCTCCTCATGTATCGGGGCCTTCCTGGTGATCCTAAGCCCTCCCCCTCTCCTCCTCATGTCTCGGTGCCTTGCTGGTGATTCTAACCCCTCTCCCTCGCCTCCTCATTTCTCGGTGCCTTCCTGTTGATTCTAATCCCTCTCCATCTCCTCCTCATGTCTCGGTGCCTTGCTGGTGATTCTAAGTCCTCTGCCTCTCCTCCTCATGTCTCAGGGCCTTCCCCTCCCCCTCTCCTCCTCATGTCACAGGGCCTTCCCCTCCCCCTCTCCTCCTCATGTCTCAGGGCCTTCCTGCTGATTCTAAGCCCTCTCCCACTCCTCCTCATGTGTCGGGGCCTTCCTGGTGATTCTAAGCCCTCCCCCTCTCCTCCTCATGTCTCGGTGCCTTGCTGGTGATTCTAACCCCTCTCCTTCGCCTCCTCATTTCTCGGTGCCTTCCTGTTGATTCTAATCCCTCTCCATCTCCTCCTCATGTCTCGGTGCCTTGCTGGTGATTCTAAGCCCTCTGCCTCTCCTCCTCATGTCTCAGGGCCTTCCCCTCCCCCTCTCCTCCTCATGTCTCAGGGCCTTCCCCTCCCCCTCTCCTCCTCATGTCTCAGGGCCTTCCTGGTGATTCCCACCCCTCTCACTCTCCTCCTCATGTCTCGCTGTCTTCCTGGTGATTTTAAACCCACTCCCTCTCCTCCCTCACTGTCTTCCTGCTTATTCTAAGCCCTCTCCCTCTCCTCCTCATGTCTCACTGTATTCCTGGTGATTCTAACCCCTCCCCCTCTCCTCCTCATGTCTCAGGGCCTTCCTGGTGATTCTAACCCCTCTCCCTCTCCTCCTCATGTCACACTCTCTTCCCGCTGATTCAAAGCCCTCTCCCTCTCCTTCTCGTGTCTCGGTGCCTTGCTGGTGATTCTAAGCCCTCTCCCTCTCCTCCTCATGTCTCAGGACCTTCCCTTCCCCCTGTCCTCCTCATGTCTCAGGGCCTTCCTGGTGATTCCCAGCCCTCTCCCTCTCCTCCTCATGTCTCGCTGTCTTCCTGGTGATTTTAACCCCACTCCCTCTCCTCCCTCACTGTCTTCCTGCTTATTCTAAGCCCTCTCCCTCTCCTCCTCATGTCTCACTGTATTCCTGGTGATTCTAACCCCTCCCCCTCTCCTCCTCATGTCTCAGGGCCTTCCTGGTGATTCCCAGCCCTCTCCCTCTCCTCCTCATGTCTCGCTGTCTTCCTGGTGATTTTAACCCCACTCCCTCTCCTCCCTCACTGTCTTCCTGCTTATTCTAAGCCCTCTCCCTCTCCTTCTCATGTCTCACTGTCTTCCTGGTGATTCTAACCCCTCTACCGCTCCTCCTCGTGTCTCGTGCCTTCCTGGTGATTCCAACCCCTCCACCTCTCTTCCTCATGTCTCACTGTCTTCCACCTGATTCTAAGCCCTCACCCTCTCGTCCTCATGTCTCACTGTCTTCCTGGTGATTATAACCCCTCTCCCTCTCCTCCTCATGTCTCGGTGCCTTCCTGTTGATTCTAATCCCTCTCCATCTCCTCCTCATGTCTCAGGGCCTTCCCCTCCACCTCTCCTCCTCATGTCTCACTGTCTTCCAGCTGATTCTAAGCCCTCACCCTCTCGTCCTCATGTCTCACTGTCTTCCTGGTTATTCTAACCACTCCACCTCTCCTCCTCATGTCTCACTGTCTTCCAGCTCATTCTAAGCCCTCTCGCTCTCCTCCTCATGTCTCGCTGTCTTCCTGGTGATTTTAACCCCACTCCCTCTCCTCCCTCACTGTCTTCCTGCTTATTCTAAGGCCTCTCCCTCTCCTCCTCATGTCTCACTGCATTCCTGGTGATTCTAACCCCTCCCCCTCTCCTCCTCATGTCTCTGGGCCTTGCTGGTGATTCTAACCCCTCCCCCTCTCCTCCTCATGTCTCAGTGTCTTCCAGCTGATTCTAAGCCCTCTCCCTCTCCTCCTCATGCCTCGGGGCTTTCCTGCTGATTCTAAACCCTCTCCCTCTACTCCTCATGTCTCAGGGCCTTCCTGGTGATTCTAAACCCTCTCCCTCTCCTCCTCATGTCTCTGGGCCTTGCTGGTGATTCTAACCCCTCCCCCTCTCCTGCTCATGTCTCACTGTCTTCCTGGTGATTCTAACCCCTCTACCGCTCCTCCTCGTGTCTCGGGGCCTTCCTGGTGATTCTAACCGCTCCTCTTCATGTCTCACCATCTTCCTGCTGATTCTAAGCCCCCCCCCTCCTCCTCATGTCTCACTGTCTTCCTGCTGATTCTAAGCCCTCTCCCTCCCCTGCTCATGTCTCACTGTCTTCCTGGGGTGATTCGAAGCCCTCTCCCTCTCCTCCTCATGTCTCACTGTCTTCCTGGTGATTGTAAACCCACCCCCTCTCCTCCTCATGTCTCGCTGTCTTACTGGTGATTCGAAGCCCTCTCCCTCTCCTCCTCATGTCTCACTGTCTTCCTACTGATTCTAAGCCCTCTCCCACTCCTCCTCATGTCTCGGGGCCTTCCTGGTGATTCTAAGCCCTCCCCCTCTCCTCCTCATGTCTCAGTGCCTGGCTGGTGATTCTAACCCCTCCCCCTCTCCTCCTCATGTCTCAGGGCCTTCCTGGTGATTCTAACCCCTCTCCCTCTCTTCCTCATGTCACACTCTCTTCCCGCTGATTCTAAGCCCTCTCCCTCTCCTTCTCGTGTCTCGGTGCCTTGCTGGTGATTCTAAGCCCTCTTCCTCTCCTCCTCATGTCTCAGGACCTTCCCTTCCCCCTGTCCTCCTCATGTCTCAGGGCCTTCCTGGTGATTCCCAGCCCTCTCCCTCTCCTCCTCATGTCTCGCTGTCTTCCTGGTGATTTTAACCCCACTCCCTCTCCTCCCTCACTGTCTTCCTGCTTATTCTAAGCCCTCTCCCTCTCCTCCTCATGTCTCACTGTATTCCTGGTGATTCTAACCCCTCCCCCTCTCCTCCTCATGTCTCTGGGCCTTGCTGGTGATTCTAACCCCTCCCCCTCTCCTTCTCATGTCTCACTGTCTTCCTGGTGATTCTAACCCCTCTACCGCTCCTCCTCGTGTCTCGTGCCTTCCTGGTGATTCCAACCCCTCCACCTCTCTTCCTCATGTCTCACTGTCTTCCACCTGATTCTAAGCCCTCACCCTCTCGTCCTCATGTCTCACTGTCTTCCTGGTGATTCTAACCCCTTTCCCTCTCCTCCTCATGTCTCACTGTATTCCTGGTGATTCTAAGCCCTCTCGCTCTCCTCCTCATGTCTCGCTGTCTTCCTGGTGATTTTAACCCCACTCCCTCTCCTCCCTCACTGTCTTCCTGCTTATTCTAAGGCCTCTCCCTCTCCTCCTCATGTCTCACTGCATTCCTGGTGATTCTAACCCCTCCCCCTCTCCTCCTCATGTCTCTGGGCCTTGCTGCTGATTCTAAGCCCCCCCCCTCCTCCTCATGTCTCACTGTCTTCCTGCTGATTCTAAGCCCTCTCCCTCCCCTGCTCATGTCTCACTGTCTTCCTGGGGTGATTCGAAGCCCTCTCCCTCTCCTCCTCATGTCTCACTGTCTTCCTGGTGATTGTAAACCCACCCCCTCTCCTCCTCATGTCTCGCTGTCTTACTGGTGATTCGAAGCCCTCTCCCTCTCCTCCTCATGTCTCACTGTCTTCCTACTGATTCTAAGCCCTCTCCCACTCCTCCTCATGTCTCGGGGCCTTCCTGGTGATTCTAAGCCCTCCCCCTCTCCTCCTCATGTCTCAGTGCCTGGCTGGTGATTCTAACCCCTCCCCCTCTCCTCCTCATGTCTCAGGGCCTTCCTGGTGATTCTAACCCCTCTCCCTCTCTTCCTCATGTCACACTCTCTTCCCGCTGATTCTAAGCCCTCTCCCTCTCCTTCTCGTGTCTCGGTGCCTTGCTGGTGATTCTAAGCCCTCTTCCTCTCCTCCTCATGTCTCAGGACCTTCCCTTCCCCCTGTCCTCCTCATGTCTCAGGGCCTTCCTGGTGATTCCCAGCCCTCTCCCTCTCCTCCTCATGTCTCGCTGTCTTCCTGGTGATTTTAACCCCACTCCCTCTCCTCCCTCACTGTCTTCCTGCTTATTCTAAGCCCTCTCCCTCTCCTCCTCATGTCTCACTGTATTCCTGGTGATTCTAACCCCTCCCCCTCTCCTCCTCATGTCTCTGGGCCTTGCTGGTGATTCTAACCCCTCCCCCTCTCCTTCTCATGTCTCACTGTCTTCCTGGTGATTCTAACCCCTCTACCGCTCCTCCTCGTGTCTCGTGCCTTCCTGGTGATTCCAACCCCTCCACCTCTCTTCCTCATGTCTCACTGTCTTCCACCTGATTCTAAGCCCTCACCCTCTCGTCCTCATGTCTCACTGTCTTCCTGGTGATTCTAACCCCTTTCCCTCTCCTCCTCATGTCTCACTGTATTCCTGGTGATTCTAAGCCCTCTCGCTCTCCTCCTCATGTCTCGCTGTCTTCCTGGTGATTTTAACCCCACTCCCTCTCCTCCCTCACTGTCTTCCTGCTTATTCTAAGGCCTCTCCCTCTCCTCCTCATGTCTCACTGCATTCCTGGTGATTCTAACCCCTCCCCCTCTCCTCCTCATGTCTCTGGGCCTTGCTGGTGATTCTAACCCCTCCCCCTCTCCTCCTCATGTCTCAGTGTCTTCCAGCTGATTCTAAGCCCTCTCCCTCTCCTCTTCATGCCTCGGGGCTTTCCTGCTGATTCTAAGCCCTCCCCCTCTCCTCCTCATGTCTCGGTGCCTGGCTGGTGATTCTTACCCCTCCTCCTCTCCTCCTAATGTCTCGGGGCCTTCCTGGTGATTCTAAGCCCTCTCCCTCTCCTCCTCATGTCTCACTCTCTTCCCGCTGATTCTAAGCCCTCTCCCTCTCCTACTCGTGTCTCGGTGCCTTGCTGGTGATTCTAAGCCCTCTCCCTCTCCTCCTCATGTCTCAGGGCCTTCCTGGTGATTCTCAGCCCTCTCCCTCTCCTCCTCATGTCTCGCTGTCTTCCTGGTGATTTTAACCCCACTCCCTCTCCTCCCTCACTGTCTTCCTGCTTATTGTAAGCCCTCTCCCTCTCCTCCTCATGTCTCACTGTATTCCTGGTGATTCTAACCCCTCCCCCTCTCCTCCTCATGTCTCTGGGCCTTGCTGGTGATTCTAACCCCTCCCCCTCTCCTTCTCATGTCTCACCGTCTTCCTGTGGATTCTAACCCCTCTATCGCTCCTCCTCGTGTCTCATGCCTTCCTGCTGAATCCAACCCCTCTACCTCTCCTCCTCATGTCTCACTGTCTTCCAGCTGATTCTAAGCCCTCTCCCTCTCATCCTCATGTCTCACTGTCTTCCTGGTGATTCTAACCCCTCTCCCTCTCCTCCTCATGTCTCGGTGCCTTGCTGGTGATTCTAAGCCCTCTCCCTCTCCTCCTCATGTCTCAGGACCTTCCCTTCCCCCTCTCCTCCTCATGTCTCAGGGCCTTCCTGGTGATTCCCAGCCCTCTCCCTCTCCTCCTCATGTCTCGCTGTCTTCCTGGTGATTTTAACCCCACTCCCTCTCCTCCCTCACTGTCTTCCTGCTTATTCTAAGCCCTCTCCCTCTCCTCCTCATGTCTCACTGCATTCCTGGTGATTCTAACCCCTCCCCCTCTCCTCCTCATGTCTCGGTGCCTTGCTGGTGATTCTAAGCCCTCTCCCTCTCCTCCTCATGTCTCAGGGCCTTCCTGGTGATTCCCAGCCCTCGCCCTCTCCTCCTCATGTCTCGCTGTCTTCCTGGTGATTTTAACCCCACTCCCTCTCCTCCCTCACTGTCTTCCTGGTGATTCTAACCCCTCCCCCTCTCCTCCTCATGTCTCTGGGCCTTGCTGCTGATTCTAAACCCTCTCCCTCTACTCCCCATGTCTCAGGGCCTTCCTGGTGATTCTAAACCCTCTCCCTCTCCTCCTCATGTCTCGGGGCCTTCGTGGTGAATCTAAGCCCTCTCCCTCTCCTCCTCGTGTCTTGGGGCCTTCCTGGTGATTCTAAGCCCTATCCCTCTCCTCCTCGTGTCTCGGGGCCTTCCTGGTGATTCTAACCGCTCCTCTTCATGTCTCACCATCTTCCTGCTGATTCTAAGCCCCCCCCCTCTCCTCCTCATGTCTCACTGTCTTCCTGCTGATTCTAAGCCCTCTCCCTCCCCTGCTCATGTCTCACTGTCTTCCTGGTGATTCGAAGCCCTCTCCCTCTCCTCCTCATGTCTCACTGTCTTCCTGGTGATTGTAAACCCACCCCCTCTCCTCCTCATGTCTCGCTGTCTTACTGGTGATTCGAAGCCCTCTCCCTCTCCTCCTCATGTCTCACTGTCTTCCTACTGATTCTAAGCCCTCTCCCACTCCTCCTCATGTCTCGGGGCCTTCCTGGTGATTCTAAGCCCTCCCCCTCTCCTCCTCATGTCTCAGTGCCTGGCTGGTGATTCTAACCCCTCCCCCTCCCTCCTCATGTCTCAGGGCCTTCCTGGTGATTCTAACCCCTCTCCCTCTCCTCCTCATGTCACACTCTCTTCCCGCTGATTCTAAGCCCTCTCCCTCTCCTTCTCGTGTCTCGGTGCCTTGCTGGTGATTCTAAGCCCTCTCCCTCTCCTCCTCATGTCTCAGGACCTTCCCTTCCCCCTGTCCTCCTCATGTGTCAGGGCCTTCCTGGTGATTCCCAGCCCTCTCCCTCTCCTCCTCATGTCTCGCTGTCTTCCTGGTGATTTTAACCCCACTCCCTCTCCTCCCTCACTGTCTTCCTGCTTATTCTAAGCCCTCTCCCTCTCCTCCTCATGTCTCACTGTATTCCTGGTGATTCTAACCCCTCCCCCTCTCCTCCTCATGTCTCTGGGCCTTGCTGGTGATTCTAACCCCTCCCCCTCTCCTTCTCATGTCTCACTGTCTTCCTGGTGATTCTAACCCCTCTACCGCTCCTCCTCGTGTCTCGTGCCTTCCTGGTGATTCCAACCCCTCCACCTCTCTTCCTCATGTCTCACTGTCTTCCACCTGATTCTAAGCCCTCACCCTCTCGTCCTCATGTCTCACTGTCTTCCTGGTGATTCTAACCCCTTTCCCTCTCCTCCTCATGTCTCGGTGCCTTTCTGTTGATTCTAATCCCTCTCCATCTCCTCCTCATGTCTCAGGGCCTTCCCCTCTCCCTCTCCTCCTCATGTCTCACTGTATTCCTGGTGATTCTAACCCCTCCCCCTCTCCTCCTCATGTCTCAGGGCCTTCCTGGTGATTCTAACCCCTCTCCCTCTCCTCCTCATGTCACACTCTCTTCCCGCTGATTCAAAGCCCTCTCCCTCTCCTTCTCGTGTCTCGGTGCCTTGCTGGTGATTCTAAGCCCTCTCCCTCTCCTCCTCATGTCTCAGGACCTTCCCTTCCCCCTGTCCTCCTCATGTCTCAGGGCCTTCCTGGTGATTCCCAGCCCTCTCCCTCTCCTCCTCATGTCTCGCTGTCTTCCTGGTGATTTTAACCCCACTCCCTCTCCTCCCTCACTGTCTTCCTGCTTATTCTAAGCCCTCTCCCTCTCCTCCTCATGTCTCACTGTATTCCTGGTGATTCTAACCCCTCCCCCTCTCCTCCTCATGTCTCAGGGCCTTCCTGGTGATTCCCAGCCCTCTCCCTCTCCTCCTCATGTCTCGCTGTCTTCCTGGTGATTTTAACCCCACTCCCTCTCCTCCCTCACTGTCTTCCTGCTTATTCTAAGCCCTCTCCCTCTCCTTCTCATGTCTCACTGTCTTCCTGGTGATTCTAACCCCTCTACCGCTCCTCCTCGTGTCTCGTGCCTTCCTGGTGATTCCAACCCCTCCACCTCTCTTCCTCATGTCTCACTGTCTTCCACCTGATTCTAAGCCCTCACCCTCTCGTCCTCATGTCTCACTGTCTTCCTGGTGATTATAACCCCTTTCCCTCTCCTCCTCATGTCTCGGTGCCTTCCTGTTGATTCTAATCCCTCTCCATCTCCTCCTCATGTCTCAGGGCCTTCCCCTCCACCTCTCCTCCTCATGTCTCACTGTCTTCCAGCTGATTCTAAGCCCTCACCCTCTCGTCCTCATGTCTCACTGTCTTCCTGGTTATTCTAACCACTCCACCTCTCCTCCTCATGTCTCACTGTCTTCCAGCTCATTCTAAGCCCTCTCGCTCTCCTCCTCATGTCTCGCTGTCTTCCTGGTGATTTTAACCCCACTCCCTCTCCTCCCTCACTGTCTTCCTGCTTATTCTAAGGCCTCTCCCTCTCCTCCTCATGTCTCACTGCATTCCTGGTGATTCTAACCCCTCCCCCTCTCCTCCTCGTGTCTCTGGGCCTTGCTGGTGATTCTAACCCCTCCCCCTCTCCTGCTCATGTCTCACTGTCTTCCTGGTGATTCTAACCCCTCTACCGCTCCTCCTCGTGTCTCGGGGCCTTCCTGGTGATTCTAACCGCTCCTCTTCATGTCTCACCATCTTCCTGCTGATTCTAAGCCCCCCCCTCCTCCTCATGTCTCACTGTCTTCCTGCTGATTCTAAGCCCTCTCCCTCCCCTGTTCATGTCTCACTGTCTTCCTGGGGTGATTCGAAGCCCTCTCCCTCTCCTCCTCATGTCTCACTGTCTTCCTGGTGATTGTAAACCCACCCCCTCTCCTCCTCATGTCTCGCTGTCTTACTGGTGATTCGAAGCCCTCTCCCTCTCCTCCTCATGTCTCACTGTCTTCCTACTGATTCTAAGCCCTCTCCCACTCCTCCTCATGTCTCGGGGCCTTCCTGGTGATTCTAAGCCCTCCCCCTCTCCTCCTCATGTCTCAGTGCCTGGCTGGTGATTCTAACCCCTCCCCCTCTCCTCCTCATGTCTCAGGGCCTTCCTGGTGATTCTAACCCCTCTCCCTCTCCTCCTCATGTCACACTCTCTTCCCGCTGATTCTAAGCCCTCTCCCTCTCCTTCTCGTGTCTCGGTGCCTTGCTGGTGATTCTAAGCCCTCTTCCTCTCCTCCTCATGTCTCAGGACCTTCCCTTCCCCCTGTCCTCCTCATGTCTCAGGGCCTTCCTGGTGATTCCCAGCCCTCTCCCTCTCCTCCTCATGTCTCGCTGTCTTCCTGGTGATTTTAACCCCACTCCCTCTCCTCCCTCACTGTCTTCCTGCTTATTCTAAGCCCTCTCCCTCTCCTCCTCATGTCTCACTGTATTCCTGGTGATTCTAACCCCTCCCCCTCTCCTCCTCATGTCTCTGGGCCTTGCTGGTGATTCTAACCCCTCCCCCTCTCCTTCTCATGTCTCACTGTCTTCCTGGTGATTCTAACCCCTCTACCGCTCCTCCTCGTGTCTCGTGCCTTCCTGGTGATTCCAACCCCTCCACCTCTCTTCCTCATGTCTCACTGTCTTCCACCTGATTCTAAGCCCTCACCCTCTCGTCCTCATGTGTCACTGTCTTCCTGGTTATTCTAACCACTCCACCTCTCCTCCTCATGTCTCACTGTCTTCCAGCTGATTCTAAGCCCTCACCCTCTCGTCCTCATGTGTCACTGTCTTCCTGGTTATTCTAACCACTCCACCTCTCCTCCTCATGTCTCACTGTCTTCCAGCTCATTCTAAGCCCTCTCGCTCTCCTCCTCATGTCTCGCTGTCTTCCTGGTGATTTTAACCCCACTCCCTCTCCTCCCTCACTGTCTTCCTGCTTATTCTAAGGCCTCTCCCTCTCCTCCTCATGTCTCACTGCATTCCTGGTGATTCTAACCCCTCCCCCTCTCCTCCTCGTGTCTCTGGGCCTTGCTGGTGATTCTAACCCCTCCCCCTCTCCTGCTCATGTCTCACTGTCTTCCTGGTGATTCTAACCCCTCTACCGCTCCTCCTCGTGTCTCGGGGCCTTCCTGGTGATTCTAACCGCTCCTCTTCATGTCTCACCATCTTCCTGCTGATTCTAAGCCCCCCCCTCCTCCTCATGTCTCACTGTCTTCCTGCTGATTCTAAGCCCTCTCCCTCCCCTGTTCATGTCTCACTGTCTTCCTGGGGTGATTCGAAGCCCTCTCCCTCTCCTCCTCATGTCTCACTGTCTTCCTGGTGATTGTAAACCCACCCCCTCTCCTCCTCATGTCTCGCTGTCTTACTGGTGATTCGAAGCCCTCTCCCTCTCCTCCTCATGTCTCACTGTCTTCCTACTGATTCTAAGCCCTCTCCCACTCCTCCTCATGTCTCGGGGCCTTCCTGGTGATTCTAAGCCCTCCCCCTCTCCTCCTCATGTCTCAGTGCCTGGCTGGTGATTCTAACCCCTCCCCCTCTCCTCCTCATGTCTCAGGGCCTTCCTGGTGATTCTAACCCCTCTCCCTCTCCTCCTCATGTCACACTCTCTTCCCGCTGATTCTAAGCCCTCTCCCTCTCCTTCTCGTGTCTCGGTGCCTTGCTGGTGATTCTAAGCCCTCTTCCTCTCCTCCTCATGTCTCAGGACCTTCCCTTCCCCCTGTCCTCCTCATGTCTCAGGGCCTTCCTGGTGATTCCCAGCCCTCTCCCTCTCCTCCTCATGTCTCGCTGTCTTCCTGGTGATTTTAACCCCACTCCCTCTCCTCCCTCACTGTCTTCCTGCTTATTCTAAGCCCTCTCCCTCTCCTCCTCATGTCTCACTGTATTCCTGGTGATTCTAACCCCTCCCCCTCTCCTCCTCATGTCTCTGGGCCTTGCTGGTGATTCTAACCCCTCCCCCTCTCCTTCTCATGTCTCACTGTCTTCCTGGTGATTCTAACCCCTCTACCGCTCCTCCTCGTGTCTCGTGCCTTCCTGGTGATTCCAACCCCTCCACCTCTCTTCCTCATGTCTCACTGTCTTCCACCTGATTCTAAGCCCTCACCCTCTCGTCCTCATGTCTCACTGTCTTCCTGGTGATTCTAACCCCTTTCCCTCTCCTCCTCATGTCTCACTGTATTCCTGGTGATTCTAAGCCCTCTCGCTCTCCTCCTCATGTCTCGCTGTCTTCCTGGTGATTTTAACCCCACTCCCTCTCCTCCCTCACTGTCTTCCTGCTTATTCTAAGGCCTCTCCCTCTCCTCCTCATGTCTCACTGCATTCCTGGTGATTCTAACCCCTCCCCCTCTCCTCCTCATGTCTCTGGGCCTTGCTGGTGATTCTAACCCCTCCCCCTCTCCTCCTCATGTCTCAGTGTCTTCCAGCTGATTCTAAGCCCTCTCCCTCTCCTCTTCATGCCTCGGGGCTTTCCTGCTGATTCTAAGCCCTCCCCCTCTCCTCCTCATGTCTCGGTGCCTGGCTGGTGATTCTTACCCCTCCTCCTCTCCTCCTAATGTCTCGGGGCCTTCCTGGTGATTCTAAGCCCTCTCCCTCTCCTCCTCATGTCTCACTCTCTTCCCGCTGATTCTAAGCCCTCTCCCTCTCCTACTCGTGTCTCGGTGCCTTGCTGGTGATTCTAAGCCCTCTCCCTCTCCTCCTCATGTCTCAGGGCCTTCCTGGTGATTCCCAGCCCTCTCCCTCTCCTCCTCATGTCTCGCTGTCTTCCTGGTGATTTTAACCCCACTCCCTCTCCTCCCTCACTGTCTTCCTGCTTATTGTAAGCCCTCTCCCTCTCCTCTTCATGTCTCACTGTATTCCTGGTGATTCTAACCCCTCCCCCTCTCCTCCTCATGTCTCTGGGCCTTGCTGGTGATTCTAACCCCTCCCCCTCTCCTTCTCATGTCTCACCGTCTTCCTGTGGATTCTAACCCCTCTATCGCTCCTCCTCGTGTCTCATGCCTTCCTGCTGAATCCAACCCCTCTACCTCTCCTCCTCATGTCTCACAGTCTTCCAGCTGATTCTAAGCCCTCTCCCTCTCATCCTCATGTCTCACTGTCTTCCTGGTGATTCTAACCCCTCTCCCTCTCCTCCTCATGTCTCGGTGCCTTGCTGGTGATTCTAAGCCCTCTCCCTCTCCTCCTCATGTCTCAGGACCTTCCCCTCCCCCTCTCCTCCTCATGTCTCTGGGCCTTGCTGGTGATTCTAACCCCTCCCCCTCTCCTCCTCATGTCTCAGTGTCTTCCAGCTGATTCTAAGCCCTCTCCCTCTCCTCTTCATGCCTCGGGGCTTTCCTGCTGATTCTAAGCCCTCCCCCTCTCCTCCTCATGTCTCGGTGCCTGGCTGGTGATTCTTACCCCTCCTCCTCTCCTCCTAATGTCTCGGGGCCTTCCTGGTGATTCTAAGCCCTCTCCCTCTCCTCCTCATGTCTCACTCTCTTCCCGCTGATTCTAAGCCCTCTCCCTCTCCTACTCGTGTCTCGGTGCCTTGCTGGTGATTCTAAGCCCTCTCCCTCTCCTCCTCATGTCTCAGGGCCTTCCTGGTGATTCCCAGCCCTCTCCCTCTCCTCCTCATGTCTCACTGTATTCCTGGTGATTCTAACCCCTCCCCCTCTCCTCCTCATGTCTCTGGGCCTTGCTGGTGATTCTAACCCCTCCCCCTCTCCTTCTCATGTCTCACCGTCTTCCTGTGGATTCTAACCCCTCTATCGCTCCTCCTCGTGTCTCATGCCTTCCTGCTGAATCCAACCCCTCTACCTCTCCTCCTCATGTCTCACTGTCTTCCAGCTGATTCTAAGCCCTCTCCCTCTCATCCTCATGTCTCACTGTCTTCCTGGTGATTCTAACCCCTCTCCCTCTCCTCCTCATGTCTCGGTGCCTTGCTGGTGATTCTAAGCCCTCTCCCTCTCCTCCTCATGTCTCAGGACCTTCCCTTCCCCCTCTCCTCCTCATGTCTCAGGGCCTTCCTGGTGATTCCCAGCCCTTTCCCCTTCCTCCTCATGTCTCGCTGTCTTCCTGGTGATTTTAACCCCACTCCCTCTCCTCCCTCACTGTCTTCCTGCTTATTCTAAGCCCTCTCCCTCTCCTCCTCATGTCTCACTGCATTCCTGGTGATTCTAACCCCTCCCCCTCTCCTCCTCATGTCTCGGTGCCTTGCTGGTGATTCTAAGCCCTCTCCCTCTCCTCCTCATGTCTCAGGGCCTTCCTGGTGATTCCCAGCCCTCTCCCTCTCCTCCTCATGTCTCGCTGTCTTCCTGGTGATTTTAACCCCACTCCCTCTCCTCCCTCACTGTCTTCCTGCTTATTCTAAGCCCTCTCCCTCTCCTTCTCATGTCTCACTGTCTTCCTGGTGATTCTAAACCCTCTCCCTCTCCTCCTCATTTCTCACTGTCTTCCTGGTGATTCGAACCCCTCTCCCTCTCCTCCTCATGTCTCGGTGCCTTCCTGTTGATTCTAACCCCACTCCCTCTCCTCATGTCTCAGGGCCTTACTGGTGATTCTAAGCCCTCTCCCTCACCTCCTCATGTCTCAGGGCCTTACTGGTGATTCTAACCCCTCTCCCTCTCCTCATGTCTCAGGGCCTTACTGGTGATTCTAACCCCTCTCCCTCTCCTCATGTCTCGTGCCTTCCTGGTGATTCTAAGCCCTCTCCCTCTCCTCCTCGTGTCTTGGGGCCTTCCTGGTGATTCTAAGCCCTCTCCCTCTCCTCCTCGGGTCTCGGGGCCTTCCTGGTGATTCTAACCGCTCCTCTTCATGTCTCACCATCTTCCTGCTGATTCTA
The DNA here is from genome assembly GCA_022114975.2 of Lampris megalopsis. Lineage (NCBI taxonomy): Eukaryota > Metazoa > Chordata > Actinopteri > Lampriformes > Lampridae > Lampris > Lampris megalopsis. The sequence goes on from JAJHIY020000936.1 coordinate 3,730,551, forward strand.
AGCCCCCCCCCCCTCTCCTCCTCATGTCTCGGTGCCTTGCTGGTGATTCTAAGCCCTCTCACTCTCCTCCTCATGTCTCACTGTATTCATGGTGATTCTAACCCCTCCCCCTCTCCTTCGCATGTCTCACTGTCTTCCTGATGATTCTAACCCCTCTACCTCTCCTCGTGTCTCGTGCCTTCCTGGTGATTCCAACCCCTCCACCTCTCCTCCTCATGTCTCACTGTCTTCCAGCTGATTCTAAGCCCTCTCCCTCTCCTCCTCATGTCTCACTGTATTCCTGGTGATTCTAACCCCTCCCCCTCTCCTCCTCATGTCTCTGGGCCTTGCTGGTGATTCTAACCCCTCCCCCTCTCCTTCTCATGTCTCACTGTCTTCCTGGTGATTCGAACCCCTCTCCCTCTCCTCCTCATGTCTCGGTGCCTTCCTGTTGATTCTAATCCCTCTCCATCTCCTCCTCATGTCTCGGTGCCTTGCTGGTGATTCTAAGCCCTCTCCCTCTCCTCCTCATGCCTCAGGGCCTTCCCCTCCCCCTCTCCTCCTCATGTCTCAGGGCTTTCCTGATGATTCTAACCCCTCTCCCTCTCCTCCTCATGTCTCACTCTCTTCCAACTGATTCTAAGCCCTCTCCCTCTCCTCCTCTTGTCTCGGTGCCTTGCTGGTGATTCTAAGCCCTCTCCCTCTCCTCCTCATGTCTCAGGACCTTCCCCTCCCCCTCTCCTCCTCATGTCTCAGGGCCTTCCTGGTGATTCCCAGCCCTCTCCCTCTCCTCCTCATGTCTCGCTGTCTTCCTGGTGATTTTAACCCCTCTCCCTCTCCTCCTCATGTCTCACTGTATTCCTGGTGATTCTAACCCCTCCCCCTCTCCTCCTCATGTCTCGGTGCCTTCCTGTTGATTCTAATCCCTCTCCATCTCCTCCTCATGTCTCGGTGCCTTGCTGGTGATTCTAAGCCCTCTCCCTCTCCTCCTCATGCCTCAGGGCCTTCCCCTCCCCCTCTCCTCCTCATGTCTCAGGGACTTCCTGGTGATTCCCAGCCCTCTCCCTCTCCTCCTCATGTCTCGCTGTCTTCCTGGTGATTTTAACCCCACTCCCTCTCCTCCCTCACTGTCTTCCTGCTTATTCTAAGCCCTTTCCCTCTCCTCCTCATGTGTCAGGGCCTTCCTGCTTATTCTAACACCTCTCCCTCTCCTCGTCATGTCTCGGTGCCTTATTGGTGATTGTAAGCCCTCTCCCTCTCCTACTCATGTCTCAGGGCCTTCCTGCTTATTCTAACCCCACTCCCTCTCCTCATGTCTCAGGGCCTTACTGGTGATTCTAAGCCCTCTCCCTCACCTCCTCATGTCTCAGGGCCTTCCTGGTGATTCCCAGCCCTCTCCCTCTCCTCCTCATGTCTCGCTGTCTTCCTGGTGATTTTAACCCCTCTCCCTCTCCTCCTCATGTCTCACTGTATTCCTGGTGATTCTAACCCCTCCCCCTCTCCTCCTCATGTCTCGGTGCCTTCCTGTTGATTCTAATCCCTCTCCATCTCCTCCTCATGTCTCGGGGCCTTCCTGGTGATTCTAAGCCCTCCCCCTCTCCTCCTCATGTCTCAGTGCCTGGCTGGTGATTCTAACCCCTCCCCCTCTCCTCCTCATGTCTCAGGGCCTTCCTGGTGATTCTAACCCCTCTCCCTCTCCTCCTCATGTCACACTCTCTTCCCGCTGATTCTAAGCCCTCTCCCTCTCCTTCTCGTGTCTTGGTGCCTTGCTGGTGATTCTAAGCCCTCTCCCTCTCCTCCTCATGTCTCAGGACCTTCCCTTCCCCCTGTCCTCCTCATGTGTCAGGGCCTTCCTGGTGATTCCCAGCCCTCTCCCTCTCCTCCTCATGTCTCGCTGTCTTCCTGGTGATTTTAACCCCACTCCCTCTCCTCCCTCACTGTCTTCCTGCTTATTCTAAGCCCTCTCCCTCTCCTTCTCATGTCTCACTGTCTTCCTGGTGATTCTAAACCCTCTCCCTCTCCTCCTCATTTCTCACTGTCTTCCTGGTGATTCGAACCCCTCTCCCTCTCCTCCTCATGTCTCGGTGCCTTCCTGTTGATTCTAACCCCACTCCCTCTCCTCATGTCTCAGGGCCTTACTGGTGATTCTAAGCCCTCTCCCTCACCTCCTCATGTCTCAGGGCCTTACTGGTGATTCTAACCCCTCTCCCTCTCCTCATGTCTCAGGGCCTTACTGGTGATTCTAACCCCTCTCCCTCTCCTCATGTCTCGTGCCTTCCTGGTGATTCTAAGCCCTCTCCCTCTCCTCCTCGTGTCTTGGGGCCTTCCTGGTGATTCTAAGCCCTCTCCCTCTCCTCCTCGGGTCTCGGGGCCTTCCTGGTGATTCTAACCGCTCCTCTTCATGTCTCACCATCTTCCTGCTGATTCTAAGCCCCCCCCCTCTCCTCCTCATGTCTCGGTGCCTTGCTGGTGATTCTAAGCCCTCTCACTCTCCTCCTCATGTCTCACTGTATTCATGGTGATTCTAACCCCTCCCCCTCTCCTTCGCATGTCTCACTGTCTTCCTGATGATTCTAACCCCTCTACCTCTCCTCGTGTCTCGTGCCTTCCTGGTGATTCCAACCCCTCCACCTCTCCTCCTCATGTCTCACTGTCTTCCAGCTGATTCTAAGCCCTCTCCCTCTCCTCCTCATGTCTCACTGTATTCCTGGTGATTCTAACCCCTCCCCCTCTCCTCCTCATGTCTCTGGGCCTTGCTGGTGATTCTAACCCCTCCCCCTCTCCTTCTCATGTCTCACTGTCTTCCTGGTGATTCGAACCCCTCTCCCTCTCCTCCTCATGTCTCGGTGCCTTCCTGTTGATTCTAATCCCTCTCCATCTCCTCCTCATGTCTCGGTGCCTTGCTGGTGATTCTAAGCCCTCTCCCTCTCCTCCTCATGCCTCAGGGCCTTCCCCTCCCCCTCTCCTCCTCATGTCTCAGGGCTTTCCTGATGATTCTAACCCCTCTCCCTCTCCTCCTCATGTCTCACTCTCTTCCAACTGATTCTAAGCCCTCTCCCTCTCCTCCTCTTGTCTCGGTGCCTTGCTGGTGATTCTAAGCCCTCTCCCTCTCCTCCTCATGTCTCAGGACCTTCCCCTCCCCCTCTCCTCCTCATGTCTCAGGGCCTTCCTGGTGATTCCCAGCCCTCTCCCTCTCCTCCTCATGTCTCGCTGTCTTCCTGGTGATTTTAACCCCTCTCCCTCTCCTCCTCATGTCTCACTGTATTCCTGGTGATTCTAACCCCTCCCCCTCTCCTCCTCATGTCTCGGTGCCTTCCTGTTGATTCTAATCCCTCTCCATCTCCTCCTCATGTCTCGGTGCCTTGCTGGTGATTCTAAGCCCTCTCCCTCTCCTCCTCATGCCTCAGGGCCTTCCCCTCCCCCTCTCCTCCTCATGTCTCAGGGACTTCCTGGTGATTCCCAGCCCTCTCCCTCTCCTCCTCATGTCTCGCTGTCTTCCTGGTGATTTTAACCCCACTCCCTCTCCTCCCTCACTGTCTTCCTGCTTATTCTAAGCCCTTTCCCTCTCCTCCTCATGTGTCAGGGCCTTCCTGCTTATTCTAACACCTCTCCCTCTCCTCGTCATGTCTCGGTGCCTTATTGGTGATTGTAAGCCCTCTCCCTCTCCTACTCATGTCTCAGGGCCTTCCTGCTTATTCTAACCCCACTCCCTCTCCTCATGTCTCAGGGCCTTACTGGTGATTCTAAGCCCTCTCCCTCACCTCCTCATGTCTCAGGGCCTTACTGGTGATTCTAAGACCTCTCCCTCACCTCCTCGTGCCTCAGGGCCTTACTGGTGATTCTAAGCCCTCTCCCTCACCTCCTCATGTCTCAGGGCCTTACTGGTGATTCTAACCCCTCTCCCTCTCCTCATGTCTCAGGGCCTTACTGGTGATTCTAACCCCTCTCCCTCTCCTCATGTCTCGTGCCTTCCTGGTGATTCTAAGCCCTCTCCCTCTCCTCCTCGTGTCTTGGGGCCTTCCTGGTGATTCTAAGCCCTCTCCCTCTCCTCCTCGGGTCTCGGGGCCTTCCTGGTGATTCTAACCGCTCCTCTTCATGTCTCACCATCTTCCTGCTGATTCTAAGCCCCCCCCTCTCCTCCTCATGTCTCGGTGCCTTGCTGGTGATTCTAAGCCCTCTCACTCTCCTCCTCATGTCTCACTGTATTCATGGTGATTCTAACCCCTCCCCCTCTCCTTCGCATGTCTCACTGTCTTCCTGATGATTCTAACCCCTCTACCTCTCCTCGTGTCTCGTGCCTTCCTGGTGATTCCAACCCCTCCACCTCTCCTCCTCATGTCTCACTGTCTTCCAGCTGATTCTAAGCCCTCTCCCTCTCCTCCTCATGTCTCACTGTATTCCTGGTGATTCTAACCCCTCCCCCTCTCCTCCTCATGTCTCTGGGCCTTGCTGGTGATTCTAACCCCTCCCCCTCTCCTTCTCATGTCTCACTGTCTTCCTGGTGATTCGAACCCCTCTCCCTCTCCTCCTCATGTCTCGGTGCCTTCCTGTTGATTCTAATCCCTCTCCATCTCCTCCTCATGTCTCGGTGCCTTGCTGGTGATTCTAAGCCCTCTCCCTCTCCTCCTCATGCCTCAGGGCCTTCCCCTCCCCCTCTCCTCCTCATGTCTCAGGGCTTTCCTGATGATTCTAACCCCTCTCCCTCTCCTCCTCATGTCTCACTCTCTTCCAACTGATTCTAAGCCCTCTCCCTCTCCTCCTCTTGTCTCGGTGCCTTGCTGGTGATTCTAAGCCCTCTCCCTCTCCTCCTCATGTCTCAGGACCTTCCCCTCCCCCTCTCCTCCTCATGTCTCAGGGCCTTCCTGGTGATTCCCAGCCCTCTCCCTCTCCTCCTCATGTCTCGCTGTCTTCCTGGTGATTTTAACCCCTCTCCCTCTCCTCCTCATGTCTCACTGTATTCCTGGTGATTCTAACCCCTCCCCCTCTCCTCCTCATGTCTCGGTGCCTTCCTGTTGATTCTAATCCCTCTCCATCTCCTCCTCATGTCTCGGTGCCTTGCTGGTGATTCTAAGCCCTCTCCCTCTCCTCCTCATGCCTCAGGGCCTTCCCCTCCCCCTCTCCTCCTCATGTCTCAGGGACTTCCTGGTGATTCCCAGCCCTCTCCCTCTCCTCCTCATGTCTCGCTGTCTTCCTGGTGATTTTAACCCCACTCCCTCTCCTCCCTCACTGTCTTCCTGCTTATTCTAAGCCCTTTCCCTCTCCTCCTCATGTGTCAGGGCCTTCCTGCTTATTCTAACACCTCTCCCTCTCCTCGTCATGTCTCGGTGCCTTATTGGTGATTGTAAGCCCTCTCCCTCTCCTACTCATGTCTCAGGGCCTTCCTGCTTATTCTAACCCCACTCCCTCTCCTCATGTCTCAGGGCCTTACTGGTGATTCTAAGCCCTCTCCCTCACCTCCTCATGTCTCAGGGCCTTACTGGTGATTCTAAGACCTCTCCCTCACCTCCTCGTGCCTCAGGGCCTTACTGGTGATTCTAAACCCTCTCCCTCTCCTCATGTCTCAGGGCCTTACTGGTGATCCTAACTCCTCTCCCACTCCTCATGTCTCAGGGCCTTACTGGTGATTCTAAGCCCTCTTCCTGTCCTTCTCATGACTCGGGGCCTTCCTGCTGATTCTAAACCCCCTCCCTCTCCTCTTCATGTCTCAGGGCCTTCCTGCTTATTGTAACCCCTCTCCCTCATGTCTCAGGGCCTTACTGGTGATTCTAACCCCTCGCCTTCTCCTCCTCATGTCTCACTGTCTTCCTGCTGATTCTAAGCCCTCTCCTTCTCCTCCTCATTTCTCACTTTCTTCCTGCTGATTCTAAGCCCTCTCCCTCTCCTCATGTCTCAGGGCCTTACTGGTGATTCTAAACCCTCTCCCTCTCCTCCTCATGTCTCGGGGCCTTCCAGGTGATTCTAAGCCCTCTCCCTCTGCTCCTCATGTTTCGGGGCCTTCCAGGTGATTCTAAGCCCTCAACCTCTCCTCCTCATGTCTTGGGGCCTTCCTGGTGATTCTAAGCCGTCTCCCACTCCTCCTCGTGTCTCGGGGCCTTCCTGGTGATTCTAACCTCTCCTCTTCATGTCTCACCATCTTCCTGCTGATTCTAAGCCCTCCCCCTCTCCTCCTCATGTCTCACTGTCTTCCTGCTGATTCTAAGCCCTCTCCTTCTCCTCTTCATGTCTCACTTTCTTCCTGCTGATTCTAAGCCCTCTCCCTCTCCTGCTCATGTCTCAGGGCCTTACTGGTGATTCTAAGCCTTCTCCCTCACCTCCTAATGTCTCAGGGCCTTCCCGGTGATTCCCAGCCCTCTCCCTCTCCTCCTCATGTCTCGCTGTCTTCCTGGTGATTCTAACCCCTCTCCCTCTCCTCCTCATCTCTCAGGGCCTTCCTGCTTATTCTAACACCTCTCCCTCTCCTCGTCATGTCTCGGTGCCTTATTGGTGATTGTAAGCCCTCTCCCTCTCCCCCTCATGTCTCAGGGCCTTACTGGTGATTCTAAGCCCTCTCCCTCACCTCCTCATTTCTCAGGGCCTTACTGGTGATTCTAAGCCCTCTCCCTCACCTCCTCATGTCTCAGGGCCTTACTGGTGATTCTAACCCCTCTCCCTCTCCTCATGTCTCAGGGCCTTACTGGTGATTCTAACCCCTCTCCCTCTCCTCATGTCTCAGGGCCTTACTGGTGATTCTGAGCCCTCTCCCTCTCCTCCTCATGACTCGGGGCCTTCCTGCTGATTCTAAACCCTCTCCCTCTCCTCCTCATATCTCAGGGCCTTCCTGCTGATTCTAAACCCTCTCCCTCACCTCCTAATGTCTCGGGGCCTTCCTGGTGATTCTAAGCCCTCTCCATCTCCTCCGCGTGTCTCGGGGCCTTCCTGGTGATTCTAAGTCCTCTCCCTCTCCTCCTCCTGTTGCGATGCCTTACCGGTGATTGTAACCCCTCCCCCTCTCCTCCTCATGTCTCGTGCCTTACTGGTGATTCTAACCCCTCGCCCACTCCTCCTCATGTCTCACTGTCTTCCTGCTGATTCTAAGCCCTCTCCGTCTCCTCGTCATGTCTCAGGGCCTTCCTGGTGATTCTAAGCCCACTCCCTCTCCTCCTCATGTCTCAGGGCCTTCCTGGTGATTCTAACCCCTCCCCCTCTCCTCCTCGTGTCTCGTGCCTTACTGGTGATTCTAACCCCTCGCCCTCTCCTCCTCATGTCTCACTGTCTTCCTGCTGATTCTAAGCCCTCTCCTTCTCCTCGTCATTTCTCAGGGCCTTCCTGGTGATTCTAAGCCCTCTCCCTCTCCACCTCATGTCTCAGGGCCTTCCTGGTGATTCTAAACCCTCTCCCTCTCCTCCTCATGTGTCGGGGCCTTCCAGGTGATTCTAAGCCCTCTCCCTCTCCTCCTCGTGTCTTCAGGCCTTCCTGGTGATTCTAAGCCCTCTCCATCTCCTCCTCGTGTCTCGGGGCCTTCCTGGTGATTCTAACCCCTCCACCTCTCCTCCTCATGTCTCACTGTCTTCCAGCTGATTCTAAGCCCTCTCCCTCTCCTCCTCATGTCTCAATGTATTCCTTTTGATTCTAACCCCTCCCCCTCTCCTCCTCATGTCTCTGGGCCTTGCTGGTGATTCTAACCCCTCCCCCTCTCCTTCTCATGTCTCACTGTCTTCCTGGTGATTCTAAACCCTCTCCCTCTCCTCCTCATTTCTCACTGTCTTCCTGGTGATTCGAACCCCTCTCCCTCTCCTCCTCATGTCTCGGTGCCTTCCTGTTGATTCTAACCCCACTCCCTGTCCTCATGTCTCAGGGCCTTACTGGTGATTCTAAGCCCTCTCCCTCACCTCCTCATTTCTCAGGGCCTTACTGGTGATTCTAAGCCCTCTCCCTCACCTCCTCATGTCTCAGGGCCTTACTGGTGATTCTAACCCCTCTCCCTCTCCTCATGTCTCAGGGCCTTACTGGTGATTCTAACCCCTCTCCCTCTCCTCATGTCTCAGGGCCTTACTGGTGATTCTGAGCCCTCTCCCTCTCCTCCTCATGACTCGGGGCCTTCCTGCTGATTCTAAACCCTCTCCCTCTCCTCCTCATATCTCAGGGCCTTCCTGCTGATTCTAAACCCTCTCCCTCACCTCCTAATGTCTCGGGGCCTTCCTGGTGATTCTAAGCCCTCTCCATCTCCTCCTCGTGTCTCGGGGCCTTCCTGGTGATTCTAAGTCCTCTCCCTCTCCTCCTCCTGTTGCGATGCCTTACCGGTGATTGTAACCCCTCCCCCTCTCCTCCTCATGTCTCGTGCCTTACTGGTGATTCTAACCCCTCGCCCACTCCTCCTCATGTCTCACTGTCTTCCTGCTGATTCTAAGCCCTCTCCGTCTCCTCGTCATGTCTCAGGGCCTTCCTGGTGATTCTAAGCCCTCTCCCTCTCCTCCTCATGTCTCAGGGCCTTCCTGGTGATTCTAACCCCTCCCCCTCTCCTCCTCGTGTCTCGTGCCTTACTGGTGATTCTAACCCCTCGCCCTCTCCTTCTCATGTCTCACTGTCTTCCTGCTGATTCTAAGCCCTCTCCTTCTCCTCGTCATTTCTCAGGGCCTTCCTGGTGATTCTAAGCCCTATCCCTCTCCTCCTCATGTCTCAGGGCCTTCCTGGTGATTCTAAACCCTCTCCCTCTTCTCCTCATGTGTCGGGGCCTTCCAGGTGATTCTAAGCCCTCTCCCTCTCCTCCTCGTGTCTTGGGGCCTTCCTGGTGATTCTAAGCCCTCTCCATCTCCTCCTCGTGTCTCGGGGCCTTCCTGGTGATTCTAACCTCTCCTCTTCATGTCTCACCATCTTCCTGCTGATTCTAAGCCCTCCCCCTCTCCTCCTCATGTCTCGTGCCTTCCTGGTGATTCCAACCCCTCCACCTCTCCTCCTCATGTCTCACTGTCTTCCATCTGATTCTAAGCCCTCTCCCTCTCCTCCTCATGTCTCACTCTATTCCTGGTGATTCTAACCCCTCGCCCTCTCCTCCTCATGTCTCTGGGCCTTGCTGGTGATTCTCACCCCTCCCCCTCTCCTTCTCATGTCTCACTGTCTTCCTGGTGATTCTAAACCCTCTCACTCTCCTCCTCATTTCTCACTGTCTTCCTGGTGATTCGAACCCCTCTCCCTCTCCTCCTCATGTCTCGGTGCCTTCCTGTTGATTCTAACCCCACTCCCTCTCCTCATGTCTCAGGGCCTTACTGGTGATTCTAAGCCCTCTCCCTCACCTCCTCATGTCTCAGGGCCTTACTGGTGATTCTAACCCCTCTCCCTCTCCTCATGTCTCAGGGCCTTACTGGTGATTCTAACCCCTCTCCCTCTCCTCATGTCTCGTGCCTTCCTGGTGATTCTAAGCCCTCTCCCTCTCCTCCTCGTGTCTTGTGGCCTTCCTGGTGATTCTAAGCCCTCTCCCTCTCCTCCTCGTGTCTCGGGGCCTTCCTGGTGATTCTAACCGCTCCTCTTCATGTCTCACCATCTTCCTGCTGATTCTAAGCCCCCCCCTCTCCTCCTCATGTCTCGGTGCCTTGCTGGTGATTCTAAGCCCTCTCACTCTCCTCCTCATGTCTCACTGTATTCATGGTGATTCTAACCCCTCCCCCTCTCCTTCGCATGTCTCACTGTCTTCCTGATGATTCTAACCCCTCTACCTCTCCTCGTGTCTCGTGCCTTCCTGGTGATTCCAACCCCTCCACCTCTCCTCCTCATGTCTCACTGTCTTCCAGCTGATTCTAAGCCCTCTCCCTCTCCTCCTCATGTCTCACTGTATTCCTGGTGATTCTAACCCCTCCCCCTCTCCTCCTCATGTCTCTGGGCCTTCCTGGTGATTCTAACCCCTCCCCCTCTCCTTCTCATGTCTCACTGTCTTCCTGGTGATTCGAACCCCTCTCCCTCTCCTCCTCATGTCTCGGTGCCTTCCTGTTGATTCTAATCCCTCTCCATCTCCTCCTCATGTCTCGGTGCCTTGCTGGTGATTCTAAGCCCTCTCCCTCTCCTCCTCATGCCTCAGGGCCTTCCCCTCCCCCTCTCCTCCTCATGTCTCAGGGCTTTCCTGATGATTCTAACCCCTCTCCCTCTCCTCCTCATGTCTCACTCTCTTCCAACTGATTCTAAGCCCTCTCCCTCTCCTCCTCGTGTCTCGGTGCCTTGCTGGTGATTCTAAGCCCTCTCCCTCTCCTCCTCATGTCTCAGGACCTTCCCCTCCCCCTCTCCTCCTCATGTCTCAGGGTCTTCCTGGTGATTCCCAGCCCTTTCCCTCTCCTCCTCATGTCTCGCTGTCTTCCTGGTGATTTTAACCCCTCTCCCTCTCCTCCTCATGTCTCGGTGCCTTCCTGTTGATTCTAATCCCTCTCCATCTCCTCCTCATGTCTCGGTGCCTTGCTGGTGATTCTAAGCCCTCTCCCTCTCCTCCTCATGCCTCAGGGCCTTCCCCTCCCCCTCTCCTCCTCATGTCTCAGGGACTTTCTGGTGATTCCCAGCCCTCTCCCTCTCCTCCTCATGTCTCGCTGTCTTCCTGGTGATTTTAACCCCACTCCCTCTCCTCCCTCACTGTCTTCCTGCTTATTCTAAGCCCTTTCCCTCTCCTCCTCATGTCTCACTGTATTCCTGGTGATTCTAACCACTCCCCCTCTCCTCCTCATGTCTCAGGGCCTTCCTGCTTATTCTAACACCTCTCCCTCTCCTCATGTCTCGGTGCCTTATTGGTGATTGTAAGCCCTCTCCCTCTCCTACTCATGTCTCAGGGCCTTCCTGCTTATTCTAACCCCACTCCCTCTCCTCATGTCTCAGGGCCTTACTGGTGATTCTAAGCCCTCTCCCTCACCTCCTCATGTCTCAGGGCCTTACTGGTGATTCTAAGACCTCTCCCTCACCTCCTCGTGTCTCAGGGCCTTACTGGTGATTCTAAACCCTCTCCCTCTCCTCATGTCTCAGGGCCTTACTGGTGATCCTAACTCCTCTCCCACTCCTCATGTCTCAGGGCCTTACTGGTGATTCTAAGCCCTCTTCCTGTCCTCCTCATGACTCGGGGCCTTCCTGCTGATTCTAAACCCCCTCCCTCTCCTCCTCATGTCTCAGGGCCTTCCTGCTTATTGTAACCCCTCTCCCTCATGTCTCAGGGCCTTACTGGTGATTCTAACCCGTCCCCCTCTCCTCCTCGTGTCTCGTGCCTTACTGGTGATTCTAAACCCTCGCCCTCTCCTCCTCATGTCTCACTGTCTTCCTGCTGATTCTAAGCCCTCTCCTTCTCCTCCTCATTTCTCACTTTCTTCCTGCTGATTCTAAGCCCTCTCCCTCTCCTCATGTCTCAGGGCCTTACTGGTGATTCTAAACCCTCTCCCTCTCCTCCTCATATCTCGGGGCCTTCCAGGTGATTCTAAGCCCTCTCCCTCTGCTCCTCATGTTTCGGGGCCTTCCAGGTGATTCTAAGCCCTCGACCTCTCCTCCTCATGTCTTGGGGCCTTCCTGGTGATTCTAAGCCGTCTCCCACTCCTCCTCGTGTCTCGGGGCCTTCCTGGTGATTCTAACCTCTCCTCTTCATGTCTCACCATCTTCCTGCTGATTCTAAGCCCTCCCCCTCTCCTCCTCATGTCTCACTGTCTTCCTGCTGATTCTAAGCCCTCTCCTTCTCCTCTTCATGTCTCACTTTCTTCCTGCTGATTCTAAGCCCTCTCCCTCTCCTGCTCATGTCTCACTGTCTTCCTGGTGATTCGAAGCCCTCTCCCTCTCCTGCTCATGTCTCACTGTCTTCCTGGTGATTGTAACCCCACCCCCTCTCCTCCTCATGTCTCGCTGTCTTCCTGCTGATTCGAAGCCCTCTCCCACTCCTTCTCATGTCTTGGTGCCTTCCTGGTGATTCTAACCCCTCTCCCTCTCCTCCTCATGTCTCAATCTCTTCCAGCTGATTCTAAGCCCTCTCCCTCTCCTCCTCGTGTCTCGGTGCCTTGCTGGTGATTCTAACCCCTCCCGCTCTCCTCCTCATGTCTCAGGGCCTTCCTGGTGATCCTAAGCCCTCCCCCTCTCCTGCTCATGTCTCAGGGCTTTCCTGGTGATTCTAACCCCTCTACCTCTCCTCCTCGTGTCTCGTGCCTCCCTGGTGATTCCAACCCCTCCACCTCTCCTCCTAATGTCTCACTGTCTTCCTGGTGATTCAAAGCCCTCTCCCTCTCCTGCTCATGTCTCACTGTCTTCCTGGTGATTGTAACCCCACCCCCTCTCATCCGCATGTCTCGCTGTCTTCCTGGTGATTCGAAGCCCTCTCCCTCTCCTCCTCATGTCTCACTGTCTTCCTGCTGATTCTAACCCCTCCCCCTCTCCTCTTCATGTCTCAGGGCCTTCTTGGTGATCCTAAGCCCTCCCCCTCTCCTGCTCATTTCTCAGGGCCTTCCTGGTGATTCTAACCCCTCTCCCTCTCCTCCTCGTGTCTCACTCTCTTCCAGCTGATTCTAAGCCCTCTCCCTCTCCTCCTCGTGTCTCGGTGCCTTGCTGGTGATTCTAAGCCCTCTCCCTCTCCTCCTCATGTCTCAGGATCTTCCCCTCCCCCTCTCCTCCTCATGTCTCAGGGCCGTCCTGGTGATTCCCAGCCCTCTCACTCTCCTCCTCATGTCTCGCTGTCTTCCTGGTGATTTTAAACCCACTCCCTCTCATCCCTCACTTTCTTCCTGCTTATTCTAAGCCCTCTCCCTCTCCTCCTCATGTCTCACTGTATTCCTGGTGATTCTAACCCCTCCCCCTCTCCTCCTCATGTCTCAGGGCCTTCCTGGTGATTCTAACCCCTCTCCCTCTCCTCCTCATGTCACACTCTCTTCCCGCTGATTCAAAGCCCTCTCCCTCTCCTTCTCGTGTCTCGGTGCCTTGCTGGTGATTCTAAGCCCTCTCCCTCTCCTCCTCATGTCTCAGGACCTTCCCTTCCCCCTGTCCTCCTCATGTCTCAGGGCCTTGCTGGTGATTCCCAGCCCTCTCCCTCTCCTCCTCATGTCTCGCTGTCTTCCTGGTGATTTTAACCCCACTCCCTCTCATCCCTCACTTTCTTCCTGCTTATTCTAAGCCCTCTCCCTCTCCTCCTCATGTCTCACTGTATTCCTGGTGATTCTAACCCCTCCCCCTCTCCTCCTCATGTCTCAGGGCCTTCCTGGTGATTCTAACCCCTCTCCCTCTCCTCCTCATGTCACACTCTCTTCCCGCTGATTCAAAGCCCTCTCCCTCTCCTTCTCGTGTCTCGGTGCCTTGCTGGTGATTCTAAGCCCTCTCCCTCTCCTCCTCATGTCTCAGGACCTTCCCTTCCCCCTGTCCTCCTCATGTCTCAGGGCCTTGCTGGTGATTCCCAGCCCTCTCCCTCTCCTCCTCATGTCTCGCTGTCTTCCTGGTGATTTTAACCCCACTCCCTCTCCTCCCTCACTGTCTTCCTGCTTATTCTAAGCCCTCTCCCTCTCCTCCTCATGTCTCACTGTATTCCTGGTGATTCTAACCCCTCCCCCTCTCCTCCTCATGTCTCTGGGCCTTGCTGGTGATTCTAACCCCTCCCCCTCTCCTTCTCATGTCTCACTGTCTTCCTGGTGATTCTAACCCCTCTACCGCTCCTCCTCGTGTCTCGTGCCTTCCTGGTGATTCCAACCCCTCCACCTCTCTTCCTCATGTCTCACTGTCTTCCACCTGATTCTAAGCCCTCACCCTCTCGTCCTCATGTCTCACTGTCTTCCTGGTGATTCTAACCCCTTTCCCTCTCCTCCTCATGTCTCGGTGCCTTCCTGTTGATTCTAATCCCTCTCCATCTCCTCCTCATGTCTCAGGGCCTTCCCCTCCACCTCTCCTCCTCATGTCTCACTGTCTTCCAGCTGATTCTAAGCCCTCACCCTCTCGTCCTCATGTGTCACTGTCTTCCTGGTTATTCTAACCACTCCACCTCTCCTCCTCATGTCTCACTGTCTTCCAGCTCATTCTAAGCCCTCTCGCTCTCCTCCTCATGTCTCGCTGTCTTCCTGGTGATTTTAACCCCACTCCCTCTCCTCCCTCACTGTCTTCCTGCTTATTCTAAGGCCTCTCCCTCTCCTCCTCATGTCTCACTGCATTCCTGGTGATTCTAACCCCTCCCCCTCTCCGCCTCATGTCTCTGGGCCTTGCTGGTGATTCTAACCCCTCCCCCTCTCCTCCTCATGTCTCAGTGTCTTCCAGCTGATTCTAAGCCCTCTCCCACTCCTCCTCATGTATCGGGGCCTTCCTGGTGATTCTAAACCCTCTCCCTCTACTCCTCATGTCTCGGTGCCTTGCTGGTGATTCTAACCCCTCCCCCTCTCCTCCTCATGTCTCAGTGCCTTCCTGGTGATCCTAAGCCCTCCCCCTCTCCTGCTCATGTCTCAGAGCCTTCCTGGTGATCCTAAGCCCTCTCCCACTCCTCCTCATGTATCGGGGCCTTCCTGGTGATCCTAAGCCCTCCCCCTCTCCTCCTCATGTCTCGGTGCCTTGCTGGTGATTCTAACCCCTCTCCCTCGCCTCCTCATTTCTCGGTGCCTTCCTGTTGATTCTAATCCCTCTCCATCTCCTCCTCATGTCTCGGTGCCTTGCTGGTGATTCTAAGCCCTCTGCCTCTCCTCCTCATGTCTCAGGGCCTTCCCCTCCCCCTCTCCTCCTCATGTCTCAGGGCCTTCCCCTCCCCCTCTCCTCCTCATGTCTCAGGGCCTTCCTGCTGATTCTAAGCCCTCTCCCACTCCTCCTCATGTGTCGGGGCCTTCCTGGTGATTCTAAGCCCTCCCCCTCTCCTCCTCATGTCTCGGTGCCTTGCTGGTGATTCTAACCCCTCTCCTTCGCCTCCTCATTTCTCGGTGCCTTCCTGTTGATTCTAATCCCTCTCCATCTCCTCCTCATGTCTCGGTGCCTTGCTGGTGATTCTAAGCCCTCTGCCTCTCCTCCTCATGTTTCAGGGCCTTCCCCTCCCCCTCTCCTCCTCATGTCTCAGTGCCTTCCTGGTGATTCCCACCCCTCTCACTCTCCTCCTCATGTCTCGCTGTCTTCCTGGTGATTTTAAACCCACTCCCTCTCCTCCCTCACTGTCTTCCTGCTTATTCTAAGCCCTCTCCCTCTCCTCCTCATGTCTCACTGTATTCCTGGTGATTCCAATCCCTCCCCCTCTCGTCCTCATGTCTCACTGTCTTCCTGGTTATTCTAACCACTCCACCTCTCCTCCTCATGTCTCACTGTCTTCCAGCTCATTCTAAGCCCTCTCGCTCTCCTCCTCATGTCTCGCTGTCTTCCTGGTGATTTTAACCCCACTCCCTCTCCTCCCTCACTGTCTTCCTGCTTATTCTAAGGCCTCTCCCTCTCCTCCTCACGTCTCACTGCATTCCTGGTGATTCTAACCCCTCCCCCTCTCCTCCTCATGTCTCTGGGCCTTGCTGGTGATTCTAACCCCTCCCCCTCTCCTCCTCATGTCTCAGTGTCTTCCAGCTGATTCTAAGCCCTCTCCCACTCCTCCTCATGTATCGGGGCCTTCCTGGTGATTCTAAACCCTCTCCCTCTACTCCTCATGTCTCGGTGCCTTGCTGGTGATTCTAACCCCTCCCCCTCTCCTCCTCATGTCTCAGTGCCTTCCTGGTGATCCTAAGCCCTCTCCCACTCCTCCTCATGTATCGGGGCCTTCCTGGTCATCCTAAGCCCTCCCCCTCTCCTCCTCATGTCTCACTGCATTCCTGGTGATTCTAACCCCTCCCCCTCTCCTCCTCATGTCTCAGGGCCTTCCTGCTTATTCTAACACCTCTCCCTCTCCTCGTCATGTCTCGGTGCCTTATTGGTGATTGGAAGCCCTCTCCCTCTCCTACTCATGTCTCAGGGCCTTCCTGCTTATTCTAACCCCACTCCCTCTCCTCATGTCTCAGGGCCTTACTGGTGATTCTAAGCCCTCTCCCTCACCTCCTCATGTCTCAGGGCCTTACTGGTGATTCTAAGATCTCTCCCTCAACTCCTCGTGTCTCAGGGCCTTGCTGGTGATTCTAAGCCCTCTCCCTCTCCTCCTCATGTCTCAGGACCTTCCCTTCCCCCTGTCCTCCTCATGTCTCAGGGCCTTGCTGGTGATTCCCAGCCCTCTCCCTCTCCTCCTCATGTCTCGTTGTCTTCCTGGTGATTTTAACCCCACTCCCTCTCATCCCTCACTTTCTTCCTGCTTATTCTAAGCCCTCTCCCTCTCCTCCTCATGTCTCACTGTATTCCTGGTGATTCTAACCCCTCCCCGTCTCCTCCTCATGTCTCAGGGCCTTCCTGGTGATTCTAACCCCTCTCCCTCTCCTCCTCATGTCACACTCTCTTCCCGCTGATTCAAAGCCCTCTCCCTCTCCTTCTCGTGTCTCGGTGCCTTGCTGGTGATTCTAAGCCCTCTCCCTCTCCTCCTCATGTCTCAGGACCTTCCCTTCCCCCTGTCCTCCTCATGTCTCAGGGCCTTGCTGGTGATTCCCAGCCCTCTCCCTCTCCTCCTCATGTCTCGCTGTCTTCCTGGTGATTTTAACCCCACTCCCTCTCCTCCCTCACTGTCTTCCTGCTTATTCTAAGCCCTCTCCCTCTCCTCCTCATGTCTCACTGTATTCCTGGTGATTCTAACCCCTCCCCCTCTCCTCCTCATGTCTCTGGGCCTTGCTGGTGATTCTAACCCCTCCCCCTCTCCTTCTCATGTCTCACTGTCTTCCTGGTGATTCCAACCCCTCCACCTCTCTTCCTCATGTCTCACTGTCTTCCACCTGATTCTAAGCCCTCACCCTCTCGTCCTCATGTCTCACTGTCTTCCTGGTGATTCTAACCCCTTTCCCTCTCCTCCTCATGTCTCGGTGCCTTCCTGTTGATTCTAATCCCTCTCCATCTCCTCCTCATGTCTCAGGGCCTTCCCCTCCACCTCTCCTCCTCATTTCTCACTGTCTTCCAGCTGATTCTAAGCCCTAACCCTCTCGTCCTCATGTGTCACTGTCTTCCTGGTTATTCTAACCACTCCACCTCTCCTCCTCATGTCTCACTGTCTTCCAGCTCATTCTAAGCCCTCTCGCTCTCCTCCTCATGTCTCGCTGTCTTCCTGGTGATTTTAACCCCACTCCCTCTCCTCCCTCACTGTCTTCCTGCTTATTCTAAGGCCTCTCCCTCTCCTCCTCATGTCTCACTGCATTCCTGGTGATTCTAACCCCTCCCCCTCTCCGCCTCATGTCTCTGGGCCTTGCTGGTGATTCTAACCCCTCCCCCTCTCCTCCTCATGTCTCAGTGTCTTCCAGCTGATTCTAAGCCCTCTCCCACTCCTCCTCATGTATCGGGGCCTTCCTGGTGATTCTAAACCCTCTCCCTCTACTCCTCATGTCTCGGTGCCTTGCTGGTGATTCTAACCCCTCCCCCTCTCCTCCTCATGTCTCAGTGCCTTCCTGGTGATCCTAAGCCCTCTCCCACTCCTCCTCATGTATCGGGGCCTTCCTGGTGATCCTAAGCCCTCCCCCTCTCCTCCTCATGTCTCGGTGCCTTGCTGGTGATTCTAACCCCTCTCCCTCGCCTCCTCATTTCTCGGTGCCTTCCTGTTGATTCTAATCCCTCTCCATCTCCTCCTCATGTCTCGGTGCCTTGCTGGTGATTCTAAGCCCTCTGCCTCTCCTCCTCATGTCTCAGGGCCTTCCCCTCCCCCTCTCCTCCTCATGTCTCAGGGCCTTCCCCTCCCCCTCTCCTCCTCATGTCTCAGGGCCTTCCTGCTGATTCTAAGCCCTCTCCCACTCCTCCTCATGTGTCGGGGCCTTCCTGGTGATTCTAAGCCCTCCCCCTCTCCTCCTCATGTCTCGGTGCCTTGCTGGTGATTCTAACCCCTCTCCTTCGCCTCCTCATTTCTCGGTGCCTTCCTGTTGATTCTAATCCCTCTCCATCTCCTCCTCATGTCTCGGTGCCTTGCTGGTGATTCTAAGCCCTCTGCCTCTCCTCCTCATGTTTCAGGGCCTTCCCCTCCCCCTCTCCTCCTCATGTCTCAGTGCCTTCCTGGTGATTCCCACCCCTCTCACTCTCCTCCTCATGTCTCGCTGTCTTCCTGGTGATTTTAAACCCACTCCCTCTCCTCCCTCACTGTCTTCCTGCTTATTCTAAGCCCTCTCCCTCTCCTCCTCATGTCTCACTGTATTCCTGGTGATTCCAACCCCTCCCCCTCTCGTCCTCATGTCTCACTGTCTTCCTGGTTATTCTAACCACTCCACCTCTCCTCCTCATGTCTCACTGTCTTCCAGCTCATTCTAAGCCCTCTCGCTCTCCTCCTCATGTCTCGCTGTCTTCCTGGTGATTTTAACCCCACTCCCTCTCCTCCCTCACTGTCTTCCTGCTTATTCTAAGGCCTCTCCCTCTCCTCCTCACGTCTCACTGCATTCCTGGTGATTCTAAACCCTCCCCCTCTCCTCCTCATGTCTCTGGGCCTTGCTGGTGATTCTAACCCCTCCCCCTCTCCTCCTCATGTCTCAGTGTCTTCCAGCTGATTCTAAGCCCTCTCCCACTCCTCCTCATGTATCGGGGCCTTCCTGGTGATTCTAAACCCTCTCCCTCTACTCCTCATGTCTCGGTGCCTTGCTGGTGATTCTAACCCCTCCCCCTCTCCTCCTCATGTCTCAGTGCCTTCCTGGTGATCCTAAGCCCTCTCCCACTCCTCCTCATGTATCGGGGCCTTCCTGGTCATCCTAAGCCCTCCCCCTCTCCTCCTCATGTCTCACTGCATTCCTGGGGATTCTAACCCCTCCCCCTCTCCTCCTCATGTCTCAGGGCCTTCCTGCTTATTCTAACACCTCTCCCTCTCCTCGTCATGTCTCGGTGCCTTATTGGTGATTGTAAGCCCTCTCCCTCTCCTACTCATGTCTCAGGGCCTTCCTGCTTATTCTAACCCCACTCCCTCTCCTCATGTCTCAGGGCCTTACTGGTGATTCTAAGCCCTCTCCCTCACCTCCTCATGTCTCAGGGCCTTACTGGTGATTCTAAGATCTCTCCCTCAACTCCTCGTGTCTCAGGGCCTTACTGGTGATTCTAAACCCTCTCCCTCTCCTCATGTCTCAGGGCCTTACTGGTGATCCTAACTCCTCTCCCACTCCTCATGTCTCAGGGCCTTACTGGTGATTCTAAGCCCTCTTCCTGTCCTCCTCATGACTCGGGGCCTTCCTGCTGATTCTAAACCCCCTCCCTCTCCTCCTCATGTCTCAGGGCCTTCCTGCTTATTGTAACCCCTCTCCCTCATGTCTCAGGGCCTTACTGGTGATTCTAACCCGTCCCCCTCTCCTCCTCGTGTCTCGTGCCTTGCTGGTGATTCTAACCCCTCCCCCTCTCCTCCTCATGTCTCAGTGTCTTCCAGCTGATTCTAAGCCCTCTCCCACTCCTCCTCATGTATCGGGGCCTTCCTGGTGATTCTAAACCCTCTCCCTCTACTCCTCATGTCTCGGTGCCTTGCTGGTGATTCTAACCCCTCCCCCTCTCCTCCTCATGTCTCAGTGCCTTCCTGGTGATCCTAAGCCCTCTCCCACTCCTCCTCATGTATCGGGGCCTTCCTGGTGATCCTAAGCCCTCCCCCTCTCCTCCTCATGTCTCACTGCATTCCTGGTGATTCTAACCCCTCCCCCTCTCCTCCTCATGTCTCAGGGCCTTCCTGCTTATTCTAACACCTCTCCCTCTCCTCGTCATGTCTCGGTGCCTTATTGGTGATTGTAAGCCCTCTCCCTCTCCTACTCATGTCTCAGGGCCTTCCTGCTTATTCTAACCCCACTCCCTCTCCTCATGTCTCAGGGCCTTACTGGTGATTCTAAGCCCTCTCCCTCACCTCCTCATGTCTCAGGGCCTTACTGGTGATTCTAAGACCTCTCCCTCACCTCCTCGTGTCTCAGGGCCTTACTGGTGATTCTAAACCCTCTCCCTCTCCTCATGTCTCAGGGCCTTACTGGTGATCCTAACTCCTCTCCCACTCCCCATGTCTCAGGGCCTTACTGGTGATTCAAAGCCCTCTTCCTGTCCTCCTCATGACTCGGGGCCTTCCTGCTGATTCTAAACCCCCTCCCTCTCCTCCTCATGTCTCAGGGCCTTCCTGCTTATTGTAACCCCTCTCCCTCATGTCTCAGGGCCTTACTGGTGATTCTAACCCGTCCCCCTCTCCTCCTCGTGTCTCGTGCCTTACTGGTGATTCTAACCCCTAGCTCTCTCCTCCTCATGTCTCACTGTCTTCCTGCTGATTCTAAGCCCTCTCCTTCTCCTCCTCATTTCTCACATTCTTCCTGCTGATTCTAAGCCCTCTCCCTCTCCTCATGTCTCAGGGCCTTACTGGTGATTCTAAACCCTCTCCCTCTCCTCCTCATGTCTCGGGGCCTTCCAGGTGATTCTAAGCAATCTCCCTCTGCTCCTCATGTTTCGGGGCCTTCCAGGTGATTCTAAGCCCTCGACCTCTCCTCCTCATGTCTTGGGGCCTTCCTGGTGATTCTAAGCCGTCTCCCACTCCTCCTCGTGTCTCGGGGCCTTCCTGGTGATTCTAACCTCTCCTCTTCATGTCTCACCATCTTCCTGCTGATTCTAAGCCCTCCCCCTCTCCTCCTCATGTCTCACTGTCTTCCTGCTGATTCTAAGCCCTCTCCTTCTCCTCTTCATGTCTCACTTTCTTCCTGCTGATTCTAAGCCCTCTCCCTCTCCTCCTCATGTCTCACTGTCTTCCTGGTGATTCGAAGCCCTCTCCCTCTCCTGCTCATGTCTCACTGTCTTCCTGGTGATTGTAACCCCACCCCCTCTCCTCCTCATGTCTCGCTGTCTTCCTGCTGATTCGAAGCCCTCTCCCACTCCTTCTCATGTCTTGGTGCCTTGCTGGTGATTCTAACCCCTCCCCCTCTCCTCTTCATGTCTCAGGGCCTTCCTGGTGATCCTAAGCCCTCCCCCTCTCCTGCTCATTTCTCAGGGCCTTCCTGGTGATTCTAACCCCTCTCCCTCTCCTCCTCATGTCTCACTCTCTTCCAGCTGATTCTAAGCCCTCTCCCACTCCTCCTCGTGTCTCGGTGCCTTGCTGGTGATTCTAACCCCTCCCGCTCTCCTCCTCATGTCTCAGGGCCTTCCTGGTGATCCTAAGCCCTCCCCCTCTCCTGCTCATGTCTCAGGGCTTTCCTGGTGATTCTAACCCCTCTACCTCTCCTCCTCGTGTCTCGTGCCTCCTTGGTGATTCCAACCCCTCCACCTCTCCTCCTAATGTCTCACTGTCTTCCTGGTGATTCAAAGCCCTCTCCCTCTCCTGCTCATGTCTCACTGTCTTCCTGGTGATTGTAACCCCACCCCCTCTCATCCGCATGTCTCGCTGTCTTCCTGGTGATTCGAAGCCCTCTCCCTCTCCTCCTCATGTCTCACTGTCTTCCTGCTGATTCTAACCCCTCCCCCTCTCCTCTTCATGTCTCAGGGCCTTCTTGGTGATCCTAAGCCCTCCCCCTCTCCTGCTCATTTGTCAGGGCCTTCCAGCTGATTCTAAGCCCTCTCCCTCTCCTCCTCGTGTCTCGGTGCCTTGCTGGTGATTCTAAGCCCTCTCCCTCTCCTCCTCATGTCTCAGGATCTTCCCCTCCCCCTCTCCTCCTCATGTCTCAGGGCCGTCCTGGTGATTCCCAGCCCTCTCACTCTCCTCCTCATGTCTCGCTGTCTTCCTGGTGATTTTAAACCCACTCCCTCTCCTCCCTCACTGTCTTCCTGCTTATTCTAAGCCCTCTCCCTCTCCTCCTCATGTCTCACTGTATTCCTGGTGATTCTAACCCCTCCCCCTCTCCTCCTCATGTCTCAGGGCCTTCCTGGTGATTCTAACCCCTCTCCCTCTCCTCCTCATGTCACACTCTCTTCCCGCTGATTCAAAGCCCTCTCCCTCTCCTTCTCGTGTCTCGGTGCCTTGCTGGTGATTCTAAGCCCTCTCCCTCTCCTCCTCATGTCTCAGGACCTTCCCTTCCCCCTGTCCTCCTCATGTCTCAGGGCCTTCCTGGTGATTCCCAGCCCTCTCCCTCTCCTCCTCATGTCTCGCTGTCTTCCTGGTGATTTTAACCCCACTCCCTCTCCTCCCTCACTGTCTTCCTGCTTATTCTAAGCCCTCTCCCTCTCCTCCTCATGTCTCACTGTATTCCTGGTGATTCTAACCCCTCCCCCTCTCCTCCTCATGTCTCTGGGCCTTGCTGGTGATTCTAACCCCTCCCCCTCTCCTTCTCATGTCTCACTGTCTTCCTGGTGATTCTAACACCTCTACCGCTCCTCCTCGTGTCTCGTGCCTTCCTGGTGATTCCAACCCCTCCACCTCTCTTCCTCATGTCTCACTGTCTTCCACCTGATTCTAAGCCCTCACCCTCTCGTCCTCATGTCTCACTGTCTTCCTGGTTATTCTAACCACTCCACCTCTCCTCCTCATGTCTCACTGTCTTCCAGCTCATTCTAAGCCCTCTCGCTCTCCTCCTCATGTCTCGCTGTCTTCCTGGTGATTTTAACCCCACTCCCTCTCCTCCCTCACTGTCTTCCTGCTTATTCTAAGGCCTCTCCCTCTCCTCCTCATGTCTCACTGCATTCCTGGTGATTCTAACCCCTCCCCCTCTCCTCCTCATGTCTCTGGGCCTTGCTGGTGATTCTAACCCCTCCCCCTCTCCTCCTCATGTCTCAGTGTCTTCCAGCTGATTCTAAGCCCTCTCCCACTCCTCCTCATGTATCGGGGCCTTCCTGGTTATTCTAAACCCTCTCCCTCTACTCCTCATGTCTCGGTGCCTTGCTGGTGATTCTAACCCCTCCCCCTCTCCTCCTCATGTCTCAGTGCCTTCCTGGTGATCCTAAGCCCTCCCCCTCTCCTGCTCATGTCTCAGAGCCTTCCTGGTGATCCTAAGCCCTCTCCCACTCCTCCTCATGTATCGGGGCCTTCCTGGTGATCCTAAGCCCTCCCCCTCTCCTCCTCATGTCTCGGTGCCTTGCTGGTGATTCTAACCCCTCTCCCTCGCCTCCTCATTTCTCGGTGCCTTCCTGTTGATTCTAATCCCTCTCCATCTCCTCCTCATGTCTCGGTGCCTTGCTGGTGATTCTAAGTCCTCTGCCTCTCCTCCTCATGTCTCAGGGCCTTCCCCTCCCCCTCTCCTCCTCATGTCACAGGGCCTTCCCCTCCCCCTCTCCTCCTCATGTCTCAGGGCCTTCCTGCTGATTCTAAGCCCTCTCCCACTCCTCCTCATGTGTCGGGGCCTTCCTGGTGATTCTAAGCCCTCCCCCTCTCCTCCTCATGTCTCGGTGCCTTGCTGGTGATTCTAACCCCTCTCCTTCGCCTCCTCATTTCTCGGTGCCTTCCTGTTGATTCTAATCCCTCTCCATCTCCTCCTCATGTCTCGGTGCCTTGCTGGTGATTCTAAGCCCTCTGCCTCTCCTCCTCATGTCTCAGGGCCTTCCCCTCCCCCTCTCCTCCTCATGTCTCAGGGCCTTCCCCTCCCCCTCTCCTCCTCATGTCTCAGGGCCTTCCTGGTGATTCCCACCCCTCTCACTCTCCTCCTCATGTCTCGCTGTCTTCCTGGTGATTTTAAACCCACTCCCTCTCCTCCCTCACTGTCTTCCTGCTTATTCTAAGCCCTCTCCCTCTCCTCCTCATGTCTCACTGTATTCCTGGTGATTCTAACCCCTCCCCCTCTCCTCCTCATGTCTCAGGGCCTTCCTGGTGATTCTAACCCCTCTCCCTCTCCTCCTCATGTCACACTCTCTTCCCGCTGATTCAAAGCCCTCTCCCTCTCCTTCTCGTGTCTCGGTGCCTTGCTGGTGATTCTAAGCCCTCTCCCTCTCCTCCTCATGTCTCAGGACCTTCCCTTCCCCCTGTCCTCCTCATGTCTCAGGGCCTTCCTGGTGATTCCCAGCCCTCTCCCTCTCCTCCTCATGTCTCGCTGTCTTCCTGGTGATTTTAACCCCACTCCCTCTCCTCCCTCACTGTCTTCCTGCTTATTCTAAGCCCTCTCCCTCTCCTCCTCATGTCTCACTGTATTCCTGGTGATTCTAACCCCTCCCCCTCTCCTCCTCATGTCTCAGGGCCTTCCTGGTGATTCCCAGCCCTCTCCCTCTCCTCCTCATGTCTTGCTGTCTTCCTGGTGATTTTAACCCCACTCCCTCTCCTCCGTCACTGTCTTCCTGCTTATTCTAAGCCCTCTCCCTCTCCTTCTCATGTCTCACTGTCTTCCTGGTGATTCTAACCCCTCTACCGCTCCTCCTTGTGTCTCGTGCCTTCCTCGTGATTCCAACCCCTCCACCTCTCTTCCTCATGTCTCACTGTCTTCCACCTGATTCTAAGCCCTCACCCTCTCGTCCTCATGTCTCACTGTCTTCCTGGTGATTATAACCCCTCTCCCTCTCCTCCTCATGTCTCGGTGCCTTCCTGTTGATTCTAATCCCTCTCCATCTCCTCCTCATGTCTCAGGGCCTTCCCCTCCACCTCTCCTCCTCATGTCTCACTGTCTTCCAGCTGATTCTAAGCCCTCACCCTCTCGTCCTCATGTCTCACTGTCTTCCTGGTTATTCTAACCACTCCACCTCTCCTCCTCATGTCTCACTGTCTTCCAGCTCATTCTAAGCCCTCTCGCTCTCCTCCTCATGTCTCGCTGTCTTCCTGGTGATTTTAACCCCACTCCCTCTCCTCCCTCACTGTCTTCCTGCTTATTCTAAGGCCTCTCCCTCTCCTCCTCATGTCTCACTGCATTCCTGGTGATTCTAACCCCTCCCCCTCTCCTCCTCATGTCTCTGGGCCTTGCTGGTGATTCTAACCCCTCCCCCTCTCCTCCTCATGTCTCAGTGTCTTCCAGCTGATTCTAAGCCCTCTCCCTCTCCTCCTCATGCCTCGGGGCTTTCCTGCTGATTCTAAACCCTCTCCCTCTACTCCTCATGTCTCAGGGCCTTCCTGGTGATTCTAAACCCTCTCCCTCTCCTCCTCATGTCTCTGGGCCTTGCTGGTGATTCTAACCCCTCCCCCTCTCCTGCTCATGTCTCACTGTCTTCCTGGTGATTCTAACCCCTCTACCGCTCCTCCTCGTGTCTCGGGGCCTTCCTGGTGATTCTAACCGCTCCTCTTCATGTCTCACCATCTTCCTGCTGATTCTAAGCCCCCCCCTCCTCCTCATGTCTCACTGTCTTCCTGCTGATTCTAAGCCCTCTCCCTCCCCTGCTCATGTCTCACTGTCTTCCTGGGGTGATTCGAAGCCCTCTCCCTCTCCTCCTCATGTCTCACTGTCTTCCTGGTGATTGTAAACCCACCCCCTCTCCTCCTCATGTCTCGCTGTCTTACTGGTGATTCGAAGCCCTCTCCCTCTCCTCCTAATGTCTCACTGTCTTCCTACTGATTCTAAGCCCTCTCCCACTCCTCCTCATGTCTCGGGGCCTTCCTGGTGATTCTAAGCCCTCCCCCTCTCCTCCTCATGTCTCAGTGCCTGGCTGGTGATTCTAACCCCTCCCCCTCTCCTCCTCATGTCTCAGGGCCTTCCTGGTGATTCTAACCCCTCTCCCTCTCCTCCTCATGTCACACTCTCTTCCCGCTGATTCTAAGCCCTCTCCCTCTCCTTCTCGTGTCTCGGTGCCTTGCTGGTGATTCTAAGCCCTCTTCCTCTCCTCCTCATGTCTCAGGACCTTCCCTTCCCCCTGTCCTCCTCATGTCTCAGGGCCTTCCTGGTGATTCCCAGCCCTCTCCCTCTCCTCCTCATGTCTCGCTGTCTTCCTGGTGATTTTAACCCCACTCCCTCTCCTCCCTCACTGTCTTCCTGCTTATTCTAAGCCCTCTCCCTCTCCTCCTCATGTCTCACTGTATTCCTGGTGATTCTAACCCCTCCCCCTCTCCTCCTCATGTCTCTGGGCCTTGCTGGTGATTCTAACCCCTCCCCCTCTCCTTCTCATGTCTCACTGTCTTCCTGGTGATTCTAACCCCTTTCCCTCTCCTCCTCATGTCTCACTGTATTCCTGGTGATTCTAAGCCCTCTCGCTCTCCTCCTCATGTCTCGCTGTCTTCCTGGTGATTTTAACCCCACTCCCTCTCCTCCCTCACTGTCTTCCTGCTTATTCTAAGGCCTCTCCCTCTCCTCCTCATGTCTCACTGCATTCCTGGTGATTCTAACCCCTCCCCCTCTCCTCCTCATGTCTCTGGGCCTTGCTGGTGATTCTAACCCCTCCCCCTCTCCTCCTCATGTCTCAGTGTCTTCCAGCTGATTCTAAGCCCTCTCCCTCTCCTCTTCATGCCTCGGGGCTTTCCTGCTGATTCTAAGCCCTCCCCCTCTCCTCCTCATGTCTCGGTGCCTGGCTGGTGATTCTTACCCCTCCTCCTCTCCTCCTAATGTCTCGGGGCCTTCCTGGTGATTCTAAGCCCTCTCCCTCTCCTCCTCATGTCTCACTCTCTTCCCGCTGATTCTAAGCCCTCTCCCTCTCCTACTCGTGTCTCGGTGCCTTGCTGGTGATTCTAAGCCCTCTCCCTCTCCTCCTCATGTCTCAGGGCCTTCCTGGTGATTCTCAGCCCTCTCCCTCTCCTCCTCATGTCTCGCTGTCTTCCTGGTGATTTTAACCCCACTCCCTCTCCTCCTTCACTGTCTTCCTGCTTATTGTAAGCCCTCTCCCTCTCCTCCTCATGTCTCACTGTATTCCTGGTGATTCTAACCCCTCTCCCTCTCCTCCTCATGTCTCTGGGCCTTGCTGGTGATTCTAACCCCTCCCCCTCTCCTTCTCATGTCTCACCGTCTTCCTGTGGATTCTAACCCCTCTATCGCTCCTCCTCGTGTCTCATGCCTTCCTGCTGAATCCAACCCCTCTACCTCTCCTCCTCATGTCTCACTGTCTTCCAGCTGATTCTAAGCCCTCTCCCTCTCATCCTCATGTCTCACTGTCTTCCTGGTGATTCTAACCCCTCTCCCTCTCCTCCTCATGTCTCGGTGCCTTGCTGGTGATTCTAAGCCCTCTCCCTCTCCTCCTCATGTCTCAGGACCTTCCCTTCCCCCTCTCCTCCTCATGTCTCAGGGCCTTCCTGGTGATTCCCAGCCCTCTCCCTCTCCTCCTCATGTCTCGCTGTCTTCCTGCTGATTTTAACCCCACTCCCTCTCCTCCCTCACTGTCTTCCTGCTTATTCTAAGCCCTCTCCCTCTCCTCCTCATGTCTCACTGCATTCCTGGTGATTCTAACCCCTCCCCCTCTCCTCCTCTTGTCTCGGTGCCTTGCTGGTGATTCTAAGCCCTCTCCCTCTCCTCCTCATGTCTCAGGGCCTTCCTGGTGATTCCCAGCCCTCGCCCTCTCCTCCTCATGTCTCGCTGTCTTCCTGGTGATTTTAACCCCACTCCCTCTCCTCCTTCACTGTCTTCCTGGTGATTCTAACCCCTCCCCCTCTCCTCCTCATGTCTCTGGGCCTTGCTGCTGATTCTAAACCCTCTCCCTCTACTCCCCATGTCTCAGGGCCTTCCTGGTGATTCTAAACCCTCTCCCTCTCCTCCTCATGTCTCGGGGCCTTCGTGGTGAATCTAAGCCCTCTCCCTCTCCTCCTCGTGTCTTGGGGCCTTCCTGGTGATTCTAAGCCCTATCCCTCTCCTCCTCGTGTCTCGGGGCCTTCCTGGTGATTCTAACCGCTCCTCTTCATGTCTCACCATCTTCCTGCTGATTCTAAGCCCCCCCCCTCCTCCTCATGTCTCACTGTCTTCCTGCTGATTCTAAGCCCTCTCCCTCCCCTGCTCATGTCTCACTGTCTTCCTGGTGATTCGAAGCCCTCTCCCTCTCCTCCTCATGTCTCACTGTCTTCCTGGTGATTGTAAACCCACCCCCTCTCCTCCTCATGTCTCGCTGTCTTACTGGTGATTCGAAGCCCTCTCCCTCTCCTCCTCATGTCTCACTGTCTTCCTACTGATTCTAAGCCCTCTCCCACTCCTCCTCATGTCTCGGGGCCTTCCTGGTGATTCTAAGCCCTCCCCCTCTCCTCCTCATGTCTCAGTGCCTGGCTGGTGATTCTAACCCCTCCCCCTCCCTCCTCATGTCTCAGGGCCTTCCTGGTGATTCTAACCCCTCTCCCTCTCCTCCTCATGTCACACTCTCTTCCCGCTGATTCTAAGCCCTCTCCCTCTCCTTCTCGTGTCTCGGTGCCTTGCTGGTGATTCTAAGCCCTCTCCCTCTCCTCCTCATGTCTCAGGACCTTCCCTTCCCCCTGTCCTCCTCATGTGTCAGGGCCTTCCTGGTGATTCCCAGCCCTCTCCCTCTCCTCCTCATGTCTCGCTGTCTTCCTGGTGATTTTAACCCCACTCCCTCTCCTCCCTCACTGTCTTCCTGCTTATTCTAAGCCCTCTCCCTCTCCTCCTCATGTCTCACTGTATTCCTGGTGATTCTAACCCCTCCCCCTCTCCTCCTCATGTCTCTGGGCCTTGCTGGTGATTCTAACCCCTCCCCCTCTCCTTCTCATGTCTCACTGTCTTCCTGGTGATTCTAACCCCTCTACCGCTCCTCCTCGTGTCTCGTGCCTTCCTGGTGATTCCAACCCCTCCACCTCTCTTCCTCATGTCTCACTGTCTTCCACCTGATTCTAAGCCCTCACCCTCTCGTCCTCATGTCTCACTGTCTTCCTGGTGATTCTAACCCCTTTCCCTCTCCTCCTCATGTCTCGGTGCCTTTCTGTTGATTCTAATCCCTCTCCATCTCCTCCTCATGTCTCAGGGCCTTCCCCTCTCCCTCTCCTCCTCATGTCTCACTGTATTCCTGGTGATTCTAACCCCTCCCCCTCTCCTCCTCATGTCTCAGGGCCTTCCTGGTGATTCTAACCCCTCTCCCTCTCCTCCTCATGTCACACTCTCTTCCCGCTGATTCAAAGCCCTCTCCCTCTCCTTCTCGTGTCTCGGTGCCTTGCTGGTGATTCTAAGCCCTCTCCCTCTCCTCCTCATGTCTCAGGACCTTCCCTTCCCCCTGTCCTCCTCATGTCTCAGGGCCTTCCTGGTGATTCCCAGCCCTCTCCCTCTCCTCCTCATGTCTCGCTGTCTTCCTGGTGATTTTAACCCCACTCCCTCTCCTCCCTCACTGTCTTCCTGCTTATTCTAAGCCCTCTCCCTCTCCTCCTCATGTCTCACTGTATTCCTGGTGATTCTAACCCCTCCCCCTCTCCTCCTCATGTCTCAGGGCCTTCCTGGTGATTCCCAGCCCTCTCCCTCTCCTCCTCATGTCTCGCTGTCTTCCTGGTGATTTTAACCCCACTCCCTCTCCTCCCTCACTGTCTTCCTGCTTATTCTAAGCCCTCTCCCTCTCCTTCTCATGTCTCACTGTCTTCCTGGTGATTCTAACCCCTCTACCGCTCCTCCTCGTGTCTCGTGCCTTCCTGGTGATTCCAACCCCTCCACCTCTCTTCCTCGTGTCTCACTGTCTTCCACCTGATTCTAAGCCCTCACCCTCTCGTCCTCATGTCTCACTGTCTTCCTGGTGATTATAACCCCTTTCCCTCTCCTCCTCATGTCTCGGTGCCTTCCTGTTGATTCTAATCCCTCTCCATCTCCTCCTCATGTCTCAGGGCCTTCCCCTCCACCTCTCCTCCTCATGTCTCACTGTCTTCCAGCTGATTCTAAGCCCTCACCCTCTCGTCCTCATGTCTCACTGTCTTCCTGGTTATTCTAACCACTCCACCTCTCCTCCTCATGTCTCACTGTCTTCCAGCTCATTCTAAGCCCTCTCGCTCTCCTCCTCATGTCTCGCTGTCTTCCTGGTGATTTTAACCCCACTCCCTCTCCTCCCTCACTGTCTTCCTGCTTATTCTAAGGCCTCTCCCTCTCCTCCTCATGTCTCACTGCATTCCTGGTGATTCTAACCCCTCCCCCTCTCCTCCTCGTGTCTCTGGGCCTTGCTGGTGATTCTAACCCCTCCCCCTCTCCTGCTCATGTCTCACTGTCTTCCTGGTGATTCTAACCCCTCTACCGCTCCTCCTCGTGTCTCGGGGCCTTCCTGGTGATTCTAACCGCTCCTCTTCATGTCTCACCATCTTCCTGCTGATTCTAAGCCCCCCCCCTCCTCCTCATGTCTCACTGTCTTCCTGCTGATTCTAAGCCCTCTCCCTCCCCTGTTCATGTCTCACTGTCTTCCTGGGGTGATTCGAAGCCCTCTCCCTCTCCTCCTCATGTCTCACTGTCTTCCTGGTGATTGTAAACCCACCCCCTCTCCTCCTCATGTCTCGCTGTCTTACTGGTGATTCGAAGCCCTCTCCCTCTCCTCCTCATGTCTCACTGTCTTCCTACTGATTCTAAGCCCTCTCCCACTCCTCCTCATGTCTCGGGGCCTTCCTGGTGATTCTAAGCCCTCCCCCTCTCCTCCTCATGTCTCAGTGCCTGGCTGGTGATTCTAACCCCTCCCCCTCTCCTCCTCATGTCTCAGGGCCTTCCTGGTGATTCTAACCCCTCTCCCTCTCCTCCTCATGTCACACTCTCTTCCCGCTGATTCTAAGCCCTCTCCCTCTCCTTCTCGTGTCTCGGTGCCTTGCTGGTGATTCTAAGCCCTCTTCCTCTCCTCCTCATGTCTCAGGACCTTCCCTTCCCCCTGTCCTCCTCATGTCTCAGGGCCTTCCTGGTGATTCCCAGCCCTCTCCCTCTCCTCCTCATGTCTCGCTGTCTTCCTGGTGATTTTAACCCCACTCCCTCTCCTCCCTCACTGTCTTCCTGCTTATTCTAAGCCCTCTCCCTCTCCTCCTCATGTCTCACTGTATTCCTGGTGATTCTAACCCCTCCCCCTCTCCTCCTCATGTCTCTGGGCCTTGCTGGTGATTCTAACCCCTCCCCCTCTCCTTCTCATGTCTCACTGTCTTCCTGGTGATTCTAACCCCTCTACCGCTCCTCCTCGTGTCTCGTGCCTTCCTGGTGATTCCAACCCCTCCACCTCTCTTCCTCATGTCTCACTGTCTTCCACCTGATTCTAAGCCCTCACCCTCTCGTCCTCATGTCTCACTGTCTTCCTGGTGATTCTAACCCCTTTCCCTCTCCTCCTCATGTCTCACTGTATTCCTGGTGATTCTAAGCCCTCTCGCTCTCCTCTTCATGTCTCGCTGTCTTCCTGGTGATTTTAACCCCACTCCCTCTCCTCCCTCACTGTCTTCCTGCTTATTCTAAGGCCTCTCCCTCTCCTCCTCATGTCTCACTGCATTCCTGGTGATTCTAACCCCTCCCCCTCTCCTCCTCATGTCTCTGGGCCTTGCTGGTGATTCTAACCCCTCCCCCTCTCCTCCTCATGTCTCAGTGTCTTCCAGCTGATTCTAAGCCCTCTCCCTCTCCTCTTCATGCCTCGGGGCTTTCCTGCTGATTCTAAGCCCTCCCCCTCTCCTCCTCATGTCTCGGTGCCTGGCTGGTGATTCTTACCCCTCCTCCTCTCCTCCTAATGTCTCGGGGCCTTCCTGGTGATTCTAAGCCCTCTCCCTCTCCTCCTCATGTCTCACTCTCTTCCCGCTGATTCTAAGCCCTCTCCCTCTCCTACTCGTGTCTCGGTGCCTTGCTGGTGATTCTAAGCCCTCTCCCTCTCCTCCTCATGTCTCAGGGCCTTCCTGGTGATTCCCAGCCCTCTCCCTCTCCTCCTCATGTCTCGCTGTCTTCCTGGTGATTTTAACCCCACTCCCTCTCCTCCCTCACTGTCTTCCTGCTTATTGTAAGCCCTCTCCCTCTCCTCCTCATGTCTCACTGTATTCCTGGTGATTCTAACCCCTCCCCCTCTCCTCCTCATGTCTCTGGGCCTTGCTGGTGATTCTAACCCCTCCCCCTCTCCTTCTCATGTCTCACCGTCTTCCTGTGGATTCTAACCCCTCTATCGCTCCTCCTCGTGTCTCATGCCTTCCTGCTGAATCCAACCCCTCTACCTCTCCTCCTCATGTCTCACTGTCTTCCAGCTGATTCTAAGCCCTCTCCCTCTCATCCTCATGTCTCACTGTCTTCCTGGTGATTCTAACCCCTCTCCCTCTCCTCCTCATGTCTCGGTGCCTTGCTGGTGATTCTAAGCCCTCTCCCTCTCCTCCTCATGTCTCAGGACCTTCCCCTCCCCCTCTCCTCCTCATGTCTCTGGGCCTTGCTGGTGATTCTAACCCCTCCCCCTCTCCTCCTCATGTCTCAGTGTCTTCCAGCTGATTCTAAGCCCTCTCCCTCTCCTCTTCATGCCTCGGGGCTTTCCTGCTGATTCTAAGCCCTCCCCCTCTCCTCCTCATGTCTCGGTGCCTGGCTGGTGATTCTTACCCCTCCTCCTCTCCTCCTAATGTCTCGGGGCCTTCCTGGTGATTCTAAGCCCTCTCCCTCTCCTCCTCATGTCTCACTCTCTTCCCGCTGATTCTAAGCCCTCTCCCTCTCCTACTCGTGTCTCGGTGCCTTGCTGGTGATTCTAAGCCCTCTCCCTCTCCTCCTCATGTCTCAGGGCCTTCCTGGTGATTCCCAGCCCTCTCCCTCTCCTCCTCATGTCTCGCTGTCTTCCTGGTGATTTTAACCCCACTCCCTCTCCTCCCTCACTGTCTTCCTGCTTATTGTAAGCCCTCTCCCTCTCCTCCTCATGTCTCACTGTATTCCTGGTGATTCTAACCCCTCCCCCTCTCCTCCTCATGTCTCTGGGCCTTGCTGGTGATTCTAACCCCTCCCCCTCTCCTTCTCATGTCTCACCGTCTTCCTGTGGATTCTAACCCCTCTATCGCTCCTCCTCGTGTCTCATGCCTTCCTGCTGAATCCAACCCCTCTACCTCTCCTCCTCATGTCTCACTGTCTTCCAGCTGATTCTAAGCCCTCTCCCTCTCATCCTCATGTCTCACTGTCTTCCTGGTGATTCTAACCCCTCTCCCTCTCCTCCTCATGTCTCGGTGCCTTGCTGGTGATTCTAAGCCCTCTCCCTCTCCTCCTCATGTCTCAGGACCTTCCCTTCCCCCTCTCCTCCTCATGTCTCAGGGCCTTCCTGGTGATTCCCAGCCCTTTCCCCTTCCTCCTCATGTCTCGCTGTCTTCCTGGTGATTTTAACCCCACTCCCTCTCCTCCCTCACTGTCTTCCTGCTTATTCTAAGCCCTCTCCCTCTCCTCCTCATGTCTCACTGCATTCCTGGTGATTCTAACCCCTCCCCCTCTCCTCCTCATGTCTCGGTGCCTTGCTGGTGATTCTAAGCCCTCTCCCTCTCCTCCTCATGTCTCAGGGCCTTCCTGGTGATTCCCAGCCCTCGCCCTCTCCTCCTCATGTCTCGCTGTCTTCCTGGTGATTTTAACCCCACTCCCTCTCCTCCCTCACTGTCTTCCTGGTGATTCTAACCCCTCCCCCTCTCCTCCTCATGTCTCTGGGCCTTGCTGCTGATTCTAAACCCTCTCCCTCTACTCCCCATGTCTCAGGGCCTTCCTGGTGATTCTAAACCCTCTCCCTCTCCTCCTCATGTCTCGGGGCCTTCGTGGTGATTGTAAACCCACCCCCTCTCCTCCTCATGTCTCGCTGTCTTACTGGTGATTCGAAGCCCTCTCCCTCTCCTCCTCATGTCTCACTGTCTTCCTACTGATTCTAAGCCCTCTCCCACTCCTCCTCATGTCTCGGGGCCTTCCTGGTGATTCTAAGCCCTCCCCCTCTCCTTCTCATGTCTCAGTGCCTGGCTGGTGATTCTAACCCCTCCCCCTCTCCTCCTCATGTCTCAGGGCCTTCCTGGTGATTCTAACCCCTCTCCCTCTCCTCCTCATGTCACACTCTCTTCCCGCTGATTCTAAGCCCTCTCCCTCTCCTTCTCGTGTCTTGGTGCCTTGCTGGTGATTCTAAGCCCTCTCCCTCTCCTCCTCATGTCTCAGGACCTTCCCTTCCCCCTGTCCTCCTCATGTGTCAGGGCCTTCCTGGTGATTCCCAGCCCTCTCCCTCTCCTCCTCATGTCTCGCTGTCTTCCTGGTGATTTTAACCCCACTCCCTCTCCTCCCTCACTGTCTTCCTGCTTATTCTAAGCCCTCTCCCTCTCCTCCTCATGTCTCACTGTATTCCTGGTGATTCTAACCCCTCCCCCTCTCCTCCTCATGTCTCTGGGCCTTGCTGGTGATTCTAACCCCTCCCCCTCTCCTTCTCATGTCTCACTGTCTTCCTGGTGATTCTAACCCCTCTACCGCTCCTCCTCGTGTCTCGTGCCTTCCTGGTGATTCCAACCCCTCCACCTCTCTTCCTCATGTCTCACTGTCTTCCACCTGATTCTAAGCCCTCACCCTCTTGTCCTCATGTCTCACTGTCTTCCTGGTGATTCTAACCCCTTTCCCTCTCCTCCTCATGTCTCGGTGCCTTTCTGTTGATTCTAATCCCTCTCCATCTCCTCCTCATGTCTCAGGGCCTTCCCCTCCACATCTCCTCCTCATGTCTCACTGTCTTCCAGCTGATTCTAAGCCCTCTCCCTCTCCTCCTCATGTCTCACTGTCTTCCCAGTGATTCGAAGCCCTCTCCCTCTCCTGCTCATGTCTCACTGTCTTCCTGGTGATTGTAACCCCACCCCGTCTCCTCCTCATGTCTCGCTGTCTTCCTGGTGAGTCGATGCCCTCTCCCTCTCCTGCTCATGTCTCACTGTCTTCCTGCTGATTCTAAGCCCTCTCCCACTCCTCCTCATGTATCGGGGCCTTCCTGGTGATCCTAAGCCCTCCCCCTCTCCTCCTCATGTCTCGGTGCCTTGCTGGTGATTCTAACCCCTCTCCCTCGCCTCCTCATTTCTCGGTGCCTTCCTGTTGATTCTAATCCCTCTCCATCTCCTCCTCATGTCTCGGTGCCTTGCTGGTGATTCTAAGCCCTCTGCCTCTCCTCCTCATGTCTCAGGAACTTCCCCTCCCCCTCTCCTCCTCATGTCTCAGGGCCTTCCCCTCCCCCTCTCCTCCTCATGTCTCATGGCCTTCCTGCTGATTCTAAGCCCTCTCCCACTCCTCCTCATGTGTCGGGGCCTTCCTGGTGATTCTAAGCCCTCCCCCTCTCCTCCTCATGTCTCGGTGCCTTGCTGGTGATTCTAACCCCTCTCCCTCGCCTCCTCATTTCTCGGTGCCTTCCTGTTGATTCTAATCCCTCTCCATGTCCTCCTTATGTCTCGGTGCCTTGCTTGTGATTCTAAGCCCTCTGCCTCTCCTCCTCATGTCTCAGGGCCTTCCCCTCCCCCTCTCCTCCTCATGTCTCAGGACCTTCCCCTCCCCCTCTCCTCCTCATGTCTCAGGGCCTTCCTGGTGATTCCCACCCCTCTCACTCTCCTCCTTATGTCTCGCTGTCTTCCTGGTGATTTTAAACCCACTCCCTCTCCTCCTCATGTCTCACTGTCTTCCTGCTTATTCTAAGCCCTCTCCCTCTCCTCCTCATGTCTCACTGTATTCCTGGTGAATCTAACCCCTCCCCCTCTCCTCCTCATGTCTCAGTGTCTTCCAGCTGATTCTAAGCCCTCTCCCTCTCCTCCTCATGTCTCAGGGCCTTCCTGGGGATTCTAAACCCTCTCCCTCTCCTCCTCATGTCTCGGGGCCTTCGTGGTGAATCTAAGCCCTCTCCCTCTCCTCCTCGTGTCTTGGGGCCTTTCTGGTGAGTCTAAGCCCTCTCCCTCTCCTCCTCGTGTCTCGGGGCCTTCCTGGTGATTCTAACTGCTCCTCTTCATGTCTCACCATCTTCCTGCTGATTCTAAGCCCCCCCCCTCTCCTCCTCATGTCTCACTGTCTTCCTGCTGATTCTAAGCCCTCTCCCTCCCCTGCTCATGTCTCACTGTCTTCCTGGGGTGATTCGAAGCCCTCTCCCTCTCCTCCTCATGTCTCACTGTCTTCCTGGTGATTGTAAACCCACCCCCTCTCCTCCTCATGTCTCGCTGTCTTACTGGTGATTCGAAGCCCTCTCCCTCTCCTCCTCATGTCTCACTGTCTTCCTACTGATTCTAAGCCCTCTCCCACTCCTCCTCATGTCTCGGGGCCTTCCTGGTGATTCTAAGCCCTCCCCCTCTCCTCCTCATGTCTCAGTGCCTGGCTGGTGATTCTAACCCCTCCCCCTCTCCTCCTCATGTCTGAGGGCCTTCCTGGTGATTCTAACCCCTCTCCCTCTCCTCCTCATGTCACACTCTCTTCCCGCTGAATCTAAGCCCTCTCCCTCTCCTTCTCGTGTCTCGGTGCCTTGCTGGTGATTCTAACCCCTCTCCCTCGCCTCCTCATTTCTCGGTGCCTTCCTGTTGATTCTAATCCCTCTCCATCTCCTCCTCGTGTCTCGGTGCCTTGCTTGTGATTCTAAGCCCTCTGCCTCTCCTCCTCATGTCTCAGGGCCTTCCCCTCCCCCTCTCCTCCTCATGTCTCAGGACCTTCCCCTCCCCCTCTCCTCCTCATGTCTCAGGGCCTTCCTGGTGATTCCCACCCCTCTCACTCTCCTCCTCATGTCTCGCTGTTTTCCTGGTGATTTTAACCCCACTCCCTCTCCTCCCTCACTGTCTTCCTGCTTATTCTAAGCCCTCTCCCTCTCCTTCTCATGTCTCACTGTCTTCCTGGTGATTCTAACCCCTCTACCGCTCCTCCTCGTGTCTCGTGCCTTCCTGGTGATTCCAACCCCTCCACCTCTCTTCCTCATGTCTCACTGTCTTCCACCTGATTCTAAGCCCTCACCCTCTCGTCCTCATGTCTCACTGTCTTCCTGGTGATTATAACCCCTTTCCCTCTCCTCCTCATGTCTCGGTGCCTTCCTGTTGATTCTAATCCCTCTCCATCTCCTCCTCATGTCTCAGGGCCTTCCCCTCCACCTCTCCTCCTCATGTCTCACTGTCTTCCAGCTGATTCTAAGCCCTCACCCTCTCGTCCTCATGTCTCACTGTCTTCCTGGTTATTCTAACCACTCCACCTCTCCTCCTCATGTCTCACTGTCTTCCAGCTCATTCTAAGCCCTCTCGCTCTCCTCCTCATGTCTCGCTGTCTTCCTGGTGATTTTAACCCCACTCCCTCTCCTCCCTCACTGTCTTCCTGCTTATTCTAAGGCCTCTCCCTCTCCTCCTCATGTCTCACTGCATTCCTGGTGATTCTAACCCCTCCCCCTCTCCTCCTCATGTCTCTGGGCCTTGCTGGTGATTCTAACCCCTCCCCCTCTCCTCCTCATGTCTCAGTGTCTTCCAGCTGATTCTAAGCCCTCTCCCTCTCCTCCTCATGCCTCGGGGCTTTCCTGCTGATTCTAAACCCTCTCCCTCTACTCCTCATGTCTCAGGGCCTTCCTGGTGATTCTAAACCCTCTCCCTCTCCTCCTCATGTCTCTGGGCCTTGCTGGTGATTCTAACCCCTCCCCCTCTCCTGCTCATGTCTCACTGTCTTCCTGGTGATTCTAACCCCTCTACCGCTCCTCCTCGTGTCTCGGGGCCTTCCTGGTGATTCTAACCGCTCCTCTTCATGTCTCACCATCTTCCTGCTGATTCTAAGCCCCCCCCCTCCTCCTCATGTCTCACTGTCTTCCTGCTGATTCTAAGCCCTCTCCCTCCCCTGCTCATGTCTCACTGTCTTCCTGGGGTGATTCGAAGCCCTCTCCCTCTCCTCCTCATGTCTCACTGTCTTCCTGGTGATTGTAAACCCACCCCCTCTCCTCCTCATGTCTCGCTGTCTTACTGGTGATTCGAAGCCCTCTCCCTCTCCTCCTCATGTCTCACTGTCTTCCTACTGATTCTAAGCCCTCTCCCACTCCTCCTCATGTCTCGGGGCCTTCCTGGTGATTCTAAGCCCTCCCCCTCTCCTCCTCATGTCTCAGTGCCTGGCTGGTGATTCTAACCCCTCCCCCTCTCCTCCTCATGTCTCAGGGCCTTCCTGGTGATTCTAACCCCTCTCCCTCTCCTCCTCATGTCACACTCTCTTCCCGCTGATTCTAAGCCCTCTCCCTCTCCTTCTCGTGTCTCGGTGCCTTGCTGGTGATTCTAAGCCCTCTTCCTCTCCTCCTCATGTCTCAGGACCTTCCCTTCCCCCTGTCCTCCTCATGTGTCAGGGCCTTCCTGGTGATTCCCAGCCCTCTCCCTCTCCTCCTCATGTCTCGCTGTCTTCCTGGTGATTTTAACCCCACTCCCTCTCCTCCCTCACTGTCTTCCTGCTTATTCTAAGCCCTCTCCCTCTCCTCCTCATGTCTCACTGTATTCCTGGTGATTCTAACCCCTCCCCCTCTCCTCCTCATGTCTCTGGGCCTTGCTGGTGATTCTAACCCCTCCCCCTCTCCTTCTCATGTCTCACTGTCTTCCTGGTGATTCTAACCCCTCTACCGCTCCTCCTCGTGTCTCGTGCCTTCCTGGTGATTCCAACCCCTCCACCTCTCTTCCTCATGTCTCACTGTCTTCCACCTGATTCTAAGCCCTCACCCTCTCGTCCTCATGTCTCACTGTCTTCCTGGTGATTCTAACCCCTTTCCCTCTCCTCCTCATGTCTCACTGTCTTCCAGCTCATTCTAAGCCCTCTCGCTCTCCTCCTCATGTCTCGCTGTCTTCCTGGTGATTTTAACCCCACTCCCTCTCCTCCCTCACTGTCTTCCTGCTTATTCTAAGGCCTCTCCCTCTCCTCCTCATGTCTCACTGCATTCCTGGTGATTCTAACCCCTCCCCCTCTCCTCCTCATGTCTCTGGGCCTTGCTGGTGATTCTAACCCCTCCCCCTCTCCTCCTCATGTCTCAGTGTCTTCCAGCTGATTCTAAGCCCTCTCCCTCTCCTCCTCATGCCTCGGGGCTTTCCTGCTGATTCTAAACCCTCTCCCTCTACTCCTCATGTCTCAGGGCCTTCCTGGTGATTCTAAACCCTCTCCCTCTCCTCCTCATGTCTCTGGGCCTTGCTGGTGATTCTAACCCCTCCCCCTCTCCTGCTCATGTCTCACTGTCTTCCTGGTGATTCTAACCCCTCTACCGCTCCTCCTCGTGTCTCGGGGCCTTCCTGGTGATTCTAACCGCTCCTCTTCATGTCTCACCATCTTCCTGCTGATTCTAAGCCCCCCCCCTCCTCCTCATGTCTCACTGTCTTCCTGCTGATTCTAAGCCCTCTCCCTCCCCTGCTCATGTCTCACTGTCTTCCTGGGGTGATTCGAAGCCCTCTCCCTCTCCTCCTCATGTCTCACTGTCTTCCTGGTGATTGTAAACCCACCCCCTCTCCTCCTCATGTCTCGCTGTCTTACTGGTGATTCGAAGCCCTCTCCCTCTCCTCCTCATGTCTCACTGTCTTCCTACTGATTCTAAGCCCTCTCCCACTCCTCCTCATGTCTCGGGGCCTTCCTGGTGATTCTAAGCCCTCCCCCTCTCCTCCTCATGTCTCAGTGCCTGGCTGGTGATTCTAACCCCTCCCCCTCTCCTCCTCATGTCTCAGGGCCTTCCTGGTGATTCTAACCCCTCTCCCTCTCCTCCTCATGTCACACTCTCTTCCCGCTGATTCTAAGCCCTCTCCCTCTCCTTCTCGTGTCTCGGTGCCTTGCTGGTGATTCTAAGCCCTCTTCCTCTCCTCCTCATGTCTCAGGACCTTCCCTTCCCCCTGTCCTCCTCATGTGTCAGGGCCTTCCTGGTGATTCCCAGCCCTCTCCCTCTCCTCCTCATGTCTCGCTGTCTTCCTGGTGATTTTAACCCCACTCCCTCTCCTCCCTCACTGTCTTCCTGCTTATTCTAAGCCCTCTCCCTCTCCTCCTCATGTCTCACTGTATTCCTGGTGATTCTAACCCCTCCCCCTCTCCTCCTCATGTCTCTGGGCCTTGCTGGTGATTCTAACCCCTCCCCCTCTCCTTCTCATGTCTCACTGTCTTCCTGGTGATTCTAACCCCTCTACCGCTCCTCCTCGTGTCTCGTGCCTTCCTGGTGATTCCAACCCCTCCACCTCTCTTCCTCATGTCTCACTGTCTTCCACCTGATTCTAAGCCCTCACCCTCTCGTCCTCATGTCTCACTGTCTTCCTGGTGATTCTAACCCCTTTCCCTCTCCTCCTCATGTCTCACTGTCTTCCAGCTCATTCTAAGCCCTCTCGCTCTCCTCCTCATGTCTCGCTGTCTTCCTGGTGATTTTAACCCCACTCCCTCTCCTCCCTCACTGTCTTCCTGCTTATTCTAAGGCCTCTCCCTCTCCTCCTCATGTCTCACTGCATTCCTGGTGATTCTAACCCCTCCCCCTCTCCTCCTCATGTCTCTGGGCCTTGCTGGTGATTCTAACCCCTCCCCCTCTCCTCCTCATGTCTCAGTGTCTTCCAGCTGATTCTAAGCCCTCTCCCTCTCCTCCTCATGCCTCGGGGCTTTCCTGCTGATTCTAAACCCTCTCCCTCTACTCCTCATGTCTCAGGGCCTTCCTGGTGATTCTAAACCCTCTCCCTCTCCTCCTCATGTCTCTGGGCCTTGCTGGTGATTCTAACCCCTCCCCCTCTCCTGCTCATGTCTCACTGTCTTCCTGGTGATTCTAACCCCTCTACCGCTCCTCCTCGTGTCTCGGGGCCTTCCTGGTGATTCTAACCGCTCCTCTTCATGTCTCACCATCTTCCTGCTGATTCTAAGCCCCCCCCCTCCTCCTCATGTCTCACTGTCTTCCTGCTGATTCTAAGCCCTCTCCCTCCCCTGCTCATGTCTCACTGTCTTCCTGGGGTGATTCGAAGCCCTCTCCCTCTCCTCCTCATGTCTCACTGTCTTCCTGGTGATTGTAAACCCACCCCCTCTCCTCCTCATGTCTCGCTGTCTTACTGGTGATTCGAAGCCCTCTCCCTCTCCTCCTCATGTCTCACTGTCTTCCTACTGATTCTAAGCCCTCTCCCACTCCTCCTCATGTCTCGGGGCCTTCCTGGTGATTCTAAGCCCTCCCCCTCTCCTCCTCATGTCTCAGTGCCTGGCTGGTGATTCTAACCCCTCCCCCTCTCCTCCTCATGTCTCAGGGCCTTCCTGGTGATTCTAACCCCTCTCCCTCTCCTCCTCATGTCACACTCTCTTCCCGCTGATTCTAAGCCCTCTCCCTCTCCTTCTCGTGTCTCGGTGCCTTGCTGGTGATTCTAAGCCCTCTTCCTCTCCTCCTCATGTCTCAGGACCTTCCCTTCCCCCTGTCCTCCTCATGTGTCAGGGCCTTCCTGGTGATTCCCAGCCCTCTCCCTCTCCTCCTCATGTCTCGCTGTCTTCCTGGTGATTTTAACCCCACTCCCTCTCCTCCCTCACTGTCTTCCTGCTTATTCTAAGCCCTCTCCCTCTCCTCCTCATGTCTCACTGTATTCCTGGTGATTCTAACCCCTCCCCCTCTCCTCCTCATGTCTCTGGGCCTTGCTGGTGATTCTAACCCCTCCCCCTCTCCTTCTCATGTCTCACTGTCTTCCTGGTGA
Organism: Lampris megalopsis; assembly: GCA_022114975.2. Classification (NCBI taxonomy): domain Eukaryota; kingdom Metazoa; phylum Chordata; class Actinopteri; order Lampriformes; family Lampridae; genus Lampris; species Lampris megalopsis. Next base: position 3,771,748 of record JAJHIY020000936.1, read on the forward strand.
TTCTAACCCCTCTACCGCTCCTCCTCGTGTCTCGTGCCTTCCTGGTGATTCCAACCCCTCCACCTCTCTTCCTCATGTCTCACTGTCTTCCACCTGATTCTAAGCCCTCACCCTCTCGTCCTCATGTCTCACTGTCTTCCTGGTGATTCTAACCCCTTTCCCTCTCCTCCTCATGTCTCACTGTCTTCCAGCTCATTCTAAGCCCTCTCGCTCTCCTCCTCATGTCTCGCTGTCTTCCTGGTGATTTTAACCCCACTCCCTCTCCTCCCTCACTGTCTTCCTGCTTATTCTAAGGCCTCTCCCTCTCCTCCTCATGTCTCACTGCATTCCTGGTGATTCTAACCCCTCCCCCTCTCCTCCTCATGTCTCTGGGCCTTGCTGGTGATTCTAACCCCTCCCCCTCTCCTCCTCATGTCTCAGTGTCTTCCAGCTGATTCTAAGCCCTCTCCCTCTCCTCCTCATGCCTCGGGGCTTTCCTGCTGATTCTAAACCCTCTCCCTCTACTCCTCATGTCTCAGGGCCTTCCTGGTGATTCTAAACCCTCTCCCTCTCCTCCTCATGTCTCTGGGCCTTGCTGGTGATTCTAACCCCTCCCCCTCTCCTGCTCATGTCTCACTGTCTTCCTGGTGATTCTAACCCCTCTACCGCTCCTCCTCGTGTCTCGGGGCCTTCCTGGTGATTCTAACCGCTCCTCTTCATGTCTCACCATCTTCCTGCTGATTCTAAGCCCCCCCCCTCCTCCTCATGTCTCACTGTCTTCCTGCTGATTCTAAGCCCTCTCCCTCCCCTGCTCATGTCTCACTGTCTTCCTGGGGTGATTCGAAGCCCTCTCCCTCTCCTCCTCATGTCTCACTGTCTTCCTGGTGATTGTAAACCCACCCCCTCTCCTCCTCATGTCTCGCTGTCTTACTGGTGATTCGAAGCCCTCTCCCTCTCCTCCTCATGTCTCACTGTCTTCCTACTGATTCTAAGCCCTCTCCCACTCCTCCTCATGTCTCGGGGCCTTCCTGGTGATTCTAAGCCCTCCCCCTCTCCTCCTCATGTCTCAGTGCCTGGCTGGTGATTCTAACCCCTCCCCCTCTCCTCCTCATGTCTCAGGGCCTTCCTGGTGATTCTAACCCCTCTCCCTCTCCTCCTCATGTCACACTCTCTTCCCGCTGATTCTAAGCCCTCTCCCTCTCCTTCTCGTGTCTCGGTGCCTTGCTGGTGATTCTAAGCCCTCTTCCTCTCCTCCTCATGTCTCAGGACCTTCCCTTCCCCCTGTCCTCCTCATGTGTCAGGGCCTTCCTGGTGATTCCCAGCCCTCTCCCTCTCCTCCTCATGTCTCGCTGTCTTCCTGGTGATTTTAACCCCACTCCCTCTCCTCCCTCACTGTCTTCCTGCTTATTCTAAGCCCTCTCCCTCTCCTCCTCATGTCTCACTGTATTCCTGGTGATTCTAACCCCTCCCCCTCTCCTCCTCATGTCTCTGGGCCTTGCTGGTGATTCTAACCCCTCCCCCTCTCCTTCTCATGTCTCACTGTCTTCCTGGTGATTCTAACCCCTCTACCGCTCCTCCTCGTGTCTCGTGCCTTCCTGGTGATTCCAACCCCTCCACCTCTCTTCCTCATGTCTCACTGTCTTCCACCTGATTCTAAGCCCTCACCCTCTCGTCCTCATGTCTCGGGGTCTTCCTGGTGATTCTAACCCCTTTCCCTCTCCTCCTCATGTCTCACTGTATTCCTGGTGATTCTAAGCCCTCTCGCTCTCCTCCTCATGTCTCGCTGTCTTCCTGGTGATTTTAACCCCACTCCCTCTCCTCCCTCACTGTCTTCCTGCTTATTCTAAGGCCTCTCCCTCTCCTCCTCATGTCTCACTGCATTCCTGGTGATTTTAACCCCTCCCCCTCTCCTCCTCATGTCTCTGGGCCTTGCTGGTGATTCTAACCCCTCCCCCTCTCCTCCTCATGTCTCAGTGTCTTCCAGCTGATTCTAAGCCCTCTCCCTCTCCTCTTCATGCCTCGGGGCTTTCCTGCTGATTCTAAGCCCTCCCCCTCTCCTCCTCATGTCTCGGTGCCTGGCTGGTGATTCTTACCCCTCCTCCTCTCCTCCTAATGTCTCGGGGCCTTCCTGGTGATTCTAAGCCCTCTCCCTCTCCTCCTCATGTCTCACTCTCTTCCCGCTGATTCTAAGCCCTCTCCCTCTCCTACTCGTGTCTCGGTGCCTTGCTGGTGATTCTAAGCCCTCTCCCTCTCCTCCTCATGTCTCAGGGCCTTCCTGGTGATTCTCAGCCCTCTCCCTCTCCTCCTCATGTCTCGCTGTCTTCCTGGTGATTTTAACCCCACTCCCTCTCCTCCCTCACTGTCTTCCTGCTTATTGTAAGCCCTCTCCCTCTCCTCTTCATGTCTCACTGTATTCCTGGTGATTCTAACCCCTCCCCCTCTCCTCCTCATGTCTCTGGGCCTTGCTGGTGATTCTAACCCCTCCCCCTCTCCTTCTCATGTCTCACCGTCTTCCTGTGGATTCTAACCCCTCTATCGCTCCTCCTCGTGTCTCATGCCTTCCTGCTGAATCCAACCCCTCTACCTCTCCTCCTCATGTCTCACTGTCTTCCAGCTGATTCTAAGCCCTCTCCCTCTCATCCTCATGTCTCACTGTCTTCCTGGTGATTCTAACCCCTCTCCCTCTCCTCCTCATGTCTCGGTGCCTTGCTGGTGATTCTAAGCCCTCTCCCTCTCCTCCTCATGTCTCAGGACCTTCCCTTCCCCCTCTCCTCCTCATGTCTCAGGGCCTTCCTGGTGATTCCCAGCCCTCTCCCTCTCCTCCTCATGTCTCGCTGTCTTCCTGGTGATTTTAACCCCACTCCCTCTCCTCCCTCACTGTCTTCCTGGTGATTCTAACCCCTCCCCCTCTTTTCCTCATGTCTCTGGGCCTTGCTGCTGATTCTAAACCCTCTCCCTCTACTCCCCATGTCTCAGGGCCTTCCTGGTGATTCTAAACCCTCTCCCTCTCCTCCTCATGTCTCGGGGCCTTCGTGGTGAATCTAAGCCCTCTCCCTCTCCTCCTCGTGTCTTGGGGCCTTCCTGGTGATTCTAAGCCCTATCCCTCTCCTCCTCGTGTCTCGGGGCCTTCCTGGTGATTCTAACCGCTCCTCTTCATGTCTCACCATCTTCCTGCTGATTCTAAGCCCCCCCCCTCTCCTCCTCATGTCTCACTGTCTTCCTGCTGATTCTAAGCCCTCTCCCTCCCCTGCTCATGTCTCACTGTCTTCCTGGTGATTCGAAGCCCTCTCCCTCTCCTCCTCATGTCTCACTGTCTTCCTGGTGATTGTAAACCCACCCCCTCTCCTCCTCATGTCTCGCTGTCTTACTGGTGATTCGAAGCCCTCTCCCTCTCCTCCTCATGTCTCACTGTCTTCCTACTGATTCTAAGCCCTCTCCCACTCCTCCTCATGTCTCGGGGCCTTCCTGGTGATTCTAAGCCCTCCCCCTCTCCTCCTCATGTCTCAGTGCCTGGCTGGTGATTCTAACCCCTCCCCCTCTCCTCCTCATGTCTCAGGGCCTTCCTGGTGATTCTAACCCCTCTCCCTCTCCTCCTCATGTCTCAGGGCCTTCCTGGTGATTCCCAGCCCTCGCCCTCTCCTCCTCATGTCTCGCTGTCTTCCTGGTGATTTTAACCCCACTCCCTCTCCTCCCTCACTGTCTTCCTGGTGATTCTAACCCCTCCCCCTCTTTTCCTCATGTCTCTGGGCCTTGCTGCTGATTCTAAACCCTCTCCCTCTACTCCCCATGTCTCAGGGCCTTCCTGGTGATTCTAAACCCTCTCCCTCTCCTCCTCATGTCTCGGGGCCTTCGTGGTGAATCTAAGCCCTCTCCCTCTCCTCCTCGTGTCTTGGGGCCTTCCTGGTGATTCTAAGCCCTATCCCTCTCCTCCTCGTGTCTCGGGGCCTTCCTGGTGATTCTAACCGCTCCTCTTCATGTCTCACCATCTTCCTGCTGATTCTAAGCCCCCCCCCTCTCCTCCTCATGTCTCACTGTCTTCCTGCTGATTCTAAGCCCTCTCCCTCCCCTGCTCATGTCTCACTGTCTTCCTGGTGATTCGAAGCCCTCTCCCTCTCCTCCTCATGTCTCACTGTCTTCCTGGTGATTGTAAACCCACCCCCTCTCCTCCTCATGTCTCGCTGTCTTACTGGTGATTCGAAGCCCTCTCCCTCTCCTCCTCATGTCTCACTGTCTTCCTACTGATTCTAAGCCCTCTCCCACTCCTCCTCATGTCTCGGGGCCTTCCTGGTGATTCTAAGCCCTCCCCCTCTCCTCCTCATATCTCAGTGCCTGGCTGGTGATTCTAACCCCTCCCCCTCTCCTCCTCATGTCTCAGGGCCTTCCTGGTGATTCTAACCCCTCTCCCTCTCCTCCTCATGTCACACTCTCTTCCCGCTGATTCTAAGCCCTCTCCCTCTCCTTCTCGTGTCTCGGTGCCTTGCTGGTGATTCTAAGCCCTCTCCCTCTCCTCCTCATGTCTCAGGACCTTCCCTTCCCCCTGTCCTCCTCATGTGTCAGGGCCTTCCTGGTGATTCCCAGCCCTCTCCCTCTCCTCCTCATGTCTCGCTGTCTTCCTGGTGATTTTAACCCAACTCCCTCTCCTCCCTCACTGTCTTCCTGCTTATTCTAAGCCCTCTCCCTCTCCTCCTCATGTCTCACTGTATTCCTGGTGATTCTAACCCCTCCCACTCTCCTCCTCATGTCTCTGGGCCTTGCTGGTGATTCTAATCCCTCCCCCTCTCCTTCTCATGTCTCACTGTCTTCCTGGTGATTCTAACCCCTCTACCGCTCCTCCTCGTGTCTCGTGCCTTCCTGGTGATTCCAACCCCTCCACCTCTCTTCCTCATGTCTCACTGTCTTCCACCTGATTCTAAGCCCTCACCCTCTCGTCCTCATGTCTCACTGTCTTCCTGGTGATTCTAACCCCTTTCCCTCTCCTCCTCATGTCTCGGTGCCTTTCTGTTGATTCTAATCCCTCTCCATCTCCTCCTCATGTCTCAGGGCCTTCCCCTCTCCCTCTCCTCCTCATGTCTCACTGTATTCCTGGTGATTCTAACCCCTCCCCCTCTCCTCCTCATGTCTCAGGGCCTTCCTGGTGATTCTAACCCCTCTCCCTCTCCTCCTCATGTCACGCTCTCTTCCCGCTGATTCAAAGCCCTCTCCCTCTCCTTCTCGTGTCTCGGTGCCTTGCTGGTGATTCTAAGCCCTCTCCCTCTCCTCCTCATGTCTCAGGACCTTCCCTTCCCCCTGTCCTCCTCATGTCTCAGGGCCTTCCTGGTGATTCCCAGCCCTCTCCCTCTCCTCCTCATGTCTCGCTGTCTTCCTGGTGATTTTAACCCCACTCCCTCTCCTCCCTCACTGTCTTCCTGCTTATTCTAAGCCCTCTCCCTCTCCTCCTCATGTCTCACTGTATTCCTGGTGATTCTAACCCCTCCCCCTCTCCTCCTCATGTCTCAGGGCCTTCCTGGTGATTCCCAGCCCTCTCCCTCTCCTCCTCATGTCTCGCTGTCTTCCTGGTGATTTTAACCCCACTCCCTCTCCTCCCTCACTGTCTTCCTGCTTATTCTAAGCCCTCTCCCTCTCCTTCTCATGTCTCACTGTCTTCCTGGTGATTCTAACCCCTCTACCGCTCCTCCTCGTGTCTCGTGCCTTCCTGGTGATTCCAACCCCTCCACCTCTCTTCCTCATGTCTCACTGTCTTCCACCTGATTCTAAGCCCTCACCCTCTCGTCCTCATGTCTCACTGTCTTCCTGGTGATTATAACCCCTTTCCCTCTCCTCCTCATGTCTCGGTGCCTTCCTGTTGATTCTAATCCCTCTCCATCTCCTCCTCATGTCTCAGGGCCTTCCCCTCCACCTCTCCTCCTCATGTCTCACTGTCTTCCAGCTGATTCTAAGCCCTCACCCTCTCGTCCTCATGTCTCACTGTCTTCCTGGTTATTCTAACCACTCCACCTCTCCTCCTCATGTCTCACTGTCTTCCAGCTCATTCTAAGCCCTCTCGCTCTCCTCCTCATGTCTCGCTGTCTTCCTGGTGATTTTAACCCCACTCCCTCTCCTCCCTCACTGTCTTCCTGCTTATTCTAAGGCCTCTCCCTCTCCTCCTCATGTCTCACTGCATTCCTGGTGATTCTAACCCCTCCCCCTCTCCTCCTCATGTCTCTGGGCCTTGCTGGTGATTCTAACCCCTCCCCCTCTCCTCCTCATGTCTCAGTGTCTTCCAGCTGATTCTAAGCCCTCTCCCTCTCCTCCTCATGCCTCGGGGCTTTCCTGCTGATTCTAAACCCTCTCCCTCTACTCCTCATGTCTCAGGGCCTTCCTGGTGATTCTAAACCCTCTCCCTCTCCTCCTCATGTCTCTGGGCCTTGCTGGTGATTCTAACCCCTCCCCCTCTCCTGCTCATGTCTCACTGTCTTCCTGGTGATTCTAACCCCTCTACCGCTCCTCCTCGTGTCTCGGGGCCTTCCTGGTGATTCTAACCGCTCCTCTTCATGTCTCACCATCTTCCTGCTGATTCTAAGCCCCCCCCCCTCCTCCTCATGTCTCACTGTCTTCCTGCTGATTCTAAGCCCTCTCCCTCCCCTGCTCATGTCTCACTGTCTTCCTGGGGTGATTCGAAGCCCTCTCCCTCTCCTCCTCATGTCTCACTGTCTTCCTGGTGATTGTAAACCCACCCCCTCTCCTCCTCATGTCTCGCTGTCTTACTGGTGATTCGAAGCCCTCTCCCTCTCCTCCTCATGTCTCACTGTCTTCCTACTGATTCTAAGCCCTCTCCCACTCCTCCTCATGTCTCGGGGCCTTCCTGGTGATTCTAAGCCCTCCCCCTCTCCTCCTCATGTCTTAGTGCCTGGCTGGTGATTCTAACCCCTCCCCCTCTCCTCCTCATGTCTCAGGGCCTTCCTGGTGATTCTAACCCCTCTCCCTCTCCTCCTCATGTCACACTCTCTTCCCGCTGATTCTAAGCCCTCTCCCTCTCCTTCTCGTGTCTCGGTGCCTTGCTGGTGATTCTAAGCCCTCTTCCTCTCCTCCTCATGTCTCAGGACCTTCCCTTCCCCCTGTCCTCCTCATGTCTCAGGGCCTTCCTGGTGATTCCCAGCCCTCTCCCTCTCCTCCTCATGTCTCGCTGTCTTCCTGGTGATTTTAACCCCACTCCCTCTCCTCCCTCACTGTCTTCCTGCTTATTCTAAGCCCTCTCCCTCTCCTCCTCATGTCTCACTGTATTCCTGGTGATTCTAACCCCTCCCCCTCTCCTCCTCATGTCTCACTGTCTTCCTGGTGATTCTAACCCCTCTACCGCTCCTCCTCGTGTCTCGTGCCTTCCTGGTGATTCCAACCCCTCCACCTCTCTTCCTCATGTCTCACTGTCTTCCACCTGATTCTAAGCCCTCACCCTCTCCTCCTCATGTCTCGCTGTCTTCCTGGTGATTTTAACCCCACTCCCTCTCCTCCTCATGTCTCACTGTATTCCTGGTGATTCTAAGCCCTCTCGCTCTCCTCCTCATGTCTCGCTGTCTTCCTGGTGATTTTAACCCCACTCCCTCTCCTCCCTCACTGTCTTCCTGCTTATTCTAAGGCCTCTCCCTCTCCTCCTCATGTCTCACTGCATTCCTGGTGATTCTAACCCCTCCCCCTCTCCTCCTCATGTCTCTGGGCCTTGCTGGTGATTCTAACCCCTCCCCCTCTCCTCCTCATGTCTCAGTGTCTTCCAGCTGATTCTAAGCCCTCTCCCTCTCCTCTTCATGCCTCGGGGCTTTCCTGCTGATTCTAAGCCCTCCCCCTCTCCTCCTCATGTCTCGGTGCCTGGCTGGTGATTCTTACCCCTCCTCCTCTCCTCCTAATGTCTCGGGGCCTTCCTGGTGATTCTAAGCCCTCTCCCTCTCATCCTCATGTCTCACTCTCTTCCCGCTGATTCTAAGCCCTCTCCCTCTCCTACTCGTGTGTCGGTGCCTTGCTGGTGATTCTAAGCCCTCTCCCTCTCCTCCTCATGTCTCAGGGCCTTCCTGGTGATTCCCAGCCCTCTCCCTCTCCTCCTCATGTCTCGCTGTCTTCCTGGTGATTTTAACCCCACTCCCTCTCCTCCCTCACTGTCTTCCTGCTTATTGTAAGCCCTCTCCCTCTCCTCCTCATGTCTCACTGTATTCCTGGTGATTCTAACCCCTCCCCCTCTCCTCCTCATGTCTCTGGGCCTTGCTGGTGATTCTAACCCCTCCCCCTCTCCTTCTCATGTCTCACCGTCTTCCTGTGGATTCTAACCCCTCTATCGCTCCTCCTCGTGTCTCATGCCTTCCTGCTGAAACCAACCCCTCTACCTCTCCTCCTCATGTCTCACTGTCTTCCAGCTGATTCTAAGCCCTCTCCCTCTCATCCTCATGTCTCACTGTCTTCCTGGTGATTCTAACCCCTCTCCCTCTCCTCCTCATGTCTCGGTGCCTTGCTGGTGATTCTAAGCCCTCTCCCTCTCCTCCTCATGTCTCAGGACCTTCCCTTCCCCCTCTCCTCCTCATGTCTCAGGGCCTTCCTGGTGATTCCCAGCCCTCTCCCTCTCCTCCTCATGTCTCGCTGTCTTCCTGGTGATTTTAACCCCACTCCCTCTCCTCCCTCACTGTCTTCCTGCTTATTCTAAGCCCTCTCCCTCTCCTCCTCATGTCTCACTGCATTCCTGGTGATTCTAACCCCTCCCCCTCTCCTCCTCATGTCTCGGTGCCTTGCTGGTGATTCTAAGCCCTCTCCCTCTCCTCCTCATGTCTCAGAGCCTTCCTGGTGATTCCCAGCCCTCGCCCTCTCCTCCTCATGTCTCGCTGTCTTCCTGGTGATTTTAACCCCACTCCCTCTCCTCCTCATGTCTCACTGTATTCCTGGTGATTCTAAGCCCTCTCGCTCTCCTCCTCATGTCTCGCTGTCTTCCTGGTGATTTTAACCCCACTCCCTCTCCTCCCTCACTGTCTTCCTGCTTATTCTAAGGCCTCTCCCTCTCCTCCTCATGTCTCACTGCATTCCTGGCGATTCTAACCCCTCCCCCTCTCCTCCTCATGTCTCTGGGCCTTGCTGGTGATTCTAACCCCTCCCCCTCTCCTCCTCATGTCTCAGTGTCTTCCAGCTGATTCTAAGCCCTCTCCCTCTCCTCTTCATGCCTCGGGGCTTTCCTGCTGATTCTAAGCCCTCCCCCTCTCCTCCTCATGTCTCGGTGCCTGGCTGGTGATTCTTACCCCTCCTCCTCTCCTCCTAATGTCTCGGGGCCTTCCTGGTGATTCTAAGCCCTCTCCCTCTCATCCTCATGTCTCACTCTCTTCCCGCTGATTCTAAGCCCTCTCCCTCTCCTCCTCATGTCTCGCTGTCTTCCTGGTGATTTTAACCCCACTCCCTCTCCTCCCTCACTGTCTTCCTGCTTATTGTAAGCCCTCTCCCTCTCCTCCTCATGTCTCACTGTATTCCTGGTGATTCTAACCCCTCCCCCTCTCCTCCTCATGTCTCTGGGCCTTGCTGGTGATTCTAACCCCTCCCCCTCTCCTTCTCATGTCTCACCGTCTTCCTGTGGATTCTAACCCCTCTATCGCTCCTCCTCGTGTCTCATGCCTTCCTGCTGAAACCAACCCCTCTACCTCTCCTCCTCATGTCTCACTGTCTTCCAGCTGATTCTAAGCCCTCTCCCTCTCATCCTCATGTCTCACTGTCTTCCTGGTGATTCTAACCCCTCTCCCTCTCCTCCTCATGTCTCGGTGCCTTGCTGGTGATTCTAAGCCCTCTCCCTCTCCTCCTCATGTCTCAGGACCTTCCCTTCCCCCTCTCCTCCTCATGTCTCAGGGCCTTCCTGGTGATTCCCAGCCCTCTCCCTCTCCTCCTCATGTCTCGCTGTCTTCCTGGTGATTTTAACCCCACTCCCTCTCCTCCCTCACTGTCTTCCTGCTTATTCTAAGCCCTCTCCCTCTCCTCCTCATGTCTCACTGCATTCCTGGTGATTCTAACCCCTCCCCCTCTCCTCCTCATGTCTCGGTGCCTTGCTGGTGATTCTAAGCCCTCTCCCTCTCCTCCTCATGTCTCAGAGCCTTCCTGGTGATTCCCAGCCCTCGCCCTCTCCTCCTCATGTCTCGCTGTCTTCCTGGTGATTTTAACCCCACTCCCTCTCCTCCTCATGTCTCACTGTATTCCTGGTGATTCTAAGCCCTCTCGCTCTCCTCCTCATGTCTCGCTGTCTTCCTGGTGATTTTAACCCCACTCCCTCTCCTCCCTCACTGTCTTCCTGCTTATTCTAAGGCCTCTCCCTCTCCTCCTCATGTCTCACTGCATTCCTGGTGATTCTAACCCCTCCCCCTCTCCTCCTCATGTCTCTGGGCCTTGCTGGTGATTCTAAGCCCTCTCCCTCTCCTCCTCATGTCTCAGAGCCTTCCTGGTGATTCCAACCCCTCCACCTCTCTTCCTCATGTCTCACTGTCTTCCACCTGATTCTAAGCCCACTCCCTCTCCTCCTCATGTCTCACTGTATTCCTGGTGATTCTAAGCCCTCTCGCTCTCCTCCTCATGTCTCGCTGTCTTCCTGGTGATTTTAACCCCACTCCCTCTCCTCCCTCACTGTCTTCCTGCTTATTCTAAGGCCTCTCCCTCTCCTCCTCATGTCTCACTGCATTCCTGGTGATTCTAACCCCTCCCCCTCTCCTCCTCATGTCTCTGGGCCTTCCTGGTGATTCTAACCCCTCCCCCTCTCCTCCTCATGTCTCTGGGCCTTGCTGCTGATTCTAAACCCTCTCCCTCTACTCCCCATGTCTCAGGGCCTTCCTGGTGATTCTAAACCCTCTCCCTCTCCTCCTCATGTCTCGGGGCCTTCGTGGTGAATCTAAGCCCTCTCCCTCTCCTCCTCGTGTCTTGGGGCCTTCCTGGTGATTCTAAGCCCTATCCCTCTCCTCCTCGTGTCTCGGGGCCTTCCTGGTGATTCTAACCGCTCCTCTTCATGTCTCACCATCTTCCTGCTGATTCTAAGCCCCCCCCTCTCCTCCTCATGTCTCACTGTCTTCCTGCTGATTCTAAGCCCTCTCCCTCCCCTGCTCATGTCTCACTGTCTTCCTGGTGATTCGAAGCCCTCTCCCTCTCCTCCTCATGTCTCACTGTCTTCCTGGTGATTGTAAACCCACCCCCTCTCCTCCTCATGTCTCGCTGTCTTACTGGTGATTCGAAGCCCTCTCCCTCTCCTACTCATGTCTCACTGTCTTCCTACTGATTCTAAGCCCTCTCCCACTCCTCCTCATGTCTCGGGGCCTTCCTGGTGATTCTAAGCCCTCCCCCTCTCCTCCTCATGTCTCAGTGCCTGGCTGGTGATTCTAACCCCTCCCCCTCTCCTCCTCATGTCTCAGGGCCTTCCTGGTGATCCTAACCCCTCTCCCTCTCCTCCTCATGTCACACTCTCTTCCCGCTGATTCTAAGCCCTCTCCCTCTCCTTCTCGTGTCTCGGTGCCTTGCTGGTGATTCTAAGCCCTCTCCCTCTCCTCCTCATGTCTCAGGACCTTCCCTTCCCCCTGTCCTCCTCATGTGTCAGGGCCTTCCTGGTGATTCCCAGCCCTCTCCCTCTCCTCCTCATGTCTCGCTGTCTTCCTGGTGATTTTAACCCCACTCCCTCTCCTCCCTCACTGTCTTCCTGCTTATTCTAAGCCCTCTCCCTCTCCTCCTCATGTCTCACTGTATTCCTGGTGATTCTAACCCCTCCCCCTCTCCTCCTCATGTCTCTGGGCCTTGCTGGTGATTCTAACCCCTCCCCCTCTCCTTCTCATGTCTCACTGTCTTCCTGGTGATTCTAACCCCTCTACCGCTCCTCCTCGTGTCTCGTGCCTTCCTGGTGATTCCAACCCCTCCACCTCTCTTCCTCATGTCTCACTGTCTTCCACCTGATTCTAAGCCCTCACCCTCTCGTCCTCATGTCTCACTGTCTTCCTGGTGATTCTAACCCCTTTCCCTCTCCTCCTCATGTCTCGGTGCCTTTCTGTTGATTCTAATCCCTCTCCATCTCCTCCTCATGTCTCAGGGCCTTCCCCTCCACCTCTCCTCCTCATGTCTCACTGTCTTCCAGCTGATTCTAAGCCCTCTCCCTCTCCTCCTCATGTCTCACTGTCTTCCCGGTGATTCGAAGCCCTCTCCCTCTCCTGCTCATGTCTCACTGTCTTCCTGGTGATTGTAACCCCACCCCGTCTCCTCCTCATGTCTCGCTGTCTTCCTGGTGAGTCGATGCCCTCTCCCTCTCCTGCTCATGTCTCACTGTCTTCCTGCTGATTCTAAGCCCTCTCCCACTCCTCCTCATGTATCGGGGCCTTCCTGGTGATCCTAAGCCCTCCCCCTCTCCTCCTCATGTCTCGGTGCCTTGCTGGTGATTCTAACCCCTCTCCCTAGCCTCCTCATTTCTCGGTGCCTTCCTGTTGATTCTAATCCCTCTCCATCTCCTCCTCATGTCTCGGTGCCTTGCTGGTGATTCTAAGCCCTCTGCCTCTCCTCCTCATGTCTCAGGGCCTTCCCCTCCCCCTCTCCTCCTCATGTCTCAGGGCCTTCCCCTCCCCCTCTCCTCCTCATGTCTCAGGGCCTTCCTGCTGATTCTAAGCCCTCTCCCACTCCTCCTCATGTGTCGGGGCCTTCCTGGTGATTCTAAGCCCTCCCCCTCTCCTCCTCATGTCTCGGTGCCTTGCTGGTGATTCTAACCCCTCTCCCTCGCCTCCTCATTTCTCGGTGCCTTCCTGTTGATTCTAATCCCTCTCCATCTCCTCCTCATGTCTCGGTGCCTTGCTTGTGATTCTAAGCCCTCTGCCTCTCCTACTCATGTCTCAGGGCCTTCCCCTCCCCCTCTCCTCCTCATGTCTCAGGACCTTCCCCTCCCCCTCTCCTCCTCATGTCTCAGGGCCTTCCTGGTGATTCCCACCCCTCTCACTCTCCTCCTCATGTCTCGCTGTCTTCCTGGTGATTTTAAACCCACTCCCTCTCCTCCCTCACTGTCTTCCTGCTTATTCTAAGCCCTCTCCCTCTCCTCCTCATGTCTCACTGTATTCCTGGTGAATCTAACCCCTCCCCCTCTCCTCCTCATGTCTCAGTGTCTTCCAGCTGATTCCTAGCCCTCTCCCTCTCCTCCTCATGTCTCAGGGCCTTCCTGGGGATTCTAAACCCTCTCCCTCTCCTCCTCATGTCTCGGGGCCTTCGTGGTGAATCTAAGCCCTCTCCCTCTCCTCCTCGTGTCTTGGGGCCTTTCTGGTGATTCTAAGCCCTCTCCCTCTCCTCCTCGTGTCTCGGGGCCTTCCTGGTGATTCTAACCGCTCCTCTTCATGTCTCACCATCTTCCTGCTGATTCTAAGCCCCCCCCCCTCTCCTCCTCATGTCTCACTGTCTTCCTGCTGATTCTAAGCCCTCTCCCTCCCCTGCTCATGTCTCACTGTCTTCCTGGGGTGATTCGAAGCCCTCTCCCTCTCCTCCTCATGTCTCACTGTCTTCCTGGTGATTGTAAACCCACCCCCTCTCCTCCTCATGTCTCGCTGTCTTACTGGTGATTCGAAGCCCTCTCCCTCTCCTCCTCATGTCTCACTGTCTTCCTACTGATTCTAAGCCCTCTCCCACTCCTCCTCATGTCTCGGGGCCTTCCTGGTGATTCTAAGCCCTCCCCCTCTCCTCCTCATGTCTCAGTGCCTGGCTGGTGATTCTAACCCCTCCCCCTCTCCTCCTCATGTCTCAGGGCCTTCCTGGTGATTCTAACCCCTCTCCCTCTCCTCCTCATGTCACACTCTCTTCCCGCTGATTCTAAGCCCTCTCCCTCTCCTTCTCGTGTCTCGGTGCCTTGCTGGTGATTCTAAGCCCTCTCCCTCTCCTCCTCATGTCTCAGGACCTTCCCTTCCCCCTGTCCTCCTCATGTCTCAGGGCCTTCCTGGTGATTCCCAGCCCTCTCCCTCTCCTCCTCATGTCTCGCTGTCTTCCTGGTGATTTTAACCCCACTCCCTCTCCTCCCTCACTGTCTTCCTGCTTATTCTAAGCCCTCTCCCTCTCCTCCTCATGTCTCACTGTATTCCTGGTGATTCTAACCCCTCCCCCTCTCCTCCTCATGTCTCTGGGCCTTGCTGGTGATTCTAACCCCTCCCCCTCTCCTTCTCATGTCTCACTGTCTTCCTGGTGATTCTAACCCCTCTACCGCTCCTCCTCGTGTCTCGTGCCTTCCTGGTGATTCCAACCCCTCCACCTCTCTTCCTCATGTCTCACTGTCTTCCACCTGATTCTAAGCCCTCACCCTCTCGTCCTCATGTCTCACTGTCTTCCTGGTGATTCTAACCCCTTTCCCTCTCCTCCTCATGTCTCGGTGCCTTCCTGTTGATTCTAATCCCTCTCAATCTCCTCCTCATGTCTCAGGGCCTTCCCCTCCACCTCTCCTCCTCATGTCTCACTGTCTTCCAGCCGATTCTAAGCCCTCACCCTCTCGTCCTCATGTCTCACTGTCTTCCTGGTTATTCTAACCACTCCACCTCTCCTCCTCATGTCTCACTGTCTTCCAGCTGATTCTAAGCCCTCTCGCTCTCCTCCTCATGTCTCCCTGTCTTCCTGGTGATTGTAACCCCACCCCGTCTCCTCCTCATGTCTCGCTGTCTTCCTGGTGATTCGATGCCCTCTCCCTCTCCTCCTCATGTCTCACTCCCTTCCTGCTGATTCTAAGCCCTCTCCCACTCCTCCTCATGTATCGGGGCCTTCCAGGTGATTCTAAGCCCTCCACCTCTCCTCCTCATGTCTCGGTGCCTTGCTGGTGATTCTAACCCCTCCCCCTCTCCTCCTCATGTCTCAGTGCCTTCCTGGTGATCCTAAGCCCTCCCCCTCTCCTGCTCATGTCTCAGGGCCTTCCTGGTGATTCTAACCCCTCTCCCTCTCCTCCTCATGTCTCACTCTCTTCCAGCTGATTCTAAGCCCTCTCCATCTCCTCCTCATGTCTCGGTGCCTTGCTGGTGATTCTAAGCCCTCTCCCTCTCCTCCTCATGTCTCAGCTCCTTCCCCTCCCCCTCTCCTCCTCATGTCTCAGGGCCTTCCCCTCGCCCTCTCCTCCTCATGTCTCAGGGCCTTCCTAGTGATTCCCAGCCCTCTCACTCTCCTCTTCATGTCTCGCTGTCTTCCTGGTGATTTAAACCCCACTCCCTCTCCTCCCTCACTGTCTTCCTGCTTATTCTAAGCCCTTTCCCTCTCCTCCTCATGTATCAGGGCCTTCCTGGTGATTCTAAGCCCTCTCCCTCTGCTCCTCATGTCTCGGGGCCTTCCTGGTGATTCTAAGCCCTCTCCCTCTCCTCCTCATGTCTCGGGGCCTTCCTGCTTATTCTAAACCCTTCCCCTCTCCTCCTCATGTCTCGTGCCTTACTGGTGATTCTAACCCCTCCCCCTGTCCTCTTCATTTCTCACTGTCTTTCTGCTTATTCTAACACCTCTCCCTCTCCTCATGTCTCAGGGCCTTCCTGGTGATTCTAAGCCTTCTCCCTCACCTCCTAATGTCACACTCTCTTCCCGCTGATTCTAAGCCCTCTCCCTCTCCTTCTCGTGTCTCGGTGCCTTCCTGCTTATTCTAAGCCCTTTCCCTCACCTTTTCATGTCTCACTGTCTTCCTGGTGATTCTAACCCCTCTCCCTCTCCTCCTCATGTCTCAGGGCCTTCCTGCTTATTCTAACACCTCTCCCTCTCCTCGTCATGTCTTGGTGCCTCATTGGTGATTGTAAGCCCTCTCCCTCTCCTCCTCATGTCTTACTGTCTTCCTGCTGATTCTAAACCCTCTCCCTCTCCTCCTCATGTCTCGGCGCCTTCCTGGTGATTCTAACTGCTCCTCTTCATGTCTCACCATCTTGCTGCTGATTCTAAGCCACCCCCTCTCCTCCTCATGTCTCACTGTCTTTCTGCTTATTCTAACCCCTCTCCCTCTCCTCATGTCTCAGGGCCTTCCTGGTGATTCTAAGCCCTCTCCCTCTCCTCCTCTTGCCTCTGGGCCTTCCTGCTGATTCTAAACCCTCTCACTCTCCTCCTCATGTCTCAGGGCCTTCCTGGTGATTCTAAACCCTCTCCCTCTCCTCCTCATGTCTCGGGGCCTTCGTGGTGATTCTAAGCCCTCTCCCTATCCTCCTCGTGTCTTGGGGCCTTCGTGGTGATTCTAAGCCCTCTCCCTCTCCTCCTCGTGTCTCGGCGCATTCCTGGTGATTCTAACTGCTCCTCTTCATGTCTCAC
The DNA here is from genome assembly GCA_022114975.2 of Lampris megalopsis. Lineage (NCBI taxonomy): Eukaryota > Metazoa > Chordata > Actinopteri > Lampriformes > Lampridae > Lampris > Lampris megalopsis. The sequence continues at coordinate 3,787,960 of JAJHIY020000936.1, forward strand.
CATCTTGCTGCTGATTCTAAGCCCCCCCCCCTCTTCCTCATGTCTCACTGTCTTCCTGCTGATTCTAACCCCTCTCCTTCTCCTCATGTCTCACTTTCTTCCTGCTGATTCTAAGACCTCTCCCTCTCCTGCTCATGTCTCACTGTCTTCCTGGTGATTCGAAGCCCTCTCCCTCTCCTGCTCATGTCTCACTGCCTTCCTGGTTATTGTAACCCCACCCCCTCTCCTCCTCATGTCTCACTGTCTTCCTGCTGATTCTAAGCCCTCTCCCACTCCTCCTCAAGTCTCGGGGCCTTCCTGGTGATTCTAAGCCCTCCCCCTCTCCTCCTCATGTCTCGGTGCCTGGCTGGTGATTCTTACCCCTCGTCCTCTCCTCCTAATGTCTCGCTGTCTTCCTGGTGATTTTAACCCCACTCCCTCTCCTCCCTCACTGTCTTCCTGCTTATTGTAAGCCCTCTCCCTCTCCTCCTCATGTCTCACTGTATTCCTGGTGATTCTAACCCCTCTCCCTCTCCTCCTCATGTCTCTGGGCCTTGCTGGTGATTCTAACCCCTCCCCCTCTCCTTCTCATGTCTCACCGTCTTCCTGTGGATTCTAACCCCTCTATCGCTCCTCCTCGTATCTCATGCCTTCCTGCTGAATCCAACCCCTCTACCTCTCCTCCTCATGTCTCACTGTCTTCCAGCTGATTCTAAGCCCTCTCCCTCTCATCCTCATGTCTCACTGTCTTCCTGGTGATTCTAACCCCTCTCCCTCTCCTCCTCATGTCTCGGTGCCTTGCTGGTGATTCTAAGCCCTCTCCCTCTCCTCCTCATGTCTCAGGACCTTCCCTTCCCCCTCTCCTCCTCATGTCTCAGGGCCTTCCTGGTGATTCCCAGCCCTCTCCCTCTCCTCCTCATGTCTCGCTGTCTTCCTGGTGATTTTAACCCCACTCCCTCTCCTCCCTCACTGTCTTCCTGCTTATTCTAAGCCCTCTCCCTCTCCTCCTCATGTCTCACTGCATTCCTGGTGATTCTAACCCCTCCCCCTCTCCTCCTCATGTCTCGGTGCCTTGCTGGTGATTCTAAGCCCTCTCCCTCTCCTCCTCATGTCTCAGGACCTTCCCTTCCCCCTCTCCTCCTCATGTCTCAGGGCCTTCCTGGTGATTCCCAGCCCTCGCCCTCTCCTCCTCATGTCTCGCTGTCTTCCTGGTGATTTTAACCCCACTCCCTCTCCTCCCTCACTGTCTTCCTGCTTATTCTAAGCCCTCTCCCACTCCTCCTCATGTCTCACTGCATTCCTGGTGATTCTAACACCTCCCCCTCTCCTCCTCATGTCTCTGGGCCTTGCTGGTGATTCTAAACCCTCTCCCTTTCCTCCTCATGTCTCAGGGCCTTCCTGGTGATTCTAACCCCTCCCCCTCTCCTCCTCATGTCTCTGGGCCTTGCTGGTGATTCTAACCCCTCCCCCTCTCCTTTTCATGTCTCACCGTCTTCCTGTGGATTCTAACCCCTCTATCGCTCCTCCTCGTGTCTCAAGCCTTCCTGCTGAATCCAACCCCTCTACCTCTCCTCCTCATGTCTCACTGTCTTCCAGCTGATTCTAAGCCCTCTGCCTCTCATCCCCATGTCTCACTGTCTTCCTGGTGATTCTAACCCCTCTCCCTCTCCTCCTCATGTCTCGGTGCCTTGCTGGTGATTCTAAGCCCTCTCCCTCTCCTCCTCATGTCTCAGGACCTTCCCTTCCCCCTCTCCTCCTCATGTCTCAGGGCCTTCCTGGTGATTCCCAGCCCTCTCCCTCTCCTCCTCATGTCTCGCTGTCTTCCTGGTGATTTTAACCCCACTCCCTCTCCTCCCTCACTGTCTTCCTGCTTATTCTAAGCCCTCTCCCTCTCCTCCTCATGTCTCACTGCATTCCTGGTGATTCTAACCCCTCCCCCTCTCCTCCTCATGTCTCAGTGTCTTCCAGCTGATTCCTAGCCCTCTCCCTCTCCTCCTCATGTCTCAGGGCCTTCCTGGGGATTCTAAACCCTCTCCCTCTCCTCCTCATGTCTCGGGGCCTTCGTGGTGAATCTAAGCCCTCTCCCTCTCCTCCTCGTGTCTTGGGGCCTTTCTGGTGATTCTAAGCCCTCTCCCTCTCCTCCTCGTGTCTCGGGGCCTTCCTGGTGATTCTAACCGCTCCTCTTCATGTCTCACCATCTTCCTGCTGATTCTAAGCCCCCCCTCCTCTCCTCCTCATGTCTCACTGTCTTCCTGCTGATTCTAAGCCCTCTCCCTCCTCTGCTCATGTCTCACTGTCTTCCTGGTGATTCTGACCCCTCTACCGCTCCTCCTCGTGTCTCGGGGCCTTCCTGGTGATTCTAACTGCTCCTCTTCATGTCTCACCATCTTCCTGCTGATTCTAAGTCCCCCCCCCTCTCCTCCTCATGTCTCACTGTCTTCCTGCTGATTCTAAGCCCTCTCCCTCCCCTGCTCATGTCTCACTGTCTTCCTGGGGTGATTCGAAGCCCTCTCCCTCTCCTCCTCATGTCTCACTGTCTTCCTGGTGATTGTAAACCCACCCCCTCTCCTCCTCATGTCTCGCTGTCTTACTGGTGATTCGAAGCCCTCTCCCTCTCCTCCTCATGTCTCACTGTCTTCCTACTGATTCTAAGCCCTCTCCCACTCCTCCTCATGTCTCGGGGCCTTCCTGGTGATTCTAAGCCCTCCCCCTCTCCTCCTCATGTCTCAGTGCCTGGCTGGTGATTCTAACCCCTCCCCCTCTCCTCCTCATGTCTCAGGGCCTTCCTGGTGATTCTAACCCCTCTCCCTCTCCTCCTCATGTCACACTCTCTTCCCGCTGAATCTAAGCCCTCTCCCTCTCCTTCTCGTGTCTCGGTGCCTTGCTGGTGATTCTAAGCCCTCTCCCTCTCCTCCTCATGTCTCAGGACCTTCCCTTCCCCCTGTCCTCCTCATGTCTCAGGGCCTTCCTGGTGATTCCCAGCCCTCTCCCTCTCCTCCTCATGTCTCGCTGTCTTCCTGGTGATTTTAACCCCACTCCCTCTCCTCCCTCACTGTCTTCCTGCTTATTCTAAGCCCTCTCCCTCTCCTCCTCATGTCTCACTGTATTCCTGGTGATTCTAACCCCTCCCCCTCTCCTCCTCATGTCTCTGGGCCTTGCTGGTGATTCTAACCCCTCCCCCTCTCCTTCTCATGTCTCACTGTCTTCCTGGTGATTCTAACCCCTCTACCGCTCCTCCTCGTGTCTCGTGCCTTCCTGGTGATTCCAACCCCTCCACCTCTCTTCCTCATGTCTCACTGTCTTCCACCTGATTCTAAGCCCTCACCCTCTCGTCCTCATGTCTCACTGTCTTCCTGGTGATTCTAACCCCTTTCCCTCTCCTCCTCATGTCTCGGTGCCTTCCTGTTGATTCTAATCCCTCTCAATCTCCTCCTCATGTCTCAGGGCCTTCCCCTCCACCTCTCCTCCTCGTGTCTCACTGTCTTCCAGCCGATTCTAAGCCCTCACCCTCTCGTCCTCATGTCTCACTGTCTTCCTGGTTATTCTAACCACTCCACCTCTCCTCCTCATGTCTCACTGTCTTCCAGCTGATTCTAAGCCCTCTCGCTCTCCTCCTCATGTCTCACTGTCTTCCTGGTGATTGTAACCCCACCCCGTCTCCTCCTCATGTCTCGCTGTCTTCCTGGTGATTCGATACCCTCTCCCTCTCCTCCTCATGTCTCACTCCCTTCCTGCTGATTCTAAGCCCTCTCCCACTCCTCCTCATGTATCGGGGCCTTCCTGGTGATTCTAAGCCCTCCACCTCTCCTCCTCATGTCTCGGTGCCTTGCTGGTGATTCTAACCCCTCCCCCTCTCCTCCTCATGTCTCAGTGCCTTCCTGGTGATCCTAAGCCCTCCCCCTCTCCTGCTCATGTCTCAGGGCCTTCCTGGTGATTCTAACCCCTCTCCCTCTCCTCCTCATGTCTCACTCTCTTCCAGCTGATTCTAAGCCCTCTCCATCTCCTCCTCATGTCTCGGTGCCTTGCTGGTGATTCTAAGCCCTCTCCCTCTCCTCCTCATGTCTCAGCTCCTTCCCCTCCCCCTCTCCTCCTCATGTCTCAGGGCCTTCCCCTCGCCCTCTCCTCCTCATGTCTCAGGGCCTTCCTAGTGATTCCCAGCCCTCTCACTCTCCTCTTCATGTCTCGCTGTCTTCCTGGTGATTTAAACCCCACTCCCTCTCCTCCCTCACTGTCTTCCTGCTGATTCTAAGCCCTTTCCCTCTCCTCCTCATGTATCAGGGCCTTCCTGGTGATTCTAAGCCCTCTCCCTCTGCTCCTCATGTCTCGGGGCCTTCCTGGTGATTCTAAGCCCTCTCCCTCTCCTCCTCATGTCTCGGGGCCTTCCTGCTTATTCTAAACCCTTCCCCTCTCCTCCTCATGTCTCGTGCCTTACTGGTGATTCTAACCCCTCCCCCTGTCCTCTTCATTTCTCACTGTCTTTCTGCTTATTCTAACACCTCTCCCTCTCCTCATGTCTCAGGGCCTTCCTGGTGATTCTAAGCCTTCTCCCTCACCTCCTAATGTCTCAGGGCCTTACTGGTGATTCTAAGCCCTCTCCCTCTCCTCCTCATGTCTCGCTGTCTTCCTGGTGATTTTAATCCCACTCCCTCTCCTCCCTCACTGTCTTCCTGCTTATTCTAAGCCCTTTCCCTCGACTTCTCATGTCTCACTGTCTTCCTGGTGATTCTAACCCCTCTCCCTCTCCTCCTCATGTCTCAGGGCCTTCCTGCTTATTCTAACACCTCTCCCTCTCCTCGTCATGTCTTGGTGCCTCATTGGTGATTGTAAGCCCTCGCCCTCTCCTCCTCATGTCTTACTGTCTTCCTGCTGATTCTAAACCCTCTCCCTCTCCTCCTCATGTCTCGGCGCCTTCCTGGTGATTCTAACTGCTCCTCTTCATGTCTCACCATCTTGCTGCTGATTCTAAGCCACCCCCTCTCCTCCTCATGTCTCACTGTCTTCCTGCTTATTCTAACCCCTCTCCCTCTCCTCATGTCTCAGGGCCTTCCTGGTGATTCTAAGCCCTCTCCCTCTCCTCCTCTTGCCTCTGGGCCTTCCTGCTGATTCTAAACCCTCTCACTCTCCTCCTCATGTCTCAGGGCCTTCCTGGTGATTCTAAACCCTCTCCCTCTCCTCCTCATGTCTCGGGGCCTTCGTGGTGATTCTAAGCCCTCTCCCTATCCTCCTCGTGTCTTGGGGCCTTCCTGGTGATTCTAAGCCCTCTCCCTCTCCTCCTCGTGTCTCGGCGCATTCCTGGTGATTCTAACTGCTCCTCTTCATGTCTCACCATCTTGCTGCTGATTCTAAGCCCCCCCCCTCTTCCTCATGTCTCACTGTATTCCTGCTGATTCTAACCCCTCTCCTTCTCCTCATGTCTCACTTTCTTCCTGCTGATTCTAAGACCTCTCCCTCTCCTGCTCATGTCTCACTGTCTTCCTGGTGATTCGAAGCCCTCTCCCTCTCCTGCTCATGTCTCACTGCCTTCCTGGTGATTGTAACCCCACCCCCTCTCCTCCTCATGTCTCACTGTCTTCCTGCTGATTCTAAGCCCTCTCCCACTCCTCCTCAAGTCTCGGGGCCTTCCTGGTGATTCTAAGCCCTCCCCCTCTCCTCCTCATGTCTCGGTGCCTGGCTGGTGATTCTTACCCGTCCTCCTCTCCTCCTAATGTCTCGGGGCCTTCCTGGTGATTCTAAGCCCTCTCCCTCTCCTCCTCATGTCTCACTCTCTTCCCGCTGATTCTAAGCCCTCTCCCTCTCCTACTCGTGTCTCGGTGCCATGCTGGTGATTCTAAGCCCTCTCCCTCTCCTCCTCATGTCTCAGGGCCTTCCTGGTGATTCCCAGCCCTCTCCCTCTCCTCCTCATGTCTCGCTGTCTTCCTGGTGATTTTAACCCCACTCCCTCTCCTCCCTCACTGTCTTCCTTCTTATTGTAAGCCCTCTCCCTCTCCTCCTCATGTCTCACTGTATTCCTGGTGATTCTAACCCCTCTCCCTCTCCTCCTCATGTCTCTGGGCCTTGCTGGTGATTCTAACCCCTCCCCCTCTCCTTCTCATGTCTCACCGTCTTCCTGTGGATTCTAACCCCTCTATCGCTCCTCCTCGTATCTCATGCCTTCCTGCTGAATCCAACCCCTCTACCTCTCCTCCTCATGTCTCACTGTCTTCCAGCTGATTCTAAGCCCTCTCCCTCTCATCCTCATGTCTCACTGTCTTCCTGGTGATTCTAACCCCTCTCCCTCTCCTCCTCATGTCTCGGTGCCTTGCTGGTGATTCTAAGCCCTCTCCCTCTCCTCCTCATGTCTCAGGACCTTCCCTTCCCCCTCTCCTCCTCATGTCTCAGGGCCTTCCTGGTGATTCCCAGCCCTCTCCCTCTCCTCCTCATGTCTCGCTGTCTTCCTGGTGATTTTAACCCCACTCCCTCTCCTCCCTCACTGTCTTCCTGCTTATTCTAAGCCCTCTCCCTCTCCTCCTCATGTCTCACTGCATTCCTGGTGATTCTAACCCCTCCCCCTCTCCTCCTCATGTCTCGGTGCCTTGCTGGTGATTCTAAGCCCTCTCCCTCTCCTCCTCATGTCTCAGGACCTTCCCTTCCCCCTCTCCTCCTCATGTCTCAGGGCCTTCCTGGTGATTCCCAGCCCTCTCCCACTCCTCCTCATGTCTCACTGCATTCCTGGTGATTCTAACACCTCCCCCTCTCCTCCTAATGTCTCTGGGCCTTGCTGGTGATTCTAAACCCTCTCCCTTTCCTCCTGATGTCTCAGGGCCTTCCTGGTGATTCTAACCCCTCCCCCTCTCCTCCTCATGTCTCTGGGCCTTGCTGGTGATTCTAACCCCTCCCCCTCTCCTTTTCATGTCTCACCGTCTTCCTGTGGATTCTAACCCCTCTATCGCTCCTCCTCGTGTCTCAAGCCTTCCTGCTGAATCCAACCCCTCTACCTCTCCTCCTCATGTCTCACTGTCTTCCAGCTGATTCTAAGCCCTCTGCCTCTCATCCCCATGTCTCACTGTCTTCCTGGTGATTCTAACCCCTCTCCCTCTCCTCCTCATGTCTCGGTGCCTTGCTGGTGATTCTAAGCCCTCTCCCTCTCCTCCTCATGTCTCAGGACCTTCCCTTCCCCCTCTCCTCCTCATGTCTCAGGGCCTTCCTGGTGATTCCCAGCCCTCTCCCTCTCCTCCTCATGTCTCGCTGTCTTCCTGGTGATTTTAACCCCACTCCCTCTCCTCCCTCACTGTCTTCCTGCTTATTCTAAGCCCTCTCCCTCTCCTCCTCATGTCTCACTGCATTCCTGGTGATTCTAACCCCTCCCCCTCTCCTCCTCATGTCTCTGGGCCTTGCTGGTGATTCTAAACCCTCTCCCTCTACTCCTCATGTCTCAGGGCCTTCCTGGTGATTCTAAACCCTCTCCCTCGCCTCCTCATGTCTCGGGGCCTTCGTGGTGATTCTAACCCCTCCCCCTCTCCTCCTCATGTCTCTGGGCCTTGCTGGTGATTCTAAACCCTCTCCCTCTACTCCTCATGTCTCAGGGCCTTCCTGGTGATTCTAAACCCTCTCCCTCGCCTCCTCATGTCTCAGGGCCTTCCTGGTGATTCCCAGCCCTCTCCCTCTCCTCCTCATGTCTCGCTGTCTTCCTGGTGATTTTAACCCCACTCCCTCTCCTCCCTCACTGTCTTCCTGCTTATTCTAAGCCCTCGCCCTCTCCTCCTCATGTCTCGCTGTCTTCCTGGTGATTTTAACCCCACTCCCTCTCCTCCCTCACTGTCTTCCTGCTTATTCTAAGCCCTCTCCCTCTCCTCCTCATGTCTCACTGTATTCCTGGTGATTCTAACCCCTCCCCCTCTCCTCCTCATGTCTCTGGGCCTTGCTGGTGATTCTAACCCCTCCCCCTCTCCTTCTCATGTCTCACTGTCTTCCTGGTGATTCTAACCCCTCTACCGCTCCTCCTCGTGTCTCGTGCCTTCCTGGTGATTCCAACCCCTCCACCTCTCTTCCTCATGTCTCACTGTCTTCCACCTGATTCTAAGCCCTCACCCTCTCGTCCTCATGTCTCACTGTCTTCCTGGTGATTCTAACCCCTTTCCCTCTCCTCCTCATGTCTCGGTGCCTTCCTGTTGATTCTAATCCCTCTCCATCTCCTCCTCATGTCTCAGGGCCTTCCCCTCCACCTCTCCTCCTCATGTCTCACTGTCTTCCAGCTGATTCTAAGCCCTCACCCTCTCGTCCTCATGTCTCACTGTCTTCCTGGTTATTCTAACCACTCCACCTCTCCTCCTCATGTCTCACTGTCTTCCAGCTGATTCTAAGCCCTCTCCCTCTCCTCCTCATGTCTCGGTGCCTTGCTGGTGATTCTAACCCCTCCCCCTCTCCTCCTCATGTCTCAGTGCCTTCCTGGTGATCCTAAGCCCTCCCCCTCTCCTGCTCATGTCTCAGGGCCTTCCTGGTGATCCTAAGCCCTCTCCCACTCCTCCTCATGTATCGGGGCCTTCCTGGTGAACCTAAGCCCTCCCCCTCTCCTCCTCATGTCTCGGTGCCTTGCTGGTGATTCTAACCCCTCTCCCTCGCCTCCTCATTTCTCGGTGCCTTCCTGTTGATTCTAATCCCTCTCCATCTCCTCCTCATGTCTCGGTGCCTTGCTGGTGATTCTAAGCCCTCTGTCTCTCCTCCTCATGTCTCAGGGCCTTAACCTCCCCCTCTCCTCCTCATGTCTCAGGGCCTTCCCCTCCCCCTCTCCTCCTCATGTCTCAGGGCCTTCCTGCTGATTCTAAGCCCTCTCCCACTCCTCCTCATGTGTCGGGGCCTTCCTGGTGATTCTAAGCCCTCCCCCTCTCCTCCTCATGTCTCGGTGCCTTGCTGGTGATTCTAACCCCTCTCCTTCGCCTCCTCATTTCTCGGTGCCTTCCTGTTGATTCTAATCCCTCTCCATCTCCTCCTCATGTCTCGGTGCCTTGCTGGTGATTCTAAGCCCTCTGCCTCTCCTCCTCATGTCTCAGGGCCTTCCCCTCCCCCTCTCCTCCTCATGTCTCAGGGCCTTCCCCTCCCCCTCTCCTCCTCATGTCTCAGGGCCTTCCTGGTGATTCCCACCCCTCTCACTCTCCTCCTCATGTCTCGCTGTCTTCCTGGTGATTTTAAACCCACTCCCTCTCCTCCCTCACTGTCTTCCTGCTTATTCTAAGCCCTCTCCCTCTCCTCCTCATGTCTCACTGTATTCCTGGTGAATCTAACCCCTCCCCCTCTCCTCCTCATGTCTCTGGGCCTTGCTGGTGATTCCCACCCCTCTCACTCTCCTCCTATTGTCTCGCTGTCTTCCTGGTGATTTTAAACCCACTCCCTCTCCTCCCTCACTGTCTTCCTGCTTATTCTAAGCCCTCTCCCTCTCCTCCTCATGTCTCACTGTATTCCTGGTGATTCTAACCCCTCCCCCTCTCCTCCTCATGTCTCAGGGCCTTCCTGGTGATTCTAACCCCTCTCCCTCTCCTCCTCATGTCACACTCTCTTCCCGCTGATTCTAAGCCCTCTCCCTCTCCTTCTCGTGTCTCGGTGCCTTGCTGGTGATTCTAAGCCCTCTCCCTCTCCTCCTCATGTCTCAGGACCTTCCCTTCCCCCTGTCCTCCTCATGTCTCAGGGCCTTCCTGGTGATTCCCAGCCCTCTCCCTCTCCTCCTCATGTCTCGCTGTCTTCCTGGTGATTTTAATCCCACTCCCTCTCCTCCCTCACTGTCTTCCTGCTTATTCTAAGCCCTTTCCCTCACCTTCTCATGTCTCACTGTCTTCCTGGTGATTCTAACCCCTCTCCCTCTCCTCCTCATGTCTCAGGGCCTTCCTGCTTATTCTAACACCTCTCCCTCTCCTCGTCATGTCTTGGTGCCTCATTGGTGATTGTAAGCCCTCTCCCTCTCCTCCTCATGTCTTACTGTCTTCCTGCTGATTCTAAACCCTCTCCCTCTCCTCCTCATGTCTCGGCGCCTTCCTGGTGATTCTAACTGCTCCTCTTCATGTCTCACCATCTTGCTGCTGATTCTAAGCCACCCCCTCTCCTCCTCATGTCTCACTGTCTTCCTGCTTATTCTAACCCCTCTCCCTCTCCTCATGTCTCAGGGCCTTCCTGGTGATTCTAAGCCCTCTCCCTCTCCTCCTCTTGCCTCTGGGCCTTCCTGCTGATTCTAAACCCTCTCACTCTTCTCCTCATGTCTCAGGGCCTTCCTGGTGATTCTAAACACTCTCCCTCTCCTCCTCATGTCTCGGGGCCTTCGTGGTGATTCTAAGCCCTCTCCCTCTCCTCCTCGTGTCTCGGCGCATTCCTGGTGATTCTAACTGCTCCTCTTCATGTCTCACCATCTTGCTGCTGATTCTAAGCCCCCCCCCCTCTTCCTCATGTCTCACTGTATTCCTGCTGATCCTAACCCCTCTCCTTCTCCTCATGTCTCACTTTCTTCCTGCTGATTCTAAGACCTCTCCCTCTCCTGCTCATGTCTCACTGTCTTCCTGGTGATTCGAAGCCCTCTCCCTCTCCTGCTCATGTCTCACTGCCTTCCTGGTGATTGTAACCCCACCCCCTCTCCTCCTCATGTCTCACTGTCTTCCTGCTGATTCTAAGCCCTCTCCCACTCCTCCTCAAGTCTCGGGGCCTTCCTGGTGATTCTAAGCCCTCCCCCTCTCCTCCTCATGTCTCGGTGCCTGGCTGGTGATTCTTACCCCTCCTCCTCTCCTCCTAATGTCTCGGGGCCTTCCTGGTGATTCTAAGCCCTCTCCCTCTCCTCCTCATGTCTCACTCTCTTCCCGCTGATTCTAAGCCCTCTCCCTCTCCTACTCGTGTCTCGGTGCCTTGCTGGTGATTCTAAGCCCTCTCCCTCTCCTCCTCATGTCTCAGGGCCTTCCTGGTGATTCCCAGCCCTCTCCCTCTCCTTCTCATGTCTCGCTGTCTTCCTGGTGATTTTAACCCCACTCCCTCTCCTCCCTCACTGTCTTCCTGCTTATTGTAAGCCCTCTCCCTCTCCTCCTCATGTCTCACTGTATTCCTGGTGATTCTAACCCCTCTCCCTCTCCTCCTCATGTCTCTGGGCCTTGCTGGTGATTCTAACCCCTCCCCCTCTCCTTCTCATGTCTCACCGTCTTCCTGTGGATTCTAACCCCTCTATCGCTCCTCCTCGTGTCTCATGCCTTCCTGCTGAATCCAACCCCTCTTCCTCTCCTCCTCATGTCTCACTGTCTTCCAGCTGATTCTAAGCCCTCTCCCTCTCATCCTCATGTCTCACTGTCTTCCTGGTGATTCTAACCCCTCTCCCTCTCCTCCTCATGTCTCAGTGCCTTGCTGGTGATTCTAAGCCCTCTCCCTCTCCTCCTCATGTCTCAGGACCTTCCCTTCCCCCTCTCCTCCTCATGTCTCAGGGCCTTCCTGGTGATTCCCAGCCCTCTCCCTCTCCTCCTCATGTCTCGCTGTCTTCCTGGTGATTTTAACCCCACTCCCTCTCCTCCCTCACTGTCTTCCTGCTTATTCTAAGCCCTCTCCCTCTCCTCCTCATGTCTCACTGCATTCCTGGTGATTCTAACCCCTCCCCCTCTCCTCCTCATGTCTCGGTGCCTTGCTGGTGATTCTAAGCCCTCTCCCTCTCCTCCTCATGTCTCAGGACCTTCCCTTCCCCCTCTCCTCCTCATGTCTCAGGGCCTTCCTGGTGATTCCCAGCCCTCGCCCTCTCCTCCTCATGTCTCGCTGTCTTCCTGGTGATTTTAACCCCACTCCCTCTCCTCCCTCACTGTCTTCCTGCTTATTCTAAGCCCTCTCCCACTCCTCCTCATGTCTCACTGCATTCCTGGTGATTCTAACCCCTCCCCCTCTCCTCCTCATGTCTCTGGGCCTTGCTGGTGATTCTAAACCCTCCCCCTCTCCTCCTCATGTCTCTGGGCCTTGCTGGTGATTCTAACCCCTCCCCCTCTCCTTTTCATGTCTCACCGTCTCCCTGTGGATTCTAACCCCTCTATCGCTCCTCCTCGTGTCTCAAGCCTTCCTGCTGAATCCAACCCCTCTACCTCTCCTCCTCATGTCTCACTGTCTTCCAGCTGATTCTAAGCCCTCTGCCTCTCATCCCCATGTCTCACTGTCTTCCTGGTGATTCTAACCCCTCTCCCTCTCCTCCTCATGTCTCGGTGCCTTGCTGGTGATTCTAAGCCCTCTCCCTCTCCTCCTCATGTCTCAGGACCTTCCCTTCCCCCTCTCCTCCTCATGTCTCAGGGCCTTCCTGGTGATTCCCAGCCCTCTCCCTCTCCTCCTCATGTCTCGCTGTCTTCCTGGTGATTTTAACCCCACTCCCTCTCCTCCCTCACTGTCTTCCTGCTTATTCTAAGCCCTCTCCCTCTCCTCCTCATGTCTCACTGCATTCCTGGTGATTCTAACCCCTCCCCCTCTCCTCCTCATGTCTCTGGGCCTTGCTGGTGATTCTAAACCCTCTCCCTCTACTCCTCATGTCTCAGGGCCTTCCTGGTGATTCTAAACCCTCTCCCTCGCCTCCTCATGTCTCGGGGCCTTCGTGGTGATTCTAACCCCTCCCCCTCTCCTCCTCATGTCTCTGGGCCTTGCTGGTGATTCTAAACCCTCTCCCTCTACTCCTCATGTCTCAGGGCCTTCCTGGTGATTCTAAACCCTCTCCCTCGCCTCCTCATGTCTCAGGGCCTTCCTGGTGATTCCCAGCCCTCTCCCTCTCCTCCTCATGTCTCGCTGTCTTCCTGGTGATTTTAACCCCACTCCCTCTCCTCCCTCACTGTCTTCCTGCTTATTCTAAGCCTTCGCCCTCTCCTCCTCATGTCTCGCTGTCTTCCTGGTGATTTTAACCCCACTCCCTCTCCTCCCTCACTGTCTTCCTGATTATTCTAAGCCCTCTCCCTCTCCTCCTCATGTCTCACTGTATTCCTGGTGATTCTAACCCCTCCCCCTCTCCTCCTCATGTCTCTTGGCCTTGCTGGTGATTCTAACCCCTCCCCCTCTCCTTCTCATGTCTCACCGTCTTCCTGTGGATTCTAACCCCTCTCCCTCTCCTCCTCATGTCACACTCTCTTCCCGCTGATTCTAAGCCCTCTCCCTCTCCTTCTCGTGTCTCGGTGCCTTGCTGGTGATTCTAAGCCCTCTCCCTCTCCTCCTCATGTCTCAGGACCTTCCCTTCCCCCTGTCCTCCTCATGTCTCAGGGCCTTCCTGGTGATTCCCAGCCCTCTCCCTCTCCTCCTCATGTCTCGCTGTCTTCCTGGTGATTTTAACCCCACTCCCTCTCCTCCCTCACTGTCTTCCTGCTTATTCTAAGCCCTCTCCCTCTCCTCCTCATGTCTCACTGTATTCCTGGTGATTCTAACCCCTCCCCCTCTCCTCCTCATGTCTCTGGGCCTTGCTGGTGATTCTAACCCCTCCCCCTCTCCTTCTCATGTCTCACTGTCTTCCTGGTGATTCTAACCCCTCTACCGCTCCTCCTCGTGTCTCGTGCCTTCCTGGTGATTCCAACCCCTCCACCTCTCTTCCTCATGTCTCACTGTCTTCCACCTGATTCTAAGCCCTCACCCTCTCGTCCTCATGTCTCACTGTCTTCCTGGTGATTCTAACCCCTTTCCCTCTCCTCCTCATGTCTCGGTGCCTTCCTGTTGATTCTAATCCCTCTCCATCTCCTCCTCATGTCTCAGGGCCTTCCCCTCCACCTCTCCTCCTCATGTCTCACTGTCTTCCAGCTGATTCTAAGCCCTCACCCTCTCGTCCTCATGTCTCACTGTCTTCCTGGTTATTCTAACCACTCCACCTCTCCTCCTCATGTCTCACTGTCTTCCAGCTGATTCTAAGCCCTCTCCCTCTCCTCCTCATGTCATACTGTCTTCCCGGTGATTCGAAGCCCTCTCCCTCTCCTGCTCATGTCTCACTGTCTTCCTGGTGATTGTAACCCCACCCCGTCTCCTCCTCATGTCTCGCTGTCTTCCTGGTTATTCGATGCCCTCTCCCTCTCCTTCTCATGTCTCACTGTCTTCCTGGTTATTCTAACCACTCCACCTCTCCTCCTCATGTCTCACTGTCTTCCAGCTGATTCTAAGCCCTCCACCTCTCCTCCTCATGTCTCGGTGCCTTGCTGGTGATTCTAACCCCTCCCCCTCTCCTCCTCATGTCTCAGTGCCTTCCTGGTGATCCTAAGCCCTCCCCCTCTCCTGCTCATGTCTCAGGGCCTTCCTGGTGATCCTAAGCCCTCTCCCACTCCTCCTCATGTATCGGGGACTTCCTGGTGATCCTAAGCCCTCCCCCACTCCTCCTCATGTCTCAGTGCCTTGCTGGTGATTCTAACCCCTCCCCCTCTCCTCCTCATGTCTCTGGGTCTTGCTGGTGATTCTAAACCCTCTCCCTCTACTCCTCATGTCTCAGGGCCTTCCTGGTGATTCTAAACCCTCTCCCTCGCCTCCTCATGTCTCGGGGCCTTCGTGGTGATTCTAACCCCTCCCCCTCTCCTCCTCATGTCTCTGGGCCTTCCTGGTGATTCTAACCCCTCTCCCTCTCCTCCTCATGTCACACTCTCTTCCCGCTGATTCTAAGCCCTCTCCCTCTCCTTCTCGTGTCTCGGTGCCTTGCTGGTGATTCTAAGCCCTCTCCTTCTCCTCCTCATGTCTCAGGACCTTCCCTTCCCCCTGTCCTCCTCATGTCTCAGGGCCTTCCTGGTGATTCCCAGCCCTCTCCCTCTCCTCCTCATGTCTCGCTGTCTTCCTGGTGATTTTAATCCCACTCCCTCTCCTCCCTCACTGTCTTCCTGCTTATTCTAAGCCCTTTCCCTCACCTTCTCATGTCTCACTGTCTTCCTGGTGATTCTAACCCCTCTCCCTCTCCTCCTCATGTCTCAGGGCCTTCCTGCTTATTCTAACATCTCTCCCTCTCCTCGTCATGTCTTGGTGCCTCATTGGTGATTGTAAGCCCTCTCCCTCTCCTCCTCATGTCTTACTGTCTTCCTGCTGATTCTAAACCCTCTCCCTCTCCTCCTCATGTCTCGGCGCCTTCCTGGTGATTCTAACTGCTCCTCTTCATGTCTCACCATCTTGCTGCTGATTCTAAGCCACCCCCTCTCCTCCTCATGTCTCACTGTCTTCCTGCTTATTCTAACCCCTCTCCCTCTCCTCATGTCTCAGGGCCTTCCTGGTGATTCTAAGCCCTCTCCCTCTCCTCCTCTTGCCTCTGGGCCTTCCTGCTGATTCTAAACCCTCTCACTCTCCTCCTCATGTCTCAGGGCCTTCCTGGTGATTCTAAACCCTCTCCCTCTCCTCCTCATGTCTCGGGGCCTTCGTGGTGATTCTAAGCCCTCTCCCTCTCCTCCTCGTGTCTCGGCGCATTCCTGGTGATTCTAACTGCTCCTCTTCATGTCTCACCATCTTGCTGCTGATTCTAAGCCCCCCCCCCTCTTCCTCATGTCTCACTGTCTTCCTGCTGATTCTAACCCCTCTCCTTCTCCTCATGTCTCACTTTCTTCCTGCTGATTCTAAGACCTCTCCCTCTCCTGCTCATGTCTCACTGTCTTCCTGGTGATTCGAAGCCCTCTCCCTCTCCTGCTCATGTCTCACTGCCTTCCTGGTGATTGTAACCCCACCCCCTCTCCTCCTCATGTCTCACTGTCTTCCTGCTGATTCTAAGCCCTCTCCCACTCCTCCTCAAGTCTCGGGGCCTTCCTGGTGATTCTAAGCCCTCCCCCTCTCCTCCTCATGTCTCGGTGCCTGGCTGGTGATTCTTACCCCTCCTCCTCTCCTCCTAATGTCTCGGGGCCTTCCTGGTGATTCTAAGCCCTCTCCCTCTCCTCCTCATGTCTCACTCTCTTCCCGCTGATTCTAAGCCCTCTCCCTCTCCTACTCGTGTCTCGGTGCCTTGCTGGTGATTCTAAGCCCTCTCCCTCTCCTCCTCATGTCTCAGGGCCTTCCTGGTGATTCCCAGCCCTCTCCCTCTCCTCCTCATGTCTCGCTGTCTTCCTGGTGATTTTAACCCCACTCCCTCTCCTCCCTCACTGTCTTCCTGCTTATTGTAAGCCCTCTCCCTCTCCTCCTCATGTCTCACTGTATTCCTGGTGATTCTAACCCCTCTCCCTCTCCTCCTCATGTCTCTGGGCCTTGCTGGTGATTCTAACCCCTCCCCCTCTCCTTCTCATGTCTCACCGTCTTCCTGTGGATTCTAACCCCTCTATCGCTCCTCCTCGTGTCTCATGCCTTCCTGCTGAATCCAACCCCTCTTCCTCTCCTCCTCATGTCTCACTGTCTTCCAGCTGATTCTAAGCCCTCTCCCTCTCATCCTCATGTCTCACTGTCTTCCTGGTGATTCTAACCCCTCTCCCTCTCCTCCTCATGTCTCGGTGCCTTGCTGGTGATTCTAAGCCTTCTCCCTCTCCTCCTCATGTCTCAGGACCTTCCCTTCCCCCTCTCCTCCTCATGTCTCAGGGCCTTCCTGGTGATTCCCAGCCCTCTCCCTCTCCTCCTCATGTCTCGCTGTCTTCCTGGTGATTTTAACCCCACTCCCTCTCCTCCCTCACTGTCTTCCTGCTTATTCTAAGCCCTCTCCCTCTCCTCCTCATGTCTCACTGCATTCCTGGTGATTCTAACCCCTCCCCCTCTCCTCCTCATGTCTCGGTGCCTTGCTGGTGATTCTAAGCCCTCTCCCTCTCCTCCTCATGTCTCAGGACCTTCCCTTCCCCCTCTCCTCCTCATGTCTCAGGGCCTTCCTGGTGATTCCCAGCCCTCGCCCTCTCCTCCTCATGTCTCGCTGTCTTCCTGGTGATTTTAACCCCACTCCCTCTCCTCCCTCACTGTCTTCCTGCTTATTCTAAGCCCTCTCCCACTCCTCCTCATGTCTCACTGCATTCCTGGTGATTCTAACCCCTCCCCCTCTCCTCCTCATGTCTCTGGGCCTTGCTGGTGATTCTAAACCCTCCCCCTCTCCTCCTCATGTCTCTGGGCCTTGCTGGTGATTCTAACCCCTCTCCCTCTCCTTTTCATGTCTCACCGTCTCCCTGTGGATTCTTTCCCCTCTATCGCTCCTCCTCGTGTCTCAAGCCTTCCTGCTGAATCCAACCCCTCTACCTCTCCTCCTCATGTCTCACTGTCTTCCAGCTGATTCTAAGCCCTCTGCCTCTCATCCCCATGTCTCACTGTCTTCCTGGTGATTCTAACCCCTCTCCCTCTCCTCCTCATGTCTCGGTGCCTTGCTGGTGATTCTAAGCCCTCTCCCTCTCCTCCTCATGTCTCAGGACCTTCCCTTCCCCCTCTCCTCCTCATGTCTCAGGGCCTTCCTGGTGATTCCCAGCCCTCTCCCTCTCCTCCTCATGTCTCGCTGTCTTCCTGGTGATTTTAACCCCACTCCCTCTCCTCCCTCACTGTCTTCCTGCTTATTCTAAGCCCTCTCCCTCTCCTCCTCATGTCTCACTGCATTCCTGGTGATTCTAACCCCTCCCCCTCTCCTCCTCATGTCTCTGGGCCTTGCTGGTGATTCTAAACCCTCTCCCTCTACTCCTCATGTCTCAGGGCCTTCCTGGTGATTCTAAACCCTCTCCCTCGCCTCCTCATGTCTCGGGGCCTTCGTGGTGATTCTAACCCCTCCCCCTCTCCTCCTCATGTCTCTGGGCCTTGCTGGTGATTCTAAACCCTCTCCCTCTACTCCTCATGTCTCAGGGCCTTCCTGGTGATTCTAAACCCTCTCCCTCGCCTCCTCATGTCTCAGGGCCTTCCTGGTGATTCCCAGCCCTCTCCCTCTCCTCCTCATGTCTCGCTGTCTTCCTGGTGATTTTAACCCCACTCCCTCTCCTCCCTCACTGTCTTCCTGCTTATTCTAAGCCCTCGCCCTCTCCTCCTCATGTCTCGCTGTCTTCCTGGTGATTTTAACCCCACTCCCTCTCCTCCCTCACTGTCTTCCTGCTTATTCTAAGCCCTCTCCCTCTCCTCCTCATGTCTCACTGTATTCCTGGTGATTCTAACCCCTCCCCCTCTCCTCCTCATGTCTCTTGGCTTTGCTGGTGATTCTAACCCCTCCCCCTCTCCTTCTCATGTCTCACCGTCTTCCTGTGGATTCTAACCCCTCTCCCTCTCCTCCTCATGTCACACTCTCTTCCCGCTGATTCTAAGCCCTCTCCCTCTCCTTCTCGTGTCTCGGTGCCTTGCTGGTGATTCTAAGCCCTCTCCCTCTCCTCCTCATGTCTCAGGACCTTCCCTTCCCTCTCCTCCTCATGTCTCAGGGCCTTCCTGGTGATTCCCAGCCCTCTCCCTCTCCTCCTCATGTCTCGCTGTCTTCCTGGTGATTTTAACCCCACTCCCTCTCCTCCCTCACTGTCTTCCTGCTTATTCTAAGCCCTCTCCCTCTCCTCCTCATGTCTCACTGTATTCCTGGTGATTCTAACCCCTCCCCCTCTCCTCCTCATGTCTCTGGGCCTTGCTGGTGATTCTAACCCCTCCCCCTCTCCTTCTCATGTCTCACTGTCTTCCTGGTGATTCTAACCCCTCTACCGCTCCTCCTCGTGTCTCGTGCCTTCCTGGTGATTCCAACCCCTCCACCTCTCTTCCTCATGTCTCACTGTCTTCCACCTGATTCTAAGCCCTCACCCTCTCGTCCTCATGTCTCACTGTCTTCCTGGTGATTCTAACCCCTTTCCCTCTCCTCCTCATGTCTCGGTGCCTTCCTGTTGATTCTAATCCCTCTCCATCTCCTCCTCATGTCTCAGGGCCTTCCCCTCCACCTCTCCTCCTCATGTCTCACTGTCTTCCAGCTGATTCTAAGCCCTCACCCTCTCGTCCTCATGTCTCACTGTCTTCCAGCTGATTCTAAGCCCTCTCCCTCTCCTCCTCATGTCATACTGTCTTCCCGGTGATTCGAAGCCCTCTCCCTCTCCTGCTCATGTCTCACTGTCTTCCTGGTGATTGTAACCCCACCCCGTCTCCTCCTCATGTCTCGCTGTCTTCCTGGTTATTCGATGCCCTCTCCCTCTCCTTCTCATGTCTCACTGTCTTCCTGGTTATTCTAACCACTCCACCTCTCCTCCTCATGTCTCACTGTCTTCCAGCTGATTCTAAGCCCTCCACCTCTCCTCCTCATGTCTCGGTGCCTTGCTGGTGATTCTAACCCCTCCCCCTCTCCTCCTCATGTCTCAGTGCCTTCCTGGTGATCCTAAGCCCTCCCCCTCTCCTGCTCATGTCTCAGGGCCTTCCTGGTGATCCTAAGCCCTCTCCCACTCCTCCTCATGTATCGGGGCCTTCCTGGTGATCCTAAGCCCTCCCCCTCTCCTCCTCATGTCTCGGTGCCTTGCTGGTGATTCTAACCCCTCCCCCTCTCCTCCTCATGTCTCTGGGTCTTGCTGGTGATTCTAAACCCTCTCCCTCTACTCCTCATGTCTCAGGGCCTTCCTGGTGATTCTAAACCCTCTCCCTCGCCTCCTCATGTCTCGGGGCCTTCGTGGTGATTCTAACCCCTCCCCCTCTCCTCCTCATGTCTCTGGGCCTTGCTGGTGATTCTAAACCCTCTCCCTCTACTCCTCATGTCTCAGGGCCTTCCTGGTGATTCTAAACCCTCTCCCTCGCCTCCTCATGTCTCAGGGCCTTCCTGGTGATTCCCAGCCCTCTCCCTCTCCTCCTCATGTCTCGCTGTCTTCCTGGTGATTTTAACCCCACTCCCTCTCCTCCCTCACTGTCTTCCTGCTTATTCTAAGCCCTCGCCCTCTCCTCCTCATGTCTCGCTGTCTTCCTGGTGATTTTAACCCCACTCCCTCTCCTCCCTCACTGTCTTCCTGCTTATTCTAAGCCCTCTCCCTCTCCTCCTCATGTCTCACTGTATTCCTGGTGATTCTAACCCCTCCCCCTCTCCTCCTCATGTCTCTGGGCCTTGCTGGTGATTCTAACCCCTCCCCCTCTCCTTCTCATGTCTCACCGTCTTCCTGTGGATTCTAACCCCTCTCCCTCTCCTCCTCATGTCACACTCTCTTCCCGCTGATTCTAAGCCCTCTCCCTCTCCTTCTCGTGTCTCGGTGCCTTGCTGGTGACTCTAAGCCCTCTCCCTCTCCTCCTCATGTCTCAGGACCTTCCCTTCCCTCTCCTCCTCATGTCTCAGGGCCTTCCTGGTGATTCCCAGCCCTCTCCCTCTCCTCCTCATGTCTCGCTGTCTTCCTGGTGATTTTAACCCCACTCCCTCTCCTCCCTCACTGTCTTCCTGCTTATTCTAAGCCCTCTCCCTCTCCTCCTCATGTCTCACTGTATTCCTGGTGATTCTAACCCCTCCCCCTCTCCTCCTCATGTCTCTGGGCCTTGCTGGTGATTCTAACCCCTCTCCCTCTCCTTCTCATGTCTCACTGTCTTCCTGGTGATTCTAACCCCTCTACCGCTCCTCCTCGTGTCTCGTGCCTTCCTGGTGATTCCAACCCCTCCACCTCTCTTCCTCATGTCTCACTGTCTTCCACCTGATTCTAAGCCCTCACCCTCTCGTCCTCATGTCTCACTGTCTTCCTGGTGATTCTAACCCCTTTCCCTCTCCTCCTCATGTCTCGGTGCCTTCCTGTTGATTCTAATCCCTCTCCATCTCCTCCTCATGTCTCAGGGCCTTCCCCTCCACCTCTCCTCCTCATGTCTCACTGTCTTCCAGCTGATTCTAAGCCCTCACCCTCTCGTCCTCATGTCTCACTGTCTTCCTGGTTATTCTAACCACTCCACCTCTCCTCCTCATGTCTCACTGTCTTCCAGCTGATTCTAAGCCCTCTCCCTCTCCTCCTCATGTCATACTGTCTTCCCGGTGATTCGAAGCCCTCTCCCTCTCCTGCTCATGTCTCACTGTCTTCCTGGTGATTGTAACCCCACCCCGTCTCCTCCTCATGTCTCGCTGTCTTCCTGGTTATTCGATGCCCTCTCCCTCTCCTTCTCATGTCTCACTGTCTTCCTGGTTATTCTAACCACTCCACCTCTCCTCCTCATGTCTCACTGTCTTCCAGCTGATTCTAAGCCCTCCACCTCTCCTCCTCATGTCTCGGTGCCTTGCTGGTGATTCTAACCCCTCCCCCTCTCCTCCTCATGTCTCAGTGCCTTCCTGGTGATCCTAAGCCCTCCCCCTCTCCTGCTCATGTCTCAGGGCCTTCCTGGTGATCCTAAGCCCTCTCCCACTCCTCCTCATGTATCGGGGCCTTCCTGGTGAACCTAAGCCCTCCCCCTCTCCTCCTCATGTCTCGGTGCCTTGCTGGTGATTCTAACCCCTCTCCCTCGCCTCCTCATTTGTCGGTGCCTTCCTGTTGATTCTAATCCCTCTCCATCTCCTCCTCATGTCTCGGTGCCTTGCTGGTGATTCTAAGCCCTCTGTCTCTCCTCCTCATGTCTCAGGGCCTTAACCTCCCCCTCTCCTCCTCATGTCTCAGGGCCTTCCCCTCCCCCTCTCCTCCTCATGTCTCAGGGCCTTCCTGCTGATTCTAAGCCCTCTCCCACTCCTCCTCATGTGTCGGGGCCTTCCTGGTGATTCTAAGCCCTCCCCCTCTCCTCCTCATGTCTCGGTGCCTTGCTGGTGATTCTAACCCCTCTCCTTCGCCTCCTCATTTCTCGGTGCCTTCCTGTTGATTCTAATCCCTCTCCATCTCCTCCTCATGTCTCGGTGCCTTGCTGGTGATTCTAAGCCCTCTTCCTCTCCTCCTCATGTCTCAGGGCCTTCCCCTCCCCCTCTCCTCCTCATGTCTCAGGGCCTTCCCCTCCCCCTCTCCTCCTCATGTCTCAGGGCCTTCCTGGTGATTCCCACCCCTCTCAATCTCCTCCTCATGTCTCGCTGTCTTCCTGGTGATTTTAAACCCACTCCCTCTCCTCCCTCACTGTCTTCCTGCTTATTCTAAGCCCTCTCCCTCTCCTCCTCATGTCTCACTGTATTCCTGGTGAATCTAACCCCTCCCCCTCTCCTCCTCATGTCTCTGGGCCTTGCTGGTGATTCCCACCCCTCTCACTCTCCTCCTATTGTCTCGCTGTCTTCCTGGTGATTTTACACCCACTCCCTCTCCTCCCTCACTGTCTTCCTGCTTATTCTAAGCCCTCTCCCTCTCCTCCTCATGTCTCACTGTATTCCTGGTGATTCTAACCCCTCCCCCTCTCCTCCTCATGTCTCAGGGCCTTCCTGGTGATTCTAACCCCTCTCCCTCTCCTCCTCATGTCACACTCTCTTCCCGCTGATTCTAAGCCCTCTCCCTCTCCTTCTCGTGTCTCGGTGCCTTGCTGGTGATTCTAAGCCCTCTCCCTCTCCTCCTCATGTCTCAGGACCTTCCCTTCCCCCTGTCCTCCTCATGTCTCAGGGCCTTCCTGGTGATTCCCAGCCCTCTCCCTCTCCTCCTCATGTCTCGCTGTCTTCCTGGTGATTTTAATCCCACTCCCTCTCCTCCCTCACTGTCTTCCTGCTTATTCTAAGCCCTTTCCCTCACCTTCTCATGTCTCACTGTCTTCCTGGTGATTCTAACCCCTCTCCCTCTCCTCCTCATGTCTCAGGGCCTTCCTGCTTATTCTAACACCTCTCCCTCTCCTCGTCATGTCTTGGTGCCTCATTGGTGATTGTAAGCCCTCTCCCTCTCCTCCTCATGTCTTACTGTCTTCCTGCTGATTCTAAACACTCTCCCTCTCCTCCTCATGTCTCGGCGCCTTCCTGGTGATTCTAACTGCTCCTCTTCATGTCTCACCATCTTGCTGCTGATTCTAAGCCACCCCCTCTCCTCCTCATGTCTCACTGTCTTCCTGCTTATTCTAACCCCTCTCCCTCTCCTCATGTCTCAGGGCCTTCCTGGTGATTCTAAGCCCTCTCCCTCTCCTCCTCTTGCCTCTGGGCCTTCCTGCTGATTCTAAACCCTCTCACTCTCCTCCTCATGTCTCAGGGCCTTCCTGGTGATTCTAAACCCTCTCCCTCTCCTCCTCATGTCTCGGGGCCTTCGTGGTGATTCTAAGCCCTCTCCCTCTCCTCCTCGTGTCTCGGCGCATTCCTGGTGATTCTAACTGCTCCTCTTCATGTCTCACCATCTTGCTGCTGAGTCTAAGCCCCCCCCCCCTCTTCCTCATGTCTCACTGTCTTCCTGCTGATTCTAACCCCTCTCCTTCTCCTCATGTCTCACTTTCTTCCTGCTGATTCTAAGACCTCTCCCTCTTCTGCTCATGTCTCACTGTCTTCCTGGTGATTCGAAGCCCTCTCCCTCTCCTGCTCATGTCTCACTGCCTTCCTGGTGATTGTAACCCCACCCCCTCTCCTCCTCATGTCTCACTGTCTTCCTGCTGATTCTAAGCCCTCTCCCACTCCTCCTCAAGTCTCGGGGCCTTCCTGGTGATTCTAAGCCCTCCCCCTCTCCTCCTCATGTCTCGGTGCCTGGCTGGTGATTCTTACCCCTCCTCCTCTCCTCCTAATGTCTCGGGGCCTTCCTGGTGATTCTAAGCCCTCTCCCTCTCCTCCTCATGTCTCACTCTCTTCCCGCTGATTCTAAGCCCTCTCCCTCTCCTACTCGTGTCTCGGTGCCTTGCTGGTGATTCTAAGCCCTCTCCCTCTCCTCCTCATGTCTCAGGGCCTTCCTGGTGATTCCCAGCCCTCTCCCTCTCCTCCTCATGTCTCGCTGTCTTCCTGGTGATTTTAACCCCACTCCCTCTCCTCCCTCACTGTCTTCCTGCTTATTGTAAGCCCTCTCCCTCTCCTCCTCATGTCTCACTGTATTCCATGTGATTCTAACCCCTCTCCCTCTCCTCCTCATGTCTCTGGGCCTTGCTGGTGATTCTAACCCCTCCCCCTCTCCTTCTCATGTCTCACCGTCTTCCTGTGGATTCTAACCCCTCTATCGCTCCTCCTCGTGTCTCATGCCTTCCTGCTGAATCCAACCCCTCTTCCTCTCCTCCTCATGTCTCACTGTCTTCCAGCTGATTCTAAGCCCTCTCCCTCTCATCCTCATGTCTCACTGTCTTCCTGGTGATTCTAACCCCTCTCCCTCTCCTCCTCATGTCTCGGTGCCTTGCTGGTGATTCTAAGCCCTCTCCCTCTCCTCCTCATGTCTCAGGACCTTCCCTTCCCCCTCTCCTCCTCATGTCTCAGGGCCTTCCTGGTGATTCCCAGCCCTCTCCCTCTCCTCCTCATGTCTCGCTGTCTTCCTGGTGATTTTAACCCCACTCCCTCTCCTCCCTCACTGTCTTCCTGCTTATTCTAAGCCCTCTCCCTCTCCTCCTCATGTCTCACTGCATTCCTGGTGATTCTAACCCCTCCCCCTCTCCTCCTCATGTCTCGGTGCCTTGCTGGTGATTCTAAGCCCTCTCCCTCTCCTCCTCATGTCTCAGGACCTTCCCTTCCCCCTGTCCTCCTCATGTCTCAGGGCCTTCCTGGTGATTCCCAGCCCTCTCCCTCTCCTCCTCATGTCTCGCTGTCTTCCTGGTGATTTTAATCCCACTCCCTCTCCTCCCTCACTGTCTTCCTGCTTATTCTAAGCCCTTTCCCTCACCTTCTCATGTCTCACTGTCTTCCTGGTGATTCTAACCCCTCTCCCTCTCCTCCTCATGTCTCAGGGCCTTCCTGCTTATTCTAACACCTCTCCCTCTCCTCGTCATGTCTTGGTGCCTCATTGGTGATTGTAAGCCCTCTCCCTCTCCTCCTCATGTCTTACTGTCTTCCTGCTGATTCTAAACACTCTCCCTCTCCTCCTCATGTCTCGGCGCCTTCCTGGTGATTCTAACTGCTCCTCTTCATGTCTCACCATCTTGCTGCTGATTCTAAGCCACCCCCTCTCCTCCTCATGTCTCACTGTCTTCCTGCTTATTCTAACCCCTCTCCCTCTCCTCATGTCTCAGGGCCTTCCTGGTGATTCTAAGCCCTCTCCCTCTCCTCCTCTTGCCTCTGGGCCTTCCTGCTGATTCTAAACCCTCTCACTCTCCTCCTCATGTCTCAGGGCCTTCCTGGTGATTCTAAACCCTCTCCCTCTCCTCCTCATGTCTCGGGGCCTTCGTGGTGATTCTAAGCCCTCTCCCTCTCCTCCTCGTGTCTCGGCGCATTCCTGGTGATTCTAACTGCTCCTCTTCATGTCTCACCATCTTGCTGCTGATTCTAAGCCCCCCCCCCCTCTTCCTCATGTCTCACTGTCTTCCTGCTGATTCTAACCCCTCTCCTTCTCCTCATGTCTCACTTTCTTCCTGCTGATTCTAAGACCTCTCCCTCTCCTGCTCATGTCTCACTGTCTTCCTGGTGATTCGAAGCCCTCTCCCTCTCCTGCTCATGTCTCACTGCCTTCCTGGTGATTGTAACCCCACCCCCTCTCCTCCTCATGTCTCACTGTCTTCCTGCTGATTCTAAGCCCTCTCCCACTCCTCCTCAAGTCTCGGGGCCTTCCTGGTGATTCTAAGCCCTCCCCCTCTCCTCCTCATGTCTCGGTGCCTGGCTGGTGATTCTTACCCCTCCTCCTCTCCTCCTAATGTCTCGGGGCCTTCCTGGTGATTCTAAGCCCTCTCCCTCTCCTCCTCATGTCTCACTCTCTTCCCGCTGATTCTAAGCCCTCTCCCTCTCCTACTCGTGTCTCGGTGCCTTGCTGGTGATTCTAAGCCCTCTCCCTCTCCTCCTCATGTCTCAGGGCCTTCCTGGTGATTCCCAGCCCTCTCCCTCTCCTCCTCATGTCTCGCTGTCTTCCTGGTGATTTTAACCCCACTCCCTCTCCTCCCTCACTGTCTTCCTGCTTATTGTAAGCCCTCTCCCTCTCCTCCTCATGTCTCACTGTATTCCATGTGATTCTAACCCCTCTCCCTCTCCTCCTCATGTCTCTGGGCCTTGCTGGTGATTCTAACCCCTCCCCCTCTCCTTCTCATGTCTCACCGTCTTCCTGTGGATTCTAACCCCTCTATCGCTCCTCCTCGTGTCTCATGCCTTCCTGCTGAATCCAACCCCTCTTCCTCTCCTCCTCATGTCTCACTGTCTTCCAGCTGATTCTAAGCCCTCTCCCTCTCATCCTCATGTCTCACTGTCTTCCTGGTGATTCTAACCCCTCTCCCTCTCCTCCTCATGTCTCGGTGCCTTGCTGGTGATTCTAAGCCCTCTCCCTCTCCTCCTCATGTCTCAGGACCTTCCCTTCCCCCTCTCCTCCTCATGTCTCAGGGCCTTCCTGGTGATTCCCAGCCCTCTCCCTCTCCTCCTCATGTCTCGCTGTCTTCCTGGTGATTTTAACCCCACTCCCTCTCCTCCCTCACTGTCTTCCTGCTTATTCTAAGCCCTCTCCCTCTCCTCCTCATGTCTCACTGCATTCCTGGTGATTCTAACCCCTCCCCCTCTCCTCCTCATGTCTCGGTGCCTTGCTGGTGATTCTAAGCCCTCTCCCTCTCCTCCTCATGTCTCAGGACCTTCCCTTCCCCCTCTCCTCCTCATGTCTCAGGGCCTTCCTGGTGATTCCCAGCCCTCGCCCTCTCCTCCTCATGTCTCGCTGTCTTCCTGGTGATTTTAACCCCACTCCCTCTCCTCCCTCACTGTCTTCCTGCTTATTCTAAGCCCTCTCCCACTCCTCCTCATGTCTCACTGCATTCCTGGTGATTCTAACCCCTCCCCCTCTCCTCCTCATGTCTCTGGGCCTTGCTGGTGATTCTAAACCCTCTCCCTCTCCTCCTCATGTCTCAGGGCCTTCCTGGTGATTCTAAACCCTCTCCCTCGCCTCCTCATGTCTCACTGTATTCCTGGTGATTCTAACCCCTCCCCCTCTCCTCCTCATGTCTCTGGGCCTTGCTGGTGATTCTAACCCCTCCCCCTCTCCTTTTCATGTCTCACCGTCTCCCTGTGGATTCTAACCCCTCTATCGCTCCTCCTCGTGTCTCAAGCCTTCCTGCTGAATCCAACCCCTCTACCTCTCCTCCTCATGTCTCACTGTCTTCCAGCTGATTCTAAGCCCTCTGCCTCTCATCCCCATGTCTCACTGTCTTCCTGGTGATTCTAACCCCTCTCCCTCTCCTCCTCATGTCTCGGTGCCTTGCTGGTGATTCTAAGCCCTCTCCCTCTCCTCCTCATGTCTCAGGACCTTCCCTTCCCCCTCTCCTCCTCATGTCTCAGGGCCTTCCTGGTGATTCCCAGCCCTCTCCCTCTCCTCCTCATGTCTCGCTGTCTTCCTGGTGATTTTAACCCCACTCCCTCTCCTCCCTCACTGTCTTCCTGCTTATTCTAAGCCCTCTCCCTCTCCTCCTCATGTCTCACTGCATTCCTGGTGATTCTAACCCCTCCCCCTCTCCTCCTCATGTCTCTGGGCCTTGCTGGTGATTCTAAACCCTCTCCCTCTACTCCTCATGTCTCAGGGCCTTCCTGGTGATTCTAAACCCTCTCCCTCGCCTCCTCATGTCTCGGGGCCTTCGTGGTGATTCTAACCCCTCCCCCTCTCCTCCTCATGTCTCTGGGCCTTGCTGGTGATTCTAAACCCTCTCCCTCTACTCCTCATGTCTCAGGGCCTTCCTGGTGATTCTAAACCCTCTCCCTCGCCTCCTCATGTCTCAGGGCCTTCCTGGTGATTCCCAGCCCTCTCCCTCTCCTCCTCATGTCTCGCTGTCTTCCTGGTGATTTTAACCCCACTCCCTCTCCTCCCTCACTGTCTTCCTGCTTATTCTAAGCCCTCGCCCTCTCCTCCTCATGTCTCGCTGTCTTCCTGGTGATTTTAACCCCACTCCCTCTCCTCCCTCACTGTCTTCCTGCTTATTCTAAGCCCTCTCCCTCTCCTCCTCATGTCTCACTGTATTCCTGGTGATTCTAACCCCCCCCCTCTCCTCCTCATGTCTCTTGGCCTTGCTGGTGATTCTAACCCCTCTCCCTCTCTTTCTCATGTCTCACCGTCTTCCTGTGGATTCTAACCCCTCTCCCTCTCCTCCTCATGTCACACTCTCTTCCCGCTGATTCTAAGCCCTCTCCCTCTCCTTCTCGTGTCTCGGTGCCTTGCTGGTGATTCTAAGCCCTCTCCCTCTCCTCCTCATGTCTCAGGACCTTCCCTTCCCTCTCCTCCTCATGTCTCAGGGCCTTCCTGGTGATTCCCAGCCCTCTCCCTCTCCTCCTCATGTCTCGCTGTCTTCCTGGTGATTTTAACCCCACTCCCTCTCCTCCCTCACTGTCTTCCTGCTTATTCTAAGCCCTCTCCCTCTCCTCCTCATGTCTCACTGTATTCCTGGTGATTCTAACCCCTCCCCCTCTCCTCCTCATGTCTCTGGGCCTTGCTGGTGATTCTAACCCCTCCCCCTCTCCTTCTCATGTCTCACTGTCTTCCTGGTGATTCTAACCCCTCTACCGCTCCTCCTCGTGTCTCGTGCCTTCCTGGTGATTCCAACCCCTCCACCTCTCTTCCTCATGTCTCACTGTCTTCCACCTGATTCTAAGCCCTCACCCTCTCGTCCTCATTTCTCACTGTCTTCCTGGTGATTCTAACCCCTTTCCCTCTCCTCCTCATGTCTCGGTGCCTTCCTGTTGATTCTAATCCCTCTCCATCTCCTCCTCATGTCTCAGGGCCTTCCCCTCCACCTCTCCTCCTCATGTCTCACTGTCTTCCAGCTGATTCTAAGCCCTCACCCTCTCGTCCTCATGTCTCACTGTCTTCCTGGTTATTCTAACCACTCCACCTCTCCTCCTCATGTCTCACTGTCTTCCAGCTGATTCTAAGCCCTCTCCCTCTCCTCCTCATGTCATACTGTCTTCCCGGTGATTCGAAGCCCTCTCCCTCTCCTGCTCATGTCTCACTGTCTTCCTGGTGATTGTAACCCCACCCCGTCTCCTCCTCATGTCTCGCTGTCTTCCTGGTTATTCGATGCCCTCTCCCTCTCCTTCTCATGTCTCACTGTCTTCCTGGTTATTCTAACCACTCCACCTCTCCTCCTCATGTCTCACTGTCTTCCAGCTGATTCTAAGCCCTCCACCTCTCCTCCTCATGTCTCGGTGCCTTGCTGGTGATTCTAACCCCTCCCCCTCTCCTCCTCATGTCTCAGTGCCTTCCTGGTGATCCTAAGCCCTCCCCCTCTCCTGCTCATGTCTCAGGGCCTTCCTGGTGATCCTAAGCCCTCTCCCACTCCTCCTCATGTATCGGGGCCTTCCTGGTGAACCTAAGCCCTCCCCCTCTCCTCCTCATGTCTCGGTGCCTTGCTGGTGATTCTAACCCCTCTCCCTCGCCTCCTCATTTCTCGGTGCCTTCCTGTTGATTCTAATCCCTCTCCATCTCCTCCTCATGTCTCGGTGCCTTGCTGGTGATTCTAAGCCCTCTGTCTCTCCTCCTCATGTCTCAGGGCCTTAACCTCCCCCTCTCCTCCTCATGTCTCAGGGCCTTCCCCTCCCCCTCTCCTCCTCATGTCTCAGGGCCTTCCTGCTGATTCTAAGCCCTCTCCCACTCCTCCTCATGTGTCGGGGCCTTCCTGGTGATTCTAAGCCCTCCCCCTCTCCTCCTCATGTCTCGGTGCCTTGCTGGTGATTCTAACCCCTCTCCTTCGCCTCCTCATTTCTCGGTGCCTTCCTGTTGATTCTAATCCCTCTCCATCTCCTCCTCATGTCTCGGTGCCTTGCTGGTGATTCTAAGCCCTCTGCCTCTCCTCCTCATGTCTCAGGGCCTTCCCCTCCCCCTCTCCTCCTCATGTCTCAGGGCCTTCCCCTCCCCCTCTCCTCCTCATGTCTCAGGGCCTTCCTGGTGATTCCCACCCCTCTCAATCTCCTCCTCATGTCTCGCTGTCTTCCTGGTGATTTTAAACCCACTCCCTCTCCTCCCTCACTGTCTTCCTGCTTATTCTAAGCCCTCTCCCTCTCCTCCTCATGTCTCACTGTATTCCTGGTGAATCTAACCCCTCCCCCTCTCCTCCTCATGTCTCTGGGCCTTGCTGGTGATTCCCACCCCTCTCACTCTCCTCCTATTGTCTCGCTGTCTTCCTGGTGATTTTACACCCACTCCCTCTCCTCCCTCACTGTCTTCCTGCTTATTCTAAGCCCTCTCCCTCTCCTCCTCATGTCTCACTGTATTCCTGGTGATTCTAACCCCTCCCCCTCTCCTCCTCATGTCTCAGGGCCTTCCTGGTGATTCTAACCCCTCTCCCTCTCCTCCTCATGTCACACTCTCTTCCCGCTGATTCTAAGCCCTCTCCCTCTCCTTCTCGTGTCTCGGTGCCTTGCTGGTGATTCTAAGCCCTCTCCCTCTCCTCCTCATGTCTCAGGACCTTCCCTTCCCCCTGTCCTCCTCATGTCTCAGGGCCTTCCTGGTGATTCCCAGCCCTCTCCCTCTCCTCCTCATGTCTCGCTGTCTTCCTGGTGATTTTAATCCCACTCCCTCTCCTCCCTCACTGTCTTCCTGCTTATTCTAAGCCCTTTCCCTCACCTTCTCATGTCTCACTGTCTTCCTGGTGATTCTAACCCCTCTCCCTCTCCTCCTCATGTCTCAGGGCCTTCCTGCTTATTCTAACACCTCTCCCTCTCCTCGTCATGTCTTGGTGCCTCATTGGTGATTGTAAGCCCTCTCCCTCTCCTCCTCATGTCTTACTGTCTTCCTGCTGATTCTAAACACTCTCCCTCTCCTCCTCATGTCTCGGCGCCTTCCTGGTGATTCTAACTGCTCCTCTTCATGTCTCACCATCTTGCTGCTGATTCTAAGCCACCCCCTCTCCTCCTCATGTCTCACTGTCTTCCTGCTTATTCTAACCCCTCTCCCTCTCCTCATGTCTCAGGGCCTTCCTGGTGATTCTAAGCCCTCTCCCTCTCCTCCTCTTGCCTCTGGGCCTTCCTGCTGATTCTAAACCCTCTCACTCTCCTCCTCATGTCTCAGGGCCTTCCTGGTGATTCTAAACCCTCTCCCTCTCCTCCTCATGTCTCGGGGCCTTCGTGGTGATTCTAAGCCCTCTCCCTCTCCTCCTCGTGTCTCGGCGCATTCCTGGTGATTCTAACTGCTCCTCTTCATGTCTCACCATCTTGCTGCTGATTCTAAGCCCCCCCCCTCTCTTCCTCATGTCTCACTGTCTTCCTGCTGATTCTAACCCCTCTCCTTCTCCTCATGTCTCACTTTCTTCCTGCTGATTCTAAGACCTCTCCCTCTCCTGCTCATGTCTCACTGTCTTCCTGGTGATTCGAAGCCCTCTCCCTCTCCTGCTCATGTCTCACTGCCTTCCTGGTGATTGTAACCCCACCCCCTCTCCTCCTCATGTCTCACTGTCTTCCTGCTGATTCTAAGCCCTCTCCCACTCCTCCTCAAGTCTCGGGGCCTTCCTGGTGATTCTAAGCCCTCCCCCTCTCCTCCTCATGTCTCGGTGCCTGGCTGGTGATTCTTACCCCTCCTCCTCTCCTCCTAATGTCTCGGGGCCTTCCTGGTGATTCTAAGCCCTCTCCCTCTCCTCCTCATGTCTCACTCTCTTCCCGCTGATTCTAAGCCCTCTCCCTCTCCTACTCGTGTCTCGGTGCCTTGCTGGTGATTCTAAGCCCTCTCCCTCTCCTCCTCATGTCTCAGGGCCTTCCTGGTGATTCCCAGCCCTCTCCCTCTCCTCCTCATGTCTCGCTGTCTTCCTGGTGATTTTAACCCCACTCCCTCTCCTCCCTCACTGTCTTCCTGCTTATTGTAAGCCCTCTCCCTCTCCTCCTCATGTCTCACTGTATTCCATGTGATTCTAACCCCTCTCCCTCTCCTCCTCATGTCTCTGGGCCTTGCTGGTGATTCTAACCCCTCCCCCTCTCCTTCTCATGTCTCACCGTCTTCCTGTGGATTCTAACCCCTCTATCGCTCCTCCTCGTGTCTCATGCCTTCCTGCTGAATCCAACCCCTCTTCCTCTCCTCCTCATGTCTCACTGTCTTCCAGCTGATTCTAAGCCCTCTCCCTCTCATCCTCATGTCTCACTGTCTTCCTGGTGATTCTAACCCCTCTCCCTCTCCTCCTCATGTCTCGGTGCCTTGCTGGTGATTCTAAGCCCTCTCCCTCTCCTCCTCATGTCTCAGGACCTTCCCTTCCCCCTCTCCTCCTCATGTCTCAGGGCCTTCCTGGTGATTCCCAGCCCTCTCCCTCTCCTCCTCATGTCTCGCTGTCTTCCTGGTGATTTTAACCCCACTCCCTCTCCTCCCTCACTGTCTTCCTGCTTATTCTAAGCCCTCTCCCTCTCCTCCTCATGTCTCACTGCATTCCTGGTGATTCTAACCCCTCCCCCTCTCCTCCTCATGTCTCGGTGCCTTGCTGGTGATTCTAAGCCCTCTCCCTCTCCTCCTCATGTCTCAGGACCTTCCCTTCCCCCTCTCCTCCTCATGTCTCAGGGCCTTCCTGGTGATTCCCAGCCCTCGCCCTCTCCTCCTCATGTCTCGCTGTCTTCCTGGTGATTTTAACCCCACTCCCTCTCCTCCCTCACTGTCTTCCTGCTTATTCTAAGCCCTCTCCCACTCCTCCTCATGTCTCACTGCATTCCTGGTGATTCTAACCCCTCCCCCTCTCCTCCTCATGTCTCTGGGCCTTGCTGGTGATTCTAAACCCTCTCCCTCTCCTCCTCATGTCTCAGGGCCTTCCTGGTGATTCTAAACCCTCTCCCTCGCCTCCTCATGTCTCACTGTATTCCTGGTGATTCTAACCCCTCCCCCTCTCCTCCTCATGTCTCTGGGCCTTGCTGGTGATTCTAACCCCTCCCCCTCTCCTTTTCATGTCTCACCGTCTCCCTGTGGATTCTAACCCCTCTATCGCTCCTCCTCGTGTCTCAAGCCTTCCTGCTGAATCCAACCCCTCTACCTCTCCTCCTCATGTCTCACTGTCTTCCAGCTGATTCTAAGCCCTCTGCCTCTCATCCCCATGTCTCACTGTCTTCCTGGTGATTCTAACCCCTCTCCCTCTCCTCCTCATGTCTCGGTGCCTTGCTGGTGATTCTAAGCCCTCTCCCTCTCCTCCTCATGTCTCAGGACCTTCCCTTCCCCCTCTCCTCCTCATGTCTCAGGGCCTTCCTGGTGATTCCCAGCCCTCTCCCTCTCCTCCTCATGTCTCGCTGTCTTCCTGGTGATTTTAACCCCACTCCCTCTCCTCCCTCACTGTCTTCCTGCTTATTCTAAGCCCTCTCCCTCTCCTCCTCATGTCTCACTGCATTCCTGGTGATTCTAACCCCTCCCCCTCTCCTCCTCATGTCTCTGGGCCTTGCTGGTGATTCTAAACCCTCTCCCTCTACTCCTCATGTCTCAGGGCCTTCCTGGTGATTCTAAACCCTCTCCCTCGCCTCCTCATGTCTCGGGGCCTTCGTGGTGATTCTAACCCCTCCCCCTCTCCTCCTCATGTCTCTGGGCCTTGCTGGTGATTCTAAACCCTCTCCCTCTACTCCTCATGTCTCAGGGCCTTCCTGGTGATTCTAAACCCTCTCCCTCGCCTCCTCATGTCTCAGGGCCTTCCTGGTGATTCCCAGCCCTCTCCCTCTCCTCCTCATGTCTCGCTGTCTTCCTGGTGATTTTAACCCCACTCCCTCTCCTCCCTCACTGTCTTCCTGCTTATTCTAAGCCCTCGCCCTCTCCTCCTCATGTCTCGCTGTCTTCCTGGTGATTTTAACCCCACTCCCTCTCCTCCTCATGTCTCACTGTCTTCCTGCTTATTCTAAGCCCTCTCCCTCTCCTCCTCATGTCTCACTGTATTCCTGGTGATTCTAACCCCTCCCCCTCTCCTCCTCATGTCTCTTGGCCTTGCTGGTGATTCTAACCCCTCCCCCTCTCCTTCTCATGTCTCACCGTCTTCCTGTGGATTCTAACCCCTCTCCCTCTCCTCCTCATGTCACACTCTCTTCCCGCTGATTCTAAGCCCTCTCCCTCTCCTTCTCGTGTCTCGGTGCCTTGCTGGTGATTCTAAGCCCTCTCCCTCTCCTCCTCATGTCTCAGGACCTTCCCTTCCCTCTCCTCCTCATGTCTCAGGGCCTTCCTGGTGATTCCCAGCCCTCTCCCTCTCCTCCTCATGTCTCGCTGTCTTCCTGGTGATTTTAACCCCACTCCCTCTCCTCCCTCACTGTCTTCCTGCTTATTCTAAGCCCTCTCCCTCTCCTCCTCATGTCTCACTGTATTCCTGGTGATTCTAACCCCTCCCCCTCTCCTCCTCATGTCTCTGGGCCTTGCTGGTGATTCTAACCCCTCCCCCTCTCCTTCTCATGTCTCACTGTCTTCCTGGTGATTCTAACCCCTCTACCGCTCCTCCTCGTGTCTCGTGCCTTCCTGGTGATTCCAACCCCTCCACCTCTCTTCCTCATGTCTCACTGTCTTCCACCTGATTCTAAGCCCTCACCCTCTCGTCCTCATGTCTCACTGTCTTCCTGGTGATTCTAACCCCTTTCCCTCTCCTCCTCATGTCTCGGTGCCTTCCTGTTGATTCTAATCCCTCTCCATCTCCTCCTCATGTCTCAGGGCCTTCCCCTCCACCTCTCCTCCTCATGTCTCACTGTCTTCCAGCTGATTCTAAGCCCTCACCCTCTCGTCCTCATGTCTCACTGTCTTCCTGGTTATTCTAACCACTCCACCTCTCCTCCTCATGTCTCACTGTCTTCCAGCTGATTCTAAGCCCTCTCCCTCTCCTCCTCATGTCATACTGTCTTCCCGGTGATTCGAAGCCCTCTCCCTCTCCTGCTCATGTCTCACTGTCTTCCTGGTGATTGTAACCCCACCCCGTCTCCTCCTCATGTCTCGCTGTCTTCCTGGTTATTCGATGCCCTCTCCCTCTCCTTCTCATGTCTCACTGTCTTCCTGGTTATTCTAACCACTCCACCTCTCCTCCTCATGTCTCACTGTCTTCCAGCTGATTCTAAGCCCTCCACCTCTCCTCCTCATGTCTCGGTGCCTTGCTGGTGATTCTAACCCCTCCCCCTCTCCTCCTCATGTCTCAGTGCCTTCCTGGTGATCCTAAGCCCTCCCCCTCTCCTGCTCATGTCTCAGGGCCTTCCTGGTGATCCTAAGCCCTCTCCCACTCCTCCTCATGTATCGGGGCCTTCCTGGTGATCCTAAGCCCTCCCCCTCTCCTCCTCATGTCTCGGTGCCTTGCTGGTGATTCTAACCCCTCTCCCTCGCCTCCTCATTTCTCGGTGCCTTCCTGTTGATTCTAATCCCTCTCCATCTCCTCCTCATGTCTCGGTGCCTTGCTGGTGATTCTAAGCCCTCTGCCTCTCCTCCTCATGTCTCAGGGCCTTAACCTCCCCCTCTCCTCCTCTTGTCTCAGGGCCTTCCCCTCCCCCTCTCCTCCTCATGTCTCAGGGCCTTCCTGCTGATTCTAAGCCCTCTCCCACTCCTCCTCATGTGTCGGGGCCTTCCTGGTGATTCTAAGCCCTCCCCCTCTCCTCCTCATGTCTCGGTGCCTTGCTGGTGATTCTAACCCCTCTCCTTCGCCTCCTCATTTCTCGGTGCCTTCCTGTTGATTCTAATCCCTCTCCATCTCCTCCTCATGTCTCGGTGCCTTGCTGGTGATTCTAAGCCCTCTGCCTCTCCTCCTCATGTCTCAGGGCCTTCCCCTCCCCCTCTCCTCCTCATGTCTCAGGGCCTTCCCCTCCCCCTCTCCTCCTCATGTCTCAGGGCCTTCCTGGTGATTCCCACCCCTCTCACTCTCCTCCTCATGTCTCGCTGTCTTCCTGGTGATTTTAAACCCACTCCCTCTCCTCCCTCACTGTCTTCCTGCTTATTCTAAGCCCTCTCCTTCTCCTCCTCATGTCTCACTGTATTCCTGGTGAATCTAACCCCTCCCCCTCTCCTCCTCATGTCTCTGGGCCTTGCTGGTGATTCCCACCCCTCTCACTCTCCTCCTATTGTCTCGCTGTCTTCCTGGTGATTTTAAACCCACTCCCTCTCCTCCCTCACTGTCTTCCTGCTTATTCTAAGCCCTCTCCTCTCCTCCTCATGTCTCACTGTATTCCTGGTGATTCTAACCCCTCCCCCTCTCCTCCTCATGTCTCAGGGCCTTCCTGGTGATTCTAACCCCTCTCCCTCTCCTCCTCATGTCACACTCTCTTCCCGCTGATTCTAAGCCCTCTCCCTCTCCTTCTCGTGTCTCGGTGCCTTGCTGGTGATTCTAAGCCCTCTCCCTCTCCTCCTCATGTCTCAGGACCTTCCCTTCCCCCTGTCCTCCTCATGTCTCAGGGCCTTCCTGGTGATTCCCAGCCCTCTCCCTCTCCTCCTCATGTCTCGCTGTCTTCCTGGTGATTTTAACCCCACTCCCTCTCCTCCCTCACTGTCTTCCTGCTTATTCTAAGCCCTCTCCCTCTCCTCCTCATGTCTCACTGTATTCCTGGTGATTCTAACCCCTCCCCCTCTCCTCCTCATGTCTCTGGGCCTTGCTGGTGATTCTAACCCCTCCCCCTCTCCTTCTCATGTCTCACTGTCTTCCTGGTGATTCTAACCCCTCTACCGCTCCTCCTCGTGTCTCGTGCCTTCCTGGTGATTCCAACCCCTCCACCTCTCTTCCTCATGTCTCACTGTCTTCCACCTGATTCTAAGCCCTCACCCTCTCGTCCTCATGTCTCACTGTCTTCCTGGTGATTCTAACCCTTTTCCCTCTCCTCCTCATGTCTCGGTGCCTTCCTGTTGATTCTAATCCCTCTCCATCTCCTCCTCATGTCTCAGGGCCTTCCCCTCCACCTCTCCTCCTCATGTCTCACTGTCTTCCAGCTGATTCTAAGCCCTCACCCTCTCGTCCTCATGTCTCACTGTCTTCCTGGTTATTCTAACCACTCCACCTCTCCTCCTCATGTCTCACTGTCTTCCAGCTGATTCTAAGCCCTGTCGCTCTCCTCCTCATGTCTCGCTGTCTTCCTGGTGATTTTAACCCCACTCCCTCTCCTCCCTCACTGTCTTCCTGCTTATTCTAAGGCCTCTCCCTCTCCTCCTCATGTCTCACTGCATTCCTGGTGATTCTAACCCCTCCCCCTCTCCTCCTCATGTCTCTGGGCCTTGCTGGTGATTCTAACCCCTCCCCCTCTCCTCCTCATGTCTCAGTGTCTTCCAGCTGATTCTAAGCCCTCTCCCTCTCCTCCTCATGCCTCGGGGCTTTCCTGCTGATTCTAAACCCTCTCCCTCTACTCCTCATGTCTCAGGGCCTTCCTGGTGATTCTAAACCCTCTCCCTCTCCTCCTCATGTCTCGGGGCCTTCGTGGTGAATCTAAGCCCTCTCCCTCTCCTCCTCGTGTCTTGGGGCCTTCCTGGTGATTCTAAGCCCTCTCCCTCTCCTCCTCGTGTCTTGGGGCCTTCCTGGTGATTCTAACCGCTCATCTTCATGTCTCACCATCTTCCTGCTGATTCTAAGACCCCCCCCTCTCCTCCTCATGTCTCACTGTCTTCCTGCTGATTGTAAGCCCTCTCCTCTCGTCCTCATGTCTCACTGTCTTCCTGGTGATTGTAAACCCACCCCCTCTCCTCCTCATGTCTCGCTGTCTTACTGGTGATTCGAAGCCCTCTCCCTCTCCTCCTCATGTCTCACTGTCTTCCTACTGATTCTAAGCCCTCTCCCTCTCCTCCTCATGTCTCAGTGCCTGGCTGGTGATTCTAACCCCTCCCCCTCTCCTCCTCATGTCTCAGGGCCTTCCTGGTGATTCTAACCCCTCTCCCTCTCCTCCTCATGTCACACTCTCTTCCCGCTGATTCTAAGCCCTCTCCCTCTCCTTCTCGTGTCTCGGTGCCTTGCTGGTGATTCTAAGCCCTCTCCCTCTCCTCCTCATGTCTCAGGACCTTCCCTTCCCCCTGTCCTCCTCATGTCTCAGGGCCTTCCTGGTGATTCCCAGCCCTCTCCCTCTCCTCCTCATGTCTCGCTGTCTTCCTGGTGATTTTAACCCCACTCCCTCTCCTCCCTCACTGTCTTCCTGCTTATTCTAAGCCCTCTCCCTCTCCTCCTCATGTCTCACTGTATTCCTGGTGATTCTAACCCCTCCCCCTCTCCTCCTCATGTCTCTGGGCCTTGCTGGTGATTCTAACCCCTCCCCCTCTCCTTCTCATGTCTCACTGTCTTCCTGGTGATTCTAACCCCTCTACCGCTCCTCCTCGTGTCTCGTGCCTTCCTGGTGATTCCAACCCCTCCACCTCTCTTCCTAATGTCTCACTGTCTTCCACCTGATTCTAAGCCCTCACCCTCTCGTCCTCATGTCTCACTGTCTTCCTGGTGATTCTATCCCCTTTCCCTCTCCTCCTCATGTCTCGGTGCCTTCCTGTTGATTCTAATCCCTCTCCATCTCCTCCTCATGTCTCAGGGCCTTCCCCTCCACCTCTCCTCCTCATGTCTCACTGTCTTCCAGCTAATTCTAAGCCCTCACCCTCTCGTCCTCATGTCTCACTGTCTTCCTGGTTATTCTAACCACTCCACCTCTCCTCCTCATGTCTCACTGTCTTCCAGCTGATTCTAAGCCCTCTCCCTCTCCTCCTCATGTCTCGCTGTCTTCCTGGTGATTTTAACCCCACTCCCTCTCCTCCCTCACTGTCTTCCTGCTTATTCTAAGGCCTCTCCCTCTCCTCCTCATGTCTCACTGCATTCCTGGTGATTCTAACCCCTCCCCCTCTCCTCCTCATGTCTCTGGGCCTTGCTGGTGATTCTAACCCCTCCCCCTCTCCTCCTCATGTCTCAGTGTCTTCCAGCTGATTCTAAGCCCTCTCCCTCTCCTCCTCATGCCTCGGGGCTTTCCTGCTGATTCTAAACCCTCTCCCTCTACTCCTCATGTCTCAGGGCCTTCCTGGTGATTCTAAACCCTCTCCCTCTCCTCCTCATGTCTCGGGGCCTTCGTGGTGAATCTAAGCCCTCTCCCTCTCCTCCTCGTGTCTTGGGGCCTTCCTGGTGATTCTAAGCCCTCTCCCTCTCCTCCTCGTGTCTCGGGGCCTTCCTGGTGATTCTAACCGCTCATCTTCATGTCTCACCATCTTCCTGCTGATTCTAAGCCCCCCCCCTCTCCTCCTCATGTCTCACTGTCTTCCTGCTGATTCTAAGCCCTCTCCCTCCCCTGCTCATGTCTCACTGTCTTCCTGGTGATTCGAAGCCCTCTCCCTCTCGTCCTCATGTCTCACTGTCTTCCTGGTGATTGTAAACCCACCCCCTCTCCTCCTCATGTCTCGCTGTCTTACTGGTGATTCGAAGCCCTCTCCCTCTCCTCCTCATGTCTCACTGTCTTCCTACTGATTCTAAGCCCTCTCCCACTCCTCCTCATGTCTCGGGGCCTTCCTGGTGATTCTAAGCCCTCCCCCTCTCCTCCTCATGTCTCAGTGCCTGGCTGGTGATTCTAACCCCTCCCCCTCTCCTCCTCATGTCTCAGGGCCTTCCTGGTGATTCTAACCCCTCTCCCTCTCCTCCTCATGTCACACTCTCTTCCCGCTGATTCTAAGCCCTCTCCCTCTCCTTCTCGTGTCTCGGTGCCTTGCTGGTGATTCTAAGCCCTCTCCCTCTCCTCCTCATGTCTCAGGACCTTCCCTTCCCCCTGTCCTCCTCATGTCTCAGGGCCTTCCTGGTGATTCCCAGCCCTCTCCCTCTCCTCCTCATGTCTCGCTGTCTTCCTGGTGATTTTAACCCCACTCCCTCTCCTCCCTCACTGTCTTCCTGCTTATTCTAAGCCCTCTCCCTCTCCTCCTCATGTCTCACTGTATTCCTGGTGATTCTAACCCCTCCCCCTCTCCTCCTCATGTCTCTGGGCCTTGCTGGTGATTCTAACCCCTCCCCCTCTCCTTCTCATGTCTCACTGTCTTCCTGGTGATTCTAACCCCTCTACCGCTCCTCCTCGTGTCTCGTGCCTTCCTGGTGATTCCAACCCCTCCACCTCTCTTCCTCATGTCTCACTGTCTTCCACCTGATTCTAAGCCCTCACCCTCTCGTCCTCATGTCTCACTGTCTTCCTGGTGATTCTAACCCCTTTCCCTCTCCTCCTCATGTCTCGGTGCCTTCCTGTTGATTCTAATCCCTCTCCATCTCCTCCTCATGTCTCAGGGCCTTCCCCTCCACCTCTCCTCCTCATGTCTAACTGTCTTCCTGGTTATTCTAACCACTCCACCTCTCCTCCTCATGTCTCACTGTCTTCCAGCTGATTCTAAGCCCTCTCCCTCTCCTCCTCATGTCTCGCTGTCTTCCTGGTGATTTTAACCCCACTCCCTCTCCTCCCTCACTGTCTTCCTGCTTATTCTAAGGCCTCTCCCTCTCCTCCTCATGTCTCACTGCATTCCTGGTGATTCTAACCCCTCCCCCTCTCCTCCTCATGTCTCTGGGCCTTGCTGGTGATTCTAACCCCTCCCCCTCTCCTCCTCATGTCTCACTGTCTTCCTGGTTATTCTAACCACTCCACCTCTCCTCCTCATGTCTCACTGTCTTCCAGCTGATTCTAAGCCCTCTCCCTCTCCTCCTCATGTCATACTGTCTTCCCGGTGATTCGAAGCCCTCTCCCTCTCCTGCTCATGTCTCACTGTCTTCCTGGTGATTGTAACCCCACCCCGTCTCCTCCTCATGTCTCGCTGTCTTCCTGGTTATTCGATGCCCTCTCCCTCTCCTTCTCATGTCTCACTGTCTTCCTGGTTATTCTAACCACTCCACCTCTCCTCCTCATGTCTCACTGTCTTCCAGCTGATTCTAAGCCCTCCACCTCTCCTCCTCATGTCTCGGTGCCTTGCTGGTGATTCTAACCCCTCCCCCTCTCCTCCTCATGTCTCAGTGCCTTCCTGGTGATCCTAAGCCCTCCCCCTCTCCTGCTCATGTCTCAGGGCCTTCCTGGTGATCCTAAGCCCTCTCCCACTCCTCCTCATGTATCGGGGCCTTCCTGGTGATTCTAAGCCCTCCCCCTCTCCTCCTCATGTCTCGGTGCCTTGCTGGTGATTCTAACCCCTCTCCCTCGCCTCCTCATTTCTCGGTGCCTTCCTGTTGATTCTAATCCCTCTCCATCTCCTCCTCATGTCTCGGTGCCTTGCTGGTGATTCTAAGCCCTCTGCCTCTCCTCCTCATGTCTCAGGGCCTTAACCTCCCCCTCTCCTCCTCATGTCTCAGGGCCTTCCCCTCCCCCTCTCCTCCTCATGTCTCAGGGCCTTCCTGCTGATTCTAAGCCCTCTCCCACTCCTCCTCATGTGTCGGGGCCTTCCTGGTGATTCTAAGCCCTCCCCCTCTCCTCCTCATGTCTCGGTGCCTTGCTGGTGATTCTAACCCCTCTCCTTCGCCTCCTCATTTCTCGGTGCCTTCCTGTTGATTCTAATCCCTCTCCATCTCCTCCTCATGTCTCGGTGCCTTGCTGGTGATTCTAAGCCCTCTGCCTCTCCTCCTCATGTCTCAGGGCCTTCCCCTCCCCCTCTCCTCCTCATGTCTCAGGGCCTTCCCCTCCCCCTCTCCTCCTCATGTCTCAGGGCCTTCCTGGTGATTCCCACCCCTCTCACTCTCCTCCTCATGTCTCGCTGTCTTCCTGGTGATTTTAAACCCACTCCCTCTCCTCCCTCACTGTCTTCCTGCTTATTCTAAGCCCTCTCCTTCTCCTCCTCATGTCTCACTGTATTCCTGGTGAATCTAACCCCTCCCCCTCTCCTCCTCATGTCTCTGGGCCTTGCTGGTGATTCCCACCCCTCTCACTCTCCTCCTATTGTCTCGCTGTCTTCCTGGTGATTTTAAACCCACTCCCTCTCCTCCCTCACTGTCTTCCTGCTTATTCTAAGCCCTCTCCCTCTCCTCCTCATGTCTCACTGTATTCCTGGTGATTCTAACCCCTCCCCCTCTCCTCCTCATGTCTCAGGGCCTTCCTGGTGATTCTAACCCCTCTCCCTCTCCTCCTCATGTCACACTCTCTTCCCGCTGATTCTAAGCCCTCTCCCTCTCCTTCTCGTGTCTCGGTGCCTTGCTGGTGATTCTAAGCCCTCTCCCTCTCCTCCTCATGTCTCAGGACCTTCCCTTCCCCCTGTCCTCCTCATGTCTCAGGGCCTTCCTGGTGATTCCCAGCCCTCTCCCTCTCCTCCTCATGTCTCGCTGTCTTCCTGGTGATTTTAACCCCACTCCCTCTCTTCCCTCACTGTCTTCCTGCTTATTCTAAGCCCTCTCCCTCTCCTCCTCATGTCTCACTGTATTCCTGGTGATTCTAACCCCTCCCCCTCTCCTCCTCATGTCTCTGGGCCTTGCTGGTGATTCTAACCCCTCCCCCTCTCCTTCTCATGTCTCACTGTCTTCCTGGTGATTCTAACCCCTCTACCGCTCCTCCTCGTGTCTCGTGCCTTCCTGGTGATTCCAACCCCTCCACCTCTCTTCCTCATGTCTCACTGTCTTCCACCTGATTCTAAGCCCTCACCCTCTCGTCCTCATGTCTCACTGTCTTCCTGGTGATTCTAACCCTTTTCCCTCTCCTCTTCATGTCTCGGTGCCTTCCTGTTGATTCTAATCCCTCTCCATCTCCTCCTCATGTCTCAGGGCCTTCCCCTCCACCTCTCCTCCTCATGTCTCACTGTCTTCCAGCTGATTCTAAGCCCTCACCCTCTCGTCCTCATGTCTCACTGTCTTCCTGGTTATTCTAACCACTCCACCTCTCCTCCTCATGTCTCACTGTCTTCCAGCTGATTCTAAGCCCTGTCGCTCTCCTCCTCATGTCTCGCTGTCTTCCTGGTGATTTTAACCCCACTCCCTCTCCTCCCTCACTGTCTTCCTGCTTATTCTAAGGCCTCTCCCTCTCCTCCTCATGTCTCACTGCATTCCTGGTGATTCTAACCCCTCCCCCTCTCCTCCTCATGTCTCTGGGCCTTGCTGGTGATTCTAACCCCTCCCCCTCTCCTCCTCATGTCTCAGTGTCTTCCAGCTGATTCTAAGCCCTCTCCCTCTCCTCCTCATGCCTCGGGGCTTTCCTGCTGATTCTAAACCCTCTCCCTCTACTCCTCATGTCTCAGGGCCTTCCTGGTGATTCTAAACCCTCTCCCTCTCCTCCTCATGTCTCGGGGCCTTCGTGGTGAATCTAAGCCCTCTCCCTCTCCTCCTCGTGTCTTGGGGCCTTCCTGGTGATTCTAAGCCCTCTCCCTCTCCTCCTCGTGTCTTGGGGCCTTCCTGGTGATTCTAACCGCTCATCTTCATGTCTCACCATCTTCCTGCTGATTCTAAGCCCTCACCCTCTCCTCCTCATGTCTCA
Organism: Lampris megalopsis; assembly: GCA_022114975.2. Classification (NCBI taxonomy): domain Eukaryota; kingdom Metazoa; phylum Chordata; class Actinopteri; order Lampriformes; family Lampridae; genus Lampris; species Lampris megalopsis. Next base: position 3,830,939 of record JAJHIY020000936.1, read on the forward strand.
CTGTCTTCCTGCTGATTGTAAGCCCTCTCCCTCTCGTCCTCATGTCTCACTGTCTTCCTGGTGATTGTAAACCCACCCCCTCTCCTCCTCATGTCTCGCTGTCTTACTGGTGATTCGAAGCCCTCTCCCTCTCCTCCTCATGTCTCACTGTCTTCCTACTGATTCTAAGCCCTCTCCCACTCCTCCTCATGTCTCAGTGCCTGGCTGGTGATTCTAACCCCTCCCCCTCTCCTCCTCATGTCTCAGGGCCTTCCTGGTGATTCTAACCCCTCTCCCTCTCCTCCTCATGTCACACTCTCTTCCCGCTGATTCTAAGCCCTCTCCCTCTCCTTCTCGTGTCTCGGTGCCTTGCTGGTGATTCTAAGCCCTCTCCCTCTCCTCCTCATGTCTCAGGACCTTCCCTTCCCCCTGTCCTCCTCATGTCTCAGGGCCTTCCTGGTGATTCCCAGCCCTCTCCCTCTCCTCCTCATGTCTCGCTGTCTTCCTGGTGATTTTAACCCCACTCCCTCTCCTCCCTCACTGTCTTCCTGCTTATTCTAAGCCCTCTCCCTCTCCTCCTCATGTCTCACTGTATTCCTGGTGATTCTAACCCCTCCCCCTCTCCTCCTCATGTCTCTGGGCCTTGCTGGTGATTCTAACCCCTCCCCCTCTCCTTCTCATGTCTCACTGTCTTCCTGGTGATTCTAACCCCTCTACCGCTCCTCCTCGTGTCTCGTGCCTTCCTGGTGATTCCAACCCCTCCACCTCTCTTCCTAATGTCTCACTGTCTTCCACCTGATTCTAAGCCCTCACCCTCTCGTCCTCATGTCTCACTGTCTTCCTGGTGATTCTATCCCCTTTCCCTCTCCTCCTCATGTCTCGGTGCCTTCCTGTTGATTCTAATCCCTCTCCATCTCCTCCTCATGTCTCAGGGCCTTCCCCTCCACCTCTCCTCCTCATGTCTCACTGTCTTCCAGCTAATTCTAAGCCCTCACCCTCTCGTCCTCATGTCTCACTGTCTTCCTGGTTATTCTAACCACTCCACCTCTCCTCCTCATGTCTCACTGTCTTCCAGCTGATTCTAAGCCCTCTCCCTCTCCTCCTCATGTCTCGCTGTCTTCCTGGTGATTTTAACCCCACTCCCTCTCCTCCCTCACTGTCTTCCTGCTTATTCTAAGGCCTCTCCCTCTCCTCCTCATGTCTCACTGCATTCCTGGTGATTCTAAGCCCTCCCCCTCTCCTCCTCATGTCTCTGGGCCTTGCTGGTGATTCTAACCCCTCCCCCTCTCCTCCTCATGTCTCAGTGTCTTCCAGCTGATTCTAAGCCCTCTCCCTCTCCTCCTTATGCCTCGGGGCTTTCCTGCTGATTCTAAACCCTCTCCCTCTACTCCTCATGTCTCAGGGCCTTCCTGGTGATTCTAAACCCTCTCCCTCTCCTCCTCATGTCTCGGGGCCTTCGTGGTGAATCTAAGCCCTCTCCCTCTCCTCCTCGTGTCTTGGGGCCTTCCTGGTGATTCTAAGCCCCCCCCCTCTCCTCCTCATGTCTCACTGTCTTCCTGCTGATTCTAAGCCCTCTCCCTCCCCTGCTCATGTCTCACTGTCTTCCTGGTGATTCGAAGCCCTCTCCCTCTCGTCCTCATGTCTCACTGTCTTCCTGGTGATTGTAAACCCACCCCCTCTCCTCCTCATGTCTCGCTGTCTTACTGGTGATTCGAAGCCCTCTCCCTCTCCTCCTCATGTCTCACTGTCTTCCTACTGATTCTAAGCCCTCTCCCACTCCTCCTCATGTCTCGGGGCCTTCCTGGTGATTCTAAGCCCTCCCCCTCTCCTCCTCATGTCTCAGTGCCTGGCTGGTGATTCTAACCCCTCCCCCTCTCCTCCTCATGTCTCAGGGCCTTCCTGGTGATTCTAACCCCTCTCCCTCTCCTCCTCATGTCACACTCTCTTCCCGCTGATTCTAAGCCCTCTCCCTCTCCTTCTCGTGTCTCGGTGCCTTGCTGGTGATTCTAAGCCCTCTCCCTCTCCTCCTCATGTCTCAGGACCTTCCCTTCCCCCTGTCCTCCTCATGTCTCAGGGCCTTCCTGGTGATTCCCAGCCCTCTCCCTCTCCTCCTCATGTCTCGCTGTCTTCCTGGTGATTTTAACCCCACTCCCTCTCCTCCCTCACTGTCTTCCTGCTTATTCTAAGCCCTCTCCCTCTCCTCCTCATGTCTCACTGTATTCCTGGTGATTCTAACCCCTCCCCCTCTCCTCCTCATGTCTCTGGGCCTTGCTGGTGATTCAAACCCCCCCCCCTCTCCTTCTCATGTCTCACTGTCTTCCTGGTGATTCTAACCCCTCTACCGCTCCTCCTCGTGTCTCGTGCCTTCCTGGTGATTCCAAACCCTCCACCTCTCTTCCTCATGTCTCACTGTCTTCCACCTGATTCTAAGCCCTCACCCTCTCGTCCTCATGTCTCGGGGCCTTCCTGGTGATTCTAACCCCTTTCCCTCTCCTCCTCATGTCTCGGTGCCTTCCTGTTGATTCTAATCCCTCTCCATCTCCTCCTCATGTCTCAGGGCCTTCCCCTCCACCTCTCCTCCTCATGTCTCACTGTCTTCCAGCTAATTCTAAGCCCTCACCCTCTCGTCCTCATGTCTCACTGTCTTCCTGGTTATTCTAACCACTCCACCTCTCCTCCTCATGTCTCACTGTCTTCCAGCTGATTCTAAGCCCTCTCCCTCTCCTCCTCATGTCTCGCTGTCTTCCTGGTGATTTTAACCCCACTCCCTCTCCTCCCTCACTGTCTTCCTGCTTATTCTAAGGCCTCTCCCTCTCCTCCTCATGTCTCACTGCATTCCTGGTGATTCTAACCCCTCCCCCTCTCCTCCTCATGTCTCTGGGCCTTGCTGGTGATTCTAACCCCTCCCCCTCTCCTCCTCATGTCTCAGTGTCTTCCAGCTGATTCTAAGCCCTCTCCCTCTCCTCCTCATGCCTCGGGGCTTTCCTGCTGATTCTAAACCCTCTCCCTCTACTCCTCATGTCTCAGGGCCTTCCTGGTGATTCTAAACCCTCTCCCTCTCCTCCTCATGTCTCGGGGCCTTCGTGGTGAATCTAAGCCCTCTCCCTCTCCTCCTCGTGTCTTGGGGCCTTCCTGGTGATTCTAAGCCCTCTCCCTCTCCTCCTCGTGTCTCGGGGCCTTCCTGGTGATTCTAACCGCTCATCTTCATGTCTCACCATCTTCCTGCTGATTCTAAGCCCCCCCCCCTCTCCTCCTCATGTCTCACTGTCTTCCTGCTGATTCTAAGCCCTCTCCCTCCCCTGCTCATGTCTCACTGTCTTCCTGGTGATTCGAAGCCCTCTCCCTCTCGTCCTCATGTCTCACTGTCTTCCTGGTGATTGTAAACCCACCCCCTCTCCTCCTCATGTCTCGCTGTCTTACTGGTGATTCGAAGCCCTCTCCCTCTCCTCCTCATGTCTCACTGTCTTCCTACTGATTCTAAGCCCTCTCCCACTCCTCCTCATGTCTCGGTGCCTTGCTGGTGATTCTAAGCCCTCTCCCTCTCCTCCTCATGTCTCAGGACCTTCCCTTCCCCCTGTCCTCCTCATGTCTCAGGGCCTTCCTGGTGATTCCCAGCCCTCTCCCTCTCCTCCTCATGTCTCGCTGTCTTCCTGGTGATTTTAACCCCACTCCCTCTCCTCCCTCACTGTCTTCCTGCTTATTCTAAGCCCTCTCCCTCTCCTCCTCATGTCTCACTGTATTCCTGGTGATTCTAACCCCTCCCCCTCTCCTCCTCATGTCTCTGGGCCTTGCTGGTGATTCAAACCCCTCCCCCTCTCCTTCTCATGTCTCACTGTCTTCCTGGTGATTCTAACCCCTCTACCGCTCCTCCTCGTGTCTCGTGCCTTCCTGGTGATTCCAAACCCTCCACCTCTCTTCCTCATGTCTCACTGTCTTCCACCTGATTCTAAGCCCTCACCCTCTCGTCCTCATGTCTCACTGTCTTCCTGGTGATTCTAACCCCTTTCCCTCTCCTCCTCATGTCTCGGTGCCTTCCTGTTGATTCTAATCCCTCTCCATCTCCTCCTCATGTCTCAGGGCCTTCCCCTCCACCTCTCCTCCTCATGTCTCACTGTCTTCCAGCTGATTCTAAGCCCTCTCCCTCTCCTCCTCATGTCTCACTGTCTTCCCGGTGATTCTAACCCCTCCCCCTCTCCTCCTCATGTCTCAGTGTCTTCCAGCTGATTCTAAGCCCTCTCCCTCTCCTCCTCATGCCTCGGGGCTTTCCTGCTGATTCTAAACCCTCTCCCTCTACTCCTCATGTCTCAGGGCCTTCCTGGTGATTCTAAACCCTCTCCCTCTCCTCCTCATGTCTCGGGGCCTTCGTGGTGAATCTAAGCCCTCTCCCTCTCCTCCTCGTGTCTTGGGGCCTTCCTGGTGATTCTAAGCCCTCTCCCTCTCCTCCTCGTGTCTCGGGGCCTTCCTGGTGATTCTAACCGCTCCTCTTCATGTCTCACCATCTTCCTGCTGATTCTAAGCCCCCCCCCTCCTCCTCATGTCTCACTGTCTTCCTGCTGATTCTAAGCCCTCTCCCTCCCCTGCTCATGTCTCACTGTCTTCCTGGGGTGATTCGAAGCCCTCTCCCTCTCCTCCTCATGTCTCACTGTCTTCCTGGTGATTGTAAACCCACCCCCTCTCCTCCTCATGTCTCGCTGTCTTACTGGTGATTCGAAGCCCTCTCCCTCTCCTCCTCATGTCTCACTGTCTTCCTACTGATTCTAAGCCCTCTCCCACTCCTCCTCATGTCTCGGGGCCTTCCTGGTGATTCTAAGCCCTCCCCCTCTCCTCCTCATGTCTCAGTGCCTGGCTGGTGATTCTAACCCCTCCCCCTCTCCTCCTCATGTCTCAGGGCCTTCCTGGTGATTCTAACCCCTCTCCCTCTCCTCCTCATGTCACACTCTCTTCCCGCTGATTCTAAGCCCTCTCCCTCTCCTTCTCGTGTCTCGGTGCCTTGCTGGTGATTCTAAGCCCTCTCCCTCTCCTCCTCATGTCTCAGGACCTTCCCTTCCCCCTGTTCTCCTCATGTCTCAGGGCCTTCCTGGTGATTCCCAGCCCTCTCCCTCTCCTCCTCATGTCTCGCTGTCTTCCTGGTGATTTTAACCCCACTCCCTCTCCTCCCTCACTGTCTTCCTGCTTATTCTAAGCCCTCTCCCTCTCCTCCTCATGTCTCACTGTATTCCTGGTGATTCTAACCCCTCCCCCTCTCCTCCTCATGTCTCTGGGCCTTGCTGGTGATTCAAACCCCTCCCCCTCTCCTTCTCATGTCTCACTGTCTTCCTGGTGATTCTAACCCCTCTACCGCTCCTCCTCGTGTCTCGTGCCTTCCTGGTGATTCCAAACCCTCCACCTCTCTTCCTCATGTCTCACTGTCTTCCACCTGATTCTAAGCCCTCACCCTCTCGTCCTCATGTCTCACTGTCTTCCTGGTGATTCTAACCCCTTTCCCTCTCCTCCTCATGTCTCGGTGCCTTCCTGTTGATTCTAATCCCTCTCCATCTCCTCCTCATGTCTCAGGGCCTTCCCCTCCACCTCTCCTCCTCATGTCTCACTGTCTTCCAGCTGATTCTAAGCCCTCTCCCTCTCCTCCTCATGTCTCACTGTCTTCCCGGTGATTCGAAGCCCTCTCCCTCTCCTGCTCATGTCTCACTGTCTTCCTGGTGATTGTAATCCCACCCCGTCTCCTCCTCATGTATCGGGGCCTTCCTGGTGATCCTAAGCCCTCCCCCTCTCCTCCTCATGTCTCGGTGCCTTGCTGGTGATTCTAACCCCTCTCCCTCGCCTCCTCATTTCTCGGTGCCTTCCTGTTGATTCTAATCCCTCTCCATCTCCTCCTCATGTCTCGGTGCCTTGCTGGTGATTCTAAGCCCTCTGCCTTTCCTCCTCATGTCTCAGGGCCTTCCCCTCCCCCTCTCCTCCTCATGTCTCAGGGCCTTCCCCTCCCCCTCTCCTCCTCATGTCTCAGGGCCTTCCTGCTGATTCTAAGCCCTCTCCCACTCCTCCTCATGTGTCGGGGCCTTCCTGGTGATTCTAAGCCCTCCCCCTCTCCTCCTCATGTCTCGGTGCCTTGCTGGTGATTCTAACCCCTCTCCCTCGCCTCCTCATTTCTCGGTGCCTTCCTGTTGATTCTAATCCCTCTCCATCTCCTCCTCATGTCTCGGTGCCTTGCTGGTGATTCTAAGCCCTCTGCCTCTCCTCCTCATGTCTCAGGGCCTTCCCCTCCCCCTCTCCTCCTCATGTCTCAGGGCCTTCCCCTCCCCCTCTCCTCCTCATGTCTCAGGGCCTTCCTGGTGATTCCCACCCCTCTCACTCTCCTCCTCATGTCTCACTGTCTTCCTGGTGATTTTAAACCCACTCCCTCTCCTCCCTCACTGTCTTCCTGCTTATTCTAAGCCCTCTCCCTCTCCTCCTCATGTCTCACTGTATTCCTGGTGAATCTAACTCCTCCCCTTCTCCTCCTCATGTCTCTGGGCCTTGCTGGTGATTCTAACCCCTCCCCCTCTCCTCCTCATGTCTCAGTGTCTTCCAGCTGATTCTAAGCCCTCTCCCTCTGCTCCTCATGTCTCAGGGCCTTCCTGGTGATTCTAAACCCTCTCCCTCTCCTCCTCATGTCTCGGGGCCTTCGTGGTGAATCTAAGCCCTCTCCCTCTCCTCCTCGTGTCTCGGGGCCTTCCTGGTGATTCTAACCGCTCCTCTTCATGTCTCACCATCTTCCTGCTGATTCTAAGCCCCCCCCCCTCTCCTCCTCATGTCTCACTGTCTTCCTGCTGATTCTAAGCCCTCTCCCTCCCCTGCTCATGTCTCACTGTCTTCCTGGTGATTCTAACCCCTCTACCGCTCCTCCTCGTGTCTCGGGGCCTTCCTGGTGATTCTAACCGCTCCTCTTCATGTCTCACCATCTTCCTGCTGATTCTAAGCCCCCCCCTCTCCTCCTCGTGTCTCACTCTCTTCCTGCTGATTCTAAGCCCTCTCCCTCCCCTGCTCATGTCTCACTGTCTTCCTGGGGTGATTCGAAGCCCTCTCCCTCTCCTCCTCATGTCTCACTGTCTTCCTGGTGATTGTAAACCCACCCCCTCTCCTCCTCATGTCTCGCTGTCTTACTGGTGATTCGAAGCCCTCTCCCTCTCCTCCTCATGTCTCACTGTCTTCCTACTGATTCTAAGCCCTCTCCCACTCCTCCTCATGTCTCGGGGCCTTCCTGGTGATTCTAAGCCCTCCCCCTCTCCTCCTCATGTCTCAGTGCCTGGCTGGTGATTCTAACCCCTCCCCCTCTCCTCCTCATGTCTCAGGGCCTTCCTGGTGATTCTAACCCCTCTCCCTCTCCTCCTCATGTCACACTCTCTTCCCGCTGATTCTAAGCCCTCTCCCTCTCCTTCTCGTGTCTCGGTGCCTTGCTGGTGATTCTAAGCCCTCTCCCTCTCCTCCTCATGTCTCAGGACCTTCCCTTCCCCCTGTCCTCCTCATGTCTCAGGGCCTTCCTGGTGATTCCCAGCCCTCTCCCTCTCCTCCTCATGTCTCGCTGTCTTCCTGGTGATTTTAACCCCACTCCCTCTCCTCCCTCACTGTCTTCCTGCTTATTCTAAGCCCTCTCCCTCTCCTCCTCATGTCTCACTGTATTCCTGGTGATTCTAACCCCTCCCCCTCTCCTCCTCATGTCTCTGGGCCTTGCTGGTGATTCTAACCCCTCCCCCTCTCCTTCTCATGTCTCACTGTCTTCCTGGTGATTCTAACCCCTCTACCGCTCCTCCTCGTGTCTCGTGCCTTCCTGGTGATTCCAACCCCTCCACCTCTCTTCCTCATGTCTCACTGTCTTCCACCTGATTCTAAGCCCTCACCCTCTCGTCCTCATGTCTCACTGTCTTCCTGGTGATTCTAACCCCTTTCCCTCTCCTCCTCATGTCTCGGTGCCTTCCTGTTGATTCTAATCCCTCTCCATCTCCTCCTCATGTCTCAGGGCCTTCCCCTCCACCTCTCCTCCTCATGTCTCACTGTCTTCCAGCCGATTCTAAGCCCTCACCCTCTCGTCCTCATGTCTCACTGTCTTCCTGGTTATTCTAACCACTCCACCTCTCCTCCTCATGTCTCACTGTCTTCCAGCTGATTCTAAGCCCTCTCGCTCTCCTCCTCATGTCTCACTGTCTTCCCGGTGATTCGAAGCCCTCTCCCTCTCCTGCTCATGTCTCACTGTCTTCCTGGTGATTGTAACCCCACCCCGTCTCCTCCTCATGTCTCGCTGTCTTCCTGGTGATTCGATGCCCTCTCCCTCTCCTCCTCATGTCTCACTGTCTTCCTGCTGATTCTAAGCCCTCTCCCACTCCTCCTCATGTATCGGGGCCTTCCTGGTGATTCTAAGCCCTCCACCTCTCCTCCTCATGTCTCGGTGCCTTGCTGGTGATTCTAACCCCTCCCCCTCTCCTCCTCATGTCTCAGTGCCTTCCTGGTGATCCTAAGCCCTCCCCCTCTCCTGCTCATGTCTCAGGGCCTTCCTGGTGATTCTAACCCCTCTCCCTCTCCTCCTCATGTCTCACTCTCTTCCAGCTGATTCTAAGCCCTCTCCATCTCCTCCTCATGTCTCGGTGCCTTGCTGGTGATTCTAAGCCCTCTCCCTCTCCTCCTCATGTCTCAGCTCCTTCCCCTCCCCCTCTCCTCCTCATGTCTCAGGGCCTTCCCCTCCCCCTCTCCTCCTCATGTCTCAGGGCCTTCCTAGTGATTCCCAGCCCTCTCACTCTCCTCTTCATTTCTCGCTGTCTTCCTGGTGATTCTAACCCCTCTCCCTCTCCTCCCTCACTGTCTTCCTGCTGATTCTAAGCCCTTTCCCTCTCCTCCTCATGTATCAGGGCCTTCCTGGTGATTCTAAGCCCTCTCCCTCTGCTCCTCATGTCTCGGGGCTTTCCTGGTGATTCTAAGCCCTCTCCCTCTCCTCCTCATGTCTCGGGGCCTTCCTGCTTATTCTAAACCCTTCCCCTCTCCTCCTCATGTCTCGTGCCTTACTGGTGATTCTAACCCCTCCCCCTGTCCTCTTCATGTCTCACTGTCTTTCTGCTTATTCTAACAACTCTCCCTCTCCTCATGTCTCAGGGCCTTCCTGGTGATTCTAAGCCTTCTCCCTCACCTCCTAATGTCTCAGGGCCTTACTGGTGATTCTAAGCCCTCTCCCTCTCCTCCTCATGTCTCGCTGTCTTCCTGGTGATTTTAATCCCACTCCCTCTCCTCCCTCACTGTCTTCCTGCTTATTCTAAGCCCTTTCCCTCACCTTCTCATGTCTCACTGTCTTCCTGGTGATTCTAACCCCTCTCCCTCTCCTCCTCATGTCTCAGGGCCTTCCTGCTTATTCTAACACCTCTCCCTCTCCTCGTCATGTCTTGGTGCCTCATTGGTGATTGTAAGCCCTCTCCCTCTCCTCCTCATGTCTTGGTGCCTCATTGGTGATTGTAAGCCCTCTCCCTCTCCTCCTCATGTCTTACTGTCTTCCTGCTGATTCTAAACCCTCTCCCTCTCCTCCTCATGTCTCGGCGCCTTCCTGGTGATTCTAACTGCTCCTCTTCATGTCTCACCATCTTGCTGCTGATTCTAAGCCACCCCCTCTCCTCCTCATGTCTCACTATCTTCTTGCTTATTCTAACCCCTCTCCCTCTCCTCATGTCTCAGGGCCTTCCTGGTGATTCTAAGCCCTCTCCCTCTCCTTCTCTTGCCTCTGGGCCTTCCTGCTGATTCTAAACCCTCTCCCTATCCTCCTCGTGTCTTGGGGCCTTCCTGGTGATTCTAAGCCCTCTCCCTCTCCTCCTCGTGTCTCGGCGCATTCCTGGTGATTCTAACTGCTCCTCTTCATGTCTCACCATCTTGCTGCTGATTCTAAGCCCCCCCCCTCTCTTCCTCATGTCTCACTGTCTTCCTGCTGATTCTAACCCCTCTCCTTCTCCTCATGTCTCACTTTCTTCCTGCTGATTCTAAGACCTCTCCCTCTCCTGCTCATGTCTCACTGTCTTCCTGGTGATTCGAAGCCCTCTCCCTCTCCTGCTCATGTCTCACTGCCTTCCTGGTGATTGTAACCCCACCCCCTCTCCTCCTCATGTCTCACTGTCTTCCTGCTGATTCTAAGCCCTCTCCCACTCCTCCTCAAGTCTCGGGGCCTTCCTGGTGATTCTAAGCCCTCCCCCTCTCCTCCTCATGTCTCGGTGCCTGGCTGGTGATTCTTACCCCTCCTCCTCTCCTCCTAATGTCTCGGGGCCTTCCTGGTGATTCTAAGCCCTCTCCCTCTCCTCCTCATGTCTCACTCTCTTCCCGCTGATTCTAAGCCCTCTCCCTCTCCTACTCGTGTCTCGGTGCCTTGCTGGTGATTCTAAGCCCTCTCCCTCTCCTCCTCATGTCTCAGGGCCTTCCTGGTGATTCCCAGCCCTCTCCCTCTCCTCCTCATGTCTCGCTGTCTTCCTGGTGATTTTAACCCCACTCCCTCTCCTCCCTCACTGTCTTCCTGCTTATTGTAAGCCCTCTCCCTCTCCTCCTCATGTCTCACTGTATTCCTGGTGATTCTAACCCCTCCCCCTCTCCTCCTCATGTCTCTGGGCCTTGCTGGTGATTCTAACCCCTCCCCCTCTCCTTCTCATGTCTCACCGTCTTCCTGTGGATTCTAACCCCTCTATCGCTCCTCCTCGTGTCTCATGCCTTCCTGCTGAATCCAACCCCTCTCCCTCTCCTCCTCATGTCTCACTGTATTCCTGGTGATTCTAACCCCTCCCCCTCTCCTCCTCATGTCTCTGGGCCTTGCTGGTGATTCTAACCCCTCCCCCTCTCCTTCTCATGTCTCACTGTCTTCCTGGTGATTCTAACCCCTCTACCGCTCCTCCTCGTGTCTCGTGCCTTCCTGGTGATTCCAACCCCTCCACCTCTCTTCCTCATGTCTCACTGTCTTCCACCTGATTCTAAGCCCTCACCCTCTCGTCCTCATGTCTCACTGTCTTCCTGGTGATTCTAACCCCTTTCCCTCTCCTCCTCATGTCTCGGTGCCTTCCTGTTGATTCTAATCCCTCTCCATCTCCTCCTCATGTCTCAGGGCCTTCCCCTCCACCTCTCCTCCTCATGTCTCACTGTCTTCCAGCCGATTCTAAGCCCTCACCCTCTCGTCCTCATGTCTCACTGTCTTCCTGGTTATTCTAACCACTCCACCTCTCCTCCTCATGTCTCACTGTCTTCCAGCTGATTCTAAGCCCTCTCGCTCTCCTCCTCATGTCTCACTGTCTTCCCGGTGATTCGAAGCCCTCTCCCTCTCCTGCTCATATCTCACTGTCTTCCTGTGGATTGTAACCCCACCCCGTCTCCTCCTCATGTCTCGGTGCCTTGCTGGTGATTCTAACCCCTCCCCCTCTCCTCCTCATGTCTCATTGCCTTCCTGGTGATGCTAAGCCCTCCCCCTCTCCTGCTCATGTCTCAGGGCCTTCCTGGTGATTCTAACCCCTCTCCCTCTCCTCCTCATGTCTCACTCTCTTCCAGCTGATTCTAAGCCCTCTCCATCTCCTCCTCATGTCTCGGTGCCTTGCTGGTGATTCTAAGCCCTCTCCCTCTCCTCCTCATGTCTCAGCTCCTTCCCCTCCCCCTCTCCTCCTCATGTCTCAGGGCCTTCCCCTCCCCCGCTCCTCCTCATGTCTCAGGGCCTTCCTGGTGATTCCCAGCCCTCTCACTCTCCTCTTCATTTCTCGCTGTCTTCCTGGTGATTTAAACCCCACTCCCTCTCCTCCCTCACTGTCTTCCTGCTGATTCTAAGCCCTCTCCCTCTCCTCCTCATGTATCAGGGCCTTCCTGGTGATTCTAAGCCCTCTCCCTCTGCTCCTCATGTCTCGGGGCTTTCCTGGTGATTCTAAGCCCTCTCCCTCTCCTCCTCATGTCTCGGGGCCTTCCTGCTTATTCTAAACCCTTCCCCTCTCCTCCTCATGTCTCGTGCCTTACTGGTGATTCTAACCCCTCCCCCTGTCCTCTTCATGTCTCACTGTCTTTCTGCTTATTCTAACAACTCTCCCTCTCCTCATGTCTCAGGGCCTTCCTGGTGATTCTAAGCCCTCTCCCTCTCCTCCTCATGTCTCGCTGTCTTCCTGGTGATTTTAATCCCACTCCCTCTCCTCCCTCACTGTCTTCCTGCTTATTCTAAGCCCTTTCCCTCACCTTCTCATGTCTCACTGTCTTCCTGGTGATTCTAACCCCTCTCCCTCTCCTCCTCATGTCTCAGGGCCTTCCTGCTTATTCTAACACCTCTCCCTCTCCTCGTCATGTCTTGGTGCCTCATTGGTGATTGTAAGCCCTCTCCCTCTCCTCCTCATGTCTTGGTGCCTCATTGGTGATTGTAAGCCCTCTCCCTCTCCTCCTCATGTCTTACTGTCTTCCTGCTGATTCTAAACCCTCTCCCTCTCCTCCTCATGTCTCGGCGCCTTCCTGGTGATTCTAACTGCTCCTCTTCATGTCTCACCATCTTGCTGCTGATTCTAAGCCACCCCCTCTCCTCCTCATGTCTCACTGTCTTCCTGCTTATTCTAACCCCTCTCCCTCTCCTCATGTCTCAGGGCCTTCCTGGTGATTCTAAGCCCTCTCCCTCTCCTTCTCTTGCCTCTGGGCCTTCCTGCTGATTCTAAACCCTCTCCCTATCCTCCTCGTGTCTTGGGGCCTTCCTGGTGATTCTAAGCCCTCTCCCTCTCCTCCTCGTGTCTCGGCGCATTCCTGGTGATTCTAACTGCTCCTCTTCATGTCTCACCATCTTGCTGCTGATTCTAAGCCCCCCCCTCTCTTCCTCATGTCTCACTGTCTTCCTGCTGATTCTAACCCCTCTCCTTCTCCTCATGTCTCACTTTCTTCCTGCTGATTCTAAGACCTCTCCCTCTCCTGCTCATGTCTCACTGTCTTCCTGGTGATTCGAAGCCCTCTCCCTCTCCTGCTCATGTCTCACTGCCTTCCTGGTGATTGTAACCCCACCCCCTCTCCTCCTCATGTCTCACTGTCTTCCTGCTGATTCTAAGCCCTCTCCCACTCCTCCTCAAGTCTCGGGGCCTTCCTGGTGATTCTAAGCCCTCCCCCTCTCCTCCTCATGTCTCGGTGCCTGGCTGGTGATTCTTACCCCTCCTCCTCTCCTCCTAATGTCTCGGGGCCTTCCTGGTGATTCTAAGCCCTCTCCCTCTCCTCCTCATGTCTCACTCTCTTCCCGCTGATTCTAAGCCCTCTCCCTCTCCTACTCGTGTCTCGGTGCCTTGCTGGTGATTCTAAGCCCTCTCCCTCTCCTCCTCATGTCTCAGGGCCTTCCTGGTGATTCCCAGCCCTCTCCCTCTGCTCCTCATGTCTCGCTGTCTTCCTGGTGATTTTAACCCCACTCCCTCTCCTCCCTCACTGTCTTCCTGCTTATTGTAAGCCCTCTCCCTCTCCTCCTCATGTCTCACTGTATTCCTGGTGATTCTAACCCCTCCCCCTCTCCTCCTCATGTCTCTGGGCCTTGCTGGTGATTCTAACCCCTCCCCCTCTCCTTTTCATGTCTCACCGTCTTCCTGTGGATTCTAACCCCTCTATCGCTCCTCCTCGTGTCTCATGCCTTCCTGCTGAATCCAACCCCTCTACCTCTCCTCCTCATGTCTCACTGTCTTCCAGCTGATTCTAAGCCCTCTCCCTCTCATCCTCATGTCTCACTGTCTTCCTGGTGATTCTAACCCCTCTCCCTCTCCTCCTCATGTCTCGGTGCCTTGCTGGTGATTCTAAGCCCTCTCCCTCTCCTCCTCATGTCTCAGGACCTTCCCTTCCCCCTCTCCTCCTCATGTCTCAGGGCCTTCCTGGTGATTCCCAGCCCTCTCCCTCTCCTCCTCATGTCTCGCTGTCTTCCTGGTGATTTTAACCCCACTCCCTCTCCTCCCTCACTGTCTTCCCGGTGATTCGAAGCCCTCTCCCTCTCCTGCTCATATCTCACTGTCTTCCTGTGGATTGTAACCCCACCCCGTCTCCTCCTCATGTCTCGGTGCCTTGCTGGTGATTCTAACCCCTCCCCCTCTCCTCCTCATGTCTCATTGCCTTCCTGGTGATCCTAAGCCCTCCCCCTCTCCTGCTCATGTCTCAGGGCCTTCCTGGTGATTCTAACCCCTCTCCCTCTCCTCCTCATGTCTCACTCTCTTCCAGCTGATTCTAAGCCCTCTCCATCTCCTCCTCATGTCTCGGTGCCTTGCTGGTGATTCTAAGCCCTCTCCCTCTCCTCCTCATGTCTCAGCTCCTTCCCCTCCCCCTCTCCTCCTCATGTCTCAGGGCCTTCCCCTCCCCCTCTCCTCCTCATGTCTCAGGGCCTTCCTAGTGATTCCCAGCCCTCTCACTCTCCTCTTCATTTCTCGCTGTCTTCCTGGTGATTTAAACCCCACTCCCTCTCCTCCCTCACTGTCTTCCTGCTGATTTTAAGCCCTTTCCCTCTCCTCCTCATGTATCAGGGCCTTCCTGGTGATTCTAAGCCCTCTCCCTCTGCTCCTCATGTCTCGGGGCTTTCCTGGTGATTCTAAGCCCTCTCCCTCTCCTCCTCATGTCTCGGGGCCTTCCTGCTTATTCTAAACCCTTCCCCTCTCCTCCTCATGTCTCGTGCCTTACTGGTGATTCTAACCCCTCCCCCTGTCCTCTTCATGTCTCACTGTCTTTCTGCTTATTCTAACAACTCTCCCTCTCCTCATGTCTCAGGGCCTTCCTGGTGATTCTAAGCCCTCTCCCTCTCCTCCTCATGTCTCGCTGTCTTCCTGGTGATTTTAATCCCACTCCCTCTCCTCCCTCACTGTCTTCCTGCTTATTCTAAGCCCTTTCCCTCACCTTCTCATGTCTCACTGTCTTCCTGGTGATTCTAACCCCTCTCCCTCTCCTCCTCATGTCTCAGGGCCTTCCTGCTTATTCTAACACCTCTCCCTCTCCTCGTCATGTCTTGGTGCCTCATTGGTGATTGTAAGCCCTCTCCCTCTCCTCCTCATGTCTTGGTGCCTCATTGGTGATTGTAAGCCCTCTCCCTCTCCTCCTCATGTCTTACTGTCTTCCTGCTGATTCTAAACCCTCTCCCTCTCCTCCTCATGTCTCGGCGCCTTCCTGGTGATTCTAACTGCTCCTCTTCATGTCTCACCATCTTGCTGCTGATTCTAAGCCACCCCCTCTCCTCCTCATGTCTCACTGTCTTCCTGCTTATTCTAACCCCTCTCCCTCTCCTCATGTCTCAGGGCCTTCCTGGTGATTCTAAGCCCTCTCCCTCTCCTTCTCTTGCCTCTGGGCCTTCCTGCTGATTCTAAACCCTCTCCCTATCCTCCTCGTGTCTTGGGGCCTTCCTGGTGATTCTAAGCCCTCTCCCTCTCCTCCTCGTGTCTCGGCGCATTCCTGGTGATTCTAACTGCTCCTCTTCATGTCTCACCATCTTGCTGCTGATTCTAAGCCCCCCCCTCTCTTCCTCATGTCTCACTGTCTTCCTGCTGATTCTAACCCCTCTCCTTCTCCTCATGTCTCACTTTCTTCCTGCTGATTCTAAGACCTCTCCCTCTCCTGCTCATGTCTCACTGTCTTCCTGGTGATTCGAAGCCCTCTCCCTCTCCTGCTCATGTCTCACTGCCTTCCTGGTGATTGTAACCCCACCCCCTCTCCTCCTCATGTCTCACTGTCTTCCTGCTGATTCTAAGCCCTCTCCCACTCCTCCTCAAGTCTCGGGGCCTTCCTGGTGATTCTAAGCCCTCCCCCTCTCCTCCTCATGTCTCGGTGCCTGGCTGGTGATTCTTACCCCTCCTCCTCTCCTCCTAATGTCTCGGGGCCTTCCTGGTGATTCTAAGCCCTCTCCCTCTCCTCCTCATGTCTCACTCTCTTCCCGCTGATTCTAAGCCCTCTCCCTCTCCTACTCGTGTCTCGGTGCCTTGCTGGTGATTCTAAGCCCTCTCCCTCTCCTCCTCATGTCTCAGGGCCTTCCTGGTGATTCCCAGCCCTCTCCCTCTGCTCCTCATGTCTCGCTGTCTTCCTGGTGATTTTAACCCCACTCCCTCTCCTCCCTCACTGTCTTCCTGCTTATTGTAAGCCCTCTCCCTCTCCTCCTCATGTCTCACTGTATTCCTGGTGATTCTAACCCCTCCCCCTCTCCTCCTCATGTCTCTGGGCCTTGCTGGTGATTCTAACCCCTCCCCCTCTCCTTTTCATGTCTCACCGTCTTCCTGTGGATTCTAACCCCTCTATCGCTCCTCCTCGTGTCTCATGCCTTCCTGCTGAATCCAACCCCTCTACCTCTCCTCCTCATGTCTCACTGTCTTCCAGCTGATTCTAAGCCCTCTCCCTCTCATCCTCATGTCTCACTGTCTTCCTGGTGATTCTAACCCCTCTCCCTCTCCTCCTCATGTCTCGGTGCCTTGCTGGTGATTCTAAGCCCTCTCCCTCTCCTCCTCATGTCTCAGGACCTTCCCTTCCCCCTCTCCTCCTCATGTCTCAGGGCCTTCCTGGTGATTCCCAGCCCTCTCCCTCTCCTCCTCATGTCTCGCTGTCTTCCTGGTGATTTTAACCCCACTCCCTCTCCTCCCTCACTGTCTTCCCGGTGATTCGAAGCCCTCTCCCTCTCCTGCTCATATCTCACTGTCTTCCTGTGGATTGTAACCCCACCCCGTCTCCTCCTCATGTCTCGGTGCCTTGCTGGTGATTCTAACCCCTCCCCCTCTCCTCCTCATGTCTCATTGCCTTCCTGGTGATCCTAAGCCCTCCCCCTCTCCTGCTCATGTCTCAGGGCCTTCCTGGTGATTCTAACCCCTCTCCCTCTCCTCCTCATGTCTCACTCTCTTCCAGCTGATTCTAAGCCCTCTCCATCTCCTCCTCATGTCTCGGTGCCTTGCTGGTGATTCTAAGCCCTCTCCCTCTCCTCCTCATGTCTCAGCTCCTTCCCCTCCCCCTCTCCTCCTCATGTCTCAGGGCCTTCCCCTCCCCCTCTCCTCCTCATGTCTCAGGGCCTTCCTAGTGATTCCCAGCCCTCTCACTCTCCTCTTCATTTCTCGCTGTCTTCCTGGTGATTTAAACCCCACTCCCTCTCCTCCCTCACTGTCTTCCTGCTGATTCTAAGCCCTTTCCCTCTCCTCCTCATGTATCAGGGCCTTCCTGGTGATTCTAAGCCCTCTCCCTCTGCTCCTCATGTCTCGGGGCTTTCCTGGTGATTCTAAGCCCTCTCCCTCTCCTCCTCATGTCTCGGGGCCTTCCTGCTTATTCTAAACCCTTCCCCTCTCCTCCTCATGTCTCGTGCCTTACTGGTGATTCTAACCCCTCCCCCTGTCCTCTTCATGTCTCACTGTCTTTCTGCTTATTCTAACAACTCTCCCTCTCCTCATGTCTCAGGGCCTTCCTGGTGATTCTAAGCCCTCTCCCTCTCCTCCTCATGTCTCGCTGTCTTCCTGGTGATTTTAATCCCACTCCCTCTCCTCCCTCACTGTCTTCCTGCTTATTCTAAGCCCTTTCCCTCACCTTCTCATGTCTCACTGTCTTCCTGGTGATTCTAACCCCTCTCCCTCTCCTCCTCATGTCTCAGGGCCTTCCTGCTTATTCTAACACCTCTCCCTCTCCTCGTCATGTCTTGGTGCCTCATTGGTGATTGTAAGCCCTCTCCCTCTCCTCCTCATGTCTTGGTGCCTCATTGGTGATTGTAAGCCCTCTCCCTCTCCTCCTCATGTCTTACTGTCTTCCTGCTGATTCTAAACCCTCTCCCTCTCCTCCTCATGTCTCGGCGCCTTCCTGGTGATTCTAACTGCTCCTCTTCATGTCTCACCATCTTGCTGCTGATTCTAAGCCACCCCCTCTCCTCCTCATGTCTCACTGTCTTCCTGCTTATTCTAACCCCTCTCCCTCTCCTCATGTCTCAGGGCCTTCCTGGTGATTCTAAGCCCTCTCCCTCTCCTTCTCTTGCCTCTGGGCCTTCCTGCTGATTCTAAACCCTCTCCCTATCCTCCTCGTGTCTTGGGGCCTTCCTGGTGATTCTAAGCCCTCTCCCTCTCCTCCTCGTGTCTCGGCGCATTCCTGGTGATTCTAACTGCTCCTCTTCATGTCTCACCATCTTGCTGCTGATTCTAAGCCCCCCCCTCTCTTCCTCATGTCTCACTGTCTTCCTGCTGATTCTAACCCCTCTCCTTCTCCTCATGTCTCACTTTCTTCCTGCTGATTCTAAGACCTCTCCCTCTCCTGCTCATGTCTCACTGTCTTCCTGGTGATTCGAAGCCCTCTCCCTCTCCTGCTCATGTCTCACTGCCTTCCTGGTGATTGTAACCCCACCCCCTCTCCTCCTCATGTCTCACTGTCTTCCTGCTGATTCTAAGCCCTCTCCCACTCCTCCTCAAGTCTCGGGGCCTTCCTGGTGATTCTAAGCCCTCCCCCTCTCCTCCTCATGTCTCGGTGCCTGGCTGGTGATTCTTACCCCTCCTCCTCTCCTCCTAATGTCTCGGGGCCTTCCTGGTGATTCTAAGCCCTCTCCCTCTCCTCCTCATGTCTCACTCTCTTCCCGCTGATTCTAAGCCCTCTCCCTCTCCTACTCGTGTCTCGGTGCCTTGCTGGTGATTCTAAGCCCTCTCCCTCTCCTCCTCATGTCTCAGGGCCTTCCTGGTGATTCCCAGCCCTCTCCCTCTGCTCCTCATGTCTCGCTGTCTTCCTGGTGATTTTAACCCCACTCCCTCTCCTCCCTCACTGTCTTCCTGCTTATTGTAAGCCCTCTCCCTCTCCTCCTCATGTCTCACTGTATTCCTGGTGATTCTAACCCCTCCCCCTCTCCTCCTCATGTCTCTGGGCCTTGCTGGTGATTCTAACCCCTCCCCCTCTCCTTTTCATGTCTCACCGTCTTCCTGTGGATTCTAACCCCTCTATCGCTCCTCCTCGTGTCTCATGCCTTCCTGCTGAATCCAACCCCTCTACCTCTCCTCCTCATGTCTCACTGTCTTCCAGCTGATTCTAAGCCCTCTCCCTCTCATCCTCATGTCTCACTGTCTTCCTGGTGATTCTAACCCCTCTCCCTCTCCTCCTCATGTCTCGGTGCCTTGCTGGTGATTCTAAGCCCTCTCCCTCTCCTCCTCATGTCTCAGGACCTTCCCTTCCCCCTCTCCTCCTCATGTCTCAGGGCCTTCCTGGTGATTCCCAGCCCTCTCCCTCTCCTCCTCATGTCTCGCTGTCTTCCTGGTGATTTTAACCCCACTCCCTCTCCTCCCTCACTGTCTTCCTGCTTATTCTAAGCCCTCTCCCTCTCCTCCTCATGTCTCACTGCATTCCTGGTGATTCTAACCCCTCCCCCTCTCCTCCTCATGTCTCGGTGCCTTGCTGGTGATTCTAAGCCCTCTCCCTCTCCTCCTCATGTCTCAGGACCTTCCCATCCCCCTCTCCTCCTCATGTCTCAGGGCCTTCCTGGTGATTCCCAGCCCTCGCCCTCTCCTCCTCATGTCTCGCTGTCTTCCTGGTGATTTTAACCCCACTCCCTCTCCTCCCTCACTGTCTTCCTGCTTATTCTAAGCCCTCTCCCTCTCCTCCTCATGTCTCACTGCATTCCTGGTGATTCTAACCCCTCCCCCTCTCCTCCTCATGTCTCTGGGCCTTGCTGGTGATTCTAAACCCTCTCCCTCTCCTCATGTCTCAGGGCCTTCCTGGTGATTCTAAGCCCTCTCCCTCTCCTTCTCTTGCCTCTGGGCCTTCCTGCTGATTCTAAACCCTCTCCCTATCCTCCTCATGTCTCTGGGCCTTCCTGGTGATTCTAAACCCTCTCCCTCGACTCCTCATGTCTCACTGTATTCCTGGTGATTCTAACCCCTCCCCCTCTCCTCCTCATGTCTCTGGGCCTTGCTGGTGATTCTAACCCCTCCCCCTCTCCTTTTCATGTCTCACTGTCTTCCTGTGGATTCTAACCCCTCTATCGCTCCTCCTCGTGTCTCAAGCCTTCCTGCTGAATCCAACCCCTCTACCTCTCCTCCTCATGTCTCACTGTCTTCCAGCTGATTCTAAGCCCTCTGCCTCTCATCCCCATGTCTCACTGTCTTCCTGGTGATTCTAATCCCTCTCCCTCTCCTCCTCATGTCTCGGTGCCTTGATGGTGATTCTAAGCCCTCTCCCTCTCCTCCTCATGTCTCAGGACCTTCCCTTCCCCCTCTCCTCCTCATGTCTCAGGGCCTTCCTGGTGATTCCCAGCCCTCTCCCTCTCCTCCTCATGTCTCGCTGTCTTCCTGGTGATTTTAACCCCACTCCCTCTCCTCCCTCACTGTCTTCCTGCTTATTCTAAGCCCTCTCCCTCTCCTCCTCATGTCTCACTGCATTCCTGGTGATTCTAACCCCTCCCCCTCTCCTCCTCATGTCTCTGGGCCTTGCTGGTGATTCTAAACCCTCTCCCTCTACTCCTCATGTCTCAGGGCCTTCCTGGTGATTCTAAACCCTCTCCCTCGCCTCCTCATGTCTCGGGGCCTTCGTGGTGATTCTAACCCCTCCCCCTCTCCTCCTCATGTCTCTGGGCCTTGCTGGTGATTCTAAACCCTCTCCCTCTACTCCTCATGTCTCAGGGCCTTCCTGGTGATTCTAAACCCTCTCCCTCGCCTCCTCATGTCTCAGGGCCTTCCTGGTGATTCCCAGCCCTCTCCCTCTCCTCCTCATGTCTCGCTGTCTTCCTGGTGATTTAACCCCACTCCCTCTCCTCCCTCACTGTCTTCCTGCTTATTCTAAGCCCTCGCCCTCTCCTCCTCATGTCTCGCTGTCTTCCTGGTGATTTTAACCCCACTCCCTCTCCTCCCTCACTGTCTTCCTGCTTATTCTAAGCCCTCTCCCTCTCCTCCTCATGTCTCACTGTATTCCTGGTGATTCTAACCCCTCCCCCTCTCCTCCTCATGTCTCTGGGCCTTGCTGGTGATTCTAACCCCTCCCCCTCTCCTTCTCATGTCTCACCGTCTTCCTGTGGATTCTAACCCCTCTCCCTCTCCTCCTCATGTCACACTCTCTTCCCGCTGATTCTAAGCCCTCTCCCTCTCCTTCTCGTGTCTCGGTGCCTTGCTGGTGATTCTAAGCCCTCTCCCTCTCCTCCTCATGTCTCAGGACCTTCCCTTCCCTCTCCTCCTCATGTCTCAGGGCCTTCCTGTTGATTCTAATCCCTCTCCATCTCCTCCTCATGTCTCAGGACCTTCCCTTCCCCCTCTCCTCCTCATGTCTCAGGGCCTTCCTGGTGATTCCCAGCCCTCTCCCTCTCCTCCTCATGTCTCGCTGTCTTCCTGGTGATTTTAACCCCACTCCCTCTCCTCCCTCACTGTCTTCCTGCTTATTCTAAGCCCTCTCCCTCTCCTCCTCATGTCTCACTGCATTCCTGGTGATTCTAACCCCTCCCCCTCTCCTCCTCATGTCTCGGTGCCTTGCTGGTGATTCTAAGCCCTCTCCCTCTCCTCCTCATGTCTCAGGACCTTCCCATCCCCCTCTCCTCCTCATGTCTCAGGGCCTTCCTGGTGATTCCCAGCCCTCGCCCTCTCCTCCTCATGTCTCGCTGTCTTCCTGGTGATTTTAACCCCACTCCCTCTCCTCCCTCACTGTCTTCCTGCTTATTCTAAGCCCTCTCCCTCTCCTCCTCATGTCTCACTGCATTCCTGGTGATTCTAACCCCTCCCCCTCTCCTCCTCATGTCTCTGGGCCTTGCTGGTGATTCTAAACCCTCTCCCTCTCCTCATGTCTCAGGGCCTTCCTGGTGATTCTAAGCCCTCTCCCTCTCCTTCTCTTGCCTCTGGGCCTTCCTGCTGATTCTAAACCCTCTCCCTATCCTCCTCATGTCTCTGGGCCTTCCTGGTGATTCTAAACCCTCTCCCTCGACTCCTCATGTCTCACTGTATTCCTGGTGATTCTAACCCCTCCCCCTCTCCTCCTCATGTCTCTGGGCCTTGCTGGTGATTCTAACCCCTCCCCCTCTCCTTTTCATGTCTCACTGTCTTCCTGTGGATTCTAACCCCTCTATCGCTCCTCCTCGTGTCTCAAGCCTTCCTGCTGAATCCAACCCCTCTACCTCTCCTCCTCATGTCTCACTGTCTTCCAGCTGATTCTAAGCCCTCTGCCTCTCATCCCCATGTCTCACTGTCTTCCTGGTGATTCTAATCCCTCTCCCTCTCCTCCTCATGTCTCGGTGCCTTGATGGTGATTCTAAGCCCTCTCCCTCTCCTCCTCATGTCTCAGGACCTTCCCTTCCCCCTCTCCTCCTCATGTCTCAGGGCCTTCCTGGTGATTCCCAGCCCTCTCCCTCTCCTCCTCATGTCTCGCTGTCTTCCTGGTGATTTTAAACCCACTCCCTCTCCTCCCTCACTGTCTTCCTGCTTATTCTAAGCCCTCTCCCTCTCCTCCTCATGTCTCACTGCATTCCTGGTGATTCTAACCCCTCCCCCTCTCCTCCTCATGTCTCTGGGCCTTGCTGGTGATTCTAAACCCTCTCCCTCTACTCCTCATGTCTCAGGGCCTTCCTGGTGATTCTAAACCCTCTCCCTCGCCTCCTCATGTCTCGGGGCCTTCGTGGTGATTCTAACCCCTCCCCCTCTCCTCCTCATGTCTCTGGGCCTTGCTGGTGATTCTAAACCCTCTCCCTCTACTCCTCATGTCTCAGGGCCTTCCTGGTGATTCTAAACCCTCTCCCTCGCCTCCTCATGTCTCAGGGCCTTCCTGGTGATTCCCAGCCCTCTCCCTCTCCTCCTCATGTCTCGCTGTCTTCCTGGTGATTTAACCCCACTCCCTCTCCTCCCTCACTGTCTTCCTGCTTATTCTAAGCCCTCGCCCTCTCCTCCTCATGTCTCTGGGCCTTGCTGGTGATTCTAACCCCTCCCCCTCTCCTTCTCATGTCTCACCGTCTTCCTGTGGATTCTAACCCCTCTCCCTCTCCTCCTCATGTCACACTCTCTTCCCGCTGATTCTAAGCCCTCTCCCTCTCCTTCTCGTGTCTCGGTGCCTTGCTGGTGATTCTAAGCCCTCTCCCTCTCCTCCTCATGTCTCAGGACCTTCCCTTCCCTCTCCTCCTCATGTCTCAGGGCCTTCCTGGTGATTCCCAGCCCTCTCCCTCTCCTCCTCATGTCTCGGTGCCTTCCTGTTGATTCTAATCCCTCTCCATCTCCTCCTCATGTCTCAGGGCCTTCCCCTCCACCTCTCCTCCTCATGTCTCACTGTCTTCCAGCTGATTCTAAGCCCTCACCCTCTCGTCCTCATGTCTCACTGTCTTCCTGGTTATTCTAACCACTCCACCTCTCCTCCTCATGTCTCACTGTCTTCCAGCTGATTCTAAGCCCTCTCCCTCTCCTCCTCATGTCATACTGTCTTCCCGGTGATTCGAAGCCCTCTCCCTCTCCTGCTCATGTCTCACTGTCTTCCTGGTGATTGTAACCCCACCCCGTCTCCTCCTCATGTCTCGCTGTCTTCCTGGTTATTCGATGCCCTCTCCCTCTCCTTCTCATGTCTCACTGTCTTCCTGGTTATTCTAACCACTCCACCTCTCCTCCTCATGTCTCACTGTCTTCCAGCTGATTCTAAGCCCTCCACCTCTCCTCCTCATGTCTCGGTGCCTTGCTGGTGATTCTAACCCCTCCCCCTCTCCTCCTCATGTCTCAGTGCCTTCCTGGTGATCCTAAGCCCTCCCCCTCTCCTGCTCATGTCTCAGGGCCTTCCTGGTGATCCTAAGCCCTCTCCCACTCCTCCTCATGTATCGGGGCCTTCCTGGTGATCCTAAGCCCTCCCCCTCTCCTCCTCATGTCTCGGTGCCTTGCTGGTGATTCTAACCCCTCTCCCTCGCCTCCTCATTTCTCGGTGCCTTCCTGTTGATTCTAATCCCTCTCCATCTCCTCCTCATGTCTCGGTGCCTTGCTGGTGATTCTAAGCCCTCTGCCTCTCCTCCTCATGTCTCAGGGCCTTAACCTCCCCCTCTCCTCCTCATGTCTCAGGGCCTTCCCCTCCCCCTCTCCTCCTCATGTCTCAGGGCCTTCCTGCTGATTCTAAGCCCTCTCCCACTCCTCCTCATGTGTCGGGGCCTTCCTGGTGATTCTAAGCCCTCCCCCTCTCCTCCTCATGTCTCGGTGCCTTGCTGGTGATTCTAACCCCTCTCCTTCGCCTCCTCATTTCTCGGTGCCTTCCTGTTGATTCTAATCCCTCTCCATCTCCTCCTCATGTCTCGGTGCCTTGCTGGTGATTCTAAGCCCTCTGCCTCTCCTCCTCATGTCTCAGGGCCTTCCCCTCCCCCTCTCCTCCTCATGTCTCAGGGCCTTCCCCTCCCCCTCTCCTCCTCATGTCTCAGGGCCTTCCTGGTGATTCCCACCCCTCCCACTCTCCTCCTCATGTCTCGCTGTCTTCCTGGTGATTTTAAACCCACTCCCTCTCCTCCCTCACTGTCTTCCTGCTTATTCTAAGCCCTCTCCTTCTCCTCCTCATGTCTCACTGTATTCCTGGTGAATATAACCCCTCCCCCTCATCTCCTCATGTCTCTGGGCCTTGCTGGTGATTCCCACCCCTCTCACTCTCCTCCTATTGTCTCGCTGTCTTCCTGGTGATTTTAAACCCACTCCCTCTCCTCCCTCACTGTCTTCCTGCTTATTCTAAGCCCTCTCCCTCTCCTCCTCATGTCTCACTGTATTCCTGGTTATTCTAACCCCTCCCCCTCTCCTCCTCATGTCTCAGGGCCTTCCTGGTGATTCTAACCCCTCTCCCTCTCCTCCTCATGTCTCAGGACCTTCCCTTCCCCCTGTCCTCCTCATGTCTCAGGGCCTTCCTGGTGATTCCCAGCCCTCTCCCTCTCCTCCTCATGTCTCGCTGTCTTCCTGGTGATTTTAACCCCACTCCCTCTCCTCCCTCACTGTCTTCCTGCTTATTCTAAGCCCTCTCCCTCTCCTCCTCATGTCTCACTGTATTCCTGGTGATTCTAACCCCTCCCCCTCTCCTCCTCATGTCTCTGGGCCTTGCTGGTGATTCTAACCCCTCCCCCTCTCCTTCTCATGTCTCACTGTCTTCCTGGTGATTCTAACCCCTGTACCGCTCCTCCTCGTGTCTCGTGCCTTCCTGGTGATTCCAACCCCTCCACCTCTCTTCCTCATGTCTCACTGTCTTCCACCTGATTCTAAGCCCTCACCCTCTCGTCCTCATGTCTCACTGTCTTCCTGGTGATTCTAACCCTTTTCCCTCTCCTC
Organism: Lampris megalopsis; assembly: GCA_022114975.2. Taxonomy (NCBI): domain Eukaryota; kingdom Metazoa; phylum Chordata; class Actinopteri; order Lampriformes; family Lampridae; genus Lampris; species Lampris megalopsis. The sequence continues at coordinate 3,856,081 of JAJHIY020000936.1, forward strand.
CTCATGTCTCGGTGCCTTCCTGTTGATTCTAATCCCTCTCCATCTCCTCCTCATGTCTCAGGGCCTTCCCCTCCACCTCTCCTCCTCATGTCTCACTGTCTTCCAGCTGATTCTAAGCCCTCACCCTCTCGTCCTCATGTCTCACTGTCTTCCTGGTTATTCTAACCACTCCACCTCTCCTCCTCATGTCTCACTGTCTTGCAGCGGATTCTAAGCCCTCTCCCTCTCCTCCTCATGTCTCGCTGTCTTCCTGGTGATTTTAACCCCACTCCCTCTCCTCCCTCACTGTCTTCCTGCTTATTCTAAGCCCTCTCCCTCTCCTCCTCATGTCTCACTGTATTCCTGGTGATTCTAACCCCTCCCCCTCTCCTCCTCATGTCTCAGGGCCTTCCTGGTAATTCTAACCCCTCTCCCTCTCCTCCTCATGTCTCAGGACCTTCCGTTCCCCCTGTCCTCCTCATGTCTCAGGGCCTTCCTGGTGATTCCCAGCCCTCTCCCTCTCCTCCTCATGTCTCGCTGTCTTCCTGGTGATTTTAACCCCACTCCCTCTTCTCCCTCACTGTCTTCCTGCTTATTCTAAGCCCTCTCCCTCTCCTCCTCATGTCTCACTGTATTCCTGGTGATTCTAACCCCTCCCCCTCTCCTCCTCATGTCTCTGTGCCTTGCTGGTGATTCTAACCCCTCCCCCTCTCCTTCTCATGTCTCACTGTCTTCCTGGTGATTCTAACCCCTGTACCGCTCCTCCTCGTGTCTCGTGCCTTCCTGGTGATTCCAACCCCTCCACCTCTCTTCCTCATGTCTCACTGTCTTCCACCTGATTCTAAGCCCTCACCCTCTCGTCCTCATGTCTCACTGTCTTCCTGGTGATTCTAACCCTTTTCCCTCTCCTCCTCATGTCTCGGTGCCTTCCTGTTGATTCTAATCCCTCTCCATCTCCTCCTCATGTCTCAGGGCCTTCCCCTCCACCTCTCCTCCTCATGTCTCACTGTCTTCCAGCTGATTCTAAGCCCTCACCCTCTCGTCCTCATGTCTCACTGTCTTCCTGGTTATTCTAACCACTCCACCTCTCCTCCTCATGTCTCACTGTCTTCCTGCTTATTCTAAGCCCTCTCCCTCTCCTCCTCATGTCTCACTGTATTCCTGGTGATTCTAACCCCTCCCCCTCTCCTCCTCATGTCTCTGGGCCTTGCTGGTGATTCTAACCCCTCCCCCTCTCCTTCTCATGTCTCACTGTCTTCCTGGTGATTCTAACCCCTCTACCGCTCCTCCTCGTGTCTCGTGCCTTCCTGGTGATTCCAACCCCTCCACCTCTCTTCCTCATGTCTCACTGTCTTCCACCTGATTCTAAGCCCTCACCCTCTCGTCCTCATGTCTCACTGTCTTCCTGGTGATTCTAACCCCTTTCCCTCTCCTCCTCATGTCTCGGTGCCTTCCTGTTGATTCTAATCCCTCTCCATCTCCTCCTCATGTCTCAGGGCCTTCCCCTCCACCTCTCCTCCTCATGTCTCACTGTCTTCCAGCTGATTCTAAGCCCTCACCCTCTCGTCCTCATGTCTCACTGTCTTCCTGGTTATTCTAACCACTCCACCTCTCCTCCTCATGTCTCACTGTCTTCCAGCTGATTCTAAGCCCTCTCCCTCTCCTCCTCATGTCTCGCTGTCTTCCTGGTGATTTTAACCCCACTCCCTCTCCTCCCTCACTGTCTTCCTGCTTATTCTAAGCCCTCTCCCTCTCCTCCTCATGTCTCACTGTATTCCTGGTGATTCTAACCCCTCCCCCTCTCCTCCTCATGTCTCAGGGCCTTCCTGGTAATTCTAACCCCTCTCCCTCTCCTCCTCATGTCTCAGGACCTTCCCTTCCCCCTGTCCTCCTCATGTCTCAGGGCCTTCCTGGTGATTCCCAGCCCTCTCCCTCTCCTCCTCATGTCTCGCTGTCTTCCTGGTGATTTTAACCCCACTCCCTCTCCTCCCTCACTGTCTTCCTGCTTATTCTAAGCCCTCTCCCTCTCCTCCTCATGTCTCACTGTATTCCTGGTGATTCTAACCCCTCCCCCTCTCCTCCTCATGTCTCTGGGCCTTGCTGGTGATTCTAACCCCTCCCCCTCTCCTTCTCATGTCTCACTGTCTTCCTGGTGATTCTAACCCCTGTACCGCTCCTCCTCGTGTCTCGTGCCTTCCTGGTGATTCCAACCCCTCCACCTCTCTTCCTCATGTCTCACTGTCTTCCACCTGATTCTAAGCCCTCACCCTCTCGTCCTCATGTCTCACTGTCTTCCTGGTGATTCTAACCCTTTTCCCTCTCCTCCTCATGTCTCGGTGCCTTCCTGTTGATTCTAATCCCTCTCCATCTCCTCCTCATGTCTCAGGGCCTTCCCCTCCACCTCTCCTCCTCATGTCTCACTGTCTTCCAGCTGATTCTAAGCCCTCACCCTCTCGTCCTCATGTCTCACTGTCTTCCTGGTTATACTAACCACTCCACCTCTCCTCCTCATGTCTCACTGTCTTCCAGCTGATTCTAAGCCCTCACCCTCTCGTCCTCATGTCTCACTGTCTTCCTGGTTATTCTAACCACTCCACCTCTCCTCCTCATGTCTCACTGTCTTCCAGCTGATTCTAAGCCCTCTCCCTCTCCTCCTCATGTCTCGCTGTCTTCCTGGTGATTTTAACCCCACTCCCTCTCCTCCCTCACTGTCTTCCTGCTTATTCTAAGCCCTCTCCCTCTCCTCCTCATGTCTCACTGTATTCCTGGTGATTCTAACCCCTCCCCCTCTCCTCCTCATGTCTCAGGGCCTTCCTGGTAATTCTAACCCCTCTCCCTCTCCTCCTCATGTCTCAGGACCTTCCCTTCCCCCTGTCCTCCTCATGTCTCAGGGCCTTCCTGGTGATTCCCAGCCCTCTCCCTCTCCTCCTCATGTCTCGCTGTCTTCCTGGTGATTTTAACCCCACTCCCTCTCCTCCCTCACTGTCTTCCTGCTTATTCTAAGCCCTCTCCCTCTCCTCCTCATGTCTCACTGTATTCCTGGTGATTCTAACCCCTCCCCCTCTCCTCCTCATGTCTCTGGGCCTTGCTGGTGATTCTAACCCCTCCCCCTCTCCTTCTCATGTCTCACTGTCTTCCTGGTGATTCTAACCCCTGTACCGCTCCTCCTCGTGTCTCGTGCCTTCCTGGTGATTCCAACCCCTCCACCTCTCTTCCTCATGTCTCACTGTCTTCCACCTGATTCTAAGCCCTCACCCTCTCGTCCTCATGTCTCACTGTCTTCCTGGTGATTCTAACCCTTTTCCCTCTCCTCCTCATGTCTCGGTGCCTTCCTGTTGATTCTAATCCCTCTCCATCTCCTCCTCATGTCTCAGGGCCTTCCCCTCCACCTCTCCTCCTCATGTCTCACTGTCTTCCAGCTGATTCTAAGCCCTCACCCTCTCGTCCTCATGTCTCACTGTCTTCCTGGTTATACTAACCACTCCACCTCTCCTCCTCATGTCTCACTGTCTTCCAGCTGATTCTAAGCCCTGTCGCTCTCCTCCTCATGTCTCGCTGTCTTCCTGGTGATTTTAACCCCACTCCCTCTCCTCCCTCACTGTCTTCCTGCTTATTCTAAGGCCTCTCCCTCTCCTCCTCATGTCTCACTGCATTCCTGGTGATTCTAACCCCTCCCCCTCTCCTCCTCATGTCTCTGGGCCTTGCTGGTGATTCTAACCCCTCCCCCTCTCCTCCTCATGTCTCAGTGTCTTCCAGCTGATTCTAAGCCCTCTCCCTCTCCTCCTCATGCCTCGGGGCTTTCCTGCTGATTCTAAACCCTCTCCCTCTACTCCTCATGTCTCAGGGCCTTCCTGGTGATTCTAAACCCTCTCCCTCTCCTCCTCATGTCTCGGGGCCTTCGTGGTGAATCTAAGCCCTCTCCCTCTCCTCCTCGTGTCTCGGGGCCTTCCTGGTGATTCTAACCGCTCATCTTCATGTCTCACCATCTTCCTGCTGATTCTAAGCCCCCCCCCCTCTCCTCCTCATGTCTCACTGTCTTCCTGCTGATTCTAAGCCCTCTCCCTCCCCTGCTCATGTCTCACTGTCTTCCTGGTGATTCGAAGCCCTCTCCCTCTCCTCCTCATGTCTCACTGTCTTCCTGGTGATTGTAAACCCACCCCCTCTCCTCCTCATGTCTCGCTGTCTTACTGGTGATTCGAAGCCCTCTCCCTCTCCTCCTCATGTCTCACTGTCTTCCTACTGATTCTAAGCCCTCTCCCACTCCTCCTCATGTCTCGGGGCCTTCCTGGTGATTCTAAGCCCTCCCCCTCTCCTCCTCATGTCTCAGTGCCTGGCTGGTGATTCTAACCCCTCCCCCTCTCCTCCTCATGTCTCAGGGCCTTCCTGGTGATTCTAACCCCTCTCCCTCTCCTCCTCATGTCACACTCTCTTCCCGCTGATTCTAAGCCCTCTCCCTCTCCTTCTCGTGTCTCGGTGCCTTGCTGGTGATTCTAAGCCCTCTCCCTCTCCTCCTCATGTCTCAGGACCTTCCCTTCCCCCTGTCCTCCTCATGTCTCAGGGCCTTCCTGGTGATTCCCAGCCCTCTCCCTCTCCTCCTCATGTCTCGCTGTCTTCCTGGTGATTTTAACCCCGCTCCCTCTCCTCCCTCACTGTCTTCCTGCTTATTCTAAGCCCTCTCCCTCTCCTCCTCATGTCTCACTGTATTCCTGGTGATTCTAACCCCTCCCCCTCTCCTCCTCATGTCTCTGGGCCTTGCTGGTGATTCTAACCCCTCCCCCTCTCCTTCTCATGTCTCACTGTCTTCCTGGTGATTCTAACCCCTCTACCGCTCCTCCTCGTGTCTCGTGCCTTCCTGGTGATTCCAACCCCTCCACCTCTCTTCCTCATGTCTTACTGTCTTCCACCTGATTCTAAGCCCTCACCCTCTCGTCCTCATGTCTCACTGTCTTCCTGGTGATTCTAACCCCTTTCCCTCTCCTCCTCATGTCTCGGTGCCTTCCTGTTGATTCTAATCCCTCTCCATCTCCTCCTCATGTCTCAGGGCCTTCCCCTCCACCTCTCCTCCTCAGGTCTCACTGTCTTCCAGCTGATTCTAAGCCCTCACCCTCTCGTCCTCATGTCTCACTGTCTTCCTGGTTATTCTAACCACTCCACCTCTCCTCCTCATGTCTCACTGTCTTCCAGCTGATTCTAAGCCCTCTCCCTCTCCTCCTCATGTCTCGCTGTCTTCCTGGTGATTTTAACCCTACTCCCTCTCCTCCCTCACTGTCTTCCTGCTTATTCTAAGGCCTCTCCCTCTCCTCCTCATGTCTCACTGCATTCCTGGTGATTCTAACCCCTCCCCCTCTCCTCCTCATGTCTCTGGGCCTTGCTGGTGATTCTAACCCCTCCCCCTCTCCTCCTCATGTCTCAGTGTCTTCCAGCTGATTCTAAGCCCTCACCCTCTCCTCCTCATGCCTCGGGGCTTTCCTGCTGATTCTAAACCCTCTCCCTCTACTCCTCATGTCTCAGGGCCTTCCTGGTGATTCTAAACCCTCTCCCTCTCCTCCTCATGTCTCGGGGCCTTCGTGGTGAATCTAAGCCCTCTCCCTCTCCTCCTCGTGTCTTGAGGCCTTCCTGGTGATTCTAAGCCCTCTCCCTCTCCTCCTCGTGTCTCGGGGCCTTCCTGGTGATTCTAACCGCTCATCTTCATGTCTCACCATCTTCCTGCTGATTCTAAGCCCCCCCCCTCTCCTCCTCATGTCTCACTGTCTTCCTGCTGATTCTAAGCCCTCTCCCTCCCCTGCTCATGTCCACTGTCTTCCTGGTGATTTGAAGCCCTCTCCCTCTCCTCCTCATGTCTCACTGTCTTCCTGGTGATTGTAAACCCACCCCCTCTCCTCCTCATGTCTCGCTGTCTTACTGGTGATTCTAAGCCCTCTCCCTCTCCTCCTCATGTCTCACTGTCTTCCTACTGATTCTAAGCCCTCTCCCACTCCTCCTCATGTCTCGGGGCCTTCCTGGTGATTCTAAGCCCTCCCCCTCTCCTCCTCATGTCTCAGTGCCTGGCTGGTGATTCTAACCCCTCCCCCTCTCCTCCTCATGTCTCAGGGCCTTCCTGGTGATTCTAACCCCTCTCCCTCTCCTCCTCATGTCACACTCTCTTCCCGCTGATTCTAAGCCCTCTCCCTCTCCTTCTCGTGTCTCGGTGCCTTGCTGGTGATTCTAAGCCCTCTCCCTCTCCTCCTCATGTCTCAGGACCTTCCCTTCCCCCTGTCCTCCTCATGTCTCAGGGCCTTCCTGGTGATTCCCAGCCCTCTCCCTCTCCTCCTCATGTCTCGCTGTCTTCCTGGTGATTTTAACCCCACTCCCTCTCCTCCCTCACTGTCTTCCTGCTTATTCTAAGCCCTCTCCCTCTCCTCCTCATGTCTCACTGTATTCCTGGTGATTCTAACCCCTCCCCCTCTCCTCCTCATGTCTCTGGGCCTTGCTGGTGATTCAAACCCCTCCCCCTCTCCTTCTCATGTCTCACTGTCTTCCTGGTGATTCTAACCCCTCTACCGCTCCTCCTCGTGTCTCGTGCCTTCCTGGTGATTCCAAACCCTCCACCTCTCTTCCTCATGTCTCACTGTCTTCCACCTGATTCTAAGCCCTCACCCTCTCGTCCTCATGTCTCACTGTCTTCCTGGTGATTCTAACCCCTTTCCCTCTCCTCCTCATGTCTCGGTGCCTTCCTGTTGATTCTAATCCCTCTCCATCTCCTCCTCATGTCTCAGGGCCTTCCCCTCCACCTCTCCTCCTCAGGTCTCACTGTCTTCCAGCTGATTCTATGCCCTCTCCCTCTCCTCCTCATGTCTCACTGTCTTCCCGGTGATTCTAACCCCTCCCCCTCTCCTCCTCATGTCTCAGTGTCTTCCAGCAGATTCTAAGCCCTCTCCCTCTCCTCCTCATGCCTCGGGGCTTTCCTGCTGATTCTAAACCCTCTCCCTCTACTCCTCATGTCTCAGGGCCTTCCTGGTGATTCTAAACCCTCTCCCTCTCCTCCTCATGTCTCGGGGCCTTCGTGGTGAATCTAAGCCCTCTCCCTCTCCTCCTCGTGTCTTGGGGCCTTCCTGGTGATTCTAAGCCCTCTCCCTCTCCTCCTCGTGTCTCGGGGCCTTCCTGGTGATTCTAACCGCTCCTCTTCATGTCTCACCATCTTCCTGCTGATTCTAAGCCCCCCCCTCCTCCTCATGTCTCACTGTCTTCCTGCTGATTCTAAGCCCTCTCCCTCCCCTGCTCATGTCTCACTGTCTTCCTGGGGTGATTCGAAGCCCTCTCCCTCTCCTCCTCATGTCTCACTGTCTTCCTGGTGATTGTAAACCCACCCCCTCTCCTCCTCATGTCTCGCTGTCTTACTGGTGATTCGAAGCCCTCTCCCTCTCCTCCTCATGTCTCACTGTCTTCCTACTGATTCTAAGCCCTCTCCCACTCCTCCTCATGTCTCGGGGCCTTCCTGGTGATTCTAAGCCCTCCCCCTCTCCTCCTCATGTCTCAGTGCCTGGCTGGTGATTCTAACCCCTCCCCCTCTCCTCCTCATGTCTCAGGGCCTTCCTGGTGATTCTAACCCCTCTCCCTCTCCTCCTCATGTCACACTCTCTTCCCGCTGATTCTAAGCCCTCTCCCTCTCCTTCTCGTGTCTCGGTGCCTTGCTGGTGATTCTAAGCCCTCTCCCTCTCCTCCTCATGTCTCAGGACCTTCCCTTCCCCCTGTCCTCCTCATGTCTCGGTGCCTTCCTGTTGATTCTAATCCCTCTCCATCTCCTCCTCATGTCTCAGGGCCTTCCCCTCCACCTCTCCTCCTCAGGTCTCACTGTCTTCCAGCTGATTCTATGCCCTCTCCCTCTCCTCCTCATGTCTCACTGTCTTCCCGGTGATTCTAACCCCTCCCCCTCTCCTCCTCATGTCTCAGTGTCTTCCAGCCGATTCTAAGCCCTCTCCCTCTCCTCCTCATGCCTCCGGGCTTTCCTGCTGATTCTAACCACTCTACCTCTACTCCTCATGTCTCAGGGCCTTCCTGGTGATTCTAAACCCTCTCCCTCTCCTCCTCATGTCTCGGGGCCTTCGTGGTGAATCTAAGCCCTCTCCCTCTCCTCCTCGTGTCTTGGGGCCTTCCTGGTGATTCTAAGCCCTCTCCCTCTCCTCCTCGTGTCTCGGGGCCTTCCTGGTGATTCTAACCGCTCCTCTTCATGTCTCACCATCTTCCTGCTGATTCTAAGCCCCCCCCTCCTCCTCATGTCTCACTGTCTTCCTGCTGATTCTAAGCCCTCTCCCTCCCCTGCTCATGTCTCACTGTCTTCCTGGGGTGATTCGAAGCCCTCTCCCTCTCCTCCTCATGTCTCACTGTCTTCCTGGTGATTGTAAACCCACCCCCTCTCCTCCTCATGTCTCGCTGTCTTACTGGTGATTCGAAGCCCTCTCCCTCTCCTCCTCATGTCTCACTGTCTTCCTACTGATTCTAAGCCCTCTCCCACTCCTCCTCATGTCTCGGGGCCTTCCTGGTGATTCTAAGCCCTCCCCCTCTCCTCCTCATGTCTCAGTGCCTGGCTGGTGATTCTAACCCCTCCCCCTCTCCTCCTCATGTCTCAGGGCCTTCCTGGTGATTCTAACCCCTCTCCCTCTCCTCCTCATGTCACACTCTCTTCCCGCTGATTCTAAGCCCTCTCCCTCTCCTTCTCGTGTCTCGGTGCCTTGCTGGTGATTCTAAGCCCTCTCCCTCTCCTCCTCATGTCTCAGGACCTTCCCTTCCCCCTGTCCTCCTCATGTCTCAGGGCTTTCCTGGTGATTCCCAGCCCTCTCCCTCTCCTCCTCATGTCTCGCTGTCTTCCTGGTGATTTTAACCCCACTCCCTCTCCTCCCTCACTGTCTTCCTGCTTATTCTAAGCCCTCTCCCTCTCCTCCTCATGTCTCACTGTATTCCTGGTGATTCTAACCCCTCCCCCTCTCCTCCTCATGTCTCTGGGCCTTGCTGGTGATTCAAACCCCTCCCCCTCTCCTTCTCATGTCTCACTGTCTTCCTGGTGATTCTAACCCCTCTACCGCTCCTCCTCGTGTCTCGTGCCTTCCTGGTGATTCCAAACCCTCCACCTCTCTTCCTGATGTCTCACTGTCTTCCACCTGATTCTAAGCCCTCACCCTCTCGTCCTCATGTCTCACTGTCTTCCTGGTGATTCTAACCCCTTTCCCTCTCCTCCTCATGTCTCGGTGCCTTCCTGTTGATTCTAATCCCTCTCCATCTCCTCCTCATGTCTCAGAGCCTTCCCCTCCACCTCTCCTCCTCATGTCTCACTGTCTTCCAGCTGATTCTAAGCCCTCTCCCTCTCCTCCTCATGTCTCACTGTCTTCCCGGTGATTCGAAGCCCTCTCCCTCTCCTGCTCATGTCTCACTGTCTTCCTGGTGATTGTAATCCCACCCCGTCTCCTCCTCATGTATCGGGGCCTTCCTGGTGATCCTAAGCCCTCCCCCTCTCCTCCTCATGTCTCGGTGCCTTGCTGGTGATTCTAACCCCTCTCCCTCGCCTCCTCATTTCTCGGTGCCCTCCTGCTTATTCTAAGCCCTCTCCCTCTCCTCCTCATGTCTCGGTGCCTTGCTGGTGATTCTAAGCCCTCTGCCTCTCCTCCTCATGTCTCAGGGCCTTCCCCTCCCCCTCTCCTCCTCATGTCTCAGGGCCTTCCCCTCCCCCTCTCCTCCTCATGTCTCAGGGCCTTCCTGCTGATTCTAAGCCCTCTCCCACTCCTCCTCATGTGTCGGGGCCTTCCTGGTGATTCTAAGCCCTCCCCCTCTCCTCCTCATGTCTCGGTGCCTTGCTGGTGATTCTAACCCCTCTCCCTCGCCTCCTCATTTCTCGGTGCCTTCCTGTTGATTCTAATCCCTCTCCATCTCCTCCTCATGTCTCGGTGCCTTGCTGGTGATTCTAAGCCCTCTGCCTCTCCTCCTCATGTCTCAGGGCATTCCCCTCCACCTCTCCTCCTCATGTCTCAGGGCCTTCCCCTCCCCCTCTCCTCCTCATGTCTCAGGGCCTTCCTGACGATTCCCACCCCTCTCACTCTCCTCCTCATGTCTCGCTGTCTTCCTGGTGATTTTAAACCCACTCCCTCTCCTCCCTCACTGTCTTCCTGCTTATTCTAAGCCCTCTCCCTCTCCTCCTCATGTCTCACTGTATTCCTGGTGATTCTAACCCCTCCCCCTCTCCTCCTCATGTCTCTGGGCCTTGCTGGTGATTCTAACCCCTCCCCCTCTCCTCCTCATGTCTCAGTGTCTTCCAGCTGATTCTAAGCCCTCTCCCTCTGCTCCTCATGTCTCAGGGCCTTCCTGGTGATTCTAAACCCTCTCCCTCTCCTCCTCATGTCTCGGGGCCTTCGTGGTGAATCTAAGCCCTCTCCCTCTCCTCCTCGTGTCTCGGGGCCTTCCTGGTGATTCTAACCGCTCCTCTTCATGTCTCACCATCTTCCTGCTGATTCTAAGCCCCCCCCCTCTCCTCCTCATGTCTCACTGTCTTCCTGCTGATTCTAAGCCCTCTCCCTCCCCTGCTCATGTCTCACTGTCTTCCTGGTGATTCTAACCCCTCTACCGCTCCTCCTCGTGTCTCGGGGCCTTCCTGGTGATTCTAACCGCTCCTCTTCATGTCTCACCATCTTCCTGCTGATTCTAAGCCCCCCCCCTCTCCTCCTCATGTCTCACTGTCTTCCTGCTGATTCTAAGCCCTCTCCCTCCCCTGCTCATGTCTCACTGTCTTCCTGGGGTGATTCGAAGCCCTCTCCCTCTCCTCCTCATGTCTCACTGTCTTCCTGGTGATTGTAAACCCACCCCCTCTCCTCCTCATGTCTCGCTGTCTTACTGGTGATTCTAAGCCCTCTCCCTCTCCTCCTCATGTCTCACTGTCTTCCTACTGATTCTAAGCCCTCTCCCACTCCTCCTCATGTCTCGGGGCCTTCCTGGTGATTCTAAGCCCTCCCCCTCTCCTCCTCATGTCTCAGTGCCTGGCTGGTGATTCTAACCCCTCCCCCTCTCCTCCTCATGTCTCAGGGCCTTCCTGGTGATTCTAACCCCTCTCCCTCTCCTCCTCATGTCACACTCTCTTCCCGCTGATTCTAAGCCCTCTCCCTCTCCTTCTCGTGTCTCGGTGCCTTGCTGGTGATTCTAAGCCCTCTCCCTCTCCTCCTCATGTCTCAGGACCTTCCCTTCCCCCTCTCCTCCTCATGTCTCAGGGCCTTCCTGGTGATTCCCAGCCCTCTCCCTCTCCTCCTCATGTCTCGCTGTCTTCCTGGTGATTTTAACCCCACTCCCTCTCCTCCCTCACTGTCTTCCTGCTTATTCTAAGCCCTCTCCCTCTCCTCCTCATGTCTCACTGTATTCCTGGTGATTCTAACCCCTCCCCCTCTCCTCCTCATGTCTCGGTGCCTGGCTGGTGATTCTTACCCCTCCTCCTCTCCTCCTAATGTCTCGGGGCCTTCCTGGTGATTCTAAGCCCTCTCCCTCTCCTCCTCATGTCTCACTCTCTTCCCGCTGATTCTAAGCCCTCTCCCTCTCCTACTCGTGTCTCGGTGCCTTGCTGGTGATTCTAAGCCCTCTCCCTCTCCTCCTCATGTCTCAGGGCCTTCCTGGTGATTCCCAGCCCTCTCCCTCTCCTCCTCATGTCTCGCTGTCTTCCTGGTGATTTTAACCCCACTCCCTCTCCTCCCTCACTGTCTTCCTGCTTATTGTAAGCCCTCTCCCTCTCCTCCTCATGTCTCACTGTATTCCTGGTGATTCTAACCCCTCCCCCTCTCCTCCTCATGTCTCTGGGCCTTGCTGGTGATTCTAACCCCTCCCCCTCTCCTTCTCATGTCTCACCGTCTTCCTGTGGATTCTAACCCCTCTATCGCTCCTCCTCGTGTCTCATGCCTTCCTGCTGAATCCAACCCCTCTACCTCTCCTCCTCATGTCTCACTGTCTTCCAGCTGATTCTAAGCCCTCTCCCTCTCATCCTCATGTCTCACTGTCTTCCTGGTGATTCTAACCCCTCTCCCTCTCCTCCTCATGTCTCGGTGCCTTGCTGGTGATTCTAAGCCCTCTCCCTCTCCTCCTCATGTCTCAGGACCTTCCCTTCCCCCTCTCCTCCTCATGTCTCAGGGCCTTCCTGGTGATTCCCAGCCCTCTCCCTCTCCTCCTCATGTCTCGCTGTCTTCCTGGTGATTTTAACCCCACTCCCTCTCCTCCCTCACTGTCTTCCTGCTTATTCTAAGCCCTCTCCCTCTCCTCCTCATGTCTCACTGCATTCCTGGTGATTCTAACCCCTCCCCCTCTCCTCCTCATGTCTCGGTGCCTTGCTGGTGATTCTAAGCCCTCTCCCTCTCCTCCTCATGTCTCAGGACCTTCCCATCCCCCTCTCCTCCTCATGTCTCAGGGCCTTCCTGGTGATTCCCAGCCCTCGCCCTCTCCTCCTCATGTCTCGCTGTCTTCCTGGTGATTTTAACCCCACTCCCTCTCCTCCCTCACTGTCTTCCTGCTTATTCTAAGCCCTCTCCCTCTCCTCCTCATGTCTCACTGCATTCCTGGTGATTCTAACACCTCCCCCTCTCCTCCTCATGTCTCTGGGCCTTGCTGGTGATTCTAAACCCTCTCCCTCTCCTCATGTCTCAGGGCCTTCCTGGTGATTCTAAGCCCTCTCCCTCTCCTTCTCTTGCCTCTGGGCCTTCCTGCTGATTCTAAACCCTCTCCCTATCCTCCTCGTGTCTTGGGGCCTTCCTGGTGATTCTAAGCCCTCTCCCTCTCCTCCTCGTGTCTCGGCGCATTCCTGGTGATTCTAACTGCTCCTCTTCATGTCTCACCATCTTGCTGCTGATTCTAAGCCCCCCCCCTCTCTTCCTCATGTCTCACTGTCTTCCTGCTGATTCTAACCCCTCTCCTTCTCCTCATGTCTCACTTTCTTCCTGCTGATTCTAAGACCTCTCCCTCTCCTGCTCATGTCTCACTGTCTTCCTGGTGATTCGAAGCCCTCTCCCTCTCCTGCTCATGTCTCACTGCCTTCCTGGTGATTGTAACCCCACCCCCTCTCCTCCTCATGTCTCACTGTCTTCCTGCTGATTCTAAGCCCTCTCCCACTCCTCCTCAAGTCTCGGGGCCTTCTTGGTGATTCTAAGCCCTCCCCCTCTCCTCCTCATGTCTCGGTGCCTGGCTGGTGATTCTTACCCCTCCTCCTCTCCTCCTAATGTCTCGGGGCCTTCCTGGTGATTCTAAGCCCTCTCCCTCTCCTCCTCATGTCTCACTCTCTTCCCGCTGATTCTAAGCCCTCTCCCTCTCCTACTCGTGTCTCGGTGCCTTGCTGGTGATTCTAAGCCCTCTCCCTCTCCTCCTCATGTCTCAGGGCCTTCCTGGTGATTCCCAGCCCTCTCCCTCTCCTCCTCATGTCTCGCTGTCTTCCTGGTGATTTTAAACCCACTCCCTCTCCTCCCTCACTGTCTTCCTGCTTATTGTAAGCCCTCACCCTCTCCTCCTCATGTCTCACTGTATTCCTGGTGATTCTAACCCCTCCCCCTCTCCTCCTCATGTCTCTGGGCCTTGCTGGTGATTCTAACCCCTCCCCCTCTCCTTCTCATGTCTCACCGTCTTCCTGTGGATTCTAACCCCTCTATCGCTCCTCCTCGTGTCTCATGCCTTCCTGCTGAATCCAACCCCTCTACCTCTCCTCCTCATGTCTCACTGTCTTCCAGCTGATTCTAAGCCCTCTCCCTCTCATCCTCATGTCTCACTGTCTTCCTGGTGATTCTAACCCCTCTCCCTCTCCTCCTCATGTCTCGGTGCCTTGCTGGTGATTCTAAGCCCTCTCCCTCTCCTCCTCATGTCTCAGGACCTTCCCTTCCCCCTCTCCTCCTCATGTCTCAGGGCCTTCCTGGTGATTCCCAGCCCTCTCCCTCTCCTCCTCATGTCTCGCTGTCTTCCTGGTGATTTTAACCCCACTCCCTCTCCTCCCTCACTGTCTTCCTGCTTATTCTAAGCCCTCTCCCTCTCCTCCTCATGTCTCACTGCATTCCTGGTGATTCTAACCCCTCCCCCTCTCCTCCTCATGTCTCGGTGCCTTGCTGGTGATTCTAAGCCCTCTCCCTCTCCTCCTCATGTCTCAGGACCTTCCCATCCCCCTCTCCTCCTCATGTCTCAGGGCCTTCCTGGTGATTCCCAGCCCTCGCCCTCTCCTCCTCATGTCTCGCTGTCTTCCTGGTGATTTTAACCCCACTCCCTCTCCTCCCTCACTGTCTTCCTGCTTATTCTAAGCCCTCTCCCTCTCCTCCTCATGTCTCACTGCATTCCTCGTGATTCTAACCGCTCCCCCTCTCCTCCTCATGTCTCTGGGCCTTGCTGGTGATTCTAAACCCTCTCCCTCTACTCCTCATGTCTCAGGGCCTTCCTGGTGATTCTAAACCCTCTCCCTCGCCTCCTCATGTCTCACTGTATTCCTGGTGATTCTAACCCCTCCCCCTCTCCTCCTCATGTCTCTGGGCCTTGCTGGTGATTCTAACCCCTCCCCCTCTCCTTTTCATGTCTCACCGTCTTCCTGTGGATTCTAACCCCTCTATCGCTCCTCCTCGTGTCTCATGCCTTCCTGCTGAATCCAACCCCTCTACCTCTCCTCCTCATGTCTCACTGTCTTCCAGCTGATTCTAAGCCCTCTCCCTCTCATCCTCATGTCTCACTGTCTTCCTGGTGATTCCAACCCCTCTCCCTCTCCTCCTCATGTCTCGGTGCCTTGCTGGTGATTCTAAGCCCTCTCCCTCTCCTCCTCATGTCTCAGGACCTTCCCTTCCCCCTCTCCTCCTCATGTCTCAGGGCCTTCCTGGTGATTCCCAGCCCTCTCCCTCTCCTCCTCATGTCTCGCTGTCTTCCTGGTGATTTTAACCCCACTCCCTCTCCTCCCTCACTGTCTTCCTGCTTATTCTAAGCCCTCTCCCTCTCCTCCTCGTGTCTCACTGCATTCCTGGTGATTCTAACCCCTCCCCCTCTCCTCATGTCTCTGGGCCTTGCTGGTGATTCTAAACCCTCTCCCTCTACTCCTCATGTCTCAGGGCCTTCCTGGTGATTCTAAACCCTCTCCCTCGCCTCCTCATGTCTCGGGGCCTTTGTGGTGATTCTAACCCCTCCCCCTCTCCTCCTCATGTCTCTGGGCCTTGCTGGTGATTCTAAACCCTCTCCCTCTACTCCTCATGTCTCAGGGCCTTCCTGGTGATTCTAAACCCTCTCCCTCGCCTCCTCATGTCTCAGGGCCTTCCTGGTGATTCCCAGCCCTCTCCCTCTCCTCCTCATGTCTCGCTGTCTTCCTGGTGATTTTAACCCCACTCCCTCTCCTCCCTCACTGTCTTCCTGCTTATTCTAAGCCCTCGCCCTCTCCTCCTCATGTCTCGCTGTCTTCCTGGTGATTTTAACCCCACTCCCTCTCCTCCCTCACTGTCTTCCTGCTTATTCTAAGCCCTCTCCCTCTCCTCCTCATGTCTCACTGTATTCCTGGTGATTCTAACCCCTCCCCCTCTTCTCCTCATGTCTCTGGGCCTTGCTGGTGATTCTAACCCCTCCCCCTCTCCTCCTCATGTCTCTGGGCCTTGCTGGTGATTCTAACCCCTCCCCCTCTCCTTCTCATGTCTCACCGTCTTCCTGCTTATTCTAACACCTCTCCCTCTCCTCGTCATGTCTTGGTGCCTCATTGGTGATTGTAAGCCCTCTCCCTCTCCTCCTCATGTCTTGGTGCCTCATTGGTGATTGTAAGCCCTCTCCCTCTCCTCCTCATGTCTTACTGTCTTCCTGCTGATTCTAAACCCTCTCCCTCTCCTCCTCATGTCTCGGCGCCTTCCTGGTGATTCTAGCTGCTCCTCTTCATGTCTCACCATCTTGCTGCTGATTCTAAGCCACCCCCTCTCCTCCTCATGTCTCACTGTCTTCCTGCTTATTCTAACCCCTCTCCCTCTCCTCATGTCTCAGGGCCTTCCTGGTGATTCTAAGCCCTCTCCCTCTCCTTCTCTTGCCTCTGGGCCTTCCTGCTGATTCTAAACCCTCTCCCTATCCTCCTCGTGTCTTGGGGCCTTCCTGGTGATTCTAAGCCCTCTCCCTCTCCTCCTCGTGTCTCGGCGCATTCCTGGTGATTCTAACTGCTCCTCTTCATGTCTCACCATCTTGCTGCTGATTCTAAGCCCCCCCCCTCTCTTCCTCATGTCTCACTGTCTTCCTGCTGATTCTAACCCCTCTCCTTCTCCTCATGTCTCACTTTCTTCCTGCTGATTCTAAGACCTCTCCCTCTCCTGCTCATGTCTCACTGTCTTCCTGGTGATTCGAAGCCCTCTCCCTCTCCTGCTCATGTCTCACTGCCTTCCTGGTGATTGTAACCCCACCCCCTCTCCTCCTCATGTCTCACTGTCTTCCTGCTGATTCTAAGCCCTCTCCCACTCCTCCTCAAGTCTCGGGGCCTTCCTGGTGATTCTAAGCCCTCCCCCTCTCCTCCTCATGTCTCGGTGCCTGGCTGGTGATTCTTACCCCTCCTCCTCTCCTCCTAATGTCTCGGGGCCTTCCTGGTGATTCTAAGCCCTCTCCCTCTCCTCCTCATGTCTCACTCTCTTCCCGCTGATTCTAAGCCCTCTCCCTCTCCTACTCGTGTCTCGGTGCCTTGCTGGTGATTCTAAGCCCTCTCCCTCTCCTCCTCATGTCTCAGGGCCTTCCTGGTGATTCCCAGCCCTCTCCCTCTCCTCCTCATGTCTCGCTGTCTTCCTGGTGATTTTAACCCCACTCCCTCTCCTCCCTCACTGTCTTCCTGCTTATTGTAAGCCCTCTCCCTCTCCTCCTCATGTCTCACTGTATTCCTGGTGATTCTAACCCCTCCCCCTCTCCTCCTCATGTCTCTGGGCCTTGCTGGTGATTCTAACCCCTCCCCCTCTCCTTCTCATGTCTCACCGTCTTCCTGTGGATTCTAACCCCTCTATCGCTCCTCCTCGTGTCTCATGCCTTCCTGCTGAATCCAACCCCTCTACCTCTCCTCCTCATGTCTCACTGTCTTCCAGCTGATTCTAAGCCCTCTCCCTCTCATCCTCATGTCTCACTGTCTTCCTGGTGATTCTAACCCCTCTCCCTCTCCTCCTCATGTCTCGGTGCCTTGCTGGTGATTCTAACCCCTTTCCCTCTCCTCCTCATGTCTCGGTGCCTTCCTGTTGATTCTAATCCCTCTCCATCTCCTCCTCATGTCTCAGAGCCTTCCCCTCCACCTCTCCTCCTCATGTCTCACTGTCTTCCAGCTGATTCTAAGCCCTCTCCCTCTCCTCCTCATGTCTCACTGTCTTCCCGGTGATTCGAAGCCCTCTCCCTCTCCTGCTCATGTCTCACTGTCTTCCTGGTGATTGTAATCCCACCCCGTCTCCTCCTCATGTATCGGGGCCTTCCTGGTGATCCTAAGCCCTCCCCCTCTCCTCCTCATGTCTCGGTGCCTTGCTGGTGATTCTAACCCCTCTCCCTCGCCTCCTCATTTCTCGGTGCCTTCCTGTTGATTCTAATCCCTCTCCATCTCCTCCTCATGTCTCGGTGCCTTGCTGGTGATTCTAAGCCCTCTGCCTCTCCTCCTCATGTCTCAGGGCCTTCCCCTCCCCCTCTCCTCCTCATGTCTCAGGGCCTTCCCCTCCCCCTCTCCTCCTCATGTCTCAGGGCCTTCCTGCTGATTCTAAGCCCTCTCCCACTCCTCCTCATGTGTCGGGGCCTTCCTGGTGATTCTAAGCCCTCCCCCTCTCCTCCTCATGTCTCGGTGCCTTGCTGGTGATTCTAACCCCTCTCCCTCGCCTCCTCATTTCTCGGTGCCTTCCTGTTGATTCTAATCCCTCTCCATCTCCTCCTCATGTCTCGGTGCCTTGCTGGTGATTCTAAGCCCTCTGCCTCTCCTCCTCATGTCTCAGGGCCTTCCCCTCCCCCTCTCCTCCTCATGTCTCAGGGCCTTCCCCTCCCCCTCTCCTCCTCATGTCTCAGGGCCTTCCTGACGATTCCCACCCCTCTCACTCTCCTCCTCATGTCTCACTGTCTTCCTGGTGATTTTAAACCCACTCCCTCTCCTCCCTCACTGTCTTCCTGCTTATTCTAAGCCCTCTCCCTCTCCTCCTCATGTCTCACTGTATTCCTGGTGAATCTAACCCCTCCCCCTCTCCTCCTCATGTCTCTGGGCCTTGCTGGTGATTCTAACCCCTCCCCCTCTCCTCCTCATGTCTCAGTGTCTTCCAGCTGATTCTAAGCACTCTCCCTCTGCTCCTCCTGTCTCAGGGCCTTCCTGGTGATTCTAAACCCTCTCCCTCTCCTCCTCATGTCTCGGGGCCTTCGTGGTGAATCTAAGCCCTCTCCCTCTCCTCCTCGTCTCTCGGGGCCTTCCTGGTGATTCTAACCGCTCCTCTTCATGTCTCACCATCTTCCTGCTGATTCTAAGCCCCCCCCCCTCTCCTCCTCATGTCTCACTGTCTTCCTGCTGATTCTAAGCCCTCTCCCTCCCCTGCTCATGTCTCACTGTCTTCCTGGTGATTCTAACCCCTCTACCGCTCCTCCTCGTGTCTCGGGGCCTTCCTGGTGATTCTAACCGCTCCTCTTCATGTCTCACCATCTTCTTGCTGATTCTAAGCCCCCCCCCTCTCCTCCTCATGTCTCACTGTCTTCCTGCTGATTCTAAGCCCTCTCCCTCCCCTGCTCATGTCTCACTGTCTTCCTGGGGTGATTCGAAGCCCTCTCCCTCTCCTCCTCATGTCTCACTGTCTTCCTGGTGATTGTAAACCCACCCCCTCTCCTCCTCATGTCTCGCTGTCTTACTGGTGATTCGAAGCCCTCTCCCTCTCCTCCTCATGTCTCACTGTCTTCCTACTGATTCTAAGCCCTCTCCCACTCCTCCTCATGTCTCGGGGCCTTCCTGGTGATTCTAAGCCCTCCCCCTCTCCTCCTCATGTCTCAGTGCCTGGCTGGTGATTCTAACCCCTCCCCCTCTCCTCCTCATGTCTCAGGGCCTTCCTGGTGATTCTAACCCCTCTCCCTCTCCTCCTCATGTCACACTCTCTTCCCGCTGATTCTAAGCCCTCTCCCTCTCCTTCTCGTGTCTCGGTGCCTTGCTGGTGATTCTAAGCCCTCTCCCTCTCCTCCTCATGTCTCAGGACCTTCCCTTCCCCCTGTCCTCCTCATGTCTCAGGGCCTTCCTGGTGATTCCCAGCCCTCTCCCTCTCCTCCTCATGTCTCGCTGTCTTCCTGGTGATTTTAACCCCACTCCCTCTCCTCCCTCACTGTCTTCCTGCTTATTCTAAGCCCTCTCCCTCTCCTCCTCATGTCTCACTGTATTCCTGGTGATTCTAACCCCTCCCCCTCTCCTCCTCATGTCTCTGGGCCTTGCTGGTGATTCTAACCCCTCCCCCTCTCCTTCTCATGTCTCACTGTCTTCCTGGTGATTCTAACCCCTCTACCGCTCCTCCTCGTGTCTCGTGCCTTCCTGGTGATTCCAACCCCTCAACCTCTCTTCCTCATGTCTCACTGTCTTCCACCTGATTCTAAGCCCTCAACCTCTCGTCCTCATGTCTCACTGTCTTCTTGGTGATTCTAACCCCTTTCCCTCTCCTCCTCATGTCTCGGTGCCTTCCTGTTGATTCTAATCCCTCTCCATCTCCTCCTCATGTCTCAGGGCCTTCCCCTCCACCTCTCCTCCTCATGTCTCACTGTCTTCCAGCCGATTCTAAGCCCTCACCCTCTCGTCCTCATGTCTCACTGTCTTCCTGGTTATTCTAACCACTCCACCTCTCCTCCTCATGTCTCACTGTCTTCCAGCTGATTCTAAGCCCTCTCGCTCTCCTCCTCATGTCTCACTGTCTTCCCGGTGATTCGAAGCCCTCTCCCTCTCCTGCTCATGTCTCACTGTCTTCCTGGTGATTGTAACCCCACCCCGTCTCCTCCTCATGTCTCGCTGTCTTCCTGGTGATTCGATGCCCTCTCCCTCTCCTCCTCATGTCTCACTGTCTTCCTGCTGATTCTAAGCCCTCTCCCACTCCTCCTCATGTATCGGGGCCTTCCTGGTGATTCTAAGCCCTCCACCTCTCCTCCTCATGTCTCTGGGCCTTGCTGGTGATTCTAACCCCTCCCCCTCTCCTCCTCATGTCTCAGTGCCTTCCTGGTGATCCTAAGCCCTCCCCCTCTCCTGCTCATGTCTCAGGGCCTTCCTGGTGATTCTAACCCCTCTCCCTCTCCTCCTCATGTCTCACTCTCTTCCAGCTGATTCTAAGCCCTCTCCATCTCCTCCTCATGTCTCGGTGCCTTGCTGGTGATTCTAAGCCCTCTCCCTCTCCTCCTCATGTCTCAGCTCCTTCCCCTCCCCCTCTCCTCCTCATGTCTCAGGGCCTTCCCCTCCCCCTCTCCTCCTCATGTCTCAGGGCCTTCCTAGTGATTCCCAGCCCTCTCACTCTCCTCTTCATTTCTCGCTGTCTTCCTGGTGATTTAAACCCCACTCCCTCTCCTCCCTCACTGTCTTCCTGCTGATTCTAAGCCCTTTCCCTCTCCTCCTCATGTATCAGGGCCTTCCTGGTGATTCTAAGCCCTCTCCCTCTGCTCCTCATGTCTCGGGGCCTTCCTGGTGATTCTAAGCCCTCTCCCTCTCCTCCTCATGTCTCGGGGCCTTCCTGCTTATTCTAAACCCTTCCCCTCTCCTCCTCATGTCTCGTGCCTTACTGGTGATTCTAACCCCTCCCCCTGTCCTCTTCATGTCTCACTGTCTTTCTGCTTATTCTAACAACTCTCCCTCTCCTCATGTCTCAGGGCCTTCCTGGTGATTCTAAGCCTTCTCCCTCACCTCCTAATGTCTCAGGGCCTTACTGGTGATTCTAAGCCCTCTCCCTCACCTTCTCATGTCTCACTGTCTTCCTGGTGATTCTAACCCCTCTCCCTCTCCTCCTCATGTCTCAGGGCCTTCCTGCTTATTCTAACACCTCTCCCTCTCCTCGTCATGTCTTGGTGCCTCATTGGTGATTGTAAGCCCTCTCCCTCTCCTCCTCATGTCTTGGTGCCTCATTGGTGATTGTAAGCCCTCTCCCTCTCCTCCTCATGTCTTACTGTCTTCCTGCTGATTCTAAACCCTCTCCCTCTCCTCCTCATGTCTCGGCGCCTTCCTGGTGATTCTAACTGCTCCTCTTCATGTCTCACCATCTTGCTGCTGATTCTAAGCCACCCCCTCTCCTCCTCATGTCTCACTGTCTTCCTGCTTATTCTAACCCCTCTCCCTCTCCTCATGTCTCAGGGCCTTCCTGGTGATTCTAAGCCCTCTCCCTCTCCTTCTCTTGCCTCTGGGCCTTCCTGCTGATTCTAAACCCTCTCCCTATCCTCCCCGTGTCTTGGGGCCTTCCTGGTGATTCTAAGCCCTCTCCCTCTCCTCCTCGTGTCTCGGCGCATTCCTGGTGATTCTAACTGCTCCTCTTCATGTCTCACCATCTTGCTGCTGATTCTAAGCCCCCCCCCTCTCTTCCTCATGTCTCACTGTCTTCCTGCTGATTCTAACCCCTCTCCTTCTCCTCATGTCTCACTTTCTTCCTGCTGATTCTAAGACCTCTCCCTCTCCTGCTCATGTCTCACTGTCTTCCTGGTGATTCGAAGCCCTCTCCCTCTCCTGCTCATGTCTCACTGCCTTCCTGGTGATTGTAACTCCACCCCCTCTCCTCCTCATGTCTCACTGTCTTCCTGCTGATTCTAAGCCCTCTCCCACTCCTCCTCAAGTCTCGGGGCCTTCCTGGTGATTCTAAGCCCTCCCCCTCTCCTCCTCATGTCTCGGTGCCTGGCTGGTGATTCTTACCCATCCTCCTCTCCTCCTAATGTCTCGGGGCCTTCCTGGTGATTCTAAGCCCTCTCCCTCTCCTCCTCATGTCTCACTCTCTTCCCGCTGATTCTAAGCCCTCTCCCTCTCCTACTCGTGTCTCGGTGCCTTGCTGGTGATTCTAAGCCCTCTCCCTCTCCTCCTCATGTCTCAGGGCCTTCCTGGTGATTCCCAGCCCTCTCCCTCTCCTCCTCATGTCTCGCTGTCTTCCTGGTGATTTTAACCCCACTCCCTCTCCTCCCTCACTGTCTTCCTGCTTATTGTAAGCCCTCTCCCTCTCCTCCTCATGTCTCACTGTATTCCTGGTGATTCTAACCCCTCCCCCTCTCCTCCTCATGTCTCTGGGCCTTGCTGGTGATTCTAACCCCTCCCCCTCTCCTTCTCATGTCTCACCGTCTTCCTGTGGATTCTAACCCCTCTATCGCTCCTCCTCGTGTCTCATGCCTTCCTGCTGAATCCAACCCCTCTACCTCTCCTCCTCATGTCTCACTGTCTTCCAGCTGATTCTAAGCCCTCTCCCTCTCATCCTCATGTCTCACTGTCTTCCTGGTGATTCTAACCCCTCTCCCTCTCCTCCTCATGTCTCGGTGCCTTGCTGGTGATTCTAACCCCTTTCCCTCTCCTCCTCATGTCTCGGTGCCTTCCTGTTGATTCTAATCCCTCTCCATCTCCTCCTCATGTCTCAGAGCCTTCCCCTCCACCTCTCCTCCTCATGTCTCACTGTCTTCCAGCTGATTCTAAGCCCTCTCCCTCTCCTCCTCATGTCTCACTGTCTTCCCGGTGATTCGAAGCCCTCTCCCTCTCCTGCTCATGTCTCACTGTCTTCCTGGTGATTGTAATCCCACCCCGTCTCCTCCTCATGTATCGGGGCCTTCCTGGTGATCCTAAGCCCTCCCCCTCTCCTCCTCATGTCTCGGTGCCTTGCTGGTGATTCTGACCCCTCTCCCTCGCCTCCTCATTTCTCGGTGCCTTCCTGTTGATTCTAATCCCTCTCCATCTCCTCCTCATGTCTCGGTGCCTTGCTGGTGATTCTAAGCCCTCTGCCTCTCCTCCTCATGTCTCAGGGCCTTCCCCTCCCCCTCTCCTCCTCATGTCTCAGGGCCTTCCCCTCCCCCTCTCCTCCTCATGTCTCAGGGCCTTCCTGCTGATTCTAAGCCCTCTCCCACTCCTCCTCATGTGTCGGGGCCTTCCTGGTGATTCTAAGCCCTCCCCCTCTCCTCCTCATGTCTCGGTGCCTTGCTGGTGATTCTAACCCCTCTCCCTCGCCTCCTCATTTCTCGGTGCCTTCCTGTTGATTCTAATCCCTCTCCATCTCCTCCTCATGTCTCGGTGCCTTGCTGGTGATTCTAAGCCCTCTGCCTCTCCTCCTCATGTCTCAGGGCCTTCCCCTCCCCCTCTCCTCCTCATGTCTCAGGGCCTTCCCCTCCCCCTCTCCTCCTCATGTCTCAGGGCCTTCCTGACGATTCCCACCCCTCTCACTCTCCTCCTCATGTCTCACTGTCTTCCTGGTGATTTTAAACACACTCCCTCTCCTCCCTAACTGTCTTCCTGCTTATTCTAAGCCCTCTCCCTCTCCTCCTCATGTCTCACTGTATTCCTGGTGAATCTAACCCCTCCCCCTCTCCTCCTCATGTCTCTGGGCCTTGCTGGTGATTCTAACCCCTCCCCCTCTCCTCCTCATGTCTCAGTGTCTTCCAGCTGATTCTAAGCCCTCTCCCTCTGCTCCTCATGTCTCAGGGCCTTCCTGGTGATTCTAAACCCTCTCCCTCTCCTCCTCATGTCTCGGGGCCTTCGTGGTGAATCTAAGCCCTCTCCCTCTCCTCCTCGTCTCTCGGGGCCTTCCTGGTGATTCTAACCGCTCCTCTTCATGTCTCACCATCTTCCTGCTGATTCTAAGCCCCCCCCCTCTCCTCCTCATGTCTCACTGTCTTCCTGCTGATTCTAAGCCCTCTCCCTCCCCTGCTCATGTCTCACTGTCTTCCTGGTGATTCTAACCCCTCTACCGCTCCTCCTCGTGTCTCGGGGCCTTCCTGGTGATTCTAACCGCTCCTCTTCATGTCTCACCATCTTCTTGCTGATTCTAAGCCCCCCCCTCTCCTCCTCATGTCTCACTGTCTTCCTGCTGATTCTAAGCCCTCTCCCTCCCCTGCTCATGTCTCACTGTCTTTCTGGGGTGATTCAAAGCCCTCTCCCTCTCCTCCTCATGTCTCACTGTCTTCCTGGTGATTGTAAACCCACCCCCTCTCCTCCTCATGTCTCGCTGTCTTACTGGTGATTCGAAGCCCTCTCCCTCTCCTCCTCATGTCTCACTGTCTTCCTACTGATTCTAAGCCCTCTCCCACTCCTCCTCATGTCTCGGGGCCTTCCTGGTGATTCTAAGCCCTCCCCCTCTCCTCCTCATGTCTCAGTGCCTGGCTGGTGATTCTAACCCCTCCCCCTCTCCTCCTCATGTCTCAGGGCCTTCCTGGTGATTCTAACCCCTCTCCCTCTCCTCCTCATGTCACACTCTCTTCCCGCTGATTCTAAGCCCTCTCCCTCTCCTTCTCGTGTCTCGGTGCCTTGCTGGTGATTCTAAGCCCTCTCCCTCTCCTCCTCATGTCTCAGGACCTTCCCTTCCCCCTGTCCTCCTCATGTCTCAGGGCCTTCCTGGTGATTCCCAGCCCTCTCCCTCTCCTCCTCATGTCTCGCTGTCTTCCTGGTGATTTTAACCCCACTCCCTCTCCTCCCTCACTGTCTTCCTGCTTATTCTAAGCCCTCTCCCTCTCCTCCTCATGTCTCACTGTATTCCTGGTGATTCTAACCCCTCCCCCTCTCCTCCTCATGTCTCTGGGCCTTGCTGGTGATTCTAACCCCTCCCCCTCTCCTTCTCATGTCTCACTGTCTTCCTGGTGATTCTAACCCCTCTACCGCTCCTCCTCGTGTCTCGTGCCTTCCTGGTGATTCCAACCCCTCAACCTCTCTTCCTCATGTCTCACTGTCTTCCACCTGATTCTAAGCCCTCACCCTCTCGTCCTCATGTCTCACTGTCTTCTTGGTGATTCTAACCCCTTTCCCTCTCCTCCTCATGTCTCGGTGCCTTCCTGTTGATTCTAATCCCTCTCCATCTCCTCCTCATGTCTCAGGGCCTTCCCCTCCACCTCTCCTCCTCATGTCTCACTGTCTTCCAGCCGATTCTAAGCCCTCTCCCTCTCGTCCTCATGTCTAACTGTCTTCCTGGTTATTCTAACCACTCCACCTCTCCTCCTCATGTCTCACTGTCTTCCAGCTGATTCTAAGCCCTCTCGCTCTCCTCCTCATGTCTCACTGTCTTCCCGGTGATTCGAAGCCCTCTCCCTCTCCTGCTCATATCTCACTGTCTTCCTGGTGATTGTAACCCCACCCCGTCTCCTCCTCATGTCTCGCTGTCTTCCTGGTGATTCGATGCCCTCTCCCTCTCCTCCTCATGTCTCACTGTCTTCCTGCTGATTCTAAGCCCTCTCCCACTCCTCCTCATGTATCGGGGCCTTCCTGGTGATTCTAAGCCCTCCACCTCTCCTCCTCATGTCTCGGTGCCTTGCTGGTGATTCTAACCCCTCCCCCTCTCCTCCTCATGTCTCAGTGCCTTCCTGGTGATCCTAAGCCCTCCCCCTCTCCTGCTCATGTCTCAGGGCCTTCCTGGTGATTCTAACCCCTCTCCCTCTCCTCCTCATGTCTCACTCTCTTCCAGCTGATTCTAAGCCCTCTCCATCTCCTCCTCATGTCTCGGTGCCTTGCTGGTGATTCTAAGCCCTCTCCCTCTCCTCCTCATGTCTCAGCTCCTTCCCCTCCCCCTCTCCTCCTCATGTCTCAGGGCCTTCCCCTCCCCCTCTCCTCCTCATGTCTCAGGGCCTTCCTAGTGATTCCCAGCCCTCTCACTCTCCTCTTCATTTCTCGCTGTCTTCCTGGTGATTTAAACCCCACTCCCTCTCCTCCCTCACTGTCTTCCTGCTGATTCTAAGCCCTTTCCCTCTCCTCCTCATGTATCAGGGCCTTCCTGGTGATTCTAAGCCCTCTCCCTCTGCTCCTCATGTCTCGGGGCCTTCCTGGTGATTCTAAGCCCTCTCCCTCTCCTCCTCATGTCTCGGGGCCTTCCTGCTTATTCTAAACCCTTCCCCTCTCCTCCTCATGTCTCGTGCCTTACTGGTGATTCTAACCCCTCCCCCTGTCCTCTTCATGTCTCACTGTCTTTCTGCTTATTCTAACAACTCTCCCTCTCCTCATGTCTCAGGGCCTTCCTGGTGATTCTAAGCCTTCTCCCTCACCTCCTAATGTCTCAGGGCCTTACTGGTGATTCTAAGCCCTCTCCCTCTCCTCCTCATGTCTCGCTGTCTTCCTGGTGATTTTAATCCCACTCCCTCTCCTCCCTCACTGTCTTCCTGCTTATTCTAAGCCCTTTCCCTCACCTTCTCATGTCTCACTGTCTTCCTGGTGATTCTAACCCCTCTCCCTCTCCTCCTCATGTCTCAGGGCCTTCCTGCTTATTCTAACACCTCTCCCTCTCCTCGTCATGTCTTGGTGCCTCATTGGTGATTGTAAGCCCTCTCCCTCTCCTCCTCATGTCTTGGTGCCTCATTGGTGATTGTAAGCCCTCTCCCTCTCCTCCTCATGTCTCTGGGCCTTGCTGGTGATTCTAACCCCTCCCCCTCTCCTTCTCATGTCTCACCGTCTTCCTGTGGATTCTAACCCCTCTATCGCTCCTCCTCGTGTCTCATGCCTTCCTGCTGAATCCAACCCCTCTACCTCTCCTCCTCATGTCTCACTGTCTTCCAGCTGATTCTAAGCCCTCTCCCTCTCATCCTCATGTCTCACTGTCTTCCTGGTGATTCTAACCCCTCTCCCTCTCCTCCTCATGTCTCGGTGCCTTGCTGGTGATTCTAACCCCTTTCCCTCTCCTCCTCATGTCTCGGTGCCTTCCTGTTGATTCTAATCCCTCTCCATCTCCTCCTCATGTCTCAGAGCCTTCCCCTCCACCTCTCCTCCTCATGTCTCACTGTCTTCCAGCTGATTCTAAGCCCTCTCCCTCTCCTCCTCATGTCTCACTGTCTTCCCGGTGATTCGAAGCCCTCTCCCTCTCCTGCTCATGTCTCACTGTCTTCCTGGTGATTGTAATCCCACCCCGTCTCCTCCTCATGTATCGGGGCCTTCCTGGTGATCCTAAGCCCTCCCCCTCTCCTCCTCATGTCTCGGTGCCTTGCTGGTGATTCTGACCCCTCTCCCTCGCCTCCTCATTTCTCGGTGCCTTCCTGTTGATTCTAATCCCTCTCCATCTCCTCCTCATGTCTCGGTGCCTTGCTGGTGATTCTAAGCCCTCTGCCTCTCCTCCTCATGTCTCAGGGCCTTCCCCTCCCCCTCTCCTCCTCATGTCTCAGGGCCTTCCCCTCCCCCTCTCCTCCTCATGTCTCAGGGCCTTCCTGCTGATTCTAAGCCCTCTCCCACTCCTCCTCATGTGTCGGGGCCTTCCTGGTGATTCTAAGCCCTCCCCCTCTCCTCCTCATGTCTCGGTGCCTTGCTGGTGATTCTAACCCCTCTCCCTCGCCTCCTCATTTCTCGGTGCCTTCCTGTTGATTCTAATCCCTCTCCATCTCCTCCTCATGTCTCGGTGCCTTGCTGGTGATTCTAAGCCCTCTGCCTCTCCTCCTCATGTCTCAGGGCCTTCCCCTCCCCCTCTCCTCCTCATGTCTCAGGGCCTTCCCCTCCCCCTCTCCTCCTCATGTCTCAGGGCCTTCCTGACGATTCCCACCCCTCTCACTCTCCTCCTCATGTCTCACTGTCTTCCTGGTGATTTTAAACACACTCCCTCTCCTCCCTCACTGTCTTCCTGCTTATTCTAAGCCCTCTCCCTCTCCTCCTCATGTCTCACTGTATTCCTGGTGAATCTAACCCCTCCCCCTCTCCTCCTCATGTCTCTGGGCCTTGCTGGTGATTCTAACCCCTCCCCCTCTCCTCCTCATGTCTCAGTGTCTTCCAGCTGATTCTAAGCCCTCTCCCTCTGCTCCTCATGTCTCAGGGCCTTCCTGGTGATTCTAAACCCTCTCCCTCTCCTCCTCATGTCTCGGGGCCTTCGTGGTGAATCTAAGCCCTCTCCCTCTCCTCCTCGTCTCTCGGGGCCTTCCTGGTGATTCTAACCGCTCCTCTTCATGTCTCACCATCTTCCTGCTGATTCTAAGCCCCCCCCCTCTCCTCCTCATGTCTCACTGTCTTCCTGCTGATTCTAAGCCCTCTCCCTCCCCTGCTCATGTCTCACTGTCTTCCTGGTGATTCTAACCCCTCTACCGCTCCTCCTCGTGTCTCGGGGCCTTCCTGGTGATTCTAACCGCTCCTCTTCATGTCTCACCATCTTCTTGCTGATTCTAAGCCCCCCCCCTCTCCTCCTCATGTCTCACTGTCTTCCTGCTGATTCTAAGCCCTCTCCCTCCCCTGCTCATGTCTCACTGTCTTCCTGGGGTGATTCAAAGCCCTCTCCCTCTCCTCCTCATGTCTCACTGTCTTCCTGGTGATTGTAAACCCACCCCCTCTCCTCCTCATGTCTCGCTGTCTTACTGGTGATTCGAAGCCCTCTCCCTCTCCTCCTCATGTCTCACTGTCTTCCTACTGATTCTAAGCCCTCTCCCACTCCTCCTCATGTCTCGGGGCCTTCCTGGTGATTCTAAGCCCTCCCCCTCTCCTCCTCATGTCTCAGTGCCTGGCTGGTGATTCTAACCCCTCCCCCTCTCCTCCTCATGTCTCAGGGCCTTCCTGGTGATTCTAACCCCTCTCCCTCTCCTCCTCATGTCACACTCTCTTCCCGCTGATTCTAAGCCCTCTCCCTCTCCTTCTCGTGTCTCGGTGCCTTGCTGGTGATTCTAAGCCCTCTCCCTCTCCTCCTCATGTCTCAGGACCTTCCCTTCCCCCTGTCCTCCTCATGTCTCAGGGCCTTCCTGGTGATTCCCAGCCCTCTCCCTCTCCTCCTCATGTCTCGCTGTCTTCCTGGTGATTTTAACCCCACTCCCTCTCCTCCCTCACTGTCTTCCTGCTTATTCTAAGCCCTCTCCCTCTCCTCCTCATGTCTCACTGTATTCCTGGTGATTCTAACCCCTCCCCCTCTCCTCCTCATGTCTCTGGGCCTTGCTGGTGATTCTAACCCCTCCCCCTCTCCTTCTCATGTCTCACTGTCTTCCTGGTGATTCTAACCCCTCTACCGCTCCTCCTCGTGTCTCGTGCCTTCCTGGTGATTCCAACCCCTCAACCTCTCTTCCTCATGTCTCACTGTCTTCCACCTGATTCTAAGCCCTCACCCTCTCGTCCTCATGTCTCACTGTCTTCTTGGTGATTCTAACCCCTTTCCCTCTCCTCCTCATGTCTCGGTGCCTTCCTGTTGATTCTAATCCCTCTCCATCTCCTCCTCATGTCTCAGGGCCTTCCCCTCCACCTCTCCTCCTCATGTCTCACTGTCTTCCAGCCGATTCTAAGCCCTCTCCCTCTCGTCCTCATGTCTCACTGTCTTCCTGGTTATTCTAACCACTCCACCTCTCCTCCTCATGTCTCACTGTCTTCCAGCTGATTCTAAGCCCTCTCGCTCTCCTCCTCATGTCTCACTGTCTTCCCGGTGATTCGAAGCCCTCTCCCTCTCCTGCTCATATCTCACTGTCTTCCTGGTGATTGTAACCCCACCCCGTCTCCTCCTCATGTCTCACTGTCTTCCTGCTGATTCTAAGCCCTCTCCCACTCCTCCTCATGTATCGGGGCCTTCCTGGTGATTCTAAGCCCTCCACCTCTCCTCCTCATGTCTCGGTGCCTTGCTGGTGATTCTAACCCCTCCCCCTCTCCTCCTCATGTCTCAGTGCCTTCCTGGTGATCCTAAGCCCTCCCCCTCTCCTGCTCATGTCTCAGGGCCTTCCTGGTGATTCTAACCCCTCTCCCTCTCCTCCTCATGTCTCACTCTCTTCCAGCTGATTCTAAGCCCTCTCCATCTCCTCCTCATGTCTCGGTGCCTTGCTGGTGATTCTAAGCCCTCTCCCTCTCCTCCTCATGTCTCAGCTCCTTCCCCTCCCCCTCTCCTCCTCATGTCTCAGGGCCTTCCCCTCCCCCTCTCCTCCTCATGTCTCAGGGCCTTCCTAGTGATTCCCAGCCCTCTCACTCTCCTCTTCATTTCTCGCTGTCTTCCTGGTGATTTAAACCCCACTCCCTCTCCTCCCTCACTGTCTTCCTGCTGATTCTAAGCCCTTTCCCTCTCCTCCTCATGTATCAGGGCCTTCCTGGTGATTCTAAGCCCTCTCCCTCTGCTCCTCATGTCTCGGGGCCTTCCTGGTGATTCTAAGCCCTCTCCCTCTCCTCCTCATGTCTCGGGGCCTTCCTGCTTATTCTAAACCCTTCCCCTCTCCTCCTCATGTCTCGTGCCTTACTGGTGATTCTAACCCCTCCCCCTGTCCTCTTCATGTCTCACTGTCTTTCTGCTTATTCTAACAACTCTCCCTCTCCTCATGTCTCAGGGCCTTCCTGGTGATTCTAAGCCTTCTCCCTCACCTCCTAATGTCTCAGGGCCTTACTGGTGATTCTAAGCCCTCTCCCTCTCCTCCTCATGTCTCGCTGTCTTCCTGGTGATTTTAATCCCACTCCCTCTCCTCCCTCACTGTCTTCCTGCTTATTCTAAGCCCTTTCCCTCACCTTCTCATGTCTCACTGTCTTCCTGGTGATTCTAACCCCTCTCCCTCTCCTCCTCATGTCTCAGGGCCTTCCTGCTTATTCTAACACCTCTCCCTCTCCTCGTCATGTCTTGGTGCCTCATTGGTGATTGTAAGCCCTCTCCCTCTCCTCCTCATGTCTTGGTGCCTCATTGGTGATTGTAAGCCCTCTCCCTCTCCTCCTCATGTCTTACTGTCTTCCTGCTGATTCTAAACCCTCTCCCTCTCCTCCTCATGTCTCGGCGCCTTCCTGGTGATTCTAACTGCTCCTCTTCATGTCTCACCATCTTGCTGCTGATTCTAAGCCACCCCCTCTCCTCCTCATGTCTCACTGTCTTCCTGCTTATTCTAACCCCTCTCCCTCTCCTCATGTCTCAGGGCCTTCCTGGTGATTCTAAGCCCTCTCCCTCTCCTTCTCTTGCCTCTGGGCCTTCCTGCTGATTCTAAACCCTCTCCCTATCCTCCTCGTGTCTTGGGGCCTTCCTGGTGATTCTAAGCCCTCTCCCTCTCCTCCTCGTGTCTCGGCGCATTCCTGGTGATTCTAACTGCTCCTCTTCATGTCTCACCATCTTGCTGCTGATTCTAAGCCCCCCCCCTCTCTTCCTCATGTCTCACTGTCTTCCTGCTGATTCTAACTCCTCTCCTTCTCCTCATGTCTCACTTTCTTCCTGCTGATTCTAAGACCTCTCCCTCTCCTGCTCATGTCTCACTGTCTTCCTGGTGATTCGAAGCCCTCTCCCTCTCCTGCTCATGTCTCACTGCCTTCCTGGTGATTGTAACCCCACCCCCTCTCCTCCTCATGTCTCACTGTCTTCCTGCTGATTCTAAGCCCTCTCCCACTCCTCCTCAAGTCTCGGGGCATTCCTGGTGATTCTAAGCCCTCCCCCTCTCCTCCTCATGTCTCGGTGCCTGGCTGGTGATTCTTACCCCTCCTCCTCTCCTCCTAATGTCTCGGGGCCTTCCTGGTGATTCTAAGCCCTCTCCCTCTCCTCCTCATGTCTCACTCTCTTCCCGCTGATTCTAAGCCCTCTCCCTCTCCTACTCGTGTCTCGGTGCCTTGCTGGTGATTCTAAGCCCTCTCCCTCTCCTCCTCATGTCTCAGGGCCTTCCTGGTGATTCCCAGCCCTCTCCCTCTCCTCCTCATGTCTCGCTGTCTTCCTGGTGATTTTAACCCCACTCCCTCTCCTCCCTCACTGTCTTCCTGCTTATTGTAAGCCCTCTCCCTCTCCTCCTCATGTCTCACTGTATTCCTGGTGATTCTAACCCCTCCCCCTCCCCTCCTCATGTCTCTGGGCCTTGCTGGTGATTCTAACCCCTCCCCCTCTCCTTCTCATGTCTCACCGTCTTCCTGTGGATTCTAACCCCTCTATCGCTCCTCCTCGTGTCTCATGCCTTCCTGCTGAATCCAACCCCTCTACCTCTCCTCCTCATGTCTCACTGTCTTCCAGCTGATTCTAAGCCCTCTCCCTCTCATCCTCATGTCTCACTGTCTTCCTGGTGATTCTAACCCCTCTCCCTCTCCTCCTCATGTCTCGGTGCCTTGCTGGTGATTCTAAGCCCTCTCCCTCTCCTCCTCATGTCTCAGGACCTTCCCTTCCCCCTCTCCTCCTCATGTCTCAGGGCCTTCCTGGTGATTCCCAGCCCTCTCCCTCTCCTCCTCATGTCTCGCTGTCTTCCTGGTGATTTTAACCCCACTCCCTCTCCTCCCTCACTGTCTTCCTGCTTATTCTAAGCCCTCTCCCTCTCCTCCTCATGTCTCACTGCATTCCTGGTGATTCTAACCCCTCCCCCTCTCCTCCTCATGTCTCGGTGCCTTGCTGGTGATTCTAAGCCCTCTCCCTCTCCTCCTCATGTCTCAGGACCTTCCCATCCCCCTCTCCTCCTCATGTCTCAGGGCCTTCCTGGTGATTCCCAGCCCTCGCCCTCTCCTCCTCATGTCTCGCTGTCTTCCTGGTGATTTTAACCCCACTCCCTCTCCTCCCTCACTGTCTTCCTGCTTATTCTAAGCCCTCTCCCTCTCCTCCTCATGTCTCACTGCATTCCTGGTGATTCTAACACCTCCCCCTCTCCTCCTCATGTCTCTGGGCCTTGCTGGTGATTCTAAACCCTCTCCCTCTCCTCATGTCTCAGGGCCTTCCTGGTGATTCTAAGCCCTCTCCCTCTCCTTCTCTTGCCTCTGGGCCTTCCTGCTGATTCTAAACCCTCTCCCTATCCTCCTCGTGTCTTGGGGCCTTCCTGGTGATTCTAAGCCCTCTCCCTCTCCTCCTCGTGTCTCGGCGCATTCCTGGTGATTCTAACTGCTCCTCTTCATGTCTCACCATCTTGCTGCTGATTCTAAGCCCCCCCCCCTCTTCCTCATGTCTCACTGTCTTCCTGCTGATTCTAACCCCTCTCCTTCTCCTCATGTCTCACTTTCTTCCTGCTGATTCTAAGACCTCTCCCTCTCCTGCTCATGTCTCACTGTCTTCCTGGTGATTCGAAGCCCTCTCCCTCTCCTGCTCATGTCTCACTGCCTTCCTGGTGATTGTAACCCCACCCCCTCTCCTCCTCATGTCTCACTGTCTTCCTGCTGATTCTAAGCCCTCTCCCACTCCTCCTCAAGTCTCGGGGCCTTCTTGGTGATTCTAAGCCCTCCCCCTCTCCTCCTCATGTCTCGGTGCCTGGCTGGTGATTCTTACCCCTCCTCCTCTCCTCCTAATGTCTCGGGGCCTTCCTGGTGATTCTAAGCCCTCTCCCTCTCCTCCTCATGTCTCACTCTCTTCCCGCTGATTCTAAGCCCTCTCCCTCTCCTACTCGTGTCTCGGTGCCTTGCTGGTGATTCTAAGCCCTCTCCCTCTCCTCCTCATGTCTCAGGGCCTTCCTGGTGATTCCCAGCCCTCTCCCTCTCCTCCTCATGTCTCGCTGTCTTCCTGGTGATTTTAACCCCACTCCCTCTCCTCCTCGTGTCTCACTGCATTCCTGGTGATTCTAACCCCTCCCCCTCTCCTCCTCATGTCTCTGGGCCTTGCTGGTGATTCTAAACCCTCTCCCTCTACTCCTCATGTCTCAGGGCCTTCCTGGTGATTCTAAACCCTCTCCCTCGCCTCCTCATGTCTCGGGGCCTTTGTGGTGATTCTAACCCCTCCCCCTCTCCTCCTCATGTCTCTGGGCCTTGCTGGTGATTCTAAACCCTCTCCCTCTACTCCTCATGTCTCAGGGCCTTCCTGGTGATTCTAAACCCTCTCCCTCGCCTCCTCATGTCTCAGGGCCTTCCTGGTGATTCCCAGCCCTCTCCCTCTCCTCCTCATGTCTCGCTGTCTTCCTGGTGATTTTAACCCCACTCCCTCTCCTCCCTCACTGTCTTCCTGCTTATTCTAAGCCCTCGCCCTCTCCTCCTCATGTCTCGCTGTCTTCCTGGTGATTTTAACCCCACTCCCTCTCCTCCCTCACTGTCTTCCTGCTTATTCTAAGCCCTCTCCCTCTCCTCCTCATGTCTCACTGTATTCCTGGTGATTCTAACCCCTCCCCCTCTCCTCCTCATGTCTCTGGGCCTTGCTGGTGATTCTAACCCCTCCCCCTCTCCTCCTCATGTCTCTGGGCCTTGCTGGTGATTCTAACCCCTCCCCCTCTCCTTCTCATGTCTCACCGTCTTCCTGCTTATTCTAACACCTCTCCCTCTCCTCGTCATGTCTTGGTGCCTCATTGGTGATTGTAAGCCCTCTCCCTCTCCTCCTCATGTCTTGGTGCCTCATTGGTGATTGTAAGCCCTCTCCCTCTCCTGCTCATGTCTTACTGTCTTCCTGCTGATTCTAAACCCTCTCCCTCTCCTCCTCATGTCTCGGCGCCTTCCTGGTGATTCTAACTGCTCCTCTTCATGTCTCACCATCTTGCTGCTGATTCTAAGCCCCCCCCCTCTCTTCCTCATGTCTCACTGTCTTCCTGCTGATTCTAACCCCTCTCCTTCTCTGCTCATGTCTCACTTTCTTCCTGCTGATTCTAAGACCTCTCCCTCTCCTGCTCATGTCTCACTGTCTTCCTGGTGATTCGAAGCCCTCTCCCTCTCCTGCTCATGTCTCACTGCCTTCCTGGTGATTGTAACCCCACCCCCTCTCCTCCTCATGTCTCACTGTCTTCCTGCTGATTCTAAGCCCTCTCCCACTCCTCCTCAAGTCTCGGGGCCTTCCTGGTGATTCTAAGCCCTCCCCCTCTCCTCCTCATGTCTCGGTGCCTGGCTGGTGATTCTTACCCCTCCTCCTCTCCTCCTAATGTCTCCGGGCCTTCCTGGTGATTCTAAGCCCTCTCCCTCTCCTCCTCATGTCTCACTCTCTTCCCGCTGATTCTAAGCCCTCTCCCTCTCCTACTCGTGTCTCGGTGCCTTGCTGGTGATTCTAAGCCCTCTCCCTCTCCTCCTCATGTCTCAGGGCCTTCCTGGTGATTCCCAGCCCTCTCCCTCTCCTCCTCATGTCTCGCTGTCTTCCTGGTGATTTTAACCCCACTCCCTCTCCTCCCTCACTGTCTTCCTGCTTATTGTAAGCCCTCTCCCTCTCCTCCTCATGTCTCACTGTATTCCTGGTGATTCTAACCCCTCCCCCTCTCCTCCTCATGTCTCTGGGCCTTGCTGGTGATTCTAACCCCTCCCCCTCTCCTTCTCATGTCTCACCGTCTTCCTGTGGATTCTAACCCCTCTATCGCTCCTCCTCGTGTCTCATGCCTTCCTGCTGAATCCAACCCCTCTACCTCTCCTCCTCATGTCTCACTGTCTTCCAGCTGATTCTAAGCCCTCTCCCTCTCATCCTCATGTCTCACTGTCTTCCTGGTGATTCTAACCCCTCTCCCTCTCCTCCTCATGTCTCGGTGCCTTGCTGGTGATTCTAACCCCTTTCCCTCTCCTCCTCATGTCTCGGTGCCTTCCTGTTGATTCTAATCCCTCTCCATCTCCTCCTCATGTCTCAGAGCCTTCCCCTCCACCTCTCCTCCTCATGTCTCACTGTCTTCCAGCTGATTCTAAGCCCTCTCCCTCTCCTCCTCATGTCTCACTGTCTTCCCGGTGATTCGAAGCCCTCTCCCTCTCCTGCTCATGTCTCACTGTCTTCCTGGTGATTGTAATCCCACCCCGTCTCCTCCTCATGTATCGGGGCCTTCCTGGTGATTCTAATCCCTCTCCATCTCCTCCTCATGTCTCGGTGCCTTGCTGGTGATTCTAAGCCCTCTGCCTCTCCTCCTCATGTCTCAGGGCCTTCCCCTCCCCCTCTCCTCCTCATGTCTCAGGGCCTTCCCCTCCCCCTCTCCTCCTCATGTCTCAGGGCCTTCCTGCTGATTCTAAGCCCTCTCCCACTCCTCCTCATGTGTCGGGGCCTTCCTGGTGATTCTAAGCCCTCCCCCTCTCCTCCTCATGTCTCGGTGCCTTGCTGGTGATTCTAACCCCTCTCCCTCGCCTCCTCATTTCTCGGTGCCTTCCTGTTGATTCTAATCCCTCTCCATCTCCTCCTCATGTCTCGGTGCCTTGCTGGTGATTCTAAGCCCTCTGCCTCTCCTCCTCATGTCTCAGGGCCTTCCCCTCCCCCTCTCCTCCTCATGTCTCAGGGCCTTCCCCTCCCCCTCTCCTCCTCATGTCTCAGGGCCTTCCTGACGATTCCCACCCCTCTCACTCTCCTCCTCATGTCTCACTGTCTTCCTGGTGATTTTAAACCCACTCCCTCTCCTCCCTCACTGTCTTCCTGCTTATTCTAAGCCCTCTCCCTCTCCTCCTCATGTCTCACTGTATTCCTGGTGAATCTAACCCCTCCCCCTCTCCTCCTCATGTCTCTGGGCCTTGCTGGTGATTCTAACCCCTCCCCCTCTCCTCCTCATGTCTCAGTGTCTTCCAGCTGATTCTAAGCCCTCTCCCTCTGCTCCTCATGTCTCAGGGCCTTCCTGGTGATTCTAAACCCTCTCCCTCTCCTCCTCATGTCTCGGGGCCTTCGTGGTGAATCTAAGCCCTCTCCCTCTCCTCCTCGTCTCTCGGGGCCTTCCTGGTGATTCTAACCGCTCCTCTTCATGTCTCACCATCTTCCTGCTGATTCTAAGCCCCCCCCCTCTCCTCCTCATGTCTCACTGTCTTCCTGCTGATTCTAAGCCCTCTCCCTCCCCTGCTCATGTCTCACTGTCTTCCTGGTGATTCTAACCCCTCTACCGCTCCTCCTCGTGTCTCGGGGCCTTCCTGGTGATTCTAACCGCTCCTCTTCATGTCTCACCATCTTCCTGCTGATTCTAAGCCCCCCCCCTCTCCTCCTCATGTCTCACTGTCTTCCTGCTGATTCTAAGCCCTCTCCCTCCCCTGCTCATGTCTCACTGTCTTCCTGGGGTGATTCGAAGCCCTCTCCCTCTCCTCCTCATGTCTCACTGTCTTCCTGGTGATTGTAAACCCACCCCCTCTCCTCCTCATGTCTCGCTGTCTTACTGGTGATTCGAAGCCCTCTCCCTCTCCTCCTCATGTCTCACTGTCTTCCTACTGATTCTAAGCCCTCTCCCACTCCTCCTCATGTCTCGGGGCCTTCCTGGTGATTCTAAGCCCTCCCCCTCTCCTCCTCATGTCTCAGTGCCTGGCTGGTGATTCTAACCCCTCCCCCTCTCCTCCTCATGTCTCAGGGCCTTCCTGGTGATTCTAACCCCTCTCCCTCTCCTCCTCATGTCACACTCTCTTCCCGCTGATTCTAAGCCCTCTCCCTCTCCTTCTCGTGTCTCGGTGCCTTGCTGGTGATTCTAAGCCCTCTCCCTCTCCTCCTCATGTCTCAGGACCTTCCCTTCCCCCTGTCCTCCTCATGTCTCAGGGCCTTCCTGGTGATTCCCAGCCCTCTCCCTCTCCTCCTCATGTCTCGCTGTCTTCCTGGTGATTTTAACCCCACTCCCTCTCCTCCCTCACTGTCTTCCTGCTTATTCTAAGCCCTCTCCCTCTCCTCCTCATGTCTCACTGTATTCCTGGTGATTCTAACCCCTCCCCCTCTCCTCCTCATGTCTCTGGGCCTTGCTGGTGATTCTAACCCCTCCCCCTCTCCTTCTCATGTCTCACTGTCTTCCTGGTGATTCTAACCCCTCTACCGCTCCTCCTCGTGTCTCGTGCCTTCCTGGTGATTCCAACCCCTCAACCTCTCTTCCTCATGTCTCACTGTCTTCCACCTGATTCTAAGCCCTCACCCTCTCGTCCTCATGTCTCACTGTCTTCTTGGTGATTCTAACCCCTTTCCCTCTCCTCCTCATGTCTCGGTGCCTTCCTGTTGATTCTAATCCCTCTCCATCTCCTCCTCATGTCTCAGGGCCTTCCCCTCCACCTCTCCTCCTCATGTCTCACTGTCTTCCAGCCGATTCTAAGCCCTCACCCTCTCGTCCTCATGTCTCACTGTCTTCCTGGTTATTCTAACCACTCCACCTCTCCTCCTCATGTCTCACTGTCTTCCAGCTGATTCTAAGCCCTCTCGCTCTCCTCCTCATGTCTCACTGTCTTCCCGGTGATTCGAAGCCCTCTCCCTCTCCTGCTCATGTCTCACTGTCTTCCTGGTGATTGTAACCCCACCCCGTCTCCCCCTCATGTCTCGCTGTCTTCCTGGTGATTCGATGCCCTCTCCCTCTCCTCCTCATGTCTCACTGTCTTCCTGCTGATTCTAAGCCCTCTCCCACTCCTCCTCATGTATCGGGGCCTTCCTGGTGATTCTAAGCCCTCCACCTCTCCTCCTCATGTCTCGGTGCCTTGCTGGTGATTCTAACCCCTCCCCCTCTCCTCCTCATGTCTCAGTGCCTTCCTGGTGATCCTAAGCCCTCCCCCTCTCCTGCTCATGTCTCAGGGCCTTCCTGGTGATTCTAACCCCTCTCCCTCTCCTCCTCATGTCTCACTCTCTTCCAGCTGATTCTAAGCCCTCTCCATCTCCTCCTCATGTCTCGGTGCCTTGCTGGTGATTCTAAGCCCTCTCCCTCTCCTCCTCATGTCTCAGCTCCTTCCCCTCCCCCTCTCCTCCTCATGTCTCAGGGCCTTCCCCTCCCCCTCTCCTCCTCATGTCTCAGGGCCTTCCTAGTGATTCCCAGCCCTCTCACTCTCCTCTTCATTTCTCGCTGTCTTCCTGGTGATTTAAACCCCACTCCCTCTCCTCCCTCACTGTCTTCCTGCTGATTCTAAGCCCTTTCCCTCTCCTCCTCATGTATCAGGGCCTTCCTGGTGATTCTAAGCCCTCTCCCTCTGCCCCTCATGTCTCGGGGCCTTCCTGGTGATTCTAAGCCCTCTCCCTCTCCTCCTCATGTCTCAGGGCCTTCCTGGTGATTCTAAGCCTTCTCCCTCACCTCCTAATGTCTCAGGGCCTTACTGGTGATTCTAAGCCCTCTCCCTCTCCTCCTCATGTCTCGCTGTCTTCCTGGTGATTTTAATCCCACTCCCTCTCCTCCCTCACTGTCTTCCTGCTTATTCTAAGCCCTTTCCCTCACCTTCTCATGTCTCACTGTCTTCCTGGTGATTCTAACCCCTCTCCCTCTCCTCCTCATGTCTCAGGGCCTTCCTGCTT
The DNA here is from genome assembly GCA_022114975.2 of Lampris megalopsis. Lineage (NCBI taxonomy): Eukaryota > Metazoa > Chordata > Actinopteri > Lampriformes > Lampridae > Lampris > Lampris megalopsis. The sequence goes on from JAJHIY020000936.1 coordinate 3,895,071, forward strand.
ATTCTAACACCTCTCCCTCTCCTCGTCATGTCTTGGTGCCTCATTGGTGATTGTAAGCCCTCTCCCTCTCCTCCTCATGTCTTGGTGCCTCATTGGTGATTGTAAGCCCTCTCCCTCTCCTCCTCATGTCTTACTGTCTTCCTGCTGATTCTAAACCCTCTCCCTCTCCTCCTCATGTCTCGGCGCCTTCCTGGTGATTCTAACTGCTCCTCTTCATGTCTCACCATCTTGCTGCTGATTCTAAGCCACCCCCTCTCCTCCTCATGTCTCACTGTCTTCCTGCTTATTCTAACCCCTCTCCCTCTCCTCATGTCTCAGGGCCTTCCTGGTGATTCTAAGCCCTCTCCCTCTCCTTCTCTTGCCTCTGGGCCTTCCTGCTGATTCTAAACCCTCTCCCTATCCTCCTCGTGTCTTGGGGCCTTCCTGGTGATTCTAAGCCCTCTCCCTCTCCTCCTCGTGTCTCGGCGCATTCCTGGTGATTCTAACTGCTCCTCTTCATGTCTCACCATCTTGCTGCTGATTCTAAGCCCCCCCCCTCTCTTCCTCATGTCTCACTGTCTTCCTGCTGATTCTAACCCCTCTCCTTCTCCTCATGTCTCACTTTCTTCCTGCTGATTCTAAGACCTCTCCCTCTCCTGCTCATGTCTCACTGTCTTCCTGGTGATTCGAAGCCCTCTCCCTCTCCTGCTCATGTCTCACTGCCTTCCTGGTGATTGTAACCCCACCCCCTCTCCTCCTCATGTCTCACTGTCTTCCTGCTGATTCTAAGCCCTCTCCCACTCCTCCTCAAGTCTCGGGGCATTCCTGGTGATTCTAAGCCCTCCCCCTCTCCTCCTCATGTCTCGGTGCCTGGCTGGTGATTCTTACCCCTCCTCCTCTCCTCCTAATGTCTCGGGGCCTTCCTGGTGATTCTAAGCCCTCTCCCTCTCCTCCTCATGTCTCACTCTCTTCCCGCTGATTCTAAGCCCTCTCCCTCTCCTACTCGTGTCTCGGTGCCTTGCTGGTGATTCTAAGCCCTCTCCCTCTCCTCCTCATGTCTCAGGGCCTTCCTGGTGATTCCCAGCCCTCTCCCTCTCCTCCTCATGTCTCGCTGTCTTCCTGGTGATTTTAACCCCACTCCCTCTCCTCCCTCACTGTCTTCCTGCTTATTGTAAGCCCTCTCCCTCTCCTCCTCATGTCTCACTGTATTCCTGGTGATTCTAACCCCTCCCCCTCTCCTCCTCATGTCTCTGGGCCTTGCTGGTGATTCTAACCCCTCCCCCTCTCCTTCTCATGTCTCACCGTCTTCCTGTGGATTCTAACCCCTCTATCGCTCCTCCTCGTGTCTCATGCCTTCCTGCTGAATCCAACCCCTCTACCTCTCCTCCTCATGTCTCACTGTCTTCCAGCTGATTCTAAGCCCTCTCCCTCTCATCCTCATGTCTCACTGTCTTCCTGGTGATTCTAACCCCTCTCCCTCTCCTCCTCATGTCTCAGGACCTTCCCTTCCCCCTCTCCTCCTCATGTCTCAGGGCCTTCCTGGTGATTCCCAGCCCTCTCCCTCTCCTCCTCATGTCTCGCTGTCTTCCTGGTGATTTTAACCCCACTCCCTCTCCTCCCTCACTGTCTTCCTGCTTATTCTAAGCCCTCTCCCTCTCCTCCTCATGTCTCACTGCATTCCTGGTGATTCTAACCCCTCCCCCTCTCCTCCTCATGTCTCGGTGCCTTGCTGGTGATTCTAAGCCCTCTCCCTCTCCTCCTCATGTCTCAGGACCTTCCCATCCCCCTCTCCTCCTCATGTCTCAGGGCCTTCCTGGTGATTCCCAGCCCTCGCCCTCTCCTCCTCATGTCTCGCTGTCTTCCTGGTGATTTTAACCCCACTCCCTCTCCTCCCTCACTGTCTTCCTGCTTATTCTAAGCCCTCTCCCTCTCCTCCTCATGTCTCACTGCATTCCTGGTGATTCTAACACCTCCCCCTCTCCTCCTCATGTCTCTGGGCCTTGCTGGTGATTCTAAACCCTCTCCCTCTCCTCATGTCTCAGGGCCTTCCTGGTGATTCTAAGCCCTCTCCCTCTCCTTCTCTTGCCTCTGGGCCTTCCTGCTGATTCTAAACCCTCTCCCTATCCTCCTCGTGTCTTGGGGCCTTCCTGGTGATTCTAAAGCCTCTCCCTCTCCTCCTCGTGTCTCGGCGCATTCCTGGTGATTCTAACTGCTCCTCTTCATGTCTCACCATCTTGCTGCTGATTCTAAGCCCCCCCCCTCTCTTCCTCATGTCTCACTGTCTTCCTGCTGATTCTAACCCCTCTCCTTCTCCTCATGTCTCACTTTCTTCCTGCTGATTCTAAGACCTCTCCCTCTCCTGCTCATGTCTCACTGTCTTCCTGGTGATTCGAAGCCCTCTCCCTCTCCTGCTCATGTCTCACTGCCTTCCTGGTGATTGTAACCCCACCCCCTCTCCTCCTCATGTCTCACTGTCTTCCTGCTGATTCTAAGCCCTCTCCCACTCCTCCTCAAGTCTCGGGGCCTTCCTGGTGATTCTAAGCCCTCCCCCTCTCCTCCTCATGTCTCGGTGCCTGGCTGGTGATTCTTACCCCTCCTCCTCTCCTCCTAATGTCTCGGGGCCTTCCTGGTGATTCTAAGCCCTCTCCCTCTCCTCCTCATGTCTCACTCTCTTCCCGCTGATTCTAAGCCCTCTCCCTCTCCTACTCGTGTCTCGGTGCCTTGCTGGTGATTCTAAGCCCTCTCCCTCTCCTCCTCATGTCTCAGGGCCTTCCTGGTGATTCCCAGCCCTCTCCCTCTCCTCCTCATGTCTCGCTGTCTTCCTGGTGATTTTAACCCCACTCCCTCTCCTCCCTCACTGTCTTCCTGCTTATTGTAAGCCCTCTCCCTCTCCTCCTCATGTCTCACTGTATTCCTGGTGATTCTAACCCCTCCCCCTCTCCTCCTCATGTCTCTGGGCCTTGCTGGTGATTCTAACCCCTCCCCCTCTCCTTCTCATGTCTCACCGTCTTCCTGTGGATTCTAACCCCTCTATCGCTCCTCCTCGTGTCTCATGCCTTCCTGCTGAATCCAACCCCTCTACCTCTCCTCCTCATGTCTCACTGTCTTCCAGCTGATTCTAAGCCCTCTCCCTCTCATCCTCATGTCTCACTGTCTTCCTGGTGATTCTAACCCCTCTCCCTCTCCTCCTCATGTCTCGGTGCCTTGCTGGTGATTCTAAGCCCTCTCCCTCTCCTCCTCATGTCTCAGGACCTTCCCTTCCCCCTCTCCTCCTCATGTCTCAGGGCCTTCCTGGTGATTCCCAGCCCTCTCCCTCTCCTCCTCATGTCTCGCTGTCTTCCTGGTGATTTTAACCCCACTCCCTCTCCTCCCTCACTGTCTTCCTGCTTATTCTAAGCCCTCTCCCTCTCCTCCTCATGTCTCACTGCATTCCTGGTGATTCTAACCCCTCCCCCTCTCCTCCTCATGTCTCGGTGCCTTGCTGGTGATTCTAAGCCCTCTCCCTCTCCTCCTCATGTCTCAGGACCTTCCCATCCCCCTCTCCTCCTCATGTCTCAGGGCCTTCCTGGTGATTCCCAGCCCTCGCCCTCTCCTCCTCATGTCTCGCTGTCTTCCTGGTGATTTTAACCCCACTCCCTCTCCTCCCTCACTGTCTTCCTGCTTATTCTAAGCCCTCTCCCTCTCCTCCTCATGTCTCACTGCATTCCTGGTGATTCTAACACCTCCCCCTCTCCTCCTCATGTCTCTGGGCCTTGCTGGTGATTCTAAACCCTCTCCCTCTCCTCATGTCTCAGGGCCTTCCTGGTGATTCTAAGCCCTCTCCCTCTCCTTCTCTTGCCTCTGGGCCTTCCTGCTGATTCTAAACCCTCTCCCTATCCTCCTCGTGTCTTGGGGCCTTCCTGGTGATTCTAAGCCCTCTCCCTCTCCTCCTCGTGTCTCGGCGCATTCCTGGTGATTCTAACTGCTCCTCTTCATGTCTCACCATCTTGCTGCTGATTCTAAGCCCCCCCCCTCTCTTCCTCATGTCTCACTGTCTTCCTGCTGATTCTAACCCCTCTCCTTCTCCTCATGTCTCACTTTCTTCCTGCTGATTCTAAGACCTCTCCCTCTCCTGCTCATGTCTCACTGTCTTCCTGGTGATTCGAAGCCCTCTCCCTCTCCTGCTCATGTCTCACTGCCTTCCTGGTGATTGTAACCCCACCCCCTCTCCTCCTCATGTCTCACTGTCTTCCTGCTGATTCTAAGCCCTCTCCCACTCCTCCTCAAGTCTCGGGGCCTTCCTGGTGATTCTAAGCCCTCCCCCTCTCCTCCTCATGTCTCGGTGCCTGGCTGGTGATTCTTACCCCTCCTCCTCTCCTCCTAATGTCTCGGGGCCTTCCTGGTGATTCTAAGCCCTCTCCCTCTCCTCCTCATGTCTCACTCTCTTCCCGCTGATTCTAAGCCCTCTCCCTCTCCTACTCGTGTCTCGGTGCCTTGCTGGTGATTCTAAGCCCTCTCCCTCTCCTCCTCATGTCTCAGGGCCTTCCTGGTGATTCCCAGCCCTCTCCCTCTCCTCCTCATGTCTCGCTGTCTTCCTGGTGATTTTAACCCCACTCCCTCTCCTCCCTCACTGTCTTCCTGCTTATTGTAAGCCCTCTCCCTCTCCTCCTCATGTCTCACTGTATTCCTGGTGATTCTAACCCCTCCCCCTCTCCTCCTCATGTCTCTGGGCCTTGCTGGTGATTCTAACCCCTCCCCCTCTCCTTCTCATGTCTCACCGTCTTCCTGTGGATTCTAACCCCTCTATCGCTCCTCCTCGTGTCTCATGCCTTCCTGCTGAATCCAACCCCTCTACCTCTCCTCCTCATGTCTCACTGTCTTCCAGCTGATTCTAAGCCCTCTCCCTCTCATCCTCATGTCTCACTGTCTTCCTGGTGATTCTAACCCCTCTCCCTCTCCTCCTCATGTCTCGGTGCCTTGCTGGTGATTCTAAGCCCTCTCCCTCTCCTCCTCATGTCTCAGGACCTTCCCTTCCCCCTCTCCTCCTCATGTCTCAGGGCCTTCCTGGTGATTCCCAGCCCTCTCCCTCTCCTCCTCATGTCTCGCTGTCTTCCTGGTGATTTTAACCCCACTCCCTCTCCTCCCTCACTGTCTTCCTGCTTATTCTAAGCCCTCTCCCTCTCCTCCTCATGTCTCACTGCATTCCTGGTGATTCTAACCCCTCCCCCTCTCCTCCTCATGTCTCGGTGCCTTGCTGGTGATTCTAAGCCCTCTCCCTCTCCTCCTCATGTCTCAGGACCTTCCCATCCCCCTCTCCTCCTCATGTCTCAGGGCCTTCCTGGTGATTCCCAGCCCTCGCCCTCTCCTCCTCATGTCTCAGGGCCTTCCTGACGATTCCCACCCCTCTCACTCTCCTCCTCATGTCTCACTGTCTTCCTGGTGATTTTAAACCCACTCCCTCTCCTCCCTCACTGTCTTCCTGCTTATTCTAAGCCCTCTCCCTCTCCTCCTCATGTCTCACTGTATTCCTGGTGAATCTAACCCCTCCCCCTCTCCTCCTCATGTCTCAGTGTCTTCCAGCTGATTCTAAGCCCTCTCCCTCTGCTCCTCATGTCTCAGGGCCTTCCTGGTGATTCTAAACCCTCTCCCTCTCCTCCTCATGTCTCGGGGCCTTCGTGGTGAATCTAAGCCCTCTCCCTCTCCTCCTCGTCTCTCGGGGCCTTCCTGGTGATTCTAACCGCTCCTCTTCATGTCTCACCATCTTCCTGCTGATTCTAAGCCGCCCCCCTCTCCTCCTCATGTCTCACTGTCTTCCTGCTGATTCTAAGCCCTCTCCCTCCCCTGCTCATGTCTCACTGTCTTCCTGGTGATTCTAACCCCTCTACCGCTCCTCCTCGTGTCTCGGGGCCTTCCTGGTGATTCTAACCGCTCCTCTTCATGTCTCACCATCTTCCTGCTGATTCTAAGCCCCCCCCCTCTCCTCCTCATGTCTCACTGTCTTCCTGCTGATTCTAAGCCCTCTCCCTCCCCTGCTCATGTCTCACTGTCTTCCTGGGGTGATTCGAAGCCCTCTCCCTCTCCTCCTCATGTCTCACTGTCTTCCTGGTGATTGTAAACCCACCCCCTCTCCTCCTCATGTCTCGCTGTCTTACTGGTGATTCGAAGCCCTCTCCCTCTCCTCCTCATGTCTCACTGTCTTCCTACTGATTCTAAGCCCTCTCCCACTCCTCCTCATGTCTCGGGGCCTTCCTGGTGATTCTAAGCCCTCCCCCTCTCCTCCTCATGTCTCAGTGCCTGGCTGGTGATTCTAACCCCTCCCCCTCTCCTCCTCATGTCTCAGGGCCTTCCTGGTGATTCTAACCCCTCTCCCTCTCCTCCTCATGTCACACTCTCTTCCCGCTGATTCTAAGCCCTCTCCCTCTCCTTCTCGTGTCTCGGTGCCTTGCTGGTGATTCTAAGCCCTCTCCCTCTCCTCCTCATGTCTCAGGACCTTCCCTTCCCCCTGTCCTCCTCATGTCTCAGGGCCTTCCTGGTGATTCCCAGCCCTCTCCCTCTCCTCCTCATGTCTCGCTGTCTTCCTGGTGATTTTAACCCCACTCCCTCTCCTCCCTCACTGTCTTCCTGCTTATTCTAAGCCCTCTCCCTCTCCTCCTCATGTCTCACTGTATTCCTGGTGATTCTAACCCCTCCCCCTCTCCTCCTCATGTCTCTGGGCCTTGCTGGTGATTCTAACCCCTCCCCCTCTCCTTCTCATGTCTCACTGTCTTCCTGGTGATTCTAACCCCTCTACCGCTCCTCCTCGTGTCTCGTGCCTTCCTGGTGATTCCAACCCCTCAACCTCTCTTCCTCATGTCTCACTGTCTTCCACCTGATTCTAAGCCCTCACCCTCTCGTCCTCATGTCTCACTGTCTTCTTGGTGATTCTAACCCCTTTCCCTCTCCTCCTCATGTCTCGGTGCCTTCCTGTTGATTCTAATCCCTCTCCATCTCCTCCTCATGTCTCAGGGCCTTCCCCTCCACCTCTCCTCCTCATGTCTCACTGTCTTCCAGCCGATTCTAAGCCCTCACCCTCTCGTCCTCATGTCTCACTGTCTTCCTGGTTATTCTAACCACTCCACCTCTCCTCCTCATGTCTCACTGTCTTCCAGCTGATTCTAAGCCCTCTCGCTCTCCTCCTCATGTCTCACTGTCTTCCCGGTGATTCGAAGCCCTCTCCCTCTCCTGCTCATGTCTCACTGTCTTCCTGGTGATTGTAACCCCACCCCGTCTCCCCCTCATGTCTCGCTGTCTTCCTGGTGATTCGATGCCCTCTCCCTCTCCTCCTCATGTCTCACTGTCTTCCTGCTGATTCTAAGCCCTCTCCCACTCCTCCTCATGTATCGGGGCCTTCCTGGTGATTCTAAGCCCTCCACCTCTCCTCCTCATGTCTCGGTGCCTTGCTGGTGATTCTAACCCCTCCCCCTCTCCTCCTCATGTCTCAGTGCCTTCCTGGTGATCCTAAGCCCTCCCCCTCTCCTGCTCATGTCTCAGGGCCTTCCTGGTGATTCTAACCCCTCTCCCTCTCCTCCTCATGTCTCACTCTCTTCCAGCTGATTCTAAGCCCTCTCCATCTCCTCCTCATGTCTCGGTGCCTTGCTGGTGATTCTAAGCCCTCTCCCTCTCCTCCTCATGTCTCAGCTCCTTCCCCTCCCCCTCTCCTCCTCATGTCTCAGGGCCTTCCCCTCCCCCTCTCCTCCTCATGTCTCAGGGCCTTCCTAGTGATTCCCAGCCCTCTCACTCTCCTCTTCATTTCTCGCTGTCTTCCTGGTGATTTAAACCCCACTCCCTCTCCTCCCTCACTGTCTTCCTGCTGATTCTAAGCCCTTTCCCTCTCCTCCTCATGTATCAGGGCCTTCCTGGTGATTCTAAGCCCTCTCCCTCTGCCCCTCATGTCTCGGGGCCTTCCTGGTGATTCTAAGCCCTCTCCCTCTCCTCCTCATGTCTCAGGGCCTTCCTGGTGATTCTAAGCCTTCTCCCTCACCTCCTAATGTCTCAGGGCCTTACTGGTGATTCTAAGCCCTCTCCCTCTCCTCCTCATGTCTCGCTGTCTTCCTGGTGATTTTAATCCCACTCCCTCTCCTCCCTCACTGTCTTCCTGCTTATTCTAAGCCCTTTCCCTCACCTTCTCATGTCTCACTGTCTTCCTGGTGATTCTAACCCCTCTCCCTCTCCTCCTCATGTCTCAGGGCCTTCCTGCTTATTCTAACACCTCTCCCTCTCCTCGTCATGTCTTGGTGCCTCATTGGTGATTGTAAGCCCTCTCCCTCTCCTCCTCATGTCTTGGTGCCTCATTGGTGATTGTAAGCCCTCTCCCTCTCCTCCTCATGTCTTACTGTCTTCCTGCTGATTCTAAACCCTCTCCCTCTCCTCCTCATGTCTCGGCGCCTTCCTGGTGATTCTAACTGCTCCTCTTCATGTCTCACCATCTTGCTGCTGATTCTAAGCCACCCCCTCTCCTCCTCATGTCTCACTGTCTTCCTGCTGATTCTAACCCCTCTCCCTCTCCTCATGTCTCAGGGCCTTCCTGGTGATTCTAAGCCCTCTCCCTCTCCTTCTCTTGCCTCTGGGCCTTCCTGCTGATTCTAAACCCTCTCCCTATCCTCCTCGTGTCTTGGGGCCTTCCTGGTGATTCTAAGCCCTCTCCCTCTCCTCCTCGTGTCTCGGCGCATTCCTGGTGATTCTAACTGCTCCTCTTCATGTCTCACCATCTTGCTGCTGATTCTAAGCCCCCCCCCTCTCTTCCTCATGTCTCACTGTCTTCCTGCTGATTCTAACCCCTCTCCTTCTCCTCATGTCTCACTTTCTTCCTGCTGATTCTAAGACCTCTCCCTCTCCTGCTCATGTCTCACTGTCTTCCTGGTGATTCGAAGCCCTCTCCCTCTCCTGCTCATGTCTCACTGCCTTCCTGGTGATTGTAACCCCACCCCCTCTCCTCCTCATGTCTCACTGTCTTCCTGCTGATTCTAAGCCCTCTCCCACTCCTCCTCAAGTCTCGGGGCATTCCTGGTGATTCTAAGCCCTCCCCCTCTCCTCCTCATGTCTCGGTGCCTGGCTGGTGATTCTTACCCCTCCTCCTCTCCTCCTAATGTCTCGGGGCCTTCCTGGTGATTCTAAGCCCTCTCCCTCTCCTCCTCATGTCTCACTCTCTTCCCGCTGATTCTAAGCCCTCTCCCTCTCCTACTCGTGTCTCGGTGCCTTGCTGGTGATTCTAAGCCCTCTCCCTCTCCTCCTCATGTCTCAGGGCCTTCCTGGTGATTCCCAGCCCTCTCCCTCTCCTCCTCATGTCTCGCTGTCTTCCTGGTGATTTTAACCCCACTCCCTCTCCTCCCTCACTGTCTTCCTGCTTATTGTAAGCCCTCTCCCTCTCCTCCTCATGTCTCACTGTATTCCTGGTGATTCTAACCCCTCCCCCTCTCCTCCTCATGTCTCTGGGCCTTGCTGGTGATTCTAACCCCTCCCCCTCTCCTTCTCATGTCTCACCGTCTTCCTGTGGATTCTAACCCCTCTATCGCTCCTCCTCGTGTCTCATGCCTTCCTGCTGAATCCAACCCCTCTACCTCTCCTCCTCATGTCTCACTGTCTTCCAGCTGATTCTAAGCCCTCTCCCTCTCATCCTCATGTCTCACTGTCTTCCTGGTGATTCTAACCCCTCTCCCTCTCCTCCTCATGTCTCGGTGCCTTGCTGGTGATTCTAAGCCCTCTCCCTCTCCTCCTCATGTCTCAGGACCTTCCCTTCCCCCTCTCCTCCTCATGTCTCAGGGCCTTCCTGGTGATTCCCAGCCCTCTCCCTCTCCTCCTCATGTCTCGCTGTCTTCCTGGTGATTTTAACCCCACTCCCTCTCCTCCCTCACTGTCTTCCTGCTTATTCTAAGCCCTCTCCCTCTCCTCCTCATGTCTCACTGCATTCCTGGTGATTCTAACCCCTCCCCCTCTCCTCCTCATGTCTCGGTGCCTTGCTGGTGATTCTAAGCCCTCTCCCTCTCCTCCTCATGTCTCAGGACCTTCCCATCCCCCTCTCCTCCTCATGTCTCAGGGCCTTCCTGGTGATTCCCAGCCCTCGCCCTCTCCTCCTCATGTCTCGCTGTCTTCCTGGTGATTTTAACCCCACTCCCTCTCCTCCCTCACTGTCTTCCTGCTTATTCTAAGCCCTCTCCCTCTCCTCCTCATGTCTCACTGCATTCCTGGTGATTCTAACACCTCCCCCTCTCCTCCTCATGTCTCTGGGCCTTGCTGGTGATTCTAAACCCTCTCCCTCTCCTCATGTCTCAGGGCCTTCCTGGTGATTCTAAGCCCTCTCCCTCTCCTTCTCTTGCCTCTGGGCCTTCCTGCTGATTCTAAACCCTCTCCCTATCCTCCTCGTGTCTTGGGGCCTTCCTGGTGATTCTAAAGCCTCTCCCTCTCCTCCTCGTGTCTCGGCGCATTCCTGGTGATTCTAACTGCTCCTCTTCATGTCTCACCATCTTGCTGCTGATTCTAAGCCCCCCCCCTCTCTTCCTCATGTCTCACTGTCTTCCTGCTGATTCTAACCCCTCTCCTTCTCCTCATGTCTCACTTTCTTCCTGCTGATTCTAAGACCTCTCCCTCTCCTGCTCATGTCTCACTGTCTTCCTGGTGATTCGAAGCCCTCTCCCTCTCCTGCTCATGTCTCACTGCCTTCCTGGTGATTGTAACCCCACCCCCTCTCCTCCTCATGTCTCACTGTCTTCCTGCTGATTCTAAGCCCTCTCCCACTCCTCCTCAAGTCTCGGGGCATTCCTGGTGATTCTAAGCCCTCCCCCTCTCCTCCTCATGTCTCGGTGCCTGGCTGGTGATTCTTACCCCTCCTCCTCTCCTCCTAATGTCTCGGGGCCTTCCTGGTGATTCTAAGCCCTCTCCCTCTCCTCCTCATGTCTCACTCTCTTCCCGCTGATTCTAAGCCCTCTCCCTCTCCTACTCGTGTCTCGGTGCCTTGCTGGTGATTCTAAGCCCTCTCCCTCTCCTCCTCATGTCTCAGGGCCTTCCTGGTGATTCCCAGCCCTCTCCCTCTCCTCCTCATGTCTCGCTGTCTTCCTGGTGATTTTAACCCCACTCCCTCTCCTCCCTCACTGTCTTCCTGCTTATTGTAAGCCCTCTCCCTCTCCTCCTCATGTCTCACTGTATTCCTGGTGATTCTAACCCCTCCCCCTCTCCTCCTCATGTCTCTGGGCCTTGCTGGTGATTCTAACCCCTCCCCCTCTCCTTCTCATGTCTCACCGTCTTCCTGTGGATTCTAACCCCTCTATCGCTCCTCCTCGTGTCTCATGCCTTCCTGCTGAATCCAACCCCTCTACCTCTCCTCCTCATGTCTCACTGTCTTCCAGCTGATTCTAAGCCCTCTCCCTCTCATCCTCATGTCTCACTGTCTTCCTGGTGATTCTAACCCCTCTCCCTCTCCTCCTCATGTCTCGGTGCCTTGCTGGTGATTCTAAGCCCTCTCCCTCTCCTCCTCATGTCTCAGGACCTTCCCTTCCCCCTCTCCTCCTCATGTCTCAGGGCCTTCCTGGTGATTCCCAGCCCTCTCCCTCTCCTCCTCATGTCTCGCTGTCTTCCTGGTGATTTTAACCCCACTCCCTCTCCTCCCTCACTGTCTTCCTGCTTATTCTAAGCCCTCTCCCTCTCCTCCTCATGTCTCACTGCATTCCTGGTGATTCTAACCCCTCCCCCTCTCCTCCTCATGTCTCGGTGCCTTGCTGGTGATTCTAAGCCCTCTCCCTCTCCTCCTCATGTCTCAGGACCTTCCCATCCCCCTCTCCTCCTCATGTCTCAGGGCCTTCCTGGTGATTCCCAGCCCTCGCCCTCTCCTCCTCATGTCTCGCTGTCTTCCTGGTGATTTTAACCCCACTCCCTCTCCTCCCTCACTGTCTTCCTGCTTATTCTAAGCCCTCTCCCTCTCCTCCTCATGTCTCACTGCATTCCTCGTGATTCTAACCGCTCCCCCTCTCCTCCTCATGTCTCTGGGCCTTGCTGGTGATTCTAAACCCTCTCCCTCTACTCCTCATGTCTCAGGGCCTTCCTGGTGATTCTAAACCCTCTCCCTCGCCTCCTCATGTCTCACTGTATTCCTGGTGATTCTAACCCCTCCCCCTCTCCTCCTCATGTCTCTGGGCCTTGCTGGTGATTCTAACCCCTCCCCCTCTCCTTTTCATGTCTCACCGTCTTCCTGTGGATTCTAACCCCTCTATCGCTCCTCCTCGTGTCTCATGCCTTCCTGCTGAATCCAACCCCTCTACCTCTCCTCCTCATGTCTCACTGTCTTCCAGCTGATTCTAAGCCCTCTCCCTCTCATCCTCATGTCTCACTGTCTTCCTGGTGATTCTAACCCCTCTCCCTCTCCTCCTCATGTCTCGGTGCCTTGCTGGTGATTCTAAGCCCTCTCCCTCTCCTCCTCATGTCTCAGGACCTTCCCTTCCCCCTCTCCTCCTCATGTCTCAGGGCCTTCCTGGTGATTCCCAGCCCTCTCCCTCTCCTCCTCATGTCTCGCTGTCTTCCTGGTGATTTTAACCCCACTCCCTCTCCTCCCTCACTGTCTTCCTGCTTATTCTAAGCCCTCTCCCTCTCCTCCTCGTGTCTCACTGCATTCCTGGTGATTCTAACCCCTCCCCCTCTCCTCCTCATGTCTCTGGGCCTTGCTGGTGATTCTAAACCCTCTCCCTCTACTCCTCATGTCTCAGGGCCTTCCTGGTGATTCTAAACCCTCTCCCTCGCCTCCTCATGTCTCGGGGCCTTCGTGGTGATTCTAACCCCTCCCCCTCTCCTCCTCATGTCTCTGGGCCTTGCTGGTGATTCTAAACCCTCTCCCTCTACTCCTCATGTCTCAGGGCCTTCCTGGTGATTCTAAACCCTCTCCCTCGCCTCCTCATGTCTCACTGTATTCCTGGTGATTCTAACCCCTCCCCCTCTCCTCCTCATGTCTCTGGGCCTTGCTGGTGATTCTAACCCCTCCCCCTCTCCTTTTCATGTCTCACCGTCTTCCTGTGGATTCTAACCCCTCTATCGCTCCTCCTCGTGTCTCATGCCTTCCTGCTGAATCCAACCCCTCTACCTCTCCTCCTCATGTCTCACTGTCTTCCAGCTGATTCTAAGCCCTCTCCCTCTCATCCTCATGTCTCACTGTCTTCCTGGTGATTCTAACCCCTCTCCCTCTCCTCCTCATGTCTCGGTGCCTTGCTGGTGATTCTAAGCCCTCTCCCTCTCCTCCTCATGTCTCAGGACCTTCCCTTCCCCCTCTCCTCCTCATGTCTCAGGGCCTTCCTGGTGATTCCCAGCCCTCTCCCTCTCCTCCTCATGTCTCGCTGTCTTCCTGGTGATTTTAACCCCACTCCCTCTCCTCCCTCACTGTCTTCCTGCTTATTCTAAGCCCTCTCCCTCTCCTCCTCGTGTCTCACTGCATTCCTGGTGATTCTAACCCCTCCCCCTCTCCTCCTAATGTCTCTGGGCCTTGCTGGTGATTCTAAACCCTCTCCCTCTACTCCTCATGTCTCAGGGCCTTCCTGGTGATTCTAAACCCTCTCCCTCGCCTCCTCATGTCTCGGGGCCTTTGTGGTGATTCTAACCCCTCCCCCTCTCCTCCTCATGTCTCTGGGCCTTGCTGGTGATTCTAAACCCTCTCCCTCTACTCCTCATGTCTCAGGGCCTTCCTGGTGATTCTAAACCCTCTCCCTCGCCTCCTCATGTCTCAGGGCCTTCCTGGTGATTCCCAGCCCTCTCCCTCTCCTCCTCATGTCTCGCTGTCTTCCTGGTGATTTTAACCCCACTCCCTCTCCTCCCTCACTGTCTTCCTGCTTATTCTAAGCCCTCGCCCTCTCCTCCTCATGTCTCGCTGTCTTCCTGGTGATTTTAACCCCACTCCCTCTCCTCCCTCACTGTCTTCCTGCTTATTCTAAGCCCTCTCCCTCTCCTCCTCATGTCTCACTGTATTCCTGGTGATTCTAACCCCTCCCTCTCTCCTCCTCATGTCTCTGGGCCTTGCTGGTGATTCTAACCCCTCCCCCTCTCCTCCTCATGTCTCTGGGCCTTGCTGGTGATTCTAACCCCTCCCCCTCTCCTTCTCATGTCTCACCGTCTTCCTGCTTATTCTAACACCTCTCCCTCACCTCGTCATGTCTTGGTGCCTCATTGGTGATTGTAAGCCCTCTCCCTCTCCTCCTCATGTCTTGGTGCCTCATTGGTGATTGTAAGCCCTCTCCCTCTCCTCCTCATGTCTTACTGTCTTCCTGCTGATTCTAAACCCTCTCCCTCTCCTCCTCATGTCTCGGCGCCTTCCTGGTGATTCTAACTGCTCCTCTTCCTGTCTCACCATCTTGCTGCTGATTCTAACCCCTCCCCCTCTCCTCCTCATGTCTCACTGTCTTCCTGCTTATTCTAACCCCTCTCCCTCTCCTCATGTCTCAGGGCCTTCCTGGTGATTCTAAGCCCTCTCCCTCTCCTTCTCTTGCCTCTGGGCCTTCCTGCTGATTCTAAACCCTCTCCCTATCCTCCTCGTGTCTTGGGGCCTTCCTGGTGATTCTAAGCCCTCTCCCTCTCCTCCTCGTGTCTCGGCGCATTCCTGGTGATTCTAACTGCTCCTCTTCATGTCTCACCATCTTGCTGCTGATTCTAAGCCCCCCCCCTCTCTTCCTCATGTCTCACTGTCTTCCTGCTGATTCTAACCCCTCTCCTTCTCCTCATGTCTCACTTTCTTCCTGCTGATTCTAAGACCTCTCCCTCTCCTGCTCATGTCTCACTGTCTTCCTGGTGATTCGAAGCCCTCTCCCTCTCCTGCTCATGTCTCACTGCCTTCCTGGTGATTGTAACCCCACCCCCTCTCCTCCTCATGTCTCACTGTCTTCCTGCTGATTCTAAGCCCTCTCCCACTCCTCCTCAAGTCTCGGGGCCTTCCTGGTGATTCTAAGCCCTCCCCCTCTCCTCCTCATGTCTCGGTGCCTGGCTGGTGATTCTTACCCCTCCTCCTCTCCTCCTAATGTCTCGGGGCCTTCCTGGTGATTCTAAGCCCTCTCCCTCTCCTCCTCATGTCTCACTCTCTTCCCGCTGATTCTAAGCCCTCTCCCTCTCCTACTCGTGTCTCGGTGCCTTGCTGGTGATTCTAAGCCCTCTCCCTCTCCTCCTCATGTCTCAGGGCCTTCCTGGTGATTCCCAGCCCTCTCCCTCTCCTCCTCATGTCTCGCTGTCTTCCTGGTGATTTTAACCCCACTCCCTCTCCTCCCTCACTGTCTTCCTGCTTATTGTAAGCCCTCTCCCTCTCCTCCTCATGTCTCACTGTATTCCTGGTGATTCTAACCCCTCCCCCTCTCCTCCTCATGTCTCTGGGCCTTGCTGGTGATTCTAACCCGTCCCCCTCTCCTTCTCATGTCTCACCGTCTTCCTGTGGATTCTAACCCCTCTATCGCTCCTCCTCGTGTCTCATGCCTTCCTGCTGAATCCAACCCCTCTACCTCTCCTCCTCATGTCTCACTGTCTTCCAGCTGATTCTAAGCCCTCTCCCTCTCATCCTCATGTCTCACTGTCTTCCTGGTGATTCTAACCCCTCTCCCTCTCCTCCTCATGTCTCGGTGCCTTGCTGGTGATTCTAAGCCCTCTCCCTCTCCTCCTCATGTCTCAGGACCTTCCCTTCCCCCTCTCCTCCTCATGTCTCAGGGCCTTCCTGGTGATTCCCAGCCCTCTCCCTCTCCTCCTCATGTCTCGCTGTCTTCCTGGTGATTTTAACCCCACACCCTCTCCTCCCTCACTGTCTTCCTGCTTATTCTAAGCCCTCTCCCTCTCCTCCTCATGTCTCACTGCATTCCTGGTGATTCTAACCCCTCCCCCTCTCCTCCTCATGTCTCGGTGCCTTGCTGGTGATTCTAAGCCCTCTCCCTCTCCTCCTCATGTCTCAGGACCTTCCCATCCCCCTCTCCTCCTCATGTCTCAGGGCCTTCCTGGTGATTCCCAGCCCTCGCCCTCTCCTCCTCATGTCTCGCTGTCTTCCTGGTGATTTTAACCCCACTCCCTCTCCTCCCTCACTGTCTTCCTGCTTATTCTAAGCCCTCTCCCTCTCCTCCTCATGTCTCACTGCATTCCTGGTGATTCTAACCGCTCCCCCTCTCCTCCTCATGTCTCTGGGCCTTGCTGGTGATTCTAAACCCTCTCCCTCTACTCCTCATGTCTCAGGGCCTTCCTGGTGATTCTAAACCCTCTCCCTCGCCTCCTCATGTCTCACTGTATTCCTGGTGATTCTAACCCCTCCCCCTCTCCTCCTCATGTCTCTGGGCCTTGCTGGTGATTCTAACCCCTCCCCCTCTCCTTTTCATGTCTCACCGTCTTCCTGTGGATTCTAACCCCTCTATCGCTCCTCCTCGTGTCTCATGCCTTCCTGCTGAATCCAACCCCTCTACCTCTCCTCCTCATGTCTCACTGTCTTCCAGCTGATTCTAAGCCCTCTCCCTCTCATCCTCATGTCTCACTGTCTTCCTGGTGATTCTAACACCTCTCCCTCTCCTCCTCATGTCTCGGTGCCTTGCTGGTGATTCTAAGCCCTCTCCCTCTCCTCCTCATGTCTCAGGACCTTCCCTTCCCCCTCTCCTCCTCATGTCTCAGGGCCTTCCTGGTGATTCCCAGCCCTCTCCCTCTCCTCCTCATGTCTCGCTGTCTTCCTGGTGATTTTAACCCCACTCCCTCTCCTCCCTCACTGTCTTCCTGCTTATTCTAAGCCCTCTCCCTCTCCTCCTCGTGTCTCACTGCATTCCTGGTGATTCTAACCCCTCCCCCTCTCCTCCTCATGTCTCTGGGCCTTGCTGGTGATTCTAAACCCTCTCCCTCTACTCCTCATGTCTCAGGGCCTTCCTGGTGATTCTAAACCCTCTCCCTCGCCTCCTCATGTCTCGGGGCCTTCGTGGTGATTCTAACCCCTCCCCCTCTCCTCCTCATGTCTCTGGGCCTTGCTGGTGATTCTAAACCCTCTCCCTCTACTCCTCATGTCTCAGGGCCTTCCTGGTGATTCTAAACCCTCTCCCTCGCCTCCTCATGTCTCAGGGCCTTCCTGGTGATTCCCAGCCCTCTCCCTCTCCTCCTCATGTCTCGCTGTCTTCCTGGTGATTTTAACCCCACTCCCTCTCCTCCCTCACTGTCTTCCTGCTTATTCTAAGCCCTCGCCCTCTCCTCCTCATGTCTCGCTGTCTTCCTGGTGATTTTAACCCCACTCCCTCTCCTCCCTCACTGTCTTCCTGCTTATTCTAAGCCCTCTCCCTCTCCTCCTCATGTCTCACTGTATTCCTGGTGATTCTAACCCCTCCCCCTCTCCTCCTCATGTCTCTGGGCCTTGCTGGTGATTCTAACCCCTCCCCCTCTCCTCCTCATGTCTCTGGGCCTTGCTGGTGATTCTAACCCCTCCCCCTCTCCTTCTCATGTCTCACCGTCTTCCTGTGGATTCTAACCCCTCCCCCTCTCCTCCTCATGTCTCGGTGCCTTGCTGGTGATTCTAAGCCCTCTCCCTCTCCTCCTCATGTCTCAGGGCCTTCCTGGTGATTCCCAGCCCTCGCCCTCTCCTCCTCATGTCTCGCTGTCTTCCTGGTGATTTTAACCCCACTCCCTCTCCTCCCTCACTGTCTTCCTGGTGATTCTAACCCCTCCCCCTCTCCTCCTCATGTCTCTGGGCCTTGCTGCTGATTCTAAACCCTCTCCCTCTACTCCCCATGTCTCAGGGCCTTCCTGGTGATTCTAAACCCTCTCCCTCTCCTCCTCATGTCTCGGGGCCTTCGTGGTGAATCTAAGCCCTCTCCCTCTCCTCCTCGTGTCTTGGGGCCTTCCTGGTGATTCTAAGCCCTATCCCTCTCCTCCTCGTGTCTCGGGGCCTTCCTGGTGATTCTAACCGCTCCTCTTCATGTCTCACCATCTTCCTGCTGATTCTAAGCCCCCCCCCTCTCCTCCTCATGTCTCACTGTCTTCCTGCTGATTCTAAGCCCTCTCCCTCCCCTGCTCATGTCTCACTGTCTTCCTGGGGTGATTCGAAGCCCTCTCCCTCTCCTCCTCATGTCTCACTGTCTTCCTGGTGATTGTAAACCCACCCCCTCTCCTCCTCATGTCTCGCTGTCTTACTGGTGATTCGAAGCCCTCTCCCTCTCCTCCTCATGTCTCACTGTCTTCCTACTGATTCTAAGCCCTCTCCCACTCCTCCTCATGTCTCGGGGCCTTCCTGGTGATTCTAAGCCCTCCCCCTCTCCTCCTCATGTCTCAGTGCCTGGCTGGTGATTCTAACCCCTCCCCCTCTCCTCCTCATGTCTCAGGGCCATCCTGGTGATTCTAACCCCTCTCCCTCTCCTCCTCATGTCACACTCTCTTCCCGCTGATTCTAAGCCCTCTCCCTCTCCTTCTCATGTCTCACTGTCTTCCTGGTGATTCTAACCCCTCTACCGCTCCTCCTCGTGTCTCGTGCCTTCCTTGTGATTCCAACCCCTCCACCTCTCTTCCTCATGTCTCACTGTCTTCCACCTGATTCTAAGCCCTCACCCTCTCGTCCTCATGTCTCACTGTCTTCCTGGTGATTCTAACCCCTTTCCCTCTCCTCCTCATGTCTCGGTGCCTTTCTGTTGATTCTAATCCCTCTCCATCTCCTCCTCATGTCTCAGGGCCTTCCCCTCTCCCTCTCCTCCTCATGTCTCACTGTATTCCTGGTGATTCTAACCCCTCCACCTCTCCTCCTCATGTCTCAGGGCCTTCCTGGTGATTCTAACCCCTCTCCCTCTCCTCCTCATGTCACACTCTCTTCCCGCTGATTCAAAGCCCTCTCCCTCTCCTTCTCGTGTCTCGGTGCCTTGCTGGTGATTCTAAGCCCTCTCCCTCTCCTCCTCATGTCTCAGGACCTTCCCTTCCCCCTGTCCTCCTCATGTCTCAGGGCCTTCCTGGTGATTCCCAGCCCTCTCCCTCTCCTCCTCATGTCTCGCTGTCTTCCTGGTGATTTTAACCCCACTCCCTCTCCTCCCTCACTGTCTTCCTGCTTATTCTAAGCCCTCTCCCTCTCCTCCTCATGTCTCACTGTATTCCTGGTGATTCTAACCCCTCCCCCTCTCCTCCTCATGTCTCAGGGCCTTCCTGGTGATTCCCAGCCCTCTCCCTCTCCTCCTCATGTCTCGCTGTCTTCCTGGTGATTTTAACCCCACTCCCTCTCCTCCCTCACTGTCTTCCTGCTTAATCTAAGCCCTCTCCCTCTCCTTCTCATGTCTCACTGTCTTCCTGGTGATTCTAACCCCTCTACCGCTCCTCCTCGTGTCTCGTGCCTTCCTGGTGATTCCAACCCCTCCACCTCTCTTCCTCATGTCTCACTGTCTTCCACCTGATTCTAAGCCCTCACCCTCTCGTCCTCATGTCTCACTGTCTTCCTGGTGATTATAACCCCTTTCCCTCTCCTCCTCATGTCTCGGTGCCTTCCTGTTGATTCTAATCCCTCTCCATCTCCTCCTCATGTCTCAGGGCCTTCCCCTCCACCTCTCCTCCTCATGTCTCACTGTCTTCCAGCTGATTCTAAGCCCTCACCCTCTCGTCCTCATGTCTCACTGTCTTCCTGGTTATTCTAACCACTCCACCTCTCCTCCTCATGTCTCACTGTCTTCCAGCTCATTCTAAGCCCTCTCGCTCTCCTCCTCATGTCTCGCTGT
Source organism: Lampris megalopsis (assembly GCA_022114975.2). NCBI lineage: Eukaryota > Metazoa > Chordata > Actinopteri > Lampriformes > Lampridae > Lampris > Lampris megalopsis. The sequence goes on from JAJHIY020000936.1 coordinate 3,914,711, forward strand.
CTTCCTGGTGATTTTAACCCCACTCCCTCTCCTCCCTCACTGTCTTCCTGCTTATTCTAAGGCCTCTCCCTCTCCTCCTCATGTCTCACTGCATTCCTGGTGATTCTAACCCCTCCCCCTCTCCTCCTCATGTCTCTGGGCCTTGCTGGTGATTCTAACCCCTCCCCCTCTCCTCCTCATGTCTCAGTGTCTTCCAGCTGATTCTAAGCCCTCTCCCTCTCCTCCTCATGCCTCGGGGCTTTCCTGCTGATTCTAAACACTCTCCCTCTACTCCTCATGTCTCAGGGCCTTGCTGGTGATTCTAACCCCTCCCCCTCTCCTGCTCATGTCTCACTGTCTTCCTGGTGATTCTAACCCCTCTACCGCTCCTCCTCGTGTCTCGGGGCCTTCCTGGTGATTCTAACCGCTCCTCTTCATGTCTCACCATCTTCCTGCTGATTCTAAGCCCCCCCCCCTCCTCCTCATGTCTCACTGTCTTCCTGCTGATTCTAAGCCCTCTCCCTCCCCTGCTCATGTCTCACTGTCTTCCTGGGGTGATTCGAAGCCCTCTCCCTCTCCTCCTCATGTCTCACTGTCTTCCTGGTGATTGTAAACCCACCCCCTCTCCTCCTCATGTCTCGCTGTCTTACTGGTGATTCGAAGCCCTCTCCCTCTCCTCCTCATGTCTCACTGTCTTCCTACTGATTCTAAGCCCTCTCCCACTCCTCCTCATGTCTCGGGGCCTTCCTGGTGATTCTAAGCCCTCCCCCTCTCCTCCTCATGTCTCAGTGCCTGGCTGGTGATTCTAACCCCTCCCCCTCTCCTCCTCATGTCTCAGGGCCTTCCTGGTGATTCTAACCCCTCTCCCTCTCCTCCTCATGTCACACTCTCTTCCCGCTGATTCTAAGCCCTCTCCCTCTCCTTCTCGTGTCTCGGTGCCTTGCTGGTGATTCTAAGCCCTCTTCCTCTCCTCCTCATGTCTCAGGACCTTCCCTTCCCCCTGTCCTCCTCATGTCTCAGGGCCTTCCTGGTGATTCCCAGCCCCCTCCATCTCCTCCTCATGTCTCGCCGTCTTCCTGGTGATTTTAACCCCACTCCCTCTCCTCCCTCACTGTCTTCCTGCTTATTCTAAGCCCTCTCCCTCTCCTCCTCATGTCTCACTGTATTCCTGGTGATTCTAACCCCTCCCCCTCTCCTCCTCATGTCTCTGGGCCTTGCTGGTGATTCTAACCCCTCCCCCTCTCCTTCTCATGTCTCACTGTCTTCCTGGTGATTCTAACCCCTCTACCGCTCCTCCTCGTGTCTCGTGCCTTCCTGGTGATTCCAACCCCTCCACCTCTCTTCCTCATGTCTCACTGTCTTCCACCTGATTCTAAGCCCTCACCCTCCCGTCCTCATGTCTCACTGTCTTCCTGGTGATTCTAACCCCTTTCCCTCTCCTCCTCATGTCTCACTGTATTCCTGGTGATTCTAAGCCCTCTCGCTCTCCTCCTCATGTCTCGCTGTCTTCCTGGTGATTTTAACCCCACTCCCTCTCCTCCCTCACTGTCTTCCTGCTTATTCTAAGGCCTCTCCCTCTCCTCCTCATGTCTCACTGCATTCCTGGTGATTCTAACCCCTCCCCCTCTCCTCCTCATGTCTCTGGGCCTTGCTGGTGATTCTAACCCCTCCCCCTCTCCTCCTCATGTCTCAGTGTCTTCCAGCTGATTCTAAGCCCTCTCCCTCTCCTCTTCATGCCTCGGGGCTTTCCTGCTGATTCTAAGCCCTCCCCCTCTCCTCCTCATGTCTCGGTGCCTGGCTGGTGATTCTTACCCCTCCTCCTCTCCTCCTAATGTCTCGGGGCCTTCCTGGTGATTCTAAGCCCTCTCCCTCTCCTCCTCATGTCTCACTCTCTTCCCGCTGATTCTAAGCCCTCTCCCTCTCCTACTCGTGTCTCGGTGCCTTGCTGGTGATTCTAAGCCCTCTCCCTCTCCTCCTCATGTCTCAGGGCCTTCCTGGTGATTCCCAGCCCTCTCCCTCTCCTCCTCATGTCTCGCTGTCTTCCTGGTGATTTTAACCCCACTCCCTCTCCTCCCTCACTGTCTTCCTGCTTATTGTAAGCCCTCTCCCTCTCCTCCTCATGTCTCACTGTATTCCTGGTGATTCTAACCCCTCCCCCTCTCCTCCTCATGTCTCTGGGCCTTGCTGGTGATTCTAACCCCTCCCCCTCTCCTTCTCATGTCTCACCGTCTTCCTGTGGATTCTAACCCCTCTATCGCTCCTCCTCGTGTCTCATGCCTTCCTGCTGAATCCAACCCCTCTACCTCTCCTCCTCATGTCTCACTGTCTTCCAGCTGATTCTAAGCCCTCTCCCTCTCATCCTCATGTCTCACTGTCTTCCTGGTGATTCTAACCCCTCTCCCTCTCCTCCTCATGTCTCGGTGCCTTGCTGGTGATTCTAAGCCCTCTCCCTCTCCTCCTCATGTCTCAGGACCTTCCCTTCCCCCTCTCCTCCTCATGTCTCAGGGCCTTCCTGGTGATTCCCAGCCCTCTCCCTCTCCTCCTCATGTCTCGCTGTCTTCCTGGTGATTTTAACCCCACTCCCTCTCCTCCCTCACTGTCTTCCTGCTTATTCTAAGCCCTCTCCCTCTCCTCCTCATGTCTCACTGCATTCCTGGTGATTATAACCCCTCCCCCTCTCCTCCTCATGTCTCGGTGCCTTGCTGGTGATTCTAAGCCCTCTCCCTCTCCTCCTCATGTCTCAGGGCCTTCCTGGTGATTCCCAGCCCTCGCCCTCTCCTCCTCATGTCTCGCTGTCTTCCTGGTGATTTTAACCCCACTCCCTCTCCTCCCTCACTGTCTTCCTGGTGATTCTAACCCCTCCCCCTCTCCTCCTCATGTCTCTGGGCCTTGCTGCTGATTCTAAACCCTCTCCCTCTACTCCCCATGTCTCAGGGCCTTCCTGGTGATTCTAAACCCTCTCCCTCTCCTCCTCATGTCTCGGGGCCTTCGTGGTGAATCTAAGCCCTCTCCCTCTCCTCCTCGTGTCTTGGGGCCTTCCTGGTGATTCTAAGCCCTATCCCTCTCCTCCTCGTGTCTCGGGGCCTTCCTGGTGATTCTAACCGCTCCTCTTCATGTCTCACCATCTTCCTGCTGATTCTAAGCCCCCCCCCTCTCCTCCTCATGTCTCACTGTCTTCCTGCTGATTCTAAGCCCTCTCCCTCCCCTGCTCATGTCTCACTGTCTTCCTGGTGATTCGAAGCCCTCTCCCTCTCCTCCTCATGTCTCACTGTCTTCCTGGTGATTGTAAACCCACCCCCTCTCCTCCTCATGTCTCGCTGTCTTACTGGTGATTCGAAGCCCTCTCCCTCTCCTCCTCATGTCTCACTGTCTTCCTACTGATTCTAAGCCCTCTCCCACTCCTCCTCATGTCTCGGGGCCTTCCTGGTGATTCTAAGCCCTCCCCCTCTCCTCATCATATCTCAGTGCCTGGCTGGTGATTCTAACCCCTCCCCCTCTCCTCCTCATGTCTCAGGGCCTTCCTGGTGATTCTAACCCCTCTCCCTCTCCTCCTCATGTCACACTCTCTTCCCGCTGATTCTAAGCCCTCTCCCTCTCCTTCTCGTGTCTCGGTGCCTTGCTGGTGATTCTAAGCCCTCTCCCTCTCCTCCTCATGTCTCAGGACCTTCCCTTCCCCCTGTCCTCCTCATGTGTCAGGGCCTTCCTGGTGATTCCCAGCCCTCTCCCTCTCCTCCTCATGTCTTGCTGTCTTCCTGGTGATTTTAACCCCACTCATTCTCCTCCCTCACTGTCTTCCTGCTTATTCTAAGCCCTCTCCCTCTCCTCCTCATGTCTCACTGTATTCCTGGTGATTCTAACCCCTCCCCCTCTCCTCCTCATGTCTCTGGGCCTTGCTGGTGATTCTAACCCCTCCCCCTCTCCTTCTCATGTCTCACTGTCTTCCTGGTGATTCTAACCCCTCTACCGCTCCTCCTCATGTCTCACTGTCTTCCACCTGATTCTAAGCCCTCACCCTCTTGTCCTCATGTCTCACTGTCTTCCTGGTGATTCTAACCCCTTTCCCTCTCCTCCTCATGTCTCGGTGCCTTTCTGTTGATTCTAATCCCTCTCCATCTCCTCCTCATGTCTCAGGGCCTTCCCCTCCACCTCTCCTCCTCATGTCTCACTGTCTTCCAGCTGATTCTAAGCCCTCTCCCTCTCCTCCTCATGTCTCACTGTCTTCCCGGTGATTCGAAGCCCTCTCCCTCTCCTGCTCATGTCTCACTGTCTTCCTGGTGATTGTAACCCCACCCTGTCTCCTCCTCATGTCTCGCTGTCTTCCTGGTGAGTCGATGCCCTCTCCCTCTCCTCCTCATGTCTCACTGTCTTCCTGCTGATTCTAAGCCCTCTCCCACTCCTCCTCATGTATCGGGGCCTTCCTGGTGATCCTAAGCCCTCCCCCTCTCCTCCTCATGTCTCGGTGCCTTGCTGGTGATTCTAACCCCTCTCCCTCGCCTCCTCATTTCTCGGTGCCTTCCTGTTGATTCTAATCCCTCTCCATCTCCTCCTCATGTCTCGGTGCCTTGCTGGTGATTCTAAGCCCTCTGCCTCTCCTCCTCATGTCTCAGGGCCTTCCCCTCCCCCTCTCCTCCTCATGTCTCAGGGCCTTCCCCTCCCCCTCTCCTCCTCATGTCTCAGGGCCTTCCTGCTGATTCTAAGCCCTCTCCCACTCCTCCTCATGTGTCGGGGCCTTCCTGGTGATTCTAAGCTCTCCCCCTCTCCTCCTCATGTCTCGGTGCCTTGCTGGTGATTCTAACCCCTCTCCCTCGCCTCCTCATTTCTCGGTGCCTTCCTGTTGATTCTAATCCCTCTCCATCTCCTCCTCATGTCTCGGTGCCTTGCTTGTGATTCTAAGCCCTCTGCCTCTCCTCCTCATGTCTCAGGGCCTTCCCCTCCCCCTCTCCTCCTCATGTCTCAGGACCTTCCCCTCCCCCTCTCCTCCTCATGTCTCAGGGCCTTCCTGGTGATTCCCACCCCTCTCACTCTCCTCCTCATGTCTCGCTGTCTTCCTGGTGATTTTAAACCCACTCCCTCTCCTCCCTCACTGTCTTCCTGCTTATTCTAAGCCCTCTCCCTCTCCTCCTCATGTCTCACTGTATTCCTGGTGAATCTAACCCCTCCCCCTCTCCTCCTCATGTCTCAGTGTCTTCCAGCTGATTCTAAGCCCTCTCCCTCTCCTCCTCATGTCTCAGGGCCTTCCTGGGGATTCTAAACCCTCTCCCTCTCCTCCTCATGTCTCGGGGCCTTCGTGGTGAATCTAAGCCCTCTCCCTCTCCTCCTCGTGTCTTGGGGCCTTTCTGGTGATTCTAAGCCCTCTCCCTCTCCTCCTCGTGTCTCGGGGCCTTCCTGGTGATTCTAACCGCTCCTCTTCATGTCTCACCATCTTCCTGCTGATTCTAAGCCCCCCCCCCCTCTCCTCCTCATGTCTCACTGTCTTCCTGCTGATTCTAAGCCCTCTCCCTCCCCTGCTCATGTCTCACTGTCTTCCTGGTGATTCTAACCCCTCTACCGCTCCTCCTCGTGTCTCGGGGCCTTCCTGGTGATTCTAACTGCTCCTCTTCATGTCTCACCATCTTCCTGCTGATTCTAAGCCCCCCCCCCTCTCCTCCTCATGTCTCACTGTCTTCCTGCTGATTCTAAGCCCTCTCCCTCCCCTGCTCATGTCTCACTGTCTTCCTGGGGTGATTCGAAGCCCTCTCCCTCTCCTCCTCATGTCTCACTGTCTTCCTGGTGATTGTAAACCCACCCCCTCTCCTCCTCATGTCTCGCTGTCTTACTGGTGATTCGAAGCCCTCTCCCTCTCCTCCTCATGTCTCACTGTCTTCCTACTGATTCTAAGCCCTCTCCCACTCCTCCTCATGTCTCGGGGCCTTCCTGGTGATTCTAAGCCCTCCCCCTCTCCTCCTCATGTCTCAGTGCCTGGCTGGTGATTCTAACCCCTCCCCCTCTCCTCCTCATGTCTCAGGGCCTTCCTGGTGATTCTAACCCCTCTCCCTCTCCTCCTCATGTCACACTCTCTTCCCGCTGAATCTAAGCCCTCTCCCTCTCCTTCTCGTGTCTCGGTGCCTTGCTGGTGATTCTAACCCCTCTCCCTCGCCTCCTCATTTCTCGGTGCCTTCCTGTTGATTCTAATCCCTCTCCATCTCCTCCTCATGTCTCGGTGCCTTGCTTGTGATTCTAAGCCCTCTGCCTCTCCTCCTCATGTCTCAGGGCCTTCCCCTCCCCCTCTCCTCCTCATGTCTCAGGACCTTCCCCTCCCCCTCTCCTCCTCATGTCTCAGGGCCTTCCTGGTGATTCCCACCCCTCTCACTCTCCTCCTCATGTCTCGCTGTCTTCCTGGTGATTTTAACCCCACTCCCTCTCCTCCCTCACTGTCTTCCTGCTTATTCTAAGCCCTCCCCCTCTCCTTCTCATGTCTCACTGTCTTCCTGGTGATTCTAACCCCTCTACCGCTCCTCCTCGTGTCTCGTGCCTTCCTGGTGATTCCAACCCCTCCACCTCTCTTCCTCATGTCTCACTGTCTTCCACCTGATTCTAAGCCCTCACCCTCTCGTCCTCATGTCTCACTGTCTTCCTGGTGATTCTAACCCCTTTCCCTCTCCTCCTCATGTCTCGGTGCCTTTCTGTTGATTCTAATCCCTCTCCATCTCCTCCTCATGTCTCAGGGCCTTCCCCTCTCCCTCTCCTCCTCATGTCTCACTGTATTCCTGGTGATTCTAACCCCTCCCCCTCTCCTCCTCATGTCTCAGGGCCTTCCTGGTGATTCTAACCCCTCTCCCTCTCCTCCTCATGTCACACTCTCTTCCCGCTGATTCAAAGCCCTCTCCCTCTCCTTCTCGTGTCTCGGTGCCTTGCTGGTGATTCTAAGCCCTCTCCCTCTCCTCCTCATGTCTCAGGACCTTCCCTTCCCCCTGTCCTCCTCATGTCTCAGGGCCTTCCTGGTGATTCCCAGCCCTCTCCCTCTCCTCCTCATGTCTCGCTGTCTTCCTGGTGATTTTAACCCCACTCCCTCTCCTCCCTCACTGTCTTCCTGCTTATTCTAAGCCCTCTCCCTCTCCTCCTCATGTCTCACTGTATTCCTGGTGATTCTAACCCCTCCCCCTCTCCTCCTCATGTCTCAGGGCCTTCCTGGTGATTCCCAGCCCTCTCCCTCTCCTCCTCATGTCTCGCTGTCTTCCTGGTGATTTTAACCCCACTCCCTCTCCTCCCTCACTGTCTTCCTGCTTATTCTAAGCCCTCTCCCTCTCCTTCTCATGTCTCACTGTCTTCCTGGTGATTCTAACCCCTCTACCGCTCCTCCTCGTGTCTCGTGCCTTCCTGGTGATTCCAACCCCTCCACCTCTCTTCCTCATGGCTCACTGTCTTCCACCTGATTCTAAGCCCTCACCCTCTCGTCCTCATGTCTCACTGTCTTCCTGGTGATTATAACCCCTTTCCCTCTCCTCCTCATGTCTCGGTGCCTTCCTGTTGATTCTAATCCCTCTCCATCTCCTCCTCATGTCTCAGGACCTTCCCCTCCCCCTCTCCTCCTCATGTCTCAGGGCCTTCCTGGTGATTCCCACCCCTCTCACTCTCCTCGTCATGTCTCGCTGTCTTCCTGGTGATTTTAAACCCACTCCCTCTCCTCCCTCACTGTCTTCCTGCTTATTCAAAGCCCTCTCCCTCTCCTCCTCATGTCTCACTGTATTCCTGGTGAATCTAACCCCTCCCCCTCTCCTCCTCATGTCTCAGTGTCTTCCAGCTGATTCTAAGCCCTCTCCCTCTCCTCCTCATGTCTCAGGGCCTTCCTGGGGATTCTAAACCCTCTCCCTCTCCTCCTCATGTCTCGGGGCCTTCGTGGTGAATGTAAGCCCTCTCCCTCTCCTCCTCGTGTCTTGGGGCCTTTCTGGTGATTCTAAGCCCTCTCCCTCTCCTCCTCGTGTCTCGGGGCCTTCCTGGTGATTCTAACCGCTCCTCTTCATGTCTCACCATCTTCCTGCTTATTCTAAGCCCCCCCCCTCTCCTCCTCATGTCTCACTGTCTTCCTGCTGATTCTAAGCCCTCTCCCTCCCCTGCTCATGTCTCACTGTCTTCCTGGTGATTCTAACCCCTCTACCGCTCCTCCTCGTGTCTCGGGGCCTTCCTGGTGATTCTAACTGCTCCTCTTCATGTCTCACCATCTTCCTGCTGATTCTAAGCCCCCCCCCCTCTCCTCCTCATGTCTCACTGTCTTCCTGCTGATTCTAAGCCCTCTCCCTCCCCTGCTCATGTCTCACTGTCTTCCTGGGGTGATTCGAAGCCCTCTCCCTCTCCTCCTCATGTCTCACTGTCTTCCTGGTGATTGTAAACCCACCCCCTCTCCTCCTCATGTCTCGCTGTCTTACTGGTGATTCGAAGCCCTCTCCCTCTCCTCCTCATGTCTCACTGTCTTCCTACTGATTCTAAGCCCTCTCCCACTCCTCCTCATGTCTCGGGGCCTTCCTGGTGATTCTAAGCCCTCCCCCTCTCCTCCTCATGTCTCAGTGCCTGGCTGGTGATTCTAACCCCTCCCCCTCTCCTCCTCATGTCTCAGGGCCTTCCTGGTGATTCTAACCCCTCTCCCTCTCCTCCTCATGTCACACTCTCTTCCCGCTGAATCTAAGCCCTCTCCCTCTCCTTCTCGTGTCTCGGTGCCTTGCTGGTGATTCTAACCCCTCTCCCTCGCCTCCTCATTTCTCGGTGCCTTCCTGTTGATTCTAATCCCTCTCCATCTCCTCCTCATGTCTCGGTGCCTTGCTTGTGATTCTAAGCCCTCTGCCTCTCCTCCTCATGTCTCAGGGCCTTCCCCTCCCCCTCTCCTCCTCATGTCTCAGGACCTTCCCCTCCCCCTCTCCTCCTCATGTCTCAGGGCCTTCCTGGTGATTCCCACCCCTCTCACTCTCCTCCTCATGTCTCGCTGTCTTCCTGGTGATTTTAACCCCACTCCCTCTCCTCCCTCACTGTCTTCCTGCTTATTCTAAGCCCTCCCCCTCTCCTTCTCATGTCTCACTGTCTTCCTGGTGATTCTAACCCCTCTACCGCTCCTCCTCGTGTCTCGTGCCTTCCTGGTGATTCCAACCCCTCCACCTCTCTTCCTCATGTCTCACTGTCTTCCACCTGATTCTAAGCCCTCACCCTCTCGTCCTCATGTCTCACTGTCTTCCTGGTGATTCTAACCCCTTTCCCTCTCCTCCTCATGTCTCGGTGCCTTTCTGTTGATTCTAATCCCTCTCCATCTCCTCCTCATGTCTCAGGGCCTTCCCCTCTCCCTCTCCTCCTCATGTCTCACTGTATTCCTGGTGATTCTAACCCCTCCCCCTCTCCTCCTCATGTCTCAGGGCCTTCCTGGTGATTCTAACCCCTCTCCCTCTCCTCCTCATGTCACACTCTCTTCCCGCTGATTCAAAGCCCTCTCCCTCTCCTTCTCGTGTCTCGGTGCCTTGCTGGTGATTCTAAGCCCTCTCCCTCTCCTCCTCATGTCTCAGGACCTTCCCTTCCCCCTGTCCTCCTCATGTCTCAGGGCCTTCCTGGTGATTCCCAGCCCTCTCCCTCTCCTCCTCATGTCTCGCTGTCTTCCTGGTGATTTTAACCCCACTCCCTCTCCTCCCTCACTGTCTTCCTGCTTATTCTAAGCCCTCTCCCTCTCCTCCTCATGTCTCACTGTATTCCTGGTGATTCTAACCCCTCCCCCTCTCCTCCTCATGTCTCAGGGCCTTCCTGGTGATTCCCACCCCTCTCACTCTCCTCCTCATGTCTCGCTGTCTTCCTGGTGATTTTAACCCCACTCCCTCTCCTCCCTCACTGTCTTCCTGCTTATTCTAAGCCCTCTCCCTCTCCTTCTCATGTCTCACTGTCTTCCTGGTGATTCTAACCCCTCTACCGCTCCTCCTCGTGTCTCGTGCCTTCCTGGTGATTCCAACCCCTCCACCTCTCTTCCTCATGTCTCACTGTCTTCCACCTGATTCTAAGCCCTCACCCTCTCGTCCTCATGTCTCACTGTCTTCCTGGTGATTATAACCCCTTTCCCTCTCCTCCTCATGTCTCGGTGCCTTCCTGTTGATTCTAATCCCTCTCCATCTCCTCCTCATGTCTCAGGGCCTTCCCCTCCACCTCTCCTCCTCATGTCTCACTGTCTTCCAGCTGATTCTAAGCCCTCACCCTCTCGTCCTCATGTCTCACTGTCTTCCTGGTTATTCTAACCACTCCACCTCTCCTCCTCATGTCTCACTGTCTTCCAGCTCATTCTAAGCCCTCTCGCTCTCCTCCTCATGTCTCGCTGTCTTCCTGGTGATTTTAACCCCACTCCCTCTCCTCCCTCACTGTCTTCCTGCTTATTCTAAGGCCTCTCCCTCTCCTCCTCATGTCTCACTGCATTCCTGCTGATTCTAACCCCTCCCCCTCTCCTCCTCATGTCTCTGGGCCTTGCTGGTGATTCTAACCCCTCCCCCTCTCCTCCTCATGTCTCAGTGTCTTCCAGCTGATTCTAAGCACTCTCCCTCTCCTCCTCATGCCTCGGGGCTTTCCTGCTGATTCTAAACCCTCTCCCTCTACTCCTCATGTCTCAGGGCCTTCCTGGTGATTCTAAACCCTCTCCCTCTCCTCCTCATGTCTCTGGGCCTTGCTGGTGATTCTAACCCCTCCCCCTCTCCTGCTCATGTCTCACTGTCTTCCTGGTGATTCTAACCCCTCTACCGCTCCTCCTCGTGTCTCGGGGCCTTCCTGGTGATTCTAACCGCTCCTCTTCATGTCTCACCATCTTCCTGCTGATTCTAAGCCCCCCCCCTCCTCCTCATGTCTCACTGTCTTCCTGCTGATTCTAAGCCCTCTCCCTCCCCTGCTCATGTCTCACTGTCTTCCTGGGGTGATTCGAAGCCCTCTCCCTCTCCTCCTCATGTCTCACTGTCTTCCTGGTGATTGTAAACCCACCCCCTCTCCTCCTCATGTCTCGCTGTCTTACTGGTGATTCGAAGCCCTCTCCCTCTCCTCCTCATGTCTCACTGTCTTCCTACTGATTCTAAGCCCTCTCCCACTCCTCCTCATGTCTCGGGGCCTTCCTGGTGATTCTAAGCCCTCCCCCTCTCCTCCTCATGTCTCAGTGCCTGGCTGGTGATTCTAACCCCTCCCCCTCTCCTCCTCATGTCTCAGGGCCTTCCTGGTGATTCTAACCCCTCTCCCTCTCCTCCTCATGTCACACTCTCTTCCCGCTGATTCTAAGCCCTCTCCCTCTCCTTCTCGTGTCTCGGTGCCTTGCTGGTGATTCTAAGCCCTCTTCCTCTCCTCCTCATGTCTCAGGACCTTCCCTTCCCCCTGTCCTCCTCATGTCTCAGGGCCTTCATGGTGATTCCCAGCCCTCTCCCTCTCCTCCTCATGTCTCGCTGTCTTCCTGGTGATTTTAACCCCACTCCCTCTCCTCCCTCACTGTCTTCCTGCTTATTCTAAGCCCTCTCCCTCTCCTCCTCATGTCTCACTGTATTCCTGGTGATTCTAACCCCTCCCCCTCTCCTCCTCATGTCTCTGGGCCTTGCTGGTGATTCTAACCCCTCCCCCTCTCCTTCTCATGTCTCACTGTCTTCCTGGTGATTCTAACCCCTCTACCACTCCTCCTCGTGTCTCGTGCCTTCCTGGTGATTCCAACCCCTCCACCTCTCTTCCTCATGTCTCACTGTCTTCCACCTGATTCTAAGCCCTCACCCTCTCGTCCTCATGTCTCACTGTCTTCCTGGTGATTCTAACCCCTTTCCCTCTCCTCCTCATGTCTCACTGTATTCCTGGTGATTCTAAGCCCTCTCGCTCTCCTCCTCATGTCTCGCTGTCTTCCTGGTGATTTTAACCCCACTCCCTCTCCTCCCTCACTGTCTTCCTGCTTATTCTAAGGCCTCTCCCTCTCCTCCTCATGTCTCACTGCATTCCTGGTGATTCTAACCCCTCCCCCTCTCCTCCTCATGTCTCTGGGCCTTGCTGGTGATTCTAACCCCTCCCCCTCTCCTCCTCATGTCTCAGTGTCTTCCAGCTGATTCTAAGCCCTCTCCCTCTCCTCTTCATGCCTCGGGGCTTTCCTGCTGATTCTAAGCCCTCCCCCTCTCCTCCTCATGTCTCGGTGCCTGGCTGGTGATTCTTACCCCTCCTCCTCTCCTCCTAATGTCTCGGGGCCTTCCTGGTGATTCGATGCCCTCTCCCTCTCCTCCTCATGTCTCACTGTCTTCCTGCTGATTCTAAGCCCTCTCCCACTCCTCCTCATGTATCGGGGCCTTCCTGGTGATTCTAAGCCCTCCACCTCTCCTCCTCATGTCTCGGTGCCTTGCTGGTGATTCTAACCCCTCCCCCTCTCCTCCTCATGTCTCGCTGTCTTCCTGGTGATTTTAACCCCACTCCCTCTCCTCCCTCACTGTCTTCCTGCTTATTGTAAGCCCTCTCCCTCTCCTCCTCATGTCTCACTGTATTCCTGGTGATTCTAACCCCTCCCCCTCTCCTCCTCATGTCTCTGGGCCTTGCTGGTGATTCTAACCCCTCCCCCTCTCCTTCTCATGTCTCACCGTCTTCCTGTGGATTCTAACCCCTCTATCGCTCCTCCTCGTGTCTCATGCCTTCCTGCTGAATCCAACCCCTCTACCTCTCCTCCTCATGTCTCACTGTCTTCCAGCTGATTCTAAGCCCTCTCCCTCTCATCCTCATGTCTCACTGTCTTCCTGGTGATTCTAACCCCTCTCCCTCTCCTCCTCATGTCTCGGTGCCTTGCTGGTGATTCTAAGCCCTCTCCCTCTCCTCCTCATGTCTCAGGACCTTCCCTTCCCCCTCTCCTCCTCATGTCTCAGGGCCTTCCTGGTGATTCCCAGCCCTCTCCCTCTCCTCCTCATGTCTCGCTGTCTTCCTGGTGATTTTAACCCCACTCCCTCTCCTCCCTCACTGTCTTCCTGCTTATTCTAAGCCCTCTCCCTCTCCTCCTCATGTCTCACTGCATTCCTGGTGATTCTAACCCCTCCCCCTCTCCTCCTCATGTCTCGGTGCCTTGCTGGTGATTCTAAGCCCTCTCCCTCTCCTCCTCATGTCTCAGGGCCTTCCTGGTGATTCCCAGCCCTCGCCCTCTCCTCCTCATGTCTCGCTGTCTTCCTGGTGATTTTAACCCCACTCCCTCTCCTCCCTCACTGTCTTCCTGGTGATTCTAACCCCTCCCCCTCTCCTCCTCATGTCTCTGGGCCTTGCTGCTGATTCTAAACCCTCTCCCTCTACTCCCCATGTCTCAGGGCCTTCCTGGTGATTCTAAACCCTCTCCCTCTCCTCCTCATGTCTCGGGGCCTTCGTGGTGAATCTAAGCCCTCTCCCTCTCCTCCTCGTGTCTTGGGGCCTTCCTGGTGATTCTAAGCCCTATCCCTCTCCTCCTCGTTTCTCGGGGCCTTCCTGGTGATTCTAACCGCTCCTCTTCATGTCTCACCATCTTCCTGCTGATTCTAAGCCCCCCCCCCTCTCCTCCTCATGTCTCACTGTCTTCCTGCTGATTCTAAGCCCTCTCCCTCCCCTGCTCATGTCTCACTGTCTTCCTGGTGATTCGAAGCCCTCTCCCTCTCCTCCTCATGTCTCACTGTCTTCCTGGTGATTGTAAACCCACCCCCTCTCCTCCTCATGTCTCGCTGTCTTACTGGTGATTCGAAGCCCTCTCCCTCTCCTCCTCATGTCTCACTGTCTTCCTACTGATTCTAAGCCCTCTCCCACTCCTCCTCATGTCTCGGGGCCTTCCTGGTGATTCTAAGCCCTCCCCCTCTCCTCCTCATGTCTCAGTGCCTGGCTGGTGATTCTAACCCCTCCCCCTCTCCTCCTCATGTCTCAGGGCCTTCCTGGTGATTCTAACCCCTCTCCCTCTCCTCCTCATGTCACACTCTCTTCTCGCTGATTCTAAGCCCTCTCCCTCTCCTTCTCGTGTCTCGGTGCCTTGCTGGTGATTCTAAGCCCTCTCCCTCTCCTCCTCATGTCTCAGGACCTTCCCTTCCCCCTGTCCTCCTCATGTGTCAGGGCCTTCCTGGTGATTCCCAGCCCTCTCCCTCTCCTCCTCATGTCTCGCTGTCTTCCTGGTGATTTTAACCCCACTCCCTCTCCTCTCTCACTGTCTTCCTGCTTATTCTAAGCCCTCTCCCTCTCCTCCTCATGTCTCACTGTATTCCTGGTGATTCTAACCCCTCCCCCTCTCCTCCTCATGTCTCTGGGCCTTGCTGGTGATTCTAACCCCTCCCCCTCTCCTTCTCATGTCTCACTGTCTTCCTGGTGATTCTAACCCCTCTACCGCTCCTCCTCGTGTCTCGTGCCTTCCTGGTGATTCCAACCCCTCCACCTCTCTTCCTCATGTCTCACTGTCTTCCACCTGATTCTAACCCCTCCCCCTCTCCTTCTCATGTCTCACTGTCTTCCTGGTGATTCTAACCCCTTTCCCTCTCCTCCTCATGTCTCGGTGCCTTTCTGTTGATTCTAATCCCTCTCCATCTCCTCCTCATGTCTCAGGGCCTTCCCCTCCACCTCTCCTCCTCATGTCTCACTGTCTTCCAGCTGATTCTAAGCCCTCTCCCTCTCCTCCTCATGTCTCACTGTCTTCCCGGTGATTCGAAGCCCTCTCCCTCTCCTGCTCATGTCTCACTGTCTTCCTGGTGATTGTAACCCCACCCCGTCTCCTCCTCATGTCTCGCTGTCTTCCTGGTGAGTCGATGCCCTCTCCCTCTCCCTCTCCTGCTCATGTCTCACTGTCTTCCTGCTGATTCTAAGCCCTCTCCCACTCCTCCTCATGTATCGGGGCCTTCCTGGTGATCCTAAGCCCTCCCCCTCTCCTCCTCATGTCTCGGTGCCTTGCTGGTGATTCTAACCCCTCTCCCTCGCCTCCTCATTTCTCGGTGCCTTCCTGTTGATTCTAATCCCTCTCCATCTCCTCCTCATGTCTCGGTGCCTTGCTGGTGATTCTAAGCCCTCTGCCTCTCCTCCTCATGTCTCAAGGCCTTCCCCTCCCCCTCTCCTCCTCATGTCTCAGGGCCTTCCCCTCCCCCTCTCCTCCTCATGTCTCAGGGCCTTCCTGCTGATTCTAAGCCCTCTCCCACTCCTCCTCATGTGTCGGGGCCTTCCTGGTGATTCTAAGCCCTCCCCCTCTCCTCCTCATGTCTCGGTGCCTTGCTGGTGATTCTAACCCCTCTCCCTCGCCTCCTCATTTCTCGGTGCCTTCCTGTTGATTCTAATCCCTCTCCATCTCCTCCTCATGTCTCGGTGCCTTGCTTGTGATTCTAAGCCCTCTGCCTCTCCTCCTCATGTCTCAGGGCCTTCCCCTCCCCCTCTCCTCCTCATGTCTCAGGACCTTCCCCTCCCCCTCTCCTCCTCATGTCTCAGGGCCTTCCTGGTGATTCCCACCCCTCTCACTCTCCTCCTCATGTCTCGCTGTCTTCCTGGTGATTTTAAACCCACTCCCTCTCCTCCCTCACTGTCTTCCTGCTTATTCTAAGCCCTCTCCCTCTCCTCCTCATGTCTCACTGTATTCCTGGTGAATCTAACCCCTCCCCCTCTCCTCCTCATGTCTCAGTGTCTTCCAGCTGATTCTAAGCCCTCTCCCTCTCCTCCTCATGTCTCAGGGCCTTCCTGGGGATTCTAAACCCTCTCCCTCTCCTCCTCATGTCTCGGGGCCTTCGTAGTGAATCTAAGCCCTCTCCCTCTCCTCCTCGTGTCTTGGGGCCTTTCTGGTGATGCTAAGCCCTATCCCTCTCCTCCTCGTGTCTTGGGGCCTTCCTGGTGATTCTAAGCCCTATCCCTCTCCTCCTCGTGTCTCGGGGCCTTCCTGGTGATTCTAACCGCTCCTCTTCATGTCTCACCATCTTCCTGCTGATTCTAAGCCCCCCCCCTCTCCTCCTCATGTCTCACTGTCTTCCTGCTGATTCTAAGCCCTCTCCCTCCCCTGCTCATGTCTCACTGTCTTCCTGGTGATTCTAACCCCTCTACCGCTCCTCCTCGTGTCTCGGGGCCTTCCTGGTGATTCTAACTGCTCCTCTTCATGTCTCACAATCTTCCTGCTGATTCTACGCCCCCCCCCCCTCTCCTCCTCATGTCTCACTGTCTTCCTGCTGATTCTAAGCCCTCTCCCTCCCCTGCTCATGTCTCACTGTCTTCCTGGGGTGATTCGAAGCCCTCTCCCTCTCCTCCTCATGTCTCACTGTCTTCCTGGTGATTGTAAACCCACCCCCTCTTCTCCTCATGTCTCGCTGTCTTACTGGTGATTCGAAGCCCTCTCCCTCTCCTCCTCATGTCTCACTGTCTTCCTACTGATTCTAAGCCCTCTCCCACTCCTCCTCATGTCTCGGGGCCTTCCTGGTGATTCTAAGCCCTCCCCCTCTCCTCCTCATGTCTCAGTGCCTGGCTGGTGATTCTAACCCCTCCCCCTCTCCTCCTCATGTCTCAGGGCCTTCCTGGTGATTCTAACCCCTCTCCCTCTCCTCCTCATGTCACACTCTCTTCCCGCTGAATCTAAGCCCTCTCCCTCTCCTTCTCGTGTCTCGGTGCCTTGCTGGTGATTCTAACCCCTCTCCCTCGCCTCCTCATTTCTCGGTGCCTTCCTGTTGATTCTAATCCCTCTCCATCTCCTCCTCATGTCTCGGTGCCTTGCTTGTGATTCTAAGCCCTCTGCCTCTCCTCCTCATGTCTCAGGGCCTTCCCCTCCCCCTCTCCTCCTCATGTCTCAGGACCTTCCCCTCCCCCTCTCCTCCTCATGTCTCAGGGCCTTCCTGGTGATTCCCACCCCTCTCACTCTCCTCCTCATGTCTCGCTGTCTTCCTGGTGATTTTAACCCCACTCCCTCTCCTCCCTCACTGTCTTCCTGCTTATTCTAAGCCCTCTCCCTCTCCTTCTCATGTCTCACTGTCTTCCTGGTGATTCTAACCCCTCTACCGCTCCTCCTCGTGTCTCGTGCCTTCCTGGTGATTCCAACCCCTCCACCTCTCTTCCTCATGTCTCACTGTCTTCCACCTGATTCTAAGCCCTCACCCTCTCGTCCTCATGTCTCACTGTCTTCCTGGTGATTATAACCCCTTTCCCTCTCCTCCTCATGTCTCGGTGCCTTCCTGTTGATTCTAATCCCTCTCCATCTCCTCCTCATGTCTCAGGGCCTTCCCCTCCACCTCTCCTCCTCATGTCTCACTGTCTTCCAGCTGATTCTAAGCCCTCACCCTCTCGTCCTCATGTCTCACTGTCTTCCTGGTTATTCTAACCACTCCACCTCTCCTCCTCATGTCTCACTGTCTTCCAGCTCATTCTAAGCCCTCTCGCTCTCCTCCTCATGTCTCGCTGTCTTCCTGGTGATTTTAACCCCACTCCCTCTCCTCCCTCACTGTCTTCCTGCTTATTCTAAGGCCTCTCCCTCTCCTCCTCATGTCTCACTGCATTCCTGGTGATTCTAACCCCTCCCCCTCTCCTCCTCATGTCTCTGGGCCTTGCTGGTGATTCTAACCCCTCCCCCTCTCCTCCTCATGTCTCAGTGTCTTCCAGCTGATTCTAAGCCCTCTCCCTCTCCTCCTCATGCCTCGGGGCTTTCCTGCTGATTCTAAACCCTCTCCCTCTACTCCTCATGTCTCAGGGCCTTCCTGGTGATTCTAAACCCTCTCCCTCTCCTCCTCATGTCTCTGGGCCTTGCTGGTGATTCTAACCCCTCCCCCTCTCCTGCTCATGTCTCACTGTCTTCCTGGTGATTCTAACCCCTCTACCGCTCCTCCTCGTGTCTCGGGGCCTTCCTGGTGATTCTAACCGCTCCTCTTCATGTCTCACCATCTTCCTGCTGATTCTAAGCCCCCCCCCCTCCTCCTCATGTCTCACTGTCTTCCTGCTGATTCTAAGCCCTCTCCCTCCCCTGCTCATGTCTCACTGTCTTCCTGGGGTGATTCGAAGCCCTCTCCCTCTCCTCCTCATGTCTCACTGTCTTCCTGGTGATTGTAAACCCACCCCCTCTCCTCCTCATGTCTCGCTGTCTTACTGGTGATTCGAAGCCCTCTCCCTCTCCTCCTCATGTCTCACTGTCTTCCTACTGATTCTAAGCCCTGTCCCACTCCTCCTCATGTCTCGGGGCCTTCCTGGTGATTCTAAGCCCTCCCCCTCTCCTCCTCATGTCTCAGTGCCTGGCTGGTGATTCTAACCCCTCCCCCTCTCCTCCTCATGTCTCAGGGCCTTCCTGGTGATTCTAACCCCTCTCCCTCTCCTCCTCATGTCACACTCTCTTCCCGCTGATTCTAAGCCCTCTCCCTCTCCTTCTCGTGTCTCGGTGCCTTGCTGGTGATTCTAAGCCCTCTTCCTCTCCTCCTCATGTCTCAGGACCTTCCCTTCCCCCTGTCCTCCTCATGTCTCAGGGCCTTCCTGGTGATTCCCAGCCCTCTCCCTCTCCTCCTCATGTCTCGCTGTCTTCCTGGTGATTTTAACCCCACTCCCTCTCCTCCCTCACTGTCTTCCTGCTTATTCTAAGCCCTCTCCCTCTCCTCCTCATGTCTCACTGTATTCCTGGTGATTCTAACCCCTCCCCCTCTCCTCCTCATGTCTCTGGGCCTTGCTGGTGATTCTAACCCCTCCCCCTCTCCTTCTCATGTCTCACTGTCTTCCTGGTGATTCTAACCCCTCTACCGCTCCTCCTCGTGTCTCGTGCCTTCCTGGTGATTCCAACCCCTCCACCTCTCTTCCTCATGTCTCACTGTCTTCCACCTGATTCTAAGCCCTCACCCTCTCGTCCTCATGTCTCACTGTCTTCCTGGTGATTCTAACCCCTTTCCCTCTCCTCCTCATGTCTCACTGTATTCCTGGTGATTCTAAGCCCTCTCGCTCTCCTCCTCATGTCTCGCTGTCTTCCTGGTGATTTTAACCCCACTCCCTCTCCTCCCTCACTGTCTTCCTGCTTATTCTAAGGCCTCTCCCTCTCCTCCTCATGTCTCACTGCATTCCTGGTGATTCTAACCCCTCCCCCTCTCCTCCTCATGTCTCTGGGCCTTGCTGGTGATTCTAACCCCTCCCCCTCTCCTCCTCATGTCTCAGTGTCTTCCAGCTGATTCTAAGCCCTCTCCCTCTCCTCTTCATGCCTCGGGGCTTTCCTGCTGATTCTAAGCCCTCCCCCTCTCCTCCTCATGTCTCGGTGCCTGGCTGGTGATTCTTACCCCTCCTCCTCTCCTCCTAATGTCTCGGGGCCTTCCTGGTGATTCGATGCCCTCTCCCTCTCCTCCTCATGTCTCACTGTCTTCCTGCTGATTCTAAGCCCTCTCCCACTCCTCCTCATGTATCGGGGCCTTCCTGGTGATTCTAAGCCCTCCACCTCTCCTCCTCATGTCTCGGTGCCTTGCTGGTGATTCTAACCCCTCCCCCTCTCCTCCTCATGTCTCGCTGTCTTCCTGGTGATTTTAACCCCACTCCCTCTCCTCCCTCACTGTCTTCCTGCTTATTGTAAGCCCTCTCCCTCTCCTCCTCATGTCTCACTGTATTCCTGGTGATTCTAACCCCTCCCCCTCTCCTCCTCATGTCTCTGGGCCTTGCTGGTGATTCTAACCCCTCCCCCTCTCCTTCTCATGTCTCACCGTCTTCCTGTGGATTCTAACCCCTCTATCGCTCCTCCTCGTGTCTCATGCCTTCCTGCTGAATCCAACCCCTCTACCTCTCCTCCTCATGTCTCACTGTCTTCCAGCTGATTCTAAGCCCTCTCCCTCTCATCCTCATGTCTCACTGTCTTCCTGGTGATTCTAACCCCTCTCCCTCTCCTCCTCATGTCTCGGTGCCTTGCTGGTGATTCTAAGCCCTCTCCCTCTCCTCCTCATGTCTCAGGACCTTCCCTTCCCCCTCTCCTCCTCATGTCTCAGGGCCTTCCTGGTGATTCCCAGCCCTCTCCCTCTCCTCCTCATGTCTCGCTGTCTTCCTGGTGATTTTAACCCCACTCCCTCTCCTCCCTCACTGTCTTCCTGCTTATTCTAAGCCCTCTCCCTCTCCTCCTCATGTCTCACTGCATTCCTGGTGATTCTAACCCCTCCCCCTCTCCTCCTCATGTCTCACTGCATTCCTGGTGATTCCAACCCCTCCACCTCTCTTCCTCATGTCTCACTGTCTTCCACCTGATTCTAAGCCCTCACCCTCTCGTCCTCATGTCTCACTGTCTTCCTGGTGATTATAACCCCTTTCCCTCTCCTCCTCATGTCTCGGTGCCTTCCTGTTGATTCTAATCCCTCTCCATCTCCTCCTCATGTCTCAGGGCCTTCCCCTCCACCTCTCCTCCTCATGTCTCACTGTCTTCCAGCTGATTCTAAGCCCTCACCCTCTCGTCCTCATGTCTCACTGTCTTCCTGGTTATTCTAACCACTCCACCTCTCCTCCTCATGTCTCACTGTCTTCCAGCTCATTCTAAGCCCTCTCGCTCTCCTCCTCATGTCTCGCTGTCTTCCTGGTGATTTTAACCCCACTCCCTCTCCTCCCTCACTGTCTTCCTGCTTATTCTAAGGCCTCTCCCTCTCCTCCTCATGTCTCACTGCATTCCTGGTGATTCTAACCCCTCCCCCTCTCCTCCTCATGTCTCTGGGCCTTGCTGGTGATTCTAACCCCTCCCCCTCTCCTCCTCATGTCTCAGTGTCTTCCAGCTGATTCTAAGCACTCTCCCTCTCCTCCTCATGCCTCGGGGCTTTCCTGCTGATTCTAAACCCTCTCCCTCTACTCCTCATGTCTCAGGGCCTTCCTGGTGATTCTAAACCCTCTCCCTCTCCTCCTCATGTCTCTGGGCCTTGCTGGTGATTCTAACCCCTCCCCCTCTCCTGCTCATGTCTCACTGTCTTCCTGGTGATTCTAACCCCTCTACCGCTCCTCCTCGTGTCTCGGGGCCTTCCTGGTGATTCTAACCGCTCCTCTTCATGTCTCACCATCTTCCTGCTGATTCTAAGCCCCCCCCCCTCCTCCTCATGTCTCACTGTCTTCCTGCTGATTCTAAGCCCTCTCCCTCCCCTGCTCATGTCTCACTGTCTTCCTGGGGTGATTCGAAGCCCTCTCCCTCTCCTCCTCATGTCTCACTGTCTTCCTGGTGATTGTAAACCCACCCCCTCTCCTCCTCATGTCTCGCTGTCTTACTGGTGATTCGAAGCCCTCTCCCTCTCCTCCTCATGTCTCACTGTCTTCCTACTGATTCTAAGCCCTCTCCCACTCCTCCTCATGTCTCGGGGCCTTCCTGGTGATTCTAAGCCCTCCCCCTCTCCTCCTCATGTCTCAGTGCCTGGCTGGTGATTCTAACCCCTCCCCCTCTCCTCCTCATGTCTCAGGGCCTTCCTGGTGATTCTAACCCCTCTCCCTCTCCTCCTCATGTCACACTCTCTTCCCGCTGATTCTAAGCCCTCTCCCTCTCCTTCTCGTGTCTCGGTGCCTTGCTGGTGATTCTAAGCCCTCTTCCTCTCCTCCTCATGTCTCAGGACCTTCCCTTCCCCCTGTCCTCCTCATGTCTCGCTGTCTTCCTGGTGATTTTAACCCCACTCCCTCTCCTCCCTCACTGTCTTCCTGCTTATTCTAAGCCCTCTCCCTCTCCTCCTCATGTCTCACTGTATTCCTGGTGATTCTAACCCCTCCCCCTCTCCTCCTCATGTCTCTGGGCCTTGCTGGTGATTCTAACCCCTCCCCCTCTCCTTCTCATGTCTCACTGTCTTCCTGGTGATTCTAACCCCTCTACCGCTCCTCCTCGTGTCTCGTGCCTTCCTGGTGATTCCAACCCCTCCACCTCTCTTCCTCATGTCTCACTGTCTTCCACCTGATTCTAAGCCCTCACCCTCTCGTCCTCATGTCTCACTGTCTTCCTGGTGATTCTAACCCCTTTCCCTCTCCTCCTCATGTCTCACTGTATTCCTGGTGATTCTAAGCCCTCTCGCTCTCCTCCTCATGTCTCGCTGTCTTCCTGGTGATTTTAACCCCACTCCCTCTCCTCCCTCACTGTCTTCCTGCTTATTCTAAGGCCTCTCCCTCTCCTCCTCATATCTCACTGCATTCCTGGTGATTCTAACCCCTCCCCCTCTCCTCCTCATGTCTCTGGGCCTTGCTGGTGATTCTAACCCCTCCCCCTCTCCTCCTCATGTCTCAGTGTCTTCCAGCTGATTCTAAGCCCTCTCCCTCTCCTCTTCATGCCTCGGGGCTTTCCTGCTGATTCTAAGCCCTCCCCCTCTCCTCCTCATGTCTCGGTGCCTGGCTGGTGATTCTTACCCCTCCTCCTCTCCTCCTAATGTCTCGGGGCCTTCCTGGTGATTCGATGCCCTCTCCCTCTCCTCCTCATGTCTCACTGTCTTCCTGCTGATTCTAAGCCCTCTCCCACTCCTCCTCATGTATCGGGGCCTTCCTGGTGATTCTAAGCCCTCCACCTCTCCTCCTCATGTCTCGGTGCCTTGCTGGTGATTCTAACCCCTCCCCCTCTCCTCCTCATGTCTCGCTGTCTTCCTGGTGATTTTAACCCCACTCCCTCTCCTCCCTCACTGTCTTCCTGCTTATTGTAAGCCCTCTCCCTCTCCTCCTCATGTCTCACTGTATTCCTGGTGATTCTAACCCCTCCCCCTCTCCTCCTCATGTCTCTGGGCCTTGCTGGTGATTCTAACCCCTCCCCCTCTCCTTCTCATGTCTCACCGTCTTCCTGTGGATTCTAACCCCTCTATCGCTCCTCCTCGTGTCTCATGCCTTCCTGCTGAATCCAACCCCTCTACCTCTCCTCCTCATGTCTCACTGTCTTCCAGCTGATTCTAAGCCCTCTCCCTCTCATCCTCATGTCTCACTGTCTTCCTGGTGATTCTAACCCCTCTCCCTCTCCTCCTCATGTCTCGGTGCCTTGCTGGTGATTCTAAGCCCTCTCCCTCTCCTCCTCATGTCTCAGGACCTTCCCTTCCCCCTCTCCTCCTCATGTCTCAGGGCCTTCCTGGTGATTCCCAGCCCTCTCCCTCTCCTCCTCATGTCTCGCTGTCTTCCTGGTGATTTTAACCCCACTCCCTCTCCTCCCTCACTGTCTTCCTGCTTATTCTAAGCCCTCTCCCTCTCCTCCTCATGTCTCACTGCATTCCTGGTGATTCTAACCCCTCCCCCTCTCCTCCTCATGTCTCGGTGCCTTGCTGGTGATTCTAAGCCCTCTCCCTCTCCTCCTCATGTCTCAGGGCCTTCCTGGTGATTCCCAGCCCTCGCCCTCTCCTCCTCATGTCTCGCTGTCTTCCTGGTGATTTTAACCCCACTCCCTCTCCTCCCTCACTGTCTTCCTGGTGATTCTAACCCCTCCCCCTCTCCTCCTCATGTCTCTGGGCCTTGCTGCTGATTCTAAACCCTCTCCCTCTACTCCCCATGTCTCAGGGCCTTCCTGGTGATTCTAAACCCTCTCCCTCTCCTCCTCATGTCTCGGGGCCTTCGTGGTGAATCTAAGCCCTCTCCCTCTCCTCCTCGTGTCTTGGGGCCTTCCTGGTGATTCTAAGCCCTATCCCTCTCCTCCTCGTGTCTCGGGGCCTTCCTGGTGATTCTAACCGCTCCTCTTCATGTCTCACCATCTTCCTGCTGATTCTAAGCCCCCCCCCCTCCTCCTCATGTCTCACTGTCTTACTGCTGATTCTAAGCCCTCTCCCTCCCCTGCTCATGTCTCACTGTCTTCCTGGTGATTCGAAGCCCTCTCCCTCTCCTCCTCATGTCTCACTGTCTTCCTGGTGATTGTAAACCCACCCCCTCTCCTCCTCATGTCTCGCTGTCTTACTGGTGATTCGAAGCCCTCTCCCTCTCCTCCTCATGTCTCACTGTCTTCCTACTGATTCTAAGCCCTCTCCCACTCCTCCTCATGTCTCGGGGCCTTCCTGGTGATTCTAAGCCCTCCCCCTCTCCTCCTCATGTCTCAGTGCCTGGCTGGTGATTCTAACCCCTCCCCCTCTCCTCCTCATGTCTCAGGGCCTTCCTGGTGATTCTAACCCCTCTCCCTCTCCTCCTCATGTCACACTCTCTTCCCGCTGATTCTAAGCCCTCTCCCTCTCCTTCTCGTGTCTCGGTGCCTTGCTGGTGATTCTAAGCCCTCTCCCTCTCCTCCTCATGTCTCAGGACCTTCCCTTCCCCCTGTCCTCCTCATGTGTCAGGGCCTTCCTGGTGATTCCCAGCCCTCTCCCTCTCCTCCTCATGTCTCGCTGTCTTCCTGGTGATTTTAACCCCACTCCCTCTCCTCCCTCACTGTCTTCCTGCTTATTCTAAGCCCTCTCCCTCTCCTCCTCATGTCTCACTGTATTCCTGGTGATTCTAACCCCTCCCCCTCTCCTCCTCATGTCTCTGGGCCTTGCTGGTGATTCTAACCCCTCCCCCTCTCCTTCTCATGTCTCACTGTCTTCCTGGTGATTCTAACCCCTCTACCGCTCCTCCTCGTGTCTCGTGCCTTCCTGGTGATTCCAACCCCTCCACCTCTCTTCCTCATGTCTCACTGTCTTCCACCTGATTCTAACCCCTCCCCCTCTCCTTCTCATGTCTCACTGTCTTCCTGGTGATTCTAACCCCTTTCCCTCTCCTCCTCATGTCTCGGTGCCTTTCTGTTGATTCTAATCCCTCTCCATCTCCTCCTCATGTCTCAGGGCCTTCCCCTCCACCTCTCCTCCTCATGTCTCACTGTCTTCCAGCTGATTCTAAGCCCTCTCCCTCTCCTCCTCATGTCTCACTGTCTTCCCGGTGATTCGAAGCCCTCTCCCTCTCCTGCTCATGTCTCACTGTCTTCCTGGTGATTGTAACCCCACCCCGTCTCCTCCTCATGTCTCGCTGTCTTCCTGGTGAGTCGATGCCCTCTCCCTCTCCCTCTCCTGCTCATGTCTCACTGTCTTCCTGCTGATTCTAAGCCCTATCCCACTCCTCCTCATGTATCGGGGCCTTCCTGGTGATCCTAAGCCCTCCCCCTCTCCTCCTCATGTCTCGGTGCCTTGCTGGTGATTCTAACCCCTCTCCCTCGCCTCCTCATTTCTCGGTGCCTTCCTGTTGATTCTAATCCCTCTCCATCTCCTCCTCATGTCTCGGTGCCTTGCTGGTGATTCTAAGCCCTCTGCCTCTCCTCCTCATGTCTCAGGGCCTTCCCCTCCCCCTCTCTCCCTCATGTCTCAGGGCCTTCCCCTCCCCCTCTCCTCCTCATGTCTCAGGGCCTTCCTGCTGATTCTAAGCCCTCTCCCACTCCTCCTCATGTGTTGGGGCCTTCCTGGTGATTCTAAGCCCTCCCCCTCTCCTCCTCATGTCTCGGTGCCTTGCTGGTGATTCTAACCCCTCTCCCTCGCCTCCTCATTTCTCGGTGCCTTCCTGTTGATTCTAATCCCTCTCCATCTCCTCCTCATGTCTCGGTGCCTTGCTTGTGATTCTAAGCCCTCTGCCTCTCCTCCTCATGTCTCAGGGCCTTCCCCTCCCCCTCTCCTCCTCATGTCTCAGGACCTTCCCCTCCCCCTCTCCTCCTCATGTCTCAGGGCCTTCCTGGTGATTCCCACCCCTCTCACTCTCCTCCTCATGTCTCGCTGTCTTCCTGGTGATTTTAAACCCACTCCCTCTCCTCCCTCACTGTCTTCCTGCTTATTCTAAGCCCTCTCCCTCTCCTCCTCATGTCTCACTGTATTCCTGGTGAATCTAACCCCTCCCCCTCTCCTCCTCATGTCTCAGTGTCTTCCAGCTGATTCTAAGCCCTCTCCCTCTCCTCCTCATGTCTCAGGGCCTTCCTGGGGATTCTAAACCCTCTCCCTCTCCTCCTCATGTCTCGGGGCCTTCGTGGTGAATCTAAGCCCTCTCCCTCTCCTCCTCATGTCTTGGGGCCTTTCTGGTGATTCTAAGCCCTTTCCCTCTCCTCCTCGTGTCTTGGGGCCTTCCTGGTGATTCTAAGCCCTATCCCTCTCCTCCTCGTGTCTCGGGGCCTTCCTGGTGATTCTAACTGCTCCTCTTCATGTCTCACCATCTTCCTGCTGATTCTAAGCCCCCCCCCTCTCCTCCTCATGTCTCACTGTCTTCCTGCTGATTCTAAGCCCTCTCCCTCCCCTGCTCATGTCTCACTGTCTTCCTGGGGTGATTCGAAGCCCTCTCCCTCTCCTCCTCATGTCTCACTGTCTTCCTGGTGATTGTAAACCCACCCCCTCTTCTCCTCATGTCTCGCTGTCTTACTGGTGATTCGAAGCCCTCTCCCTCTCCTCCTCATGTCTCACTGTCTTCCTACTGATTCTAAGCCCTCTCCCACTCCTCCTCATGTCTCGGGGCCTTCCTGGTGATTCTAAGCCCTCCCCCTCTCCTCCTCATGTCTCAGTGCCTGGCTGGTGATTCTAACCCCTCCCCCTCTCCTCCTCATGTCTCAGGGCCTTCCTGGTGATTCTAACCCCTCTCCCTCTCCTCCTCATGTCACACTCTCTTCCCGCTGAATCTAAGCCCTCTCCCTCTCCTTCTCGTGTCTCGGTGCCTTGCTGGTGATTCTAACCCCTCTCCCTCGCCTCCTCATTTCTCGGTGCCTTCCTGTTGATTCTAATCCCTCTCCATCTCCTCCTCATGTCTCGGTGCCTTGCTTGTGATTCTAAGCCCTCTGCCTCTCCTCCTCATGTCTCAGGGCCTTCCCCTCCCCCTCTCCTCCTCATGTCTCAGGACCTTCCCCTCCCCCTCTCCTCCTCATGTCTCAGGGCCTTCCTGGTGATTCCCACCCCTCTCACTCTCCTCCTCATGTCTCGCTGTCTTCCTGGTGATTTTAACCCCACTCCCTCTCCTCCCTCACTGTCTTCCTGCTTATTCTAAGCCCTCTCCCTCTCCTTCTCATGTCTCACTGTCTTCCTGGTGATTCTAACCCCTCTACCGCTCCTCCTCGTGTCTCGTGCCTTCCTGGTGATTCCAACCCCTCCACCTCTCTTCCTCATGTCTCACTGTCTTCCACCTGATTCTAAGCCCTCACCCTCTCGTCCTCATGTCTCACTGTCTTCCTGGTGATTATAACCCCTTTCCCTCTCCTCCTCATGTCTCGGTGCCTTCCTGTTGATTCTAATCCCTCTCCATCTCCTCCTCATGTCTCAGGGCCTTCCCCTCCACCTCTCCTCCTCATGTCTCACTGTCTTCCAGCTGATTCTAAGCCCTCACCCTCTCGTCCTCATGTCTCACTGTCTTCCTGGTTATTCTAACCACTCCACCTCTCCTCCTCATGTCTCACTGTCTTCCAGCTCATTCTAAGCCCTCTCGCTCTCCTCCTCATGTCTCGCTGTCTTCCTTGTGATTTTAACCCCACTCCCTCTCCTCCCTCACTGTCTTCCTGCTTATTCTAAGGCCTCTCCCTCTCCTCCTCATGTCTCACTGCATTCCTGGTGATTCTAAACCCTCTCCCTCTACTCCTCATGTCTCAGGGCCTTCCTGGTGATTCTAAACCCTCTCCCTCTCCTCCTCATGGCTCTGGGCCTTGCTGGTGATTCTAACCCCTCCCCCTCTCCTGCTCATGTCTCACTGTCTTCCTGGTGATTCTAACCCCTCTACCGCTCCTCCTCGTGTCTCGGGGCCTTCCTGGTGATTCTAACCGCTCCTCTTCATGTCTCACCATCTTCCTGCTGATTCTAAGCCCTCTCCCTCCCCTGCTCATGTCTCACTGTCTTCCTGGGGTGATTCGAAGCCCTCTCCCTCTCCTCCTCATGTCTCACTGTCTTCCTGGTGATTGTAAACCCACCCCCTCTCCTCCTCATGTCTCGCTGTCTTACTGGTGATTCGAAGCCCTCTCCCTCTCCTCCTCATGTCTCACTGTCTTCCTACTGATTCTAAGCCCTCTCCCACTCCTCCTCATGTCTCGGGGCCTTCCTGGTGATTCTAAGCCCTCCCCCTCTCCTCCTCATGTCTCAGTGCCTGGCTGGTGATTCTAACCCCTCCCCCTCTCCTCCTCATGTCTCAGGGCCTTCCTGGTGATTCTAACCCCTCTCCCTCTCCTCCTCATGTCACACTCTCTTCCCGCTGATTCTAAGCCCTCTCCCTCTCCTTCTCGTGTCTCGGTGCCTTGCTGGTGATTCTAAGCCCTCTTCCTCTCCTCCTCATGTCTCAGGACCTTCCCTTCCCCCTGTCCTCCTCATGTCTCAGGGCCTTCCTGGTGATTCCCAGCCCTCTCCCTCTCCTCCTCATGTCTCGCTGTCTTCCTGGTGATTTTAACCCCACTCCCTCTCCTCCCTCACTGTCTTCCTGCTTATTCTAAGCCCTCTCCCTCTCCTCCTCATGTCTCACTGTATTCCTGGTGATTCTAACCCCTCCCCCTCTCCTCCTCATGTCTCTGGGCCTTGCTGGTGATTCTAACCCCTCCCCCTCTCCTTCTCATGTCTCACTGTCTTCCTGGTGATTCTAACCCCTCTACCGCTCCTCCTCGTGTCTCGTGCCTTCCTGGTGATTCCAACCCCTCCACCTCTCTTCCTCATGTCTCACTGTCTTCCACCTGATTCTAAGCCCTCACCCTCTCGTCCTCATGTCTCACTGTCTTCCTGGTGATTCTAACCCCTTTCCCTCTCCTCCTCATGTCTCACTGTATTCCTGGTGATTCTAAGCCCTCTCGCTCTCCTCCTCATGTCTCGCTGTCTTCATGGTGATTTTAACCCCACTCCCTCTCCTCCCTCACTGTCTTCCTGCTTATTCTAAGGCCTCTCCCTCTCCTCCTCATGTCTCACTGCATTCCTGGTGATTCTAACCCCTCCCCCTCTCCTCCTCATGTCTCTGGGCCTTGCTGGTGATTCTAACCCCTCCCCCTCTCCTCCTCATGTCTCAGTGTCTTCCAGCTGATTCTAAGCCCTCTCCCTCTCCTCTTCATGCCTCGGGGCTTTCCTGCTGATTCTAAGCCCTCCCCCTCTCCTCCTCATGTCTCGGTGCCTGGCTGGTGATTCTTACCCCTCCTCCTCTCCTCCTAATGTCTCGGGGCCTTCCTGGTGATTCTAAGCCCTCTCCCTCTCCTCCTCATGTCTCACTCTCTTCCCGCTGATTCTAAGCCCTCTCCCTCTCCTACTCTTGTCTCGGTGCCTTGCTGGTGATTCTAAGCCCTCTCCCTCTCCTCCTCATGTCTCAGGGCCTTCCTGGTGATTCTCAGCCCTCTCCCTCTCCTCCTCATGTCTCGCTGTCTTCCTGGTGATTTTAACCCCACTCCCTCTCCTCCCTCACTGTCTTCCTGCTTATTGTAAGCCCTCTCCCTCTCCTCCTCATGTCTCACTGTATTCCTGGTGATTCTAACCCCTCCCCCTCTCCTCCTCATGTCTCTGGGCCTTGCTGGTGATTCTAACCCCTCCCCCTCTCCTTCTCATGTCTCACCGTCTTCCTGTGGATTCTAACCCCTCTATCGCTCCTCCTCGTGTCTCATGCCTTCCTGCTGAATCCAACCCCTCTACCTCTCCTCCTCATGTCTCACTGTCTTCCAGCTGATTCTAAGCCCTCTCCCTCTCATCCTCATGTCTCACTGTCTTCCTGGTGATTCTAACCCCTCTCCCTCTCCTCCTCATGTCTCGGTGCCTTGCTGGTGATTCTAAGCCCTCTCCCTCTCCTCCTCATGTCTCAGGACCTTCCCTTCCCCCTCTCCTCCTCATGTCTCAGGGCCTTCCTGGTGATTCCCAGCCCTCTCCCTCTCCTCCTCATGTCTCGCTGTCTTCCTGGTGATTTTAACCCCACTCCCTCTCCTCCCTCACTGTCTTCCTGCTTATTCTAAGCCCTCTCCCTCTCCTCCTCATGTCTCACTGCATTCCTGGTGATTCTAACCCCTCCCCCTCTCCTCCTCATGTCTCGGTGCCTTGCTGGTGATTCTAAGCCCTCTCCCTCTCCTCCTCATGTCTCAGGGCCTTCCTGGTGATTCCCAGCCCTCGCCCTCTCCTCCTCATGTCTCGCTGTCTTCCTGGTGATTTTAACCCCACTCCCTCTCCTCCCTCACTGTCTTCCTGGTGATTCTAACCCCTCCCCCTCTCCTCCTCATGTCTCTGGGCCTTGCTGCTGATTCTAAACCCTCTCCCTCTACTCCCCATGTCTCAGGGCCTTCCTGGTGATTCTAAACCCTCTCCCTCTCCTCCTCATGTCTCGGGGCCTTCGTGGTGAATCTAAGCCCTCTCCCTCTCCTCCTCGTGTCTTGGGGCCTTCCTGGTGATTCTAAGCCCTATCCCTCTCCTCCTCGTGTCTCGGGGCCTTCCTGGTGATTCTAACCGCTCCTCTTCATGTCTCACCATCTTCCTGCTGATTCTAAGCCCCCCCCTCTCCTCCTCATGTCTCACTGTCTTCCTGCTGATTCTAAGCCCTCTCCCTCCCCTGCTCATGTCTCACTGTCTTCCTGGTGATTCGAAGCCCTCTCCCTCTCCTCCTCATGTCTCACTGTCTTCCTGGTGATTGTAAACCCACCCCCTCTCCTCCTCATGTCTCGCTGTCTTACTGGTGATTCGAAGCCCTCTCCCTCTCCTCCTCATGTCTCACTGTCTTCCTACTGATTCTAAGCCCTCTCCCACTCCTCCTCATGTCTCGGGGCCTTCCTGGTGATTCTAAGCCCTCCCCCTCTCCTCCTCATGTCTCAGTGCCTGGCTGGTGATTCTAACCCCTCCCCCTCTCCTCCTCATGTCTCAGGGCCTTCCTGGTGATTCTAACCCCTCTCCCTCTCCTCCTCATGTCACACTCTCTTCCCGCTGATTCTAAGCCCTCTCCCTCTCCTTCTCGTGTCTCGGTGCCTTGCTGGTGATTCTAAGCCCTCTCCCTCTCCTCCTCATGTCTCAGGACCTTCCCTTCCCCCTGTCCTCCTCATGTGTCAGGGCCTTCCTGGTGATTCCCAGCCCTCTCCCTCTCCTCCTCATGTCTCGCTGTCTTCCTGGTGATTTTAACCCCACTCCCTCTCCTCCCTCACTGTCTTCCTGCTTATTCTAAGCCCTCTCCCTCTCCTCCTCATGTCTCACTGTATTCCTGGTGATTCTAACCCCTCCCCCTCTCCTCCTCATGTCTCTGGGCCTTGCTGGTGATTCTAACCCCTCCCCCTCTCCTTCTCATGTCTCACTGTCTTCCTGGTGATTCTAACCCCTCTACCGCTCCTCCTCGTGTCTCGTGCATTCCTGGTGATTCCAACCCCTCCACCTCTCTTCCTCATGTCTCACTGTCTTCCACCTGATTCTAAGCCCTCACCCTCTCGTCCTCATGTCTCACTGTCTTCCTGGTGATTCTAACCCCTTTCCCTCTCCTCCTCATGTCTCGGTGCCTTTCTGTTGATTCTAATCCCTCTCCATCTCCTCCTCATGTCTCAGGGCCTTCCCCTCTCCCTCTCCTCCTCATGTCTCACTGTATTCCTGGTGATTCTAACCCCTCCCCCTCTCCTCCTCATGTCTCAGGGCCTTCCTGGTGATTCTAACCCCTCTCCCTCTCCTCCTCATGTCAAACTCTCTTCCCGCTGATTCAAAGCCCTCTCCCTCTCCTTCTCGTGTCTCGGTGCCTTGCTGGTGATTCTAAGCCCTCTCCCTCTCCTCCTCATGTCTCAGGGCCTTCCTGGTGATTCCCAGCCCTCTCCCTCTCCTCCTCATGTCTCGCTGTCTTCCTGGTGATTTTAACCCCACTCCCTCTCCTCCCTCACTGTCTTCCTGCTTATTCTAAGCCCTCTCCCTCTCCTTCTCATGTCTCACTGTCTTCCTGGTGATTCTAACCCCTCTACCGCTCCTCCTCGTGTCTCGTGCCTTCCTGGTGATTCCAACCCCTCCACCTCTCTTCCTCATGTCTCACTGTCTTCCACCTGATTCTAAGCCCTCACCCTCTCGTCCTCATGTCTCACTGTCTTCCTGGTGATTATAACCCCTTTCCCTCTCCTCCTCATGTCTCGGTGCCTTCCTGTTGATTCTAATCCCTCTCCATCTCCTCCTCATGTCTCAGGGCCTTCCCCTCCACCTCTCCTCCTCATGTCTCACTGTCTTCCAGCTGATTCTAAGCCCTCACCCTCTCGTCCTCATGTCTCACTGTCTTCCTGGTTATTCTAACCACTCCACCTCTCCTCCTCATGTCTCACTGTCTTCCAGCTCATTCTAAGCCCTCTCGCTCTCCTCCTCATGTCTCGCTGTCTTCCTGGTGATTTTAACCCCACTTCCTCTCCTCCCTCACTGTCTTCCTGCTTATTCTAAGGCCTCTCCCTCTCCTCCTCATGTCTCACTGCATTCCTGGTGATTCTAACCCCTCCCCCTCTCCTCCTCATGTCTCTGGGCCTTGCTGGTGATTCTAACCCCTCCCCCTCTCCTCCTCATGTCTCAGTGTCTTCCAGCTGATTCTAAGCCCTCTCCCTCTCCTCCTCATGCCTCGGGGCTTTCCTGCTGATTCTAAACCCTCTCCCTCTACTCCTCATGTCTCAGGGCCTTCCTGGTGATTCTAAACCCTCTCCCTCTCCTCCTCATGTCTCTGGGCCTTGCTGGTGATTCTAACCCCTCCCCCTCTCCTGCTCATGTCTCACTGTCGTCCTGGTGATTCTAACCCCTCTACCGCTCCTCCTCGTGTCTCGGGGCCTTCCTGGTGATTTTAACCGCTCCTCTTCATGTCTCACCATCTTCCTGCTGATTCTAAGCCCCCCCCCTCCTCCTCATGTCTCACTGTCTTCCTGCTGATTCTAAGCCCTCTCCCTCCCCTGCTCATGTCTCACTGTCTTCCTGGGGTGATTCGAAGCCCTCTCCCTCTCCTCCTCATGTCTCACTGTCTTCCTGGTGATTGTAAACCCACCCCCTCTCCTCCTCATGTCTCGCTGTCTTACTGGTGATTCGAAGCCCTCTCCCTCTCCTCCTCATGTCTCACTGTCTTCCTACTGATTCTAAGCCCTCTCCCACTCCTCCTCATGTCTCGGGGCCTTCCTGGTGATTCTAAGCCCTCCCCCTCTTCTCCTCATGTCTCAGTGCCTGGCTGGTGATTCTAACCCCTCCCCCTCTCCTCCTCATGTCTCAGGGCCTTCCTGGTGATTCTAACCCCTCTCCCTCTCCTCCTCATGTCACACTCTCTTCCCGCTGATTCTAAGCCCTCTCCCTCTCCTTCTCGTGTCTCGGTGCCTTGCTGGTGATTCTAAGCCCTCTTCCTCTCCTCCTCATGTCTCAGGACCTTCCCTTCCCCCTGTCCTCCTCATGTCTCAGGGCCTTCCTGGTGATTCCCAGCCCTCTCCCTCTCCTCCTCATGTCTCGCTGTCTTCCTGGTGATTTTAACCCCACTCCCTCTCCTCCCTCACTGTCTTCCTGCTTATTCTAAGCCCTCTCCCTCTCCTCCTCATGTCTCACTGTATTCCTGGTGATTCTAACCCCTCCCCCTCTCCTCCTCATGTCTCTGGGCCTTGCTGGTGATTCTAACCCCTCCCCCTCTCCTTCTCATGTCTCACTGTCTTCCTGGTGATTCTAACCCCTCTACCGCTCCTCCTCGTGTCTCGTGCCTTCCTGGTGATTCCAACCCCTCCACCTCTCTTCCTCATGTCTCACTGTCTTCCACCTGATTCTAAGCCCTCACCCTCTCGTCCTAATGTCTCACTGTCTTCCTGGTGATTCTAACCCCTTTCCCTCTCCTCCTCATGTCTCGGTGCCTTCCTGTTGATTCTAATCCCTCTCCATCTCCTCCTCATGTCTCAGGGCCTTCCCCTCCACCTCTCCTCCTCATGTCTCACTGTCTTCCAGCTGATTCTAAGCCCTCACCCTCTCGTCCTCATGTCTCACTGTCTTCCTGGTTATTCTAACCACTCCACCTCTCCTCCTCATGTCTCACTGTCTTCCAGCTCATTCTAAGCCCTCTCGCTCTCCTCCTCATGTCTCGCTGTCTTCCTGGTGATTTTAACCCCACTTCCTCTCCTCCCTCACTGTCTTCCTGCTTATTCTAAGGCCTCTCCCTCTCCTCCTCATGTCTCACTGCATTCCTGGTGATTCTAACCCCTCCCCCTCTCCTCCTCATGTCTCTGGGCTTTGCTGGTGATTCTAACCCCTCCCCCTCTCCTCCTCATGTCTCAGTGTCTTCCAGCTGATTCTAAGCCCTCTCCCTCTCCTCCTCATGCCTCGGGGCTTTCCTGCTGATTCTAAACCCTCTCCCTCTACTCCTCATGTCTCAGGGCCTTCCTGGTGATTCTAAACCCTCTCCCTCTCCTCCTCATGTCTCTGGGCCTTGCTGGTGATTCTAACCCCTCCCCCTCTCCTGCTCATGTCTCACTGTCTTCCTGGTGATTCTAACCCCTCTACCGCTCCTCCTCGTGTCTCGGGGCCTTCCTGGTGATTTTAACCGCTCCTCTTCATGTCTCACCATCTTCCTGCTGATTCTAAGCCCCCCCCCTCCTCCTCATGTCTCACTGTCTTCCTGCTGATTCTAAGCCCTCTCCCTCCCCTGCTCATGTCTCACTGTCTTCCTGGGGTGATTCGAAGCCCTCTCCCTCTCCTCCTCATGTCTCACTGTCTTCCTGGTGATTGTAAACCCACCCCCTCTCCTCCTCATGTCTCGCTGTCTTACTGGTGATTCGAAGCCCTC
Source organism: Lampris megalopsis (assembly GCA_022114975.2). NCBI lineage: Eukaryota > Metazoa > Chordata > Actinopteri > Lampriformes > Lampridae > Lampris > Lampris megalopsis. The sequence continues at coordinate 3,949,130 of JAJHIY020000936.1, forward strand.
TCCCTCTCCTCCTCATGTCTCACTGTCTTCCTACTGATTCTAAGCCCTCTCCCACTCCTCCTCATGTCTCGGGGCCTTCCTGGTGATTCTAAGCCCTCCCCCTCTTCTCCTCATGTCTCAGTGCCTGGCTGGTGATTCTAACCCCTCCCCCTCTCCTCCTCATGTCTCAGGGCCTTCCTGGTGATTCTAACCCCTCTCCCTCTCCTCCTCATGTCACACTCTCTTCCCGCTGATTCTAAGCCCTCTCCCTCTCCTTCTCGTGTCTCGGTGCCTTGCTGGTGATTCTAAGCCCTCTTCCTCTCCTCCTCATGTCTCAGGACCTTCCCTTCCCCCTGTCCTCCTCATGTCTCAGGGCCTTCCTGGTGATTCCCAGCCCTCTCCCTCTCCTCCTCATGTCTCGCTGTCTTCCTGGTGATTTTAACCCCACTCCCTCTCCTCCCTCACTGTCTTCCTGCTTATTCTAAGCCCTCTCCCTCTCCTCCTCATGTCTCACTGTATTCCTGGTGATTCTAACCCCTCCCCCTCTCCTCCTCATGTCTCTGGGCCTTGCTGGTGATTCTAACCCCTCCCCCTCTCCTTCTCATGTCTCACTGTCTTCCTGGTGATTCTAACCCCTCTACCGCTCCTCCTCGTGTCTCGTGCCTTCCTGGTGATTCCAACCCCTCCACCTCTCTTCCTCATGTCTCACTGTCTTCCACCTGATTCTAAGCCCTCACCCTCTCGTCCTAATGTCTCACTGTCTTCCTGGTGATTCTAACCCCTTTCCCTCTCCTCCTCATGTCTCACTGTATTCCTGGTGATTCTAAGCCCTCTCGCTCTCCTCCTCATGTCTCGCTGTCTTCCTGGTGATTTTAACCCCACTCCCTCTCCTCCCTCACTGTCATCCTGCTTATTCTAAGGCCTCTCCCTCTCCTCCTCATGTCTCACTGCATTCCTGGTGATTCTAACCCCTCCCCCTCTCCTCCTCATGTCTCTGGGCCTTGCTGGTGATTCTAACCCCTCCCCCTCTCCTCTTCATGTCTCAGTGTCTTCCAGCTGATTCTAAGCCCTCTCCCTCTCCTCTTCATGCCTCGGGGCTTTCCTGCTGATTCTAAGCCCTCCCCCTCTCCTCCTCATGTCTCGGTGTCTGGCTGGTGATTCTTACCCCTCCTCCTCTCCTCCTAATGTCTCGGGGCCTTCCTGGTGATTCTAAGCCCTCTCCCTCTCCTCCTCATGTCTCACTCTCTTCCCGCTGATTCTAATTCCTCTCCCTCTCCTACTCGTGTCTCGGTGCCTTGCTGGTGATTCTAAGCCCTCTCCCTCTCCTCCTCATGTCTCAGGGCCTTCCTGGTGATTCCCAGCCCTCTCCCTCTCCTCCTCATGTCTCGCTGTCTTCCTGGTGATTTTAACCCCACTCCCTCTCCTCCCTCACTGTCTTCCTGCTTATTGTAAGCCCTCTCCCTCTCCTCCTCATGTCTCACTGTATTCCTGGTGATTCTAACCCCTCCCCCTCTCCTCCTCATGTCTCTGGGCCTTGCTGGTGATTCTAACCCCTCCCCCTCTCCTTCTCATGTCTCACCGTCTTCCTGTGGATTCTAACCCCTCTATCGCTCCTCCTAGTGTCTCATGCCTTCCTGCTGAATCCAACCCCTCTACCTCTCCTCCTCATGTCTCACTGTCTTCCAGCTGATTCTAAGCCCTCTCCCTCTCATCCTCATGTCTCACTGTCTTCCTGGTGATTCTAACCCCTCTCCCTCTCCTCCTCATGTCTCGGTGCCTTGCTGGTGATTCTAAGCCCTCTCCCTCTCCTCCTCATGTCTCAGGACCTTCCCTTCCCCCTCTCCTCCTCATGTCTCAGGGCCTTCCTGGTGATTCCCAGCCCTCTCCCTCTCCTCCTCATGTCTCGCTGTCTTCCTGGTGATTTTAACCCCACTCCCTCTCCTCCCTCACTGTCTTCCTGCTTATTCTAAGCCCTCTCCCTCTCCTCCTCATGTCTCACTGCATTCCTGGTGATTCTAACCCCTCCCCCTCTCCTCCTCATGTCTCGGTGCCTTGCTGGTGATTCTAAGCCCTCTCCCTCTCCTCCTCATGTCTCAGGGCCTTCCTGGTGATTCCCAGCCCTCGCCCTCTCCTCCTCATGTCTCGCTGTCTTCCTGGTGATTTTAACCCCACTCCCTCTCCTCCCTCACTGTCTTCCTGGTGATTCTAACCCCTCCCCCTCTCCTCCTCATGTCTCTGGGCCTTGCTGCTGATTCTAAACCCTCTCCCTCTACTCCCCATGTCTCAGGGCCTTCCTGGTGATTCTAAACCCTCTCCCTCTCCTCCTCATGTCTCGGGGCCTTCGTGGTGAATCTAAGCCCTCTCCCTCTCCTCCTCGTGTCTTGGGGCCTTCCTGGTGATTCTAAGCCCTATCCCTCTCCTCCTCGTGTCTCGGGGCCTTCCTGGTGATTCTAACCGCTCCTCTTCATGTCTCACCATCTTCCTGCTGATTCTAAGCCCCCCCCCTCTCCTCCTCATGTCTCACTGTCTTCCTGCTGATTCTACGCCCTCTCCCTCCCCTGCTCATGTCTCACTGTCTTCCTGGTGATTCGAAGCCCTCTCCCTCTCCTCCTCATGTCTCACTGTCTTCCTGGTGATTGTAAACCCACCCCCTCTCCTCCTCATGTCTCGCTGTCTTACTGGTGATTCGAAGCCCTCCCCCTCTCCTCCTCATGTCTCAGTGCCTGGCTGGTGATTCTAACCCCTCCCCCTCTCCTCCTCATGTCTCAGGGCCTTCCTGGTGATTCTAACCCCTCTCCCTCTCCTCCTCATGTCACACTCTCTTCCCGCTGATTCTAAGCCCTCTCCCTCTCCTTCTCGTGTCTCGGTGCCTTGCTGGTGATTCTAAGCCCTCTCCCTCTCCTCCTCATGTCTCAGGACCTTCCCTTCCCCCTGTCCTCCTCATGTGTCAGGGCCTTCCTGGTGATTCCCAGCCCTCTCCCTCTCCTCCTCATGTCTCGCTGTCTTCCTGGTGATTTTAACCCCACTCCCTCTCCTCCCTCACTGTCTTCCTGCTTATTCTAAGCCCTCTCCCTCTCCTCCTCATGTCTCACTGTATTCCTGGTGATTCTAACCCCTCCCCCTCTCCTCCTCATGTCTCTGGGCCTTGCTGGTGATTCTAACCCCTCCCCCTCTCCTTCTCATGTCTCACTGTCTTCCTGGTGATTCTAACTCCTCTACTGCTCCTCCTCGTGTCTCGTGCCTTCCTGGTGATTCCAACCCCTCCACCTCTCTTCCTCATGTCTCACTGTCTTCCACCTGATTCTAAGCCCTCACCCTCTCGTCCTCATGTCTCACTGTCTTCCTGGTGATTCTAACCCCTTTCCCTCTCCTCCTCATGTCTCGGTGCCTTTCTGTTGATTCTAATCCCTCTCCATCTCCTCCTCATGTCTCAGGGCCTTCCCCTCCACCTCTCCTCCTCATGTCTCACTGTCTTCCAGCTGATTCTAAGCCCTCTCCCTCTCCTCCTCATGTCTCACTGTCTTCCCGGTGATTCGAAGCCCTCTCCCTCTCCTGCTCATGTCTCACTGTCTTCCTGGTGATTGTAACCCCACCCCGTCTCCTCCTCATGTCTCGCTGTCTTCCTGGTGAGTCGATGCCCTCTCCCTCTCCTGCTCATGTCTCACTGTCTTCCTGCTGATTCTAAGCCCTCTCCCACTCCTCCTCATGTATCGGGGCCTTCCTGGTGATCCTAAGCCCTCCCCCTCTCCTCCTCATGTCTCGGTGCCTTGCTGGTGATTCTAACCCCTCTCCCTCGCCTCCTCATTTCTCGGTGCCTTCCTGTTGATTCTAATCCCTCTCCATCTCCTCCTCATGTCTCGGTGCCTTGCTGGTGATTCTAAGCCCTCTGCCTCTCCTCCTCATGTCTCAGGGCCTTCCCCTCCCCCTCTCCTCCTCATGTCTCAGGGCCTTCCCCTCCCCCTCTCCTCCTCATGTCTCAGGGCCTTCCTGCTGATTCTAAGCCCTCTCCCACTCCTCCTCATGTGTCGGGGCCTTCCTGGTGATTCTAAGCCCTCCCCCTCTCCTCCTCATGTCTCAGTGCCTGGCTGGTGATTCTAACCCCTCCCCCTCTCCTCCTCATGTCTCAGGGCCTTCCTGGTGATTCTAACCCCTCTCCCTCTCCTCCTCATGTCACACTCTCTTCCCGCTGATTCTAAGCCCTCTCCCTCTCCTTCTCGTGTCTCGGTGCCTTGCTGGTGATTCTAAGCCCTCTCCCTCTCCTCCTCATGTCTCAGGACCTTCCCTTCCCCCTGTCCTCCTCATGTGTCAGGGCCTTCCTGGTGATTCCCAGCCCTCTCCCTCTCCTCCTCATGTCTCGCTGTCTTCCTGGTGATTTTAACCCCACTCCCTCTCCTCCCTCACTGTCTTCCTGCTTATTCTAAGCCCTCTCCCTCTCCTCCTCATGTCTCACTGTATTCCTGGTGATTCTAACCCCTCCCCCTCTCCTCCTCATGTCTCTGGGCCTTGCTGGTGATTCTAACCCCTCCCCCTCTCCTTCTCATGTCTCACTGTCTTCCTGGTGATTCTAACCCCTCTACTGCTCCTCCTCGTGTCTCGTGCCTTCCTGGTGATTCCAACCCCTCCACCTCTCTTCCTCATGTCTCACTGTCTTCCACCTGATTCTAAGCCCTCACCCTCTCGTCCTCATGTCTCACTGTCTTCCTGGTGATTCTAACCCCTTTCCCTCTCCTCCTCATGTCTCGGTGCCTTTCTGTTGATTCTAATCCCTCTCCATCTCCTCCTCATGTCTCAGGGCCTTCCCCTCCACCTCTCCTCCTCATGTCTCACTGTCTTCCAGCTGATTCTAAGCCCTCTCCCTCTCCTCCTCATGTCTCACTGTCTTCCCGGTGATTCGAAGCCCTCTCCCTCTCCTGCTCATGTCTCACTGTCTTCCTGGTGATTGTAACCCCACCCCGTCTCCTCCTCATGTCTCGCTGTCTTCCTGGTGAGTCGATGCCCTCTCCCTCTCCTGCTCATGTCTCACTGTCATCCTGCTGATTCTAAGCCCTCTCCCACTCCTCCTCATGTATCGGGGCCTTCCTGGTGATCCTAAGCCCTCCCCCTCTCCTCCTCATGTCTCGGTGCCTTGCTGGTGATTCTAACCCCTCTCCCTCGCCTCCTCATTTCTCGGTGCCTTCCTGTTGATTCTAATCCCTCTCCATCTCCTCCTCATGTCTCGGTGCCTTGCTGGTGATTCTAAGCCCTCTGCCTCTCCTCCTCATGTCTCAGGGCCTTCCCCTCCCCCTCTCCTCCTCATGTCTCAGGGCCTTCCCCTCCCCCTCTCCTCCTCATGTCTCAGGGCCTTCCTGCTGATTCTAAGCCCTCTCCCACTCCTCCTCATGTGTCGGGGCCTTCCTGGTGATTCTAAGCCCTCCCCCTCTCCTCCTCATGTCTCGGTGCCTTGCTGGTGATTCTAACCCCTCTCCCTCGCCTCCTCATTTCTCGGTGCCTTCCTGTTGATTCTAATCCCTCTCCATCTCCTCCTCATGTCTCGGTGCCTTGCTTGTGATTCTAAGCCCTCTGCCTCTCCTCCTCATGTCTCAGGGCCTTCCCCTCCCCCTCTCCTCCTCATGTCTCAGGACCTTCCCCTCCCCCTCTCCTCCTCATGTCTCAGGGCCTTCCTGGTGATTCCCACCCCTCTCACTCTCCTCCTCATGTCTCGCTGTCTTCCTGGTGATTTTAAACCCACTCCCTCTCCTCCCTCACTGTCTTCCTGCTTATTCTAAGCCCTCTCCCTCTCCTCCTCATGTCTCACTGTATTCCTGGTGAATCTAACCCCTCCCCCTCTCCTCCTCATGTCTCAGTGTCTTCCAGCTGATTCTAAGCCCTCTCCCTCTCCTCCTCATGTCTCAGGGCCTTCCTGGGGATTCTAAACCCTCTCCCTCTCCTCCTCATGTCTCGGGGCCTTCGTGGTGAATCTAAGCCCTCTCCCTCTCCTCCTCGTGTCTTGGGGCCTTTCTGGTGATTCTAAGCCCTCTCCCTCTCCTCCTCGTGTCTCGGGGCCTTCCTGGTGATTCTAACCGCTCCTCTTCATGTCTCACCATCTTCCTGCTGATTCTAAGCCCCCCCCCCTCTCCTCCTCATTTCTCACTGTCTTCCTGCTGATTCTAAGCCCTCTCCCTCCCCTGCTCATGTCTCACTGTCTTCCTGGTGATTCTAACCCCTCTACCGCTCCTCCTCGTGTCTCGGGGCCTTCCTGGTAATTCTAACTGCTCCTCTTCATGTCTCACCATCTTCCTGCTGATTCTAACCCCCCCCCCCCTCTCCTCCTCATGTCTCACTGTCTTCCTGCTGATTCTAAGCCCTCTCCCTCCCCTGTTCATGTCTCACTGTCTTCCTGGGGTGATTCGAAGCCCTCTCCCTCTCCTCCTCATGTCTCACTGTCTTCCTGGTGATTGTAAACCCACCCCCTCTCCTCCTCATGTCTCGCTGTCTTACTGGTGATTCGAAGCCCTCTCCCTCTCCTCCTCATGTCTCACTGTCTTCCTACTGATTCTAAGCCCTCTCCCACTCCTCCTCATGTCTCGGGGCCTTCCTGGTGATTCTAAGCCCTCCCCCTCTCCTCCTCATGTCTCAGTGCCTGGCTGGTGATTCTAACCCCTCCCCCTCTCCTCGTCATGTCTCAGGGCCTTCCTGGTGATTCTAACCCCTCTCCCTCTCCTCCTCATGTCACACTCTCTTCCCGCTGAATCTAAGCCCTCTCCCTCTCCTTCTCGTGTCTCGGTGCCTTGCTGGTGATTCTAAGCCCTCTCCCTCTCCTCCTCATGTCTCAGGACCTTCCCTTCCCCCTGTCCTCCTCATGTGTCAGGGCCTTCCTGGTGATTCCCAGCCCTCTCCCTCTCCTCCTCATGTCTCGCTGTCTTCCTGGTGATTTTAACCCCACTCCCTCTCCTCCCTCACTGTCTTCCTGCTTATTCTAAGCCCTCTCCCTCTCCTCCTCATGTCTCACTGTATTCCTGGTGATTCTAACCCCTCCCCCTCTCCTCCTCATGTCTCTGGGCCTTGCTGGTGATTCTAACCCCTCCCCCTCTCCTTCTCATGTCTCACTGTCTTCCTGGTGATTCTAACCCCTCTACCGCTCCTCCTCGTGTCTCGTGCCTTCCTGGTGATTCCAACCCCTCCACCTCTCTTCCTCATGTCTCACTGTCTTCCACCTGATTCTAAGCCCTCACCCTCTCGTCCTCATGTCTCACTGTCTTCCTGGTGATTCTAACCCCTTTCCCTCTCCTCCTCATGTCTCGGTGCCTTCCTGTTGATTCTAATCCCTCTCAATCTCCTCCTCATGTCTCAGGGCCTTCCCCTCCACCTCTCCTCCTCATGTCTCACTGTCTTCCAGCCGATTCTAAGCCCTCACCCTCTCGTCCTCATGTCTCACTGTCTTCCTGGTTATTCTAACCACTCCACCTCTCCTCCTCATGTCTCACTGTCTTCCAGCTGATTCTAAGCCCTCTCGCTCTCCTCCTCATGTCTCACTGTCTTCCTGGTGATTGTAACCCCACCCCGTCTCCTCCTCATGTCTCGCTGTCTTCCTGGTGATTCGATGCCCTCTCCCTCTCCTCCTCATGTCTCACTCCCTTCCTGCTGATTCTAAGCCCTCTCCCACTCCTCCTCATGTATCGGGGCCTTCCTGGTGATTCTAAGCCCTCCACCTCTCCTCCTCATGTCTCGGTGCCTTGCTGGTGATTCTAACCCCTCCCCCTCTCCTCCTCATGTCTCAGTGCCTTCCTGGTGATCCTAAGCCCTCCCCCTCTCCTGCTCATGTCTCAGGGCCTTCCTGGTGATTCTAACCCCTCTCCCTCTCCTCCTCATGTCTCACTCTCTTCCAGCTGATTCTAAGCCCTCTCCATCTCCTCCTCATGTCTCGGTGCCTTGCTGGTGATTCTAAGCCCTCTCCCTCTCCTCCTCATGTCTCAGCTCCTTCCCCTCCCCCTCTCCTCCTCATGTCTCAGGGCCTTCCCCTCGCCCTCTCCTCCTCATGTCTCAGGGCCTTCCTAGTGATTCCCAGCCCTCTCACTCTCCTCTTCATGTCTCGCTGTCTTCCTGGTGATTTAAACCCCACTCCCTCTCCTCCCTCACTGTCTTCCTGCTGATTCTAAGCCCTTTCCCTCTCCTCCTCATGTATCAGGGCCTTCCTGGTGATTCTAAGCCCTCTCCCTCTGCTCCTCATGTCTCGGGGCCTTCCTGGTGATTCTAAGCCCTCTCCCTCTCCTCCTCATGTCTCGGGGCCTTCCTGCTTATTCTAAACCCTTCCCCTCTCCTCCTCATGTCTCGTGCCTTACTGGTGATTCTAACCCCTCCCCCTGTCCTCTTCATTTCTCACTGTCTTTCTGCTTATTCTAACACCTCTCCCTCTCCTCATGTCTCAGGGCCTTCCTGGTGATTCTAAACCTTCTCCCTCACCTCCTAATGTCTCAGGGTCTTACTGGTGATTCTAAGCCCTCTCCCTCTCCTCCTCATGTCTCGCTGTCTTCCTGGTGATTTTAATCCCACTCCCTCTCCTCCCTCACTGTCTTCCTGCTTATTCTAAGCCCTTTCCCTCACCTTCTCATGTCTCACTGTCTTCCTGGTGATTCTAACCCCTCTCCCTCTCCTCCTCATGTCTCAGGGCCTTCCTGCTTATTCTAACACCTCTCCCTCTCCTCGTCATATCTTGGTGCCTCATTGGTGATTGTAAGCCCTCTCCCTCCCCTGCTCATGTCTCACTGTCTTCCTGGTGATTCTAACCCCTCTACCGCTCCTCCTCGTGTCTCGGGGCCTTCCTGGTGATTCTAACTGCTCCTCTTCATGTCTCACCATCTTCCTGCTGATTCTAAGCCCCCCCCCTCTCCTCCTCATGTCTCACTGTCTTCCTGCTGATTCTAAGCCCTCTCCCTCCCCTGTTCATGTCTCACTGTCTTCCTGGGGTGATTCGAAGCCCTCTCCCTCTCCTCCTCATGTCTCACTGTCTTCCTGGTGATTGTAAACCCACCCCCTCTCCTCCTCATGTCTCGCTGTCTTACTGGTGATTCGAAGCCCTCTCCCTCTCCTCCTCATGTCTCACTGTCTTCCTACTGATTCTAAGCCCTCTCCCACTCCTCCTCATGTCTCGGGGCCTTCCTGGTGATTCTAAGCCCTCCCCCTCTCCTCCTCATGTCTCAGTGCCTGGCTGGTGATTCTAACCCCTCCCCCTCTCCTCGTCATGTCTCAGGGCCTTCCTGGTGATTCTAACCCCTCTCCCTCTCCTCCTCATGTCACACTCTCTTCCCGCTGAATCTAAGCCCTCTCCCTCTCCTTCTCGTGTCTCGGTGCCTTGCTGGTGATTCTAAGCCCTCTCCCTCTCCTCCTCATGTCTCAGGACCTTCCCTTCCCCCTGTCCTCCTCATGTCTCAGGGCCTTCCTGGTGATTCCCAGCCCTCTCCCTCTCCTCCTCATGTCTCGCTGTCTTCCTGGTGATTTTAACCCCACTCCCTCTCCTCCCTCACTGTCTTCCTGCTTATTCTAAGCCCTCTCCCTCTCCTCCTCATGTCTCACTGTATTCCTGGTGATTCTAACCCCTCCCCCTCTCCTCCTCATGTCTCTGGGCCTTGCTGGTGATTATAACCCCTCCCCCTCTCCTTCTCATGTCTCACTGTCTTCCTGGTGATTCTAACCCCTCTACCGCTCCTCCTCGTGTCTCGTGCCTTCCTGGTGATTCCAACCCCTCCACCTCTCTTCCTCATGTCTCACTGTCTTCCACCTGATTCTAAGCCCTCACCCTCTCGTCCTCATGTCTCACTGTCTTCCTGGTGATTCTAAGCCCTCTCCCTCTCCTCCTCATGTCTCGGTGCCTTCCTGTTGATTCTAATCCCTCTCAATCTCCTCCTCATGTCTCAGGGCCTTCCCCTCCACCTCTCCTCCTCATGTCTCACTGTCTTCCAGCCGATTCTAAGCCCTCACCCTCTCGTCCTCATGTCTCACTGTCTTCCTGGTTATTCTAACCACTCCACCTCTCCTCCTCATGTCTCACTGTCTTCCAGCTGATTCTAAGCCCTCTCGCTCTCCTCCTCATGTCTCACTGTCTTCCTGGTGATTGTAACCCCACCCCGTCTCCTCCTCATGTCTCGCTGTCTTCCTGGTGATTCGATGCCCTCTCCCTCTCCTCCTCATGTCTCACTCCCTTCCTGCTGATTCTAAGCCCTCTCCCACTCCTCCTCATGTATCGGGGCCTTCCTGGTGATTCTAAGCCCTCCACCTCTCCTCCTCATGTCTCGGTGCCTTGCTGGTGATTCTAACCCCTCCCCCTCTCCTCCTCATGTCTCAGTGCCTTCCTGGTGATCCTAAGCCCTCCCCCTCTCCTGCTCATGTCTCAGGGCCTTCCTGGTGATTCTAACCCCTCTCCCTCTCCTCCTCATGTCTCACTCTCTTCCAGCTGATTCTAAGCCCTCTCCATCTCCTCCTCATGTCTCGGTGCCTTGCTGGTGATTCTAAGCCCTCTCCCTCTCCTCCTCATGTCTCAGCTCCTTCCCCTCCCCCTCTCCTCCTCATGTCTCAGGGCCTTCCCCTCGCCCTCTCCTCCTCATGTCTCAGGGCCTTCCTAGTGATTCCCAGCCCTCTCACTCTCCTCTTCATGTCTCGCTGTCTTCCTGGTGATTTAAACCCCACTCCCTCTCCTCCCTCACTGTCTTCCTGCTGATTCTAAGCCCTTTCCCTCTCCTCCTCATGTATCAGGGCCTTCCTGGTGATTCTAAGCCCTCTCCCTCTGCTCCTCATGTCTCGGGGCCTTCCTGGTGATTCTAAGCCCTCTCCCTCTCCTCCTCATGTCTCGGGGCCTTCCTGCTTATTCTAAACCCTTCCCCTCTCCTCCTCATGTCTCGTGCCTTACTGGTGATTCTAACCCCTCCCCCTGTCCTCTTCATTTCTCACTGTCTTTCTGCTTATTCTAACACCTCTCCCTCTCCTCATGTCTCAGGGCCTTCCTGGTGATTCTAAGCCTTCTCCCTCACCTCCTAATGTCTCAGGGTCTTACTGGTGATTCTAAGCCCTCTCCCTCTCCTCCTCATGTCTCGCTGTCTTCCTGGTGATTTTAATCCCACTCCCTCTCCTCCCTCACTGTCTTCCTGCTTATTCTAAGCCCTTTCCCTCACCTTCTCATGTCTCACTGTCTTCCTGGTGATTCTAACCCCTCTCCCTCTCCTCCTCATGTCTCAGGGCCTTCCTGCTTATTCTAACACCTCTCCCTCTCCTCGTCATATCTTGGTGCCTCATTGGTGATTGTAAGCCCTCTCCCTCTCCTCCTCATGTCTTACTGTCTTCCTGCTGATTCTAAACCCTCTCCCTCTCCTCCTCATGTCTCGGCGCCTTCCTGGTGATTCTAACTGCTCCTCTTCATGTCTCACCATCTTGCTGCTGATTCTAAGCCACCCCCTCTCCTCCTCATGTCTCACTGTCTTCCTGCTTATTCTAACCCCTCTCCCTCTCCTCATGTCTCAGGGCCTTCCTGGTGATTCTAAGCCCTCTCCCTCTCCTCCTCTTGCCTCTGGGCCTTCCTGCTGATTCTAAACCCTCTCACTCTCCTCCTCATGTCTCAGGGCCTTCCTGGTGATTCTAAACCCTCTCCCTCTCCTCCTCATGTCTCGGGGCCTTCGTGGTGATTCTAAGCCCTCTCCCTATCCTCCTCGTGTCTTGGGGCCTTCCTGGTGATTCTAAGCCCTCTCCCTCTCCTCCTCGTGTCTCGGCGCATTCCTGGTGATTCTAACTGCTCCTCTTCATGTCTCACCATCTTGCTGCTGATTCTAAGCCCCCCCCCTCTTCCTCATGTCTCACTGTCTTCCTGCTGATTCTAACCCCTCTCCTTCTCCTCATGTCTCACTTTCTTCCTGCTGATTCTAAGACCTCTCCCTCTCCTGCTCATGTCTCACTGTCTTCCTGGTGATTCGAAGCCCTCTCCCTCTCCTGCTCATGTCTCACTGCCTTCCTGGTGATTGTAACCCCACCCCCTCTCCTCCTCATGTCTCACTGTCTTCCTGCTGATTCTAAGCCCTCTCCCACTCCTCCTCAAGTCTCGGGGCCTTCCTGGTGATTCTAAGCCCTCCCCCTCTCCTCCTCATGTCTCGGTGCCTGGCTGGTGATTCTTACCCCTCCTCCTCTCCTCCTAATGTCTCGGGGCCTTCCTGGTGATTCTAAGCCCTCTCCCTCTCCTCCTCATGTCTCACTCTCTTCCCGCTGATTCTAAGCCCTCTCCCTCTCCTACTCGTGTCTCGGTGCCTTGCTGGTGATTCTAAGCCCTCTCCCTCTCCTCCTCATGTCTCAGGGCCTTCCTGGTGATTCCCAGCCCTCTCCCTCTCCTCCTCATGTCTCGCTGTCTTCCTGGTGATTTTAACCCCACTCCCTCTCCTCCCTCACTGTCTTCCTGCTTATTGTAAGCCCTCTCCCTCTCCTCCTCATGTCTCACTGTATTCCTGGTGATTCTAACCCCTCTCCCTCTCCTCCTCATGTCTCTGGGCCTTGCTGGTGATTCTAACCCCTCCCCCTCTCCTTCTCATGTCTCACCGTCTTCCTGTGGATTCTAACCCCTCTATCGCTCCTCCTCGTATCTCATGCCTTCCTGCTGAATCCAACCCCTCTACCTCTCCTCCTCATGTCTCACTGTCTTTCAGCTGATTCTAAGCCCTCTCCCTCTCATCCTCATGTCTCACTGTCTTCCTGGTGATTCTAACCCCTCTCCCTCTCCTCCTCATGTCTCGGTGCCTTGCTGGTGATTCTAAGCCCTCTCCCTCTCCTCCTCATGTCTCAGGACCTTCCCTTCCCCCTCTCCTCCTCATGTCTCAGGGCCTTCCTGGTGATTCCCAGCCCTCTCCCTCTCCTCCTCATGTCTCGCTGTCTTCCTGGTGATTTTAACCCCACTCCCTCTCCTCCCTCACTGTCTTCCTGCTTATTCTAAGCCCTCTCCCTCTCCTCCTCATGTCTCACTGCATTCCTGGTGATTCTAACCCCTCCCCCTCTCCTCCTCATGTCTCGGTGCCTTGCTGGTGATTCTAAGCCCTCTCCCTCTCCTCCTCATGTCTCAGGACCTTCCCTTCCCCCTCTCCTCCTCATGTCTCAGGGCCTTCCTGGTGATTCCCAGCCCTCGCCCTCTCCTCCTCATGTCTCGCTGTCTTCCTGGTGATTTTAACCCCACTCCCTCTCCTCCCTCACTGTCTTCCTGCTTATTCTAAGCCCTCTCCCACTCCTCCTCATGTCTCACTGTCTTCCTGGTGATTCGAAGCCCTCTCCCTCTCCTGCTCATGTCTCACTGCCTTCCTGGTGATTGTAACCCCACCCCCTCTCCTCCTCATGTCTCACTGTCTTCCTGCTGATTCTAAGCCCTCTCCCACTCCTCCTCAAGTCTCGGGGCCTTCCTGGTGATTCTAAGCCCTCCCCCTCTCCTCCTCATGTCTCGGTGCCTGGCTGGTGATTCTTACCCCTCCTCCTCTCCTCCTAATGTCTCGGGGCCTTCCTGGTGATTCTAAGCCCTCTCCCTCTCCTCCTCATGTCTCACTCTCTTCCCGCTGATTCTAAGCCCTCTCCCTCTCCTACTCGTGTCTCGGTGCCTTGCTGGTGATTCTAAGCCCTCTCCCTCTCCTCCTCATGTCTCAGGGCCTTCCTGGTGATTCCCAGCCCTCTCCCTCTCCTCCTCATGTCTCGCTGTCTTCCTGGTGATTTTAACCCCACTCCCTCTCCTCCCTCACTGTCTTCCTGCTTATTGTAAGCCCTCTCCCTCTCCTCCTCATGTCTCACTGTATTCCTGGTGATTCTAACCCCTCTCCCTCTCCTCCTCATGTCTCTGGGCCTTGCTGGTGATTCTAACCCCTCCCCCTCTCCTTCTCATGTCTCACCGTCTTCCTGTGGATTCTAACCCCTCTATCGCTCCTCCTCGTATCTCATGCCTTCCTGCTGAATCCAACCCCTCTACCTCTCCTCCTCATGTCTCACTGTCTTTCAGCTGATTCTAAGCCCTCTCCCTCTCATCCTCATGTCTCACTGTCTTCCTGGTGATTCTAACCCCTCTCCCTCTCCTCCTCATGTCTCGGTGCCTTGCTGGTGATTCTAAGCCCTCTCCCTCTCCTCCTCATGTCTCAGGACCTTCCCTTCCCCCTCTCCTCCTCATGTCTCAGGGCCTTCCTGGTGATTCCCAGCCCTCTCCCTCTCCTCCTCATGTCTCGCTGTCTTCCTGGTGATTTTAACCCCACTCCCTCTCCTCCCTCACTGTCTTCCTGCTTATTCTAAGCCCTCTCCCTCTCCTCCTCATGTCTCACTGCATTCCTGGTGATTCTAACCCCTCCCCCTCTCCTCCTCATGTCTCGGTGCCTTGCTGGTGATTCTAAGCCCTCTCCCTCTCCTCCTCATGTCTCAGGACCTTCCCTTCCCCCTCTCCTCCTCATGTCTCAGGGCCTTCCTGGTGATTCCCAGCCCTCGCTCTCTCCTCCTCATGTCTCGCTGTCTTCCTGGTGATTTTAACCCCACTCCCTCTCCTCCCTCACTGTCTTCCTGCTTATTCTAAGCCCTCTCCCACTCCTCCTCATGTCTCACTGCATTCCTGGTGATTCTAACACCTCCCCCTCTCCTCCTCATGTCTCTGGGCCTTGCTGGTGATTCTAAACCCTCTCCCTTTCTTCCTCATGTCTCAGGGCCTTCCTGGTGATTCTAACCCCTCCCCCTCTCCTCCTCATGTCTCTGGGCCTTGCTGGTGATTCTAACCCCTCCCCCTCTCCTTTTCATGTCTCACCGTCTTCCTGTGGATTCTAACCCCTCTATCGCTCCTCCTCGTGTCTCAAGCCTTCCTGCTGAATCCAACCCCTCTACCTCTCCTCCTCATGTCTCACTGTCTTCCAGCTGATTCTAAGCCCTCTGCCTCTCATCCCCATGTCTCACTGTCTTCCTGGTGATTCTAACCCCTCTCCCTCTCCTCCTCATGTCTCGGTGCCTTGCTGGTGATTCTAAGCCCTCTCCCTCTCCTCCTCATGTCTCAGGACCTTCCCTTCCCCCTCTCCTCCTCATGTCTCAGGGCCTTCCTGGTGATTCCCAGCCCTCTCCCTCTCCTCCTCATGTCTCGCTGTCTTCCTGGTGATTTTAACCCCACTCCCTCTCCTCCCTCACTGTCTTCCTGCTTATTCTAAGCCCTCTCCCTCTCCTCCTCATGTCTCACTGCATTCCTGGTGATTCTAACCCCTCCCCCTCTCCTCCTCATGTCTCGGTGCCTTGCTGGTGATTCTAAGCCCTCTCCCTCTCCTCCTCATGTCTCAGGACCTTCCCTTCCCCCTCTCCTCCTCATGTCTCAGGGCCTTCCTGGTGATTCCCAGCCCTCGCCCTCTCCTCCTCATGTCTCGCTGTCTTCCTGGTGATTTTAACCCCACTCCCTCTCCTCCCTCACTGTCTTCCTGCTTATTCTAAGCCCTCTCCCACTCCTCCTCATGTCTCACTGCATTCCTGGTGATTCTAACACCTCCCCCTCTCCTCCTCATGTCTCTGGGCCTTGCTGGTGATTCTAAACCCTCTCCCTTTCCTCCTCATGTCTCAGGGCCTTCCTGGTGATTCTAACCCCTCCCCCTCTCCTCCTCATGTCTCTGGGCCTTGCTGGTGATTCTAACCCCTCCCCCTCTCCTTTTCATGTCTCACCGTCTTCCTGTGGATTCTAACCCCTCTATCGCTCCTCCTCGTGTCTCAAGCCTTCCTGCTGAATCCAACCCCTCTACCTCTCCTCCTCATGTCTCACTGTCTTCCAGCTGATTCTAAGCCCTCTGCCTCTCATCCCCATGTCTCACTGTCTTCCTGGTGATTCTAACCCCTCTCCCTCTCCTCCTCATGTCTCGGTGCCTTGCTGGTGATTCTAAGCCCTCTCCCTCTCCTCCTCATGTCTCAGGACCTTCCCTTCCCCCTCTCCTCCTCATGTCTCAGGGCCTTCCTGGTGATTCCCAGCCCTCTCCCTCTCCTCCTCATGTCTCGCTGTCTTCCTGGTGATTTTAACCCCACTCCCTCTCCTCCCTCACTGTCTTCCTGCTTATTCTAAGCCCTCTCCCTCTCCTCCTCATGTCTCACTGCATTCCTGGTGATTCTAACCCCTCCCCCTCTCCTCCTCATGTCTCTGGGCCTTGCTGGTGATGCTAAACCCTCTCCCTCTACTCCTCATGTCTCAGGGCCTTCCTGGTGATTCTAAACCCTCTCCCTCGCCTCCTCATGTCTCGGGGCCTTCGTGGTGATTCTAACCCCTCCCCCTCTCCTCCTCATGTCTCTGGGCCTTGCTGGTGATTCTAAACCCTCTCCCTCTACTCCTCATGTCTCAGGGCCTTCCTGGTGATTCTAAACCCTCTCCCTCGCCTCCTCATGTCTCAGGGCCTTCCTGGTGATTCCCAGCCCTCTCCCTCTCCTCCTCATGTCTCGCTGTCTTCCTGGTGATTTTAACCCCACTCCCTCTCCTCCCTCACTGTCTTCCTGCTTATTCTAAGCCCTCGCCCTCTCCTCCTCATGTCTCGCTGTCTTCCTGGTGATTTTAACCCCACTCCCTCTCCTCCCTCACTGTCTTCCTGCTTATTCTAAGCCCTCTCCCTCTCCTCCTCATGTCTCACTGTATTCCTGGTGATTCTAACCCCTCCCCCTCTCCTCCTCATGTCTCTGGGCCTTGCTGGTGATTCTAACCCCTCCCCCTCTCCTTCTCATGTCTCACCGTCTTCCTGTGGATTCTAACCCCTCTCCCTCTCCTCCTCATGTCACACTCTCTTCCCGCTGATTCTAAGCCCTCTCCCTCTCCTTCTCGTGTCTCGGTGCCTTGCTGGTGATTCTAAGCCCTCTCCCTCTCCTCCTCATGTCTCAGGACCTTCCCTTCCCTCTCCTCCTCATGTCTCAGGGCCTTCCTGGTGATTCCCAGCCCTCTCCCTCTCCTCCTCATGTCTCGCTGTCTTCCTGGTGATTTTAACCCCACTCCCTCTCCTCCCTCACTGTCTTCCTGCTTATTCTAAGCCCTCTCCCTCTCCTCCTCATGTCTCACTGTATTCCTGGTGATTCTAACCCCTCCCCCTCTCCTCCTCATGTCTCTGGGCCTTGCTGGTGATTCTAACCCCTCCCCCTCTCCTTCTCATGTCTCACTGTCTTCCTGGTGATTCTAACCCCTTTCCCTCTCCTCCTCATGTCTCGGTGCCTTCCTGTTGATTCTAATCCCTCTCCATCTCCTCCTCATGTCTCAGGGCCTTCCCCTCCAACTCTCCTCCTCATGTCTCACTGTCTTCCAGCTGATTCTAAGCCCTCACCCTCTCGTCCTCATGTCTCAGTGTCTTCCTGGTTATTCTAACCACTCCACCTCTCCTCCTCATGTCTCACTGTCTTCCAGCTGATTCTAAGCCCTCTCCCTCTCCTCCTCATGTCATACTGTCTTCCCGGTGATTCGAAGCCCTCTCCCTCTCCTGCTCATGTCTCACTGTCTTCCTGGTGATTGTAACCCCACCCCGTCTCCTCCTCATGTCTCGCTGTCTTCCTGGTTATTCGATGCCCTCTCCCTCTCCTTCTCATGTCTCACTGTCTTCCTGGTTATTCTAACCACTCCACCTCTCCTCCTCATGTCTCACTGTCTTCCAGCTGATTCTAAGCCCTCCACCTCTCCTCCTCATGTCTCGGTGTCTGGCTGGTGATTCTTACCCCTCCTCCTCTCCTCCTAATGTCTCGGGGCCTTCCTGGTGATTCTAAGCCCTCTCCCTCTCCTCCTCATGTCTCACTCTCTTCCCGCTGATTCTAATTCCTCTCCCTCTCCTACTCGTGTCTCGGTGCCTTGCTGGTGATTCTAAGCCCTCTCCCTCTCCTCCTCATGTCTCAGGGCCTTCCTGGTGATTCCCAGCCCTCTCCCTCTCCTCCTCATGTCTCGCTGTCTTCCTGGTGATTTTAACCCCACTCCCTCTCCTCCCTCACTGTCTTCCTGCTTATTGTAAGCCCTCTCCCTCTCCTCCTCATGTCTCACTGTATTCCTGGTGATTCTAACCCCTCCCCCTCTCCTCCTCATGTCTCTGGGCCTTGCTGGTGATTCTAACCCCTCCCCCTCTCCTTCTCATGTCTCACCGTCTTCCTGTGGATTCTAACCCCTCTATCGCTCCTCCTAGTGTCTCATGCCTTCCTGCTGAATCCAACCCCTCTACCTCTCCTCCTCATGTCTCACTGTCTTCCAGCTGATTCTAAGCCCTCTCCCTCTCATCCTCATGTCTCACTGTCTTCCTGGTGATTCTAACCCCTCTCCCTCTCCTCCTCATGTCTCGGTGCCTTGCTGGTGATTCTAAGCCCTCTCCCTCTCCTCCTCATGTCTCAGGACCTTCCCTTCCCCCTCTCCTCCTCATGTCTCAGGGCCTTCCTGGTGATTCCCAGCCCTCTCCCTCTCCTCCTCATGTCTCGCTGTCTTCCTGGTGATTTTAACCCCACTCCCTCTCCTCCCTCACTGTCTTCCTGCTTATTCTAAGCCCTCTCCCTCTCCTCCTCATGTCTCACTGCATTCCTGGTGATTCTAACCCCTCCCCCTCTCCTCCTCATGTCTCGGTGCCTTGCTGGTGATTCTAAGCCCTCTCCCTCTCCTCCTCATGTCTCAGGGCCTTCCTGGTGATTCCCAGCCCTCGCCCTCTCCTCCTCATGTCTCGCTGTCTTCCTGGTGATTTTAACCCCACTCCCTCTCCTCCCTCACTGTCTTCCTGGTGATTCTAACCCCTCCCCCTCTCCTCCTCATGTCTCTGGGCCTTGCTGCTGATTCTAAACCCTCTCCCTCTACTCCCCATGTCTCAGGGCCTTCCTGGTGATTCTAAACCCTCTCCCTCTCCTCCTCATGTCTCGGGGCCTTCGTGGTGAATCTAAGCCCTCTCCCTCTCCTCCTCGTGTCTTGGGGCCTTCCTGGTGATTCTAAGCCCTATCCCTCTCCTCCTCGTGTCTCGGGGCCTTCCTGGTGATTCTAACCGCTCCTCTTCATGTCTCACCATCTTCCTGCTGATTCTAAGCCCCCCCCCTCTCCTCCTCATGTCTCACTGTCTTCCTGCTGATTCTACGCCCTCTCCCTCCCCTGCTCATGTCTCACTGTCTTCCTGGTGATTCGAAGCCCTCTCCCTCTCCTCCTCATGTCTCACTGTCTTCCTGGTGATTGTAAACCCACCCCCTCTCCTCCTCATGTCTCGCTGTCTTACTGGTGATTCGAAGCCCTCCCCCTCTCCTCCTCATGTCTCAGTGCCTGGCTGGTGATTCTAACCCCTCCCCCTCTCCTCCTCATGTCTCAGGGCCTTCCTGGTGATTCTAACCCCTCTCCCTCTCCTCCTCATGTCACACTCTCTTCCCGCTGATTCTAAGCCCTCTCCCTCTCCTTCTCGTGTCTCGGTGCCTTGCTGGTGATTCTAAGCCCTCTCCCTCTCCTCCTCATGTCTCAGGACCTTCCCTTCCCCCTGTCCTCCTCATGTGTCAGGGCCTTCCTGGTGATTCCCAGCCCTCTCCCTCTCCTCCTCATGTCTCGCTGTCTTCCTGGTGATTTTAACCCCACTCCCTCTCCTCCCTCACTGTCTTCCTGCTTATTCTAAGCCCTCTCCCTCTCCTCCTCATGTCTCACTGTATTCCTGGTGATTCTAACCCCTCCCCCTCTCCTCCTCATGTCTCTGGGCCTTGCTGGTGATTCTAACCCCTCCCCCTCTCCTTCTCATGTCTCACTGTCTTCCTGGTGATTCTAACTCCTCTACTGCTCCTCATCGTGTCTCGTGCCTTCCTGGTGATTCCAACCCCTCCACCTCTCTTCCTCATGTCTCACTGTCTTCCACCTGATTCTAAGCCCTCACCCTCTCGTCCTCATGTCTCACTGTCTTCCTGGTGATTCTAACCCCTTTCCCTCTCCTCCTCATGTCTCGGTGCCTTTCTGTTGATTCTAATCCCTCTCCATCTCCTCCTCATGTCTCAGGGCCTTCCCCTCCACCTCTCCTCCTCATGTCTCACTGTCTTCCAGCTGATTCTAAGCCCTCTCCCTCTCCTCCTCATGTCTCACTGTCTTCCCGGTGATTCGAAGCCCTCTCCCTCTCCTGCTCATGTCTCACTGTCTTCCTGGTGATTGTAACCCCACCCCGTCTCCTCCTCATGTCTCGCTGTCTTCCTGGTGAGTCGATGCCCTCTCCCTCTCCTGCTCATGTCTCACTGTCTTCCTGCTGATTCTAAGCCCTCTCCCACTCCTCCTCATGTATCGGGGCCTTCCTGGTGATCCTAAGCCCTCCCCCTCTCCTCCTCATGTCTCGGTGCCTTGCTGGTGATTCTAACCCCTCTCCCTCGCCTCCTCATTTCTCGGTGCCTTCCTGTTGATTCTAATCCCTCTCCATCTCCTCCTCATGTCTCGGTGCCTTGCTGGTGATTCTAAGCCCTCTGCCTCTCCTCCTCATGTCTCAGGGCCTTCCCCTCCCCCTCTCCTCCTCATGTCTCAGGGCCTTCCCCTCCCCCTCTCCTCCTCATGTCTCAGGGCCTTCCTGCTGATTCTAAGCCCTCTCCCACTCCTCCTCATGTGTCGGGGCCTTCCTGGTGATTCTAAGCCCTCCCCCTCTCCTCCTCATGTCTCAGTGCCTGGCTGGTGATTCTAACCCCTCCCCCTCTCCTCCTCATGTCTCAGGGCCTTCCTGGTGATTCTAACCCCTCTCCCTCTCCTCCTCATGTCACACTCTCTTCCCGCTGATTCTAAGCCCTCTCCCTCTCCTTCTCGTGTCTCGGTGCCTTGCTGGTGATTCTAAGCCCTCTCCCTCTCCTCCTCATGTCTCAGGACCTTCCCTTCCCCCTGTCCTCCTCATGTGTCAGGGCCTTCCTGGTGATTCCCAGCCCTCTCCCTCTCCTCCTCATGTCTCGCTGTCTTCCTGGTGATTTTAACCCCACTCCCTCTCCTCCCTCACTGTCTTCCTGCTTATTCTAAGCCCTCTCCCTCTCCTCCTCATGTCTCACTGTATTCCTGGTGATTCTAACCCCTCCCCCTCTCCTCCTCATGTCTCTGGGCCTTGCTGGTGATTCTAACCCCTCCCCCTCTCCTTCTCATGTCTCACTGTCTTCCTGGTGATTCTAACCCCTCTACTGCTCCTCCTCGTGTCTCGTGCCTTCCTGGTGATTCCAACCCCTCCACCTCTCTTCCTCATGTCTCACTGTCTTCCACCTGATTCTAAGCCCTCACCCTCTCGTCCTCATGTCTCACTGTCTTCCTGGTGATTCTAACCCCTTTCCCTCTCCTCCTCATGTCTCGGTGCCTTTCTGTTGATTCTAATCCCTCTCCATCTCCTCCTCATGTCTCAGGGCCTTCCCCTCCACCTCTCCTCCTCATGTCTCACTGTCTTCCAGCTGATTCTAAGCCCTCTCCCTCTCCTCCTCATGTCTCACTGTCTTCCCGGTGATTCGAAGCCCTCTCCCTCTCCTGCTCATGTCTCACTGTCTTCCTGGTGATTGTAACCCCACCCCGTCTCCTCCTCATGTCTCGCTGTCTTCCTGGTGAGTCGATGCCCTCTCCCTCTCCTGCTCATGTCTCACTGTCATCCTGCTGATTCTAAGCCCTCTCCCACTCCTCCTCATGTATCGGGGCCTTCCTGGTGATCCTAAGCCCTCCCCCTCTCCTCCTCATGTCTCGGTGCCTTGCTGGTGATTCTAACCCCTCTCCCTCGCCTCCTCATTTCTCGGTGCCTTCCTGTTGATTCTAATCCCTCTCCATCTCCTCCTCATGTCTCGGTGCCTTGCTGGTGATTCTAAGCCCTCTGCCTCTCCTCCTCATGTCTCAGGGCCTTCCCCTCCCCCTCTCCTCCTCATGTCTCAGGGCCTTCCCCTCCCCCTCTCCTCCTCATGTCTCAGGGCCTTCCTGCTGATTCTAAGCCCTCTCCCACTCCTCCTCATGTGTCGGGGCCTTCCTGGTGATTCTAAGCCCTCCCCCTCTCCTCCTCATGTCTCGGTGCCTTGCTGGTGATTCTAACCCCTCTCCCTCGCCTCCTCATTTCTCGGTGCCTTCCTGTTGATTCTAATCCCTCTCCATCTCCTCCTCATGTCTCGGTGCCTTGCTTGTGATTCTAAGCCCTCTGCCTCTCCTCCTCATGTCTCAGGGCCTTCCCCTCCCCCTCTCCTCCTCATGTCTCAGGACCTTCCCCTCCCCCTCTCCTCCTCATGTCTCAGGGCCTTCCTGGTGATTCCCACCCCTCTCACTCTCCTCCTCATGTCTCGCTGTCTTCCTGGTGATTTTAAACCCACTCCCTCTCCTCCCTCACTGTCTTCCTGCTTATTCTAAGCCCTCTCCCTCTCCTCCTCATGTCTCACTGTATTCCTGGTGAATCTAACCCCTCCCCCTCTCCTCCTCATGTCTCAGTGTCTTCCAGCTGATTCTAAGCCCTCTCCCTCTCCTCCTCATGTCTCAGGGCCTTCCTGGGGATTCTAAACCCTCTCCCTCTCCTCCTCATGTCTCGGGGCCTTCGTGGTGAATCTAAGCCCTCTCCCTCTCCTCCTCGTGTCTTGGGGCCTTTCTGGTGATTCTAAGCCCTCTCCCTCTCCTCCTCGTGTCTCGGGGCCTTCCTGGTGATTCTAACCGCTCCTCTTCATGTCTCACCATCTTCCTGCTGATTCTAAGCCCCCCCCCCTCTCCTCCTCATTTCTCACTGTCTTCCTGCTGATTCTAAGCCCTCTCCCTCCCCTGCTCATGTCTCACTGTCTTCCTGGTGATTCTAACCCCTCTACCGCTCCTCCTCGTGTCTCGGGGCCTTCCTGGTAATTCTAACTGCTCCTCTTCATGTCTCACCATCTTCCTGCTGATTCTAAGCCCCCCCCCCCTCTCCTCCTCATGTCTCACTGTCTTCCTGCTGATTCTAAGCCCTCTCCCTCCCCTGTTCATGTCTCACTGTCTTCCTGGGGTGATTCGAAGCCCTCTCCCTCTCCTCCTCATGTCTCACTGTCTTCCTGGTGATTGTAAACCCACCCCCTCTCCTCCTCATGTCTCGCTGTCTTACTGGTGATTCGAAGCCCTCTCCCTCTCCTCCTCATGTCTCACTGTCTTCCTACTGATTCTAAGCCCTCTCCCACTCCTCCTCATGTCTCGGGGCCTTCCTGGTGATTCTAAGCCCTCCCCCTCTCCTCCTCATGTCTCAGTGCCTGGCTGGTGATTCTAACCCCTCCCCCTCTCCTCGTCATGTCTCAGGGCCTTCCTGGTGATTCTAACCCCTCTCCCTCTCCTCCTCATGTCACACTCTCTTCCCGCTGAATCTAAGCCCTCTCCCTCTCCTTCTCGTGTCTCGGTGCCTTGCTGGTGATTCTAAGCCCTCTCCCTCTCCTCCTCATGTCTCAGGACCTTCCCTTCCCCCTGTCCTCCTCATGTCTCAGGGCCTTCCTGGTGATTCCCAGCCCTCTCCCTCTCCTCCTCATGTCTCGCTGTCTTCCTGGTGATTTTAACCCCACTCCCTCTCCTCCCTCACTGTCTTCCTGCTTATTCTAAGCCCTCTCCCTCTCCTCCTCATGTCTCACTGTATTCCTGGTGATTCTAACCCCTCCCCCTCTCCTCCTCATGTCTCTGGGCCTTGCTGGTGATTCTAACCCCTCCCCCTCTCCTTCTCATGTCTCACTGTCTTCCTGGTGATTCTAACCCCTCTACCGCTCCTCCTCGTGTCTCGTGCCTTCCTGGTGATTCCAACCCCTCCACCTCTCTTCCTCATGTCTCACTGTCTTCCACCTGATTCTAAGCCCTCACCCTCTCGTCCTCATGTCTCACTGTCTTCCTGGTGATTCTAACCCCTTTCCCTCTCCTCCTCATGTCTCGGTGCCTTCCTGTTGATTCTAATCCCTCTCAATCTCCTCCTCATGTCTCAGGGCCTTCCCCTCCACCTCTCCTCCTCATGTCTCACTGTCTTCCAGCCGATTCTAAGCCCTCACCCTCTCGTCCTCATGTCTCACTGTCTTCCTGGTTATTCTAACCACTCCACCTCTCCTCCTCATGTCTCACTGTCTTCCAGCTGATTCTAAGCCCTCTCGCTCTCCTCCTCATGTCTCACTGTCTTCCTGGTGATTGTAACCCCACCCCGTCTCCTCCTCATGTCTCGCTGTCTTCCTGGTGATTCGATGCCCTCTCCCTCTCCTCCTCATGTCTCACTCCCTTCCTGCTGATTCTAAGCCCTCTCCCACTCCTCCTCATGTATCGGGGCCTTCCTGGTGATTCTAAGCCCTCCACCTCTCCTCCTCATGTCTCGGTGCCTTGCTGGTGATTCTAACCCCTCCCCCTCTCCTCCTCATGTCTCAGTGCCTTCCTGGTGATCCTAAGCCCTCCCCCTCTCCTGCTCATGTCTCAGGGCCTTCCTGGTGATTCTAACCCCTCTCCCTCTCCTCCTCATGTCTCACTCTCTTCCAGCTGATTCTAAGCCCTCTCCATCTCCTCCTCATGTCTCGGTGCCTTGCTGGTGATTCTAAGCCCTCTCCCTCTCCTCCTCATGTCTCAGCTCCTTCCCCTCCCCCTCTCCTCCTCATGTCTCAGGGCCTTCCCCTCGCCCTCTCCTCCTCATGTCTCAGGGCCTTCCTAGTGATTCCCAGCCCTCTCACTCTCCTCTTCATGTCTCGCTGTCTTCCTGGTGATTTAAACCCCACTCCCTCTCCTCCCTCACTGTCTTCCTGCTGATTCTAAGCCCTTTCCCTCTCCTCCTCATGTATCAGGGCCTTCCTGGTGATTCTAAGCCCTCTCCCTCTGCTCCTCATGTCTCGGGGCCTTCCTGGTGATTCTAAGCCCTCTCCCTCTCCTCCTCATGTCTCGGGGCCTTCCTGCTTATTCTAAACCCTTCCCCTCTCCTCCTCATGTCTCGTGCCTTACTGGTGATTCTAACCCCTCCCCCTGTCCTCTTCATTTCTCACTGTCTTTCTGCTTATTCTAACACCTCTCCCTCTCCTCATGTCTCAGGGCCTTCCTGGTGATTCTAAACCTTCTCCCTCACCTCCTAATGTCTCAGGGTCTTACTGGTGATTCTAAGCCCTCTCCCTCTCCTCCTCATGTCTCGCTGTCTTCCTGGTGATTTTAATCCCACTCCCTCTCCTCCCTCACTGTCTTCCTGCTTATTCTAAGCCCTTTCCCTCACCTTCTCATGTCTCACTGTCTTCCTGGTGATTCTAACCCCTCTCCCTCTCCTCCTCATGTCTCAGGGCCTTCCTGCTTATTCTAACACCTCTCCCTCTCCTCGTCATATCTTGGTGCCTCATTGGTGATTGTAAGCCCTCTCCCTCCCCTGCTCATGTCTCACTGTCTTCCTGGTGATTCTAACCCCTCTACCGCTCCTCCTCGTGTCTCGGGGCCTTCCTGGTGATTCTAACTGCTCCTCTTCATGTCTCACCATCTTCCTGCTGATTCTAAGCCCCCCCCCTCTCCTCCTCATGTCTCACTGTCTTCCTGCTGATTCTAAGCCCTCTCCCTCCCCTGTTCATGTCTCACTGTCTTCCTGGGGTGATTCGAAGCCCTCTCCCTCTCCTCCTCATGTCTCACTGTCTTCCTGGTGATTGTAAACCCACCCCCTCTCCTCCTCATGTCTCGCTGTCTTACTGGTGATTCGAAGCCCTCTCCCTCTCCTCCTCATGTCTCACTGTCTTCCTACTGATTCTAAGCCCTCTCCCACTCCTCCTCATGTCTCGGGGCCTTCCTGGTGATTCTAAGCCCTCCCCCTCTCCTCCTCATGTCTCAGTGCCTGGCTGGTGATTCTAACCCCTCCCCCTCTCCTCGTCATGTCTCAGGGCCTTCCTGGTGATTCTAACCCCTCTCCCTCTCCTCCTCATGTCACACTCTCTTCCCGCTGAATCTAAGCCCTCTCCCTCTCCTTCTCGTGTCTCGGTGCCTTGCTGGTGATTCTAAGCCCTCTCCCTCTCCTCCTCATGTCTCAGGACCTTCCCTTCCCCCTGTCCTCCTCATGTCTCAGGGCCTTCCTGGTGATTCCCAGCCCTCTCCCTCTCCTCCTCATGTCTCGCTGTCTTCCTGGTGATTTTAACCCCACTCCCTCTCCTCCCTCACTGTCTTCCTGCTTATTCTAAGCCCTCTCCCTCTCCTCCTCATGTCTCACTGTATTCCTGGTGATTCTAACCCCTCCCCCTCTCCTCCTCATGTCTCTGGGCCTTGCTGGTGATTATAACCCCTCCCCCTCTCCTTCTCATGTCTCACTGTCTTCCTGGTGATTCTAACCCCTCTACCGCTCCTCCTCGTGTCTCGTGCCTTCCTGGTGATTCCAACCCCTCCACCTCTCTTCCTCATGTCTCACTGTCTTCCACCTGATTCTAAGCCCTCACCCTCTCGTCCTCATGTCTCACTGTCTTCCTGGTGATTCTAAGCCCTCTCCCTCTCCTCCTCATGTCTCGGTGCCTTCCTGTTGATTCTAATCCCTCTCAATCTCCTCCTCATGTCTCAGGGCCTTCCCCTCCACCTCTCCTCCTCATGTCTCACTGTCTTCCAGCCGATTCTAAGCCCTCACCCTCTCGTCCTCATGTCTCACTGTCTTCCTGGTTATTCTAACCACTCCACCTCTCCTCCTCATGTCTCACTGTCTTCCAGCTGATTCTAAGCCCTCTCGCTCTCCTCCTCATGTCTCACTGTCTTCCTGGTGATTGTAACCCCACCCCGTCTCCTCCTCATGTCTCGCTGTCTTCCTGGTGATTCGATGCCCTCTCCCTCTCCTCCTCATGTCTCACTCCCTTCCTGCTGATTCTAAGCCCTCTCCCACTCCTCCTCATGTATCGGGGCCTTCCTGGTGATTCTAAGCCCTCCACCTCTCCTCCTCATGTCTCGGTGCCTTGCTGGTGATTCTAACCCCTCCCCCTCTCCTCCTCATGTCTCAGTGCCTTCCTGGTGATCCTAAGCCCTCCCCCTCTCCTGCTCATGTCTCAGGGCCTTCCTGGTGATTCTAACCCCTCTCCCTCTCCTCCTCATGTCTCACTCTCTTCCAGCTGATTCTAAGCCCTCTCCATCTCCTCCTCATGTCTCGGTGCCTTGCTGGTGATTCTAAGCCCTCTCCCTCTCCTCCTCATGTCTCAGCTCCTTCCCCTCCCCCTCTCCTCCTCATGTCTCAGGGCCTTCCCCTCGCCCTCTCCTCCTCATGTCTCAGGGCCTTCCTAGTGATTCCCAGCCCTCTCACTCTCCTCTTCATGTCTCGCTGTCTTCCTGGTGATTTAAACCCCACTCCCTCTCCTCCCTCACTGTCTTCCTGCTGATTCTAAGCCCTTTCCCTCTCCTCCTCATGTATCAGGGCCTTCCTGGTGATTCTAAGCCCTCTCCCTCTGCTCCTCATGTCTCGGGGCCTTCCTGGTGATTCTAAGCCCTCTCCCTCTCCTCCTCATGTCTCGGGGCCTTCCTGCTTATTCTAAACCCTTCCCCTCTCCTCCTCATGTCTCGTGCCTTACTGGTGATTCTAACCCCTCCCCCTGTCCTCTTCATTTCTCACTGTCTTTCTGCTTATTCTAACACCTCTCCCTCTCCTCATGTCTCAGGGCCTTCCTGGTGATTCTAAGCCTTCTCCCTCACCTCCTAATGTCTCAGGGTCTTACTGGTGATTCTAAGCCCTCTCCCTCTCCTCCTCATGTCTCGCTGTCTTCCTGGTGATTTTAATCCCACTCCCTCTCCTCCCTCACTGTCTTCCTGCTTATTCTAAGCCCTTTCCCTCACCTTCTCATGTCTCACTGTCTTCCTGGTGATTCTAACCCCTCTCCCTCTCCTCCTCATGTCTCAGGGCCTTCCTGCTTATTCTAACACCTCTCCCTCTCCTCGTCATATCTTGGTGCCTCATTGGTGATTGTAAGCCCTCTCCCTCTCCTCCTCATGTCTTACTGTCTTCCTGCTGATTCTAAACCCTCTCCCTCTCCTCCTCATGTCTCGGCGCCTTCCTGGTGATTCTAACTGCTCCTCTTCATGTCTCACCATCTTGCTGCTGATTCTAAGCCACCCCCTCTCCTCCTCATGTCTCACTGTCTTCCTGCTTATTCTAACCCCTCTCCCTCTCCTCATGTCTCAGGGCCTTCCTGGTGATTCTAAGCCCTCTCCCTCTCCTCCTCTTGCCTCTGGGCCTTCCTGCTGATTCTAAACCCTCTCACTCTCCTCCTCATGTCTCAGGGCCTTCCTGGTGATTCTAAACCCTCTCCCTCTCCTCCTCATGTCTCGGGGCCTTCGTGGTGATTCTAAGCCCTCTCCCTATCCTCCTCGTGTCTTGGGGCCTTCCTGGTGATTCTAAGCCCTCTCCCTCTCCTCCTCGTGTCTCGGCGCATTCCTGGTGATTCTAACTGCTCCTCTTCATGTCTCACCATCTTGCTGCTGATTCTAAGCCCCCCCCCTCTTCCTCATGTCTCACTGTCTTCCTGCTGATTCTAACCCCTCTCCTTCTCCTCATGTCTCACTTTCTTCCTGCTGATTCTAAGACCTCTCCCTCTCCTGCTCATGTCTCACTGTCTTCCTGGTGATTCGAAGCCCTCTCCCTCTCCTGCTCATGTCTCACTGCCTTCCTGGTGATTGTAACCCCACCCCCTCTCCTCCTCATGTCTCACTGTCTTCCTGCTGATTCTAAGCCCTCTCCCACTCCTCCTCAAGTCTCGGGGCCTTCCTGGTGATTCTAAGCCCTCCCCCTCTCCTCCTCATGTCTCGGTGCCTGGCTGGTGATTCTTACCCCTCCTCCTCTCCTCCTAATGTCTCGGGGCCTTCCTGGTGATTCTAAGCCCTCTCCCTCTCCTCCTCATGTCTCACTCTCTTCCCGCTGATTCTAAGCCCTCTCCCTCTCCTACTCGTGTCTCGGTGCCTTGCTGGTGATTCTAAGCCCTCTCCCTCTCCTCCTCATGTCTCAGGGCCTTCCTGGTGATTCCCAGCCCTCTCCCTCTCCTCCTCATGTCTCGCTGTCTTCCTGGTGATTTTAACCCCACTCCCTCTCCTCCCTCACTGTCTTCCTGCTTATTGTAAGCCCTCTCCCTCTCCTCCTCATGTCTCACTGTATTCCTGGTGATTCTAACCCCTCTCCCTCTCCTCCTCATGTCTCTGGGCCTTGCTGGTGATTCTAACACCTCCCCCTCTCCTTCTCATGTCTCACCCTCTTCCTGTGGATTCTAACCCCTCTATCGCTCCTCCTCGTATCTCATGCCTTCCTGCTGAATCCAACCCCTCTACCTCTCCTCCTCATGTCTCACTGTCTTTCAGCTGATTCTAAGCCCTCTCCCTCTCATCCTCATGTCTCACTGTCTTCCTGGTGATTCTAACTGCTCCTCTTCATGTCTCGGTGCCTTGCTGGTGATTCTAAGCCCTTTCCCTCACCTTCTCATGTCTCACTGTCTTCCTGCTTATTCTAACCCCTCTCCCTCTCCTCATGTCTCGGGGCCTTCGTGGTGATTCTAAGCCCTCTCCCTATCCTCCTCGTGTCTCGCTGTCTTCCTGCTGATTCTAACCCCTCCCCGTCTCCTCCTCATGTCTCAGGGCCTTCCTGGTGATTCTAAACCCTCTCCCTCTCCTCCTCATGTCTCGGGGCCTTCGTGGTGATTCTAAGCCCTCTCCCTATCCTCCTCGTGTCTTGGGGCCTTCCTGGTGATTCTAAGCCCTCTCCCTCTCCTCCTCGTGTCTCGGCGCATTCCTGGTGATTCTAACTGCTCCTCTTCATGTCTCACCATCTTGCTGCTGATTCTAAGCCCCCCCCCTCTTCCTCATGTCTCACTGTCTTCCTGCTGATTCTAACCCCTCTCCTTCTCCTCATGTCTCACTTTCTTCCTGCTGATTCTAAGACCTCTCCCTCTCCTGCTCATGTCTCACTGTCTTCCTGGTGATTCGAAGCCCTCTCCCTCTCCTGCTCATGTCTCACTGCCTTCCTGGTGATTGTAACCCCACCCCCTCTCCTCCTCATGTCTCACTGTCTTCCTGCTGATTCTAAGCCCTCTCCCACTCCTCCTCAAGTCTCGGGGCCTTCCTGGTGATTCTAAGCCCTCCCCCTCTCCTCCTCATGTCTCGGTGCCTGGCTGGTGATTCTTACCCCTCCTCCTC
Source organism: Lampris megalopsis (assembly GCA_022114975.2). Classification (NCBI taxonomy): domain Eukaryota; kingdom Metazoa; phylum Chordata; class Actinopteri; order Lampriformes; family Lampridae; genus Lampris; species Lampris megalopsis. The sequence continues at coordinate 3,979,089 of JAJHIY020000936.1, forward strand.
TCCTCCTAATGTCTCGGGGCCTTCCTGGTGATTCTAAGCCCTCTCCCTCTCCTCCTCATGTCTCACTCTCTTCCCACTGATTCTAAGCCCTCTCCCTCTCCTACTCGTGTCTCGGTGCCTTGCTGGTGATTCTAAGCCCTCTCCCTCTCCTCCTCATGTCTCAGGGCCTTCCTGGTGATTCCCAGCCCTCTCCCTCTCCTCCTCATGTCTCGCTGTCTTCCTGGTGATTTTAACCCCACTCCCTCTCCTCCCTCACTGTCTTCCTGCTTATTGTAAGCCCTCTCCCTCTCCTCCTCATGTCTCACTGTATTCCTGGTGATTCTAACCCCTCTCCCTCTCCTCCTCATGTCTCTGGGCCTTGCTGGTGATTCTAACCCCTCCCCCTCTCCTTCTCATGTCTCACCGTCTTCCTGTGGATTCTAACCCCTCTATCGCTCCTCCTCGTATCTCATGCCTTCCTGCTGAATCCAACCCCTCTACCTCTCCTCCTCATGTCTCACTGTCTTTCAGCTGATTCTAAGCCCTCTCCCTCTCATCCTCATGTCTCACTGTCTTCCTGGTGATTCTAACCCCTCTCCCTCTCCTCCTCATGTCTCGGTGCCTTGCTGGTGATTCTAAGCCCTCTCCCTCTCCTCCTCATGTCTCAGGACCTTCCCTTCCCCCTCTCCTCCTCATGTCTCAGGGCCTTCCTGGTGATTCCCAGCCCTCTCCCTCTCCTCCTCATGTCTCGCTGTCTTCCTGGTGATTTTAACCCCACTCCCTCTCCTCCCTCACTGTCTTCCTGCTTATTCTAAGCCCTCTCCCTCTCCTCCTCATGTCTCACTGCATTCCTGGTGATTCTAACCCCTCCCCCTCTCCTCCTCATGTCTCGGTGCCTTGCTGGTGATTCTAAGCCCTCTCCCTCTCCTCCTCATGTCTCAGGACCTTCCCTTCCCCCTCTCCTCCTCATGTCTCAGGGCCTTCCTGGTGATTCCCAGCCCTCGCCCTCTCCTCCTCATGTCTCGCTGTCTTCCTGGTTATTTTAACCCCACTCCCTCTCCTCCCTCACTGTCTTCCTGCTTATTCTAAGCCCTCTCCCACTCCTCCTCATGTCTCACTGCATTCCTGGTGATTCTAACACCTCCCCCTCTCCTCCTCATGTCTCTGGGCCTTGCTGGTGATTCTAAACCCTCTCCCTTTCCTCCTCATGTCTCAGGGCCTTCCTGGTGATTCTAACCCCTCCCCCTCTCCTCCTCATGTCTCTGGGCCTTGCTGGTGATTCTAACCCCTCCCCCTCTCCTTTTCATGTCTCACCGTCTTCCTGTGGATTCTAACCCCTCTATCGCTCCTCCTCGTGTCTCAAGCCTTCCTGCTGAATCCAACCCCTCTACCTCTCCTCCTCATGTCTCACTGTCTTCCAGCTGATTCTAAGCCCTCTGCCTCTCATCCCCATGTCTCACTGTCTTCCTGGTGATTCTAACCCCTCTCCCTCTCCTCCTCATGTCTCGGTGCCTTGCTGGTGATTCTAAGCCCTCTCCCTCTCCTCCTCATGTCTCAGGACCTTCCCTTCCCCCTCTCCTCCTCATGTCTCAGGGCCTTCCTGGTGATTCCCAGCCCTCTCCCTCTCCTCCTCATGTCTCGCTGTCTTCCTGGTGATTTTAACCCCACTCCCTCTCCTCCCTCACTGTCTTCCTGCTTATTCTAAGCCCTCTCCCTCTCCTCCTCATGTCTCACTGCATTCCTGGTGAGTCTAACCCCTCCCCCTCTCCTCCTCATGTCTCGGTGCCTTGCTGGTGATTCTAAGCCCTCTCCCTCTCCTCCTCATGTCTCAGGACCTTCCCTTCCCCCTCTCCTCCTCATGTCTCAGGGCCTTCCTGGTGATTCCCAGCCCTTGCCCTCTCCTCCTCATGTCTCGCTGTCTTCCTGGTGATTTTAACCCCACTCCCTCTCCTCCCTCACTGTCTTCCTGCTTATTCTAAGCCCTCTCCCACTCCTCCTCATGTCTCACTGCATTCCTGGTGATTCTAACACCTCCCCCTCTCCTCCTCATGTCTCTGGGCCTTGCTGGTGATTCTAAACCCTCTCCCTTTCCTCCTCATGTCTCAGGGCCTTCCTGGTGATTCTAACCCCTCCCCCTCTCCTCCTCATGTCTCTGGGCCTTGCTGGTGATTCTAACCCCTCCCCCTCTCCTTTTCATGTCTCACCGTCTTCCTGTGGATTCTAACCCCTCTATCGCTCCTCCTCGTGTCTCAAGCCTTCCTGCTGAATCCAACCCCTCTACCTCTCCTCCTCATGTCTCACTGTCTTCCAGCTGATTCTAAGCCCTCTGCCTCTCATCCCCATGTCTCACTGTCTTCCTGGTGATTCTAACCCCTCTCCCTCTCCTCCTCATGTCTCGGTGCCTTGCTGGTGATTCTAAGCCCTCTCCCTCTCCTCCTCATGTCTCAGGACCTTCCCTTCCCCCTCTCCTCCTCATGTCTCAGGGCCTTCCTGGTGATTCCCAGCCCTCTCCCTCTCCTCCTCATGTCTCGCTGTCTTCCTGGTGATTTTAACCCCACTCCCTCTCCTCCCTCACTGTCTTCCTGCTTATTCTAAGCCCTCTCCCTCTCCTCCTCATGTCTCACTGCATTCCTGGTGATTCTAACCCCTCCCCCTCTCCTCCTCATGTCTCTGGGCCTTGCTGGTGATGCTAAACCCTCTCCCTCTACTCCTCATGTCTCAGGGCCTTCCTGGTGATTCTAAACCCTCTCCCTCGCCTCCTCATGTCTCGGGGCCTTCGTGGTGATTCTAACCCCTCCCCCTCTCCTCCTCATGTCTCTGGGCCTTGCTGGTGATTCTAAACCCTCTCCCTCTACTCCTCATGTCTCAGGGCCTTCCTGGTGATTCTAAACCCTCTCCCTCGCCTCCTCATGTCTCAGGGCCTTCCTGGTGATTCCCAGCCCTCTCCCTCTCCTCCTCATGTCTCGCTGTCTTCCTGGTGATTTTAACCCCACTCCCTCTCCTCCCTCACTGTCTTCCTGCTTATTCTAAGCCCTCGCCCTCTCCTCCTCATGTCTCGCTGTCTTCCTGGTGATTTTAACCCCACTCCCTCTCCTCCCTCACTGTCTTCCTGCTTATTCTAAGCCCTCTCCCTCTCCTCCTCATGTCTCACTGTATTCCTGGTGATTCTAACCCCTCCCCCTCTCCTCCTCATGTCTCTGGGCCTTGCTGGTGATTCTAACCCCTCCCCCTCTCCTTCTCATGTCTCACCGTCTTCCTGTGGATTCTAACCCCTCTCCCTCTCCTCCTCATGTCACACTCTCTTCCCGCTGATTCTAAGCCCTCTCCCTCTCCTTCTCGTGTCTCGGTGCCTTGCTGGTGATTCTAAGCCCTCTCCCTCTCCTCCTCATGTCTCAGGACCTTCCCTTCCCTCTCCTCCTCATGTCTCAGGGCCTTCCTGGTGATTCCCAGCCCTCTCCCTCTCCTCCTCATGTCTCGCTGTCTTCCTGGTGATTTTAACCCCACTCCCTCTCCTCCCTCACTGTCTTCCTGCTTATTCTAAGCCCTCTCCCTCTCCTCCTCATGTCTCACTGTATTCCTGGTGATTCTAACCCCTCCCCCTCTCCTCCTCATGTCTCTGGGCCTTGCTGGTGATTCTAACCCCTCCCCCTCTCCTTCTCATGTCTCACTGTCTTCCTGGTGATTCTAACCCCTCTACCGCTCCTCCTCGTGTCTCGTGCCTTCCTGGTGATTCCAACCCCTCCACCTCTCTTCCTCATGTCTCACTGTCTTCCACCTGATTCTAAGCCCTCACCCTCTCGTCCTCATGTCTCACTGTCTTCCTGGTGATTCTAACCCCTTTCCCTCTCCTCCTCATGTCTCGGTGCCTTCCTGTTGATTCTAATCCCTCTCCATCTCCTCCTCATGTCTCAGGGCCTTCCCCTCCAACTCTCCTCCTCATGTCTCACTGTCTTCCAGCTGATTCTAAGCCCTCACCCTCTCGTCCTCATGTCTCAGTGTCTTCCTGGTTATTTTAACCACTCCACCTCTCCTCCTCATGTCTCACTGTCTTCCAGCTGATTCTAAGCCCTCTCCCTCTCCTCCTCATGTCATACTGTCTTCCCGGTGATTCGAAGCCCTCTCCCTCTCCTGCTCATGTCTCACTGTCTTCCTGGTGATTGTAACCCCACCCCGTCTCCTCCTCATGTCTCGCTGTCTTCCTGGTTATTCGATGCCCTCTCCCTCTCCTTCTCATGTCTCACTGTCTTCCTGGTTATTCTAACCACTCCACCTCTCCTCCTCATGTCTCACTGTCTTCCAGCTGATTCTAAGCCCTCCACCTCTCCTCCTCATGTCTCGGTGCCTTGCTGGTGATTCTAACCCCTCCCCCTCTCCTCCTCATGTCTCAGTGCCTTCCTGGTGATCCTAAGCCCTCCCCCTCTCCTGCTCATGTCTCAGGGCCTTCCTGGTGATCCTAAGCCCTCTCCCACTCCTCCTCATGTATCGGGGCCTTCCTGGTGAACCTAAGCCCTCCCCCTCTCCTCCTCATGTCTCGGTGCCTTGCTGGTGATTCTAACCCCTCTCCCTCGCCTCCTCATTTCTCGGTGCCTTCCTGTTGATTCTAATCCCTCTCCATCTCCTCCTCATGTCTCGGTGCCTTGCTGGTGATTCTAAGCCCTCTGTCTCTCCTCCTCATGTCTCAGGGCCTTAACCTCCCCCTCTCCTCCTCATGTCTCAGGGCCTTCCCCTCCCCCTCTCCTCCTCATGTCTCAGGGCCTTCCTGCTGATTCTAAGCCCTCTCCCACTCCTCCTCATGTGTCGGGGCCTTCCTGGTGATTCTAAGCCCTCCCCCTCTCCTCCTCATGTCTCGGTGCCTTGCTGGTGATTCTAAACCCTCTCCCTCGCCTCCTCATGTCTCAGGGCCTTCCTGGTGATTCCCAGCCCTCTCCCTCTCCTCCTCATGTCTCGCTGTCTTCCTGGTGATTTTAACCCCACTCCCTCTCCTCCCTCACTGTCTTCCTGCTTATTCTAAGCCCTCGCCCTCTCCTCCTCATGTCTCGCTGTCTTCCTGGTGATTTTAACCCCACTCCCTCTCCTCCCTCACTGTCTTCCTGCTTATTCTAAGCCCTCTCCCTCTCCTCCTCATGTCTCACTGTATTCCTGGTGATTCTAACCCCTCCCCCTCTCCATCTCATGTCTCTGGGCCTTGCTGGTGATTCTAACCCCTCCCCCTCTCCTTCTCATGTCTCACCGTCTTCCTGTGGATTCTAACCCCTCTCCCTCTCCTCCTCATGTCACACTCTCTTCCCGCTGATTCTAAGCCCTCTCCCTCTCCTTCTCGTGTCTCGGTGCCTTGCTGGTGATTCTAAGCCCTCTCCCTCTCCTCCTCATGTCTCAGGACCTTCCCTTCCCTCTCCTCCTCATGTCTCAGGGCCTTCCTGGTGATTCCCAGCCCTCTCCCTCTCCTCCTCATGTCTCGCTGTCTTCCTGGTGATTTTAACCCCACTCCCTCTCCTCCCTCACTGTCTTCCTGCTTATTCTAAGCCCTCTCCCTCTCCTCCTCATGTCTCACTGTATTCCTGGTGATTCTAACCCCTCCCCCTCTCCTCCTCATGTCTCTGGGCCTTGCTGGTGATTCTAACCCCTCCCCCTCTCCTTCTCATGTCTCACTGTCTTCCTGGTGATTCTAACCCCTCTACCGCTCCTCCTCGTGTCTCGTGCCTTCCTGGTGATTCCAACCCCTCCACCTCTCTTCCTCATGTCTCACTGTCTTCCACCTGATTCTAAGCCCTCACCCTCTCGTCCTCATGTCTCACTGTCTTCCTGGTGATTCTAACCCCTTTCCCTCTCCTCCTCATGTCTCGGTGCCTTCCTGTTGATTCTAATCCCTCTCCATCTCCTCCTCATGTCTCAGGGCCTTCCCCTCCACCTCTCCTCCTCATGTCTCACTGTCTTCCAGCTGATTCTAAGCCCTCACCCTCTCGTCCTCATGTCTCAGTGTCTTCCTGGTTATTCTAACCACTCCACCTCTCCTCCTCATGTCTCACTGTCTTCCAGCTGATTCTAAGCCCTCTCCCTCTCCTCCTCATGTCATACTGTCTTCCCGGTGATTCGAAGCCCTCTCCCTCTCCTGCTCATGTCTCAATGTCTTCCTGGTGATTGTAACCCCACCCCGTCTCCTCCTCATGTCTCGCTGTCTTCCTGGTTATTCGATGCCCTCTCCCTCTCCTTCTCATGTCTCACTGTCTTCCTGGTTATTCTAACCCCTCCACCTCTCCTCCTCATGTCTCACTGTCTTCCAGCTGATTCTAAGCCCTCCACCTCTCCTCCTCATGTCTCGGTGCCTTGCTGGTGATTCTAACCCCTCCCCCTCTCCTCCTCATGTCTCAGTGCCTTCCTGGTGATCCTAAGCCCTCCCCCTCTCCTGCTCATGTCTCAGGGCCTTCCTGGTGATCCTAAGCCCTCTCCCACTCCTCCTCATGTATCGGGGCCTTCCTGGTGAACCTAAGCCCTCCCCCTCTCCTCCTCATGTCTCGGTGCCTTGCTGGTGATTCTAACCCCTCTCCCTCGCCTCCTCATTTCTCGGTGCCTTCCTGTTGATTCTAATCCCTCTCCATCTCCTCCTCATGTCTCGGTGCCTTGCTGGTGATTCTAAGCCCTCTGTCTCTCCTCCTCATGTCTCAGGGCCTTAACCTCCCCCTCTCCTCCTCATGTCTCAGGGCCTTCCCCTCCCCCTCTCCTCCTCATGTCTCAGGGCCTTCCTGCTGATTCTAAGCCCTCTCCCACTCCTCCTCATGTGTCGGGGCCTTCCTGGTGATTCTAAGCCCTCCCCCTCTCCTCCTCATGTCTCGGTGCCTTGCTGGTGATTCTAACCCCTCTCCTTCGCCTCCTCATTTCTCGGTGCCTTCCTGTTGATTCTAATCCCTCTCCATCTCCTCCTCATGTCTCGGTGCCTTGCTGGTGATTCTAAGCCCTCTGCCTCTCCTCCTCATGTCTCAGGGCCTTCCCCTCCCCCTCTCCTCCTCATGTCTCAGGGCCTTCCCCTCCCCCTCTCCTCCTCATGTCTCAGGGCCTTCCTGGTGATTCCCACCCCTCTCACTCTCCTCCTCATGTCTCGCTGTCTTCCTGGTGATTTTAAACCCACTCCCTCTCCTCCCTCACTGTCTTCCTGCTTATTCTAAGCCCTCTCCCTCTCCTTCTCATGTCTCACTGTATTCCTGGTGAATCTAACCCCTCCCCCTCTCCTCCTCATGTCTCTGGGCCTTGCTGGTGATTCCCACCCCTCTCACTCTCCTCCTATTGTCTCGCTGTCTTCCTGGTGATTTTAAACCCACTCCCTCTCCTCCCTCACTGTCTTCCTGCTTATTCTAAGCCCTCTCCCTCTCCTCCTCATGTCTCACTGTATTCCTGGTGATTCTAACCCCTCCCCCTCTCCTCCTCATGTCTCAGGGCCTTCCTGGTGATTCTAACCCCTCTCCCTCTCCTCCTCATGTCACACTCTCTTCCCGCTGATTCTAAGCCCTCTCCCTCTCCTTCTCGTGTCTCGGTGCCTTGCTGGTGATTCTAAGCCCTCTCCCTCTACTCCTCATGTCTCAGGACCTTCCCTTCCCCCTGTCCTCCTCATGTCTCAGGGCCTTCCTGGTGATTCCCAGCCCTCTCCCTCTCCTCCTCATGTCTCGCTGTCTTCCTGGTGATTTTAATCCCACTCCCTCTCCTCCCTCACTGTCTTCCTGCTTATTCTAAGCCCTTTCCCTCACCTTCTCATGTCTCACTGTCTTCCTGGTGATTCTAACCCCTCTCCCTCTCCTCCTCATGTCTCAGGGCCTTCCTGCTTATTCTAACACCTCTCCCTCTCCTCGTCATGTCTTGGTGCCTCATTGGTGATTGTAAGCCCTCTCCCTCTCCTCCTCATGTCTTACTGTCTTCCTGCTGATTCTAAACCCTCTCCCTCTCCTCCTCATGTCTCGGCGCCTTCCTGGTGATTCTAACTGCTCCTCTTCATGTCTCACCATCTTGCTGCTGATTCTAAGCCACCCCCTCTCCTCCTCATGTCTCACTGTCTTCCTGCTTATTCTAACCCCTCTCCCTCTTCTCATGTCTCAATGCCTTCCTGGTGATTCTAAGCCCTCTCCCTCTCCTCCTCTTGCCTCTGGGCCTTCCTGCTGATTCTAAACCCTCTCACTCTCCTCCTCATGTCTCAGGGCCTTCCTGGTGATTCTAAACCCTCTCCCTCTCCTCCTCATGTCTCGGGGCCTTCGTGGTGATTCTAAGCCCTCTCCCTCTCCTCCTCGTGTCTCGGCGCATTCCTGGTGATTCTAACTGCTCCTCTTCATGTCTCACCATCTTGCTGCTGATTCTAAGCCCCCCCCTCTTCCTCATGTCTCACTGTCTTCCTGCTGATTCTAACCCCTCTCCTTCTCCTCATGTCTCACTTTCTTCCTGCTGATTCTAAGACCTCTCCCTCTCCTGCTCATGTCTCACTGTCTTCCTGGTGATTCGAAGCCCTCTCCCTCTCCTGCTCATGTCTCACTGCCTTCCTGGTGATTGTAACCCCACCCCCTCTCCTCCTCATGTCTCACTGTCTTCCTGCTGATTCTAAGCCCTCTCCCACTCCTCCTCAAGTCTCGGGGCCTTCCTGGTGATTCTAAGCCCTCCCCCTCTCCTCCTCATGTCTCGGTGCCTGGCTGGTGATTCTTACCCCTCCTCCTCTCCTCCTAATGTCTCGGGGCCTTCCTGGTGATTCTAAGCCCTCTCCCTCTCCTCCTCATGTCTCACTCTCTTCCCGCTGATTCTAAGCCCTCTCCCTCTCCTACTCGTGTCTCGGTGCCTTGCTGGTGATTCTAAGCCCTCCCCCTCTCCTCCTCATGTCTCAGGGCCTTCCTGGTGATTCCCAGCCCTCTCCCTCTCCTCCTCATGTCTCGCTGTCTTCCTGGTGATTTTAACCCCACTCCCTCTCCTCCCTCACTGTCTTCCTGCTTATTGTAAGCCCTCTCCCTCTCCTCCTCATGTCTCACTGTATTCCTGGTGATTCTAACCCCTCTCCCTCTCCTCCTCATGTCTCTGGGCCTTGCTGGTGATTCTAACCCCTCCCCCTCTCCTTCTCATGTCTCACCGTCTTCCTGTGGATTCTAACCCCTCTATCGCTCCTCCTCGTGTCTCATGCCTTCCTGCTGAATCCAACCCCTCTTCCTCTCCTCCTCATGTCTCACTGTCTTCCAGCTGATTCTAAGCCCTCTCCCTCTCATCCTCATGTCTCACTGTCTTCCTGGTGATTCTAACCCCTCTCCCTCTCCTCCTCATGTCTCGGTGCCTTGCTGGTGATTCTAAGCCCTCTCCCTCTCCTCCTCATGTCTCAGGACCTTCCCTTCCCCCTCTCCTCCTCATGTCTCAGGGCCTTCCTGGTGATTCCCAGCCCTCTCCCTCTCCTCCTCATGTCTCGCTGTCTTCCTGGTGATTTTAACCCCACTCCCTCTCCTCCCTCACTGTCTTCCTGCTTATTCTAAGCTCTCTCCCTCTCCTCCTCATGTCTCACTGCATTCCTGGTGATTCTAACCCCTCCCCCTCTCCTCCTCATGTCTCGGTGCCTTGCTGGTGATTCTAAGCCCTCTCCCTCTCCTCCTCATGTCTCAGGACCTTCCCTTCCCCCTCTCCTCCTCATGTCTCAGGGCCTTCCTGGTGATTCCCAGCCCTCGCCCTCTCCTCCTCATGTCTCGCTGTCTTCCTGGTGATTTTAACCCCACTCCCTCTCCTCCCTCACTGTCTTCCTGCTTATTCTAAGCCCTCTCCCACTCCTCCTCATGTCTCACTGCATTCCTGGTGATTCTAACCCCTCCCCCTCTCCTCCTCATGTCTCTGGGCCTTGCTGGTGATTCTAAACCCTCTCCCTCTCCTCCTCATGTCTCAGGGCCTTCCTGGTGATTCTAAACCCTCTCCCTCGCCTCCTCATGTCTCACTGTATTCCTGGTGATTCTAACCCCTCCCCCTCTCCTCCTCATGTCTCTGGGCCTTGCTGGTGATTCTAACCCCTCCCCCTCTCCTTTTCATGTCTCACCGTCTCCCTGTGGATTCTAACCCCTCTATCGCTCCTCCTCGTGTCTCAAGCCTTCCTGCTGAATCCAACCCCTCTACCTCTCCTCCTCATGTCTCACTGTCTTCCAGCTGATTCTAAGCCCTCTGCCTCTCATCCCCATGTCTCACTGTCTTCCTGGTGATTCTAACCCCTCTCCCTCTCCTCCTCATGTCTCGGTGCCTTGCTGGTGATTCTAAGCCCTCTCCCTCTCCTCCTCATGTCTCAGGACCTTCCCTTCCCCCTCTCCTCCTCATGTCTAAGGGCCTTCCTGGTGATTCCCAGCCCTCTCCCTCTCCTCCTCATGTCTCGCTGTCTTCCTGGTGATTTTAACCCCACTCCCTCTCCTCCCTCACTGTCTTCCTGCTTATTCTAAGCCCTCTCCCTCTCCTCCTCATGTCTCACTGCATTCCTGGTGATTCTAACCCCTCCCCCTCTCCTCCTCATGTCTCTGGGCCTTGCTGGTGATTCTAAACCCTCTCCCTCTACTCCTCATGTCTCAGGGCCTTCCTGGTGATTCTAAACCCTCTCCCTCGCCTCCTCATGTCTCGGAGCCTTCGTGGTGATTCTAACCCCTCCCCCTCTCCTCCTCATGTCTCTGGGCCTTGCTGGTGATTCTAAACCCTCTCCCTCTACTCCTCATGTCTCAGGGCCTTCCTGGTGATTCTAAACCCTCTCCCTCGCCTCCTCATGTCTCAGGGCCTTCCTGGTGATTCCCAGCCCTCTCCCTCTCCTCCTCATGTCTCGCTGTCTTCCTGGTGATTTTAACCCCACTCCCTCTCCTCCCTCACTGTCTTCCTGCTTATTCTAAGCCCTCTCCCTCTCCTCCTCATGTCTCACTGTATTCCTGGTGATTCTAACCCCTCCCCCTCTCCTCCTCATGTCTCACTGTCTTCCTGCTTATTCTAAGCCCTCTCCCTCTCCTCCTCATGTCTCACTGTATTCCTGGTGATTCTAACCCCTCCCCCTCTCCTCCTCATGTCTCAGGGCCTTCCTGGTGATTCTAACCCCTCTCCCTCTCCTCCTCATGTCACACTCTCTTCCCGCTGATTCTAAGCCCTCTCCCTCTCCTTCTCGTGTCTCGGTGCCTTGCTGGTGATTCTAAGCCCTCTCCCTCTCCTCCTCATGTCTCAGGACCTTCCCTTCCCCCTGTCCTCCTCATGTCTCAGGGCCTTCCTGGTGATTCCCAGCCCTCTCCCTCTCCTCCTCATGTCTCGCTGTCTTCCTGGTGATTTTAACCCCACTCCCTCTCCTCCCTCACTGTCTTCCATCTTATTCTAAGCCCTCTCCCTCTCCTCCTCATGTCTCACTGTATTCCTGGTGATTCTAACCCCTCCCCCTCTCCTCCTCATGTCTCTGGGCCTTGCTGGTGATTCTAACCCCTCCCCCTCTCCTTCTCATTTCTCACTGTCTTCCTGGTGATTCTAACCCCTCTACCGCTCCTCCTCGTGTCTCGTGCCTTCCTGGTGATTCCAACCCCTCCACCTCTCTTCCTCATGTCTCACTGTCTTCCACCTGATTCTAAGCCCTCACCCTCTCGTCCTCATGTCTCACTGTCTTCCTGGTGATTCTAACCCTTTTCCCTCTCCTCTTCATGTCTCGGTGCCTTCCTGTTGATTCTAATCCCTCTCCATCTCCTCCTCATGTCTCAGGGCCTTCCCCTCCACCTCTCCTCCTCATGTCTCACTGTCTTCCAGCTGATTCTAAGCCCTCACCCTCTCGTCCTCATGTCTCACTGCCTTCCTGGTGATCCTAAGCCCTCCCCCTCTCCTCCTCATGTCTCGGTGCCTTGCTGGTGATTCTAACCCCTCTCCCTCGCCTCCTCATTTCTCGGTGCCTTCCTGTTGATTCTAATCCCTCTCCATCTCCTCCTCATGTCTCGGTGCCTTGCTGGTGATTCTAAGCCCTCTGCCTCTCCTCCTCATGTCTCAGGGCCTTAACCTCCCCCTCTCCTCCTCATGTCTCAGGGCCTTCCCCTCCCCCTCTCCTCCTCATGTCTCAGGGCCTTCCTGCTGATTCTAAGCCCTCTCCCACTCCTCCTCATGTGTCGGGGCCTTCCTGGTGATTCTAAGCCCTCCCCCTCTCCTCCTCATGTCTCGGTGCCTTGCTGGTGATTCTAACCCCTCTCCTTCGCCTCCTCATTTCTCGGTGCCTTCCTGTTGATTCTAATCCCTCTCCATCTCCTCCTCATGTCTCGGTGCCTTGCTGGTGATTCTAAGCCCTCTGCCTCTCCTCCTCATGTCTCAGGGCCTTCCCCTCCCCCTCTCCTCCTCATGTCTCAGGGCCTTCCCCTCCCCCTCTCCTCCTCATGTCTCAGGGCCTTCCTGGTGATTCCCAGCCCTCTCCCTCTCCTCCTCATGTCTCGCTGTCTTCCTGGTGATTTTAACCCCACTCCCTCTCCTCCCTCACTGTCTTCCTGCTTATTCTAAGCCCTCTCCCTCTCCTCCTCATGTCTCACTGTATTCCTGGTGATTCTAACCCCTCCCCCTCTCCTCCTCATGTCTCTGGGCCTTGCTGGTGATTCTAACCCCTCCCCCTCTCCTTCTCATGTCTCACTGTCTTCCTGGTGATTCTAACCCCTCTACCGCTCCTCCTCGTGTCTCGTGCCTTCCTGGTGATTCCAACCCCTCCACCTCTCTTCCTCATGTCTCACTGTCTTCCACCTGATTCTAAGCCCTCACCCTCTCGTCCTCATGTCTCACTGTCTTCCTCGTGATTCTAACCCCTTTCCCTCTCCTCCTCATGTCTCGGTGCCTTCCTGTTGATTCTAATCCCTCTCCATCTCCTCCTCATGTCTCAGGGCCTTCCCCTCCACCTCTCCTCCTCATGTCTCACTGTCTTCCAGCTGATTCTAAGCCCTCACCCTCTCGTCCTCATGTCTCACTGTCTTCCTGGTTATTCTAACCACTCCACCTCTCCTCCTCATGTCTCACTGTCTTCCAGCTGATTCTAAGCCCTCTCCCTCTCCTCCTCATGTCATACTGTCTTCCCGGTGATTCGAAGCCCTCTCCCTCTCCTGCTCATGTCTCACTGTCTTCCTGGTGATTGTAACCCCACCCCGTCTCCTCCTCATGTCTCGGTGTCTTCCTGGTTATTCGATGCCCTCTCCCTCTCCTTCTCATGTCTCACTGTCTTCCTGGTTATTCTAACCACTCCACCTCTCCTCCTCATGTCTCACTGTCTTCCAGCTGATTCTAAGCCCTCCACCTCTCCTCCTCATGTCTCGGTGCCTTGCTGGTGATTCTAACCCCTCCCCCTCTCCTCCTCATGTCTCAGTGCCTTCCTGGTGATCCTAAGCCCTCCCCCTCTCCTGCTCATGTCTCAGGGCCTTCCTGGTGATCCTAAGCCCTCTCCCACTCCTCCTCATGTATCGGGGCCTTCCTGGTGATCCTAAGCCCTCCCCCTCTCCTCCTCATGTCTCGGTGCCTTGCTGGTGATTCTAACCCCTCTCCCTCGCCTCCTCATTTCTCGGTGCCTTCCTGTTGATTCTAATCCCTCTCCATCTCCTCCTCATGTCTCGGTGCCTTGCTGGTGATTCTAAGCCCTCTGCCTCTCCTCCTCATGTCTCAGGGCCTTAACCTCCCCCTCTCCTCCTCATGTCTCAGGGCCTTCCCCTCCCCCTCTCCTCCTCATGTCTCAGGGCCTTCCTGCTGATTCTAAGCCCTCTCCCACTCCTCCTCATGTGTCGGGGCCTTCCTGGTGATTCTAAGCCCTCCCCCTCTCCTCCTCATGTCTCGGTGCCTTGCTGGTGATTCTAACCCCTCTCCTTCGCCTCCTCATTTTTCGGTGCCTTCCTGTTGATTCTAATCCCTCTCCATCTCCTCCTCATATCTCGGTGCCTTGCTGGTGATTCTAAGCCCTCTGCCTCTCCTCCTCATGTCTCAGGGCCTTCCCCTCCCCCTCTCCTCCTCATGTCTCAGGGCCTTCCTGGTGATTCCCAGCCCTCTCCCTCTCCTCCTCATGTCTCGCTGTCTTCCTGGTGATTTTAACCCCACTCCCTCTCCTCCCTCACTGTCTTCCTGCTTATTCTAAGCCCTCTCCCTCTCCTCCTCATGTCTCACTGTATTCCTGGTGATTCTAACCCCTCCCCCTCTCCTCCTCATGTCTCTGGGCCTTGCTGGTGATTCTAACCCCTCCCCCTCTCCTTCTCATGTCTCACTGTCTTCCTGGTGATTCTAACCCCTCTACCGCTCCTCCTCGTGTCTCGTGCCTTCCTGGTGATTCCAACCCCTCCACCTCTCTTCCTCATGTCTCACTGTCTTCCACCTGATTCTAAGCCCTCACCCTCTCGTCCTCATGTCTCACTGTCTTCCTCGTGATTCTAACCCCTTTCCCTCTCCTCCTCATGTCTCGGTGCCTTCCTGTTGATTCTAATCCCTCTCCATCTCCTCCTCATGTCTCAGGGCCTTCCCCTCCACCTCTCCTCCTCATGTCTCACTGTCTTCCAGCTGATTCTAAGCCCTCACCCTCTCGTCCTCATGTCTCACTGTCTTCCTGGTTATTCTAACCACTCCACCTCTCCTCCTCATGTCTCACTGTCTTCCAGCTGATTCTAAGCCCTCTCCCTCTCCTCCTCATGTCATACTGTCTTCCCGGTGATTCGAAGCCCTCTCCCTCTCCTGCTCATGTCTCACTGTCTTCCTGGTGATTGTAACCCCACCCCGTCTCCTCCTCATGTCTCGGTGTCTTCCTGGTTATTCGATGCCCTCTCCCTCTCCTTCTCATGTCTCACTGTCTTCCTGGTTATTCTAACCACTCCACCTCTCCTCCTCATGTCTCACTGTCTTCCAGCTGATTCTAAGCCCTCCACCTCTCCTCCTCATGTCTCGGTGCCTTGCTGGTGATTCTAACCCCTCCCCCTCTCCTCCTCATGTCTCAGTGCCTTCCTGGTGATCCTAAGCCCTCCCCCTCTCCTGCTCATGTCTCAGGGCCTTCCTGGTGATCCTAAGCCCTCTCCCACTCCTCCTCATGTATCGGGGCCTTCCTGGTGATCCTAAGCCCTCCCCCTCTCCTCCTCATGTCTCGGTGCCTTGCTGGTGATTTTAACCCCTCTCCCTCGCCTCCTCATTTCTCGGTGCCTTCCTGTTGATTCTAATCCCTCTCCATCTCCTCCTCATGTCTCGGTGCCTTGCTGGTGATTCTAAGCCCTCTGCCTCTCCTCCTCATGTCTCAGGGCCTTAACCTCCCCCTCTCCTCCTCATGTCTCAGGGCCTTCCCCTCCCCCTCTCCTCCTCATGTCTCAGGGCCTTCCTGCTGATTCTAAGCCCTCTCCCACTCCTCCTCATGTGTCGGGGCCTTCCTGGTGATTCTAAGCCCTCCCCCTCTCCTCCTCATGTCTCGGTGCCTTGCTGGTGATTCTAACCCCTCTCCTTCGCCTCCTCATTTCTCGGTGCCTTCCTGTTGATTCTAATCCCTCTCCATCTCCTCCTCATGTCTCGGTGCCTTGCTGGTGATTCTAAGCCCTCTGCCTCTCCTCCTCATGTCTCAGGGCCTTCCCCTCCCCCTCTCCTCCTCATGTCTCAGGGCCTTCCCCTCCCCCTCTCCTCCTCATGTCTCAGGGCCTTCCTAGTGATTCCCACCCCTCTCACTCTCCTCCTCATGTCTCGCTGTCTTCCTGGTGATTTTAAACCCACTCCCTCTCCTCCCTCACTGTCTTCCTGCTTATTCTAAGCCCTCTCCTTCTCCTCCTCATGTCTCACTGTATTCCTGGTGAATCTAACCCCTCCCCCTCTCCTCCTCATGTCTCTGGGCCTTGCTGGTGATTCCCACCCCTCTCACTCTCCTCCTATTGTCTCGCTGTCTTCCTGGTGATTTTAAACCCACTCCCTCTCCTCCCTCACTGTCTTCCTGCTTATTCTAAGCCCTCTCCCTCTCCTCCTCATGTCTCACTGTATTCCTGGTGATTCTAACCCCTCCCCCTCTCCTCCTCATGTCTCAGGGCCTTTCTGGTGATTCTAACCCCTCTCCCTCTCCTCCTCATGTCACACTCTCTTCCCGCTGATTCTAAGCCCTCTCCCTCTCCTTCTCGTGTCTCGGTGCCTTGCTGGTGATTCTAAGCCCTCTCCCTCTCCTCCTCATGTCTCAGGACCTTCCCTTCCCCCTGTCCTCCTCATGTCTCAGGGCCTTCCTGGTGATTCCCAGCCCTCTCCCTCTCCTCCTCATGTCTCGCTGTCTTCCTGGTGATTTTAACCCCACTCCCTCTCCTCCCTCACTGTCTTCCTGCTTATTCTAAGCCCTCTCCCTCTCCTCCTCATGTCTCACTGTATTCCTGGTGATTCTAACCCCTCCCCCTCTCCTCCTCATGTCTCTGGGCCTTGCTGGTGATTCTAACCCCTCCCCCTCTCCTTCTCATGTCTCACTGTCTTCCTGGTGATTCTAACCCCTCTACCGCTCCTCCTCGTGTCTCGTGCCTTCCTGGTGATTCCAACCCCTCCACCTCTCTTCCTCATGTCTCACTGTCTTCCACCTGATTCTAAGCCCTCACCCTCTCGTCCTCATGTCTCACTGTCTTCCTGGTGATTCTAACCCTTTTCCCTCTCCTCTTCATGTCTCGGTGCCTTCCTGTTGATTCTAATCCCTCTCCATCTCCTCCTCATGTCTCAGGGCCTTCCCCTCCACCTCTCCTCCTCATGTCTCACTGTTTTCCAGCTGATTCTAAGCCCTCACCCTCTCGTCCTCATGTCTCACTGTCTTCCTGGTTATTCTAACCACTCCACCTCTCCTCCTCATGTCTCACTGTCTTCCAGCTGATTCTAAGCCCTGTCGCTCTCCTCCTCATGTCTCGCTGTCTTCCTGGTGATTTTAACCCCACTCCCTCTCCTCCCTCACTGTCTTCCTGCTTATTCTAAGGCCTCTCCCTCTCCTCCTCATGTCTCACTGCATTCCTGGTGATTCTAACCCCTCCCCCTCTCCTCCTCATGTCTCTGGGCCTTGCTGGTGATTCTAACCCCTCCCCCTCTCCTCCTCATGTCTCAGTGTCTTCCAGCTGATTCTAAGCCCTCTCCCTCTCCTCCTCATGCCTCGGGGCTTTCCTGCTGATTCTAAACCCTCTCCCTCTCCTCCTCATGTCTCGGGGCCTTCGTGGTGAATCTAAGCCCTCTCCCTCTCCTCCTCGTGTCTTGGGGCCTTCCTGGTGATTCCCAGCCCTCTCCCTCTCCTCCTCGTGTGTCGGGGCCTTCCTGGTGATTCTAACCGCTCATCTTCATGTCTCACCATCTTCCTGCTGATTCTAAGCCCCCCCCCTCCTCCTCATGTCTCACTGTCTTCCTGCTGATTCTAAGCCCTCTCCCTCCCCTGCTCATGTCTCACTGTCTTCCTGGTGATTCGAAGCCCTCTCCCTCTCCTCCTCATGTCTCACTGTCTTCCTGGTGATTGTAAACCCACCCCCTCTCCTCCTCATGTCTCGCTGTCTTACTGGTGATTCGAAGCCCTCTCCCTCTCCTCCTCATGTCTCACTGTCTTCCTACTGATTCTAAGCCCTCTCCCACTCCTCCTCATGTCTCGGGGCCTTCCTGGTGATTCTAAGCCCTCCCCCTCTCCTCCTCATGTCTCAGTGCCTGGCTGGTGATTCTAACCCCTCCCCCTCTCCTCCTCATATCTCAGGGCCTTCCTGGTGATTCTAACCCCTCTCCCTCTCCTCCTCATGTCACACTCTCTTCCCGCTGATTCTAAGCCCTCTCCCTCTCCTTCTCGTGTCTCGGTGCCTTGCTGGTGATTCTAAGCCCTCTCCGTCTCCTCCTCATGTCTCAGGACCTTCCCTTCCCCCTGTCCTCCTCATGTCTCAGGGCCTTCCTGCTGATTCTAAGCCCTCTCCCACTCCTCCTCATGTGTCGGGGCCTTCCTGGTGATTCTAAGCCCTCCCCCTCTCCTCCTCATGTCTCGGTGCCTTGCTGGTGATTCTAACCCCTCTCCTTCGCCTCCTCATTTCTCGGTGCCTTCCTGTTGATTCTAATCCCTCTCCATCTCCTCCTCATGTCTCGGTGCCTTGCTGGTGATTCTAAGCCCTCTGCCTCTCCTCCTCATGTCTCAGGGCCTTCCCCTCCCCCTCTCCTCCTCATGTCTCAGGGCCTTCCCCTCCCCCTCTCCTCCTCATGTCTCAGGGCCTTCCTAGTGATTCCCACCCCTCTCACTCTCCTCCTCATGTCTCGCTGTCTTCCTGGTGATTTTAAACCCACTCCCTCTCCTCCCTCACTGTCTTCCTGCTTATTCTAAGCCCTCTCCTTCTCCTCCTCATGTCTCACTGTATTCCTGGTGAATCTAACCCCTCCCCCTCTCCTCCTCATGTCTCTGGGCCTTGCTGGTGATTCCCACCCCTCTCACTCTCCTCCTATTGTCTCGCTGTCTTCCTGGTGATTTTAAACCCACTCCCTCTCCTCCCTCACTGTCTTCCTGCTTATTCTAAGCCCTCTCCCTCTCCTCCTCATGTCTCACTGTATTCCTGGTGATTCTAACCCCTCCCCCTCTCCTCCTCATGTCTCAGGGCCTTTCTGGTGATTCTAACCCCTCTCCCTCTCCTCCTCATGTCACACTCTCTTCCCGCTGATTCTAAGCCCTCTCCCTCTCCTTCTCGTGTCTCGGTGCCTTGCTGGTGATTCTAAGCCCTCTCCCTCTCCTCCTCATGTCTCAGGACCTTCCCTTCCCCCTGTCCTCCTCATGTCTCAGGGCCTTCCTGGTGATTCCCAGCCCTCTCCCTCTCCTCCTCATGTCTCGCTGTCTTCCTGGTGATTTTAACCCCACTCCCTCTCCTCCCTCACTGTCTTCCTGCTTATTCTAAGCCCTCTCCCTCTCCTCCTCATGTCTCACTGTATTCCTGGTGATTCTAACCCCTCCCCCTCTCCTCCTCATGTCTCTGGGCCTTGCTGGTGATTCTAACCCCTCCCCCTCTCCTTCTCATGTCTCACTGTCTTCCTGGTGATTCTAACCCCTCTACCGCTCCTCCTCGTGTCTCGTGCCTTCCTGGTGATTCCAACCCCTCCACCTCTCTTCCTCATGTCTCACTGTCTTCCACCTGATTCTAAGCCCTCACCCTCTCGTCCTCATGTCTCACTGTCTTCCTGGTGATTCTAACCCCTTTCCCTCTCCTCCTCATGTCTCGGTGCCTTCCTGTTGATTCTAATCCCTCTCCATCTCCTCCTCATGTCTCAGGGCCTTCCCCTCCACCTCTCCTCCTCATGTCTCACTGTCTTCCAGCTGATTCTAAGCCCTCACCCTCTCGTCCTCATGTCTCACTGTCTTCCTGGTTATTCTAACCACTCCACCTCTCCTCCTCATGTCTCACTGTCTTCCAGCTGATTCTAAGCCCTCTCCCTCTCCTCCTCATGTCATACTGTCTTCCCGGTGATTCGAAGCCCTCTCCCTCTCCTGCTCATGTCTCACTGTCTTCCTGGTGATTGTAACCCCACCCCGTCTCCTCCTCATGTCTCGCTGTCTTCCTGGTTATTCGATGCCCTCTCCCTCTCCTTCTCATGTCTCACTGTCTTCCTGGTTATTCTAACCACTCCACCTCTCCTCCTCATGTCTCACTGTCTTCCAGCTGATTCTAAGCCCTCCACCTCTCTTCCTCATGTCTCGGTGCCTTGCTGGTGATTCTAACCCCTCCCCCTCTCCTCCTCATGTCTCAGTGCCTTCCTGGTGATCCTAAGCCCTCCCCCTCTCCTGCTCATGTCTCAGGGCCTTCCTGGTGATCCTAAGCCCTCTCCCACTCCTCCTCATGTATCGGGGCCTTCCTGGTGATCCTAAGCACTCCCCCTCTCCTCCTCATGTCTCGGTGCCTTGCTGGTGATTCTAACCCCTCTCCCTCGCCTCCTCATTTCTCGGTGCCTTCCTGTTGATTCTAATCCCTCTCCATCTCCTCCTCATGTCTCGGTGCCTTGCTGGTGATTCTAAGACCTCTGCCTCTCCTCCTCATGTCTCAGGGCCTTAACCTCCCCCTCTCCTCCTCATGTCTCAGGGCCTTCCCCTCCCCCTCTCCTCCTCATGTCTCAGGGCCTTCCTGCTGATTCTAAGCCCTCTCCCACTCCTCCTCATGTGTCGGGGCCTTCCTGGTGATTCTAAGCCCTCCCCCTCTCCTCCTCATGTCTCGGTGCCTTGCTGGTGATTCTAACCCCTCTCCTTCGCCTCCTCATTTCTCGGTGCCTTCCTGTTGATTCTAATCCCTCTCCATCTCCTCCTCATGTCTCGGTGCCTTGCTGGTGATTCTAAGCCCTCTGCCTCTCCTCCTCATGTCTCAGGGCCTTCCCCTCCCCCTCTCCTCCTCATGTCTCAGGGCCTTCCCCTCCCCCTCTCCTCCTCATGTCTCAGGGCCTTCCTGGTGATTCCCACCCCTCTCACTCTCCTCCTCATGTCTCGCTGTCTTCCTGGTGATTTTAAACCCACTCCCTCTCCTCCCTCACTGTCTTCCTGCTTATTCTAAGCCCTCTCCCTCTCCTCCTCATGTCTCACTGTATTCCTGGTGAATCTAACCCCTCCCCCTCTCCTCCTCATGTCTCTGGGCCTTGCTGGTGATTCCCACCCCTCTCACTCTCCTCCTATTGTCTCGCTGTCTTCCTGGTGATTTTAAACCCACTCCCTCTCCTCCCTCACTGTCTTCCTGCTTATTCTAAGCCCTCTCCCTCTCCTCCTCATGTCTCACTGTATTCCTGGTGATTCTAACCCCTCCCCCTCTCCTCCTCATGTCTCAGGGCCTTCCTGGTGATTCTAACCCCTCTCCCTCTCCTCCTCATGTCACACTCTCTTCCCGCTGATTCTAAGCCCTCTCCCTCTCCTTCTCGTGTCTCGGTGCCTTGCTGGTGATTCTAAGCCCTCTCCCTCTCCTCCTCATGTCTCAGGACCTTCCCTTCCCCCTCTCCTCCTCATGTCTCAGGGCCTTCCTGGTGATTCCCAGCCCTCTCCCTCTCCTCCTCATGTCTCGCTGTCTTCCTGGTGATTTTAACCCCACTCCCTCTCCTCCCTCACTGTCTTCCTGCTTATTCTAAGCCCTCTCCCTCTCCTCCTCATGTCTCACTGTATTCCTGGTGATTCTAACCCCTCCCCCTGTCCTCCTCATGTCTCTGGGCCTTGCTGGTGATTCTAACCCCTCCCCCTCTCCTTCTCATGTCTCACTGTCTTCCTGGTGATTCTAACCCCTCTACCGCTCCTCCTCGTGTCTCGTGCCTTCCTGGTGATTCCAACCCCTCCACCTCTCTTCCTCATGTCTCACTGTCTTCCACCTGATTCTAAGCCCTCACCCTCTCGTCCTCATGTCTCACTGTCTTCCTGGTGATTCTAACCCTTTTCACTCTCCTCCTCATGTCTCGGTGCCTTCCTGTTGATTCTAATCCCTCTCCATCTCCTCCTCATGTCTCAGGGCCTTCCCCTCCACCTCTCCTCCTCATATCTCACTGTCTTCCAGCTGATTCTAAGCCCTCACCCTCTCGTCCTCATGTCTCACTGTCTTCCTGGTTATTCTAACCACTCCACCTCTCCTCCTCATGTCTCACTGTCTTCCAGCTGATTCTAAGCCCTGTCGCTCTCCTCCTCATGTCTCGCTGTCTTCCTGGTGATTTTAACCCCACTCCCTCTCCTCCCTCACTGTCTTCCTGCTTATTCTAAGGCCTCTCCCTCTCCTCCTCATGTCTCACTGCATTCCTGGTGATTCTAACCCCTCCCCCTCTCCTCCTCATGTCTCTGGGCCTTGCTGGTGATTCTAACCCCTCCCCCTCTCCTCCTCATGTCTCAGTGTCTTCCAGCTGATTCTAAGCCCTCTCCCTCTCCTCCTCATGCCTCGGGGCTTTCCTGCTGATTCTAAACCCTCTCCCTCTACTCCTCATGTCTCAGGGCCTTCCTGGTGATTCTAAACCCTCTCCCTCTCCTCCTCATGTCTCGGGGCCTTCGTGGTGAATCTAAGCCCTCTCCCTCTCCTCCTCGTGTCTTGGGGCCTTCCTGGTGATTGTAAGCCCTCTCCCTCTCCTCCTCGTGTCTCGGGGCCTTCCTGGTGATTCTAACCGCTCATCTTCATGTCTCACCATCTTCCTGCTGATTCTAAGCCCCCCCCCCTCTCCTCCTCATGTCTCACTGTCTTCCTGCTGATTCTAAGCCCTCTCCCTCCCCTGCTCATGTCTCACTGTCTTCCTGGTGATTCGAAGCCCTCTCCCTCTCCTCCTCATGTCTCACTGTCTTCCTGGTGATTGTAAACCCACCCCCTCTCCTCCTCATGTCTCGCTGTCTTACTGGTGATTCGAAGCCCTCTCCCTCTCCTCCTCATGTCTCACTGTCTTCCTACTGATTCTAAGCCCTCTCCCACTCCTCCTCATGTCTCGGGGCCTTCCTGGTGATTCTAAGCCCTCCCCCTCTCCTCCTCATGTCTCAGTGCCTGGCTGGTGATTCTAAACCCTCCCCCTCTCCTCCTCATGTCTCAGGGCCTTCCTGGTGATTCTAACCCCTCTCCCTCTCCTCCTCATGTCTCACTGTCTTCCTGGTGATTCTAACCCCTCTATCGCTCCTCCTCGTGTCTCGTGCCTTCCTGGTGATTCCAAACCCTCCACCTCTCTTCCTCATGTCTCACTGTCTTCCACCTGATTCTAAGCCCTCACCCTCTCGTCCTCATGTCTCACTGTCTTCCTGGTGATTCTAACCCCTTTCCCTCTCCTCCTCATGTCTCACTGTCTTCCAGCTGATTCTAAGCCCTCACCCTCTCCTCCTCATGTCTCACTGTCTTCCCGGTGATTCGAAGCCCTCTCCCTCTCCTGCTCATGTCTCACTGTCTTCCTGGTGATTGTAATCCCACCCCGTCTCCTCCTCATGTATCGGGGCCTTCCTGGTGATCCTAAGCCCTCCCCCTCTCCTCCTCATGTCTCAGTGCCTTGCTGGTGATTCTAACCCCTCTCCCTCGCCTCCTCATTTCTCGGTGCCTTCCTGTTGATTCTAATCCCTCTCCATCTCCTCCTCATGTCTCGGTGCCTTGCTGGTGATTCTAAGCCCTCTGCCTCTCCTCCTCATGTCTCAGGGCCTTCCCCTCCCCCTCTCCTCCTCATGTCTCAGGGCCTTCCCCTCCCCCTCTCCTCCTCATGTCTCAGGGCCTTCCTGCTGATTCTAAGCCCTCTCCCACTCCTCCTCATGTGTCGGGGCCTTCCTGGTGATTCTAAGCCCTCCCCCTCTCCTCCTCATGTCTCGGTGCCTTGCTGGTGATTCTAAGCCCTCTCCCTCGCCTCCTCATTTCTCGGTGCCTTCCTGTTGATTCTAATCCCTCTCCATCTCCTCCTCATGTCTCGGTGCCTTGCTGGTGATTCTAAGCCCTCTGCCCCTCCTCCTCATGTCTCAGGGCCTTCCCCTCCCCCTCTCCTCCTCATGTCTCAGGGCCTTCCCCTCCCCCTCTCCTCCTCATGTCTCAGGGCCTTCCTGGTGATTCCCACCCCTCTCACTCTCCTCCTCATGTCTCACTGTCTTCCTGGTGATTTTAAACCCACTCCCTCTCCTCCCTCACTGTCTTCCTGCTTATTCTAAGCCCTCTCCCTCTCCTCCTCATGTCTCACTGTATTCCTGGTGAATCTAACCCCTCCCCTTCTCCTCCTCATGTCTCTGGGCCTTGCTGGTGATTCTAACCCCTCCCCCTCTCCTCCTCATGTCTCAGTGTCTTCCAGCTGATTCTAAGCCCTCTCCCTCTCCTCCTCATGTCTCAGGGCCTTCCTGGTGATTCTAAACCCTCTCCCTCTCCTCCTCATGTCTCGGGGCCTTCGTGGTGAATCTAAGCCCTCTCCCTCTCCTCCTCGTGTCTCGGGGCCTTCCTGGTGATTCTAACCGCTCCTCTTCATGTCTCACCATCTTCCTGCTGATTCTAAGCCCCCCCCCCTCCTCCTCATGTCTCACTGTCTTCCTGCTGATTCTAAGCCCTCTCCCTCCCCTGCTCATGTCTCACTGTCTTCCTGGTTATTCTAACCCCTCTACCGCTCCTCCTCGTGTCTCGGGGCCTTCCTGGTGATTTTAACCGCTCCTCTTCATGTCTCACCATCTTCCTGCTGATTCTAAGCCCCCCCCCCTCTCCTCCTCATGTCTCACTGTCTTCCTGCTGATTCTAAGCCCTCTCCCTCCCCTGCTCATGTCTCACTGTCTTCCTGGGGTGATTCGAAGCCCTCTCCCTCTCCTCCTCATGTCTCACTGTCTTCCTGGTGATTGTAAACCCACCCCCTCTCCTCCTCATGTCTCGCTGTCTTACTGGTGATTCGAAGCCCTCTCCCTCTCCTCCTCATGTCTCACTGTCTTCCTACTGATTCTAAGCCCTCTCCCACTCCTCCTCATGTCTCGGGGCCTTCCTGGTGATTCTAAGCCCTCCCCCTCTCCTCCTCATGTCTCAGTGCCTGGCTGGTGATTCTAACCCCTCCCCCTCTCCTCCTCATGTCTCAGGGCTTTCCTGGTGATTCTAACCCCTCTCCCTCTCCTCCTCATGTCACACTCTCTTCCCGCTGATTCTAAGCCCTCTCCCTCTCCTTCTCGTGTCTCGGTGCCTTGCTGGTGATTCTAAGCCCTCTCCCTCTCCTCCTCATGTCTCAGGACCTTCCCTTCCCCCTGTCCTCCTCATGTCTCAGGGCCTTCCTGGTGATTCCCAGCCCTCTCCCTCTCCTCCTCATGTCTCGCTGTCTTCCTGGTGATTTTAACCCCACTCCCTCTCCTCCCTCACTGTCTTCCTGCTTATTCTAAGCCCTCTCCCTCTCCTCCTCATGTCTCACTGTATTCCTGGTGATTCTAACCCCTCCCCCTCTCCTCCTCATGTCTCTGGGCCTTGCTGGTGATTCTAACCCCTCCCCCTCTCCTTCTCATGTCTCACTGTCTTCCTGGTGATTCTAACCCCTCTACCGCTCCTCCTCGTGTCTCGTGCCTTCCTGGTGATTCCAACCCCTCCACCTCTCTTCCTCATGTCTCACTGTCTTCCACCTGATTCTAAGCCCTCACCCTCTCGTCCTCATGTCTCACTGTCTTCCTGGTTATTCTAACCACTCCACATCTCCTCCTCATGTCTCTCTGTCTTCCAGCTGATTCTAAGCCCTCTCGCTCTCCTCCTCATGTCTCACTGTCTTCCCGGTGATTCGAAGCCCTCTCCCTCTCCTGCTCATGTCTCACTGTCTTCCTGGTGATTCGATGCCCTCTCCCTCTCCTCCTCATGTCTCACTGTCTTCCTGCTGATTCTAAGCCCTCTCCCACTCCTCCTCATGTATCGGGGCCTTCCTGGTGATTCTAAGCCCTCCACCTCTCCTCCTCATGTCTCGGTGCCTTGCTGGTGATTCTAACCCCTCCCCCTCTCCTCCTCATGTCTCAGTGCCTTCCTGGTGATCCTAAGCCCTCCCCCTCTCCTCCTCATGTCTCAGGGCCTTCCTGGTGATTCTAACCCCTCTCCCTCTCCTCCTCATGTCTCACTCTCTTCCAGCTGATTCTAAGCCCTCTCCATCTCCTCCTCATGTCTCGGTGCCTTGCTGGTGATTCTAAGCCCTCTCCCTCTCCTCCTCATGTCTCAGCTCCTTCCCCTCCCCCTCTCCTCCTCATGTCTCAGGGCCTTCCCCTCCCCCTCTCCTCCTCATGTCTCAGGGCCTTCCTAGTGATTCCCAGCCCTCTCACTCTCCTCTTCATGTCTCGCTGTCTTCCTGGTGATTCGATGCCCTCTCCCTCTCCTCCTCATGTCTCACTGTCTTCCTGCTGATTCTAAGCCCTCTCCCACTCCTCCTCATGTATCGGGGCCTTCCTGGTGATTCTAAGCCCTCCACCTCTGCTCCTCATGTCTCGGGGCCTTCCTGGTGATTCTAAGCCCTCTCCCTCTCCTCCTCATGTCTCGGGGCCTTCCTGCTTATTCTAAACCCTTCCCCTCTCCTCCTCATGTCTCGTGCCTTACTGGTGATTCTAACCCCTCCCCCTGTCCTCTTCATGTCTCACTGTCTTTCTGCTTATTCTAACAACTCTCCCTCTCCTCATGTCTCAGGGCCTTCCTGGTGATTCTAAGCCTTCTCCCTCACCTCCTAATGTCTCAGGGCCTTACTGGTGATTCTAAGCCCTCTCCCTCTCCTCCTCATGTCTCGCTGTCTTCCTGGTGATTTTAATCCCACTCCCTCTCCTCCCTCACTGTCTTCCTGCTTATTCTAAGCCCTTTCCCTCACCTTCTCATGTCTCACTGTCTTCCTGGTGATTCTAACCCCTCTCCCTCTCCTCCTCATGTCTCAGGGCCTTCCTGCTTATTCTAACAACTCTCCCTCTCCTCGACATGTCTTGGTGCCTCATTGGTGATTGTAAGCCCTCTCCCTCTCCTCCTCATGTCTTACTGTCTTCCTGCTGATTCTAAACCCTCTCCCACTCCTCCTCATGTCTCGGCGCCTTCCTGGTGATTCTAACTGCTCCTCTTCATGTCTCACCATCTTGCTGCTGATTCTAAGCCACCCCCTCTCCTCCTCATGTCTCACTGTCTTCCTGCTTATTCTAACCCCTCTCCCTGTCCTCATGTCTCAGGGCCTTCCTGGTGATTCTAAGCCCTCTCCCTCTCCTTCTCTTGCCTCTGGGCCTTCCTGCTGATTCTAAACCCTCTGCCTATCCTCCTCGTGTCTTGGGGCCTTCCTGGTGATTCTAAGCCCTCTCCCTCTCCTCCTCGTGTCTCGGCGCATTCCTGGTGATTCTAACTGCTCCTCTTCATGTCTCACCATCTTGCTGCTGATTCTAAGCCCCCCCCCCTCTCTTCCTCATGTCTCACTGTCTTCCTGCTGATTCTAACCCCTCTCCTTCTCCTCATGTCTCACTTTCTTCCTGCTGATTCTAAGACCTCTCCCTCTCCTGCTCATGTCTCACTGTCTTCCTGGTGATTCGAAGCCCTCTCCCTCTCCTGCTCATGTCTCACTGCCTTCCTGGTGATTGTAACCCCACCCCCTCTCCTCCTCATGTCTCACTGTCTTCCTGCTGATTCTAAGCCCTCTCCCACTCCTCCTCAAGTCTCGGGGCCTTCCTGGTGATTCTAAGCCCTCCCCCTCTCCTCCTCATGTCTCGGTGCCTGGCTGGTGATTCTTACCCCTCCTCCTCTCCTCCTAATGTCTCGGGGCCTTCCTGGTGATTCTAAGCCCTCTCCCTCTCCTCCTCATGTCTCACTCTCTTCCCGCTGATTCTAAGCCCTCTCCCTCTCCTACTCGTGTCTCGGTGCCTTGCTGGTGATTCTAAGCCCTCTCCCTCTCCTCCTCATGTCTCAGGGCCTTCCTGGTGATTCCCAGCCCTCTCCCTCTCCTCCTCATGTCTCGCTGTCTTCCTGGTGATTTTAATCCCACTCCCTCTCCTCCCTCACTGTCTTCCTGCTTATTCTAAGCCCTTTCCCTCACCTTCTCATGTCTCACTGTCTTCCTGGTGATTCTAACCCCTCTCCCTCTCCTCCTCATGTCTCAGGGCCTTCCTGCTTATTCTAACACCTCTCCCTCTCCTCGACATGTCTTGGTGCCTCATTGGTGATTGTAAGCCCTCTCCCTCTCCTCCTCATGTCTTACTGTCTTCCTGCTGATTCTAAACCCTCTCCCACTCCTCCTCAAGTCTCGGGGCCTTCCTGGTGATTCTAAGCCCTCCCCCTCTCCTCCTCATGTCTCGGTGCCTGGCTGGTGATTCTTACCCCTCCTCCTCTCCTCCTAATGTCTCGGGGCCTTCCTGGTGATTCTAAGCCCTCTCCCTCTCCTCCTCATGTCTCACTCTCTTCCCGCTGATTCTAAGCCCTCTCCCTCTGCTACTCGTGTCTCGGTGCCTCGCTGGTGATTCTAAGCCCTCTCCCTCTCCTCCTCATGTCTCAGGGCCTTCCTGGTGATTCCCAGCCCTCTCCCTCTCCTCCTCATGTCTCGCTGTCTTCCTGGTGATTTTAACCCCACTCCCTCTCCTCCCTCACTGTCTTCCTGCTTATTGTAAGCCCTCTCCCTCTCCTCCTCATGTCTCACTGTATTCCTGGTGATTCTAACCCCTCCCCCTCTCCTCCTCATGTCTCTGGGCCTTGCTGGTGATTCTAACCCCTCCCCCTCTCCTTCTCATGTCTCACCGTCTTCCTGTGGATTCTAACCCCTCTATCGCTCCTCCTCGTGTCTCATGCCTTCCTGCTGAATCCAACCCCTCTACCTCTCCTCCTCATGTCTCACTGTCTTCCAGCTGATTCTAAGCCCTCTCCCTCTCATCCTCATGTCTCACTGTCTTCCTGGTGATTCTAACCCCTCTCCCTCTCCTCCTCATGTCTCGGTGCCTTGCTGGTGATTCTAAGCCCTCTCCCTCTCCTCCTCATGTCTCAGGACCTTCCCTTCCCCCTCTCCTCCTCATGTCTCAGGGCCTTCCTGGTGATTCCCAGCCCTCTCCCTCTCCTCCTCATGTCTCGCTGTCTTCCTGGTGATTTTAACCCCACTCCCTCTCCTCCCTCACTGTCTTCCTGCTTATTCTAAGCCCTCTCCCTCTCCTCCTCATGTCTCACTGCATTCCTGGTGATTCTAACCCCTCCCCCTCTCCTCCTCATGTCTCGGTGACTTGCTGGTGATTCTAAGCCCTCTCCCTCTCCTCCTCATGTCTCAGGACCTTCCCATCCCCCTCTCCTCCTCATGTCTCAGGGCCTTCCTGGTGATTCCCAGCCCTCGCCCTCTCCTCCTCATGTCTCGCTGTCTTCCTGGTGATTTTAACCCCACTCCCTCTCCTCCCTCACTGTCTTTCTGCTTATTCTAAGCCCTCTCCCTCTCCTCCTCATGTCTCACTGCATTCCTGGTGATTCTAACCCCTCCCCCTCTCCTCCTCATGTCTCTGGGCCTTGCTGGTGATTCTAAACCCTCTCCCTCTCCTCATGTCTCAGGGCCTTCCTGGTGATTCTAAGCCCTCTCCCTCTCCTTCTCTTGCCTCTGGGCCTTCCTGCTGATTCTAAACCCTCTCCCTATCCTCCTCGTGTCTTGGGGCCTTCCTGGTGATTCTAAGCCCTCTCCCTCTCCTCCTCGTGTCTCGGCGCATTCCTGGTGATTCTAACTGCTCCTCTTCATGTCTCACCATCTTGCTGCTGATTCTAAGCCCCCCCCCTCTCTTCCTCATGTCTCACTGTCTTCCTGCTGATTCTAACCCCTCTCCTTCTCCTCATGTCTCACTTTCTTCCTGCTGATTCTAAGACCTCTCCCTCTCCTGCTCATGTCTCACTGCCTTCCTGGTGATTGTAACCCCACCCCCTCTCCTCCTCATGTCTCACTGTCTTCCTGCTGATTCTAAGCCCTCTCCCACTCCTCCTCAAGTCTCGGGGCCTTCCTGGTGATTCTAAGCCCTCCCCCTCTCCTCCTCATGTCTCGGTGCCTGGCTGGTGATTCTTACCCCTCCTCCTCTCCTCCTAATGTCTCGGGGCCTTCCTGGTGATTCTAAGCCCTCTCCCTCTCCTCCTCATGTCTCACTCTCTTCCCGCTGATTCTAAGCCCTCTCCCTCTCCTACTCGTGTCTCGGTGCTTTGCTGGTGATTCTAAGCCCTCTCCCTCTCCTCCTCATGTCTCAGGGCCTTCCTGGTGATTCCCAGCCCTCTCCCTCTCCTCCTCATGTCTCGCTGTCTTCCTGGTGATTTTAACCCCACTCCCTCTCCTCCCTCACTGTCTTCCTGCTTATTGTAAGCCCTCTCCCTCTCCTCCTCATGTCTCACTGTATTCCTGGTGATTCTAACCCCTCCCCCTCTCCTCCTCATGTCTCTGGGCCTTGCTGGTGATTCTAACCCCTCCCCCTCTCCTTCTCATGTCTCACCGTCTTCCTGTGGATTCTAACCCCTCTATCGCTCCTCCTCGTGTCTCATGCCTTCCTGCTGAATCCAACCCCTCTACCTCTCCTCCTCATGTCTCACTGTCTTCCAGCTGATTCTAAGCCCTCTCCCTCTCATCCTCATGTCTCACTGTCTTCCTGGTGATTCTAACCCCTCTCCCTCTCCTCCTCATGTCTCGGTGCCTTGCTGGTGATTCTAAGCCCTCTCCCTCTCCTCCTCATGTCTCAGGACCTTCCCTTCCCCCTCTCCTCCTCATGTCTCAGGGCCTTCCTGGTGATTCCCAGCCCTCTCCCTCTCCTCCTCATGTCTCGCTGTCTTCCTGGTGATTTTAACCCCACTCCCTCTCCTCCCTCACTGTCTTCCTGCTTATTCTAAGCCCTCTCCCTCTCCTCCTCATGTCTCACTGCATTCCTGGTGATTCTAACCCCTCCCCCTCTCCTCCTCATGTCTCTGGGCCTTGCTGGTGATTCTAAACCCTCTCCCTCTACTCCTCATGTCTCAGGGCCTTCCTGGTGATTCTAAACCCTCTCCCTCGCCTCCTCATGTCTCGGGGCCTTCGTGGTGATTCTAACCCCTCCCCCTCTCCTCCTCATGTCTCTGGGCCTTGCTGGTGATTCTAAACCCTCTCCCTCTACTCCTCATGTCTCAGGGCCTTCCTGGTGATTCTAAACCCTCTCCCTCGTCTCCTCATGTCTCAGGACCTTCCTGGTGATTCCCAGCCCTCTCCCTCTCCTCCTCATGTCTCGCTGTCTTCCTGGTGATTTTAACCCCACTCCCTCTCCTCCCTCACTTTCTTCCTGCTTATTCTAAGCCCTCTCCCTCTCCTCCTCATGTCTCACTGCATTCCTGGTGATTCTAACCCCTCCCCCTCTCCTCCTCATGTCTCGGTGCCTTGCTGGTGATTCTAAGCCCTCTCCCTCTCCTCCTCATGTCTCAGGACCTTCCCATCCCCCTCTCCTCCTCATGTCTCAGGGCCTTCCTGGTGATTCCCAGCCCTCGCCCTCTCCTCCTCATGTCTCGCTGTCTTCCTGGTGATTTTAACCCCACTCCCTCTCCTCCCTCACTGTCTTCCTGCTTATTCTAAGCCCTCTCCCTCTCCTCCTCATGTCTCACTGCATTCCTGGTGATTCTAACCCCTCCCCCTCTCCTCCTCATGTCTCTGGGCCTTGCTGGTGATTCTAAACCCTCTCCCTCTACTCCTCATGTCTCAGGGCCTTCCTGGTGATTCTAAACCCTCTCCCTCGCCTCCTCATGTCTCAGGGCCTTCCTGGTGATTCTAACCCCTCCCCCTCTCCTCCTCATGTCTCTGGGCCTTGCTGGTGATTCTAACCCCTCCCCCTCTCCTTTTCATGTCTCACCGTCTTCCTGTGGATTCTAACCCCTCTATCGCTCCTCCTCGTGTCTCATGCCTTCCTGCTGAATCCAACCCCTCTACCTCTCCTCCTCATGTCTCACTGTCTTCCAGCTGATTCTAAGCCCTCTCCCTCTCATCCTCATGTCTCACTGTCTTCCTGGTGATTCTAACCCCTCTCCCTCTCCTCCTCATGTCTCGGTGCCTTGCTGGTGATTCTAAGCCCTCTCCCTCTCCTCCTCATGTCTCAGGACCTTCCCTTCCCCCTCTCCTCCTCATGTCTCAGGGCCTTCCTGGTGATTCCCAGCCCTCTCCCTCTCCTCCTCATGTCTCGCTGTCTTCCTGGTGATTTTAACCCCACTCCCTCTCCTCCCTCACTGTCTTCCTGCTTATTCTAAGCCCTCTCCCTCTCCTCCTCATGTCTCACTGCATTCCTGGTGATTCTAACCCCTCCCCCTCTCCTCCTCATGTCTCTGGGCCTTGCTGGTGATTCTAAACCCTCTCCCTCTACTCCTCATGTCTCAGGGCCTTCCTGGTGATTCTAAACCCTCTCCCTCGCCTCCTCATGTCTCGGGGCCTTCGTGGTGATTCTAACCCCTCCCCCTCTCCTCCTCATGTCTCTGGGCCTTGCTGGTGATTCTAAACCCTCTCCCTCTACTCCTCATGTCTCAGGGCCTTCCTGGTGATTCTAAACCCTCTCCCTCGCCTCCTCATGTCTCAGGGCCTTCCTGGTGATTCCCAGCCCTCTCCCTCTCCTCCTCATGTCTCGCTGTCTTCCTGGTGATTTTAACCCCACTCCCTCTCCTCCCTCACTGTCTTCCTGCTTATTCTAAGCCCTCGCCCTCTCCTCCTCATGTCTCGCTGTCTTCCTGGTGATTTTAACCCCACTCCCTCTCCTCCCTCACTGTCTTCCTGCTTATTCTAAGCCCTCTCCCTCTCCTCCTCATGTCTCACTGTATTCCTGGTGATTCTAACCCCTCCCCCTCTCCTCCTCATGTCTCTGGGCCTTGCTGGTGATTCTAACCCCTCCCCCTCTCCTTCTCATGTCTCACCGTCTTCCTGTGGATTCTAACCCCTCTCCCTCTCCTCCTCATGTCACACTCTCTTCCCGCTGATTCTAAGCCCTCTCCCTCTCCTTCTCGTGTCTCGGTGCCTTGCTGGTGATTCTAAGCCCTCTCCCTCTCCTCCCCATGTCTCAGGACCTTCCCTTCCCCCTGTCCTCCTCATGTCTCAGGGCCTTCCTGGTGATTCCCAGCCCTCTCCCTCTCCTCCTCATGTCCCGCTGTCTTCCTGGTGATTTTAACCCCACTCCCTCTCCTCCCTCACTGTCTTCCTGCTTATTCTAAGCCCTCTCTCTCTTCTCCTCATGTCTCACTGTATTCCTGGTGATTCTAACCCCTCCCCCTCTCCTCCTCATGTCTCTGGGCCTTGCTGGTGATTCTAACCCCTCCCCCTCTCCTTCTCATGTCTCACTGTCTTCCTGGTGATTCTAACCCCTCTACCGCTCCTCCTCGTGTCTCGTGCCTTCCTGGTGATTCCAACCCCTCCACCTCTCTTCCTCATGTCTCACTGTCTTCCACCTGATTCTAAGCCCTCACCCTCTCGTCCTCATGTCTCACTGTCTTCCTGGTGATTCTAACCCCTTTCCCTCTCCTCCTCATGTCTCGGTGCCTTCCTGTTGATTCTAATCCCTCTCCATCTCCTCCTCATATCTCAGGGCCTTCCCCTCCACCTCTCCTCCTCATGTCTCACTGTCTTCCAGCTGATTCTAAGCCCTCACCCTCTCGTCCTCATGTCTCACTGTCTTCCTGGTTATTCTAACCACTCCACCTCTCCTCCTCATGTCTCACTGTCTTCCAGCTGATTCTAAGCCCTCTCCGTCTCCTCCTCATGTCATACTGTCTTCCCGGTGATTCGAAGCCCTCTCCCTCTCCTGCTCATGTCTCACTGTCTTCCTGGTGATTGTAACCCCACCCTGTCTCCTCCTCATGTCTCGCTGTCTTCCTGGTTATTCGATGCCCTCTCCCTCTCCTTCTCATGTCTCACTGTCTTCCTGCTGATTCTAAGCCCTCTCCCACTCCTCCTCATGTATCGGGGCCTTCCTGGTGATTCTAAGCCCTCCACCTCTCCTCCTCATGTCTCGGTGCCTTGCTGGTGATTCTAACCCCTCCCCCTCTCCTCCTCATGTCTCAGTGCCTTCCTGGTGATCCTAAGCCCTCCCCCTCTCCTGCTCATGTCTCAGGGCCTTCCTGGTGATTCTAACCCCTCTCCCTCTCCTCCTCATGTCTCACTCTCTTCCAGCTGATTCTAAGCCCTCTCCATCTCCTCCTCATGTCTCGGTGCCTTGCTGGTGATTATAAGCCCTCTCCCTCTCCTCCTCATGTCTCAGCTCCTTCCCCTCCCCCTCTCCTCCTCATGTCTCAGGGCCTTCCCCTCCCCCTCTCCTCCTCATGTCTCAGGGCCTTCCTGGTGATTCCCAGCCCTCTCACTCTCCTCTTCATGTCTCGCTGTCTTCCTGGTGATTTTAACCCCACTCCCTCTCCTCCCTCACTGTCTTCCTGCTTATTCTAAGCCCTTTCCCTCTCCTCCTCATGTATCAGGGCCTTCCTGGTGATTCTAAGCCCTCTCCCTCTGCTCCTCATGTCTCGGGGCCTTCCTGGTGATTCTAAGCCCTCTCCCTCTCCTCCTCATGTCTCGGGGCCTTCCTGCTTATTCTAAACCCTTCCCCTCTCCTCCTCATGTCTCGTGCCTTACTGGTGATTCTAACCCCTCCCCCTGTCCTCCTCATGTCTCACTGTCTTTCTGCTTATTCTAACACCTCTCCCTCTCCTCATGTCTCAGGGCCTTCCTGGTGATTCTAAGCCTTCTCCCTCAACTCCTAATGTCTCAGGGCCTTACTGGGGATTCTAAGCCCTCTCCCTCTCCTCCTCATGTCTCGCTAAATTCCTGGTGATTTTAATCCCACTCCCTCTCCTCCCTCACTGTCTTCCTGCTTATTCTAAGCCCTTTCCCTCACCTTCTCATGTCTCACTGTTTTCCTGGTGATTCTAACCCCTCTCCCTCTCCTCCTCATGTCTCAGGGCCTTCCTGCTTATTCTAACACCTCTCCCTCTCCTCGTCATGTCTTGGTGCCTCATTGGTGATTGTAAGCCCTCTCCCTCTCCTCCTCATGTCTTACTGTCTTCCTGCTGATTCTAAACCCTCTCCCTCTCCTCCTCATGTCTCGGCGCCTTCCTGGTGATTCTAACTGCTCCTCTTCATGTCTCACCATCTTGCTGCTGATTCTAAGCCACCCCCTCTCCTCCTCATGTCTCACTGTCTTCCTGCTTATTCTAACCCCTCTCCCTCTCCTCATGTCTCAGGGCCTTCCTGGTGATTCTAAGCCCTCTCCCTCTCCTCCTCATGCCTCTGGGCCTTCCTGCTGATTCTAAACCCTCTCCCTCTCCTCCTCATGTCTCAGGGCCTTCCTGGTGATTCTAAACCCTCTCCCTCTCCTCCTCATGTCTCGGGGCCTTCGTGGTGATTCTAAGCCCTCTCCCTATCCTCCTCGTGTCTTGGGGCCTTCCTGGTGATTCTAAGCCCTCTCCCTCTCCTCCTCGTGTCTCGGCGCATTCCTGGTGATTCTAACTGCTCCTCTTCATGTCTCACCATCTTGCTGCTGATTCTAAGCCCCCCCCCCTCTCCTCCTCATGTCTCACTGTCTTCCTGCTGATTCTAAGCCCTCTCCTTCTCCTCATGTCTCACTTTCTTCCTGCTGATTCTAAGCCCTCTCCCTCTCCTGCTCATGTCTCACTGTCTTCCTGGTGATTCGAAGCCCTCTCCCTCTCCTGCTCATGTCTCACTGCCTTCCTGGTGATTGTAACCCCACCCCCTCTCCTCCTCATGTCTCACTGTCTTCCTGCTGATTCTAAGCCCTCTCCCACTCCTCCTCAAGTCTCGGGGCCTTCCTGGTGATTCTAAGCCCTCCCCCTCTCCTCCTCATGTCTCGGTGCCTGGCTGGTGATTCTTACCCCTCCCCCTCTCCTCCTAATGTCTCGGGGCCTTCCTGGTGATTCTAAGCCCTCTCCCTCTCCTCCTCATGTCTCACTCTCTTCCCGCTGATTCTAAGCCCTCTCCCTCTCCTACTCGTGTCTCGGTGCCTTGCTGGTGATTCTAAGCCCTCTCCCTCTCCTCCTCATGTCTCAGGGCCTTCCTGGTGATTCCCAGCCCTCTCCCTCTCCTCCTCATGTCTCGCTGTCTTCCTGGTGATTTTAACCCCACTCCCTCTCCTCCCTCACTGTCTTCCTGCTTATTGTAAGCCCTCTCCCTCTCCTCCTCATGTCTCACTGTATTCCTGGTGATTCTAACCCCTCCCCCTCTCCTCCTCATGTCTCTGGGCCTTGCTGGTGATTCTAACCCCTCCCCCTCTCCTTCTCATGTCTCACCGTCTTCCTGTGGATTCTAACCCCTCTACCGCTCCTCCTCGTGTCTCATGCCTTCCTGCTGAATCCAACCCCTCTACCTCTCCTCCTCATGTCTCACTGTCTTCTTGGTTATTCTAACCACTCCACCTCTCCTCCTCATGTCTCACTGTCTTCCAGCTGATTCTAAGCCCTCTCGCTCTCCTCCTCATGTCTCACTGTCTTCCCGGTGATTCGAAGCCCTCTCCCTCTCCTGCTCATGTCTCACTGTCTTCCTGGTGATTGTAACCCCACCCCGTCTCCTCCTCATGTCTCGCTGTCTTCCTGGTGATTCGATGCCCTCTCCCTCTCCTCCTCATGTCTCACTGTCTTCCTGCTGATTCTAAGCCCTCTCCCACTCCTCCTCATGTATCGGGGCCTTCCTGGTGATTCTAAGCCCTCCACCTCTCCTCCTCATGTCTCGCTGTCTTCCTGGTGATTTTAATCCCACTCCCTCTCCTCCCTCACTGTCTTCCTGCTTATTCTAAGCCCTCTCCCTCTCCTCCTCATGTCTCACTGCATTCCTGGTGATTCTAACCCCTCCCCCTCTCCTCCTCATGTCTCTGGGCCTTGCTGGTGATTCTAAACCCTCTCCCTCTACTCCTCATGTCTCAGGGCCTTCCTGGTGATTCTAAACCCTCTCCCTCGCCTCCTCATGTCTCGGGGCCTTCGTGGTGATTCTAACCCCTCCCCCTCTCCTCCTCATGTCTCTGGGCCTTGCTGGTGATTCTAAACCCTCTCCCTCTACTCCTCATGTCTCAGGGCCTTCCTGGTGATTCTAAACCCTCTCCCTCGCCTCCTCATGTCTCAGGGCCTTCCTGGTGATTCCCAGCCCTCTCCCTCTCCTCCTCATGTCTCGCTGTCTTCCTGGTGATTTTAACCCCACTCCCTCTCCTCCCTCACTGTCTTCCTGCTTATTCTAAGCCCTCGCCCTCTCCTCCTCATGTCTCGCTGTCTTCCTGGTGATTTTAACCCCACTCCCTCTCCTCCCTCACTGTCTTCCTGCTTATTCTAAGCCCTCTCCCTCTCCTCCTCATGTCTCACTGTATTCCTGGTGATTCTAACCCCTCCCCCTCTCCTCCTCATGTCTCTGGGCCTTGCTGGTGATTCTAACCCCTCCCCCTCTCCTTCTCATGTCTCACCGTCTTCCTGTGGATTCTAACCCCTCTCCCTCTCCTCCTCATGTCACACTCTCTTCCCGCTGATTCTAAGCCCTCTCCCTCTCCTTCTCGTGTCTCGGTGCCTTGCTGGTGATTCTAAGCCCTCTCCCTCTCCTCCCCATGTCTCAGGACCTTCCCTTCCCCCTGTCCTCCTCATGTCTCAGGGCCTTCCTGGTGATTCCCAGCCCTCTCCCTCTCCTCCTCATGTCTCGCTGTCTTCCTGGTGATTTTAACCCCACTCCCTCTCCTCCCTCACTGTCTTCCTGCTTATTCTAAGCCCTCCCCCTCTCCTTCTCATGTCTCACTGTCTTCCTGGTGATTCTAACCCCTCTACCGCTCCTCCTCGTGTCTCGTGTCTTCCTGGTTATTCCAACCCCTCCACCTCTCTTCCTCATGTCTCACTGTCTTCCACCTGATTCTAAGCCCTCACCCTCTCGTCCTCATGTCTCACTGTCTTCCTGGTGATTCTAACCCCTTTCCCTCTCCTCCTCATGTCTCGGTGCCTTCCTGTTGATTCTAATCCCTCTCCATCTCCTCCTCATGTCTCAGGGCCTTCCCCTCCACCTCTCCTCCTCATGTCTCACTGTCTTCCAGCTGATTCTAAGCCCTCACCCTCTCGTCCTCATGTCTCACTGTCTTCCTGGTTATTCTAACCACTCCACCTCTCCTCCTCATGTCTCACTGTCTTCCAGCTGATTCTAAGCCCTCTCGCTCTCCTCCCTCACTGTCTTCCTGCTTATTCTAAGGCCTCTCCCTCTCCTCCTCATGTCTCACTGCATTCATGGTGATTCTAACCCCTCCCCCTCTCCTCCTCATGTCTCTGAGCCTTGCTGGTGATTCTAACCCCTCCCCCTCTCCTCCTCATGTCTCAGTGTCTTCCAGCTGATTCTAAGCCCTCTCCCTCTCCTCCTCATGCCTCGGGGCTTTCCTGCTGATTCTAAACCCTCTCCCTCTACTCCTCATGTCTCAGGGCCTTCCTGGTGATTCTAAACCCTCTCCCTCTCCCCCTCATGTCTCGGGGCCTTCGTGGTGAATCTAAGCCCTCTCACTCTCCTCCTCGTGTCTTGGGGCCTTCCTGGTGATTCTAAGCCCTCTCCCTCTCCTCCTCGTGTCTCGGGGCCTTCCTGGTGATTCTAACCGCTCCTCTTCATGTCTCACCATCTTCCTGCTGATTCTAAGCCCCCCCCTCTCCTCCTCATGTCTCACTGTCTTCCTGGTGATTCGAAGCCCTCTCCCTCTCCTCCTCATGTCTCACTGTCTTCCTGGTGATTGTAAACCCACCCCCTCTCCTCCTCATGTCTCGCTGTCTTACTGGTGATTCGAAGCCCTCTCCCTCTCCTCCTCATGTCTCACTGTCTTCCTACTGATTCTAAGCCCTCTCCCACTCCTCCTCATGTCTCGGGGCCTTCCTGGTGATTCTAAGCCCTCCCCCTCTCCTCCTCATGTCTCAGTGCCTGGCTGGTGATTCTAACCCCTCCCCCTCTCCTCCTCATGTCTCAGGGCCTTCCTGGTGATTCTAACCCCTCTCCCTCTCCTCCTCATGTCACACTCTCTTCCCGCTGATTCTAAGCCCTCTCCCTCTCCTTCTCGTGTCTTGGGGCCTTCCTGGTGATTCTAAGCCCTCTCCCTCTCCTCCTCATGTCTCGGGGCCTTCGTGGTGAATCTAAGCCCTCTCCCTCTCCTCCTCGTGTCTTGGGGCCTTCCTGGTGATTCTAAGCCCTCTCCCTCTCCTCCTCGTGTCTCGGGGCCTTCCTGGTGATTCTAACCGCTCCTCTTCATGTCTCACCATCTTCCTGCTGATTCTAAGCCCCCCCCCTCTCCTCCTCATGTCTCACTGTCTTCCTGGTGATTCGAAGCCCTCTCCCTCTCCTCCTCATGTCTCACTGTCTTCCTGGTGATTGTAAACCCACCCCCTCTCCTCCTCATGTCTCGCTGTCTTACTGGTGATTCGAAGCCCTCTCCCTCTCCTCCTCATGCCTCGGGGCTTTCCTGCTGATTCTAAACCCTCTCCCTCTACTCCTCATGTCTCAGGGCCTTCCTGGTGATTCTAAACCCTCTCCCTCTCCTCCTCATGTCTCGGGGCCTTCGTGGTGAATCTAAGCCCTCTCCCTCTCCTCCTCGTGTCTTGGGGCCTTCCTGGTGATTCTAAGCCCTCTCCCTCTCCTCCTCGTGTCTCGGGGCCTTCCTGGTGATTCTAACCGCTCCTCTTCATGTCTCACCATCTTCCTGCTGATTCTAAGCCCCCCCCTCTCCTCCTCATGTCTCACTGTCTTCCTGGTGATTCGAAGCCCTCTCCCTCTCCTCCTCATGTCTCACTGTCTTCCTGGTGATTGTAAACCCACCCCCTCTCCTCCTCATGTCTCGCTGTCTTACTGGTGATTCGAAGCCCTCTCCCTCTCCTCCTCATGTCTCACTTTCTTCCTACTGATTCTAAGCCCTCTCCCACTCCTCCTCATGTCTCGGGGCCTTCCTGGTGATTCTAAGCCCTCCCCCTCTCCTCCTCATGTCTCACTGTCTTCCTGGTGATTGTAAACCCACCCCCTCTCCTCCTCATGTCTCGCTGTCTTACTGGTGATTCGAAGCCCTCTCCCTCTCCTCCTCATGTCTCACTGTCTTCCTACTGATTCTAAGCCCTCTCCCACTCCTCCTCATGTCTCGGGGCCTTCCTGGTGATTCTAAGCCCTCCCCCTCTCCTCCTCATGTCTCAGTGCCTGGCTGGTGATTCTAACCCCTCCCCCTCTCCTCCTCATGTCTCAGGGCCTTCCTGGTGATTCTAACCCCTCTCCCTCTCCTCCTCATGTCACACTCTCTTCCCGCTGATTCTAAGCCCTCTCCCTCTCCTTCTCGTGTCTCGGTGCCTTGCTGGTGATTCTAAGCCCTCTCCCTCTCCTCCTCATGTCTCAGGACCTTCCCTTCCCCCTGTCCTCCTCATGTCTCAGGGCCTTCCTGGTGATTCCCAGCCCTCTCCCTCTCCTCCTCATGTCTCGCTGTCTTCCTGGTGATTTTAACCCCACTCCCTCTCCTCCCTCACTGTCTTCCTGCTTATTCTAAGCCCTCTCCCTCTCCTCCTCATGTCTCACTGTATTCCTGGTGATTCTAACCCCTCCCCCTCTCCTCCTCATGTCTCTGGGCCTTGCTGGTGATTCTAACCCCTCCCCCTCTCCTTCTCATGTCTCACTGTCTTCCTGGTGATTCTAACCCCTCTACCGCTCCTCCTCGTGTCTCGTGCCTTCCTGGTGATTCCAACCCCTCCACCTCTCTTCCTCATGTCTCACTGTCTTCCACCTGATTCTAAGCCCTCACCCTCTCGTCCTCATGTCTCGGTGTCTTCCTGGTGATTCTAACCCCTTTCCCTCTCCTCCTCATGTCTCGGTGCCTTCCTGGTGATTCTAATCCCTCTCCATCTCCTCCTCATGTCTCAGGGCCTTCCCCTCCCCCTCTCCTCCTCATGTCTCACTGTCTTCCAGCTGATTCTAAGCCCTCTCCCTCTCCTCCTCATGTCTCACTGTCTTCCTGGTGAGTCGATGCCCTCTCCCTCTCCTCCTCATGTCTCACTGTCTTCCTGCTGATTCTAAGCCCTCTCCCACTCCTCCTCATGTATCGGGGCCTTCCTGGTGATCCTAAGCCCTCCCCCTCTCCTCCTCATGTCTCGGTGCCTTGCTGGTGATTCTAACCCCTCTCCCTCGCCTCCTCATTTCCCGGTGCCTTCCTGTTGATTCTAATCCCTCTCCATCTCCTCCTCATGTCTCGGTGCCTTGCTGGTGATTCTAAGCCCTCTGCCTCTCCTCCTCATGTCTCAGGGCCTTCCCCTCCCCCTCTCCTCCTCATGTCTCAGGGCCTTCCCCTCCCCCTCTCCTCCTCATGTCTCAGGGCCTTCCTGCTGATTCTAAGCCCTCTCCCACTCCTCCTCATGTGTCGGGGCCTTCCTGGTGATTCTAAGCCCTCCCCCTCTCCTCCTCATGTCTCGGTGCCTTGCTGGTGATTCTAACCCCTCTCCTTCGCCTCCTCATTTCTCGGTGCCTTCCTGTTGATTCTAATCCCTCTCCATCTCCTCCTCATGTCTCGGTGCCTTGCTGGTGATTCTAAGCCCTCTGCCTCTCCTCCTCATGTCTCAGGGCCTTCCCCTCCCCCTCTCCTCCTCAAGTCTCAGGGCCTTCCCCTCCCCCTCTCCTCCTCATGTCTCAGGGCCTTCCTGGTGATTCCCACCCCTCTCACTCTCCTCCTCATGTCTCGCTGTCTTCCTGGTGATTTTAAACCCACTCCCTCTCCTTCCTCACTGTCTTCCTGCTTATTCTAAGCCCTCTCCCTCTCCTCCTCATGTCTCACTGTATTCCTGGTGAATCTAACCCCTCCCCCTCTCCTCCTCATGTCTCTGGGCCTTCCTGGTGATTCCCACCCCTCTCACTCTCCTCCTCATGTCTCGCTGTCTTCCTGGTGATTTTAAACCCACTCCCTCTCCTCCCTCACTGTCTTCCTGCTTATTCTAAGCCCTCTCCCTCTCCTCCTCATGTCTCACTGTATTCCTGGTGATTCTAACCCCTCCCCCTCTCCTCCTCATGTCTCAGGGCCTTCCTGGTGATTCTAACCCCTCTCCCTCTCCTCCTCATGTCACACTCTCTTCCCGCTGATTCAAAGCCCTCTCCCTCTCCTTCTCGTGTCTCGGTGCCTTGCTGGTGATTCTAAGCCCTCTCCCTCTCCTCCTCATGTCTCAGGACCTTCCCTTCCCCCTGTCCTCCTCATGTCTCAGGGCCTTCCTGGTGATTCCCAGCCCTCTCACTCTCCTCCTCATGTCTCGCTGTCTTCCTGGTGATTTTAACCCCACTCCCTCTCCTCCCTCACTGTCTTCCTGTTTATTCTAAGCCCTCTCCCTCTCCTCCTCATGTCTCACTGTATTCCTGGTGATTCTAACCCCTCCCCCTCTCCTCCTCATGTCTCTGGGCCTTGCTGGTGATTCTAACCCCTCCCCCTCTCCTTCTCATGTCTCACTGTCTTCCTGGTGATTCTAACCCCTCTACCGCTCCTCCTCGTGTCTCGTGCCTTCCTGGTGATTCCAACCCCTCCACCTCTCTTCCTCATGTCTCACTGTCTTCCACCTGATTCTAAGCCCTCACCCTCTCGTCCTCATGTCTCACTGTCTTCCTGGTGATTCTAACCCCTTTCCCTCTCCTCCTCATGTCTCGGTGCCTTCCTGTGGATTCTAATCCCTCTCCATCTCCTCCTCATGTCTCAGGGCCTTCCCCTCCACCTCTCCTCCTCATGTCTCACTGTCTTCCAGCTGATTCTAAGCCCTCTCCCTCTCCTCCTCATGTCTCACTGTCTTCCCGGTGATTCGAAGCCCTCTCCCTCTCCTGCTCATGTCTCACTGTCTTCCTGGTGATTGTAACCCCACCCCGTCTCCTCCTCATGTCTCGCTGTCTTCCTGGTGAGTCGATGCCCTCTCCCTCTCCTCCTCATGTCTCACTGTCTTCCTGCTGATTCTAAGCCCTCTCCCACTCCTCCTCATGTCTCGGTGCCTTGCTGGTGATTCTAACCCCTCTCCCTCGCCTCCTAATTTCTCGGTGCCTTCCTGTTGATTCTAATCCCTCTCCATCTCCTCCTCATGTCTCGGTGCCTTGCTGGTGATTCTAAGCCCTCTGCCTCTCCTCCTCATGTCTCAGGGCCTTCCCCTCCCCCTCTCCTCCTCATGTCTCAGGGCCTTCCCCTCCCCCTCTCCTCCTCATGTCTCAGGGCCTTCCTGCTGATTCTAAGCCCTCTCCCACTCCTCCTCATGTGTCGGGGCCTTCCTGGTGATTCTAAGCCCTCCCCCTCTCCTCCTCATGTCTCGGTGCCTTGCTGGTGATTCTAACCCCTCTCCCTCGCCTCCTCATTTCTCGGTGCCTTCCTGTTGATTCTAATCCCTCTCCATCTCCTCCTCATGTCTCGGTGCCTTGCTGGTGATTCTAAGCCCTCTGCCTCTCCTCCTCATGTCTCAGGGCCTTCCCCTCCCCCTCTCCTCCTCATGTCTCAGGGCCTTCCCCTCCCCCTCTCCTCCTCATGTCTCAGGGCCTTCCTGGTGATTCCCACCCCTCTCACTCTCCTCCTCATGTCTCACTGTCTTCCTGGTGATTTTAAACCCACTCCCTCTCCTCCCTCACTGTCTTCCTGCTTATTCTAAGCCCTCTCCCTCTCCTCCTCATGTCTCACTGTATTCCTGGTGAATCTAACCCCTCCCCTTCTCCTCCTCATGTCTCTGGGCCTTGCTGGTGATTCTAACCCCTCCCCCTCTCCTTCTCATGTCTCACCGTCTTCCTGTGGATTCTAACCCCTCTACCGCTCCTCCTCGTGTCTCATGCCTTCCTGCTGAATCCAACCCCTCTACCTCTCCTCCTCATGTCTCACTGTCTTCTTGGTTATTCTAACCACTCCACCTCTCCTCCTCATGTCTCACTGTCTTCCAGCTGATTCTAAGCCCTCTCGCTCTCCTCCTCATGTCTCACTGTCTTCCCGGTGATTCGAAGCCCTCTCCCTCTCCTGCTCATGTCTCACTGTCTTCCTGGTGATTGTAACCCCACCCCGTCTCCTCCTCATGTCTCGCTGTCTTCCTGGTGATTCGATGCCCTCCCCCTCTCCTCCTCATGTCTCGGTGCCTTGCTGGTGATTCTAACCCCTCTCCCTCGCCTCCTCATTTCCCGGTGCCTTCCTGTTGATTCTAATCCCTCTCCATCTCCTCCTCATGTCTCGGTGCCTTGCTGGTGATTCTAAGCCCTCTGCCTCTCCTCCTCATGTCTCAGGGCCTTCCCCTCCCCCTCTCCTCCTCATGTCTCAGGGCCTTCCCCTCCCCCTCTCCTCCTCATGTCTCAGGGCCTTCCTGCTGATTC
Organism: Lampris megalopsis; assembly: GCA_022114975.2. Taxonomy (NCBI): domain Eukaryota; kingdom Metazoa; phylum Chordata; class Actinopteri; order Lampriformes; family Lampridae; genus Lampris; species Lampris megalopsis. The sequence continues at coordinate 4,022,646 of JAJHIY020000936.1, forward strand.
TAAGCCCTCTCCCACTCCTCCTCATGTGTCGGGGCCTTCCTGGTGATTCTAAGCCCTCCCCCTCTCCTCCTCATGTCTCGGTGCCTTGCTGGTGATTCTAACCCCTCTCCTTCGCCTCCTCATTTCTCGGTGCCTTCCTGTTGATTCTAATCCCTCTCCATCTCCTCCTCATGTCTCGGTGCCTTGCTGGTGATTCTAAGCCCTCTGCCTCTCCTCCTCATGTCTCAGGGCCTTCCCCTCCCCCTCTCCTCCTCAAGTCTCAGGGCCTTCCCCTCCCCCTCTCCTCCTCATGTCTCAGGGCCTTCCTGGTGATTCCCACCCCTCTCACTCTCCTCCTCATGTCTCGCTGTCTTCCTGGTGATTTTAAACCCACTCCCTCTCCTTCCTCACTGTCTTCCTGCTTATTCTAAGCCCTCTCCCTCTCCTCCTCATGTCTCACTGTATTCCTGGTGAATCTAACCCCTCCCCCTCTCCTCCTCATGTCTCTGGGCCTTCCTGGTGATTCCCACCCCTCTCACTCTCCTCCTCATGTCTCGCTGTCTTCCTGGTGATTTTAAACCCACTCCCTCTCCTCCCTCACTGTCTTCCTGCTTATTCTAAGCCCTCTCCCTCTCCTCCTCATGTCTCACTGTATTCCTGGTGATTCTAACCCCTCCCCCTCTCCTCCTCATGTCTCAGGGCCTTCCTGGTGATTCTAACCCCTCTCCCTCTCCTCCTCATGTCACACTCTCTTCCCGCTGATTCAAAGCCCTCTCCCTCTCCTTCTCGTGTCTCGGTGCCTTGCTGGTGATTCTAAGCCCTCTCCCTCTCCTCCTCATGTCTCAGGACCTTCCCTTCCCCCTGTCCTCCTCATGTCTCAGGGCCTTCCTGGTGATTCCCAGCCCTCTCACTCTCCTCCTCATGTCTCGCTGTCTTCCTGGTGATTTTAACCCCACTCCCTCTCCTCCCTCACTGTCTTCCTGTTTATTCTAAGCCCTCTCCCTCTCCTCCTCATGTCTCACTGTATTCCTGGTGATTCTAACCCCTCCCCCTCTCCTCCTCATGTCTCTGGGCCTTGCTGGTGATTCTAACCCCTCCCCCTCTCCTTCTCATGTCTCACTGTCTTCCTGGTGATTCTAACCCCTCTACCGCTCCTCCTCGTGTCTCGTGCCTTCCTGGTGATTCCAACCCCTCCACCTCTCTTCCTCATGTCTCACTGTCTTCCACCTGATTCTAAGCCCTCACCCTCTCGTCCTCATGTCTCACTGTCTTCCTGGTGATTCTAACCCCTTTCCCTCTCCTCCTCATGTCTCGGTGCCTTCCTGTGGATTCTAATCCCTCTCCATCTCCTCCTCATGTCTCAGGGCCTTCCCCTCCACCTCTCCTCCTCATGTCTCACTGTCTTCCAGCTGATTCTAAGCCCTCTCCCTCTCCTCCTCATGTCTCACTGTCTTCCCGGTGATTCGAAGCCCTCTCCCTCTCCTGCTCATGTCTCACTGTCTTCCTGGTGATTGTAACCCCACCCCGTCTCCTCCTCATGTCTCGCTGTCTTCCTGGTGAGTCGATGCCCTCTCCCTCTCCTCCTCATGTCTCACTGTCTTCCTGCTGATTCTAAGCCCTCTCCCACTCCTCCTCATGTCTCGGTGCCTTGCTGGTGATTCTAACCCCTCTCCCTCGCCTCCTAATTTCTCGGTGCCTTCCTGTTGATTCTAATCCCTCTCCATCTCCTCCTCATGTCTCGGTGCCTTGCTGGTGATTCTAAGCCCTCTGCCTCTCCTCCTCATGTCTCAGGGCCTTCCCCTCCCCCTCTCCTCCTCATGTCTCAGGGCCTTCCCCTCCCCCTCTCCTCCTCATGTCTCAGGGCCTTCCTGCTGATTCTAAGCCCTCTCCCACTCCTCCTCATGTGTCGGGGCCTTCCTGGTGATTCTAAGCCCTCCCCCTCTCCTCCTCATGTCTCGGTGCCTTGCTGGTGATTCTAACCCCTCTCCCTCGCCTCCTCATTTCTCGGTGCCTTCCTGTTGATTCTAATCCCTCTCCATCTCCTCCTCATGTCTCGGTGCCTTGCTGGTGATTCTAAGCCCTCTGCCTCTCCTCCTCATGTCTCAGGGCCTTCCCCTCCCCCTCTCCTCCTCATGTCTCAGGGCCTTCCCCTCCCCCTCTCCTCCTCATGTCTCAGGGCCTTCCTGGTGATTCCCACCCCTCTCACTCTCCTCCTCATGTCTCACTGTCTTCCTGGTGATTTTAAACCCACTCCCTCTCCTCCCTCACTGTCTTCCTGCTTATTCTAAGCCCTCTCCCTCTCCTCCTCATGTCTCACTGTATTCCTGGTGAATCTAACCCCTCCCCTTCTCCTCCTCATGTCTCTGGGCCTTGCTGGTGATTCTAACCCCTCCCCCTCTCCTTCTCATGTCTCACCGTCTTCCTGTGGATTCTAACCCCTCTACCGCTCCTCCTCGTGTCTCATGCCTTCCTGCTGAATCCAACCCCTCTACCTCTCCTCCTCATGTCTCACTGTCTTCTTGGTTATTCTAACCACTCCACCTCTCCTCCTCATGTCTCACTGTCTTCCAGCTGATTCTAAGCCCTCTCGCTCTCCTCCTCATGTCTCACTGTCTTCCCGGTGATTCGAAGCCCTCTCCCTCTCCTGCTCATGTCTCACTGTCTTCCTGGTGATTGTAACCCCACCCCGTCTCCTCCTCATGTCTCGCTGTCTTCCTGGTGATTCGATGCCCTCTCCCTCTCCTCCTCATGTCTCACTGTCTTCCTGCTGATTCTAAGCCCTCTCCCACTCCTCCTCATGTATCGGGGCCTTCCTGGTGATTCTAAGCCCTCCACCTCTCCTCCTCATGTCTCGCTGTCTTCCTGGTGATTTTAACCCCACTCCCTCTCCTCCCTCACTGTCTTCCTGCTTATTCTAAGCCCTCTCCCTCTCCTCCTCATGTCTCACTGCATTCCTGGTGATTCTAACCCCTCCCCCTCTCCTCCTCATGTCTCTGGGCCTTGCTGGTGATTCTAAACCCTCTCCCTCTACTCCTCATGTCTCAGGGCCTTCCTGGTGATTCTAAACCCTCTCCCTCGCCTCCTCATGTCTCGGGGCCTTCGTGGTGATTCTAACCCCTCCCCCTCTCCTCCTCATGTCTCTGGGCCTTGCTGGTGATTCTAAACCCTCTCCCTCTACTCCTCATGTCTCAGGGCCTTCCTGGTGATTCTAAACCCTCTCCCTCGCCTCCTCATGTCTCAGGGCCTTCCTGGTGATTCCCAGCCCTCTCCCTCTCCTCCTCATGTCTCGCTGTCTTCCTGGTGATTTTAACCCCACTCCCTCTCCTCCCTCACTGTCTTCCTGCTTATTCTAAGCCCTCGCCCTCTCCTCCTCATGTCTCGCTGTCTTCCTGGTGATTTTAACCCCACTCCCTCTCCTCCCTCACTGTCTTCCTGCTTATTCTAAGCCCTCTCCCTCTCCTCCTCATGTCTCACTGTATTCCTGGTGATTCTAACCCCTCCCCCTCTCCTCCTCATGTCTCTGGGCCTTGCTGGTGATTCCCAGCCCTCTCCCTCTCCTTCTCATGTCTCACCGTCTTCCTGTGGATTCTAACCCCTCTCCCTCTCCTCCTCATGTCACACTCTCTTCCCGCTGATTCTAAGCCCTCTCCCTCTCCTTCTCGTGTCTCGGTGCCTTGCTGGTGATTCTAAGCCCTCTCCCTCTCCTCCCCATGTCTCAGGACCTTCCCTTCCCCCTGTCCTCCTCATGTCTCAGGGCCTTCCTGGTGATTCCCAGCCCTCTCCCTCTCCTCCTCATGTCTCGCTGTCTTCCTGGTGATTTTAACCCCACTCCCTCTCCTCCCTCACTGTCTTCCTGCTTATTCTAAGCCCTCCCCCTCTCCTTCTCATGTCTCACTGTCTTCCTGGTGATTCTAACCCCTCTACCGCTCCTCCTCGTGTCTCGTGTCTTCCTGGTTATTCCAACCCCTCCACCTCTCTTCCTCATGTCTCACTGTCTTCCACCAGATTCTAAGCCCTCACCCTCTCGTCCTCATGTCTCACTGTCTTCCTGGTGATTCTAACCCCTTTCCCTCTCCTCCTCATGTCTCGGTGCCTTCCTGTTGATTCTAATCCCTCTCCATCTCCTCCTCATGTCTCAGGGCCTTCCCCTCCACCTCTCCTCCTCATGTCTCACTGTCTTCCAGCTGATTCTAAGCCCTCACCCTCTCGTCCTCATGTCTCACTGTCTTCCTGGTTATTCTAACCACTCCACCTCTCCTCCTCATGTCTCACTGTCTTCCAGCTGATTCTAAGCCCTCTCGCTCTCCTCCCTCACTGTCTTCCTGCTTATTCTAAGGCCTCTCCCTCTCCTCCTCATGTCTCACTGCATTCATGGTGATTCTAACCCCTCCCCCTCTCCTCCTCATGTCTCTGAGCCTTGCTGGTGATTCTAACCCCTCCCCCTCTCCTCCTCATGTCTCAGTGTCTTCCAGCTGATTCTAAGCCCTCTCCCTCTCCTCCTCATGCCTCGGGGCTTTCCTGCTGATTCTAAACCCTCTCCCTCTACTCCTCATGTCTCAGGGCCTTCCTGGTGATTCTAAACCCTCTCCCTCTCCCCCTCATGTCTCGGGGCCTTCGTGGTGAATCTAAGCCCTCTCACTCTCCTCCTCGTGTCTTGGGGCCTTCCTGGTGATTCTAAGCCCTCTCCCTCTCCTCCTCGTGTCTCGGGGCCTTCCTGGTGATTCTAACCGCTCCTCTTCATGTCTCACCATCTTCCTGCTGATTCTAAGCCCCCCCCTCTCCTCCTCATGTCTCACTGTCTTCCTGGTGATTCGAAGCCCTCTCCCTCTCCTCCTCATGTCTCACTGTCTTCCTGGTGATTGTAAACCCACCCCCTCTCCTCCTCATGTCTCGCTGTCTTACTGGTGATTCGAAGCCCTCTCCCTCTCCTCCTCATGTCTCACTGTCTTCCTACTGATTCTAAGCCCTCTCCCACTCCTCCTCATGTCTCGGGGCCTTCCTGGTGATTCTAAGCCCTCCCCCTCTCCTCCTCATGTCTCAGTGCCTGGCTGGTGATTCTAACCCCTCCCCCTCTCCTCCTCATGTCTCAGGGCCTTCCTGGTGATTCTAACCCCTCTCCCTCTCCTCCTCATGTCACACTCTCTTCCCGCTGATTCTAAGCCCTCTCCCTCTCCTTCTCGTGTCTTGGGGCCTTCCTGGTGATTCTAAGCCCTCTCCCTCTCCTCCTCATGTCTCGGGGCCTTCGTGGTGAATCTAAGCCCTCTCCCTCTCCTCCTCGTGTCTTGGGGCCTTCCTGGTGATTCTAAGCCCTCTCCCTCTCCTCCTCGTGTCTCGGGGCCTTCCTGGTGATTCTAACCGCTCCTCTTCATGTCTCACCATCTTCCTGCTGATTCTAAGCCCCCCCCTCTCCTCCTCATGTCTCACTGTCTTCCTGGTGATTCGAAGCCCTCTCCCTCTCCTCCTCATGTCTCACTGTCTTCCTGGTGATTGTAAACCCACCCCCTCTCCTCCTCATGTCTCGCTGTCTTACTGGTGATTCGAAGCCCTCTCCCTCTCCTCCTCATGCCTCGGGGCTTTCCTGCTGATTCTAAACCCTCTCCCTCTACTCCTCATGTCTCAGGGCCTTCCTGGTGATTCTAAACCCTCTCCCTCTCCTCCTCATGTCTCGGGGCCTTCGTGGTGAATCTAAGCCCTCTCCCTCTCCTCCTCGTGTCTTGGGGCCTTCCTGGTGATTCTAAGCCCTCTCCCTCTCCTCCTCGTGTCTCGGGGCCTTCCTGGTGATTCTAACCGCTCCTCTTCATGTCTCACCATCTTCCTGCTGATTCTAAGCCCCCCCCTCTCCTCCTCATGTCTCACTGTCTTCCTGGTGATTCGAAGCCCTCTCCCTCTCCTCCTCATGTCTCACTGTCTTCCTGGTGATTGTAAACCCACCCCCTCTCCTCCTCATGTCTCGCTGTCTTACTGGTGATTCGTAGCCCTCTCCCTCTCCTCCTCATGTCTCACTTTCTTCCTACTGATTCTAAACCCTCTCCCACTCCTCCTCATGTCTCGGGGCCTTCCTGGTGATTCTAAGCCCTCCCCCTCTCCTCCTCATGTCTCACTGTCTTCCTGGTGATTGTAAACCCACCCCCTCTCCTCCTCATGTCTCGCTGTCTTACTGGTGATTCGAAGCCCTCTCCCTCTCCTCCTCATGTCTCACTGTCTTCCTACTGATTCTAAGCCCTCTCCCACTCCTCCTCATGTCTCGGGGCCTTCCTGGTGATTCTAAGCCCTCCCCCTCTCCTCCTCATGTCTCAGTGCCTGGCTGGTGATTCTAACCCCTCCCCCTCTCCTCCTCATGTCTCAGGGCCTTCCTGGTGATTCTAACCCCTCTCCCTCTCCTCCTCATGTCACACTCTCTTCCCGCTGATTCTAAGCCCTCTCCCTCTCCTTCTCGTGTCTCGGTGCCTTGCTGGTGATTCTAAGCCCTCTCCCTCTCCTCCTCATGTCTCAGGACCTTCCCTTCCCCCTGTCCTCCTCATGTCTCAGGGCCTTCCTGGTGATTCCCAGCCCTCTCCCTCTCCTCCTCATGTCTCGCTGTCTTCCTGGTGATTTTAACCCCACTCCCTCTCCTCCCTCACTGTCTTCCTGCTTATTCTAAGCCCTCTCCCTCTCCTCCTCATGTCTCACTGTATTCCTGGTGATTCTAACCCCTCCCCCTCTCCTCCTCATGTCTCTGGGCCTTGCTGGTGATTCTAACCCCTCCCCCTCTCCTTCTCATGTCTCACTGTCTTCCTGGTGATTCTAACCCCTCTACCGCTCCTCCTCGTGTCTCGTGCCTTCCTGGTGATTCCAACCCCTCCACCTCTCTTCCTCATGTCTCACTGTCTTCCACCTGATTCTAAGCCCTCACCCTCTCGTCCTCATGTCTCACTGTCTTCCTGGTGATTCTAACCCCTTTCCCTCTCCTCCTCATGTCTCGGTGCCTTCCTGGTGATTCTAATCCCTCTCCATCTCCTCCTCATGTCTCAGGGCCTTCCCCTCCCCCTCTCCTCCTCATGTCTCACTGTCTTCCAGCTGATTCTAAGCCCTCTCCCTCTCCTCCTCATGTCTCACTGTCTTCCTGGTGAGTCGATGCCCTCTCCCTCTCCTCCTCATGTCTCACTGTCTTCCTGCTGATTCTAAGCCCTCTCCCACTCCTCCTCATGTATCGGGGCCTTCCTGGTGATCCTAAGCCTTCCCCCTCTCCTCCTCATGTCTCGGTGCCTTGCTGGTGATTCTAACCCCTCTCCCTCGCCTCCTCATTTCCCGGTGCCTTCCTGTTGATTCTAATCCCTCTCCATCTCCTCCTCATGTCTCGGTGCCTTGCTGGTGATTCTAAGCCCTCTGCCTCTCCTCCTCATGTCTCAGGGCCTTCCCCTCCCCCTCTCCTCCTCATGTCTCAGGGCCTTCCCCTCCCCCTCTCCTCCTCATGTCTCAGGGCCTTCCTGCTGATTCTAAGCCCTCTCCCACTCCTCCTCATGTGTCGGGGCCTTCCTGGTGATTCTAAGCCCTCCCCCTCTCCTCCTCATGTCTCGGTGCCTTGCTGGTGATTCTAACCCCTCTCCTTCGCCTCCTCATTTCTCGGTGCCTTCCTGTTGATTCTAATCCCTCTCCATCTCCTCCTCATGTCTCGGTGCCTTGCTGGTGATTCTAAGCCCTCTGCCTCTCCTCCTCATGTCTCAGGGCCTTCCCCTCCCCCTCTCCTCCTCAAGTCTCAGGGCCTTCCCCTCCCCCTCTCCTCCTCATGTCTCAGGGCCTTCCTGGTGATTCCCACCCCTCTCACTCTCCTCCTCATGTCTCGCTGTCTTCCTGGTGATTTTAAACCCACTCCCTCTCCTTCCTCACTGTCTTCCTGCTTATTCTAAGCCCTCTCCCTCTCCTCCTCATGTCTCACTGTATTCCTGGTGAATCTAACCCCTCCCCCTCTCCTCCTCATGTCTCTGGGCCTTCCTGGTGATTCCCACCCCTCTCACTCTCCTCCTCATGTCTCGCTGTCTTCCTGGTGATTTTAAACCCACTCCCTCTCCTCCCTCACTGTCTTCCTGCTTATTCTAAGCCCTCTCCCTCTCCTCCTCATGTCTCACTGTATTCCTGGTGATTCTAACCCCTCCCCCTCTCCTCCTCATGTCTCAGGGCCTTCCTGGTGATTCTAACCCCTCTCCCTCTCCTCCTCATGTCACACTCTCTTCCCGCTGATTCAAAGCCCTCTCCCTCTCCTTCTCGTGTCTCGGTGCCTTGCTGGTGATTCTAAGCCCTCTCCCTCTCCTCCTCATGTCTCAGGACCTTCCCTTCCCCCTGTCCTCCTCATGTCTCAGGGCCTTCCTGGTGATTCCCAGCCCTCTCACTCTCCTCCTCATGTCTCGCTGTCTTCCTGGTGATTTTAACCCCACTCCCTCTCCTCCCTCACTGTTTTCCTGTTTATTCTAAGCCCTCTCCCTCTCCTCCTCATGTCTCACTGTATTCCTGGTGATTCTAACCCCTCCCCCTCTCCTCCTCATGTCTCTGGGCCTTGCTGGTGATTCTAACCCCTCCCCCTCTCCTTCTCATGTCTCACTGTCTTCCTGGTGATTCTAACCCCTCTACCGCTCCTCCTCGTGTCTCGTGCCTTCCTGGTGATTCCAACCCCTCCACCTCTCTTCCTCATGTCTCACTGTCTTCCACCTGATTCTAAGCCCTCACCCTCTCGTCCTCATGTCTCACTGTCTTCCTGGTGATTCTAACCCCTTTCCCTCTCCTCCTCATGTCTCGGTGCCTTCCTGTGGATTCTAATCCCTCTCCATCTCCTCCTCATGTCTCAGGGCCTTCCCCTCCACCTCTCCTCCTCATGTCTCACTGTCTTCCAGCTGATTCTAAGCCCTCTCCCTCTCCTCCTCATGTCTCACTGTCTTCCCGGTGATTCGAAGCCCTCTCCCTCTCCTGCTCATGTCTCACTGTCTTCCTGGTGATTGTAACCCCACCCCGTCTCCTCCTCATATCTCGCTGTCTTCCTGGTGAGTCGATGCCCTCTCCCTCTCCTCCTCATGTCTCACTGTCTTCCTGCTGATTCTAAGCCCTCTCCCACTCCTCCTCATGTCTCGGTGCCTTGCTGGTGATTCTAACCCCTCTCCCTCGCCTCCTCATTTCTCGGTGCCTTCCTGTTGATTCTAATCCCTCTCCATCTCCTCCTCATGTCTCGGTGCCTTGCTGGTGATTCTAAGCCCTCTGCCTCTCCTCCTCATGTCTCAGGGCCTTCCCCTCCCCCTCTCCTCCTCATGTCTCAGGGCCTTCCCCTCCCCCTCTCCTCCTCATGTCTCAGGGCCTTCCTGCTGATTCTAAGCCCTCTCCCACTCCTCCTCATGTGTCGGGGCCTTCCTGGTGATTCTAAGCCCTCCCCCTCTCCTCCTCATGTCTCGGTGCCTTGCTGGTGATTCTAACCCCTCTCCCTCGCCTCCTCATTTCTCGGTGCCTTCCTGTTGATTCTAATCCCTCTCCATCTCCTCCTCATGTCTCGGTGCCTTGCTGGTGATTCTAAGCCCTCTGCCTCTCCTCCTCATGTCTCAGGGCCTTCCCCTCCCCCTCTCCTCCTCATGTCTCAGGGCCTTCCCCTCCCCCTCTCCTCCTCAAGTCTCAGGGCCTTCCTGGTGATTCCCACCCCTCTCACTCTCCTCCTCATGTCTCACTGTCTTCCTGGTGATTTTAAACCCACTCCCTCTCCTCCCTCACTGTCTTTCTGCTTATTCTAAGCCCTCTCCCTCTCCTCCTCATGTCTCACTGTATTCCTGGTGAATCTAACCCCTCCCCTTCTCCTCCTCATGTCTCTGGGCCTTGCTGGTGATTCTAACCCCTCCCCCTCTCCTCCTCATGTCTCAGTGTCTTCCAGCTGATTCTAAGCCCTCTCCCTCTCCTCCTCATGTCTCGGGGCCTTCGTGGTGAATCTAAGCCCTCTCCCTCTTCTCCTCGTGTCTTGGGGCCTTTCTGGTGATTCTAAGCCCTCTCCCTCTCCTCCTCGTGTCTCGGGGCCTTCCTGGTGATTCTAACCGCTCCTCTTCATGTCTCACCATCTTCCTGCTGATTCTTAGGCCCCCCCCCTCTCCTCCTCATGTCTCACTGTCTTCCTGCTGATTCTAAGCCCTCTCCCTCCCCTGCTCATGTCTCACTGTCTTCCTGGTGATTCTAACCCCTCTACCGCTCCTCCTCGTGTCTCGGGGCCTTCCTGGTGATTCTAACCGCTCCTCTTCATGTCTCACCATCTTCCTGCTGATTCTAAGCCCCCCCCCCTCTCCTCCTCATGTCTCACTGTCTTCCTGCTGATTCTAAGCCCTCTCCCTCCCCTGCTCATGTCTCACTGTCTTCCTGGGGTGATTCGAAGCCCTCTCCCTCTCCTCCTCATGTCTCACTGTCTTCCTGGTGATTGTAAACCCACCCCCTCTCCTCCTCATGTCTCGCTGTCTTACTGGTGATTCGAAGCCCTCTCCCTCTCCTCCTCATGTCTCACTGTCTTCCTACTGATTCTAAGCCCTCTCCAACTCCTCCTCATGTCTCGGGGCCTTCCTGGTGATTCTAAGCCCTCCCCCTCTCCTCCTCATGTCTCAGTGCCTGGCTGGTGATTCTAACCCCTCCCCCTCTCCTCCTCATGTCTCAGGGCCTTCCTGGTGATTCTAACCCCTCTCCCTCTCCTCCTCATGTCACACTCTCTTCCCGCTGATTCTAAGCCCTCTCCCTCTCCTTCTCGTGTCTCGGTGCCTTGCTGGTGATTCTAAGCCCTCTCCCTCTCCTCCTCATGTCTCAGGACCTTCCCTTCCCCCTGTCCTCCTCATGTCTCAGGGCCTTCCTGGTGATTCCCAGCCCTCTCCCTCTCCTCCTCATTTCTCGCTGTCTTCCTGGTGATTTTAACCCCACTCCCTCTCCTCCCTCACTGTCTTCCTGCTTATTCTAAGCCCTCTCCCTCTCCTCCTCATGTCTCACTGTATTCCTGGTGATTCTAACCCCTCCCCCTCTCCTCCTCATGTCTCTGGGCCTTGCTGTTGATTCTAACCCCTCCCTCTCTCCTTCTCATGTCTCACTGTCTTCCTGGTGATTCTAACCCCTCTACCGCTCCTCCTCGTGTCTCGTGCCTTCCTGGTGATTCCAACCCCTCCACCTCTCTTCCTCATGTCTCACTGTCTTCCACCTGATTCTAAGCCCTCACCCTCTCGTCCTCATGTCTCACTGTCTTCCTGGTGATTCTAACCCCTTTCCCTCTCCTCCTCATGTCTCGGTGCCTTCCTGTTGATTCTAATCCCTCTCCATCTCCTCCTCATGTCTCAGGGCCTTCCCCTCCACCTCTCCTCCTCATGTCTCACTGTCTTCCAGCCGATTCTAAGCCCTCACCCTCTCGTCCTCATGTCTCACTGTCTTCCTGGTTATTCTAACCACTCCACCTCTCCTCCTCATGTCTCACTGTCTTCCAGCTGATTCTAAGCCCTCTCGCTCTCCTCCTCATGTCTCACTGTCTTCATGGTGATTGTAACCCCACCCCGTCTCCTCCTCATGTCTCGCTGTCTTCTGGTGATTCGATGCCCTCTCCCTCTCCTCCTCATGTCTCACTGTCTTCCTGCTGATTCTAAGCCCTCTCCCACTCCTCCTCATGTATCGGGGCCTTCCTGGTGATTCTAAGCCCTCCACCTCTCCTCCTCATGTCTCGGTGCCTTGCTGGTGATTCTAACCCCTCCCCCTCTCCTCCTCAAGTCTCAGTGCCTTCCTGGTGATCCTAAGCCCTCCCCCTCTCCTGCTCATGTGTCAGGGCCTTCCTGGTGATTCTAACCCCTCTCCCTCTCCTCCTCATGTCTCACTCTCTCCCAGCTGATTCTAAGCCCTCTCCATCTCCTCCTCATGTCTCGGTGCCTTGCTGGTGATTCTAAGCCCTCTCCCTCTCCTCCTCATGTCTCAGCTCCTTCCCCTCCCCCTCTCCTCCTCATGTCTCAGGGCCTTCCCCTCCCCCTCTCCTCCTCATGTCTCAGGGCCTTCCTAGTGATTCCCAGCCCTCTCACTCTCCTCTTCATGTCTCGCTGTCTTCCTGGTGATTTAAACCCCACTCCCTCTCCTCCCTCACTGTCTTCCTGCTGATTCTAAGCCCTTTCCCTCTCCTCCTCATGTATCAGGGCCTTCTTGGTGATTCTAAGCCCTCTCCCTCTGCTCCTCATGTCTCGGGGCCTTCCTGGTGATTCTAAGCCCTCTCCCTCTCCTCCTCATGTCTCGGGGCCTTCCTGCTTATTCTAAACCCTTCCCCTCTCCTCCTCATGTCTCGTGCCTTACTGGTGATTCTAACCCCTCCCCCTGTCCTCTTCATGTCTCACTGTCTTTCTGCTTATTCTAACACCTCTCCCTCTCCTCATGTCTCAGGGCCTTCCTGGTGATTCTAAGCCTTCTCCCTCACCTCCTAATGTCTCAGGGCCTTACTGGTGATTCTAAGCCCTCTCCCTCTCCTCCTCATGTCTCGCTGTCTTCCTGGTGATTTTAATCCCACTCCCTCTCCTCCCTCACTGTCTTCCTGCTTATTCTAAGCCCTTTCCCTCACCTTCTCATGTCTCACTGTCTTCCTGGTGATTCTAACCCCTCTCCCTCTCCTCCTCATGTCTCAGGGCCTTCCTGCTTATTCTAACACCTCTCCCTCTCCTCGTCATGTCTTGGTGCCTCATTGGTGATTGTAAGCCCTCTCCCTCTCCTCCTCATGTCTTACTGTCTTCCTGCTGATTCTAAACCCTCTCCCTCTCCTCCTCATGTCTCGGCGCCTTCCTGGTGATTCTAACTGCTCCTCTTCATGTCTCACCATCTTGCTGCTGATTCTAAGCCACCCCCTCTCCTCCTCATGTCTCACTGTCTTCCTGCTTATTCTAACCCCTCTCCCTCTCCTCCCTCACTGTCTTCCTGCTTATTCTAAGCCCTCTCCCTCTCCTCCTCATGTCTCACTGCATTCCTGGTGATTCTAACCCCTCCCCCTCTCCTCCTCATGTCTCTGGGCCTTGCTGGTGATTCTAAACCCTCTCCCTCTACTCCTCATGTCTCAGGGCCTTCCTGGTGATTCTAAACCCTCTCCCTCGCCTCCTCATGTCTCGGGGCCTTCGTGGTGATTCTAACCCCTCCCCCTCTCCTCCTCATGTCTCTGGGCCTTGCTGGTGATTCTAAACCCTCTCCCTCTACTCCTCATGTCTCAGGGCCTTCCTGGTGATTCTAAACCCTCTCCCTCGTCTCCTCATGTCTCAGGACCTTCCCTTCCCCCTCTCCTCCTCATGTCTCAGGGCCTTCCTGGTGATTCTAAGCCCTCTCCCTCTACTCCTCTTGCCTCTGGGCCTTCCTGCTGATTCTAAACCCTCTCACTCTCCTCCTCATGTCTCAGGGCCTTCCTGGTGATTCTAAACCCTCTCCCTCTCCTCCTCATGTCTCGGGGCCTTCGTGGTGATTCTAAGCCCTCTCCCTATCCTCCTCGTGTCTTGGGGCCTTCCTGGTGATTCTAAGCCCTCTCCCTCTCCTCCTCGTGTCTCGGCGCATTCCTGGTGATTCTAACTGCTCCTCTTCATGTCTCACCATCTTCCTGCTGATTCTAACCCCTCTCCTTCTCCCCATGTCTCACTTTCTTCCTGCTGATTCTAAGACCTCTCCCTCTCCTGCTCATGTCTCACTGTCTTCCTGGTGATTCGAAGCCCTCTCCCTCTCCTGCTCATGTCTCACTGCCTTCCTGGTGATTGTAACCCCACCCCCTCTCCTCCTCATGTCTCACTGTCTTCCTGCTGATTCTAAGCCCTCTCCCACTCCTCCTCAAGTCTCGGGGCCTTCCTGGTGATTCTAAGCCCTCCCCCTCTCCTCCTCATGTCTCGGTGCCTGGCTGGTGATTCTTACCCCTCCTCCTCTCCTCCTAATGTCTCGGGGCCTTCCTGGTGATTCTAAGCCCTATCCCTCTCCTCCTCATGTCTCACTCTCTTCCCGCTGATTCTAAGCCCTCTCCCTCTCCTACTCGTGTCTCGGTGCCTTGCTGGTGATTCTAAGCCCTCTCCCTCTCCTCCTCATGTCTCAGGGCCTTCCTGGTGATTCCCAGCCCTCTCCCTCTCCTCCTCATGTCTCGCTGTCTTCCTGGTGATTTTAACCCCACTCCCTCTCCTCCCTCACTGTGTTCCTGCTTATTGTAAGCCCTCTCCCTCTCCTCCTCATGTCTCACTGTATTCCTGGTGATTCTAACCCCTCCCCCTCTCCTCCTCATGTCTCTGGGCCTTGCTGGTGATTCTAACCCCTCCCCCTCTCCTTCTCATGTCTCACCGTCTTCCTGTGGATTCTAACCCCTCTATCGCTCCTCCTCGTGTCTCATGCCTTCCTGCTGAATCCAACCCCTCTACCTCTCCTCCTCATGTCTCACTGTCTTCCAGCTGATTCTAAGCCCTCTCCCTCTCATCCTCATGTCTCACTGTCTTCCTGGTGATTCTAACCCCTCCTCCTCTCCTCCTAATGTCTCGGGGCCTTCCTGGTGATTCTAAGCCCTATCCCTCTCCTCCTCATGTCTCACTCTCTTCCCGCTGATTCTAAGCCCTCTCCCTCTCCTACTCGTGTCTCGGTGCCTTGCTGGTGATTCTAAGCCCTCTCCCTCTCCTCCTCATGTCTCAGGGCCTTCCTGGTGATTCCCAGCCCTCTCCCTCTCCTCCTCATGTCTCGCTGTCTTCCTGGTGATTTTAACCCCACTCCCTCTCCTCCCTCACTGTGTTCCTGCTTATTGTAAGCCCTCTCCCTCTCCTCCTCATGTCTCACTGTATTCCTGGTGATTCTAACCCCTCCCCCTCTCCTCCTCATGTCTCTGGGCCTTGCTGGTGATTCTAACCCCTCCCCCTCTCCTTCTCATGTCTCACCGTCTTCCTGTGGATTCTAACCCCTCTATCGCTCCTCCTCGTGTCTCATGCCTTCCTGCTGAATCCAACCCCTCTACCTCTCCTCCTCATGTCTCACTGTCTTCCAGCTGATTCTAAGCCCTCTCCCTCTCATCCTCATGTCTCACTGTCTTCCTGGTGATTCTAACCCCTCTCCCTCTCCTCCTCATGTCTCGGTGCCTTGCTGGTGATTCTAAGCCCTCTCCCTCTCCTCCTCATGTCTCAGGACCTTCCCTTCCCCCTCTCCTCCTCATGTCTCAGGGCCTTCCTGGTGATTCCCAGCCCTCTCCCTCTCCTCCTCATGTCTCGCTGTCTTCCTGGTGATTTTAACCCCACTCCCTCTCCTCCCTCACTGTCTTCCTGCTTATTCTAAGCCCTCTCCCTCTCCTCCTCATGTCTCACTGCATTCCTGGTGATTCTAACCCCTCCCCCTCTCCTCCTCATGTCTCGGTGCCTTGCTGGTGATTCTAAGCCCTCTCACTCTCCTCCTCATGTCTCAGGACCTTCCCTTCCCCCTCTCCTCCTCATGTCTCAGGGCCTTCCTGGTGATTCCCAGCCCTCGCCCTCTCCTCCTCATGTCTCGCTGTCTTCCTGGTGATTTTAACCCCACTCCCTCTCCTCCCTCACTGTCTTCCTGCTTATTGTAAGCCCTCTCCCTCTCCTCCTCATGTCTCACTGCATTCCTGGTGATTCTAACCCCTCCCCCTCTCCTCCTCATGTCTCTGGGCCTTGCTGGTGATTCTAAACCCTCTCCCTCTACTCCTCATGTCTCAGGGCCTTCCTGGTGATTCTAAACCCTCTCCCTCGCCTCCTCATGTCTCACTGTATTCCTGGTGATTCTAACCCCTCCCCCTCTCCTCCTCATGTCTCTTGGCCTTGCTGGTGATTCTAACCCCTCCCCCTCTCCTTTTCATGTCTCACCGTCTTCCTGTGGATTCTAACCCCTCTATCGCTCCTCCTCGTGTCTCATGCCTTCCTGCTGAATCCAACCCCTCTACCTCTCCTCCTCATGTCTCACTGTCTTCCAGCTGATTCTAAGCCCTCTGCCTCTCATCCTCATGTCTCACTGTCTTCCTGGTGATTCTAACCCCTCTCCCTCTCCTCCTCATGTCTCGGTGCCTTGCTGGTGATTCTAAGCCCTCTCCCTCTCCTCCTCATGTCTCAGGACCTTCCCTTCCCCCTCTCCTCCTCATGTCTCAGGGCCTTCCTGGTGATTCCCAGCCCTCTCCCTCTCCTCCTCATGTCTCGCTGTCTTCCTGGTGATTTTAACCCCACTCCCTCTCCTCCTTCACTGTCTTCCTGCTTATTCTAAGCCCTCTCCCTCTCCTCCTCATGTCTCACTGCATTCCTGGTGATTCTAACCCCTCCCCCTCTCCTCCTCATGTCTCTGGGCCTTGCTGGTGATTCTAAACCCTCTCCCTCTACTCCTCATGTCTCAGGGCCTTCCTGGTGATTCTAAACCCTCTCCCTCGCCTCCTCATGTCTCGGGGCCTTCGTGGTGATTCTAACCCCTCCCCCTCTCCTCCTCATGTCTCTGGGCCTTGCTGGTGATTCTAAACCCTCTCCCTCTACTCCTCATGTCTCAGTGCCTTCCTGGTGATTCTAAACCCTCTCCCTCGCCTCCTCATGTCTCAGGGCCTTCCTGGTGATTCCCAGCCCTCTCCCTCTCCTCCTCATGTCTCGCTGTCTTCCTGGTGATTTTAACCCCACTCCCTCTCCTCCCTCACTGTCTTCCTGCTTATTCTAAGCCCTCTCCCTCTCTTCCTCATGTCTCACTGTATTCCTGGTGATTCTAACCCCTCCCCCTCTCCTCCTCATGTCTCTGGGCCTTGCTGGTGATTCCCAGCCCTCCCC
Source organism: Lampris megalopsis (assembly GCA_022114975.2). Classification (NCBI taxonomy): domain Eukaryota; kingdom Metazoa; phylum Chordata; class Actinopteri; order Lampriformes; family Lampridae; genus Lampris; species Lampris megalopsis. Next base: position 4,039,367 of record JAJHIY020000936.1, read on the forward strand.
CTCTCCTTCTCATGTCTCACCGTCTTCCTGTGGATTCTAACCCCTCTCCCTCTCCTCCTCATGTCACACTCTCTTCCCGCTGATTCTAAGCCCTCTCCCTCTCCATCTCGTGTCTCGGTGCCTTGCTGGTGATTCTAACCCCTCCCTCTCTCCTTCTCATGTCTCACTGTCTTCCTGGTGATTCTAACCCCTCTACCGCTCCTCCTCGTGTCTCGTGCCTTCCTGGTGATTCCAACCCCTCCACCTCTCTTCCTCATGTCTCACTGTCTTCCACCTGATTCTAAGCCCTCACCCTCTCGTCCTCATGTCTCACTGTCTTCCTGGTGATTCTAACCCCTTTCCCTCTCCTCCTCATGTCTCGGTGCCTTCCTGTTGATTCTAATCCCTCTCCATCTCCTCCTCATGTCTCAGGGCCTTCCACTCCACCTCTCCTCCTCATGTCTCACTGTCTTCCAGCCGATTCTAAGCCCTCAACCTCTCGTCCTCATGTCTCACTGTCTTCCTGGTTATTCTAACCACTCCACCTCTCCTCCTCTTGTCTCACTGTCTTCCAGCTGATTCTAAGCCCTCTCGCTCTCCTCCTCATGTCTCACTGTCTTCATGGTGATTGTAACCCCAGCCCGTCTCCTCCTCATGTCTCGCTGTCTTCCTGGTGATTCGATGCCTCTCCCTCTCCTCCTCATGTCTCACTATCTTCCTGCTGATTCTAAGCCCTCTCCCACTCCTCCTCATGAATCGGGGCCTTCCTGGTGATTCTAAGCCCTCCACCTCTCCTCCTCATGTCTCGGTGCCTTGCTGGTGATTCCAACCCCTCCCCCTCTCCTCCTCAAGTCTCAGTGCCTTCCTGGTGATCCTAAGCCCTCCCCCTCTCCTGCTCATGTCTCAGGGCCTTCCTGGTGATTCTAACCCCTCTCCCTCTCCTCCTCATGTCTCACTCTCTTCCAGCTGATTCTAAGCCCTCTCCATCTCCTCCTCATGTCTCGGTGCATTGCTGGTGATTCTAAGCCCTCTCCCTCTCCTCCTCATGTCTCAGCTCCTTCCCCTCCCCCTCTCCTCCTCATGTCTCAGGGCCTTCCCCTCCCCCTCTCCTCCTCATGTCTCAGGGCCTTCCTAGTGATTCCCAGCCCTCTCACTCTCCTCTTCATGTCTCGCTGTCTTCCTGGTGATTTAAACCCCACTCCCTCTCCTCCCTCACTGTCTTCCTGCTGATTCTAAGCCCTTTCCCTCTCCTCCTCATGTATCAGGGCCTTCCTGGTGATTCTAAGCCCTCTCCCTCTGCTCCTCATGTCTCGGGGCCTTCCTGGTGATTCTAAGCCCTCTCCCTCTCCTCCTCATGTCTCACTGTCTTCCTGGTGATTCTAACCCCTCCCCCTCTCCTCCTCATGTCTCGGTGCCTTGCTGGTGATTCTAAGCCCTCTCACTCTCCTCCTCATGTCTCAGGACCTTCCCTTCCCCCTCTCCTCCTCATGTCTCAGGGCCTTCCTGGTGATTCCCAGCCCTCGCCCTCTCCTCCTCATGTCTCGCTGTCTTCCTGGTGATTTTAACCCCACTCCCTCTCCTCCCTCACTGTCTTCCTGCTTATTCTAAGCCCTCTCCCTCTCCTCCTCATGTCTCACTGCATTCCTGGTGATTCTAACCCCTCCCCCTCTCCTCCTCATGTCTCTGGGCCTTGCTGGTGATTCTAAACCCTCTCCCTCTACTCCTTATGTCTCAGGGCCTTCCTGGTGATTCTAAACCCTCTCCCTCGCCTCCTCATGTCTCACTGTATTCCTGGTGATTCTAACCCCTCCCCCTCTCCTCCTCATGTCTCTGGGCCTTGCTGGTGATTCTAACCACCCCTCCCCCTCTCCTTTTCATGTCTCACCGTCTTCCTGTGGATTCTAACCCCTCTATCGCTCCTCCTCGTGTCTCATGCCTTCCTGCTGAATCCAACCCCTCTACCTCTCCTCCTCATGTCTCACTGTCTTCCAGCTGATTCTAAGCCCTCTGCCTCTCATCCTCATGTCTCACTGTCTTCCTGGTGATTCTAACCCCTCTCCCTCTCCTCCTCATGTCTCGGTGCCTTGCTGGTGATTCTAAGCCCTCTCCCTCTCCTCCTCATGTCTCAGGACCTTCCCTTCCCCCTCTCCTCCTCATGTCTCAGGGCCTTCCTGGTGATTCCCAGCCCTCTCCCTCTCCTCCTCATGTCTCGCTGTCTTCCTGGTGATTTTAACCCCACTCCCTCTCCTCCCTCACTGTCTTCCTGCTTATTCTAAGCCCTCTCCCTCTCCTCCTCATGTCTCACTGCATTCCTGGTGATTCTAACCCCTCCCCCTCTCCTCCTCATGTCTCTGGGCCTTGCTGGTGATTCTAAACCCTCTCCCTCTACTACTCATGTCTCAGGGCCTTCCTGGGCATTCTAAACCCTCTCCCTCGCCTCCTCATGTCTCGGGGCCTTCGTGGTGATTCTAACCCCTCCCCCTCTCCTCCTCATGTCTCTGGGCCTTGCTGGTGATTCTAAACCCTCTCCCTCTACTCCTCATGTCTCAGGGCCTGCCTGGTGATTCTAAACCCTCTCCCTCGCCTCCTCATGTCTCAGGGCCTTCCTGATGATTCCCAGCCCTCTCCCTCTCCTCCTCATGTCTCGCTGTCTTCCTGGTGATTTTAACCCCACTCCCTCTCCTCCCTCACTGTCTTCCTGCTTATTCTAAGCCCTCGCCCTCTCCTCCTCATGTCTCGCTGTCTTCCTGGTGATTTTAACCCCACTCCCTCTCCTCCCTCACTGTCTTCCTGCTTATTCTAAGCCCTCTCCCTCTCCTCCTCATGTCTCACTGTATTCCTGGTGATTCTAACCCCTCCCCCTCTCCTCCTCATGTCTCTGGGCCTTGCTGGTGATTCTAACCCCTCCCCCTCTCCTTCTCATGTCTCACCGTCTTCCTGTGGATTCTAACCCCTCTCCCTCTCCTCCTCATGTCACACTCTCTTCCCGCTGATTCTAAGCCCTCTCCCTCTCCATCTCGTGTCTCGGTGCCTTGCTGGTGATTCTAACCCCTCCCTCTCTCCTTCTCATGTCTCACTGTCTTCCTGGTGATTCTAACCCCTCTACCGCTCCTCCTCGTGTCTCGTGCCTTCCTGGTGATTCCAACCCCTCCACCTCTCTTCCTCATGTCTCACTGTCTTCCACCTGATTCTAAGCCCTCACCCTCTCGTCCTCATGTCTCACTGTCTTCCTGGTGATTCTAACCCCTTTCCCTCTCCTCCTCATGTGTCGGTGCCTTCCTGTTGATTCTAATCCCTCTCCATCTCCTCCTCATGTCTCAGGGCCTTCCCCTCCACCTCTCCTCCTCATGTCTCACTGTCTTCCAGCCGATTCTAAGCCCTCACCCTCTCGTCCTCATGTCTCACTGTCTTCCTGGTTATTCTAACCACTCCACCTCTCCTCCTCATGTCTCACTGTCTTCCAGCTGATTCTAAGCCCTCTCGCTCTCCTCCTCATGTCTCACTGTCTTCATGGTGATTGTAACCCCACCCCGTCTCCTCCTCATGTCTCGCTGTCTTCCTGGTGATTCGATGCCCTCTCCCTCTCCTCCTCATGTCTCACTGTCTTCCTGCTGATTCTAAGCCCTCTCCCACTCCTCCTCATGTATCGGGGCCTTCCTGGTGATTCTAAGCCCTCCACCTCTCCTCCTCATGTCTCGGTGCCTTGCTGGTGATTCTAACCCCTCCCCCTCTCCTCCTCAAGTCTCAGTGCCTTCCTGGTGATCCTAAGCCCTCCCCCTCTCCTGCTCATGTCTCAGGGCCTTCCTGGTGATTCTAACCCCTCTCCCTCTCCTCCTCATGTCTCACTCTCTTCCAGCTGATTCTAAGCCCTCTCCCTCTCCTCCCTCACTGTCTTCCTGCTTATTCTAAGCCCTTTCCCTCACCTTCTCATGTCTCACTGTCTTCCTGGTGATTCTAACCCCTCTCCCTCTCCTCCTCATGTCTCAGGGCCTTCCTGTTTATTCTAACACCTCTCCCTCTCCTCGTCATGTCTTGGTGCCTCATTGGTGATTGTAAGCCCTCTCCCTCTCCTCCTCATGTCTTACTGTCTTCCTGCTGATTCTAAACCCTCTCCCTCTCCTCCTCATGTCTCGGCGCCTTCCTGGTGATTCTAACTGCTCCTCTTCATGTCTCACCATCTTGCTGCTGATTCTAAGCCACCCCCTCTCCTCCTCATGTCTCACTGTCTTCCTGCTTATTCTAACCCCTCTCCCTCTCCTCATGTCTCAGGGCCTTCCTGGTGATTCTAAGCCCTCTCCCTCTCCTCCTCTTGCCTCTGGGCCTTCCTGCTGATTCTAAACCCTCTCACTCTCCTCCTCATGTCTCAGGGCCTTCCTGGTGATTCTAAACCCTCTCCCTCTCCTCCTCATGTCTCGGGGCCTTCGTGGTGATTCTAAGCCCTCTCCCTATCCTCCTCGTGTCTTCGGGCCTTCCTGGTGATTCTAAGCCCTCTCCCTCTCCTCCTCGTGTCTCGGCGCATTCCTGGTGATTCTAACTGCTCCTCTTCATGTCTCACCATCTTGCTGCTGATTCTAAGCCCCCCCCCTCTTCCTCATGTCTCACTGTCTTCCTGGTGATTCTAACCCCTCTCCTTCTCCTCATGTCTCACTTTCTTCCTGCTGATTCTAAGACCTCTCCCTCTCCTGCTCATGTCTCACTGCCTTCCTGGTGATTGTAAGCCCTCTCCCTCTCCTCCTCATGTCTTACTGTCTTCCTGCTGATTCTAAGCCCTCTCCATCTCCTCCTCATGTCTCGGTGCCTTGCTGGTGATTCTAAGCCCTCTCCCTCTCCTCCTCATGTCTCAGCTCCTTCCCCTCCCCCTCTCCTCCTCATGTCTCAGGGCCTTCCCCTCCCCCTCTCCTCCTCATGTCTCAGGGCCTTCCTAGTGATTCCCAGCCCTCTCACTCTCCTCTTCATGTCTCGCTGTCTTCCTGGTGATTTAAACCCCACTCCCTCTCCTCCCTCACTGTCTTCCTGCTGATTCTAAGCCCTTTCCCTCTCCTCCTCATGTATCAGGGCCTTCCTGGTGATTCTAAGCCCTCTCCCTCTCTTCCTCATGTCTCGGGGCCTTCCTGGTGATTCTAAGCCCTCTCCCTCTCCTCCTCATGTCTCACTGCATTCCTGGTGATTCTAACCCCTCCCCCTCTCCTCCTCATGTCTCTGGGCCTTGCTGGTGATTCTAAACCCTCTCCCTCTACTCCTCATGTCTCAGGGCCTTCCTGGTGATTCTAAACCCTCTCCCTCGCCTCCTCATGTCTCACTGTATTCCTGGTGATTCTAACCCCTCCCCCTCTCCTCCTCATGTCTCTGGGCCTTGCTCGTGATTCTAACCCCTCCCCCTCTCCTTTTCATGTCTCACCGTCTTCCTGTGGGTTCTAACCCCTCTATCGCTCCTCCTCGTGTCTCATGCCTTCCTGCTGAATCCAACCCCTCTACCTCTCCTCCTCATGTCTCACTGTCTTCCAGCTGATTCTAAGCCCTCTGCCTCTCATCCTCATGTCTCACTGTCTTCCTGGTGATTCTAACCCCTCTCCCTCTCCTCCTCATGTCTCGGTGCCTTGCTGGTGATTCTAAGCCCTCTCCCTCTCCTCCTCATGTCTCAGGACCTTCCCTTCCCCCTCTCCTCCTCATGTCTCAGGGCCTTCCTGGTGATTCCCAGCCCTCTCCCTCTCCTCCTCATGTCTCGCTGTCTTCCTGGTGATTTTAACCCCACTCCCTCTCCTCCCTCACTGTCTTCCTGCTTATTCTAAGCCCTCTCCCTCTCCTCCTCATGTCTCACTGCATTCCTGGTGATTCTAACCCCTCCCCCTCTCCTCCTCATGTCTCTGGGCCTTGCTGGTGATTCTAAACCCTCTCCCTCTACTCCTCATGTCTCAGGGCCTTCCTGGTGATTCTAAACCCTCTCCCTCGCCTCCTCATGTCTCGGGGCCTTCGTGGTGATTCTAACCCCTCCCCCTCTCCTCCTCATGTCTCTGGGCCTTGCTGGTGATTCTAAACCCTCTCCCTCTACTCCTCATGTCTCAGGGCCTTCCTGGTGATTCTAAACCCTCTCCCTCGCCTCCTCATGTCTCAGGGCCTTCCTGGTGATTCCCAGCCCTCTCCCTCTCCTCCTCATGTCTCGCTGTCTTCCTGGTGATTTTAACCCCACTCCCTCTCCTCCCTCACTGTCTTCCTGCTTATTCTAAGCCCTCGCCCTCTCCTCCTCATGTCTCGCTGTCTTCCTGGTGATTTTAACCCCACTCCCTCTCCTCCCTCACTGTCTTCCTGCTTATTCTAAGCCCTCTCCCTCTCCTCCTCATGTCTCACTGTATTCCTGGTGATTCTAACCCCTCCCCCTCTCCTCCTCATGTCTCTGGGCCTTGCTGGTGATTCTAACCCCTCCCCCTCTCCTTCTCATGTCTCAGGGCCTTCCTGGTGATTCTAACCCCTCTCCCTCTCCTCCTCATGTCACACTCTCTTCCCGCTGATTCTAAGCCCTCTCCCTCTCCTTCTCGTGTCTCACTGTCTTCCTGGTGATTCTAACCCCTCTCCCTCTCCTCCTCATGTCTCGGTGCCTTGCTGGTGATTCTAAGCCCTCTCCCTCTCCTCCTCATGTCTCAGGACCTTCCCTTCTCCCTCTCCTCTTCATGTCTCAGGGCCTTCCTGGTGATTCCCAGCCCTCTCCCTCTCCTCCTCATGTCTCGCTGTCTTCCTGGTGATTTTAACCCCACTCCCTCTCCTCCCTCACTGTCTTCCTGCTTATTCTAAGCCCTCTCCCTCTCCTCCTCATGTCTCACTGCATTCCTGGTGATTCTAACCCCTCCCCCTCTCCTCCTCATGTCTCGGTGCTTGCTGGTGATTCTTAGCCCTCTCACTCTCCTCCTCATGTCTCAGGACCTTCCCTTCCCCCTCTCCTCCTCATGTCTCAGGGCCTTCCTGGTGATTCCCAGCCCTCGCCCTCTCCTCCTCATGTCTCGCTGTCTTCCTGGTGATTTTAACCCCACTCCCTCTCCTCCCTCACTGTCTTCCTGCTTATTCTAAGCCCTCTCCCTCTCCTCCTCATGTCTCACTGCATTCCTGGTGATTCTAACCCCTCCCCCTCTCCTCCTCATGTCTCTGGGCCTTGCTGGTGATTCTAAGCCCTCTCCCTCTCCTCCTCATGTCTCAGGGCCTTCCTGGTGATTCTAAACCCTCTCCCTCGCCTCCTCATGTCTCACTGTATCCCTGGTGATTCTAACCCCTCCCCCTCTCCTCCTCATGTCTCTGGGCCTTGCTGGTGATTCTAACCCCTCTATCGCTCCTCCTCGTGTCTCATGCCTTCCTGCTGAATCCAACCCCTCTACCTCTCCTCCTCATGTCTCACTGTCTTCCAGCTGATTCTAAGCCCTCTGCCTCTCATCCTCATGTCTCACTGTCTTCCTGGTGATTCTAACCCCTCTCCCTCTCCTCCTCATGTCTCGGTGCCTTGCTGGTGATTCTAAGCCCTCTCCCTCTCCTCCTCATGTCTCAGGACCTTCCCTTCCCCCTCTCCTCCTCATGTCTCAGGGCCTTCCTGGTGATTCCCAGCCCTCTCCCTCTCCTCCTCATGTCTCGCTGTCTTCCTGGTGATTTTAACCCCACTCCCTCTCCTCCCTCACTGTCTTCCTGCTTGTTCTAAGCCCTCTCCCTCTCCTCCTCATGTCTCACTGCATTCCTGGTGATTCTAACCCCTCCCCCTCTCCTCCTCCTGTCTCTGAATCTTGCTGGTGATTCTAAACCCTCTCCCTCTCCTCCTCATGTCTCGGCGCCTTCCTGGTGATTCTAACTGCTCCTCTTCATGTCTCACCATCTTGCTGCTGATTCTAAGCCACCCCCTCTCCTCCTCATGTCTCACTGTCTTCCTGCTTATTCTAACCCCTCTCCCTCTCCTCATGTCTCAGGGCCTTCCTGGTGATTCTAAGCCCTCTCCCTCTCCTCCTCTTGCCTCTGGGCCTTCCTGCTGATTCTAAACCCTCTCACTCTCCTCCTCATGTCTCAGGGCCTTCCTGGTGATTCTAAACCCTCTCCCTCTCCTCCTCATGTCTCGGGGCCTTCGTGGTGATTCTAAGCCCTCTCCCTATCCTCCTCGTGTCTTCGGGCCTTCCTGGTGATTCTAAGCCCTCTCCCTCTCCTCCTCGTGTCTCGGCGCATTCCTGGTGATTCTAACTGCTCCTCTTCATGTCTCACCATCTTGCTGCTGATTCTAAGCCCCCCCCCCTCTTCCTCATGTCTCACTGTCTTCCTGCTGATTCTAACCCCTCTCCTTCTCCTCATGTCTCACTTTCTTCCTGCTGATTCTAAGACCTCTCCCTCTCCTGCTCATGTCTCACTGTCTTCCTGGTGATTCGAAGCCCTCTCCCTCTCCTGCTCATGTCTCACTGCCTTCCTGGTGATTGTAAGCCCTCTCCCTCTCCTCCTCATGTCTTACTGTCTTCCTGCTGATTCTAAGCCCTCTCCATCTCCTCCTCATGTCTCGGTGCCTTGCTGGTGATTCTAAGCCCTCTCCCTCTCCTCCTCATGTCTCAGCTCCTTCCCCTCCCCCTCTCCTCCTCATGTCTCAGGGCCTTCCCCTCCCCCTCTCCTCCTCATGTCTCAGGGCCTTCCTAGTGATTCCCAGCCCTCTCACTCTCCTCTTCATGTCTCGCTGTCTTCCTGGTGATTTAAACCCCACTCCCTCTCCTCCCTCACTGTCTTCCTGCTGATTCTAAGCCCTTTCCCTCTCCTCCTCATGTATCAGGGCCTTCCTGGTGATTCTAAGCCCTCTCCCTCTCTTCCTCATGTCTCGGGGCCTTCCTGGTGATTCTAAGCCCTCTCCCTCTCCTCCTCATGTCTCACTGCATTCCTGGTGATTCTAACCCCTCCCCCTCTCCTCCTCATGTCTCTGGGCCTTGCTGGTGATTCTAAACCCTCTCCCTCTACTCCTCATGTCTCAGGGCCTTCCTGGTGATTCTAAACCCTCTCCCTCGCCTCCTCATGTCTCACTGTATTCCTGGTGATTCTAACCCCTCCCCCTCTCCTCCTCATGTCTCTGGGCCTTGCTCGTGATTCTAACCCCTCCCCCTCTCCTTTTCATGTCTCACCGTCTTCCTGTGGGTTCTAACCCCTCTATCGCTCCTCCTCGTGTCTCATGCCTTCCTGCTGAATCCAACCCCTCTACCTCTCCTCCTCATGTCTCACTGTCTTCCAGCTGATTCTAAGCCCTCTGCCTCTCATCCTCATGTCTCACTGTCTTCCTGGTGATTCTAACCCCTCTCCCTCTCCTCCTCATGTCTCGGTGCCTTGCTGGTGATTCTAAGCCCTCTCCCTCTCCTCCTCATGTCTCAGGACCTTCCCTTCCCCCTCTCCTCCTCATGTCTCAGGGCCTTCCTGGTGATTCGATGCCCTCTCCCTCTCCTCCTCATGTCTCGCTGTCTTCCTGGTGATTTTAACCCCACTCCCTCTCCTCCCTCACTGTCTTCCTGCTTATTCTAAGCCCTCTCCCTCTCCTCCTCATGTCTCACTGCATTCCTGGTGATTCTAACCCCTCCCCCTCTCCTCCTCATGTCTCTGGGCCTTGCTGGTCATTCTAAACCCTCTCCCTCTACTCCTCATGTCTCAGGGCCTTCCTGGTGATTCTAAACCGTCTCCCTCGCCTCCTCATGTCTCGGGGCCTTCGTGGTGATTCTAACCCCTCCCCCTCTCCTCCTCATGTCTCTGGGCCTTGCTGGTGATTCTAAACCCTCTCCCTCTACTCCTCATGTCTCAGGGCCTTCCTGGTGATTCTAAACCCTCTCCCTCGCCTCCTCATGTCTCAGGGCCTTCCTGGTGATTCCCAGCCCTCTCCCTCTCCTCCTCATGTCTCGCTGTCTTCCTGGTGATTTTAACCCCACTCCCTCTCCTCCCTCACTGTCTTCCTGCTTATTCTAAGCCCTCGCCCTCTCCTCCTCATGTCTCGCTGTCTTCCTGGTGATTTTACCCTCTCCTCCTCATGTCTCGCTGTCTTCCTGGTGATTTTAACCCCACTCCCTCTCCTCCCTCACTGTCTTCCTGCTTATTCTAAGCCCTCTCCCTCTCCTCCTCATGTCTCACTGCATTCCTGATGATTCTAACCCCTCCCCCTCTCCTCCTCATGTCTCGGTGCTTGCTGGTGATTCTTAGCCCTCTCACTCTCCTCCTCATGTCTCAGGACCTTCCCTTCCCCCTCTCCTCCTCATGTCTCAGGGCCTTCCTGGTGATTCCCAGCCCTCGCCCTCTCCTCCTCATGTCTCGCTGTCTTCCTGGTGATTTTAACCCCACTCCCTCTCCTCCCTCACTGTCTTCCTGCTTATTCTAAGCCCTCTCCCTCTCCTCCTCATGTCTCACTGCATTCCTGGTGATTCTAACCCCTCCCCCTCTCCTCCTCATGTCTCTGGGCCTTGCTGGTGATTCTAAACCCTCTCCCTCTACTCCTCATGTCTCAGGGCCTTCCTGGTGATTCTAAACCCTCTCCCTCGCCTCCTCATGTCTCACTGTATCCCTGGTGATTCTAACCCCTCCCCCTCTCCTCCTCATGTCTCTGGGCCTTGCTGGTGATTCTAACCCCTCCCCCTCTCCTTTTCATGTCTCACCGTCTTCCTGTGGATTCTAACCCCTCTATCGCTCCTCCTCGTGTCTCATGCCTTCCTGCTGAATCCAACCCCTCTACCTCTCCTCCTCATGTCTCACTGTCTTCCAGCTGATTCTAAGCCCTCTGCCTCTCATCCTCATGTCTCACTGTCTTCCTGGTGATTCTAACCCCTCTCCCTCTCCTCCTCATGTCTCGGTGCCTTGCTGGTGATTCTAAGCCCTCTCCCTCTCCTCCTCATGTCTCAGGACCTTCCCTTCCCCCTCTCCTCCTCATGTCTCAGGGCCTTCCTGGTGATTCCCAGCCCTCTCCCTCTCCTCCTCATGTCTCGCTGTCTTCCTGGTGATTTTAACCCCACTCCCTCTCCTCCCTCACTGTCTTCCTGCTTGTTCTAAGCCCTCTCCCTCTCCTCCTCATGTCTCACTGCATTCCTGGTGATTCTAACCCCTCCCCCTCTCCTCCTCATGTCTCTGGGCCTTGCTGGTGATTCTAAACCCTCTCCCTCTACTCCTCATGTCTCAGGGCCTTCCTGGTGATTCTAAACCCTCTCCCTCGCCTCCTCATGTCTCGGGGCCTTCGTGGTGATTCTAACCCCTCCCCCTCTCCTCCTCATGTCTCTGGGCCTTGCTGGTGATTCTAAACCCTCTCCCTCTACTCCTCATGTCTCAGTGCCTTCCTGGTGATTCTAAACCCTATCCCTCGCCTCCTCATGTCTCAGGGCCTTCCTGGTGATTCCCAGCCCTCGCCCTCTCCTCCTCATGTCTCGCTGTCTTCCTGGTGATTTTAACCCCACTCCCTCTCCTCCCTCACTGTCTTCCTGCTTATTCTAAGCCCTCTCCCTCTCTTCCTCATGTCTCACTGTATTCCTGGTGATTCTAACCCCTCCCACTCTCCTCCTCATTTCTCTGGGCCTTGCTGGTGATTCTAACCCCTCCCCCTCTCCTTCTCATGTCTCACCGTCTTCCTGTGGATTCTAACCCCTCTCCCTCTCCTCCTCATGTCACACTCTCTTCCCGCTGATTCTAAGCCCTCTCCCTCTCCATCTCGTGTCTCGGTGCCTTGCTGGTGATTCTAACTCCTCCCTCTCTCCTTCTCATGTCTCACTGTCTTCCTGGTGATTCTAACCCCTCTACCGCTCCTCCTCGTGTCTCGTGCCTTCCTGGTGATTCCAACCCCTCCACCTCTCTTCCTCATGTCTCACTGTCTTCCACCTGATTCTAAGCCCTCACCCTCTCGTCCTCATGTCTCACTGTCTTCCTGGTGATTCTAACCCCTTTCCCTCTCCTCCTCATGTCTCGGTGCCTTCCTGTTGATTCTAATCCCTCTCCATCTCCTCCTCATGTCTCAGGGCCTTCCACTCCACCTCTCCTCCTCATGTCTCACTGTCTTCCAGCCGATTCTAAGCCCTCAACCTCTCATCCTCATGTCTCACTGTCTTCCTGGTTATTCTAACCACTCCACCTCTCCTCCTCTTGTCTCACTGTCTTCCAGCTGATTCTAAGCCCTGTCGCTCTCCTCCTCATGTCTCACTGTCTTCATGGTGATTGTAACCCCACCCCGTCTCCTCCTCATGTCTCGCTGTCTTCCTGGTGATTCGATGCCCTCTCCCTCTCCTCCTCATGTCTCACTGTCTTCCTGCTGATTCTAAGCCCTCTCCCACTCCTCCTCATGTATCGGGGCCTTCCTGGTGATTCTAAGACCTCCACCTCTCCTCCTCATGTCTCGGTGCCTTGCTGGTGATTCCAACCCCTCCCCCTCTCCTCCTCAAGTCTCAGTGCCTTCCTGGTGATCCTAAGCTCTCCCCCTCTCCTGCTCATGTCTCAGGGCCTTCCTGGTGATTCTAACCCCACTCCCTCTCCTCCTCATGTCTCACTCTCTTCCAGCTGATTCTAAGCCCTCTCCATCTCCTCCTCATGTCTCGGTGCCTTGCTGGTGATTCTAAGCCCTCTCCCTCTCCTCCTCATGTCTCAGCTCCTTCCCCTCCCCCTCTCCTCCTCATGTCTCAGGGCCTTCCCCTCCCCCTCTCCTCCTCATGTCTCAGGGCCTTCCTAGTGATTCCCAGCCCTCTCACTCTCCTCTTCATGTCTCGCTGTCTTCCTGGTGATTTAAACCCCACTCCCTCTCCTCCCTCACTGTCTTCCTGCTGATTCTAAGCCCTTTCCCTCTCCTCCTCATGTATCAGGGCCTTCCTGGTGATTCTAAGCCCTCTCCCTCTGCTCCTCATGTCTCGGGGCCTTCCTGGTGATTCTAAGCCCTCTCCCTCTCCTCCTCATGTCTCACTGCATTCCTGGTGATTCTAACCCCTCCCCCTCTCCTCCTCATGTCTCGGTGCCTTGCTGGTGATTCTAAGCCCTCTCACTCTCCTCCTCATGTCTCAGGACCTTCCCTTCCCCCTCTCCTCCTCATGTCTCAGGGCCTTCCTGGTGATTCCCAGCCCTCGCCCTCTCCTCCTCATGTCTCGCTGTCTTCCTGGTGATTTTAACCCCACTCCCTCTCCTCCCTCACTGTCTTCCTGCTTATTCTAAGCCCTCTCCCTCTCCTCCTCATGTCTCACTGCATTCCTGGTGATTCTAACCCCTCCCCCTCTCCTCCTCATGTCTCTGGGCCTTGCTGGTGATTCTAAACCCTCTCCCTCTACTCCTCATGTCTCAGGGCCTTCCTGGTGATTCTAAACCCTCTCCCTCGCCTCCTCATGTCTCACTGTATTCCTGGTGATTCTAACCCCTCCCCCTCTCCTCCTCATGTCTCTGGGCCTTGCTGGTGATTCTAACCACCCCTCCCCCTCTCCTTTTCATGTCTCACCGTCTTCCTGTGGATTCTAACCCCTCTATCGCTCCTCCTCGTGTCTCATGCCTTCCTGCTGAATCCAACCCCTCTACCTCTCCTCCTCATGTCTCACTGTCTTCCAGCTGATTCTAAGCCCTCTGCCTCTCATCCTCATGTCTCACTGTCTTCCTGGTGATTCTAACCCCTCTCCCTCTCCTCCTCATGTCTCGGTGCCTTGCTGGTGATTCTAAGCCCTCTCCCTCTCCTCCTCATGTCTCAGGACCTTCCCTTCCCCCTCTCCTCCTCATGTCTCAGGGCCTTCCTGGTGATTCCCAGCCCTCTCCCTCTCCTCCTCATGTCTCGCTGTCTTCCTGGTGATTTTAACCCCACTCCCTCTCCTCCCTCACTGTCTTCCTGCTTATTCTAAGCCCTCTCCCTCTCCTCCTCATGTCTCACTGCATTCCTGGTGATTCTAACCCCTCCCCCTCTCCTCCTCATGTCTCTGGGCCTTGCTGGTGATTCTAAACCCTCTCCCTCTACTCCTCATGTCTCAGGGCCTTCCTGGTGATTCTAAACCCTCTCCCTCGCCTCCTCATGTCTCGGGGCCTTCGTGGTGATTCTAACCCCTCCCCCTCTCCTCCTCATGTCTCTGGGCCTTGCTGGTGATTCTAAACCCTCTCCCTCTACTCCTCATGTCTCATGGCCTTCCTGGTGATTCTAAACCCTCTCCCTCGCCTCCTCATGTCTCAGGGCCTTCCTGGTGATTCCCAGCCCTCTCCCTCTCCTCCTCATGTCTCGCTGTCTTCCTGGTGATTTTAACCCCACTCCCTCTCCTCCCTCACTGTCTTCCTGCTTATTCTAAGCCCTCTCCATCTCCTCCTCATGTCTCGGTGCCTTGCTGGTGATTCTAAGCCCTCTCCCTCTCCTCCTCATGTCTCAGCTCCTTCCCCTCCCCCTCTCCTCCTCATGTCTCAGGGCCTTCCCCTCCCCCTCTCCTCCTCATGTCTCAGGGCCTTCCTAGTGATTCCCAGCCCTCTCACTCTCCTCTTCATGTCTCGCTGTCTTCCTGGTGATTTAAACCCCACTCCCTCTCCTCCCTCACTGTCTTCCTGCTGATTCTAAGCCCTTTCCCTCTCCTCCTCATGTATCAGGGCCTTCCTGGTGATTCTAAGCCCTCTCCCTCTGCTCCTCATGTCTCGGGGCCTTCCTGGTGATTCTAAGCCCTCTCCCTCTCCTCCTCATGTCTCACTGCATTCCTGGTGATTCTAACCCCTCCCCCTCTCCTCCTCATGTCTCGGTGCCTTGCTGGTGATTCTAAGCCCTCTCACTCTCCTCCTCATGTCTCAGGACCTTCCCTTCCCCCTCTCCTCCTCATGTCTCAGGGCCTTCCTGGTGATTCCCAGCCCTCGCCCTCTCCTCCACATGTCTCGCTGTCTTCCTGGTGATTTTAACCCCACTCCCTCTCCTCCCTCACTGTCTTCCTGCTTATTCTAAGCCCTCTCCCTCTCCTCCTCATGTCTCACTGCATTCCTGGTGATTCTAACCCCTCCCCCTCTCCTCCTCATGTCTCTGGGCCTTGCTGGTGATTCTAAACCCTCTCCCTCTACTCCTCATGTCTCAGGGCCTTCCTGGTGATTCTAAACCCTCTCCCTCGCCTCCTCATGTCTCACTGTATTCCTGGTGATTCTAACCCCTCCCCCTCTCCTCCTCATGTCTCTGGGCCTTGCTGGTGATTCTAACCACCCCTCCCCCTCTCCTTTTCATGTCTCACCGTCTTCCTGTGGATTCTAACCCCTCTATCGCTCCTCCTCGTGTCTCATGCCTTCCTGCTGAATCCAACCCCTCTACCTCTCCTCCTCATGTCTCACTGTCTTCCAGCTGATTCTAAGCCCTCTGCCTCTCATCCTCATGTCTCACTGTCTTCCTGGTGATTCTAACCCCTCTCCCTCTCCTCCTCATGTCTCGGTGCCTTGCTGGTGATTCTAAGCCCTCTCCCTCTCCTCCTCATGTCTCAGGACCTTCCCTTCCCCCTCTCCTCCTCATGTCTCAGGGCCATCCTGGTGATTCCCAGCCCTCTCCCTCTCCTCCTCATGTCTCGCTGTCTTCCTGGAGATTTTAACCCCACTCCCTCTCCTCCCTCACTGTCTTCCTGCTTATTCTAAGCCCTCGCCCTCTCCTCCTCATGTCTCGCTGTCTTCCTGGTGATTTTAACCCCACTCCCTCTCCTCCCTCACTGTCTTCCTGCTTATTCTAAGCCCTCTCCCTCTCCTCCTCATGTCTCACTGTATTCCTGGTGATTCTAACCCCTCCCCCTCTCCTCCTCATGTCTCTGGGCCTTGCTGGTGATTCTAACCCCTCCCCCTCTCCTTGTCATGTCTCACCGTCTTCCTGTGGATTCTAACCCCTCTCCCTCTCCTCCTCATGTCACACTCTCTTCCCGCTGATTCTAAGCCCTCTCCCTCTCCATCTCGTGTCTCGGTGCCTTGCTGGTGATTCTAACCCCTCCCTCTCTCCTTCTCATGTCTCACTGTCTTCCTGGTGATTCTAACCCCTCTACCGCTCCTCCTCGTGTCTCGTGCCTTCCTGGTGATTCCAACCCCTCCACCTCTCTTCCTCATGTCTCACTGTCTTCCACCTGATTCTAAGCCCTCACCCTCTCGTCCTCATGTCTCACTGTCTTCCTGGTGATTCTAACCCCTTTCCCTCTCCTCCTCATGTGTCGGTGCCTTCCTGTTGATTCTAATCCCTCTCCATCTCCTCCTCATGTCTCAGGGCCTTCCCCTCCACCTCTCCTCCTCATGTCTCACTGTCTTCCAGCCGATTCTAAGCCCTCACCCTCTCGTCCTCATGTCTCACTGTCTTCCTGGTTATTCTAACCACTCCACCTCTCCTCCTCATGTCTCACTGTCTTCCAGCTGATTCTAAGCCCTGTCGCTCTCCTCCTCATGTCTCACTGTCTTCATGGTGATTGTAACCCCACCCCGTCTCCTCCTCATGTCTCGCTGTCTTCCTTGGTATTCGATGCCCTCTCCCTCTCCTCCTCATGTCTCACTGTCTTCCTGCTGATTCTAAGCCCTCTCCCACTCCTCCTCATGTATCGGGGCCTTCCTGGTGATTCTAAGCCCTCCACCTCTCCTCCTCATGTCTCGGTGCCTTGCTGGTGATTCTAACCCCTCCCCCTCTCCTCCTCAAGTCTCAGTGCCTTCCTGGTGATCCTAAGCCCTCCCCCTCTCCTGCTCATGTCTCAGGGCCTTCCTGGTGATTCTAACCCCTCTCCCTCTCCTCCTCATGTCTCACTCTCTTCCAGCTGATTCTAAGCCCTCTCCCTCTCCTCCCTCACTGTCTTCCTGCTTATTCTAAGCCCTTTCCCTCACCTTCTCATGTCTCACTGTCTTCCTGGTGATTCTAACCCCTCTCCCTCTCCTCCTCATGTCTCAGGGCCTTCCTGCTTATTCTAACACCTCTCCCTCTCCTCGTCATGTCTTGGTGCCTCATTGGTGATTGTAAGCCCTCTCCCTCTCCTCCTCATGTCTTACTGTCTTCCTGCTGATTCTAAACCCTCTCCCTCTCCTCCTCATGTCTCGGCGCCTTCCTGGTGATTCTAACTGCTCCTCTTCATGTCTCACCATCTTGCTGCTGATTCTAAGCCACCCCCTCTCCTCCTCATGTCTCACTGTCTTCCTGCTTATTCTAACCCCTCTCCCTCTCCTCATGTCTCAGGGCCTTCCTGGTGATTCTAAGCCCTCTCCCTCTCCTCCTCTTGCCTCTGGGCCTTCCTGCTGATTCTAAACCCTCTCACTCTCCTCCTCATGTCTCAGGGCCTTCCTGGTGATTCTAAACCCTCTCCCTCTCCTCCTCATGTCTCGGGGCCTTCGTGGTGATTCTAAGCCCTCTCCCTATCCTCCTCGTGTCTTCGGGCCTTCCTGGTGATTCTAAGCCCTCTCCCTCTCCTCCTCGTGTCTCGGCGCATTCCTGGTGATTCTAACTGCTCCTCTTCATGTCTCACCATCTTGCTGCTGATTCTAAGCCCCCCCCCCTCTTCCTCATGTCTCACTGTCTTCCTGCTGATTCTAACCCCTCTCCTTCTCCTCATGTCTCACTTTCTTCCTGCTGATTCTAAGACCTCTCCCTCTCCTGCTCATGTCTCACTGTCTTCCTGGTGATTCGAAGCCCTCTCCCTCTCCTGCTCATGTCTCACTGCCTTCCTGGTGATTGTAAGCCCTCTCCCTCTCCTCCTCATGTCTTACTGTCTTCCTGCTGATTCTAAGCCCTCTCCATCTCCTCCTCATGTCTCGGTGCCTTGCTGGTGATTCTAAGCCCTCTCCCTCTCCTCCTCATGTCTCAGCTCCTTCCCCTCCCCCTCTCCTCCTCATGTCTCAGGGCCTTCCCCTCCCCCTCTCCTCCTCATGTCTCAGGGCCTTCCTAGTGATTCCCAGCCCTCTCACTCTCCTCTTCATGTCTCGCTGTCTTCCTGGTGATTTAAACCCCACTCCCTCTCCTCCCTCACTGTCTTCCTGCTGATTCTAAGCCCTTTCCCTCTCCTCCTCATGTGTCAGGGCCTTCCTGGTGATTCTAAGCCCTCTCCCTCTCCTCCTCATGTCTCGGGGCCTTCCTGGTGATTCTAAGCCCTCTCCCTCTCCTCCTCATGTCTCACTGCATTCCTGGTGATTCTAACCCCTCCCCCTCTCCTCCTCATGTCTCTGGGCCTTGCTGGTGATTCTAAACCCTCTCCCTCTACTCCTCATGTCTCAGGGCCTTCCTGGTGATTTTAAACCCTCTCCCTCGCCTCCTCATGTCTCACTGTATTCCTGGTGATTCTAACCCCTCCCCCTCTCCTCCTCATGTCTCTGGGCCTTGCTCGTGATTCTAACCCCTCCCCCTCTCCTTTTCATGTCTCACCGTCTTCCTGTGGGTTCTAACCCCTCTATCGCTCCTCCTCGTGTCTCATGCCTTCCTGCTGAATCCAACCCCTCTACCTCTCCTCCTCATGTCTCACTGTCTTCCAGCTGATTCTAAGCCCTCTGCCTCTCATCCTCATGTCTCACTGTCTTCCTGGTGATTCTAACCCCTCTCCCTCTCCTCCTCATGTCTCGGTGCCTTGCTGGTGATTCTAAGCCCTCTCCCTCTCCTCCTCATGTGTCAGGACCTTCCCTTCCCCCTCTCCTCCTCATGTCTCAGGGCCTTCCTGGTGATTCCCAGCCCTCTCCCTCTCCTCCTCATGTCTCGCTGTCTTCCTGGTGATTTTAACCCCACTCCCTCTCCTCCCTCACTGTCTTCCTGCTTATTCTAAGCCCTCTCCCTCTCCTCCTCATGTCTCACTGCATTCCTGGTGATTCTAACCCCTCCCCCTCTCCTCCTCATGTCTCTGGGCCTTGCTGGTGATTCTAAACCCTCTCCCTCTACTCCTCATGTCTCAGGGCCTTCCTGGTGATTCTAAACCCTCTCCCTCGCCTCCTCATGTCTCGGGGCCTTCGTGGTGATTCTAACCCCTCCCCCTCTCCTCCTCATGTCTCTGGGCCTTGCTGGTGATTCTAAACCCTCTCCCTCTACTCCTCATGTCTCATGGCCTTCCTGGTGATTCTAAACCCTCTCCCTCGCCTCCTCATGTCTCAGGGCCTTCCTGGTGATTCCCAGCCCTCTCCCTCTCCTCCTCATGTCTCGCTGTCTTCCTGGTGATTTTAACCCCACTCCCTCTCCTCCCTCACTGTCTTCCTGCTTATTCTAAGCCCTCTCCATCTCCTCCTCATGTCTCGGTGCCTTGCTGGTGATTCTAAGCCCTCTCCCTCTCCTCCTCATGTCTCAGCTCCTTCCCCTCCCCCTCTCCTCCTCATGTCTCAGGGCCTTCCCCTCCCCCTCTCCTCCTCATGTCTCAGGGCCTTCCTAGTGATTCCCAGCCCTCTCACTCTCCTCTTCATGTCTCGCTGTCTTCCTGGTGATTTAAACCCCACTCCCTCTCCTCCCTCACTGTCTTCCTGCTGATTCTAAGCCCTTTCCCTCTCCTCCTCATGTATCAGGGCCTTCCTGGTGATTCTAAGCCCTCTCCCTCTGCTCCTCATGTCTCGGGGCCTTCCTGGTGATTCTAAGCCCTCTCCCTCTCCTCCTCATGTCTCACTGCATTCCTGGTGATTCTAACCCCTCCCCCTCTCCTCCTCATGTCTCGGTGCCTTGCTGGTGATTCTAAGCCCTCTCACTCTCCTCCTCATGTCTCAGGACCTTCCCTTCCCCCTCTCCTCCTCATGTCTCAGGGCCTTCCTGGTGATTCCCAGCCCTCGCCCTCTCCTCCTCATGTCTCGCTGTCTTCCTGGTGATTTTAACCCCACTCCCTCTCCTCCCTCACTGTCTTCCTGCTTATTCTAAGCCCTCTCCCTCTCCTCCTCATGTCTCACTGCATTCCTGGTGATTCTAACCCCTCCCCCTCTCCTCCTCATGTCTCTGGGCCTTGCTGGTGATTCTAAACCCTCTCCCTCTACTCCTCATGTCTCAGGGCCTTCCTGGTGATTCTAAACCCTCTCCCTCGCCTCCTCATGTCTCACTGTATTCCTGGTGATTCTAACCCCTCCCCCTCTCCTCCTCATGTCTCTGGGCCTTGCTGGTGATTCTAACCACCCCTCCCCCTCTCCTTTTCATGTCTCACCGTCTTCCTGTGGATTCTAACCCCTCTATCGCTCCTCCTCGTGTCTCATGCCTTCCTGCTGAATCCAACCCCTCTACCTCTCCTCCTCATGTCTCACTGTCTTCCAGCTGATTCTAAGCCCTCTGCCTCTCATCCTCATGTCTCACTGTCTTCCTGGTGATTCTAACCCCTCTCCCTCTCCTCCTCATGTCTCGGTGCCTTGCTGGTGATTCTAAGCCCTCTCCCTCTCCTCCTCATGTCTCAGGACCTTCCCTTCCCCCTCTCCTCCTCATGTCTCAGGGCCTTCCTGGTGATTCCCAGCCCTCTCCCTCTCCTCCTCATGTCTCGCTGTCTTCCTGGTGATTTTAACCCCACTCCCTCTCCTCCCTCACTGTCTTCCTGCTTATTCTAAGCCCTCTCCCTCTCCTCCTCATGTCTCACTGCATTCCTGGTGATTCTAACCCCTCCCCCTCTCCTCCTCATGTCTCTGGGCCTTGCTGGTGATTCTAAACCCTCTCCCTCTACTCCTCATGTCTCAGGGCCTTCCTGGTGATTCTAAACCCTCTCCCTCGCCTCCTCATGTCTCGGGGCCTTCGTGGTGATTCTAACCCCTCCCCCTCTCCTCCTCATGTCTCTGGGCCTTGCTGGTGATTCTAAACCCTCTCCCTCTACTCCTCATGTCTCAGGGCCTTCCTGGTGATTCTAAACCCTCTCCCTCGCCTCCTCATGTCTCAGGGCCATCCTGGTGATTCCCAGCCCTCTCCCTCTCCTCCTCATGTCTCGCTGTCTTCCTGGAGATTTTAACCCCACTCCCTCTCCTCCCTCACTGTCTTCCTGCTTATTCTAAGCCCTCGCCCTCTCCTCCTCATGTCTCGCTGTCTTCCTGGTGATTTTAACCCCACTCCCTCTCCTCCCTCACTGTCTTCCTGCTTATTCTAAGCCCTCTCCCTCTCCTCCTCATGTCTCACTGTATTCCTGGTGATTCTAACCCCTCCCCCTCTCCTCCTCATGTCTCTGGGCCTTGCTGGTGATTCTAACCCCTCCCCCTCTCCTTGTCATGTCTCACCGTCTTCCTGTGGATTCTAACCCCTCTCCCTCTCCTCCTCATGTCACACTCTCTTCCCGCTGATTCTAAGCCCTCTCCCTCTCCATCTCGTGTCTCGGTGCCTTGCTGGTGATTCTAACCCCTCCCTCTCTCCTTCTCATGTCTCACTGTCTTCCTGGTGATTCTAACCCCTCTACCGCTCCTCCTCATGTCTCGTGCCTTCCTGGTGATTCCAACCCCTCCACCTCTCTTCCTCATGTCTCACTGTCTTCCACCTGATTCTAAGCCCTCACCCTCTCGTCCTCATGTCTCACTGTCTTCCTGGTGATTCTAACCCCTTTCCCTCTCCTCCTCATGTGTCGGTGCCTTCCTGTTGATTCTAATCCCTCTCCATCTCCTCCTCATGTCTCAGGGCCTTCCCCTCCACCTCTCCTCCTCATGTCTCACTGTCTTCCAGCCGATTCTAAGCCCTCACCCTCTCGTCCTCATGTCTCACTGTCTTCCTGGTTATTCTAACCACTCCACCTCTCCTCCTCATGTCTCACTGTCTTCCAGCTGATTCTAAGCCCTGTCGCTCTCCTCCTCATGTCTCACTGTCTTCATGGTGATTGTAACCCCACCCCGTCTCCTCCTCATGTCTCGCTGTCTTCCTTGGTATTCGATGCCCTCTCCCTCTCCTCCTCATGTCTCACTGTCTTCCTGCTGATTCTAAGCCCTCTCCCACTCCTCCTCATGTATCGGGGCCTTCCTGGTGATTCTAAGCCCTCCACCTCTCCTCCTCATGTCTCGGTGCCTTGCTGGTGATTCTAACCCCTCCCCCTCTCCTCCTCAAGTCTCAGTGCCTTCCTGGTGATCCTAAGCCCTCCCCCTCTCCTGCTCATGTCTCAGGGCCTTCCTGGTGATTCTAACCCCTCTCCCTCTCCTCCTCATGTCTCACTCTCTTCCAGCTGATTCTAAGCCCTCTCCCTCTCCTCCCTCACTGTCTTCCTGCTTATTCTAAGCCCTTTCCCTCACCTTCTCATGTCTCACTGTCTTCCTGGTGATTCTAACCCCTCTCCCTCTCCTCCTCATGTCTCAGGGCCTTCCTGCTTATTCTAACACCTCTCCCTCTCCTCGTCATGTCTTGGTGCCTCATTGGTGATTGTAAGCCCTCTCCCTCTCCTCCTCATGTCTTACTGTCTTCCTGCTGATTCTAAACCCTCTCCCTCTCCTCCTCATGTCTCGGCGCCTTCCTGGTGATTCTAACTGCTCCTCTTCATGTCTCACCATCTTGCTGCTGATTCTAAGCCACCCCCTCTCCTCCTCATGTCTCACTGTCTTCCTGCTTATTCTAACCCCTCTCCCTCTCCTCATGTCTCAGGGCCTTCCTGATGATTCTAAGCCCTCTCCCTCTCCTCCTCTTGCCTCTGGGCCTTCCTGCTGATTCTAAACCCTCTCACTCTCCTCCTCATGTCTCAGGGCCTTCCTGGTGATTCTAAACCCTCTCCCTCTCCTCCTCATGTCTCGGGGCCTTCGTGGTGATTCTAAGCCCTCTCCCTCTCCTCCTCGTGTCTTCGGGCCTTCCTGGTGATTCTAAGCCCTCTCCCTCTCCTCCTCGTGTCTCGGCGCATTCCTGGTGATTCTAACTGCTCCTCTTCATGTCTCACCATCTTGCTGCTGATTCTAAGCCCCCCCCCCCTCTTCCTCATGTCTCACTGTCTTCCTGCTGATTCTAACCCCTCTCCTTCTCCTCATGTCTCACTTTCTTCCTGCTGATTCTAAGACCTCTCCCTCTCCTGCTCATGTCTCACTGTCTTCCTGGTGATTCGAAGCCCTCTCCCTCTCCTGCTCATGTCTCACTGCCTTCCTGGTGATTGTAAGCCCTCTCCCTCTCCTCCTCATGTCTTACTGTCTTCCTGCTGATTCTAAGCCCTCTCCATCTCCTCCTCATGTCTCGGTGCCTTGCTGGTGATTCTAAGCCCTCTCCCTCTCCTCCTCATGTCTCAGCTCCTTCCCCTCCCCCTCTCCTCCTCATGTCTCAGGGCCTTCCCCTCCCCCTCTCCTCCTCATGTCTCAGGGCCTTCCTAGTGATTCCCAGCCCTCTCACTCTCCTCTTCATGTCTCGCTGTCTTCCTGGTGATTTTAACCCCACTCCCTCTCCTCCCTCACTGTCTTCCTGCTGATTCTAAGCCCTTTCCCTCTCCTCCTCATGTATCAGGGCCTTCCTGGTGATTCTAAGCACTCTCCCTCTCCTCCTCATGTCTCGGGGCCTTCCTGGTGATTCTAAGCCCTCTCCCTCTCCTCCTCATGTCTCACTGCATTCCTGGTGATTCTAAACCCTCTCCCTCTACTCCTCATGTCTCAGGGCCTTCCTGGTGATTCTAAACCCTCTCCCTCGCCTCCTCATGTCTCGGGGCCTTCGTGGTGATTCTAACCCCTCCCCCTCTCCTCCTCATGTCTCTGGGCCTTGCTGGTGATTCTAAACCCTCTCCCTCTACTCCTCATGTCTCAGGGCCTTCCTGGTGATTCTAAACCCTCTCCCTCGCCTCCTCATGTCTCAGGGCCTTCCTGGTGATTCCCAGCCCTCTCCCTCTCCTCCTCATGTCTCGCTGTCTTCCTGGTGATTTTAACCCCACTCCCTCTCCTCCCTCACTGTCTTCCTGCTTATTCTAAGCCCTCGCCCTCTCCTCCTCATGTCTCGCTGTCTTCCTGGTGATTTTAACCCCACTCCCTCTCCTCCCTCACTGTCTTCCTGCTTATTCTAAGCCCTCTCCCTCTCCTCCTCATGTCTCACTGTATTCCTGGTGATTCTAACCCCTCCCCCTCTCCTCCTCATGTCTCTGGGCCTTGCTGGTGATTCTAACCCCTCCCCCTCTCCTTCTCATGTCTCACCGTCTTCCTGTGGATTCTAACCCCTCTCCCTCTCCTCCTCATGTCACACTCTCTTCCCGCTGATTCTAAGCCCTCTCCCTCTCCTTCTCGTGTCTCATTTTCTTCCTGGTGATTCTAACCCCTCTCCCTCTCCTCCTCATGTCTCGGTGCCTTGCTGGTGATTCTAAGCCCTCTCCCTCTCCTCCTCATGTCTCAGGACCTTCCCTTCCCCCTCTCCTCCTCATGTCTCAGGGCCTTCCTGGTGATTCCCAGCCCTCTCCCTCTCCTCCTCATGTCTCGCTGTCTTCCTGGTGATTTTAACCCCACTCCCTCTCCTCCCTCACTGTCTTCCTGCTTATTCTAAGCCCTCTCCCTCTCCTCCTCATGTCTCACTGCATTCCTGGTGATTCTAACCCCTCCCCCTCTCCTCCTCATGTCTCGGTGCTTGCTGGTGATTCTTAGCCCTCTCACTCTCCTCCTCATGTCTCAGGACCTTCCCTTCCCCCTCTCCTCCTCATGTCTCAGGGCCTTCCTGGTGATTCCCAGCCCTCGCCCTCTCCTCCTCATGTCTCGCTGTCTTCCTGGTGATTTTAACCCCACTCCCTCTCCTCCCTCACTGTCTTCCTGCTTATTCTAAGCCCTCTCCCTCTCCTCCTCATGTCTCACTGCATTCCTGGTGATTCTAACCCCTCCCCCTCTCCTCCTCATGTCTCTGGGCCTTGCTGGTGATTCTAAACCCTCTCCCTCTACTCCTCAAGTCTCAGGGCCTTCCTGGTGATTCTAAACCCTCTCCCTCGCCTCCTCATGTCTCACTGTATCCCTGGTGATTCTAACCCCTCCCCCTCTCCTCCTCATGTCTCTGGGCCTTGCTGGTGATTCTAACCCCTCCCCCTCTCCTTTTCATGTCTCACCGTCTTCCTGTGGATTCTAACCCCTCTATCGCTCCTCCTCGTGTCTCATGCCTTCCTGCTGAATCCAACCCCTCTACCTCTCCTCCTCATGTCTCACTGTCTTCCAGCTGATTCTAAGCCCTCTGCCTCTCATCCTCATGTCTCACTGTCTTCCTGGTGATTCTAACCCCTCTCCCTCTCCTCCTCATGTCTCGGTGCCTTGCTGGTGATTCTAAGCCCTCTCCCTCTCCTCCTCATGTCTCAGGACCTTCCCTTCCCCCTCTCCTCCTCATGTCTCAGGGCCTTCCTGGTGATTCCCAGCCCTCTCCCTCTCCTCCTCATGTCTCGCTGTCTTCCTGGTGATTTTAACCCCACTCCCTCTCCTCCCTCACTGTCTTCCTGCTTGTTCTAAGCCCTCTCCCTCTCCTCCTCATGTCTCACTGCATTCCTGGTGATTCTAACCCCTCCCCCTCTCCTCCTCATGTCTCTGGGCCTTGCTGGTGATTCTAAACCCTCTCCCTCTACTCCTCATGTCTCAGGGCCTTCCTGGTGATTCTAAACCCTCTCCCTCGCCTCCTCATGTCTCGGGGCCTTCGTGGTGATTCTAACCCCTCCCCCTCTCCTCCTCATGTCTCTGGGCCTTGCTGGTGATTCTAAACCCTCTCCCTCTACTCCTCATGTCTCAGTGCCTTCCTGGTGATTCTAAACCCTATCCCTCGCCTCCTCATGTCTCAGGGCCTTCCTGGTGATTCCCAGCCCTCGCCCTCTCCTCCTCATGTCTCGCTGTCTTCCTGGTGATTTTAACCCCACTCCCTCTCCTCCCTCACTGTCTTCCTGCTTATTCTAAGCCCTCTCCCTCTCTTCCTCATGTCTCACTGTATTCCTGGTGATTCTAACCCCTCCCCCTCTCCTCCTCATGTCTCTGGGCCTTGCTGGTGATTCTAACCCCTCCCCCTCTCCTTCTCATGTCTCACCGTCTTCCTGTGGATTCTAACCCCTCTCCCTCTCCTCCTCATGTCACACTCTCTTCCCGCTGATTCTAAGCCCTCTCCCTCTCCATCTCGTGTCTCGGTGCCTTGCTGGTGATTCTAACTCCTCCCTCTCTCCTTCTCATGTCTCACTGTCTTCCTGGTGATTCTAACCCCTCTACCGCTCCTCCTCGTGTCTCGTGCCTTCCTGGTGATTCCAACCCCTCCACCTCTCTTCCTCATGTCTCACTGTCTTCCACCTGATTCTAAGCCCTCACCCTCTCGTCCTCATGTCTCACTGTCTTCCTGGTGATTCTAACCCCTTTCCCTCTCCTCCTCATGTCTCGGTGCCTTCCTGTTGATTCTAATCCCTCTCCATCTCCTCCTCATGTCTCAGGGCCTTCCACTCCACCTCTCCTCCTCATGTCTCACTGTCTTCCAGCCGATTCTAAGCCCTCAACCTCTCATCCTCATGTCTCACTGTCTTCCTGGTTATTCTAACCACTCCACCTCTCCTCCTCTTGTCTCACTGTCTTCCAGCTGATTCTAAGCCCTGTCGCTCTCCTCCTCATGTCTCACTGTCTTCATGGTGATTGTAACCCCACCCCGTCTCCTCCTCATGTCTCGCTGTCTTCCTGGTGATTCGATGCCCTCTCCCTCTCCTCCTCATGTCTCACTGTCTTCCTGCTGATTCTAAGCCCTCTCCCACTCCTCCTCATGTATCGGGGCCTTCCTGGTGATTCTAAGACCTCCACCTCTCCTCCTCATGTCTCGGTGCCTTGCTGGTGATTCCAACCCCTCCCCCTCTCCTCCTCAAGTCTCAGTGCCTTCCTGGTGATCCTAAGCTCTCCCCCTCTCCTGCTCATGTCTCAGGGCCTTCCTGGTGATTCTAACCCCACTCCCTCTCCTCCTCATGTCTCACTCTCTTCCAGCTGATTCTAAGCCCTCTCCATCTCCTCCTCATGTCTCGGTGCCTTGCTGGTGATTCTAAGCCCTCTCCCTCTCCTCCTCATGTCTCAGCTCCTTCCCCTCCCCCTCTCCTCCTCATGTCTCAGGGCCTTCCCCTCCCCCTCTCCTCCTCATGTCTCAGGGCCTTCCTAGTGATTCCCAGCCCTCTCACTCTCCTCTTCATGTCTCGCTGTCTTCCTGGTGATTTAAACCCCACTCCCTCTCCTCCCTCACTGTCTTCCTGCTGATTCTAAGCCCTTTCCCTCTCCTCCTCATGTATCAGGGCCTTCCTGGTGATTCTAAGCCCTCTCCCTCTGCTCCTCATGTCTCGGGGCCTTCCTGGTGATTCTAAGCCCTCTCCCTCTCCTCCTCATGTCTCACTGCATTCCTGGTGATTCTAACCCCTCCCCCTCTCCTCCTCATGTCTCGGTGCCTTGCTGGTGATTCTAAGCCCTCTCACTCTCCTCCTCATGTCTCAGGACCTTCCCTTCCCCCTCTCCTCCTCATGTCTCAGGGCCTTCCTGGTGATTCCCAGCCCTCGCCCTCTCCTCCTCATGTCTCGCTGTCTTCCTGGTGATTTTAACCCCACTCCCTCTCCTCCCTCACTGTCTTCCTGCTTATTCTAAGCCTTCTCCCTCTCCTCCTCATGTCTCACTGCATTCCTGGTGATTCTAACCCCTCCCCCTCTCCTCCTCATGTCTCTGGGCCTTGCTGGTGATTCTAAACCCTCTCCCTCTACTCCTCATGTCTCAGGGCCTTCCTGGTGATTCTAAACCCTCTCCCTCGCCTCCTCATGTCTCACTGTATTCCTGGTGATTCTAACCCCTCCCCCTCTCCTCCTCATGTCTCTGGGCCTTGCTGGTGATTCTAACCACCCCTCCCCCTCTCCTTTTCATGTCTCACCGTCTTCCTGTGGATTCTAACCCCTCTATCGCTCCTCCTCGTGTCTCATGCCTTCCTGCTGAATCCAACCCCTCTACCTCTCCTCCTCATGTCTCACTGTCTTCCAGCTGATTCTAAGCCCTCTGCCTCTCATCCTCATGTCTCACTGTCTTCCTGGTGATTCTAACCCCTCTCCCTCTCCTCCTCATGTCTCGGTGCCTTGCTGGTGATTCTAAGCCCTCTCCCTCTCCTCCTCATGTCTCAGGACCTTCCCTTCCCCCTCTCCTCCTCATGTCTCAGGGCCTTCCTGGTGATTCCCAGCCCTCTCCCTCTCCTCCTCATGTCTCGCTGTCTTCCTGGTGATTTTAACCCCACTCCCTCTCCTCCCTCACTGTCTTCCTGCGTATTCTAAGCCCTCTCCCTCTCCTCCTCATGTCTCACTGCATTCCTGGTGATTCTAACCCCTCCCCCTCTCCTCCTCATGTCTCTGGGCCTTGCTGGTGATTCTAAACCCTCTCCCTCTACTCCTCATGTCTCAGGGCCTTCCTGGTGATTCTAAACCCTCTCCCTCGCCTCCTCATGTCTCGGGGCCTTCGTGGTGATTCTAACCCCTCCCCCTCTCCTCCTCATGTCTCTGGGCCTTGCTGGTGATTCTAAACCCTCTCCCTCTACTCCTCATGTCTCATGGCCTTCCTGGTGATTCTAAACCCTCTCCCTCGCCTCCTCATGTCTCAGGGCCTTCCTGGTGATTCCCAGCCCTCTCCCTCTCCTCCTCATGTCTCGCTGTCTTCCTGGTGATTTTAACCCCACTCCCTCTCCTCCCTCACTGTCTTCCTGCTTATTCTAAGCCCTCTCCATCTCCTCCTCATGTCTCGGTGCCTTGCTGGTGATTCTAAGCCCTCTCCCTCTCCTCCTCATGTCTCAGCTCCTTCCCCTCCCCCTCTCCTCCTCATGTCTCAGGGCCTTCCCCTCCCCCTCTCCTCCTCATGTCTCAGGGCCTTCCTAGTGATTCCCAGCCCTCTCACTCTCCTCTTCATGTCTCGCTGTCTTCCTGGTGATTTAAACCCCACTCCCTCTCCTCCCTCACTGTCTTCCTGCTGATTCTAAGCCCTTTCCCTCTCCTCCTCATGTATCAGGGCCTTCCTGGTGATTCTAAGCCCTCTCCCTCTGCTCCTCATGTCTCGGGGCCTTCCTGGTGATTCTAAGCCCTCTCCCTCTCCTCCTCATGTCTCACTGCATTCCTGGTGATTCTAACCCCTCCCCCTCTCCTCCTCATGTCTCGGTGCCTTGCTGGTGATTCTAAGCCCTCTCACTCTCCTCCTCATGTCTCAGGACCTTCCCTTCCCCCTCTCCTCCTCATGTCTCAGGGCCTTCCTGGTGATTCCCAGCCCTCGCCCTCTCCTCCTCATGTCTCGCTGTCTTCCTGGTGATTTTAACCCCACTCCCTCTCCTCCCTCACTGTCTTCCTGCTTATTCTAAGCCCTCTCCCTCTCCTCCTCATGTCTCACTGCATTCCTGGTGATTCTAACCCCTCCCCCTCTCCTCCTCATGTCTCTGGGCCTTGCTGGTGATTCTAAACCCTCTCCCTCTACTCCTCATGTCTCAGGGCCTTCCTGGTGATTCTAAACCCTCTCCCTCGCCTCCTCATGTCTCACTGTATTCCTGGTGATTCTAACCCCTCCCCCTCTCCTCCTCATGTCTCTGGGCCTTGCTGGTGATTCTAACCACCCCTCCCCCTCTCCTTTTCATGTCTCACCGTCTTCCTGTGGATTCTAACCCCTCTATCGCTCCTCCTCGTGTCTCATGCCTTCCTGCTGAATCCAACCCCTCTACCTCTCCTCCTCATGTCTCACTGTCTTCCAGCTGATTCTAAGCCCTCTGCCTCTCATCCTCATGTCTCACTGTCTTCCTGGTGATTCTAACCCCTCTCCCTCTCCTCCTCATGTCTCGGTGCCTTGCTGGTGATTCTAAGCCCTCTCCCTCTCCTCCTCATGTCTCAGGACCTTCCCTTCCCCCTCTCCTCCTCATGTCTCAGGGCCTTCCTGGTGATTCCCAGCCCTCTCCCTCTCCTCCTCATGTCTCGCTGTCTTCCTGGTGATTTTAACCCCACTCCCTCTCCTCCCTCACTGTCTTCCTGCTTATTCTAAGCCCTCTCCCTCTCCTCCTCATGTCTCACTGCATTCCTGGTGATTCTAACCCCTCCCCCTCTCCTCCTCATGTCTCGGTGCCTTGCTGGTGATTCTAAGCCCTCTCCCTCTCCTCCTCATGTCTCAGGACCTTCCCTTCCCCCTCTCCTCCTCATGTCTCAGGGCCTTCCTGGTGATTCCCAGCCCTCGCTCTCTCCTCCTCATGTCTCGCTGTCTTCCTGGTGATTTTAACCCCACTCCCTCTCCTCCCTCACTGTCTTCCTGCTTATTCTAAGCCCTCTCTCACTCCTCCTCATGTCTCACTGCATTCCTGGTGATTCTAACACCTCCCCCTCTCCTCCTCATGTCTCTGGGCCTTGCTGGTGATTCTAAACCCTCTCCCTTTCTTCCTCATGTCTCAGGGCCTTCCTGGTGATTCTAACCCCTCCCCCTCTCCTCCTCATGTCTCTGGGCCTTGCTGGTGATTCTAACCCCTCCCCCTCTCCTTTTCATGTCTCACCGTCTTCCTGTGGATTCTAACCCCTCTATCGCTCCTCCTCGTGTCTCAAGCCTTCCTGCTGAATCCAACCCCTCTACCTCTCCTCCTCATGTCTCACTGTCTTCCAGCTGATTCTAAGCCCTCTGCCTCTCATCCCCATGTCTCACTGTCTTCCTGGTGATTCTAACCCCTCTCCCTCTCCTCCTCATGTCTCGGTGCCTTGCTGGTGATTCTAAGCCCTCTCCCTCTCCTCCTCATGTCTCAGGACCTTCCCTTCCCCCTCTCCTCCTCATGTCTCAGGGCCTTCCTGGTGATTCCCAGCCCTCTCCCTCTCCTCCTCATGTCTCGCTGTCTTCCTGGTGATTTTAACCCCACTCCCTCTCCTCCCTCACTGTCTTCCTGCTTATTCTAAGCCCTCTCCCTCTCCTCCTCATGTCTCACTGCATTCCTGGTGATTCTAACCCCTCCCCCTCTCCTCCTCATGTCTCGGTGCCTTGCTGGTGATTCTAAGCCCTCTCCCTCTCCTCCTCATGTCTCAGGACCTTCCCTTCCCCCTCTCCTCCTCATGTCTCAGGGCCTTCCTGGTGATTCCCAGCCCTCGCCCTCTCCTCCTCATGTCTCGCTGTCTTCCTGGTGATTTTAACCCCACTCCCTCTCCTCCCTCACTGTCTTCCTGCTTATTCTAAGCCCTCTCCCACTCCTCCTCATGTCTCACTGCATTCCTGGTGATTCTAACACCTCCCCCTCTCCTCCTCATGTCTCTGGGCCTTGCTGGTGATTCTAAACCCTCTCCCTTTCCTCCTCATGTCTCAGGGCCTTCCTGGTGATTCTAACCCCTCCCCCTCTCCTCCTCATGTCTCTGGGCCTTGCTGGTGATTCTAACCCCTCCCCCTCTCCTTTTCATGTCTCACCGTCTTCCTGTGGATTCTAACCCCTCTATCGCTCCTCCTCGTGTCTCAAGCCTTCCTGCTGAATCCAACCCCTCTACCTCTCCTCCTCATGTCTCACTGTCTTCCAGCTGATTCTAAGCCCTCTGCCTCTCATCCCCATGTCTCACTGTCTTCCTGGTGATTCTAACCCCTCTCCCTCTCCTCCTCATGTCTCGGTGCCTTGCTGGTGATTCTAAGCCCTCTCCCTCTCCTCCTCATGTCTCAGGACCTTCCCTTCCCCCTCTCCTCCTCATGTCTCAGGGCCTTCCTGGTGATTCCCAGCCCTCTCCCTCTCCTCCTCATGTCTCGCTGTCTTCCTGGTGATTTTAACCCCACTCCCTCTCCTCCCTCACTGTCTTCCTGCTTATTCTAAGCCCTCTCCCTCTCCTCCTCATGTCTCACTGCATTCCTGGTGATTCTAACCCCTCCCCCTCTCCTCCTCATGTCTCTGGGCCTTGCTGGTGATGCTAAACCCTCTCCCTCTACTCCTCATGTCTCAGGGCCTTCCTGGTGATTCTAAACCCTCTCCCTCGCCTCCTCATGTCTCGGGGCCTTCGTGGTGATTCTAACCCCTCCCCCTCTCCTCCTCATGTCTCTGGGCCTTGCTGGTGATTCTAAACCCTCTCCCTCTACTCCTCATGTCTCAGGGCCTTCCTGGTGATTCTAAACCCTCTCCCTCGCCTCCTCATGTCTCAGGGCCTTCCTGGTGATTCCCAGCCCTCTCCCTCTCCTCCTCATGTCTCGCTGTCTTCCTGGTGATTTTAACCCCACTCCCTCTCCTCCCTCACTGTCTTCCTGCTTATTCTAAGCCCTCGCCCTCTCCTCCTCATGTCTCGCTGTCTTCCTGGTGATTTTAACCCCACTCCCTCTCCTCCCTCACTGTCTTCCTGCTTATTCTAAGCCCTCTCCCTCTCCTCCTCATGTCTCACTGTATTCCTGGTGATTCTAACCCCTCCCCCTCTCCTCCTCATGTCTCTGGGCCTTGCTGGTGATTCTAACCCCTCCCCCTCTCCTTCTCATGTCTCACCGTCTTCCTGTGGATTCTAACCCCTCTCCCTCTCCTCCTCATGTCACACTCTCTTCCCGCTGATTCTAAGCCCTCTCCCTCTCCTTCTCGTGTCTCGGTGCCTTGCTGGTGATTCTAAGCCCTCTCCCTCTCCTCCTCATGTCTCAGGACCTTCCCTTCCCTCTCCTCCTCATGTCTCAGGGCCTTCCTGGTGATTCCCAGCCCTCTCCCTCTCCTCCTCATGTCTCGCTGTCTTCCTGGTGATTTTAACCCCACTCCCTCTCCTCCCTCACTGTCTTCCTGCTTATTCTAAGCCCTCTCCCTCTCCTCCTCATGTCTCACTGTATTCCTGGTGATTCTAACCCCTCCCCCTCTCCTCCTCATGTCTCTGGGCCTTGCTGGTGATTCTAACCCCTCCCCCTCTCCTTCTCATGTCTCACTGTCTTCCTGGTGATTCTAACCCCTCTACCGCTCCTCCTCGTGTCTCGTGCCTTCCTGGTGATTCCAACCCCTCCACCTCTCTTCCTCATGTCTCACTGTCTTCCACCTGATTCTAAGCCCTCACCCTCTCGTCCTCATGTCTCACTGTCTTCCTGGTGATTCTAACCCCTTTCCCTCTCCTCCTCATGTCTCGGTGCCTTCCTGTTGATTCTAATCCCTCTCCATCTCCTCCTCATGTCTCAGGGCCTTCCCCTCCAACTCTCCTCCTCATGTCTCACTGTCTTCCAGCTGATTCTAAGCCCTCACCCTCTCGTCCTCATGTCTCAGTGTCTTCCTGGTTATTCTAACCACTCCACCTCTCCTCCTCATGTCTCACTGTCTTCCAGCTGATTCTAAGCCCTCTCCCTCTCCTCCTCATGTCATACTGTCTTCCCGGTGATTCGAAGCCCTCTCCCTCTCCTGCTCATGTCTCACTGTCTTCCTGGTGATTGTAACCCCACCCCGTCTCCTCCTCATGTCTCGCTGTCTTCCTGGTTATTCGATGCCCTCTCCCTCTCCTTCTCATGTCTCACTGTCTTCCTGGTTATTCTAACCACTCCACCTCTCCTCCTCATGTCTCACTGTCTTCCAGCTGATTCTAAGCCCTCCACCTCTCCTCCTCATGTCTCGGTGCCTTGCTGGTGATTCTAACCCCTCCCCCTCTCCTCCTCATGTCTCAGTGCCTTCCTGGTGATCCTAAGCCCTCCCCCTCTCCTGCTCATGTCTCAGGGCCTTCCTGGTGATCCTAAGCCCTCTCCCACTCCTCCTCATGTATCGGGGCCTTCCTGGTGAACCTAAGCCCTCCCCCTCTCCTCCTCATGTCTCGGTGCCTTGCTGGTGATTCTAACCCCTCTCCCTCGCCTCCTCATTTCTCGGTGCCTTCCTGTTGATTCTAATCCCTCTCCATCTCCTCCTCATGTCTCGGTGCCTTGCTGGTGATTCTAAGCCCTCTGTCTCTCCTCCTCATGTCTCAGGGCCTTAACCTCCCCCTCTCCTCCTCATGTCTCAGGGCCTTCCCCTCCCCCTCTCCTCCTCATGTCTCAGGGCCTTCCTGCTGATTCTAAGCCCTCTCCCACTCCTCCTCATGTGTCGGGGCCTTCCTGGTGATTCTAAGCCCTCCCCCTCTCCTCCTCATGTCTCGGTGCCTTGCTGGTGATTCTAAACCCTCTCCCTCGCCTCCTCATGTCTCAGGGCCTTCCTGGTGATTCCCAGCCCTCTCCCTCTCCTCCTCATGTCTCGCTGTCTTCCTGGTGATTTTAACCCCACTCCCTCTCCTCCCTCACTGTCTTCCTGCTTATTCTAAGCCCTCGCCCTCTCCTCCTCATGTCTCGCTGTCTTCCTGGTGATTTTAACCCCACTCCCTCTCCTCCCTCACTGTCTTCCTGCTTATTCTAAGCCCTCTCCCTCTCCTCCTCATGTCTCACTGTATTCCTGGTGATTCTAACCCCTCCCCCTCTCCATCTCATGTCTCTGGGCCTTGCTGGTGATTCTAACCCCTCCCCCTCTCCTTCTCATGTCTCACCGTCTTCCTGTGGATTCTAACCCCTCTCCCTCTCCTCCTCATGTCACACTCTCTTCCCGCTGATTCTAAGCCCTCTCCCTCTCCTTCTCGTGTCTCGGTGCCTTGCTGGTGATTCTAAGCCCTCTCCCTCTCCTCCTCATGTCTCAGGACCTTCCCTTCCCTCTCCTCCTCATGTCTCAGGGCCTTCCTGGTGATTCCCAGCCCTCTCCCTCTCCTCCTCATGTCTCGCTGTCTTCCTGGTGATTTTAACCCCACTCCCTCTCCTCCCTCACTGTCTTCCTGCTTATTCTAAGCCCTCTCCCTCTCCTCCTCATGTCTCACTGTATTCCTGGTGATTCTAACCCCTCCCCCTCTCCTCCTCATGTCTCTGGGCCTTGCTGGTGATTCTAACCCCTCCCCCTCTCCTTCTCATGTCTCACTGTCTTCCTGGTGATTCTAACCCCTCTACCGCTCCTCCTCGTGTCTCGTGCCTTCCTGGTGATTCCAACCCCTCCACCTCTCTTCCTCATGTCTCACTGTCTTCCACCTGATTCTAAGCCCTCACCCTCTCGTCCTCATGTCTCACTGTCTTCCTGGTGATTCTAACCCCTTTCCCTCTCCTCCTCATGTCTCGGTGCCTTCCTGTTGATTCTAATCCCTCTCCATCTCCTCCTCATGTCTCAGGGCCTTCCCCTCCACCTCTCCTCCTCATGTCTCACTGTCTTCCAGCTGATTCTAAGCCCTCACCCTCTCGTCCTCATGTCTCAGTGTCTTCCTGGTTATTCTAACCACTCCACCTCTCCTCCTCATGTCTCACTGTCTTCCAGCTGATTCTAAGCCCTCTCCCTCTCCTCCTCATGTCATACTGTCTTCCCGGTGATTCGAAGCCCTCTCCCTCTCCTGCTCATGTCTCACTGTCTTCCTGGTGATTGTAACCCCACCCCGTCTCCTCCTCATGTCTCGCTGTCTTCCTGGTTATTCGATGCCCTCTCCCTCTCCTTCTCATGTCTCACTGTCTTCCTGGTTATTCTAACCACTCCACCTCTCCTCCTCATGTCTCACTGTCTTCCAGCTGATTCTAAGCCCTCCACCTCTCCTCCTCATGTCTCGGTGCCTTGCTGGTGATTCTAACCCCTCCCCCTCTCCTCCTCATGTCTCAGTGCCTTCCTGGTGATCCTAAGCCCTCCCCCTCTCCTGCTCATGTCTCAGGGCCTTCCTGGTGATCCTAAGCCCTCTCCCACTCCTCCTCATGTATCGGGGCCTTCCTGGTGAACCTAAGCCCTCCCCCTCTCCTCCTCATGTCTCGGTGCCTTGCTGGTGATTCTAACCCCTCTCCCTCGCCTCCTCATTTCTCGGTGCCTTCCTGTTGATTCTAATCCCTCTCCATCTCCTCCTCATGTCTCGGTGCCTTGCTGGTGATTCTAAGCCCTCTGTCTCTCCTCCTCATGTCTCAGGGCCTTAACCTCCCCCTCTCCTCCTCATGTCTCAGGGCCTTCCCCTCCCCCTCTCCTCCTCATGTCTCAGGGCCTTCCTGCTGATTCTAAGCCCTCTCCCACTCCTCCTCATGTGTCGGGGCCTTCCTGGTGATTCTAAGCCCTCCCCCTCTCCTCCTCATGTCTCGGTGCCTTGCTGGTGATTCTAACCCCTCTCCTTCGCCTCCTCATTTCTCGGTGCCTTCCTGTTGATTCTAATCCCTCTCCATCTCCTCCTCATGTCTCGGTGCCTTGCTGGTGATTCTAAGCCCTCTGCCTCTCCTCCTCATGTCTCAGGGCCTTCCCCTCCCCCTCTCCTCCTCATGTCTCAGGGCCTTCCCCTCCCCCTCTCCTCCTCATGTCTCAGGGCCTTCCTGGTGATTCCCACCCCTCTCACTCTCCTCCTCATGTCTCGCTGTCTTCCTGGTGATTTTAAACCCACTCCCTCTCCTCCCTCACTGTCTTCCTGCTTATTCTAAGCCCTCTCCCTCTCCTTCTCATGTCTCACTGTATTCCTGGTGAATCTAACCCCTCCCCCTCTCCTCCTCATGTCTCTGGGCCTTGCTGGTGATTCCCACCCCTCTCACTCTCCTCCTATTGTCTCGCTGTCTTCCTGGTGATTTTAAACCCACTCCCTCTCCTCCCTCACTGTCTTCCTGCTTATTCTAAGCCCTCTCCCTCTCCTCCTCATGTCTCACTGTATTCCTGGTGATTCTAACCCCTCCCCCTCTCCTCCTCATGTCTCAGGGCCTTCCTGGTGATTCTAACCCCTCTCCCTCTCCTCCTCATGTCACACTCTCTTCCCGCTGATTCTAAGCCCTCTCCCTCTCCTTCTCGTGTCTCGGTGCCTTGCTGGTGATTCTAAGCCCTCTCCCTCTACTCCTCATGTCTCAGGACCTTCCCTTCCCCCTGTCCTCCTCATGTCTCAGGGCCTTCCTGGTGATTCCCAGCCCTCTCCCTCTCCTCCTCATGTCTCGCTGTCTTCCTGGTGATTTTAATCCCACTCCCTCTCCTCCCTCACTGTCTTCCTGCTTATTCTAAGCCCTTTCCCTCACCTTCTCATGTCTCACTGTCTTCCTGGTGATTCTAACCCCTCTCCCTCTCCTCCTCATGTCTCAGGGCCTTCCTGCTTATTCTAACACCTCTCCCTCTCCTCGTCATGTCTTGGTGCCTCATTGGTGATTGTAAGCCCTCTCCCTCTCCTCCTCATGTCTTACTGTCTTCCTGCTGATTCTAAACCCTCTCCCTCTCCTCCTCATGTCTCGGCGCCTTCCTGGTGATTCTAACTGCTCCTCTTCATGTCTCACCATCTTGCTGCTGATTCTAAGCCACCCCCTCTCCTCCTCATGTCTCACTGTCTTCCTGCTTATTCTAACCCCTCTCCCTCTTCTCATGTCTCAATGCCTTCCTGGTGATTCTAAGCCCTCTCCCTCTCCTCCTCTTGCCTCTGGGCCTTCCTGCTGATTCTAAACCCTCTCACTCTCCTCCTCATGTCTCAGGGCCTTCCTGGTGATTCTAAACCCTCTCCCTCTCCTCCTCATGTCTCGGGGCCTTCGTGGTGATTCTAAGCCCTCTCCCTCTCCTCCTCGTGTCTCGGCGCATTCCTGGTGATTCTAACTGCTCCTCTTCATGTCTCACCATCTTGCTGCTGATTCTAAGCCCCCCCCTCTTCCTCATGTCTCACTGTCTTCCTGCTGATTCTAACCCCTCTCCTTCTCCTCATGTCTCACTTTCTTCCTGCTGATTCTAAGACCTCTCCCTCTCCTGCTCATGTCTCACTGTCTTCCTGGTGATTCGAAGCCCTCTCCCTCTCCTGCTCATGTCTCACTGCCTTCCTGGTGATTGTAACCCCACCCCCTCTCCTCCTCATGTCTCACTGTCTTCCTGCTGATTCTAAGCCCTCTCCCACTCCTCCTCAAGTCTCGGGGCCTTCCTGGTGATTCTAAGCCCTCCCCCTCTCCTCCTCATGTCTCGGTGCCTGGCTGGTGATTCTTACCCCTCCTCCTCTCCTCCTAATGTCTCGGGGCCTTCCTGGTGATTCTAAGCCCTCTCCCTCTCCTCCTCATGTCTCACTCTCTTCCCGCTGATTCTAAGCCCTCTCCCTCTCCTACTCGTGTCTCGGTGCCTTGCTGGTGATTCTAAGCCCTCTCCCTCTCCTCCTCATGTCTCAGGGCCTTCCTGGTGATTCCCAGCCCTCTCCCTCTCCTCCTCATGTCTCGCTGTCTTCCTGGTGATTTTAACCCCACTCCCTCTCCTCCCTCACTGTCTTCCTGCTTATTGTAAGCCCTCTCCCTCTCCTCCTCATGTCTCACTGTATTCCTGGTGATTCTAACCCCTCTCCCTCTCCTCCTCATGTCTCTGGGCCTTGCTGGTGATTCTAACCCCTCCCCCTCTCCTTCTCATGTCTCACCGTCTTCCTGTGGATTCTAACCCCTCTATCGCTCCTCCTCGTGTCTCATGCCTTCCTGCTGAATCCAACCCCTCTTCCTCTCCTCCTCATGTCTCACTGTCTTCCAGCTGATTCTAAGCCCTCTCCCTCTCATCCTCATGTCTCACTGTCTTCCTGGTGATTCTAACCCCTCTCCCTCTCCTCCTCATGTCTCGGTGCCTTGCTGGTGATTCTAAGCCCTCTCCCTCTCCTCCTCATGTCTCAGGACCTTCCCTTCCCCCTCTCCTCCTCATGTCTCAGGGCCTTCCTGGTGATTCCCAGCCCTCTCCCTCTCCTCCTCATGTCTCGCTGTCTTCCTGGTGATTTTAACCCCACTCCCTCTCCTCCCTCACTGTCTTCCTGCTTATTCTAAGCTCTCTCCCTCTCCTCCTCATGTCTCACTGCATTCCTGGTGATTCTAACCCCTCCCCCTCTCCTCCTCATGTCTCGGTGCCTTGCTGGTGATTCTAAGCCCTCTCCCTCTCCTCCTCATGTCTCAGGACCTTCCCTTCCCCCTCTCCTCCTCATGTCTCAGGGCCTTCCTGGTGATTCCCAGCCCTCGCCCTCTCCTCCTCATGTCTCGCTGTCTTCCTGGTGATTTTAACCCCACTCCCTCTCCTCCCTCACTGTCTTCCTGCTTATTCTAAGCCCTCTCCCACTCCTCCTCATGTCTCACTGCATTCCTGGTGATTCTAACCCCTCCCCCTCTCCTCCTCATGTCTCTGGGCCTTGCTGGTGATTCTAAACCCTCTCCCTCTCCTCCTCATGTCTCAGGGCCTTCCTGGTGATTCTAAACCCTCTCCCTCGCCTCCTCATGTCTCACTGTATTCCTGGTGATTCTAACCCCTCCCCCTCTCCTCCTCATGTCTCTGGGCCTTGCTGGTGATTCTAACCCCTCCCCCTCTCCTTTTCATGTCTCACCGTCTCCCTGTGGATTCTAACCCCTCTATCGCTCCTCCTCGTGTCTCAAGCCTTCCTGCTGAATCCAACCCCTCTACCTCTCCTCCTCATGTCTCACTGTCTTCCAGCTGATTCTAAGCCCTCTGCCTCTCATCCCCATGTCTCACTGTCTTCCTGGTGATTCTAACCCCTCTCCCTCTCCTCCTCATGTCTCGGTGCCTTGCTGGTGATTCTAAGCCCTCTCCCTCTCCTCCTCATGTCTCAGGACCTTCCCTTCCCCCTCTCCTCCTCATGTCTAAGGGCCTTCCTGGTGATTCCCAGCCCTCTCCCTCTCCTCCTCATGTCTCGCTGTCTTCCTGGTGATTTTAACCCCACTCCCTCTCCTCCCTCACTGTCTTCCTGCTTATTCTAAGCCCTCTCCCTCTCCTCCTCATGTCTCACTGCATTCCTGGTGATTCTAACCCCTCCCCCTCTCCTCCTCATGTCTCTGGGCCTTGCTGGTGATTCTAAACCCTCTCCCTCTACTCCTCATGTCTCAGGGCCTTCCTGGTGATTCTAAACCCTCTCCCTCGCCTCCTCATGTCTCGGAGCCTTCGTGGTGATTCTAACCCCTCCCCCTCTCCTCCTCATGTCTCTGGGCCTTGCTGGTGATTCTAAACCCTCTCCCTCTACTCCTCATGTCTCAGGGCCTTCCTGGTGATTCTAAACCCTCTCCCTCGCCTCCTCATGTCTCAGGGCCTTCCTGGTGATTCCCAGCCCTCTCCCTCTCCTCCTCATGTCTCGCTGTCTTCCTGGTGATTTTAACCCCACTCCCTCTCCTCCCTCACTGTCTTCCTGCTTATTCTAAGCCCTCTCCCTCTCCTCCTCATGTCTCACTGTATTCCTGGTGATTCTAACCCCTCCCCCTCTCCTCCTCATGTCTCACTGTCTTCCTGCTTATTCTAAGCCCTCTCCCTCTCCTCCTCATGTCTCACTGTATTCCTGGTGATTCTAACCCCTCCCCCTCTCCTCCTCATGTCACACTCTCTTCCCGCTGATTCTAAGCCCTCTCCCTCTCCTTCTCGTGTCTCGGTGCCTTGCTGGTGATTCTAAGCCCTCTCCCTCTCCTCCTCATGTCTCAGGACCTTCCCTTCCCCCTGTCCTCCTCATGTCTCAGGGCCTTCCTGGTGATTCCCAGCCCTCTCCCTCTCCTCCTCATGTCTCGCTGTCTTCCTGGTGATTTTAACCCCACTCCCTCTCCTCCCTCACTGTCTTCCATCTTATTCTAAGCCCTCTCCCTCTCCTCCTCATGTCTCACTGTATTCCTGGTGATTCTAACCCCTCCCCCTCTCCTCCTCATGTCTCTGGGCCTTGCTGGTGATTCTAACCCCTCCCCCTCTCCTTCTCATTTCTCACTGTCTTCCTGGTGATTCTAACCCCTCTACCGCTCCTCCTCGTGTCTCGTGCCTTCCTGGTGATTCCAACCCCTCCACCTCTCTTCCTCATGTCTCACTGTCTTCCACCTGATTCTAAGCCCTCACCCTCTCGTCCTCATGTCTCACTGTCTTCCTGGTGATTCTAACCCTTTTCCCTCTCCTCTTCATGTCTCGGTGCCTTCCTGTTGATTCTAATCCCTCTCCATCTCCTCCTCATGTCTCAGGGCCTTCCCCTCCACCTCTCCTCCTCATGTCTCACTGTCTTCCAGCTGATTCTAAGCCCTCACCCTCTCGTCCTCATGTCTCACTGCCTTCCTGGTGATCCTAAGCCCTCCCCCTCTCCTCCTCATGTCTCGGTGCCTTGCTGGTGATTCTAACCCCTCTCCCTCGCCTCCTCATTTCTCGGTGCCTTCCTGTTGATTCTAATCCCTCTCCATCTCCTCCTCATGTCTCGGTGCCTTGCTGGTGATTCTAAGCCCTCTGCCTCTCCTCCTCATGTCTCAGGGCCTTAACCTCCCCCTCTCCTCCTCATGTCTCAGGGCCTTCCCCTCCCCCTCTCCTCCTCATGTCTCAGGGCCTTCCTGCTGATTCTAAGCCCTCTCCCACTCCTCCTCATGTGTCGGGGCCTTCCTGGTGATTCTAAGCCCTCCCCCTCTCCTCCTCATGTCTCGGTGCCTTGCTGGTGATTCTAACCCCTCTCCTTCGCCTCCTCATTTCTCGGTGCCTTCCTGTTGATTCTAATCCCTCTCCATCTCCTCCTCATGTCTCGGTGCCTTGCTGGTGATTCTAAGCCCTCTGCCTCTCCTCCTCATGTCTCAGGGCCTTCCCCTCCCCCTCTCCTCCTCATGTCTCAGGGCCTTCCCCTCCCCCTCTCCTCCTCATGTCTCAGGGCCTTCCTGGTGATTCCCAGCCCTCTCCCTCTCCTCCTCATGTCTCGCTGTCTTCCTGGTGATTTTAACCCCACTCCCTCTCCTCCCTCACTGTCTTCCTGCTTATTCTAAGCCCTCTCCCTCTCCTCCTCATGTCTCACTGTATTCCTGGTGATTCTAACCCCTCCCCCTCTCCTCCTCATGTCTCTGGGCCTTGCTGGTGATTCTAACCCCTCCCCCTCTCCTTCTCATGTCTCACTGTCTTCCTGGTGATTCTAACCCCTCTACCGC
Source organism: Lampris megalopsis (assembly GCA_022114975.2). NCBI lineage: Eukaryota > Metazoa > Chordata > Actinopteri > Lampriformes > Lampridae > Lampris > Lampris megalopsis. Next base: position 4,080,842 of record JAJHIY020000936.1, read on the forward strand.
TCCTCCTCGTGTCTCGTGCCTTCCTGGTGATTCCAACCCCTCCACCTCTCTTCCTCATGTCTCACTGTCTTCCACCTGATTCTAAGCCCTCACCCTCTCGTCCTCATGTCTCACTGTCTTCCTCGTGATTCTAACCCCTTTCCCTCTCCTCCTCATGTCTCGGTGCCTTCCTGTTGATTCTAATCCCTCTCCATCTCCTCCTCATGTCTCAGGGCCTTCCCCTCCACCTCTCCTCCTCATGTCTCACTGTCTTCCAGCTGATTCTAAGCCCTCACCCTCTCGTCCTCATGTCTCACTGTCTTCCTGGTTATTCTAACCACTCCACCTCTCCTCCTCATGTCTCACTGTCTTCCAGCTGATTCTAAGCCCTCTCCCTCTCCTCCTCATGTCATACTGTCTTCCCGGTGATTCGAAGCCCTCTCCCTCTCCTGCTCATGTCTCACTGTCTTCCTGGTGATTGTAACCCCACTTCGTCTCCTCCTCATGTCTCGGTGTCTTCCTGGTTATTCGATGCCCTCTCCCTCTCCTTCTCATGTCTCACTGTCTTCCTGGTTATTCTAACCACTCCACCTCTCCTCCTCATGTCTCACTGTCTTCCAGCTGATTCTAAGCCCTCCACCTCTCCTCCTCATGTCTCGGTGCCTTGCTGGTGATTCTAACCCCTCCCCCTCTCCTCCTCATGTCTCAGTGCCTTCCTGGTGATCCTAAGCCCTCCCCCTCTCCTGCTCATGTCTCAGGGCCTTCCTGGTGATCCTAAGCCCTCTCCCACTCCTCCTCATGTATCGGGGCCTTCCTGGTGATCCTAAGCCCTCCCCCTCTCCTCCTCATGTCTCGGTGCCTTGCTGGTGATTCTAACCCCTCTCCCTCGCCTCCTCATTTCTCGGTGCCTTCCTGTTGATTCTAATCCCTCTCCATCTCCTCCTCATGTCTCGGTGCCTTGCTGGTGATTCTAAGCCCTCTGCCTCTCCTCCTCATGTCTCAGGGCCTTAACCTCCCCCTCTCCTCCTCATGTCTCAGGGCCTTCCCCTCCCCCTCTCCTCCTCATGTCTCAGGGCCTTCCTGCTGATTCTAAGCCCTCTCCCACTCCTCCTCATGTGTCGGGGCCTTCCTGGTGATTCTAAGCCCTCCCCCTCTCCTCCTCATGTCTCGGTGCCTTGCTGGTGATTCTAACCCCTCTCCTTCGCCTCCTCATTTTTCGGTGCCTTCCTGTTGATTCTAATCCCTCTCCATCTCCTCCTCATATCTCGGTGCCTTGCTGGTGATTCTAAGCCCTCTGCCTCTCCTCCTCATGTCTCAGGGCCTTCCCCTCCCCCTCTCCTCCTCATGTCTCAGGGCCTTCCTGGTGATTCCCAGCCCTCTCCCTCTCCTCCTCATGTCTCGCTGTCTTCCTGGTGATTTTAACCCCACTCCCTCTCCTCCCTCACTGTCTTCCTGCTTATTCTAAGCCCTCTCCCTCTCCTCCTCATGTCTCACTGTATTCCTGGTGATTCTAACCCCTCCCCCTCTCCTCCTCATGTCTCTGGGCCTTGCTGGTGATTCTAACCCCTCCCCCTCTCCTTCTCATGTCTCACTGTCTTCCTGGTGATTCTAACCCCTCTACCGCTCCTCCTCGTGTCTCGTGCCTTCCTGGTGATTCCAACCCCTCCACCTCTCTTCCTCATGTCTCACTGTCTTCCACCTGATTCTAAGCCCTCACCCTCTCGTCCTCATGTCTCACTGTCTTCCTCGTGATTCTAACCCCTTTCCCTCTCCTCCTCATGTCTCGGTGCCTTCCTGTTGATTCTAATCCCTCTCCATCTCCTCCTCATGTCTCAGGGCCTTCCCCTCCACCTCTCCTCCTCATGTCTCACTGTCTTCCAGCTGATTCTAAGCCCTCACCCTCTCGTCCTCATGTCTCACTGTCTTCCTGGTTATTCTAACCACTCCACCTCTCCTCCTCATGTCTCAATGTCTTCCAGCTGATTCTAAGCCCTCTCCCTCTCCTCCTCATGTCATACTGTCTTCCCGGTGATTCGAAGCCCTCTCCCTCTCCTGCTCATGTCTCACTGTCTTCCTGGTGATTGTAACCCCACCCCGTCTCCTCCTCATGTCTCGGTGTCTTCCTGGTTATTCGATGCCCTCTCCCTCTCCTTCTCATGTCTCACTGTCTTCCTGGTTATTCTAACCACTCCACCTCTCCTCCTCATGTCTCACTGTCTTCCAGCTGATTCTAAGCCCTCCACCTCTCCTCCTCATGTCTCGGTGCCTTGCTGGTGATTCTAACCCCTCCCCCTCTCCTCCTCATGTCTCAGTGCCTTCCTGGTGATCCTAAGCCCTCCCCCTCTCCTGCTCATGTCTCAGGGCCTTCCTGGTGATCCTAAGCCCTCTCCCACTCCTCCTCATGTATCGGGGCCTTCCTGGTGATCCTAAGCCCTCCCCCTCTCCTCCTCATGTCTCGGTGCCTTGCTGGTGATTTTAACCCCTCTCCCTCGCCTCCTCATTTCTCGGTGCCTTCCTGTTGATTCTAATCCCTCTCCATCTCCTCCTCATGTCTCGGTGCCTTGCTGGTGATTCTAAGCCCTCTGCCTCTCCTCCTCATGTCTCAGGGCCTTAACCTCCCCCTCTCCTCCTCATGTCTCAGGGCCTTCCCCTCCCCCTCTCCTCCTCATGTCTCAGGGCCTTCCTGCTGATTCTAAGCCCTCTCCCACTCCTCCTCATGTGTCGGGGCCTTCCTGGTGATTCTAAGCCCTCCCCCTCTCCTCCTCATGTCTCGGTGCCTTGCTGGTGATTCTAACCCCTCTCCTTCGCCTCCTCATTTCTCGGTGCCTTCCTGTTGATTCTAATCCCTCTCCATCTCCTCCTCATGTCTCGGTGCCTTGCTGGTGATTCTAAGCCCTCTGCCTCTCCTCCTCATGTCTCAGGGCCTTCCCCTCCCCCTCTCCTCCTCATGTCTCAGGGCCTTCCCCTCCCCCTCTCCTCCTCATGTCTCAGGGCCTTCCTAGTGATTCCCACCCCTCTCACTCTCCTCCTCATGTCTCGCTGTCTTCCTGGTGATTTTAAACCCACTCCCTCTCCTCCCTCACTGTCTTCCTGCTTATTCTAAGCCCTCTCCTTCTCCTCCTCATGTCTCACTGTATTCCTGGTGAATCTAACCCCTCCCCCTCTCCTCCTCATGTCTCTGGGCCTTGCTGGTGATTCCCACCCCTCTCACTCTCCTCCTATTGTCTCGCTGTCTTCCTGGTGATTTTAAACCCACTCCCTCTCCTCCCTCACTGTCTTCCTGCTTATTCTAAGCCCTCTCCCTCTCCTCCTCATGTCTCACTGTATTCCTGGTGATTCTAACCCCTCCCCCTCTCCTCCTCATGTCTCAGGGCCTTTCTGGTGATTCTAACCCCTCTCCCTCTCCTCCTCATGTCACACTCTCTTCCCGCTGATTCTAAGCCCTCTCCCTCTCCTTCTCGTGTCTCGGTGCCTTGCTGGTGATTCTAAGCCCTCTCCCTCTCCTCCTCATGTCTCAGGACCTTCCCTTCCCCCTGTCCTCCTCATGTCTCAGGGCCTTCCTGGTGATTCCCAGCCCTCTCCCTCTCCTCCTCATGTCTCGCTGTCTTCCTGGTGATTTTAACCCCACTCCCTCTCCTCCCTCACTGTCTTCCTGCTTATTCTAAGCCCTCTCCCTCTCCTCCTCATGTCTCACTGTATTCCTGGTGATTCTAACCCCTCCCCCTCTCCTCCTCATGTCTCTGGGCCTTGCTGGTGATTCTAACCCCTCCCCCTCTCCTTCTCATGTCTCACTGTCTTCCTGGTGATTCTAACCCCTCTACCGCTCCTCCTCGTGTCTCGTGCCTTCCTGGTGATTCCAACCCCTCCACCTCTCTTCCTCATGTCTCACTGTCTTCCACCTGATTCTAAGCCCTCACCCTCTCGTCCTCATGTCTCACTGTCTTCCTGGTGATTCTAACCCTTTTCCCTCTCCTCTTCATGTCTCGGTGCCTTCCTGTTGATTCTAATCCCTCTCCATCTCCTCCTCATGTCTCAGGGCCTTCCCCTCCACCTCTCCTCCTCATGTCTCACTGTCTTCCAGCTGATTCTAAGCCATCACCCTCTCGTCCTCATGTCTCACTGTCTTCCTGGTTATTCTAACCACTCCACCTCTCCTCCTCATGTCTCACTGTCTTCCAGCTGATTCTAAGCCCTGTCGCTCTCCTCCTCATGTCTCGCTGTCTTCCTGGTGATTTTAACCCCACTCCCTCTCCTCCCTCACTGTCTTCCTGCTTATTCTAAGGCCTCTCCCTCTCCTCCTCATGTCTCACTGCATTCCTGGTGATTCTAACCCCTCCCCCTCTCCTCCTCATGTCTCTGGGCCTTGCTGGTGATTCTAACCTCTCCCCCTCTCCTCCTCATGTCTCAGTGTCTTCCAGCTGATTCTAAGCCCTCTCCCTCTCCTCCTCATGCCTCGGGGCTTTCCTGCTGATTCTAAACCCTCTCCCTCTCCTCCTCATGTCTCGGGGCCTTCGTGGTGAATCTAAGCCCTCTCCCTCTCCTCCTCGTGTCTTGGGGCCTTCCTGGTGATTCCCAGCCCTCTCCCTCTCCTCCTCGTGTGTCGGGGCCTTCCTGGTGATTCTAACCGCTCATCTTCATGTCTCACCATCTTCCTGCTGATTCTAAGCCCCCCCCCTCCTCCTCATGTCTCACTGTCTTCCTGCTGATTCTAAGCCCTCTCCCTCCCCTGCTCATGTCTCACTGTCTTCCTGGTGATTCGAAGCCCTCTCCCTCTCCTCCTCATGTCTCACTGTCTTCCTGGTGATTGTAAACCCACCCCCTCTCCTCCTCATGTCTCGCTGTCTTACTGGTGATTCGAAGCCCTCTCCCTCTCCTCCTCATGTCTCACTGTCTTCCTACTGATTCTAAGCCCTCTCCCACTCCTCCTCATGTCTCGGGGCCTTCCTGGTGATTCTAAGCCCTCCCCCTCTCCTCCTCATGTCTCAGTGCCTGGCTGGTGATTCTAACCCCTCCCCCTCTCCTCCTCATATCTCAGGGCCTTCCTGGTGATTCTAACCCCTCTCCCTCTCCTCCTCATGTCACACTCTCTTCCCGCTGATTCTAAGCCCTCTCCCTCTCCTTCTCGTGTCTCGGTGCCTTGCTGGTGATTCTAAGCCCTCTCCGTCTCCTCCTCATGTCTCAGGACCTTCCCTTCCCCCTGTCCTCCTCATGTCTCAGGGCCTTCCTGCTGATTCTAAGCCCTCTCCCACTCCTCCTCATGTGTCGGGGCCTTCCTGGTGATTCTAAGCCCTCCCCCTCTCCTCCTCATGTCTCGGTGCCTTGCTGGTGATTCTAACCCCTCTCCTTCGCCTCCTCATTTCTCGGTGCCTTCCTGTTGATTCTAATCCCTCTCCATCTCCTCCTCATGTCTCGGTGCCTTGCTGGTGATTCTAAGCCCTCTGCCTCTCCTCCTCATGTCTCAGGGCCTTCCCCTCCCCCTCTCCTCCTCATGTCTCAGGGCCTTCCCCTCCCCCTCTCCTCCTCATGTCTCAGGGCCTTCCTAGTGATTCCCACCCCTCTCACTCTCCTCCTCATGTCTCGCTGTCTTCCTGGTGATTTTAAACCCACTCCCTCTCCTCCCTCACTGTCTTCCTGCTTATTCTAAGCCCTCTCCTTCTCCTCCTCATGTCTCACTGTATTCCTGGTGAATCTAACCCCTCCCCCTCTCCTCCTCATGTCTCTGGGCCTTCCTGGTGATTCCCACCCCTCTCACTCTCCTCCTATTGTCTCGCTGTCTTCCTGGTGATTTTAAACCCACTCCCTCTCCTCCCTCACTGTCTTCCTGCTTATTCTAAGCCCTCTCCCTCTCCTCCTCATGTCTCACTGTATTCCTGGTGATTCTAACCCCTCCCCCTCTCCTCCTCATGTCTCAGGGCCTTTCTGGTGATTCTAACCCCTCTCCCTCTCCTCCTCATGTCTCTGGGCCTTGCTGGTGATTCTAACCCCTCCCCCTCTCCTTCTCATGTCTCACCGTCTTCCTGTGGATTCTAACCCCTCTATCGCTCCTCCTCGTGTCTCATGCCTTCCTGCTGAATCCAACCCCTCTACCTCTCCTCCTCATGTCTCACTGTCTTCCAGCTGATTCTAAGCCCTCTCCCTCTCATCCTCATGTCTCACTGTCTTCCTGGTGATTCTAACCCCTCTCCCTCTCCTCCTCATGTCTCGGTGCCTTGCTGGTGATTCTAAGCCCTCTCCCTCTCCTCCTCATGTCTCAGGACCTTCCCTTCCCCCTCTCCTCCTCATGTCTCAGGGCCTTCCTGGTGATTCCCAGCCCTCTCCCTCTCCTCCTCATGTCTCGCTGTCTTCCTGGTGATTTTAACCCCACTCCCTCTCCTCCCTCACTGTCTTCCTGCTTATTCTAAGCCCTCTCCCTCTCCTCCTCATGTCTCACTGCATTCCTGGTGATTATAACCCCTCCCCCTCTCCTCCTCATGTCTCGGTGCCTTGCTGGTGATTCTAAGCCCTCTCCCTCTCCTCCTCATGTCTCAGGGCCTTCCTGGTGATTCCCAGCCCTCGCCCTCTCCTCCTCATGTCTCGCTGTCTTCCTGGTGATTTTAACCCCACTCCCTCTCCTCCCTCACTGTCTTCCTGGTGATTCTAACCCCTCCCCCTCTCCTCCTCATGTCTCTGGGCCTTGCTGCTGATTCTAAACCCTCTCCCTCTACTCCTCATGTCTCACTGTATTCCTGGTGATTCTAACCCCTCCCCCTGTCCTCCTCATGTCTCAGGGCCTTGCTGGTGATTCTAACCCCTCCCCCTCTCCTTCTCATGTCTCACTGTCTTCCTGGTGATTCTAACCCCTCTACCGCTCCTCCTCGTGTCTCGTGCCTTCCTGGTGATTCCAACCCCTCCACCTCTCTTCCTCATGTCTCACTGTCTTCCACCTGATTCTAAGCCCTCACCCTCTCGTCCTCATGTCTCACTGTCTTCCTGGTGATTCTAACCCTTTTCACTCTCCTCCTCATGTCTCGGTGCCTTCCTGTTGATTCTAATCCCTCTCCATCTCCTCCTCATGTCTCAGGGCCTTCCCCTCCACCTCTCCTCCTCATATCTCACTGTCTTCCAGCTGATTCTAAGCCCTCACCCTCTCGTCCTCATGTCTCACTGTCTTCCTGGTTATTCTAACCACTCCACCTCTCCTCCTCATGTCTCACTGTCTTCCAGCTGATTCTAAGCCCTGTCGCTCTCCTCCTCATGTCTCGCTGTCTTCCTGGTGATTTTAACCCCACTCCCTCTCCTCCCTCACTGTCTTCCTGCTTATTCTAAGGCCTCTCCCTCTCCTCCTCATGTCTCACTGCATTCCTGGTGATTCTAACCCCTCCCCCTCTCCTCCTCATGTCTCTGGGCCTTGCTGGTGATTCTAACCCCTCCCCCTCTCCTCCTCATGTCTCAGTGTCTTCCAGCTGATTCTAAGCCCTCTCCCTCTCCTCCTCATGCCTCGGGGCTTTCCTGCTGATTCTAAACCCTCTCCCTCTACTCCTCATGTCTCAGGGCCTTCCTGGTGATTCTAAACCCTCTCCCTCTCCTCCTCATGTCTCGGGGCCTTCGTGGTGAATCTAAGCCCTCTCCCTCTCCTCCTCGTGTCTTGGGGCCTTCCTGGTGATTGTAAGCCCTCTCCCTCTCCTCCTCATGTCTCACTGTCTTCCTGCTGATTCTAAGCCCTCTCCCTCCCCTGCTCATGTCTCACTGTCTTCCTGGTGATTCGAAGCCCTCTCCCTCTCCTCCTCATGTCTCACTGTCTTCCTGGTGATTGTAAACCCACCCCCTCTCCTCCTCATGTCTCGCTGTCTTACTGGTGATTCGAAGCCCTCTCCCTCTCCTCCTCATGTCTCACTGTCTTCCTACTGATTCTAAGCCCTCTCCCACTCCTCCTCATGTCTCGGGGCCTTCCTGGTGATTCTAAGCCCTCCCCCTCTCCTCCTCATGTCTCAGTGCCTGGCTGGTGATTCTAAACCCTCCCCCTCTCCTCCTCATGTCTCAGGGCCTTCCTGGTGATTCTAACCCCTCTCCCTCTCCTCCTCATGTCTCACTGTCTTCCTGGTGATTCTAACCCCTCTATCGCTCCTCCTCGTGTCTCGTGCCTTCCTGGTGATTCCAAACCCTCCACCTCTCTTCCTCATGTCTCACTGTCTTCCACCTGATTCTAAGCCCTCACCCTCTCGTCCTCATGTCTCACTGTCTTCCTGGTGATTCTAACCCCTTTCCCTCTCCTCCTCATGTCTCGGTGCCTTCCTGTTGATTCTAATCCCTCTCCATCTCCTCCTCATGTCTCAGGGCCTTCCCCTCCACCTCTCCTCCTCATGTCTCACTGTCTTCCAGCTGATTCTAAGCCCTCACCCTCTCCTCCTCATGTCTCACTGTCTTCCCGGTGATTCGAAGCCCTCTCCCTCTCCTGCTCATGTCTCACTGTCTTCCTGGTGATTGTAATCCCACCCCGTCTCCTCCTCATGTATCGGGGCCTTCCTGGTGATCCTAAGCCCTCCCCCTCTCCTCCTCATGTCTCAGTGCCTTGCTGGTGATTCTAACCCCTCTCCCTCGCCTCCTCATTTCTCGGTGCCTTCCTGTTGATTCTAATCCCTCTCCATCTCCTCCTCATGTCTCGGTGCCTTGCTGGTGATTCTAAGCCCTCTGCCTCTCCTCCTCATGTCTCAGGGCCTTCCCCTCCCCCTCTCCTCCTCATGTCTCAGGGCCTTCCCCTCCCCCTCTCCTCCTCATGTCTCAGGGCCTTCCTGCTGATTCTAAGCCCTCTCCCACTCCTCCTCATGTGTCGGGGCCTTCCTGGTGATTCTAAGCCCTCCCCCTCTCCTCCTCATGTCTCGGTGCCTTGCTGGTGATTCTAAGCCCTCTCCCTCGCCTCCTCATTTCTCGGTGCCTTCCTGTTGATTCTAATCCCTCTCCATCTCCTCCTCATGTCTCGGTGCCTTGCTGGTGATTCTAAGCCCTCTGCCCCTCCTCCTCATGTCTCAGGGCCTTCCCCTCCCCCTCTCCTCCTCATGTCTCAGGGCCTTCCCCTCCCCCTCTCCTCCTCATGTCTCAGGGCCTTCCTGGTGATTCCCACCCCTCTCACTCTCCTCCTCATGTCTCACTGTCTTCCTGGTGATTTTAAACCCACTCCCTCTCCTCCCTCACTGTCTTCCTGCTTATTCTAAGCCCTCTCCCTCTCCTCCTCATGTCTCACTGTATTCCTGGTGAATCTAACCCCTCCCCTTCTCCTCCTCATGTCTCTGGGCCTTGCTGGTGATTCTAACCCCTCCCCCTCTCCTCCTCATGTCTCAGTGTCTTCCAGCTGATTCTAAGCCCTCTCCCTCTCCTCCTCATGTCTCAGGGCCTTCCTGGTGATTCTAAACCCTCTCCCTCTCCTCCTCATGTCTCGGGGCCTTCGTGGTGAATCTAAGCCCTCTCCCTCTCCTCCTCGTGTCTCGGGGCCTTCCTGGTGATTCTAACCGCTCCTCTTCATGTCTCACCATCTTCCTGCTGATTCTAAGCCCCCCCCCCCTCCTCCTCATGTCTCACTGTCTTCCTGCTGATTCTAAGCCCTCTCCCTCCCCTGCTCATGTCTCACTGTCTTCCTGGTTATTCTAACCCCTCTACCGCTCCTCCTCGTGTCTCGGGGCCTTCCTGGTGATTTTAACCGCTCCTCTTCATGTCTCACCATCTTCCTGCTGATTCTAAGCCCCCCCCCTCTCCTCCTCATGTCTCACTGTCTTCCTGCTGATTCTAAGCCCTCTCCCTCCCCTGCTCATGTCTCACTGTCTTCCTGGGGTGATTCGAAGCCCTCTCCCTCTCCTCCTCATGTCTCACTGTCTTCCTGGTGATTGTAAACCCACCCCCTCTCCTCCTCATGTCTCGCTGTCTTACTGGTGATTCGAAGCCCTCTCCCTCTCCTCCTCATGTCTCACTGTCTTCCTACTGATTCTAAGCCCTCTCCCACTCCTCCTCATGTCTCGGGGCCTTCCTGGTGATTCTAAGCCCTCCCCCTCTCCTCCTCATGTCTCAGTGCCTGGCTGGTGATTCTAACCCCTCCCCCTCTCCTCCTCATGTCTCAGGGCTTTCCTGGTGATTCTAACCCCTCTCCCTCTCCTCCTCATGTCACACTCTCTTCCCGCTGATTCTAAGCCCTCTCCCTCTCCTTCTCGTGTCTCGGTGCCTTGCTGGTGATTCTAAGCCCTCTCCCTCTCCTCCTCATGTCTCAGGACCTTCCCTTCCCCCTGTCCTCCTCATGTCTCAGGGCCTTCCTGGTGATTCCCAGCCCTCTCCCTCTCCTCCTCATGTCTCGCTGTCTTCCTGGTGATTTTAACCCCACTCCCTCTCCTCCCTCACTGTCTTCCTGCTTATTCTAAGCCCTCTCCCTCTCCTCCTCATGTCTCACTGTATTCCTGGTGATTCTAACCCCTCCCCCTCTCCTCCTCATGTCTCTGGGCCTTGCTGGTGATTCTAAGCCCTCCCCCTCTCCTTCTCATGTCTCACTGTCTTCCTGGTGATTCTAACCCCTCTACCGCTCCTCCTCGTGTCTCGTGCCTTCCTGGTGATTCCAACCCCTCCACCTCTCTTCCTCATGTCTCACTGTCTTCCACCTGATTCTAAGCCCTCACCCTCTCGTCCTCATGTCTCACTGTCTTCCTGGTTATTCTAACCACTCCACATCTCCTCCTCATGTCTCTCTGTCTTCCAGCTGATTCTAAGCCCTCTCGCTCTCCTCCTCATGTCTCACTGTCTTCCCGGTGATTCGAAGCCCTCTCCCTCTCCTGCTCATGTCTCACTGTCTTCCTGGTGATTCGATGCCCTCTCCCTCTCCTCCTCATGTCTCACTGTCTTCCTGCTGATTCTAAGCCCTCTCCCACTCCTCCTCATGTATCGGGGCCTTCCTGGTGATTCTAAGCCCTCCACCTCTCCTCCTCATGTCTCGGTGCCTTGCTGGTGATTCTAACCCCTCCCCCTCTCCTCCTCATGTCTCAGTGCCTTCCTGGTGATCCTAAGCCCTCCCCCTCTCCTCCTCATGTCTCAGGGCCTTCCTGGTGATTCTAACCCCTCTCCCTCTCCTCCTCATGTCTCACTCTCTTCCAGCTGATTCTAAGCCCTCTCCATCTCCTCCTCATGTCTCGGTGCCTTGCTGGTGATTCTAAGCCCTCTCCCTCTCCTCCTCATGTCTCAGCTCCTTCCCCTCCCCCTCTCCTCCTCATGTCTCAGGGCCTTCCCCTCCCCCTCTCCTCCTCATGTCTCAGGGCCTTCCTAGTGATTCCCAGCCCTCTCACTCTCCTCTTCATGTCTCGCTGTCTTCCTGGTGATTCGAAGCCCTCTCCCTCTCCTCCTCATGTCTCACTGTCTTCCTACTGATTCTAAGCCCTCTCCCACTCCTCCTCATGTCTCGGGGCCTTCCTGGTGATTCTAAGCCCTCCCCCTCTCCTCCTCATGTCTCAGTGCCTGGCTGGTGATTCTAACCCCTCCCCCTCTCCTCCTCATGTCTCAGGGCTTTCCTGGTGATTCTAACCCCTCTCCCTCTCCTCCTCATGTCACACTCTCTTCCCGCTGATTCTAAGCCCTCTCCCTCTCCTTCTCGTGTCTCGGTGCCTTGCTGGTGATTCTAAGCCCTCTCCCTCTCCTCCTCATGTCTCAGGACCTTCCCTTCCCCCTGTCCTCCTCATGTCTCAGGGCCTTCCTGGTGATTCCCAGCCCTCTCCCTCTCCTCCTCATGTCTCGCTGTCTTCCTGGTGATTTTAACCCCACTCCCTCTCCTCCCTCACTGTCTTCCTGCTTATTCTAAGCCCTCTCCCTCTCCTCCTCATGTCTCACTGTATTCCTGGTGATTCTAACCCCTCCCCCTCTCCTCCTCATGTCTCTGGGCCTTGCTGGTGATTCTAACCCCTCCCCCTCTCCTTCTCATGTCTCACTGTCTTCCTGGTGATTCTAACCCCTCTACCGCTCCTCCTCGTGTCTCGTGCCTTCCTGGTGATTCCAACCCCTCCACCTCTCTTCCTCATGTCTCACTGTCTTCCACCTGATTCTAAGCCCTCACCCTCTCGTCCTCATGTCTCACTGTCTTCCTGGTTATTCTAACCACTCCACATCTCCTCCTCATGTCTCTCTGTCTTCCAGCTGATTCTAAGCCCTCTCGCTCTCCTCCTCATGTCTCACTGTCTTCCCGGTGATTCGAAGCCCTCTCCCTCTCCTGCTCATGTCTCACTGTCTTCCTGGTGATTCGATGCCCTCTCCCTCTCCTCCTCATGTCTCACTGTCTTCCTGCTGATTCTAAGCCCTCTCCCACTCCTCCTCATGTATCGGGGCCTTCCTGGTGATTCTAAGCCCTCCACCTCTCCTCCTCATGTCTCGGTGCCTTGCTGGTGATTCTAACCCCTCCCCCTCTCCTCCTCATGTCTCAGTGCCTTCCTGGTGATCCTAAGCCCTCCCACTCTCCTCCTCATGTCTCTGGGCCTTGCTGGTGATTCTAAACCCTCTCCCTCTCCTCCTCATGTCTCACTCTCTTCCAGCTGATTCTAAGCCCTCTCCATCTCCTCCTCATGTCTCGGTGCCTTGCTGGTGATTCTAAGCCCTCTCCCTCTCCTCCTCATGTCTCAGCTCCTTCCCCTCCCCCTCTCCTCCTCATGTCTCAGGGCCTTCCCCTCCCCCTCTCCTCCTCATGTCTCAGGGCCTTCCTAGTGATTCCCAGCCCTCTCACTCTCCTCTTCATGTCTCGCTGTCTTCCTGGTGATTCGATGCCCTCTCCCTCTCCTCCTCATGTCTCACTGTCTTCCTGCTGATTCTAAGCCCTCTCCCACTCCTCCTCATGTATCGGGGCCTTCCTGGTGATTCTAAGCCCTCCACCTCTGCTCCTCATGTCTCGGGGCCTTCCTGGTGATTCTAAGCCCTCTCCCTCTCCTCCTCATGTCTCGGTGCCTGGCTGGTGATTCTTACCCCTCCTCCTCTCCTCCTCATGTCTCGTGCCTTACTGGTGATTCTAACCCCTCCCCCTGTCCTCTTCATGTCTCACTGTCTTTCTGCTTATTCTAACAACTCTCCCTCTCCTCATGTCTCAGGGCCTTCCTGGTGATTCTAAGCCTTCTCCCTCACCTCCTAATGTCTCAGGGCCTTACTGGTGATTCTAAGCCCTCTCCCTCTCCTCCTCATGTCTCGCTGTCTTCCTGGTGATTTTAATCCCACTCCCTCTCCTCCCTCACTGTCTTCCTGCTTATTCTAAGCCCTCTCCCTCTCCTCCTCATGTCTCAGGGCCTTCCTGCTTATTCTAACAACTCTCCCTCTCCTCGACATGTCTTGGTGCCTCATTGGTGATTGTAAGCCCTCTCCCTCTCCTCCTCATGTCTTACTGTCTTCCTGCTGATTCTAAACCCTCTCCCACTCCTCCTCATGTCTCGGCGCCTTCCTGCTGAATCCAACCCCTCTACCTCTCCTCCTCATGTCTCACCATCTTGCTGCTGATTCTAAGCCCTCTCCCTCTCCTCCTCATGTCTCACTGTCTTCCTGCTTATTCTAACCCCTCTCCCTGTCCTCATGTCTCAGGTGCCTTCCTGGTGATTCTAAGCCCTCTCCCTCTCCTCCTCATGTCTCAGGACCTTCCCTTCCCCCTCTCCTCCTCGTGTCTTGGGGCCTTCCTGGTGATTCTAAGCCCTCTCCCTCTCCTCCTCGTGTCTCGGCGCATTCCTGGTGATTTTAACCCCACTCCCTCTCCTCCCTCACTGTCTTCCTGCTTATTCTAAGCCCCCCCCCTCTCTTCCTCATGTCTCACTGTCTTCCTGCTGATTCTAACCCCTCTCCTTCTCCTCATGTCTCACTTTCTTCCTGCTGATTCTAAGACCTCTCCCTCTCCTGCTCATGTCTCACTGTCTTCCTGGTGATTCGAAGCCCTCTCCCTCTCCTGCTCATGTCTCACTGCCTTCCTGGTGATTGTAACCCCACCCCCTCTCCTCCTCATGTCTCACTGTCTTCCTGCTGATTCTAAGCCCTCTCCCACTCCTCCTCAAGTCTCGGGGCCTTCCTGGTGATTCTAAGCCCTCCCCCTCTCCTCCTCATGTCTCGGTGCCTGGCTGGTGATTCTTACCCCTCCTCCTCTCCTCCTAATGTCTCGGGGCCTTCCTGGTGATTCTAAGCCCTCTCCATCTCCTCCTCATGTCTCACTCTCTTCCCGCTGATTCTAAGCCCTCTCCCTCTCCTACTCGTGTCTCGGTGCCTTGCTGGTGATTCTAAGCCCTCTCCCTCTCCTCCTCATGTCTCAGGGCCTTCCTGGTGATTCCCAGCCCTCTCCCTCTCCTCCTCATGTCTCGCTGTCTTCCTGGTGATTTTAATCCCACTCCCTCTCCTCCCTCACTGTCTTCCTGCTTATTCTAAGCCCTTTCCCTCACCTTCTCATGTCTCACTGTCTTCCTGGTGATTCTAACCCCTCTCCCTCTCCTCCTCATGTCTCAGGGCCTTCCTGCTTATTCTAACACCTCTCCCTCTCCTCGACATGTCTTGGTGCCTCATTGGTGATTGTAAGCCCTCTCCCTCTCCTCCTCATGTCTTACTGTCTTCCTGCTGATTCTAAACCCTCTCCCACTCCTCCTCAAGTCTCGGGGCCTTCCTGGTGATTCTAAGCCCTCCCCCTCTCCTCCTCATGTCTCGGTGCCTGGCTGGTGATTCTTACCCCTCCTCCTCTCCTCCTAATGTCTCGGGGCCTTCCTGGTGATTCTAAGCCCTCTCCCTCTCCTCCTCATGTCTCACTCTCTTCCCGCTGATTCTAAGCCCTCTCCCTCTCCTACTCGTGTCTCGGTGCCTCGCTGGTGATTCTAAGCCCTCTCCCTCTCCTCCTCATGTCTCAGGGCCTTCCTGGTGATTCCCAGCCCTCTCCCTCTCCTCCTCATGTCTCGCTGTCTTCCTGGTGATTTTAACCCCACTCCCTCTCCTCCCTCACTGTCTTCCTGCTTATTGTAAGCCCTCTCCCTCTCCTCCTCATGTCTCACTGTATTCCTGGTGATTCTAACCCCTCCCCCTCTCCTCCTCATGTCTCTGGGCCTTGCTGGTGATTCTAACCCCTCCCCCTCTCCTTCTCATGTCTCACCGTCTTCCTGTGGATTCTAACCGCTCTATCGCTCCTCCTCGTGTCTCATGCCTTCCTGCTGAATCCAACCCCTCTACCTCTCCTCCTCATGTCTCACTGTCTTCCAGCTGATTCTAAGCCCTCTCCCTCTCATCCTCATGTCTCACTGTCTTCCTGGTGATTCTAACCCCTCTCCCTCTCCTCCTCATGTCTCGGTGCCTTGCTGGTGATTCTAAGCCCTCTCCCTCTCCTCCTCATGTCTCAGGACCTTCCCTTCCCCCTCTCCTCCTCATGTTTCAGGGCCTTCCTGGTGATTCCCAGCCCTCTCCCTCTCCTCCTCATGTCTCGCTGTCTTCCTGGTGATTTTAACCCCACTCCCTCTCCTCCCTCACTGTCTTCCTGCTTATTCTAAGCCCTCTCCCTCTCCTCCTCATGTCTCACTGCATTCCTGGTGATTCTAACCCCTCCCCCTCTCCTCCTCATGTCTCGGTGACTTGCTGGTGATTCTAAGCCCTCTCCCTCTCCTCCTCATGTCTCAGGACCATCCCATCCCCCTCTCCTCCTCATGTCTCAGGGCCTTCCTGGTGATTCCCAGCCCTCGCCCTCTCCTCCTCATGTCTCGCTGTCTTCCTGGTGATTTTAACCCCACTCCCTCTCCTCCCTCACTGTCTTTCTGCTTATTCTAAGCCCTCTCCCTCTCCTCCTCATGTCTCACTGCATTCCTGGTGATTCTAACCCCTCCCCCTCTCCTCCTCATGTCTCTGGGCCTTGCTGGTGATTCTAAACCCTCTCCCTCTCCTCATGTCTCAGGGCCTTCCTGGTGATTCTAAGCCCTCTCCCTCTCCTTCTCTTGCCTCTGGGCCTTCCTGCTGATTCTAAACCCTCTCCCTATCCTCCTCGTGTCTTGGGGCCTTCCTGGTGATTCTAAGCCCTCTCCCTCTCCTCCTCGTGTCTCGGCGCATTCCTGGTGATTCTAACTGCTCCTCTTCATGTCTCACCATCTTGCTGCTGATTCTAAGCCCCCCCCCTCTCTTCCTCATGTCTCACTGTCTTCCTGCTGATTCTAACCCCTCTCCTTCTCCTCATGTCTCACTTTCTTCCTGCTGATTCTAAGACCTCTCCCTCTCCTGCTCATGTCTCACTGCCTTCCTGGTGATTGTAACCCCACCCCCTCTCCTCCTCATGTCTCACTGTCTTCCTGCTGATTCTAAGCCCTCTCCCACTCCTCCTCAAGTCTCGGGGCCTTCCTGGTGATTCTAAGCCCTCCCCCTCTCCTCCTCATGTCTCGGTGCCTGGCTGGTGATTCTTACCCCTCCTCCTCTCCTCCTAATGTCTCGGGGCCTTCCTGGTGATTCTAAGCCCTCTCCCTCTCCTCCTCATGTCTCACTCTCTTCCCGCTGATTCTAAGCCCTCTCCCTCTCCTACTCGTGTCTCGGTGCTTTGCTGGTGATTCTAAGCCCTCTCCCTCTCCTCCTCATGTCTCAGGGCCTTCCTGGTGATTCCCAGCCCTCTCCCTCTCCTCCTCATGTCTCGCTGTCTTCCTGGTGATTTTAACCCCACTCCCTCTCCTCCCTCACTGTCTTCCTGCTTATTGTAAGCCCTCTCCCTCTCCTCCTCATGTCTCACTGTATTCCTGGTGATTCTAACCCCTCCCCCTCTCCTCCTCATGTCTCTGGGCCTTGCTGGTGATTCTAGACTCCCCCTCTCCTTCTCATGTCTCACCGTCTTCCTGTGGATTCTAACCCCTCTATCGCTCCTCCTCGTGTCTCATGCCTTCCTGCTGAATCCAACCCCTCTACCTCTCCTCCTCATGTCTCACTGTCTTCCAGCTGATTCTAAGCCCTCTCCCTCTCATCCTCATGTCTCACTGTCTTCCTGGTGATTCTAACCCCTCTCCCTCTCCTCCTCATGTCTCGGTGCCTTGCTGGTGATTCTAAGCCCTCTCCCTCTCCTCCTCATGTCTCAGGACCTTCCCTTCCCCCTCTCCTCCTCATGTCTCAGGGCCTTCCTGGTGATTCCCAGCCCTCTCCCTCTCCTCCTCATGTCTCGCTGTCTTCCTGGTGATTTTAACCCCACTCCCTCTCCTCCCTCACTGTCTTCCTGCTTATTCTAAGCCCTCTCCCTCTCCTCCTCATGTCTCACTGCATTCCTGGTGATTCTAACCCCTCCCCCTCTCCTCCTCATGTCTCTGGGCCTTGCTGGTGATTCTAAACCCTCTCCCTCTACTCCTCATGTCTCAGGGCCTTCCTGGTGATTCTAAACCCTCTCCCTCGCCTCCTCATGTCTCGGGGCCTTCGTGGTGATTCTAACCCCTCCCCCTCTCCTCCTCATGTCTCTGGGCCTTGCTGGTGATTCTAAACCCTCTCCCTCTACTCCTCATGTCTCAGGGCCTTCCTGGTGATTCTAAACCCTCTCCCTCGTCTCCTCATGTCTCAGGACCTTCCTGGTGATTCCCAGCCCTCTCCCTCTCCTCCTCATGTCTCGCTGTCTTCCTGGTGATTTTAACCCCACTCCCTCTCCTCCCTCACTTTCTTCCTGCTTATTCTAAGCCCTCTCCCTCTCCTCCTCATGTCTCACTGCATTCCTGGTGATTCTAACCCCTCCCCCTCTCCTCCTCATGTCTCGGTGCCTTGCTGGTGATTCTAAGCCCTCTCCCTCTCCTCCTCATGTCTCAGGACCTTCCCATCCCCCTCTCCTCCTCATGTCTCAGGGCCTTCCTGGTGATTCCCAGCCCTCGCCCTCTCCTCCTCATGTCTCGCTGTCTTCCTGGTGATTTTAACCCCACTCCCTCTCCTCCCTCACTGTCTTCCTGCTTATTCTAAGCCCTCTCCCTCTCCTCCTCATGTCTCACTGCATTCCTGGTGATTCTAACCCCTCCCCCTCTCCTCCTCATGTCTCTGGGCCTTGCTGGTGATTCTAAACCCTCTCCCTCTACTCCTCATGTCTCAGGGCCTTCCTGGTGATTCTAAACCCTCTCCCTCGCCTCCTCATGTCTCAGGGCCTTCCTGGTGATTCTAACCCCTCCCCCTCTCCTCCTCATGTCTCTGGGCCTTGCTGGTGATTCTAACCCCTCCCCCTCTCCTTTTCATGTCTCACCGTCTTCCTGTGGATTCTAACCCCTCTATCGCTCCTCCTCGTGTCTCATGCCTTCCTGCTGAATCCAACCCCTCTACCTCTCCTCCTCATGTCTCACTGTCTTCCAGCTGATTCTAAGCCCTCTCCCTCTCATCCTCATGTCTCACTGTCTTCCTGGTGATTCTAACCCCTCTCCCTCTCCTCCTCATGTCTCGGTGCCTTGCTGGTGATTCTAAGCCCTCTCCCTCTCCTCCTCATGTCTCAGGACCTTCCCTTCCCCCTCTCCTCCTCATGTCTCAGGGCCTTCCTGGTGATTCCCAGCCCTCTCCCTCTCCTCCTCATGTCTCGCTGTCTTCCTGGTGATTTTAACCCCACTCCCTCTCCTCCCTCACTGTCTTCCTGCTTATTCTAAGCCCTCTCCCTCTCCTCCTCATGTCTCACTGCATTCCTGGTGATTCTAACCCCTCCCCCTCTCCTCCTCATGTCTCTGGGCCTTGCTGGTGATTCTAAACCCTCTCCCTCTACTCCTCATGTCTCAGGGCCTTCCTGGTGATTCTAAACCCTCTCCCTCGCCTCCTCATGTCTCGGGGCCTTCGTGGTGATTCTAACCCCTCCCCCTCTCCTCCTCATGTCTCTGGGCCTTGCTGGTGATTCTAAACCCTCTCCCTCTACTCCTCATGTCTCAGGGCCTTCCTGGTGATTCTAAACCCTCTCCCTCGCCTCCTCATGTCTCAGGGCCTTCCTGGTGATTCCCAGCCCTCTCCCTCTCCTCCTCATGTCTCGCTGTCTTCCTGGTGATTTTAACCCCACTCCCTCTCCTCCCTCACTGTCTTCCTGCTTATTCTAAGCCCTCGCCCTCTCCTCCTCATGTCTCGCTGTCTTCCTGGTGATTTTAACCCCACTCCCTCTCCTCCCTCACTGTCTTCCTGCTTATTCTAAGCCCTCTCCCTCTCCTCCTCATGTCTCACTGTATTCCTGGTGATTCTAACCCCTCCCCCTCTCCTCCTCATGTCTCTGGGCCTTGCTGGTGATTCTAACCCCTCCCCCTCTCCTTCTCATGTCTCACCGTCTTCCTGTGGATTCTAACCCCTCTCCCTCTCCTCCTCATGTCACACTCTCTTCCCGCTGATTCTAAGCCCTCTCCCTCTCCTTCTCGTGTCTCGGTGCCTTGCTGGTGATTCTAAGCCCTCTCCCTCTCCTCCCCATGTCTCAGGACCTTCCCTTCCCCCTGTCCTCCTCATGTCTCAGGGCCTTCCTGGTGATTCCCAGCCCTCTCCCTCTCCTCCTCATGTCCCGCTGTCTTCCTGGTGATTTTAACCCCACTCCCTCTCCTCCCTCACTGTCTTCCTGCTTATTCTAAGCCCTCTCTCTCTTCTCCTCATGTCTCACTGTATTCCTGGTGATTCTAACCCCTCCCCCTCTCCTCCTCATGTCTCTGGGCCTTGCTGGTGATTCTAACCCCTCCCCCTCTCCTTCTCATGTCTCACTGTCTTCCTGGTGATTCTAACCCCTCTACCGCTCCTCCTCGTGTCTCGTGCCTTCCTGGTGATTCCAACCCCTCCACCTCTCTTCCTCATGTCTCACTGTCTTCCACCTGATTCTAAGCCCTCACCCTCTCGTCCTCATGTCTCACTGTCTTCCTGGTGATTCTAACCCCTTTCCCTCTCCTCCTCATGTCTCGGTGCCTTCCTGTTGATTCTAATCCCTCTCCATCTCCTCCTCATATCTCAGGGCCTTCCCCTCCACCTCTCCTCCTCATGTCTCACTGTCTTCCAGCTGATTCTAAGCCCTCACCCTCTCGTCCTCATGTCTCACTGTCTTCCTGGTTATTCTAACCACTCCACCTCTCCTCCTCATGTCTCACTGTCTTCCAGCTGATTCTAAGCCCTCTCCGTCTCCTCCTCATGTCATACTGTCTTCCCGGTGATTCGAAGCCCTCTCCCTCTCCTGCTCATGTCTCACTGTCTTCCTGGTGATTGTAACCCCACCCTGTCTCCTCCTCATGTCTCGCTGTCTTCCTGGTTATTCGATGCCCTCTCCCTCTCCTTCTCATGTCTCACTGTCTTCCTGCTGATTCTAAGCCCTCTCCCACTCCTCCTCATGTATCGGGGCCTTCCTGGTGATTCTAAGCCCTCCACCTCTCCTCCTCATGTCTCGGTGCCTTGCTGGTGATTCTAACCCCTCCCCCTCTCCTCCTCATGTCTCAGTGCCTTCCTGGTGATCCTAAGCCCTCCCCCTCTCCTGCTCATGTCTCAGGGCCTTCCTGGTGATTCTAACCCCTCTCCCTCTCCTCCTCATGTCTCACTCTCTTCCAGCTGATTCTAAGCCCTCTCCATCTCCTCCTCATGTCTCGGTGCCTTGCTGGTGATTATAAGCCCTCTCCCTCTCCTCCTCATGTCTCAGCTCCTTCCCCTCCCCCTCTCCTCCTCATGTCTCAGGGCCTTCCCCTCCCCCTCTCCTCCTCATGTCTCAGGGCCTTCCTGGTGATTCCCAGCCCTCTCACTCTCCTCTTCATGTCTCGCTGTCTTCCTGGTGATTTTAACCCCACTCCCTCTCCTCCCTCACTGTCTTCCTGCTTATTCTAAGCCCTTTCCCTCTCCTCCTCATGTATCAGGGCCTTCCTGGTGATTCTAAGCCCTCTCCCTCTGCTCCTCATGTCTCGGGGCCTTCCTGGTGATTCTAAGCCCTCTCCCTCTCCTCCTCATGTCTCGGGGCCTTCCTGCTTATTCTAAACCCTTCCCCTCTCCTCCTCATGTCTCGTGCCTTACTGGTGATTCTAACCCCTCCCCCTGTCCTCCTCATGTCTCACTGTCTTTCTGCTTATTCTAACACCTCTCCCTCTCCTCATGTCTCAGGGCCTTCCTGGTGATTCTAAGCCTTCTCCCTCAACTCCTAATGTCTCAGGGCCTTACTGGGGATTCTAAGCCCTCTCCCTCTCCTCCTCATGTCTCGCTAAATTCCTGGTGATTTTAATCCCACTCCCTCTCCTCCCTCACTGTCTTCCTGCTTATTCTAAGCCCTTTCCCTCACCTTCTCATGTCTCACTGTTTTCCTGGTGATTCTAACCCCTCTCCCTCTCCTCCTCATGTCTCAGGGCCTTCCTGCTTATTCTAACACCTCTCCCTCTCCTCGTCATGTCTTGGTGCCTCATTGGTGATTGTAAGCCCTCTCCCTCTCCTCCTCATGTCTTACTGTCTTCCTGCTGATTCTAAACCCTCTCCCTCTCCTCCTCATGTCTCGGCGCCTTCCTGGTGATTCTAACTGCTCCTCTTCATGTCTCACCATCTTGCTGCTGATTCTAAGCCACCCCCTCTCCTCCTCATGTCTCACTGTCTTCCTGCTTATTCTAACCCCTCTCCCTCTCCTCATGTCTCAGGGCCTTCCTGGTGATTCTAAGCCCTCTCCCTCTCCTCCTCATGCCTCTGGGCCTTCCTGCTGATTCTAAACCCTCTCCCTCTCCTCCTCATGTCTCAGGGCCTTCCTGGTGATTCTAAACCCTCTCCCTCTCCTCCTCATGTCTCGGGGCCTTCGTGGTGATTCTAAGCCCTCTCCCTATCCTCCTCGTGTCTTGGGGCCTTCCTGGTGATTCTAAGCCCTCTCCCTCTCCTCCTCGTGTCTCGGCGCATTCCTGGTGATTCTAACTGCTCCTCTTCATGTCTCACCATCTTGCTGCTGATTCTAAGCCCCCCCCCCTCTCCTCCTCATGTCTCACTGTCTTCCTGCTGATTCTAAGCCCTCTCCTTCTCCTCATGTCTCACTTTCTTCCTGCTGATTCTAAGCCCTCTCCCTCTCCTGCTCATGTCTCACTGTCTTCCTGGTGATTCGAAGCCCTCTCCCTCTCCTGCTCATGTCTCACTGCCTTCCTGGTGATTGTAACCCCACCCCCTCTCCTCCTCATGTCTCACTGTCTTCCTGCTGATTCTAAGCCCTCTCCCACTCCTCCTCAAGTCTCGGGGCCTTCCTGGTGATTCTAAGCCCTCCCCCTCTCCTCCTCATGTCTCGGTGCCTGGCTGGTGATTCTTACCCCTCCCCCTCTCCTCCTAATGTCTCGGGGCCTTCCTGGTGATTCTAAGCCCTCTCCCTCTCCTCCTCATGTCTCACTCTCTTCCCGCTGATTCTAAGCCCTCTCCCTCTCCTACTCGTGTCTCGGTGCCTTGCTGGTGATTCTAAGCCCTCTCCCTCTCCTCCTCATGTCTCAGGGCCTTCCTGGTGATTCCCAGCCCTCTCCCTCTCCTCCTCATGTCTCGCTGTCTTCCTGGTGATTTTAACCCCACTCCCTCTCCTCCCTCACTGTCTTCCTGCTTATTGTAAGCCCTCTCCCTCTCCTCCTCATGTCTCACTGTATTCCTGGTGATTCTAACCCCTCCCCCTCTCCTCCTCATGTCTCTGGGCCTTGCTGGTGATTCTAACCCCTCCCCCTCTCCTTCTCATGTCTCACCGTCTTCCTGTGGATTCTAACCCCTCTACCGCTCCTCCTCGTGTCTCATGCCTTCCTGCTGAATCCAACCCCTCTACCTCTCCTCCTCATGTCTCACTGTCTTCTTGGTTATTCTAACCACTCCACCTCTCCTCCTCATGTCTCACTGTCTTCCAGCTGATTCTAAGCCCTCTCGCTCTCCTCCTCATGTCTCACTGTCTTCCCGGTGATTCGAAGCCCTCTCCCTCTCCTGCTCATGTCTCACTGTCTTCCTGGTGATTGTAACCCCACCCCGTCTCCTCCTCATGTCTCGCTGTCTTCCTGGTGATTCGATGCCCTCTCCCTCTCCTCCTCATGTCTCACTGTCTTCCTGCTGATTCTAAGCCCTCTCCCACTCCTCCTCATGTATCGGGGCCTTCCTGGTGATTCTAAGCCCTCCACCTCTCCTCCTCATGTCTCGCTGTCTTCCTGGTGATTTTAACCCCACTCCCTCTCCTCCCTCACTGTCTTCCTGCTTATTCTAAGCCCTCTCCCTCTCCTCCTCATGTCTCACTGCATTCCTGGTGATTCTAACCCCTCCCCCTCTCCTCCTCATGTCTCTGGGCCTTGCTGGTGATTCTAAACCCTCTCCCTCTACTCCTCATGTCTCAGGGCCTTCCTGGTGATTCTAAACCCTCTCCCTCGCCTCCTCATGTCTCGGGGCCTTCGTGGTGATTCTAACCCCTCCCCCTCTCCTCCTCATGTCTCTGGGCCTTGCTGGTGATTCTAAACCCTCTCCCTCTACTCCTCATGTCTCAGGGCCTTCCTGGTGATTCTAAACCCTCTCCCTCGCCTCCTCATGTCTCAGGGCCTTCCTGGTGATTCCCAGCCCTCTCCCTCTCCTCCTCATGTCTCGCTGTCTTCCTGGTGATTTTAACCCCACTCCCTCTCCTCCCTCACTGTCTTCCTGCTTATTCTAAGCCCTCGCCCTCTCCTCCTCATGTCTCGCTGTCTTCCTGGTGATTTTAACCCCACTCCCTCTCCTCCCTCACTGTCTTCCTGCTTATTCTAAGCCCTCTCCCTCTCCTCCTCATGTCTCACTGTATTCCTGGTGATTCTAACCCCTCCCCCTCTCCTCCTCATGTCTCTGGGCCTTGCTGGTGATTCTAACCCCTCCCCCTCTCCTTCTCATGTCTCACCGTCTTCCTGTGGATTCTAACCCCTCTCCCTCTCCTCCTCATGTCACACTCTCTTCCCGCTGATTCTAAGCCCTCTCCCTCTCCTTCTCGTGTCTCGGTGCCTTGCTGGTGATTCTAAGCCCTCTCCCTCTCCTCCCCATGTCTCAGGACCTTCCCTTCCCCCTGTCCTCCTCATGTCTCAGGGCCTTCCTGGTGATTCCCAGCCCTCTCCCTCTCCTCCTCATGTCTCGCTGTCTTCCTGGTGATTTTAACCCCACTCCCTCTCCTCCCTCACTGTCTTCCTGCTTATTCTAAGCCCTCCCCCTCTCCTTCTCATGTCTCACTGTCTTCCTGGTGATTCTAACCCCTCTACCGCTCCTCCTCGTGTCTCGTGTCTTCCTGGTTATTCCAACCCCTCCACCTCTCTTCCTCATGTCTCACTGTCTTCCACCTGATTCTAAGCCCTCACCCTCTCGTCCTCATGTCTCACTGTCTTCCTGGTGATTCTAACCCCTTTCCCTCTCCTCCTCATGTCTCGGTGCCTTCCTGTTGATTCTAATCCCTCTCCATCTCCTCCTCATGTCTCAGGGCCTTCCCCTCCACCTCTCCTCCTCATGTCTCACTGTCTTCCAGCTGATTCTAAGCCCTCACCCTCTCGTCCTCATGTCTCACTGTCTTCCTGGTTATTCTAACCACTCCACCTCTCCTCCTCATGTCTCACTGTCTTCCAGCTGATTCTAAGCCCTCTCGCTCTCCTCCCTCACTGTCTTCCTGCTTATTCTAAGGCCTCTCCCTCTCCTCCTCATGTCTCACTGCATTCATGGTGATTCTAACCCCTCCCCCTCTCCTCCTCATGTCTCTGAGCCTTGCTGGTGATTCTAACCCCTCCCCCTCTCCTCCTCATGTCTCAGTGTCTTCCAGCTGATTCTAAGCCCTCTCCCTCTCCTCCTCATGCCTCGGGGCTTTCCTGCTGATTCTAAACCCTCTCCCTCTACTCCTCATGTCTCAGGGCCTTCCTGGTGATTCTAAACCCTCTCCCTCTCCCCCTCATGTCTCGGGGCCTTCGTGGTGAATCTAAGCCCTCTCACTCTCCTCCTCGTGTCTTGGGGCCTTCCTGGTGATTCTAAGCCCTCTCCCTCTCCTCCTCGTGTCTCGGGGCCTTCCTGGTGATTCTAACCGCTCCTCTTCATGTCTCACCATCTTCCTGCTGATTCTAAGCCCCCCCCTCTCCTCCTCATGTCTCACTGTCTTCCTGGTGATTCGAAGCCCTCTCCCTCTCCTCCTCATGTCTCACTGTCTTCCTGGTGATTGTAAACCCACCCCCTCTCCTCCTCATGTCTCGCTGTCTTACTGGTGATTCGAAGCCCTCTCCCTCTCCTCCTCATGTCTCACTGTCTTCCTACTGATTCTAAGCCCTCTCCCACTCCTCCTCATGTCTCGGGGCCTTCCTGGTGATTCTAAGCCCTCCCCCTCTCCTCCTCATGTCTCAGTGCCTGGCTGGTGATTCTAACCCCTCCCCCTCTCCTCCTCATGTCTCAGGGCCTTCCTGGTGATTCTAACCCCTCTCCCTCTCCTCCTCATGTCACACTCTCTTCCCGCTGATTCTAAGCCCTCTCCCTCTCCTTCTCGTGTCTTGGGGCCTTCCTGGTGATTCTAAGCCCTCTCCCTCTCCTCCTCATGTCTCGGGGCCTTCGTGGTGAATCTAAGCCCTCTCCCTCTCCTCCTCGTGTCTTGGGGCCTTCCTGGTGATTCTAAGCCCTCTCCCTCTCCTCCTCGTGTCTCGGGGCCTTCCTGGTGATTCTAACCGCTCCTCTTCATGTCTCACCATCTTCCTGCTGATTCTAAGCCCCCCCCCTCTCCTCCTCATGTCTCACTGTCTTCCTGGTGATTCGAAGCCCTCTCCCTCTCCTCCTCATGTCTCACTGTCTTCCTGGTGATTGTAAACCCACCCCCTCTCCTCCTCATGTCTCGCTGTCTTACTGGTGATTCGAAGCCCTCTCCCTCTCCTCCTCATGCCTCGGGGCTTTCCTGCTGATTCTAAACCCTCTCCCTCTACTCCTCATGTCTCAGGGCCTTCCTGGTGATTCTAAACCCTCTCCCTCTCCTCCTCATGTCTCGGGGCCTTCGTGGTGAATCTAAGCCCTCTCCCTCTCCTCCTCGTGTCTTGGGGCCTTCCTGGTGATTCTAAGCCCTCTCCCTCTCCTCCTCGTGTCTCGGGGCCTTCCTGGTGATTCTAACCGCTCCTCTTCATGTCTCACCATCTTCCTGCTGATTCTAAGCCCCCCCCTCTCCTCCTCATGTCTCACTGTCTTCCTGGTGATTCGAAGCCATCTCCCTCTCCTCCTCATGTCTCACTGTCTTCCTGGTGATTGTAAACCCACCCCCTCTCCTCCTCATGTCTCGCTGTCTTACTGGTGATTCGAAGCCCTCTCCCTCTCCTCCTCATGTCTCACTTTCTTCCTACTGATTCTAAGCCCTCTCCCACTCCTCCTCATGTCTCGGGGCCTTCCTGGTGATTCTAAGCCCTCCCCCTCTCCTCCTCATGTCTCACTGTCTTCCTGGTGATTGTAAACCCACCCCCTCTCCTCCTCATGTCTCGCTGTCTTACTGGTGATTCGAAGCCCTCTCCCTCTCCTCCTCATGTCTCACTGTCTTCCTACTGATTCTAAGCCCTCTCCCACTCCTCCTCATGTCTCGGGGCCTTCCTGGTGATTCTAAGCCCTCCCCCTCTCCTCCTCATGTCTCAGTGCCTGGCTGGTGATTCTAACCCCTCCCCCTCTCCTCCTCATGTCTCAGGGCCTTCCTGGTGATTCTAACCCCTCTCCCTCTCCTCCTCATGTCACACTCTCTTCCCGCTGATTCTAAGCCCTCTCCCTCTCCTTCTCGTGTCTCGGTGCCTTGCTGGTGATTCTAAGCCCTCTCCCTCTCCTCCTCATGTCTCAGGACCTTCCCTTCCCCCTGTCCTCCTCATGTCTCAGGGCCTTCCTGGTGATTCCCAGCCCTCTCCCTCTCCTCCTCATGTCTCGCTGTCTTCCTGGTGATTTTAACCCCACTCCCTCTCCTCCCTCACTGTCTTCCTGCTTATTCTAAGCCCTCTCCCTCTCCTCCTCATGTCTCACTGTATTCCTGGTGATTCTAACCCCTCCCCCTCTCCTCCTCATGTCTCTGGGCCTTGCTGGTGATTCTAACCCCTCCCCCTCTCCTTCTCATGTCTCACTGTCTTCCTGGTGATTCTAACCCCTCTACCGCTCCTCCTCGTGTCTCGTGCCTTCCTGGTGATTCCAACCCCTCCACCTCTCTTCCTCATGTCTCACTGTCTTCCACCTGATTCTAAGCCCTCACCCTCTCGTCCTCATGTCTCGGTGTCTTCCTGGTGATTCTAACCCCTTTCCCTCTCCTCCTCATGTCTCGGTGCCTTCCTGGTGATTCTAATCCCTCTCCATCTCCTCCTCATGTCTCAGGGCCTTCCCCTCCCCCTCTCCTCCTCATGTCTCACTGTCTTCCAGCTGATTCTAAGCCCTCTCCCTCTCCTCCTCATGTCTCACTGTCTTCCTGGTGAGTCGATGCCCTCTCCCTCTCCTCCTCATGTCTCACTGTCTTCCTGCTGATTCTAAGCCCTCTCCCACTCCTCCTCATGTATCGGGGCCTTCCTGGTGATCCTAAGCCCTCCCCCTCTCCTCCTCATGTCTCGGTGCCTTGCTGGTGATTCTAACCCCTCTCCCTCGCCTCCTCATTTCCCGGTGCCTTCCTGTTGATTCTAATCCCTCTCCATCTCCTCCTCATGTCTCGGTGCCTTGCTGGTGATTCTAAGCCCTCTGCCTCTCCTCCTCATGTCTCAGGGCCTTCCCCTCCCCCTCTCCTCCTCATGTCTCAGGGCCTTCCCCTCCCCCTCTCCTCCTCATGTCTCAGGGCCTTCCTGCTGATTCTAAGCCCTCTCCCACTCCTCCTCATGTGTCGGGGCCTTCCTGGTGATTCTAAGCCCTCCCCCTCTCCTCCTCATGTCTCGGTGCCTTGCTGGTGATTCTAACCCCTCTCCTTCGCCTCCTCATTTCTCGGTGCCTTCCTGTTGATTCTAATCCCTCTCCATCTCCTCCTCATGTCTCGGTGCCTTGCTGGTGATTCTAAGCCCTCTGCCTCTCCTCCTCATGTCTCAGGGCCTTCCCCTCCCCCTCTCCTCCTCAAGTCTCAGGGCCTTCCCCTCCCCCTCTCCTCCTCATGTCTCAGGGCCTTCCTGGTGATTCCCACCCCTCTCACTCTCCTCCTCATGTCTCGCTGTCTTCCTGGTGATTTTAAACCCACTCCCTCTCCTTCCTCACTGTCTTCCTGCTTATTCTAAGCCCTCTCCCTCTCCTCCTCATGTCTCACTGTATTCCTGGTGAATCTAACCCCTCCCCCTCTCCTCCTCATGTCTCTGGGCCTTCCTGGTGATTCCCACCCCTCTCACTCTCCTCCTCATGTCTCGCTGTCTTCCTGGTGATTTTAAACCCACTCCCTCTCCTCCCTCACTGTCTTCCTGCTTATTCTAAGCCCTCTCCCTCTCCTCCTCATGTCTCACTGTATTCCTGGTGATTCTAACCCCTCCCCCTCTCCTCCTCATGTCTCAGGGCCTTCCTGGTGATTCTAACCCCTCTCCCTCTCCTCCTCATGTCACACTCTCTTCCCGCTGATTCAAAGCCCTCTCCCTCTCCTTCTCGTGTCTCGGTGCCTTGCTGGTGATTCTAAGCCCTCTCCCTCTCCTCCTCATGTCTCAGGACCTTCCCTTCCCCCTGTCCTCCTCATGTCTCAGGGCCTTCCTGGTGATTCCCAGCCCTCTCACTCTCCTCCTCATGTCTCGCTGTCTTCCTGGTGATTTTAACCCCACTCCCTCTCCTCCCTCACTGTCTTCCTGTTTATTCTAAGCCCTCTCCCTCTCCTCCTCATGTCTCACTGTATTCCTGGTGATTCTAACCCCTCCCCCTCTCCTCCTCATGTCTCTGGGCCTTGCTGGTGATTCTAACCCCTCCCCCTCTCCTTCTCATGTCTCACTGTCTTCCTGGTGATTCTAACCCCTCTACCGCTCCTCCTCGTGTCTCGTGCCTTCCTGGTGATTCCAACCCCTCCACCTCTCTTCCTCATGTCTCACTGTCTTCCACCTGATTCTAAGCCCTCACCCTCTCGTCCTCATGTCTCACTGTCTTCCTGGTGATTCTAACCCCTTTCCCTCTCCTCCTCATGTCTCGGTGCCTTCCTGTGGATTCTAATCCCTCTCCATCTCCTCCTCATGTCTCAGGGCCTTCCCCTCCACCTCTCCTCCTCATGTCTCACTGTCTTCCAGCTGATTCTAAGCCCTCTCCCTCTCCTCCTCATGTCTCACTGTCTTCCCGGTGATTCGAAGCCCTCTCCCTCTCCTGCTCATGTCTCACTGTCTTCCTGGTGATTGTAACCCCACCCCGTCTCCTCCTCATGTCTCGCTGTCTTCCTGGTGAGTCGATGCCCTCTCCCTCTCCTCCTCATGTCTCACTGTCTTCCTGCTGATTCTAAGCCCTCTCCCACTCCTCCTCATGTCTCGGTGCCTTGCTGGTGATTCTAACCCCTCTCCCTCGCCTCCTAATTTCTCGGTGCCTTCCTGTTGATTCTAATCCCTCTCCATCTCCTCCTCATGTCTCGGTGCCTTGCTGGTGATTCTAAGCCCTCTGCCTCTCCTCCTCATGTCTCAGGGCCTTCCCCTCCCCCTCTCCTCCTCATGTCTCAGGGCCTTCCCCTCCCCCTCTCCTCCTCATGTCTCAGGGCCTTCCTGCTGATTCTAAGCCCTCTCCCACTCCTCCTCATGTGTCGGGGCCTTCCTGGTGATTCTAAGCCCTCCCCCTCTCCTCCTCATGTCTCGGTGCCTTGCTGGTGATTCTAACCCCTCTCCCTCGCCTCCTGATTTCTCGGTGCCTTCCTGTTGATTCTAATCCCTCTCCATCTCCTCCTCATGTCTCGGTGCCTTGCTGGTGATTCTAAGCCCTCTGCCTCTCCTCCTCATGTCTCAGGGCCTTCCCCTCCCCCTCTCCTCCTCATGTCTCAGGGCCTTCCCCTCCCCCTCTCCTCCTCATGTCTCAGGGCCTTCCTGGTGATTCCCACCCCTCTCACTCTCCTCCTCATGTCTCACTGTCTTCCTGGTGATTTTAAACCCACTCCCTCTCCTCCCTCACTGTCTTCCTGCTTATTCTAAGCCCTCTCCCTCTCCTCCTCATGTCTCACTGTATTCCTGGTGAATCTAACCCCTCCCCTTCTCCTCCTCATGTCTCTGGGCCTTGCTGGTGATTCTAACCCCTCCCCCTCTCCTTCTCATGTCTCACCGTCTTCCTGTGGATTCTAACCCCTCTACCGCTCCTCCTCGTGTCTCATGCCTTCCTGCTGAATCCAACCCCTCTACCTCTCCTCCTCATGTCTCACTGTCTTCTTGGTTATTCTAACCACTCCACCTCTCCTCCTCATGTCTCACTGTCTTCCAGCTGATTCTAAGCCCTCTCGCTCTCCTCCTCATGTCTCACTGTCTTCCCGGTGATTCGAAGCCCTCTCCCTCTCCTGCTCATGTCTCACTGTCTTCCTGGTGATTGTAACCCCACCCCGTCTCCTCCTCATGTCTCGCTGTCTTCCTGGTGATTCGATGCCCTCCCCCTCTCCTCCTCATGTCTCGGTGCCTTGCTGGTGATTCTAACCCCTCTCCCTCGCCTCCTCATTTCCCGGTGCCTTCCTGTTGATTCTAATCCCTCTCCATCTCCTCCTCATGTCTCGGTGCCTTGCTGGTGATTCTAAGCCCTCTGCCTCTCCTCCTCATGTCTCAGGGCCTTCCCCTCCCCCTCTCCTCCTCATGTCTCAGGGCCTTCCCCTCCCCCTCTCCTCCTCATGTCTCAGGGCCTTCCTGCTGATTCTAAGCCCTCTCCCACTCCTCCTCATGTGTCGGGGCCTTCCTGGTGATTCTAAGCCCTCCCCCTCTCCTCCTCATGTCTCGGTGCCTTGCTGGTGATTCTAACCCCTCTCCTTCGCCTCCTCATTTCTCGGTGCCTTCCTGTTGATTCTAATCCCTCTCCATCTCCTCCTCATGTCTCGGTGCCTTGCTGGTGATTCTAAGCCCTCTGCCTCTCCTCCTCATGTCTCAGGGCCTTCCCCTCCCCCTCTCCTCCTCAAGTCTCAGGGCCTTCCCCTCCCCCTCTCCTCCTCATGTCTCAGGGCCTTCCTGGTGATTCCCACCCCTCTCACTCTCCTCCTCATGTCTCGCTGTCTTCCTGGTGATTTTAAACCCACTCCCTCTCCTTCCTCACTGTCTTCCTGCTTATTCTAAGCCCTCTCCCTCTCCTCCTCATGTCTCACTGTATTCCTGGTGAATCTAACCCCTCCCCCTCTCCTCCTCATGTCTCTGGGCCTTCCTGGTGATTCCCACCCCTCTCACTCTCCTCCTCATGTCTCGCTGTCTTCCTGGTGATTTTAAACCCACTCCCTCTCCTCCCTCACTGTCTTCCTGCTTATTCTAAGCCCTCTCCCTCTCCTCCTCATGTCTCACTGTATTCCTGGTGATTCTAACCCCTCCCCCTCTCCTCCTCATGTCTCAGGGCCTTCCTGGTGATTCTAACCCCTCTCCCTCTCCTCCTCATGTCACACTCTCTTCCCGCTGATTCAAAGCCCTCTCCCTCTCCTTCTCGTGTCTCGGTGCCTTGCTGGTGATTCTAAGCCCTCTCCCTCTCCTCCTCATGTCTCAGGACCTTCCCTTCCCCCTGTCCTCCTCATGTCTCAGGGCCTTCCTGGTGATTCCCAGCCCTCTCACTCTCCTCCTCATGTCTCGCTGTCTTCCTGGTGATTTTAACCCCACTCCCTCTCCTCCCTCACTGTCTTCCTGTTTATTCTAAGCCCTCTCCCTCTCCTCCTCATGTCTCACTGTATTCCTGGTGATTCTAACCCCTCCCCCTCTCCTCCTCATGTCTCTGGGCCTTGCTGGTGATTCTAACCCCTCCCCCTCTCCTTCTCATGTCTCACTGTCTTCCTGGTGATTCTAACCCCTCTACCGCTCCTCCTCGTGTCTCGTGCCTTCCTGGTGATTCCAACCCCTCCACCTCTCTTCCTCATGTCTCACTGTCTTCCACCTGATTCTAAGCCCTCACCCTCTCGTCCTCATGTCTCACTGTCTTCCTGGTGATTCTAACCCCTTTCCCTCTCCTCCTCATGTCTCGGTGCCTTCCTGTGGATTCTAATCCCTCTCCATCTCCTCCTCATGTCTCAGGGCCTTCCCCTCCACCTCTCCTCCTCATGTCTCACTGTCTTCCAGCTGATTCTAAGCCCTCTCCCTCTCCTCCTCATGTCTCACTGTCTTCCCGGTGATTCGAAGCCCTCTCCCTCTCCTGCTCATGTCTCACTGTCTTCCTGGTGATTGTAACCCCACCCCGTCTCCTCCTCATGTCTCGCTGTCTTCCTGGTGAGTCGATGCCCTCTCCCTCTCCTCCTCATGTCTCACTGTCTTCCTGCTGATTCTAAGCCCTCTCCCACTCCTCCTCATGTCTCGGTGCCTTGCTGGTGATTCTAACCCCTCTCCCTCGCCTCCTAATTTCTCGGTGCCTTCCTGTTGATTCTAATCCCTCTCCATCTCCTCCTCATGTCTCGGTGCCTTGCTGGTGATTCTAAGTCCTCTGCCTCTCCTCCTCATGTCTCAGGGCCTTCCCCTCCCCCTCTCCTCCTCATGTCTCAGGGCCTTCCCCTCCCCCTCTCCTCCTCATGTCTCAGGGCCTTCCTGCTGATTCTAAGCCCTCTCCCACTCCTCCTCATGTGTCGGGGCCTTCCTGGTGATTCTAAGCCCTCCCCCTCTCCTCCTCATGTCTCGGTGCCTTGCTGGTGATTCTAACCCCTCTCCCTCGCCTCCTCATTTCTCGGTGCCTTCCTGTTGATTCTAATCCCTCTCCATCTCCTCCTCATGTCTCGGTGCCTTGCTGGTGATTCTAAGCCCTCTGCCTCTCCTCCTCATGTCTCAGGGCCTTCCCCTCCCCCTCTCCTCCTCATGTCTCAGGGCCTTCCCCTCCCCCTCTCCTCCTCATGTCTCAGGGCCTTCCTGGTGATTCCCACCCCTCTCACTCTCCTCCTCATGTCTCACTGTCTTCCTGGTGATTTTAAACCCACTCCCTCTCCTCCCTCACTGTCTTCCTGCTTATTCTAAGCCCTCTCCCTCTCCTCCTCATGTCTCACTGTATTCCTGGTGAATCTAACCCCTCCCCTTCTCCTCCTCATGTCTCTGGGCCTTGCTGGTGATTCTAACCCCTCCCCCTCTCCTTCTCATGTCTCACCGTCTTCCTGTGGATTCTAACCCCTCTACCGCTCCTCCTCGTGTCTCATGCCTTCCTGCTGAATCCAACCCCTCTACCTCTCCTCCTCATGTCTCACTGTCTTCTTGGTTATTCTAACCACTCCACCTCTCCTCCTCATGTCTCACTGTCTTCCAGCTGATTCTAAGCCCTCTCGCTCTCCTCCTCATGTCTCACTGTCTTCCCGGTGATTCGAAGCCCTCTCCCTCTCCTGCTCATGTCTCACTGTCTTCCTGGTGATTGTAACCCCACCCCGTCTCCTCCTCATGTCTCGCTGTCTTCCTGGTGATTCGATGCCCTCTCCCTCTCCTCCTCATGTCTCACTGTCTTCCTGCTGATTCTAAGCCCTCTCCCACTCCTCCTCATGTATCGGGGCCTTCCTGGTGATTCTAAGCCCTCCACCTCTCCTCCTCATGTCTCGCTGTCTTCCTGGTGATTTTAACCCCACTCCCTCTCCTCCCTCACTGTCTTCCTGCTTATTCTAAGCCCTCTCCCTCTCCTCCTCATGTCTCACTGCATTCCTGGTGATTCTAACCCCTCCCCCTCTCCTCCTCATGTCTCTGGGCCTTGCTGGTGATTCTAAACCCTCTCCCTCTACTCCTCATGTCTCAGGGCCTTCCTGGTGATTCTAAACCCTCTCCCTCGCCTCCTCATGTCTCGGGGCCTTCGTGGTGATTCTAACCCCTCCCCCTCTCCTCCTCATGTCTCTGGGCCTTGCTGGTGATTCTAAACCCTCTCCCTCTACTCCTCATGTCTCAGGGCCTTCCTGGTGATTCTAAACCCTCTCCCTCGCCTCCTCATGTCTCAGGGCCTTCCTGGTGATTCCCAGCCCTCTCCCTCTCCTCCTCATGTCTCGCTGTCTTCCTGGTGATTTTAACCCCACTCCCTCTCCTCCCTCACTGTCTTCCTGCTTATTCTAAGCCCTCGCCCTCTCCTCCTCATGTCTCGCTGTCTTCCTGGTGATTTTAACCCCACTCCCTCTCCTCCCTCACTGTCTTCCTGCTTATTCTAAGCCCTCTCCCTCTCCTCCTCATGTCTCACTGTATTCCTGGTGATTCTAACCCCTCCCCCTCTCCTCCTCATGTCTCTGGGCCTTGCTGGTGATTCCCAGCCCTCTCCCTCTCCTTCTCATGTCTCACCGTCTTCCTGTGGATTCTAACCCCTCTCCCTCTCCTCCTCATGTCACACTCTCTTCCCGCTGATTCTAAGCCCTCTCCCTCTCCTTCTCGTGTCTCGGTGCCTTGCTGGTGATTCTAAGCCCTCTCCCTCTCCTCCCCATGTCTCAGGACCTTCCCTTCCCCCTGTCCTCCTCATGTCTCAGGGCCTTCCTGGTGATTCCCAGCCCTCTCCCTCTCCTCCTCATGTCTCGCTGTCTTCCTGGTGATTTTAACCCCACTCCCTCTCCTCCCTCACTGTCTTCCTGCTTATTCTAAGCCCTCCCCCTCTCCTTCTCATGTCTCACTGTCTTCCTGGTGATTCTAACCCCTCTACCGCTCCTCCTCGTGTCTCGTGTCTTCCTGGTTATTCCAACCCCTCCACCTCTCTTCCTCATGTCTCACTGTCTTCCACCTGATTCTAAGCCCTCACCCTCTCGTCCTCATGTCTCACTGTCTTCCTGGTGATTCTAACCCCTTTCCCTCTCCTCCTCATGTCTCGGTGCCTTCCTGTTGATTCTAATCCCTCTCCATCTCCTCCTCATGTCTCAGGGCCTTCCCCTCCACCTCTCCTCCTCATGTCTCACTGTCTTCCAGCTGATTCTAAGCCCTCACCCTCTCGTCCTCATGTCTCACTGTCTTCCTGGTTATTCTAACCACTCCACCTCTCCTCCTCATGTCTCACTGTCTTCCAGCTGATTCTAAGCCCTCTCGCTCTCCTCCCTCACTGTCTTCCTGCTTATTCTAAGGCCTCTCCCTCTCCTCCTCATGTCTCACTGCATTCATGGTGATTCTAACCCCTCCCCCTCTCCTCCTCATGTCTCTGAGCCTTGCTGGTGATTCTAACCCCTCCCCCTCTCCTCCTCATGTCTCAGTGTCTTCCAGCTGATTCTAAGCCCTCTCCCTCTCCTCCTCATGCCTCGGGGCTTTCCTGCTGATTCTAAACCCTCTCCCTCTACTCCTCATGTCTCAGGGCCTTCCTGGTGATTCTAAACCCTCTCCCTCTCCCCCTCATGTCTCGGGGCCTTCGTGGTGAATCTAAGCCCTCTCACTCTCCTCCTCGTGTCTTGGGGCCTTCCTGGTGATTCTAAGCCCTCTCCCTCTCCTCCTCGTGTCTCGGGGCCTTCCTGGTGATTCTAACCGCTCCTCTTCATGTCTCACCATCTTCCTGCTGATTCTAAGCCCCCCCCTCTCCTCCTCATGTCTCACTGTCTTCCTGGTGATTCGAAGCCCTCTCCCTCTCCTCCTCATGTCTCACTGTCTTCCTGGTGATTGTAAACCCACCCCCTCTCCTCCTCATGTCTCGCTGTCTTACTGGTGATTCGAAGCCCTCTCCCTCTCCTCCTCATGTCTCACTGTCTTCCTACTGATTCTAAGCCCTCTCCCACTCCTCCTCATGTCTCGGGGCCTTCCTGGTGATTCTAAGCCCTCCCCCTCTCCTCCTCATGTCTCAGTGCCTGGCTGGTGATTCTAACCCCTCCCCCTCTCCTCCTCATGTCTCAGGGCCTTCCTGGTGATTCTAACCCCTCTCCCTCTCCTCCTCATGTCACACTCTCTTCCCGCTGATTCTAAGCCCTCTCCCTCTCCTTCTCGTGTCTTGGGGCCTTCCTGGTGATTCTAAGCCCTCTCCCTCTCCTCCTCATGTCTCGGGGCCTTCGTGGTGAATCTAAGCCCTCTCCCTCTCCTCCTCGTGTCTTGGGGCCTTCCTGGTGATTCTAAGCCCTCTCCCTCTCCTCCTCGTGTCTCGGGGCCTTCCTGGTGATTCTAACCGCTCCTCTTCATGTCTCACCATCTTCCTGCTGATTCTAAGCCCCCCCCCTCTCCTCCTCATGTCTCACTGTCTTCCTGGTGATTCGAAGCCCTCTCCCTCTCCTCCTCATGTCTCACTGTCTTCCTGGTGATTGTAAACCCACCCCCTCTCCTCCTCATGTCTCGCTGTCTTACTGGTGATTCGAAGCCCTCTCCCTCTCCTCCTCATGCCTCGGGGCTTTCCTGCTGATTCTAAACCCTCTCCCTCTACTCCTCATGTCTCAGGGCCTTCCTGGTGATTCTAAACCCTCTCCCTCTCCTCCTCATGTCTCGGGGCCTTCGTGGTGAATCTAAGCCCTCTCCCTCTCCTCCTCGTGTCTTGGGGCCTTCCTGGTGATTCTAAGCCCTCTCCCTCTCCTCCTCGTGTCTCGGGGCCTTCCTGGTGATTCTAACCGCTCCTCTTCATGTCTCACCATCTTCCTGCTGATTCTAAGCCCCCCCCTCTCCTCCTCATGTCTCACTGTCTTCCTGGTGATTCGAAGCCCTCTCCCTCTCCTCCTCATGTCTCACTGTCTTCCTGGTGATTGTAAACCCACCCCCTCTCCTCCTCATGTCTCGCTGTCTTACTGGTGATTCGAAGCCCTCTCCCTCTCCTCCTCATGTCTCACTTTCTTCCTACTGATTCTAAACCCTCTCCCACTCCTCCTCATGTCTCGGGGCCTTCCTGGTGATTCTAAGCCCTCCCCCTCTCCTCCTCATGTCTCACTGTCTTCCTGGTGATTGTAAACCCACCCCCTCTCCTCCTCATGTCTCGCTGTCTTACTGGTGATTCGAAGCCCTCTCCCTCTCCTCCTCATGTCTCACTGTCTTCCTACTGATTCTAAGCCCTCTCCCACTCCTCCTCATGTCTCGGGGCCTTCCTGGTGATTCTAAGCCCTCCCCCTCTCCTCCTCATGTCTCAGTGCCTGGCTGGTGATTCTAACCCCTCCCCCTCTCCTCCTCATGTCTCAGGGCCTTCCTGGTGATTCTAACCCCTCTCCCTCTCCTCCTCATGTCACACTCTCTTCCCGCTGATTCTAAGCCCTCTCCCTCTCCTTCTCGTGTCTCGGTGCCTTGCTGGTGATTCTAAGCCCTCTCCCTCTCCTCCTCATGTCTCAGGACCTTCCCTTCCCCCTGTCCTCCTCATGTCTCAGGGCCTTCCTGGTGATTCCCAGCCCTCTCCCTCTCCTCCTCATGTCTCGCTGTCTTCCTGGTGATTTTAACCCCACTCCCTCTCCTCCCTCACTGTCTTCCTGCTTATTCTAAGCCCTCTCCCTCTCCTCCTCATGTCTCACTGTATTCCTGGTGATTCTAACCCCTCCCCCTCTCCTCCTCATGTCTCTGGGCCTTGCTGGTGATTCTAACCCCTCCCCCTCTCCTTCTCATGTCTCACTGTCTTACTGGTGATTCTAACCCCTCTACCGCTCCTCCTCGTGTCTCGTGCCTTCCTGGTGATTCCAACCCCTCCACCTCTCTTCCTCATGTCTCACTGTCTTCCACCTGATTCTAAGCCCTCACCCTCTCGTCCTCATGTCTCACTGTCTTCCTGGTGATTCTAACCCCTTTCCCTCTCCTCCTCATGTCTCGGTGCCTTCCTGGTGATTCTAATCCCTCTCCATCTCCTCCTCATGTCTCAGGGCCTTCCCCTCCCCCTCTCCTCCTCATGTCTCACTGTCTTCCAGCTGATTCTAAGCCCTCTCCCTCTCCTCCTCATGTCTCACTGTCTTCCTGGTGAGTCGATGCCCTCTCCCTCTCCTCCTCATGTCTCACTGTCTTCCTGCTGATTCTAAGCCCTCTCCCACTCCTCCTCATGTATCGGGGCCTTCCTGGTGATCCTAAGCCTTCCCCCTCTCCTCCTCATGTCTCGGTGCCTTGCTGGTGATTCTAACCCCTCTCCCTCGCCTCCTCATTTCCCGGTGCCTTCCTGTTGATTCTAATCCCTCTCCATCTCCTCCTCATGTCTCGGTGCCTTGCTGGTGATTCTAAGCCCTCTGCCTCTCCTCCTCATGTCTCAGGGCCTTCCCCTCCCCCTCTCCTCCTCATGTCTCAGGGCCTTCCCCTCCCCCTCTCCTCCTCATGTCTCAGGGCCTTCCTGCTGATTCTAAGCCCTCTCCCACTCCTCCTCATGTGTCGGGGCCTTCCTGGTGATTCTAAGCCCTCCCCCTCTCCTCCTCATGTCTCGGTGCCTTGCTGGTGATTCTAACCCCTCTCCTTCGCCTCCTCATTTCTCGGTGCCTTCCTGTTGATTCTAATCCCTCTCCATCTCCTCCTCATGTCTCGGTGCCTTGCTGGTGATTCTAAGCCCTCTGCCTCTCCTCCTCATGTCTCAGGGCCTTCCCCTCCCCCTCTCCTCCTCAAGTCTCAGGGCCTTCCCCTCCCCCTCTCCTCCTCATGTCTCAGGGCCTTCCTGGTGATTCCCACCCCTCTCACTCTCCTCCTCATGTCTCGCTGTCTTCCTGGTGATTTTAAACCC
The DNA here is from genome assembly GCA_022114975.2 of Lampris megalopsis. NCBI lineage: Eukaryota > Metazoa > Chordata > Actinopteri > Lampriformes > Lampridae > Lampris > Lampris megalopsis. The sequence continues at coordinate 4,119,257 of JAJHIY020000936.1, forward strand.
ACTCCCTCTCCTTCCTCACTGTCTTCCTGCTTATTCTAAGCCCTCTCCCTCTCCTCCTCATGTCTCACTGTATTCCTGGTGAATCTAACCCCTCCCCCTCTCCTCCTCATGTCTCTGGGCCTTCCTGGTGATTCCCACCCCTCTCACTCTCCTCCTCATGTCTCGCTGTCTTCCTGGTGATTTTAAACCCACTCCCTCTCCTCCCTCACTGCCTTCCTGCTTATTCTAAGCCCTCTCCCTCTCCTCCTCATGTCTCACTGTATTCCTGGTGATTCTAACCCCTCCCCCTCTCCTCCTCATGTCTCAGGGCCTTCCTGGTGATTCTAACCCCTCTCCCTCTCCTCCTCATGTCACACTCTCTTCCCGCTGATTCAAAGCCCTCTCCCTCTCCTTCTCGTGTCTCGGTGCCTTGCTGGTGATTCTAAGCCCTCTCCCTCTCCTCCTCATGTCTCAGGACCTTCCCTTCCCCCTGTCCTCCTCATGTCTCAGGGCCTTCCTGGTGATTCCCAGCCCTCTCACTCTCCTCCTCATGTCTCGCTGTCTTCCTGGTGATTTTAACCCCACTCCCTCTCCTCCCTCACTGTTTTCCTGTTTATTCTAAGCCCTCTCCCTCTCCTCCTCATGTCTCACTGTATTCCTGGTGATTCTAACCCCTCCCCCTCTCCTCCTCATGTCTCTGGGCCTTGCTGGTGATTCTAACCCCTCCCCCTCTCCTTCTCATGTCTCACTGTCTTCCTGGTGATTCTAACCCCTCTACCGCTCCTCCTCGTGTCTCGTGCCTTCCTGGTGATTCCAACCCCTCCACCTCTCTTCCTCATGTCTCACTGTCTTCCACCTGATTCTAAGCCCTCACCCTCTCGTCCTCATGTCTCACTGTCTTCCTGGTGATTCTAACCCCTTTCCCTCTCCTCCTCATGTCTCGGTGCCTTCCTGTGGATTCTAATCCCTCTCCATCTCCTCCTCATGTCTCAGGGCCTTCCCCTCCACCTCTCCTCCTCATGTCTCACTGTCTTCCAGCTGATTCTAAGCCCTCTCCCTCTCCTCCTCATGTCTCACTGTCTTCCCGGTGATTCGAAGCCCTCTCCCTCTCCTGCTCATGTCTCACTGTCTTCCTGGTGATTGTAACCCCACCCCGTCTCCTCCTCATGTCTCGCTGTCTTCCTGGTGAGTCGATGCCCTCTCCCTCTCCTCCTCATGTCTCACTGTCTTCCTGCTGATTCTAAGCCCTCTCCCACTCCTCCTCATGTCTCGGTGCCTTGCTGGTGATTCTAACCCCTCTCCCTCGCCTCCTCATTTCTCGGTGCCTTCCTGTTGATTCTAATCCCTCTCCATCTCCTCCTCATGTCTCGGTGCCTTGCTGGTGATTCTAAGCCCTCTGCCTCTCCTCCTCATGTCTCAGGGCCTTCCCCTCCCCCTCTCCTCCTCATGTCTCAGGGCCTTCCCCTCCCCCTCTCCTCCTCATGTCTCAGGGCCTTCCTGCTGATTCTAAGCCCTCTCCCACTCCTCCTCATGTGTCGGGGCCTTCCTGGTGATTCTAAGCCCTCCCCCTCTCCTCCTCATGTCTCGGTGCCTTGCTGGTGATTCTAACCCCTCTCCCTCGCCTCCTCATTTCTCGGTGCCTTCCTGTTGATTCTAATCCCTCTCCATCTCCTCCTCATGTCTCGGTGCCTTGCTGGTGATTCTAAGCCCTCTGCCTCTCCTCCTCATGTCTCAGGGCCTTCCCCTCCCCCTCTCCTCCTCATGTCTCAGGGCCTTCCCCTCCCCCTCTCCTCCTCAAGTCTCAGGGCCTTCCTGGTGATTCCCACCCCTCTCACTCTCCTCCTCATGTCTCACTGTCTTCCTGGTGATTTTAAACCCACTCCCTCTCCTCCCTCACTGTCTTCCTGCTTATTCTAAGCCCTCTCCCTCTCCTCCTCATGTCTCACTGTATTCCTGGTGAATCTAACCCCTCCCCTTCTCCTCCTCATGTCTCTGGGCCTTGCTGGTGATTCTAACCCCTCCCCCTCTCCTCCTCATGTCTCAGTGTCTTCCAGCTGATTCTAAGCCCTCTCCCTCTCCTCCTCATGTCTCGGGGCCTTCGTGGTGAATCTAAGCCCTCTCCCTCTTCTCCTCGTGTCTTGGGGCCTTTCTGGTGATTCTAAGCCCTCTCCCTCTCCTCCTCGTGTCTCGGGGCCTTCCTGGTGATTCTAACCGCTCCTCTTCATGTCTCACCATCTTCCTGCTGATTCTAAGCCCCCCCCCCCTCCTCCTCATGTCTCACTGTCTTCCTGCTGATTCTAAGCCCTCTCCCTCCCCTGCTCATGTCTCACTGTCTTCCTGGTTATTCTAACCCCTCTACCGCTCCTCCTCGTGTCTCGGGGCCTTCCTGGTGATTTTAACCGCTCCTCTTCATGTCTCACCATCTTCCTGCTGATTCTAAGCCCCCCCCCTCTCCTCCTCATGTCTCACTGTCTTCCTGCTGATTCTAAGCCCTCTCCCTCCCCTGCTCATGTCTCACTGTCTTCCTGGGGTGATTCGAAGCCCTCTCCCTCTCCTCCTCATGTCTCACTGTCTTCCTGGTGATTGTAAACCCACCCCCTCTCCTCCTCATGTCTCGCTGTCTTACTGGTGATTCGAAGCCCTCTCCCTCTCCTCCTCATGTCTCACTGTCTTCCTACTGATTCTAAGCCCTCTCCCACTCCTCCTCATGTCTCGGGGCCTTCCTGGTGATTCTAAGCCCTCCCCCTCTCCTCCTCATGTCTCAGTGCCTGGCTGGTGATTCTAACCCCTCCCCCTCTCCTCCTCATGTCTCAGGGCTTTCCTGGTGATTCTAACCCCTCTCCCTCTCCTCCTCATGTCACACTCTCTTCCCGCTGATTCTAAGCCCTCTCCCTCTCCTTCTCGTGTCTCGGTGCCTTGCTGGTGATTCTAAGCCCTCTCCCTCTCCTCCTCATGTCTCAGGACCTTCCCTTCCCCCTGTCCTCCTCATGTCTCAGGGCCTTCCTGGTGATTCCCAGCCCTCTCCCTCTCCTCCTCATGTCTCGCTGTCTTCCTGGTGATTTTAACCCCACTCCCTCTCCTCCCTCACTGTCTTCCTGCTTATTCTAAGCCCTCTCCCTCTCCTCCTCATGTCTCACTGTATTCCTGGTGATTCTAACCCCTCCCCCTCTCCTCCTCATGTCTCTGGGCCTTGCTGGTGATTCTAAGCCCTCCCCCTCTCCTTCTCATGTCTCACTGTCTTCCTGGTGATTCTAACCCCTCTACCGCTCCTCCTCGTGTCTCGTGCCTTCCTGGTGATTCCAACCCCTCCACCTCTCTTCCTCATGTCTCACTGTCTTCCACCTGATTCTAAGCCCTCACCCTCTCGTCCTCATGTCTCACTGTCTTCCTGGTTATTCTAACCACTCCACATCTCCTCCTCATGTCTCTCTGTCTTCCAGCTGATTCTAAGCCCTCTCGCTCTCCTCCTCATGTCTCACTGTCTTCCCGGTGATTCGAAGCCCTCTCCCTCTCCTGCTCATGTCTCACTGTCTTCCTGGTGATTCGATGCCCTCTCCCTCTCCTCCTCATGTCTCACTGTCTTCCTGCTGATTCTAAGCCCTCTCCCACTCCTCCTCATGTATCGGGGCCTTCCTGGTGATTCTAAGCCCTCCACCTCTCCTCCTCATGTCTCGGTGCCTTGCTGGTGATTCTAACCCCTCCCCCTCTCCTCCTCATGTCTCAGTGCCTTCCTGGTGATCCTAAGCCCTCCCCCTCTCCTCCTCATGTCTCAGGGCCTTCCTGGTGATTCTAACCCCTCTCCCTCTCCTCCTCATGTCTCACTCTCTTCCAGCTGATTCTAAGCCCTCTCCATCTCCTCCTCATGTCTCGGTGCCTTGCTGGTGATTCTAAGCCCTCTCCCTCTCCTCCTCATGTCTCAGCTCCTTCCCCTCCCCCTCTCCTCCTCATGTCTCAGGGCCTTCCCCTCCCCCTCTCCTCCTCATGTCTCAGGGCCTTCCTAGTGATTCCCAGCCCTCTCACTCTCCTCTTCATGTCTCGCTGTCTTCCTGGTGATTCGAAGCCCTCTCCCTCTCCTCCTCATGTCTCACTGTCTTCCTACTGATTCTAAGCCCTCTCCCACTCCTCCTCATGTCTCGGGGCCTTCCTGGTGATTCTAAGCCCTCCCCCTCTCCTCCTCATGTCTCAGTGCCTGGCTGGTGATTCTAACCCCTCCCCCTCTCCTCCTCATGTCTCAGGGCTTTCCTGGTGATTCTAACCCCTCTCCCTCTCCTCCTCATGTCACACTCTCTTCCCGCTGATTCTAAGCCCTCTCCCTCTCCTTCTCGTGTCTCGGTGCCTTGCTGGTGATTCTAAGCCCTCTCCCTCTCCTCCTCATGTCTCAGGACCTTCCCTTCCCCCTGTCCTCCTCATGTCTCAGGGCCTTCCTGGTGATTCCCAGCCCTCTCCCTCTCCTCCTCATGTCTCGCTGTCTTCCTGGTGATTTTAACCCCACTCCCTCTCCTCCCTCACTGTCTTCCTGCTTATTCTAAGCCCTCTCCCTCTCCTCCTCATGTCTCACTGTATTCCTGGTGATTCTAACCCCTCCCCCTCTCCTCCTCATGTCTCTGGGCCTTGCTGGTGATTCTAACCCCTCCCCCTCTCCTTCTCATGTCTCACTGTCTTCCTGGTGATTCTAACCCCTCTACCGCTCCTCCTCGTGTCTCGTGCCTTCCTGGTGATTCCAACCCCTCCACCTCTCTTCCTCATGTCTCACTGTCTTCCACCTGATTCTAAGCCCTCACCCTCTCGTCCTCATGTCTCACTGTCTTCCTGGTTATTCTAACCACTCCACATCTCCTCCTCATGTCTCTCTGTCTTCCAGCTGATTCTAAGCCCTCTCGCTCTCCTCCTCATGTCTCACTGTCTTCCCGGTGATTCGAAGCCCTCTCCCTCTCCTGCTCATGTCTCACTGTCTTCCTGGTGATTCGATGCCCTCTCCCTCTCCTCCTCATGTCTCACTGTCTTCCTGCTGATTCTAAGCCCTCTCCCACTCCTCCTCATGTATCGGGGCCTTCCTGGTGATTCTAAGCCCTCCACCTCTCCTCCTCATGTCTCGGTGCCTTGCTGGTGATTCTAACCCCTCCCCCTCTCCTCCTCATGTCTCAGTGCCTTCCTGGTGATCCTAAGCCCTCCCCCTCTCCTCCTCATGTCTCAGGGCCTTCCTGGTGATTCTAACCCCTCTCCCTCTCCTCCTCATGTCTCACTCTCTTCCAGCTGATTCTAAGCCCTCTCCATCTCCTCCTCATGTCTCGGTGCCTTGCTGGTGATTCTAAGCCCTCTCCCTCTCCTCCTCATGTCTCAGCTCCTTCCCCTCCCCCTCTCCTCCTCATGTCTCAGGGCCTTCCCCTCCCCCTCTCCTCCTCATGTCTCAGGGCCTTCCTAGTGATTCCCAGCCCTCTCACTCTCCTCTTCATGTCTCGCTGTCTTCCTGGTGATTCGATGCCCTCTCCCTCTCCTCCTCATGTCTCACTGTCTTCCTGCTGATTCTAAGCCCTCTCCCACTCCTCCTCATGTATCGGGGCCTTCCTGGTGATTCTAAGCCCTCCACCTCTGCTCCTCATGTCTCGGGGCCTTCCTGGTGATTCTAAGCCCTCTCCCTCTCCTCCTCATGTCTCGGGGCCTTCCTGCTTATTCTAAACCCTTCCCCTCTCCTCCTCATGTCTCGTGCCTTACTGGTGATTCTAACCCCTCCCCCTGTCCTCTTCATGTCTCACTGTCTTTCTGCTTATTCTAACAACTCTCCCTCTCCTCATGTCTCAGGGCCTTCCTGGTGATTCTAAGCCTTCTCCCTCACCTCCTAATGTCTCAGGGCCTTACTGGTGATTCTAAGCCCTCTCCCTCTCCTCCTCATGTCTCGCTGTCTTCCTGGTGATTTTAATCCCACTCCCTCTCCTCCCTCACTGTCTTCCTGCTTATTCTAAGCCCTCTCCCTCTCCTCCTCATGTCTCAGGGCCTTCCTGCTTATTCTAACAACTCTCCCTCTCCTCGACATGTCTTGGTGCCTCATTGGTGATTGTAAGCCCTCTCCCTCTCCTCCTCATGTCTTACTGTCTTCCTGCTGATTCTAAACCCTCTCCCACTCCTCCTCATGTCTCGGCGCCTTCCTGGTGATTCTAACTGCTCCTCTTCATGTCTCACCATCTTGCTGCTGATTCTAAGCCACCCCCTCTCCTCCTCATGTCTCACTGTCTTCCTGCTTATTCTAACCCCTCTCCCTGTCCTCATGTCTCAGGGCCTTCCTGGTGATTCTAAGCCCTCTCCCTCTCCTTCTCTTGCCTCTGGGCCTTCCTGCTGATTCTAAACCCTCTGCCTATCCTCCTCGTGTCTTGGGGCCTTCCTGGTGATTCTAAGCCCTCTCCCTCTCCTCCTCGTGTCTCGGCGCATTCCTGGTGATTCTAACTGCTCCTCTTCATGTCTCACCATCTTGCTGCTGATTCTAAGCCCCCCCCCCTCTCTTCCTCATGTCTCACTGTCTTCCTGCTGATTCTAACCCCTCTCCTTCTCCTCATGTCTCACTTTCTTCCTGCTGATTCTAAGACCTCTCCCTCTCCTGCTCATGTCTCACTGTCTTCCTGGTGATTCGAAGCCCTCTCCCTCTCCTGCTCATGTCTCACTGCCTTCCTGGTGATTGTAACCCCACCCCCTCTCCTCCTCATGTCTCACTGTCTTCCTGCTGATTCTAAGCCCTCTCCCACTCCTCCTCAAGTCTCGGGGCCTTCCTGGTGATTCTAAGCCCTCCCCCTCTCCTCCTCATGTCTCGGTGCCTGGCTGGTGATTCTTACCCCTCCTCCTCTCCTCCTAATGTCTCGGGGCCTTCCTGGTGATTCTAAGCCCTCTCCATCTCCTCCTCATGTCTCACTCTCTTCCCGCTGATTCTAAGCCCTCTCCCTCTCCTACTCGTGTCTCGGTGCCTTGCTGGTGATTCTAAGCCCTCTCCCTCTCCTCCTCATGTCTCAGGGCCTTCCTGGTGATTCCCAGCCCTCTCCCTCTCCTCCTCATGTCTCGCTGTCTTCCTGGTGATTTTAATCCCACTCCCTCTCCTCCCTCACTGTCTTCCTGCTTATTCTAAGCCCTTTCCCTCACCTTCTCATGTCTCACTGTCTTCCTGGTGATTCTAACCCCTCTCCCTCTCCTCCTCATGTCTCAGGGCCTTCCTGCTTATTCTAACACCTCTCCCTCTCCTCGACATGTCTTGGTGCCTCATTGGTGATTGTAAGCCCTCTCCCTCTCCTCCTCATGTCTTACTGTCTTCCTGCTGATTCTAAACCCTCTCCCACTCCTCCTCAAGTCTCGGGGCCTTCCTGGTGATTCTAAGCCCTCCCCCTCTCCTCCTCATGTCTCGGTGCCTGGCTGGTGATTCTTACCCCTCCTCCTCTCCTCCTAATGTCTCGGGGCCTTCCTGGTGATTCTAAGCCCTCTCCCTCTCCTCCTCATGTCTCACTCTCTTCCCGCTGATTCTAAGCCCTCTCCCTCTCCTACTCGTGTCTCGGTGCCTCGCTGGTGATTCTAAGCCCTCTCCCTCTCCTCCTCATGTCTCAGGGCCTTCCTGGTGATTCCCAGCCCTCTCCCTCTCCTCCTCATGTCTCGCTGTCTTCCTGGTGATTTTAACCCCACTCCCTCTCCTCCCTCACTGTCTTCCTGCTTATTGTAAGCCCTCTCCCTCTCCTCCTCATGTCTCACTGTATTCCTGGTGATTCTAACCCCTCCCCCTCTCCTCCTCATGTCTCTGGGCCTTGCTGGTGATTCTAACCCCTCCCCCTCTCCTTCTCATGTCTCACCGTCTTCCTGTGGATTCTAACCGCTCTATCGCTCCTCCTCGTGTCTCATGCCTTCCTGCTGAATCCAACCCCTCTACCTCTCCTCCTCATGTCTCACTGTCTTCCAGCTGATTCTAAGCCCTCTCCCTCTCATCCTCATGTCTCACTGTCTTCCTGGTGATTCTAACCCCTCTCCCTCTCCTCCTCATGTCTCGGTGCCTTGCTGGTGATTCTAAGCCCTCTCCCTCTCCTCCTCATGTCTCAGGACCTTCCCTTCCCCCTCTCCTCCTCATGTTTCAGGGCCTTCCTGGTGATTCCCAGCCCTCTCCCTCTCCTCCTCATGTCTCGCTGTCTTCCTGGTGATTTTAACCCCACTCCCTCTCCTCCCTCACTGTCTTCCTGCTTATTCTAAGCCCTCTCCCTCTCCTCCTCATGTCTCACTGCATTCCTGGTGATTCTAACCCCTCCCCCTCTCCTCCTCATGTCTCGGTGACTTGCTGGTGATTCTAAGCCCTCTCCCTCTCCTCCTCATGTCTCAGGACCATCCCATCCCCCTCTCCTCCTCATGTCTCAGGGCCTTCCTGGTGATTCCCAGCCCTCGCCCTCTCCTCCTCATGTCTCGCTGTCTTCCTGGTGATTTTAACCCCACTCCCTCTCCTCCCTCACTGTCTTTCTGCTTATTCTAAGCCCTCTCCCTCTCCTCCTCATGTCTCACTGCATTCCTGGTGATTCTAACCCCTCCCCCTCTCCTCCTCATGTCTCTGGGCCTTGCTGGTGATTCTAAACCCTCTCCCTCTCCTCATGTCTCAGGGCCTTCCTGGTGATTCTAAGCCCTCTCCCTCTCCTTCTCTTGCCTCTGGGCCTTCCTGCTGATTCTAAACCCTCTCCCTATCCTCCTCGTGTCTTGGGGCCTTCCTGGTGATTCTAAGCCCTCTCCCTCTCCTCCTCGTGTCTCGGCGCATTCCTGGTGATTCTAACTGCTCCTCTTCATGTCTCACCATCTTGCTGCTGATTCTAAGCCCCCCCCCTCTCTTCCTCATGTCTCACTGTCTTCCTGCTGATTCTAACCCCTCTCCTTCTCCTCATGTCTCACTTTCTTCCTGCTGATTCTAAGACCTCTCCCTCTCCTGCTCATGTCTCACTGCCTTCCTGGTGATTGTAACCCCACCCCCTCTCCTCCTCATGTCTCACTGTCTTCCTGCTGATTCTAAGCCCTCTCCCACTCCTCCTCAAGTCTCGGGGCCTTCCTGGTGATTCTAAGCCCTCCCCCTCTCCTCCTCATGTCTCGGTGCCTGGCTGGTGATTCTTACCCCTCCTCCTCTCCTCCTAATGTCTCGGGGCCTTCCTGGTGATTCTAAGCCCTCTCCCTCTCCTCCTCATGTCTCACTCTCTTCCCGCTGATTCTAAGCCCTCTCCCTCTCCTACTCGTGTCTCGGTGCTTTGCTGGTGATTCTAAGCCCTCTCCCTCTCCTCCTCATGTCTCAGGGCCTTCCTGGTGATTCCCAGCCCTCTCCCTCTCCTCCTCATGTCTCGCTGTCTTCCTGGTGATTTTAACCCCACTCCCTCTCCTCCCTCACTGTCTTCCTGCTTATTGTAAGCCCTCTCCCTCTCCTCCTCATGTCTCACTGTATTCCTGGTGATTCTAACCCCTCCCCCTCTCCTCCTCATGTCTCTGGGCCTTGCTGGTGATTCTAGACTCCCCCTCTCCTTCTCATGTCTCACCGTCTTCCTGTGGATTCTAACCCCTCTATCGCTCCTCCTCGTGTCTCATGCCTTCCTGCTGAATCCAACCCCTCTACCTCTCCTCCTCATGTCTCACTGTCTTCCAGCTGATTCTAAGCCCTCTCCCTCTCATCCTCATGTCTCACTGTCTTCCTGGTGATTCTAACCCCTCTCCCTCTCCTCCTCATGTCTCGGTGCCTTGCTGGTGATTCTAAGCCCTCTCCCTCTCCTCCTCATGTCTCAGGACCTTCCCTTCCCCCTCTCCTCCTCATGTCTCAGGGCCTTCCTGGTGATTCCCAGCCCTCTCCCTCTCCTCCTCATGTCTCGCTGTCTTCCTGGTGATTTTAACCCCACTCCCTCTCCTCCCTCACTGTCTTCCTGCTTATTCTAAGCCCTCTCCCTCTCCTCCTCATGTCTCACTGCATTCCTGGTGATTCTAACCCCTCCCCCTCTCCTCCTCATGTCTCTGGGCCTTGCTGGTGATTCTAAACCCTCTCCCTCTACTCCTCATGTCTCAGGGCCTTCCTGGTGATTCTAAACCCTCTCCCTCGCCTCCTCATGTCTCGGGGCCTTCGTGGTGATTCTAACCCCTCCCCCTCTCCTCCTCATGTCTCTGGGCCTTGCTGGTGATTCTAAACCCTCTCCCTCTACTCCTCATGTCTCAGGGCCTTCCTGGTGATTCTAAACCCTCTCCCTCGTCTCCTCATGTCTCAGGACCTTCCTGGTGATTCCCAGCCCTCTCCCTCTCCTCCTCATGTCTCGCTGTCTTCCTGGTGATTTTAACCCCACTCCCTCTCCTCCCTCACTTTCTTCCTGCTTATTCTAAGCCCTCTCCCTCTCCTCCTCATGTCTCACTGCATTCCTGGTGATTCTAACCCCTCCCCCTCTCCTCCTCATGTCTCGGTGCCTTGCTGGTGATTCTAAGCCCTCTCCCTCTCCTCCTCATGTCTCAGGACCTTCCCATCCCCCTCTCCTCCTCATGTCTCAGGGCCTTCCTGGTGATTCCCAGCCCTCGCCCTCTCCTCCTCATGTCTCGCTGTCTTCCTGGTGATTTTAACCCCACTCCCTCTCCTCCCTCACTGTCTTCCTGCTTATTCTAAGCCCTCTCCCTCTCCTCCTCATGTCTCACTGCATTCCTGGTGATTCTAACCCCTCCCCCTCTCCTCCTCATGTCTCTGGGCCTTGCTGGTGATTCTAAACCCTCTCCCTCTACTCCTCATGTCTCAGGGCCTTCCTGGTGATTCTAAACCCTCTCCCTCGCCTCCTCATGTCTCAGGGCCTTCCTGGTGATTCTAACCCCTCCCCCTCTCCTCCTCATGTCTCTGGGCCTTGCTGGTGATTCTAACCCCTCCCCCTCTCCTTTTCATGTCTCACCGTCTTCCTGTGGATTCTAACCCCTCTATCGCTCCTCCTCGTGTCTCATGCCTTCCTGCTGAATCCAACCCCTCTACCTCTCCTCCTCATGTCTCACTGTCTTCCAGCTGATTCTAAGCCCTCTCCCTCTCATCCTCATGTCTCACTGTCTTCCTGGTGATTCTAACCCCTCTCCCTCTCCTCCTCATGTCTCGGTGCCTTGCTGGTGATTCTAAGCCCTCTCCCTCTCCTCCTCATGTCTCAGGACCTTCCCTTCCCCCTCTCCTCCTCATGTCTCAGGGCCTTCCTGGTGATTCCCAGCCCTCTCCCTCTCCTCCTCATGTCTCGCTGTCTTCCTGGTGATTTTAACCCCACTCCCTCTCCTCCCTCACTGTCTTCCTGCTTATTCTAAGCCCTCTCCCTCTCCTCCTCATGTCTCACTGCATTCCTGGTGATTCTAACCCCTCCCCCTCTCCTCCTCATGTCTCTGGGCCTTGCTGGTGATTCTAAACCCTCTCCCTCTACTCCTCATGTCTCAGGGCCTTCCTGGTGATTCTAAACCCTCTCCCTCGCCTCCTCATGTCTCGGGGCCTTCGTGGTGATTCTAACCCCTCCCCCTCTCCTCCTCATGTCTCTGGGCCTTGCTGGTGATTCTAAACCCTCTCCCTCTACTCCTCATGTCTCAGGGCCTTCCTGGTGATTCTAAACCCTCTCCCTCGCCTCCTCATGTCTCAGGGCCTTCCTGGTGATTCCCAGCCCTCTCCCTCTCCTCCTCATGTCTCGCTGTCTTCCTGGTGATTTTAACCCCACTCCCTCTCCTCCCTCACTGTCTTCCTGCTTATTCTAAGCCCTCGCCCTCTCCTCCTCATGTCTCGCTGTCTTCCTGGTGATTTTAACCCCACTCCCTCTCCTCCCTCACTGTCTTCCTGCTTATTCTAAGCCCTCTCCCTCTCCTCCTCATGTCTCACTGTATTCCTGGTGATTCTAACCCCTCCCCCTCTCCTCCTCATGTCTCTGGGCCTTGCTGGTGATTCTAACCCCTCCCCCTCTCCTTCTCATGTCTCACCGTCTTCCTGTGGATTCTAACCCCTCTCCCTCTCCTCCTCATGTCACACTCTCTTCCCGCTGATTCTAAGCCCTCTCCCTCTCCTTCTCGTGTCTCGGTGCCTTGCTGGTGATTCTAAGCCCTCTCCCTCTCCTCCCCATGTCTCAGGACCTTCCCTTCCCCCTGTCCTCCTCATGTCTCAGGGCCTTCCTGGTGATTCCCAGCCCTCTCCCTCTCCTCCTCATGTCCCGCTGTCTTCCTGGTGATTTTAACCCCACTCCCTCTCCTCCCTCACTGTCTTCCTGCTTATTCTAAGCCCTCTCTCTCTTCTCCTCATGTCTCACTGTATTCCTGGTGATTCTAACCCCTCCCCCTCTCCTCCTCATGTCTCTGGGCCTTGCTGGTGATTCTAACCCCTCCCCCTCTCCTTCTCATGTCTCACTGTCTTCCTGGTGATTCTAACCCCTCTACCGCTCCTCCTCGTGTCTCGTGCCTTCCTGGTGATTCCAACCCCTCCACCTCTCTTCCTCATGTCTCACTGTCTTCCACCTGATTCTAAGCCCTCACCCTCTCGTCCTCATGTCTCACTGTCTTCCTGGTGATTCTAACCCCTTTCCCTCTCCTCCTCATGTCTCGGTGCCTTCCTGTTGATTCTAATCCCTCTCCATCTCCTCCTCATATCTCAGGGCCTTCCCCTCCACCTCTCCTCCTCATGTCTCACTGTCTTCCAGCTGATTCTAAGCCCTCACCCTCTCGTCCTCATGTCTCACTGTCTTCCTGGTTATTCTAACCACTCCACCTCTCCTCCTCATGTCTCACTGTCTTCCAGCTGATTCTAAGCCCTCTCCGTCTCCTCCTCATGTCATACTGTCTTCCCGGTGATTCGAAGCCCTCTCCCTCTCCTGCTCATGTCTCACTGTCTTCCTGGTGATTGTAACCCCACCCTGTCTCCTCCTCATGTCTCGCTGTCTTCCTGGTTATTCGATGCCCTCTCCCTCTCCTTCTCATGTCTCACTGTCTTCCTGCTGATTCTAAGCCCTCTCCCACTCCTCCTCATGTATCGGGGCCTTCCTGGTGATTCTAAGCCCTCCACCTCTCCTCCTCATGTCTCGGTGCCTTGCTGGTGATTCTAACCCCTCCCCCTCTCCTCCTCATGTCTCAGTGCCTTCCTGGTGATCCTAAGCCCTCCCCCTCTCCTGCTCATGTCTCAGGGCCTTCCTGGTGATTCTAACCCCTCTCCCTCTCCTCCTCATGTCTCACTCTCTTCCAGCTGATTCTAAGCCCTCTCCATCTCCTCCTCATGTCTCGGTGCCTTGCTGGTGATTATAAGCCCTCTCCCTCTCCTCCTCATGTCTCAGCTCCTTCCCCTCCCCCTCTCCTCCTCATGTCTCAGGGCCTTCCCCTCCCCCTCTCCTCCTCATGTCTCAGGGCCTTCCTGGTGATTCCCAGCCCTCTCACTCTCCTCTTCATGTCTCGCTGTCTTCCTGGTGATTTTAACCCCACTCCCTCTCCTCCCTCACTGTCTTCCTGCTTATTCTAAGCCCTTTCCCTCTCCTCCTCATGTATCAGGGCCTTCCTGGTGATTCTAAGCCCTCTCCCTCTGCTCCTCATGTCTCGGGGCCTTCCTGGTGATTCTAAGCCCTCTCCCTCTCCTCCTCATGTCTCGGGGCCTTCCTGCTTATTCTAAACCCTTCCCCTCTCCTCCTCATGTCTCGTGCCTTACTGGTGATTCTAACCCCTCCCCCTGTCCTCCTCATGTCTCACTGTCTTTCTGCTTATTCTAACACCTCTCCCTCTCCTCATGTCTCAGGGCCTTCCTGGTGATTCTAAGCCTTCTCCCTCAACTCCTAATGTCTCAGGGCCTTACTGGGGATTCTAAGCCCTCTCCCTCTCCTCCTCATGTCTCGCTAAATTCCTGGTGATTTTAATCCCACTCCCTCTCCTCCCTCACTGTCTTCCTGCTTATTCTAAGCCCTTTCCCTCACCTTCTCATGTCTCACTGTTTTCCTGGTGATTCTAACCCCTCTCCCTCTCCTCCTCATGTCTCAGGGCCTTCCTGCTTATTCTAACACCTCTCCCTCTCCTCGTCATGTCTTGGTGCCTCATTGGTGATTGTAAGCCCTCTCCCTCTCCTCCTCATGTCTTACTGTCTTCCTGCTGATTCTAAACCCTCTCCCTCTCCTCCTCATGTCTCGGCGCCTTCCTGGTGATTCTAACTGCTCCTCTTCATGTCTCACCATCTTGCTGCTGATTCTAAGCCACCCCCTCTCCTCCTCATGTCTCACTGTCTTCCTGCTTATTCTAACCCCTCTCCCTCTCCTCATGTCTCAGGGCCTTCCTGGTGATTCTAAGCCCTCTCCCTCTCCTCCTCATGCCTCTGGGCCTTCCTGCTGATTCTAAACCCTCTCCCTCTCCTCCTCATGTCTCAGGGCCTTCCTGGTGATTCTAAACCCTCTCCCTCTCCTCCTCATGTCTCGGGGCCTTCGTGGTGATTCTAAGCCCTCTCCCTATCCTCCTCGTGTCTTGGGGCCTTCCTGGTGATTCTAAGCCCTCTCCCTCTCCTCCTCGTGTCTCGGCGCATTCCTGGTGATTCTAACTGCTCCTCTTCATGTCTCACCATCTTGCTGCTGATTCTAAGCCCCCCCCCCTCTCCTCCTCATGTCTCACTGTCTTCCTGCTGATTCTAAGCCCTCTCCTTCTCCTCATGTCTCACTTTCTTCCTGCTGATTCTAAGCCCTCTCCCTCTCCTGCTCATGTCTCACTGTCTTCCTGGTGATTCGAAGCCCTCTCCCTCTCCTGCTCATGTCTCACTGCCTTCCTGGTGATTGTAACCCCACCCCCTCTCCTCCTCATGTCTCACTGTCTTCCTGCTGATTCTAAGCCCTCTCCCACTCCTCCTCAAGTCTCGGGGCCTTCCTGGTGATTCTAAGCCCTCCCCCTCTCCTCCTCATGTCTCGGTGCCTGGCTGGTGATTCTTACCCCTCCCCCTCTCCTCCTAATGTCTCGGGGCCTTCCTGGTGATTCTAAGCCCTCTCCCTCTCCTCCTCATGTCTCACTCTCTTCCCGCTGATTCTAAGCCCTCTCCCTCTCCTACTCGTGTCTCGGTGCCTTGCTGGTGATTCTAAGCCCTCTCCCTCTCCTCCTCATGTCTCAGGGCCTTCCTGGTGATTCCCAGCCCTCTCCCTCTCCTCCTCATGTCTCGCTGTCTTCCTGGTGATTTTAACCCCACTCCCTCTCCTCCCTCACTGTCTTCCTGCTTATTGTAAGCCCTCTCCCTCTCCTCCTCATGTCTCACTGTATTCCTGGTGATTCTAACCCCTCCCCCTCTCCTCCTCATGTCTCTGGGCCTTGCTGGTGATTCTAACCCCTCCCCCTCTCCTTCTCATGTCTCACCGTCTTCCTGTGGATTCTAACCCCTCTACCGCTCCTCCTCGTGTCTCATGCCTTCCTGCTGAATCCAACCCCTCTACCTCTCCTCCTCATGTCTCACTGTCTTCTTGGTTATTCTAACCACTCCACCTCTCCTCCTCATGTCTCACTGTCTTCCAGCTGATTCTAAGCCCTCTCGCTCTCCTCCTCATGTCTCACTGTCTTCCCGGTGATTCGAAGCCCTCTCTCTCTCCTGCTCATGTCTCACTGTCTTCCTGGTGATTGTAACCCCACCCCGTCTCCTCCTCATGTCTCGCTGTCTTCCTGGTGATTCGATGCCCTCTCCCTCTCCTCCTCATGTCTCACTGTCTTCCTGCTGATTCTAAGCCCTCTCCCACTCCTCCTCATGTATCGGGGCCTTCCTGGTGATTCTAAGCCCTCCACCTCTCCTCCTCATGTCTCGCTGTCTTCCTGGTGATTTTAACCCCACTCCCTCTCCTCCCTCACTGTCTTCCTGCTTATTCTAAGCCCTCTCCCTCTCCTCCTCATGTCTCACTGCATTCCTGGTGATTCTAACCCCTCCCCCTCTCCTCCTCATGTCTCTGGGCCTTGCTGGTGATTCTAAACCCTCTCCCTCTACTCCTCATGTCTCAGGGCCTTCCTGGTGATTCTAAACCCTCTCCCTCGCCTCCTCATGTCTCGGGGCCTTCGTGGTGATTCTAACCCCTCCCCCTCTCCTCCTCATGTCTCTGGGCCTTGCTGGTGATTCTAAACCCTCTCCCTCTACTCCTCATGTCTCAGGGCCTTCCTGGTGATTCTAAACCCTCTCCCTCGCCTCCTCATGTCTCAGGGCCTTCCTGGTGATTCCCAGCCCTCTCCCTCTCCTCCTCATGTCTCGCTGTCTTCCTGGTGATTTTAACCCCACTCCCTCTCCTCCCTCACTGTCTTCCTGCTTATTCTAAGCCCTCGCCCTCTCCTCCTCATGTCTCGCTGTCTTCCTGGTGATTTTAACCCCACTCCCTCTCCTCCCTCACTGTCTTCCTGCTTATTCTAAGCCCTCTCCCTCTCCTCCTCATGTCTCACTGTATTCCTGGTGATTCTAACCCCTCCCCCTCTCCTCCTCATGTCTCTGGGCCTTGCTGGTGATTCCCAGCCCTCTCCCTCTCCTTCTCATGTCTCACCGTCTTCCTGTGGATTCTAACCCCTCTCCCTCTCCTCCTCATGTCACACTCTCTTCCCGCTGATTCTAAGCCCTCTCCCTCTCCTTCTCGTGT
This sequence comes from Lampris megalopsis, assembly GCA_022114975.2. Classification (NCBI taxonomy): domain Eukaryota; kingdom Metazoa; phylum Chordata; class Actinopteri; order Lampriformes; family Lampridae; genus Lampris; species Lampris megalopsis. The sequence continues at coordinate 4,135,795 of JAJHIY020000936.1, forward strand.
CTCGGTGCCTTGCTGGTGATTCTAAGCCCTCTCCCTCTCCTCCCCATGTCTCAGGACCTTCCCTTCCCCCTGTCCTCCTCATGTCTCAGGGCCTTCCTGGTGATTCCCAGCCCTCTCCCTCTCCTCCTCATGTCTCGCTGTCTTCCTGGTGATTTTAACCCCACTCCCTCTCCTCCCTCACTGTCTTCCTGCTTATTCTAAGCCCTCCCCCTCTCCTTCTCATGTCTCACTGTCTTCCTGGTGATTCTAACCCCTCTACCGCTCCTCCTCGTGTCTCGTGTCTTCCTGGTTATTCCAACCCCTCCACCTCTCTTCCTCATGTCTCACTGTCTTCCACCTGATTCTAAGCCCTCACCCTCTCGTCCTCATGTCTCACTGTCTTCCTGGTGATTCTAACCCCTTTCCCTCTCCTCCTCATGTCTCGGTGCCTTCCTGTTGATTCTAATCCCTCTCCATCTCCTCCTCATGTCTCAGGGCCTTCCCCTCCACCTCTCCTCCTCATGTCTCACTGTCTTCCAGCTGATTCTAAGCCCTCACCCTCTCGTCCTCATGTCTCACTGTCTTCCTGGTTATTCTAACCACTCCACCTCTCCTCCTCATGTCTCACTGTCTTCCAGCTGATTCTAAGCCCTCTCGCTCTCCTCCCTCACTGTCTTCCTGCTTATTCTAAGGCCTCTCCCTCTCCTCCTCATGTCTCACTGCATTCATGGTGATTCTAACCCCTCCCCCTCTCCTCCTCATGTCTCTGAGCCTTGCTGGTGATTCTAACCCCTCCCCCTCTCCTCCTCATGTCTCAGTGTCTTCCAGCTGATTCTAAGCCCTCTCCCTCTCCTCCTCATGCCTCGGGGCTTTCCTGCTGATTCTAAACCCTCTCCCTCTACTCCTCATGTCTCAGGGCCTTCCTGGTGATTCTAAACCCTCTCCCTCTCCCCCTCATGTCTCGGGGCCTTCGTGGTGAATCTAAGCCCTCTCACTCTCCTCCTCGTGTCTTGGGGCCTTCCTGGTGATTCTAAGCCCTCTCCCTCTCCTCCTCGTGTCTCGGGGCCTTCCTGGTGATTCTAACCGCTCCTCTTCATGTCTCACCATCTTCCTGCTGATTCTAAGCCCCCCCCTCTCCTCCTCATGTCTCACTGTCTTCCTGGTGATTCGAAGCCCTCTCCCTCTCCTCCTCATGTCTCACTGTCTTCCTGGTGATTGTAAACCCACCCCCTCTCCTCCTCATGTCTCGCTGTCTTACTGGTGATTCGAAGCCCTCTCCCTCTCCTCCTCATGTCTCACTGTCTTCCTACTGATTCTAAGCCCTCTCCCACTCCTCCTCATGTCTCGGGGCCTTCCTGGTGATTCTAAGCCCTCCCCCTCTCCTCCTCATGTCTCAGTGCCTGGCTGGTGATTCTAACCCCTCCCCCTCTCCTCCTCATGTCTCAGGGCCTTCCTGGTGATTCTAACCCCTCTCCCTCTCCTCCTCATGTCACACTCTCTTCCCGCTGATTCTAAGCCCTCTCCCTCTCCTTCTCGTGTCTTGGGGCCTTCCTGGTGATTCTAAGCCCTCTCCCTCTCCTCCTCATGTCTCGGGGCCTTCGTGGTGAATCTAAGCCCTCTCCCTCTCCTCCTCGTGTCTTGGGGCCTTCCTGGTGATTCTAAGCCCTCTCCCTCTCCTCCTCGTGTCTCGGGGCCTTCCTGGTGATTCTAACCGCTCCTCTTCATGTCTCACCATCTTCCTGCTGATTCTAAGCCCCCCCCCTCTCCTCCTCATGTCTCACTGTCTTCCTGGTGATTCGAAGCCCTCTCCCTCTCCTCCTCATGTCTCACTGTCTTCCTGGTGATTGTAAACCCACCCCCTCTCCTCCTCATGTCTCGCTGTCTTACTGGTGATTCGAAGCCCTCTCCCTCTCCTCCTCATGCCTCGGGGCTTTCCTGCTGATTCTAAACCCTCTCCCTCTACTCCTCATGTCTCAGGGCCTTCCTGGTGATTCTAAACCCTCTCCCTCTCCTCCTCATGTCTCGGGGCCTTCGTGGTGAATCTAAGCCCTCTCCCTCTCCTCCTCGTGTCTTGGGGCCTTCCTGGTGATTCTAAGCCCTCTCCCTCTCCTCCTCGTGTCTCGGGGCCTTCCTGGTGATTCTAACCGCTCCTCTTCATGTCTCACCATCTTCCTGCTGATTCTAAGCCCCCCCCTCTCCTCCTCATGTCTCACTGTCTTCCTGGTGATTCGAAGCCATCTCCCTCTCCTCCTCATGTCTCACTGTCTTCCTGGTGATTGTAAACCCACCCCCTCTCCTCCTCATGTCTCGCTGTCTTACTGGTGATTCGAAGCCCTCTCCCTCTCCTCCTCATGTCTCACTTTCTTCCTACTGATTCTAAGCCCTCTCCCACTCCTCCTCATGTCTCGGGGCCTTCCTGGTGATTCTAAGCCCTCCCCCTCTCCTCCTCATGTCTCACTGTCTTCCTGGTGATTGTAAACCCACCCCCTCTCCTCCTCATGTCTCGCTGTCTTACTGGTGATTCGAAGCCCTCTCCCTCTCCTCCTCATGTCTCACTGTCTTCCTACTGATTCTAAGCCCTCTCCCACTCCTCCTCATGTCTCGGGGCCTTCCTGGTGATTCTAAGCCCTCCCCCTCTCCTCCTCATGTCTCAGTGCCTGGCTGGTGATTCTAACCCCTCCCCCTCTCCTCCTCATGTCTCAGGGCCTTCCTGGTGATTCTAACCCCTCTCCCTCTCCTCCTCATGTCACACTCTCTTCCCGCTGATTCTAAGCCCTCTCCCTCTCCTTCTCGTGTCTCGGTGCCTTGCTGGTGATTCTAAGCCCTCTCCCTCTCCTCCTCATGTCTCAGGACCTTCCCTTCCCCCTGTCCTCCTCATGTCTCAGGGCCTTCCTGGTGATTCCCAGCCCTCTCCCTCTCCTCCTCATGTCTCGCTGTCTTCCTGGTGATTTTAACCCCACTCCCTCTCCTCCCTCACTGTCTTCCTGCTTATTCTAAGCCCTCTCCCTCTCCTCCTCATGTCTCACTGTATTCCTGGTGATTCTAACCCCTCCCCCTCTCCTCCTCATGTCTCTGGGCCTTGCTGGTGATTCTAACCCCTCCCCCTCTCCTTCTCATGTCTCACTGTCTTCCTGGTGATTCTAACCCCTCTACCGCTCCTCCTCGTGTCTCGTGCCTTCCTGGTGATTCCAACCCCTCCACCTCTCTTCCTCATGTCTCACTGTCTTCCACCTGATTCTAAGCCCTCACCCTCTCGTCCTCATGTCTCGGTGTCTTCCTGGTGATTCTAACCCCTTTCCCTCTCCTCCTCATGTCTCGGTGCCTTCCTGGTGATTCTAATCCCTCTCCATCTCCTCCTCATGTCTCAGGGCCTTCCCCTCCCCCTCTCCTCCTCATGTCTCACTGTCTTCCAGCTGATTCTAAGCCCTCTCCCTCTCCTCCTCATGTCTCACTGTCTTCCTGGTGAGTCGATGCCCTCTCCCTCTCCTCCTCATGTCTCACTGTCTTCCTGCTGATTCTAAGCCCTCTCCCACTCCTCCTCATGTATCGGGGCCTTCCTGGTGATCCTAAGCCCTCCCCCTCTCCTCCTCATGTCTCGGTGCCTTGCTGGTGATTCTAACCCCTCTCCCTCGCCTCCTCATTTCCCGGTGCCTTCCTGTTGATTCTAATCCCTCTCCATCTCCTCCTCATGTCTCGGTGCCTTGCTGGTGATTCTAAGCCCTCTGCCTCTCCTCCTCATGTCTCAGGGCCTTCCCCTCCCCCTCTCCTCCTCATGTCTCAGGGCCTTCCCCTCCCCCTCTCCTCCTCATGTCTCAGGGCCTTCCTGCTGATTCTAAGCCCTCTCCCACTCCTCCTCATGTGTCGGGGCCTTCCTGGTGATTCTAAGCCCTCCCCCTCTCCTCCTCATGTCTCGGTGCCTTGCTGGTGATTCTAACCCCTCTCCTTCGCCTCCTCATTTCTCGGTGCCTTCCTGTTGATTCTAATCCCTCTCCATCTCCTCCTCATGTCTCGGTGCCTTGCTGGTGATTCTAAGCCCTCTGCCTCTCCTCCTCATGTCTCAGGGCCTTCCCCTCCCCCTCTCCTCCTCAAGTCTCAGGGCCTTCCCCTCCCCCTCTCCTCCTCATGTCTCAGGGCCTTCCTGGTGATTCCCACCCCTCTCACTCTCCTCCTCATGTCTCGCTGTCTTCCTGGTGATTTTAAACCCACTCCCTCTCCTTCCTCACTGTCTTCCTGCTTATTCTAAGCCCTCTCCCTCTCCTCCTCATGTCTCACTGTATTCCTGGTGAATCTAACCCCTCCCCCTCTCCTCCTCATGTCTCTGGGCCTTCCTGGTGATTCCCACCCCTCTCACTCTCCTCCTCATGTCTCGCTGTCTTCCTGGTGATTTTAAACCCACTCCCTCTCCTCCCTCACTGTCTTCCTGCTTATTCTAAGCCCTCTCCCTCTCCTCCTCATGTCTCACTGTATTCCTGGTGATTCTAACCCCTCCCCCTCTCCTCCTCATGTCTCAGGGCCTTCCTGGTGATTCTAACCCCTCTCCCTCTCCTCCTCATGTCACACTCTCTTCCCGCTGATTCAAAGCCCTCTCCCTCTCCTTCTCGTGTCTCGGTGCCTTGCTGGTGATTCTAAGCCCTCTCCCTCTCCTCCTCATGTCTCAGGACCTTCCCTTCCCCCTGTCCTCCTCATGTCTCAGGGCCTTCCTGGTGATTCCCAGCCCTCTCACTCTCCTCCTCATGTCTCGCTGTCTTCCTGGTGATTTTAACCCCACTCCCTCTCCTCCCTCACTGTCTTCCTGTTTATTCTAAGCCCTCTCCCTCTCCTCCTCATGTCTCACTGTATTCCTGGTGATTCTAACCCCTCCCCCTCTCCTCCTCATGTCTCTGGGCCTTGCTGGTGATTCTAACCCCTCCCCCTCTCCTTCTCATGTCTCACTGTCTTCCTGGTGATTCTAACCCCTCTACCGCTCCTCCTCGTGTCTCGTGCCTTCCTGGTGATTCCAACCCCTCCACCTCTCTTCCTCATGTCTCACTGTCTTCCACCTGATTCTAAGCCCTCACCCTCTCGTCCTCATGTCTCACTGTCTTCCTGGTGATTCTAACCCCTTTCCCTCTCCTCCTCATGTCTCGGTGCCTTCCTGTGGATTCTAATCCCTCTCCATCTCCTCCTCATGTCTCAGGGCCTTCCCCTCCACCTCTCCTCCTCATGTCTCACTGTCTTCCAGCTGATTCTAAGCCCTCTCCCTCTCCTCCTCATGTCTCACTGTCTTCCCGGTGATTCGAAGCCCTCTCCCTCTCCTGCTCATGTCTCACTGTCTTCCTGGTGATTGTAACCCCACCCCGTCTCCTCCTCATGTCTCGCTGTCTTCCTGGTGAGTCGATGCCCTCTCCCTCTCCTCCTCATGTCTCACTGTCTTCCTGCTGATTCTAAGCCCTCTCCCACTCCTCCTCATGTCTCGGTGCCTTGCTGGTGATTCTAACCCCTCTCCCTCGCCTCCTAATTTCTCGGTGCCTTCCTGTTGATTCTAATCCCTCTCCATCTCCTCCTCATGTCTCGGTGCCTTGCTGGTGATTCTAAGCCCTCTGCCTCTCCTCCTCATGTCTCAGGGCCTTCCCCTCCCCCTCTCCTCCTCATGTCTCAGGGCCTTCCCCTCCCCCTCTCCTCCTCATGTCTCAGGGCCTTCCTGCTGATTCTAAGCCCTCTCCCACTCCTCCTCATGTGTCGGGGCCTTCCTGGTGATTCTAAGCCCTCCCCCTCTCCTCCTCATGTCTCGGTGCCTTGCTGGTGATTCTAACCCCTCTCCCTCGCCTCCTCATTTCTCGGTGCCTTCCTGTTGATTCTAATCCCTCTCCATCTCCTCCTCATGTCTCGGTGCCTTGCTGGTGATTCTAAGCCCTCTGCCTCTCCTCCTCATGTCTCAGGGCCTTCCCCTCCCCCTCTCCTCCTCATGTCTCAGGGCCTTCCCCTCCCCCTCTCCTCCTCATGTCTCAGGGCCTTCCTGGTGATTCCCACCCCTCTCACTCTCCTCCTCATGTCTCACTGTCTTCCTGGTGATTTTAAACCCACTCCCTCTCCTCCCTCACTGTCTTCCTGCTTATTCTAAGCCCTCTCCCTCTCCTCCTCATGTCTCACTGTATTCCTGGTGAATCTAACCCCTCCCCTTCTCCTCCTCATGTCTCTGGGCCTTGCTGGTGATTCTAACCCCTCCCCCTCTCCTTCTCATGTCTCACCGTCTTCCTGTGGATTCTAACCCCTCTACCGCTCCTCCTCGTGTCTCATGCCTTCCTGCTGAATCCAACCCCTCTACCTCTCCTCCTCATGTCTCACTGTCTTCTTGGTTATTCTAACCACTCCACCTCTCCTCCTCATGTCTCACTGTCTTCCAGCTGATTCTAAGCCCTCTCGCTCTCCTCCTCATGTCTCACTGTCTTCCCGGTGATTCGAAGCCCTCTCCCTCTCCTGCTCATGTCTCACTGTCTTCCTGGTGATTGTAACCCCACCCCGTCTCCTCCTCATGTCTCGCTGTCTTCCTGGTGATTCGATGCCCTCCCCCTCTCCTCCTCATGTCTCGGTGCCTTGCTGGTGATTCTAACCCCTCTCCCTCGCCTCCTCATTTCCCGGTGCCTTCCTGTTGATTCTAATCCCTCTCCATCTCCTCCTCATGTCTCGGTGCCTTGCTGGTGATTCTAAGCCCTCTGCCTCTCCTCCTCATGTCTCAGGGCCTTCCCCTCCCCCTCTCCTCCTCATGTCTCAGGGCCTTCCCCTCCCCCTCTCCTCCTCATGTCTCAGGGCCTTCCTGCTGATTCTAAGCCCTCTCCCACTCCTCCTCATGTGTCGGGGCCTTCCTGGTGATTCTAAGCCCTCCCCCTCTCCTCCTCATGTCTCGGTGCCTTGCTGGTGATTCTAACCCCTCTCCTTCGCCTCCTCATTTCTCGGTGCCTTCCTGTTGATTCTAATCCCTCTCCATCTCCTCCTCATGTCTCGGTGCCTTGCTGGTGATTCTAAGCCCTCTGCCTCTCCTCCTCATGTCTCAGGGCCTTCCCCTCCCCCTCTCCTCCTCAAGTCTCAGGGCCTTCCCCTCCCCCTCTCCTCCTCATGTCTCAGGGCCTTCCTGGTGATTCCCACCCCTCTCACTCTCCTCCTCATGTCTCGCTGTCTTCCTGGTGATTTTAAACCCACTCCCTCTCCTTCCTCACTGTCTTCCTGCTTATTCTAAGCCCTCTCCCTCTCCTCCTCATGTCTCACTGTATTCCTGGTGAATCTAACCCCTCCCCCTCTCCTCCTCATGTCTCTGGGCCTTCCTGGTGATTCCCACCCCTCTCACTCTCCTCCTCATGTCTCGCTGTCTTCCTGGTGATTTTAAACCCACTCCCTCTCCTCCCTCACTGTCTTCCTGCTTATTCTAAGCCCTCTCCCTCTCCTCCTCATGTCTCACTGTATTCCTGGTGATTCTAACCCCTCCCCCTCTCCTCCTCATGTCTCAGGGCCTTCCTGGTGATTCTAACCCCTCTCCCTCTCCTCCTCATGTCACACTCTCTTCCCGCTGATTCAAAGCCCTCTCCCTCTCCTTCTCGTGTCTCGGTGCCTTGCTGGTGATTCTAAGCCCTCTCCCTCTCCTCCTCATGTCTCAGGACCTTCCCTTCCCCCTGTCCTCCTCATGTCTCAGGGCCTTCCTGGTGATTCCCAGCCCTCTCACTCTCCTCCTCATGTCTCGCTGTCTTCCTGGTGATTTTAACCCCACTCCCTCTCCTCCCTCACTGTCTTCCTGTTTATTCTAAGCCCTCTCCCTCTCCTCCTCATGTCTCACTGTATTCCTGGTGATTCTAACCCCTCCCCCTCTCCTCCTCATGTCTCTGGGCCTTGCTGGTGATTCTAACCCCTCCCCCTCTCCTTCTCATGTCTCACTGTCTTCCTGGTGATTCTAACCCCTCTACCGCTCCTCCTCGTGTCTCGTGCCTTCCTGGTGATTCCAACCCCTCCACCTCTCTTCCTCATGTCTCACTGTCTTCCACCTGATTCTAAGCCCTCACCCTCTCGTCCTCATGTCTCACTGTCTTCCTGGTGATTCTAACCCCTTTCCCTCTCCTCCTCATGTCTCGGTGCCTTCCTGTGGATTCTAATCCCTCTCCATCTCCTCCTCATGTCTCAGGGCCTTCCCCTCCACCTCTCCTCCTCATGTCTCACTGTCTTCCAGCTGATTCTAAGCCCTCTCCCTCTCCTCCTCATGTCTCACTGTCTTCCCGGTGATTCGAAGCCCTCTCCCTCTCCTGCTCATGTCTCACTGTCTTCCTGGTGATTGTAACCCCACCCCGTCTCCTCCTCATGTCTCGCTGTCTTCCTGGTGAGTCGATGCCCTCTCCCTCTCCTCCTCATGTCTCACTGTCTTCCTGCTGATTCTAAGCCCTCTCCCACTCCTCCTCATGTCTCGGTGCCTTGCTGGTGATTCTAACCCCTCTCCCTCGCCTCCTAATTTCTCGGTGCCTTCCTGTTGATTCTAATCCCTCTCCATCTCCTCCTCATGTCTCGGTGCCTTGCTGGTGATTCTAAGTCCTCTGCCTCTCCTCCTCATGTCTCAGGGCCTTCCCCTCCCCCTCTCCTCCTCATGTCTCAGGGCCTTCCCCTCCCCCTCTCCTCCTCATGTCTCAGGGCCTTCCTGCTGATTCTAAGCCCTCTCCCACTCCTCCTCATGTGTCGGGGCCTTCCTGGTGATTCTAAGCCCTCCCCCTCTCCTCCTCATGTCTCGGTGCCTTGCTGGTGATTCTAACCCCTCTCCCTCGCCTCCTCATTTCTCGGTGCCTTCCTGTTGATTCTAATCCCTCTCCATCTCCTCCTCATGTCTCGGTGCCTTGCTGGTGATTCTAAGCCCTCTGCCTCTCCTCCTCATGTCTCAGGGCCTTCCCCTCCCCCTCTCCTCCTCATGTCTCAGGGCCTTCCCCTCCCCCTCTCCTCCTCATGTCTCAGGGCCTTCCTGGTGATTCCCACCCCTCTCACTCTCCTCCTCATGTCTCACTGTCTTCCTGGTGATTTTAAACCCACTCCCTCTCCTCCCTCACTGTCTTCCTGCTTATTCTAAGCCCTCTCCCTCTCCTCCTCATGTCTCACTGTATTCCTGGTGAATCTAACCCCTCCCCTTCTCCTCCTCATGTCTCTGGGCCTTGCTGGTGATTCTAACCCCTCCCCCTCTCCTTCTCATGTCTCACCGTCTTCCTGTGGATTCTAACCCCTCTACCGCTCCTCCTCGTGTCTCATGCCTTCCTGCTGAATCCAACCCCTCTACCTCTCCTCCTCATGTCTCACTGTCTTCTTGGTTATTCTAACCACTCCACCTCTCCTCCTCATGTCTCACTGTCTTCCAGCTGATTCTAAGCCCTCTCGCTCTCCTCCTCATGTCTCACTGTCTTCCCGGTGATTCGAAGCCCTCTCCCTCTCCTGCTCATGTCTCACTGTCTTCCTGGTGATTGTAACCCCACCCCGTCTCCTCCTCATGTCTCGCTGTCTTCCTGGTGATTCGATGCCCTCTCCCTCTCCTCCTCATGTCTCACTGTCTTCCTGCTGATTCTAAGCCCTCTCCCACTCCTCCTCATGTATCGGGGCCTTCCTGGTGATTCTAAGCCCTCCACCTCTCCTCCTCATGTCTCGCTGTCTTCCTGGTGATTTTAACCCCACTCCCTCTCCTCCCTCACTGTCTTCCTGCTTATTCTAAGCCCTCTCCCTCTCCTCCTCATGTCTCACTGCATTCCTGGTGATTCTAACCCCTCCCCCTCTCCTCCTCATGTCTCTGGGCCTTGCTGGTGATTCTAAACCCTCTCCCTCTACTCCTCATGTCTCAGGGCCTTCCTGGTGATTCTAAACCCTCTCCCTCGCCTCCTCATGTCTCGGGGCCTTCGTGGTGATTCTAACCCCTCCCCCTCTCCTCCTCATGTCTCTGGGCCTTGCTGGTGATTCTAAACCCTCTCCCTCTACTCCTCATGTCTCAGGGCCTTCCTGGTGATTCTAAACCCTCTCCCTCGCCTCCTCATGTCTCAGGGCCTTCCTGGTGATTCCCAGCCCTCTCCCTCTCCTCCTCATGTCTCGCTGTCTTCCTGGTGATTTTAACCCCACTCCCTCTCCTCCCTCACTGTCTTCCTGCTTATTCTAAGCCCTCGCCCTCTCCTCCTCATGTCTCGCTGTCTTCCTGGTGATTTTAACCCCACTCCCTCTCCTCCCTCACTGTCTTCCTGCTTATTCTAAGCCCTCTCCCTCTCCTCCTCATGTCTCACTGTATTCCTGGTGATTCTAACCCCTCCCCCTCTCCTCCTCATGTCTCTGGGCCTTGCTGGTGATTCCCAGCCCTCTCCCTCTCCTTCTCATGTCTCACCGTCTTCCTGTGGATTCTAACCCCTCTCCCTCTCCTCCTCATGTCACACTCTCTTCCCGCTGATTCTAAGCCCTCTCCCTCTCCTTCTCGTGTCTCGGTGCCTTGCTGGTGATTCTAAGCCCTCTCCCTCTCCTCCCCATGTCTCAGGACCTTCCCTTCCCCCTGTCCTCCTCATGTCTCAGGGCCTTCCTGGTGATTCCCAGCCCTCTCCCTCTCCTCCTCATGTCTCGCTGTCTTCCTGGTGATTTTAACCCCACTCCCTCTCCTCCCTCACTGTCTTCCTGCTTATTCTAAGCCCTCCCCCTCTCCTTCTCATGTCTCACTGTCTTCCTGGTGATTCTAACCCCTCTACCGCTCCTCCTCGTGTCTCGTGTCTTCCTGGTTATTCCAACCCCTCCACCTCTCTTCCTCATGTCTCACTGTCTTCCACCTGATTCTAAGCCCTCACCCTCTCGTCCTCATGTCTCACTGTCTTCCTGGTGATTCTAACCCCTTTCCCTCTCCTCCTCATGTCTCGGTGCCTTCCTGTTGATTCTAATCCCTCTCCATCTCCTCCTCATGTCTCAGGGCCTTCCCCTCCACCTCTCCTCCTCATGTCTCACTGTCTTCCAGCTGATTCTAAGCCCTCACCCTCTCGTCCTCATGTCTCACTGTCTTCCTGGTTATTCTAACCACTCCACCTCTCCTCCTCATGTCTCACTGTCTTCCAGCTGATTCTAAGCCCTCTCGCTCTCCTCCCTCACTGTCTTCCTGCTTATTCTAAGGCCTCTCCCTCTCCTCCTCATGTCTCACTGCATTCATGGTGATTCTAACCCCTCCCCCTCTCCTCCTCATGTCTCTGAGCCTTGCTGGTGATTCTAACCCCTCCCCCTCTCCTCCTCATGTCTCAGTGTCTTCCAGCTGATTCTAAGCCCTCTCCCTCTCCTCCTCATGCCTCGGGGCTTTCCTGCTGATTCTAAACCCTCTCCCTCTACTCCTCATGTCTCAGGGCCTTCCTGGTGATTCTAAACCCTCTCCCTCTCCCCCTCATGTCTCGGGGCCTTCGTGGTGAATCTAAGCCCTCTCACTCTCCTCCTCGTGTCTTGGGGCCTTCCTGGTGATTCTAAGCCCTCTCCCTCTCCTCCTCGTGTCTCGGGGCCTTCCTGGTGATTCTAACCGCTCCTCTTCATGTCTCACCATCTTCCTGCTGATTCTAAGCCCCCCCCTCTCCTCCTCATGTCTCACTGTCTTCCTGGTGATTCGAAGCCCTCTCCCTCTCCTCCTCATGTCTCACTGTCTTCCTGGTGATTGTAAACCCACCCCCTCTCCTCCTCATGTCTCGCTGTCTTACTGGTGATTCGAAGCCCTCTCCCTCTCCTCCTCATGTCTCACTGTCTTCCTACTGATTCTAAGCCCTCTCCCACTCCTCCTCATGTCTCGGGGCCTTCCTGGTGATTCTAAGCCCTCCCCCTCTCCTCCTCATGTCTCAGTGCCTGGCTGGTGATTCTAACCCCTCCCCCTCTCCTCCTCATGTCTCAGGGCCTTCCTGGTGATTCTAACCCCTCTCCCTCTCCTCCTCATGTCACACTCTCTTCCCGCTGATTCTAAGCCCTCTCCCTCTCCTTCTCGTGTCTTGGGGCCTTCCTGGTGATTCTAAGCCCTCTCCCTCTCCTCCTCATGTCTCGGGGCCTTCGTGGTGAATCTAAGCCCTCTCCCTCTCCTCCTCGTGTCTTGGGGCCTTCCTGGTGATTCTAAGCCCTCTCCCTCTCCTCCTCGTGTCTCGGGGCCTTCCTGGTGATTCTAACCGCTCCTCTTCATGTCTCACCATCTTCCTGCTGATTCTAAGCCCCCCCCCTCTCCTCCTCATGTCTCACTGTCTTCCTGGTGATTCGAAGCCCTCTCCCTCTCCTCCTCATGTCTCACTGTCTTCCTGGTGATTGTAAACCCACCCCCTCTCCTCCTCATGTCTCGCTGTCTTACTGGTGATTCGAAGCCCTCTCCCTCTCCTCCTCATGCCTCGGGGCTTTCCTGCTGATTCTAAACCCTCTCCCTCTACTCCTCATGTCTCAGGGCCTTCCTGGTGATTCTAAACCCTCTCCCTCTCCTCCTCATGTCTCGGGGCCTTCGTGGTGAATCTAAGCCCTCTCCCTCTCCTCCTCGTGTCTTGGGGCCTTCCTGGTGATTCTAAGCCCTCTCCCTCTCCTCCTCGTGTCTCGGGGCCTTCCTGGTGATTCTAACCGCTCCTCTTCATGTCTCACCATCTTCCTGCTGATTCTAAGCCCCCCCCTCTCCTCCTCATGTCTCACTGTCTTCCTGGTGATTCGAAGCCCTCTCCCTCTCCTCCTCATGTCTCACTGTCTTCCTGGTGATTGTAAACCCACCCCCTCTCCTCCTCATGTCTCGCTGTCTTACTGGTGATTCGAAGCCCTCTCCCTCTCCTCCTCATGTCTCACTTTCTTCCTACTGATTCTAAACCCTCTCCCACTCCTCCTCATGTCTCGGGGCCTTCCTGGTGATTCTAAGCCCTCCCCCTCTCCTCCTCATGTCTCACTGTCTTCCTGGTGATTGTAAACCCACCCCCTCTCCTCCTCATGTCTCGCTGTCTTACTGGTGATTCGAAGCCCTCTCCCTCTCCTCCTCATGTCTCACTGTCTTCCTACTGATTCTAAGCCCTCTCCCACTCCTCCTCATGTCTCGGGGCCTTCCTGGTGATTCTAAGCCCTCCCCCTCTCCTCCTCATGTCTCAGTGCCTGGCTGGTGATTCTAACCCCTCCCCCTCTCCTCCTCATGTCTCAGGGCCTTCCTGGTGATTCTAACCCCTCTCCCTCTCCTCCTCATGTCACACTCTCTTCCCGCTGATTCTAAGCCCTCTCCCTCTCCTTCTCGTGTCTCGGTGCCTTGCTGGTGATTCTAAGCCCTCTCCCTCTCCTCCTCATGTCTCAGGACCTTCCCTTCCCCCTGTCCTCCTCATGTCTCAGGGCCTTCCTGGTGATTCCCAGCCCTCTCCCTCTCCACCTCATGTCTCGCTGTCTTCCTGGTGATTTTAACCCCACTCCCTCTCCTCCCTCACTGTCTTCCTGCTTATTCTAAGCCCTCTCCCTCTCCTCCTCATGTCTCACTGTATTCCTGGTGATTCTAACCCCTCCCCCTCTCCTCCTCATGTCTCTGGGCCTTGCTGGTGATTCTAACCCCTCCCCCTCTCCTTCTCATGTCTCACTGTCTTCCTGGTGATTCTAACCCCTCTACCGCTCCTCCTCGTGTCTCGTGCCTTCCTGGTGATTCCAACCCCTCCACCTCTCTTCCTCATGTCTCACTGTCTTCCACCTGATTCTAAGCCCTCACCCTCTCGTCCTCATGTCTCACTGTCTTCCTGGTGATTCTAACCCCTTTCCCTCTCCTCCTCATGTCTCGGTGCCTTCCTGGTGATTCTAATCCCTCTCCATCTCCTCCTCATGTCTCAGGGCCTTCCCCTCCCCCTCTCCTCCTCATGTCTCACTGTCTTCCAGCTGATTCTAAGCCCTCTCCCTCTCCTCCTCATGTCTCACTGTCTTCCTGGTGAGTCGATGCCCTCTCCCTCTCCTCCTCATGTCTCACTGTCTTCCTGCTGATTCTAAGCCCTCTCCCACTCCTCCTCATGTATCGGGGCCTTCCTGGTGATCCTAAGCCTTCCCCCTCTCCTCCTCATGTCTCGGTGCCTTGCTGGTGATTCTAACCCCTCTCCCTCGCCTCCTCATTTCCCGGTGCCTTCCTGTTGATTCTAATCCCTCTCCATCTCCTCCTCATGTCTCGGTGCCTTGCTGGTGATTCTAAGCCCTCTGCCTCTCCTCCTCATGTCTCAGGGCCTTCCCCTCCCCCTCTCCTCCTCATGTCTCAGGGCCTTCCCCTCCCCCTCTCCTCCTCATGTCTCAGGGCCTTCCTGCTGATTCTAAGCCCTCTCCCACTCCTCCTCATGTGTCGGGGCCTTCCTGGTGATTCTAAGCCCTCCCCCTCTCCTCCTCATGTCTCGGTGCCTTGCTGGTGATTCTAACCCCTCTCCTTCGCCTCCTCATTTCTCGGTGCCTTCCTGTTGATTCTAATCCCTCTCCATCTCCTCCTCATGTCTCGGTGCCTTGCTGGTGATTCTAAGCCCTCTGCCTCTCCTCCTCATGTCTCAGGGCCTTCCCCTCCCCCTCTCCTCCTCAAGTCTCAGGGCCTTCCCCTCCCCCTCTCCTCCTCATGTCTCAGGGCCTTCCTGGTGATTCCCACCCCTCTCACTCTCCTCCTCATGTCTCGCTGTCTTCCTGGTGATTTTAAACCCACTCCCTCTCCTTCCTCACTGTCTTCCTGCTTATTCTAAGCCCTCTCCCTCTCCTCCTCATGTCTCACTGTATTCCTGGTGAATCTAACCCCTCCCCCTCTCCTCCTCATGTCTCTGGGCCTTCCTGGTGATTCCCACCCCTCTCACTCTCCTCCTCATGTCTCGCTGTCTTCCTGGTGATTTTAAACCCACTCCCTCTCCTCCCTCACTGCCTTCCTGCTTATTCTAAGCCCTCTCCCTCTCCTCCTCATGTCTCACTGTATTCCTGGTGATTCTAACCCCTCCCCCTCTCCTCCTCATGTCTCAGGGCCTTCCTGGTGATTCTAACCCCTCTCCCTCTCCTCCTCATGTCACACTCTCTTCCCGCTGATTCAAAGCCCTCTCCCTCTCCTTCTCGTGTCTCGGTGCCTTGCTGGTGATTCTAAGCCCTCTCCCTCTCCTCCTCATGTCTCAGGACCTTCCCTTCCCCCTGTCCTCCTCATGTCTCAGGGCCTTCCTGGTGATTCCCAGCCCTCTCACTCTCCTCCTCATGTCTCGCTGTCTTCCTGGTGATTTTAACCCCACTCCCTCTCCTCCCTCACTGTTTTCCTGTTTATTCTAAGCCCTCTCCCTCTCCTCCTCATGTCTCACTGTATTCCTGGTGATTCTAACCCCTCCCCCTCTCCTCCTCATGTCTCTGGGCCTTGCTGGTGATTCTAACCCCTCCCCCTCTCCTTCTCATGTCTCACTGTCTTCCTGGTGATTCTAACCCCTCTACCGCTCCTCCTCGTGTCTCGTGCCTTCCTGGTGATTCCAACCCCTCCACCTCTCTTCCTCATGTCTCACTGTCTTCCACCTGATTCTAAGCCCTCACCCTCTCGTCCTCATGTCTCACTGTCTTCCTGGTGATTCTAACCCCTTTCCCTCTCCTCCTCATGTCTCGGTGCCTTCCTGTGGATTCTAATCCCTCTCCATCTCCTCCTCATGTCTCAGGGCCTTCCCCTCCACCTCTCCTCCTCATGTCTCACTGTCTTCCAGCTGATTCTAAGCCCTCTCCCTCTCCTCCTCATGTCTCACTGTCTTCCCGGTGATTCGAAGCCCTCTCCCTCTCCTGCTCATGTCTCACTGTCTTCCTGGTGATTGTAACCCCACCCCGTCTCCTCCTCATGTCTCGCTGTCTTCCTGGTGAGTCGATGCCCTCTCCCTCTCCTCCTCATGTCTCACTGTCTTCCTGCTGATTCTAAGCCCTCTCCCACTCCTCCTCATGTCTCGGTGCCTTGCTGGTGATTCTAACCCCTCTCCCTCGCCTCCTCATTTCTCGGTGCCTTCCTGTTGATTCTAATCCCTCTCCATCTCCTCCTCATGTCTCGGTGCCTTGCTGGTGATTCTAAGCCCTCTGCCTCTCCTCCTCATGTCTCAGGGCCTTCCCCTCCCCCTCTCCTCCTCATGTCTCAGGGCCTTCCCCTCCCCCTCTCCTCCTCATGTCTCAGGGCCTTCCTGCTGATTCTAAGCCCTCTCCCACTCCTCCTCATGTGTCGGGGCCTTCCTGGTGATTCTAAGCCCTCCCCCTCTCCTCCTCATGTCTCGGTGCCTTGCTGGTGATTCTAACCCCTCTCCCTCGCCTCCTCATTTCTCGGTGCCTTCCTGTTGATTCTAATCCCTCTCCATCTCCTCCTCATGTCTCGGTGCCTTGCTGGTGATTCTAAGCCCTCTGCCTCTCCTCCTCATGTCTCAGGGCCTTCCCCTCCCCCTCTCCTCCTCATGTCTCAGGGCCTTCCCCTCCCCCTCTCCTCCTCAAGTCTCAGGGCCTTCCTGGTGATTCCCACCCCTCTCACTCTCCTCCTCATGTCTCACTGTCTTCCTGGTGATTTTAAACCCACTCCCTCTCCTCCCTCACTGTCTTCCTGCTTATTCTAAGCCCTCTCCCTCTCCTCCTCATGTCTCACTGTATTCCTGGTGAATCTAACCCCTCCCCTTCTCCTCCTCATGTCTCTGGGCCTTGCTGGTGATTCTAACCCCTCCCCCTCTCCTCCTCATGTCTCAGTGTCTTCCAGCTGATTCTAAGCCCTCTCCCTCTCCTCCTCATGTCTCGGGGCCTTCGTGGTGAATCTAAGCCCTCTCCCTCTTCTCCTCGTGTCTTGGGGCCTTTCTGGTGATTCTAAGCCCTCTCCCTCTCCTCCTCGTGTCTCGGGGCCTTCCTGGTGATTCTAACCGCTCCTCTTCATGTCTCACCATCTTCCTGCTGATTCTTAGGCCCCCCCCCCTCTCCTCCTCATGTCTCACTGTCTTCCTGCTGATTCTAAGCCCTCTCCCTCCACTGCTCATGTCTCACTGTCTTCCTGGTGATTCTAACCCCTCTACCGCTCCTCCTCGTGTCTCGGGGCCTTCCTGGTGATTCTAACCGCTCCTCTTCATGTCTCACCATCTTCCTGCTGATTCTAAGCCCCCCCCCCTCTCCTCCTCATGTCTCACTGTCTTCCTGCTGATTCTAAGCCCTCTCCCTCCCCTGCTCATGTCTCACTGTCTTCCTGGGGTGATTCGAAGCCCTCTCCCTCTCCTCCTCATGTCTCACTGTCTTCCTGGTGATTGTAAACCCACCCCCTCTCCTCCTCATGTCTCGCTGTCTTACTGGTGATTCGAAGCCCTCTCCCTCTCCTCCTCATGTCTCACTGTCTTCCTACTGATTCTAAGCCCTCTCCAACTCCTCCTCATGTCTCGGGGCCTTCCTGGTGATTCTAAGCCCTCCCCCTCTCCTCCTCATGTCTCAGTGCCTGGCTGGTGATTCTAACCCCTCCCCCTCTCCTCCTCATGTCTCAGGGCCTTCCTGGTGATTCTAACCCCTCTCCCTCTCCTCCTCATGTCACACTCTCTTCCCGCTGATTCTAAGCCCTCTCCCTCTCCTTCTCGTGTCTCGGTGCCTTGCTGGTGATTCTAAGCCCTCTCCCTCTCCTCCTCATGTCTCAGGACCTTCCCTTCCCCCTGTCCTCCTCATGTCTCAGGGCCTTCCTGGTGATTCCCAGCCCTCTCCCTCTCCTCCTCATTTCTCGCTGTCTTCCTGGTGATTTTAACCCCACTCCCTCTCCTCCCTCACTGTCTTCCTGCTTATTCTAAGCCCTCTCCCTCTCCTCCTCATGTCTCACTGTATTCCTGGTGATTCTAACCCCTCCCCCTCTCCTCCTCATGTCTCTGGGCCTTGCTGTTGATTCTAACCCCTCCCTCTCTCCTTCTCATGTCTCACTGTCTTCCTGGTGATTCTAACCCCTCTACCGCTCCTCCTCGTGTCTCGTGCCTTCCTGGTGATTCCAACCCCTCCACCTCTCTTCCTCATGTCTCACTGTCTTCCACCTGATTCTAAGCCCTCACCCTCTCGTCCTCATGTCTCACTGTCTTCCTGGTGATTCTAACCCCTTTCCCTCTCCTCCTCATGTCTCGGTGCCTTCCTGTTGATTCTAATCCCTCTCCATCTCCTCCTCATGTCTCAGGGCCTTCCCCTCCACCTCTCCTCCTCATGTCTCACTGTCTTCCAGCCGATTCTAAGCCCTCACCCTCTCGTCCTCATGTCTCACTGTCTTCCTGGTTATTCTAACCACTCCACCTCTCCTCCTCATGTCTCACTGTCTTCCAGCTGATTCTAAGCCCTCTCGCTCTCCTCCTCATGTCTCACTGTCTTCATGGTGATTGTAACCCCACCCCGTCTCCTCCTCATGTCTCGCTGTCTTCTGGTGATTCGATGCCCTCTCCCTCTCCTCCTCATGTCTCACTGTCTTCCTGCTGATTCTAAGCCCTCTCCCACTCCTCCTCATGTATCGGGGCCTTCCTGGTGATTCTAAGCCCTCCACCTCTCCTCCTCATGTCTCGGTGCCTTGCTGGTGATTCTAACCCCTCCCCCTCTCCTCCTCAAGTCTCAGTGCCTTCCTGGTGATCCTAAGCCCTCCCCCTCTCCTGCTCATGTGTCAGGGCCTTCCTGGTGATTCTAACCCCTCTCCCTCTCCTCCTCATGTCTCACTCTCTCCCAGCTGATTCTAAGCCCTCTCCATCTCCTCCTCATGTCTCGGTGCCTTGCTGGTGATTCTAAGCCCTCTCCCTCTCCTCCTCATGTCTCAGCTCCTTCCCCTCCCCCTCTCCTCCTCATGTCTCAGGGCCTTCCCCTCCCCCTCTCCTCTTCATGTCTCAGGGCCTTCCTAGTGATTCCCAGCCCTCTCACTCTCCTCTTCATGTCTCGCTGTCTTCCTGGTGATTTAAACCCCACTCCCTCTCCTCCCTCACTGTCTTCCTGCTGATTCTAAGCCCTTTCCCTCTCCTCCTCATGTATCAGGGCCTTCTTGGTGATTCTAAGCCCTCTCCCTCTGCTCCTCATGTCTCGGGGCCTTCCTGGTGATTCTAAGCCCTCTCCCTCTCCTCCTCATGTCTCGGGGCCTTCCTGCTTATTCTAAACCCTTCCCCTCTCCTCCTCATGTCTCGTGCCTTACTGGTGATTCTAACCCCTCCCCCTGTCCTCTTCATGTCTCACTGTCTTTCTGCTTATTCTAACACCTCTCCCTCTCCTCATGTCTCAGGGCCTTCCTGGTGATTCTAAGCCTTCTCCCTCACCTCCTAATGTCTCAGGGCCTTACTGGTGATTCTAAGCCCTCTCCCTCTCCTCCTCATGTCTCGCTGTCTTCCTGGTGATTTTAATCCCACTCCCTCTCCTCCCTCACTGTCTTCCTGCTTATTCTAAGCCCTTTCCCTCACCTTCTCATGTCTCACTGTCTTCCTGGTGATTCTAACCCCTCCCCCTCTCCTCCTCATGTCTCAGGGCCTTCCTGCTGATTCTAAGCCCTCTCCCACTCCTCCTCATGTGTCGGGGCCTTCCTGGTGATTCTAAGCCCTCCCCCTCTCCTCCTCATGTCTCGGTGCCTTGCTGGTGATTCTAACCCCTCTCCCTCGCCTCCTCATTTCTCGGTGCCTTCCTGTTGATTCTAATCCCTCTCCATCTCCTCCTCATGTCTCGGTGCCTTGCTGGTGATTCTAAGCCCTCTGCCTCTCCTCCTCATGTCTCAGGGCCTTCCCCTCCCCCTCTCCTCCTCATGTCTCAGGGCCTTCCCCTCCCCCTCTCCTCCTCAAGTCTCAGGGCCTTCCTGGTGATTCCCACCCCTCTCACTCTCCTCCTCATGTCTCACTGTCTTCCTGGTGATTTTAAACCCACTCCCTCTCCTCCCTCACTGTCTTCCTGCTTATTCTAAGCCCTCTCCCTCTCCTCCTCATGTCTCACTGTATTCCTGGTGAATCTAACCCCTCCCCTTCTCCTCCTCATGTCTCTGGGCCTTGCTGGTGATTCTAACCCCTCCCCCTCTCCTCCTCATGTCTCAGTGTCTTCCAGCTGATTCTAAGCCCTCTCCCTCTCCTCCTCATGTCTCGGGGCCTTCGTGGTGAATCTAAGCCCTCTCCCTCTTCTCCTCGTGTCTTGGGGCCTTTCTGGTGATTCTAAGCCCTCTCCCTCTCCTCCTCGTGTCTCGGGGCCTTCCTGGTGATTCTAACCGCTCCTCTTCATGTCTCACCATCTTCCTGCTGATTCTTAGGCCCCCCCCCCTCTCCTCCTCATGTCTCACTGTCTTCCTGCTGATTCTAAGCCCTCTCCCTCCACTGCTCATGTCTCACTGTCTTCCTGGTGATTCTAACCCCTCTACCGCTCCTCCTCGTGTCTCGGGGCCTTCCTGGTGATTCTAACCGCTCCTCTTCATGTCTCACCATCTTCCTGCTGATTCTAACCCCCCCCCCCTCTCCTCCTCATGTCTCACTGTCTTCCTGCTGATTCTAAGCCCTCTCCCTCCCCTGCTCATGTCTCACTGTCTTCCTGGGGTGATTCGAAGCCCTCTCCCTCTCCTCCTCATGTCTCACTGTCTTCCTGGTGATTGTAAACCCACCCCCTCTCCTCCTCATGTCTCGCTGTCTTACTGGTGATTCGAAGCCCTCTCCCTCTCCTCCTCATGTCTCACTGTCTTCCTACTGATTCTAAGCCCTCTCCAACTCCTCCTCATGTCTCGGGGCCTTCCTGGTGATTCTAAGCCCTCCCCCTCTCCTCCTCATGTCTCAGTGCCTGGCTGGTGATTCTAACCCCTCCCCCTCTCCTCCTCATGTCTCAGGGCCTTCCTGGTGATTCTAACCCCTCTCCCTCTCCTCCTCATGTCACACTCTCTTCCCGCTGATTCTAAGCCCTCTCCCTCTCCTTCTCGTGTCTCG
This sequence comes from Lampris megalopsis, assembly GCA_022114975.2. NCBI lineage: Eukaryota > Metazoa > Chordata > Actinopteri > Lampriformes > Lampridae > Lampris > Lampris megalopsis. The sequence goes on from JAJHIY020000936.1 coordinate 4,156,602, forward strand.
GTGCCTTGCTGGTGATTCTAAGCCCTCTCCCTCTCCTCCTCATGTCTCAGGACCTTCCCTTCCCCCTGTCCTCCTCATGTCTCAGGGCCTTCCTGGTGATTCCCAGCCCTCTCCCTCTCCTCCTCATTTCTCGCTGTCTTCCTGGTGATTTTAACCCCACTCCCTCTCCTCCCTCACTGTCTTCCTGCTTATTCTAAGCCCTCTCCCTCTCCTCCTCATGTCTCACTGTATTCCTGGTGATTCTAACCCCTCCCCCTCTCCTCCTCATGTCTCTGGGCCTTGCTGTTGATTCTAACCCCTCCCTCTCTCCTTCTCATGTCTCACTGTCTTCCTGGTGATTCTAACCCCTCTACCGCTCCTCCTCGTGTCTCGTGCCTTCCTGGTGATTCCAACCCCTCCACCTCTCTTCCTCATGTCTCACTGTCTTCCACCTGATTCTAAGCCCTCACCCTCTCGTCCTCATGTCTCACTGTCTTCCTGGTGATTCTAACCCCTTTCCCTCTCCTCCTCATGTCTCGGTGCCTTCCTGTTGATTCTAATCCCTCTCCATCTCCTCCTCATGTCTCAGGGCCTTCCCCTCCACCTCTCCTCCTCATGTCTCACTGTCTTCCAGCCGATTCTAAGCCCTCACCCTCTCGTCCTCATGTCTCACTGTCTTCCTGGTTATTCTAACCACTCCACCTCTCCTCCTCATGTCTCACTGTCTTCCAGCTGATTCTAAGCCCTCTCGCTCTCCTCCTCATGTCTCACTGTCTTCATGGTGATTGTAACCCCACCCCGTCTCCTCCTCATGTCTCGCTGTCTTCTGGTGATTCGATGCCCTCTCCCTCTCCTCCTCATGTCTCACTGTCTTCCTGCTGATTCTAAGCCCTCTCCCACTCCTCCTCATGTATCGGGGCCTTCCTGGTGATTCTAAGCCCTCCACCTCTCCTCCTCATGTCTCGGTGCCTTGCTGGTGATTCTAACCCCTCCCCCTCTCCTCCTCAAGTCTCAGTGCCTTCCTGGTGATCCTAAGCCCTCCCCCTCTCCTGCTCATGTGTCAGGGCCTTCCTGGTGATTCTAACCCCTCTCCCTCTCCTCCTCATGTCTCACTCTCTCCCAGCTGATTCTAAGCCCTCTCCATCTCCTCCTCATGTCTCGGTGCCTTGCTGGTGATTCTAAGCCCTCTCCCTCTCCTCCTCATGTCTCAGCTCCTTCCCCTCCCCCTCTCCTCCTCATGTCTCAGGGCCTTCCCCTCCCCCTCTCCTCTTCATGTCTCAGGGCCTTCCTAGTGATTCCCAGCCCTCTCACTCTCCTCTTCATGTCTCGCTGTCTTCCTGGTGATTTAAACCCCACTCCCTCTCCTCCCTCACTGTCTTCCTGCTGATTCTAAGCCCTTTCCCTCTCCTCCTCATGTATCAGGGCCTTCTTGGTGATTCTAAGCCCTCTCCCTCTGCTCCTCATGTCTCGGGGCCTTCCTGGTGATTCTAAGCCCTCTCCCTCTCCTCCTCATGTCTCGGGGCCTTCCTGCTTATTCTAAACCCTTCCCCTCTCCTCCTCATGTCTCGTGCCTTACTGGTGATTCTAACCCCTCCCCCTGTCCTCTTCATGTCTCACTGTCTTTCTGCTTATTCTAACACCTCTCCCTCTCCTCATGTCTCAGGGCCTTCCTGGTGATTCTAAGCCTTCTCCCTCACCTCCTAATGTCTCAGGGCCTTACTGGTGATTCTAAGCCCTCTCCCTCTCCTCCTCATGTCTCGCTGTCTTCCTGGTGATTTTAATCCCACTCCCTCTCCTCCCTCACTGTCTTCCTGCTTATTCTAAGCCCTTTCCCTCACCTTCTCATGTCTCACTGTCTTCCTGGTGATTCTAACCCCTCTCCCTCTCCTCCTCATGTCTCAGGGCCTTCCTGCTTATTCTAACACCTCTCCCTCTCCTCGTCATGTCTTGGTGCCTCATTGGTGATTGTAAGCCCTCTCCCTCTCCTCCTCATGTCTTACTGTCTTCCTGCTGATTCTAAACCCTCTCCCTCTCCTCCTCATGTCTCGGCGCCTTCCTGGTGATTCTAACTGCTCCTCTTCATGTCTCACCATCTTGCTGCTGATTCTAAGCCACCCCCTCTCCTCCTCATGTCTCACTGTCTTCCTGCTTATTCTAACCCCTCTCCCTCTCCTCCCTCACTGTCTTCCTGCTTATTCTAAGCCCTCTCCCTCTCCTCCTCATGTCTCACTTCATTCCTGGTGATTCTAACCCCTCCCCCTCTCCTCCTCATGTCTCTGGGCCTTGCTGGTGATTCTAAACCCTCTCCCTCTACTCCTCATGTCTCAGGGCCTTCCTGGTGATTCTAAACCCTCTCCCTCGCCTCCTCATGTCTCGGGGCCTTCGTGGTGATTCTAACCCCTCCCCCTCTCCTCCTCATGTCTCTGGGCCTTGCTGGTGATTCTAAACCCTCTCCCTCTACTCCTCATGTCTCAGGGCCTTCCTGGTGATTCTAAACCCTCTCCCTCGTCTCCTCATGTCTCAGGACCTTCCCTTCCCCCTCTCCTCCTCATGTCTCAGGGCCTTCCTGGTGATTCTAAGCCCTCTCCCTCTACTCCTCTTGCCTCTGGGCCTTCCTGCTGATTCTAAACCCTCTCACTCTCCTCCTCATGTCTCAGGGCCTTCCTGGTGATTCTAAACCCTCTCCCTCTCCTCCTCATGTCTCGGGGCCTTCGTGGTGATTCTAAGCCCTCTCCCTATCCTCCTCGTGTCTTGGGGCCTTCCTGGTGATTCTAAGCCCTCTCCCTCTCCTCCTCGTGTCTCGGCGCATTCCTGGTGATTCTAACTGCTCCTCTTCATGTCTCACCATCTTCCTGCTGATTCTAACCCCTCTCCTTCTCCCCATGTCTCACTTTCTTCCTGCTGATTCTAAGACCTCTCCCTCTCCTGCTCATGTCTCACTGTCTTCCTGGTGATTCGAAGCCCTCTCCCTCTCCTGCTCATGTCTCACTGCCTTCCTGGTGATTGTAACCCCACCCCCTCTCCTCCTCATGTCTCACTGTCTTCCTGCTGATTCTAAGCCCTCTCCCACTCCTCCTCAAGTCTCGGGGCCTTCCTGGTGATTCTAAGCCCTCCCCCTCTCCTCCTCATGTCTCGGTGCCTGGCTGGTGATTCTTACCCCTCCTCCTCTCCTCCTAATGTCTCGGGGCCTTCCTGGTGATTCTAAGCCCTATCCCTCTCCTCCTCATGTCTCACTCTCTTCCCGCTGATTCTAAGCCCTCTCCCTCTCCTACTCGTGTCTCGGTGCCTTGCTGGTGATTCTAAGCCCTCTCCCTCTCCTCCTCATGTCTCAGGGCCTTCCTGGTGATTCCCAGCCCTCTCCCTCTCCTCCTCATGTCTCGCTGTCTTCCTGGTGATTTTAACCCCACTCCCTCTCCTCCCTCACTGTGTTCCTGCTTATTGTAAGCCCTCTCCCTCTCCTCCTCATGTCTCACTGTATTCCTGGTGATTCTAACCCCTCCCCCTCTCCTCCTCATGTCTCTGGGCCTTGCTGGTGATTCTAACCCCTCCCCCTCTCCTTCTCATGTCTCACCGTCTTCCTGTGGATTCTAACCCCTCTATCGCTCCTCCTCGTGTCTCATGCCTTCCTGCTGAATCCAACCCCTCTACCTCTCCTCCTCATGTCTCACTGTCTTCCAGCTGATTCTAAGCCCTCTCCCTCTCATCCTCATGTCTCACTGTCTTCCTGGTGATTCTAACCCCTCTCCCTCTCCTCCTCATGTCTCGGTGCCTTGCTGGTGATTCTAAGCCCTCTCCCTCTCCTCCTCATGTCTCAGGACCTTCCCTTCCCCCTCTCCTCCTCATGTCTCAGGGCCTTCCTGGTGATTCCCAGCCCTCTCCCTCTCCTCCTCATGTCTCGCTGTCTTCCTGGTGATTTTAACCCCACTCCCTCTCCTCCCTCACTGTCTTCCTGCTGATTCTAAGCCCTCTCCCTCTCCTCCTCATGTCTCACTGCATTCCTGGTGATTCTAACCCCTCCCCCTCTCCTCCTCATGTCTCGGTGCCTTGCTGGTGATTCTAAGCCCTCTCACTCTCCTCCTCATGTCTCAGGACCTTCCCTTCCCCCTCTCCTCCTCATGTCTCAGGGCCTTCCTGGTGATTCCCAGCCCTCGCCCTCTCCTCCTCATGTCTCGCTGTCTTCCTGGTGATTTTAACCCCACTCCCTCTCCTCCCTCACTGTCTTCCTGCTTATTGTAAGCCCTCTCCCTCTCCTCCTCATGTCTCACTGCATTCCTGGTGATTCTAACCCCTCCCCCTCTCCTCCTCATGTCTCTGGGCCTTGCTGGTGATTCTAAACCCTCTCCCTCTACTCCTCATGTCTCAGGGCCTTCCTGGTGATTCTAAACCCTCTCCCTCGCCTCCTCATGTCTCACTGTATTCCTGGTGATTCTAACCCCTCCCCCTCTCCTCCTCATGTCTCTTGGCCTTGCTGGTGATTCTAACCCCTCCCCCTCTCCTTTTCATGTCTCACCGTCTTCCTGTGGATTCTAACCCCTCTATCGCTCCTCCTCGTGTCTCATGCCTTCCTGCTGAATCCAACCCCTCTACCTCTCCTCCTCATGTCTCACTGTCTTCCAGCTGATTCTAAGCCCTCTGCCTCTCATCCTCATGTCTCACTGTCTTCCTGGTGATTCTAACCCCTCTCCCTCTCCTCCTCATGTCTCGGTGCCTTGCTGGTGATTCTAAGCCCTCTCCCTCTCCTCCTCATGTCTCAGGACCTTCCCTTCCCCCTCTCCTCCTCATGTCTCAGGGCCTTCCTGGTGATTCCCAGCCCTCTCCCTCTCCTCCTCATGTCTCGCTGTCTTCCTGGTGATTTTAACCCCACTCCCTCTCCTCCTTCACTGTCTTCCTGCTTATTCTAAGCCCTCTCCCTCTCCTCCTCATGTCTCACTGCATTCCTGGTGATTCTAACCCCTCCCCCTCTCCTCCTCATGTCTCTGGGCCTTGCTGGTGATTCTAAACCCTCTCCCTCTACTCCTCATGTCTCAGGGCCTTCCTGGTGATTCTAAACCCTCTCCCTCGCCTCCTCATGTCTCGGGGCCTTCGTGGTGATTCTAACCCCTCCCCCTCTCCTCCTCATGTCTCTGGGCCTTGCTGGTGATTCTAAACCCTCTCCCTCTACTCCTCATGTCTCAGTGCCTTCCTGGTGATTCTAAACCCTCTCCCTCGCCTCCTCATGTCTCAGGGCCTTCCTGGTGATTCCCAGCCCTCTCCCTCTCCTCCTCATGTCTCGCTGTCTTCCTGGTGATTTTAACCCCACTCCCTCTCCTCCCTCACTGTCTTCCTGCTTATTCTAAGCCCTCTCCCTCTCTTCCTCATGTCTCACTGTATTCCTGGTGATTCTAACCCCTCCCCCTCTCCTCCTCATGTCTCTGGGCCTTGCTGGTGATTCCCAGCCCTCCCCCTCTCCTTCTCATGTCTCACCGTCTTCCTGTGGATTCTAACCCCTCTCCCTCTCCTCCTCATGTCACACTCTCTTCCCGCTGATTCTAAGCCCTCTCCCTCTCCATCTCGTGTCTCGGTGCCTTGCTGGTGATTCTAACCCCTCCCTCTCTCCTTCTCATGTCTCACTGTCTTCCTGGTGATTCTAACCCCTCTACCGCTCCTCCTCGTGTCTCGTGCCTTCCTGGTGATTCCAACCCCTCCACCTCTCTTCCTCATGTCTCACTGTCTTCCACCTGATTCTAAGCCCTCACCCTCTCGTCCTCATGTCTCACTGTCTTCCTGGTGATTCTAACCCCTTTCCCTCTCCTCCTCATGTCTCGGTGCCTTCCTGTTGATTCTAATCCCTCTCCATCTCCTCCTCATGTCTCAGGGCCTTCCACTCCACCTCTCCTCCTCATGTCTCACTGTCTTCCAGCCGATTCTAAGCCCTCAACCTCTCGTCCTCATGTCTCACTGTCTTCCTGGTTATTCTAACCACTCCACCTCTCCTCCTCTTGTCTCACTGTCTTCCAGCTGATTCTAAGCCCTCTCGCTCTCCTCCTCATGTCTCACTGTCTTCATGGTGATTGTAACCCCAGCCCGTCTCCTCCTCATGTCTCGCTGTCTTCCTGGTGATTCGATGCCCTCTCCCTCTCCTCCTCATGTCTCACTATCTTCCTGCTGATTCTAAGCCCTCTCCCACTCCTCCTCATGAATCGGGGCCTTCCTGGTGATTCTAAGCCCTCCACCTCTCCTCCTCATGTCTCGGTGCCTTGCTGGTGATTCCAACCCCTCCCCCTCTCCTCCTCAAGTCTCAGTGCCTTCCTGGTGATCCTAAGCCCTCCCCCTCTCCTGCTCATGTCTCAGGGCCTTCCTGGTGATTCTAACCCCTCTCCCTCTCCTCCTCATGTCTCACTCTCTTCCAGCTGATTCTAAGCCCTCTCCATCTCCTCCTCATGTCTCGGTGCATTGCTGGTGATTCTAAGCCCTCTCCCTCTCCTCCTCATGTCTCAGCTCCTTCCCCTCCCCCTCTCCTCCTCATGTCTCAGGGCCTTCCCCTCCCCCTCTCCTCCTCATGTCTCAGGGCCTTCCTAGTGATTCCCAGCCCTCTCACTCTCCTCTTCATGTCTCGCTGTCTTCCTGGTGATTTAAACCCCACTCCCTCTCCTCCCTCACTGTCTTCCTGCTGATTCTAAGCCCTTTCCCTCTCCTCCTCATGTATCAGGGCCTTCCTGGTGATTCTAAGCCCTCTCCCTCTGCTCCTCATGTCTCGGGGCCTTCCTGGTGATTCTAAGCCCTCTCCCTCTCCTCCTCATGTCTCACTGTCTTCCTGGTGATTCTAACCCCTCCCCCTCTCCTCCTCATGTCTCGGTGCCTTGCTGGTGATTCTAAGCCCTCTCACTCTCCTCCTCATGTCTCAGGACCTTCCCTTCCCCCTCTCCTCCTCATGTCTCAGGGCCTTCCTGGTGATTCCCAGCCCTCGCCCTCTCCTCCTCATGTCTCGCTGTCTTCCTGGTGATTTTAACCCCACTCCCTCTCCTCCCTCACTGTCTTCCTGCTTATTCTAAGCCCTCTCCCTCTCCTCCTCATGTCTCACTGCATTCCTGGTGATTCTAACCCCTCCCCCTCTCCTCCTCATGTCTCTGGGCCTTGCTGGTGATTCTAAACCCTCTCCCTCTACTCCTTATGTCTCAGGGCCTTCCTGGTGATTCTAAACCCTCTCCCTCGCCTCCTCATGTCTCACTGTATTCCTGGTGATTCTAACCCCTCCCCCTCTCCTCCTCATGTCTCTGGGCCTTGCTGGTGATTCTAACCACCCCTCCCCCTCTCCTTTTCATGTCTCACCGTCTTCCTGTGGATTCTAACCCCTCTATCGCTCCTCCTCGTGTCTCATGCCTTCCTGCTGAATCCAACCCCTCTACCTCTCCTCCTCATGTCTCACTGTCTTCCAGCTGATTCTAAGCCCTCTGCCTCTCATCCTCATGTCTCACTGTCTTCCTGGTGATTCTAACCCCTCTCCCTCTCCTCCTCATGTCTCGGTGCCTTGCTGGTGATTCTAAGCCCTCTCCCTCTCCTCCTCATGTCTCAGGACCTTCCCTTCCCCCTCTCCTCCTCATGTCTCAGGGCCTTCCTGGTGATTCCCAGCCCTCTCCCTCTCCTCCTCATGTCTCGCTGTCTTCCTGGTGATTTTAACCCCACTCCCTCTCCTCCCTCACTGTCTTCCTGCTTATTCTAAGCCCTCTCCCTCTCCTCCTCATGTCTCACTGCATTCCTGGTGATTCTAACCCCTCCCCTTCTCCTCCTCATGTCTCTGGGCCTTGCTGGTGATTCTAAACCCTCTCCCTCTACTACTCATGTCTCTGGGCCTTGCTCGTGATTCTAAACCCTCTCCCTCTACTCCTCATGTCTCAGGGCCTGCCTGGTGATTCTAAACCCTCTCCCTCGCCTCCTCATGTCTCAGGGCCTTCCTGATGATTCCCAGCCCTCTCCCTCTCCTCCTCATGTCTCGCTGTCTTCCTGGTGATTTTAACCCCACTCCCTCTCCTCCCTCACTGTCTTCCTGCTTATTCTAAGCCCTCGCCCTCTCCTCCTCATATCTCGCTGTCTTCCTGGTGATTTTAACCCCACTCCCTCTCCTCCCTCACTGTCTTCCTGCTTATTCTAAGCCCTCTCCCTCTCCTCCTCATGTCTCACTGTATTCCTGGTGATTCTAACCCCTCCCCCTCTCCTCCTCATGTCTCTGGGCCTTGCTGGTGATTCTAACCCCTCCCCCTCTCCTTCTCATGTCTCACCGTCTTCCTGTGGATTCTAACCCCTCTCCCTCTCCTCCTCATGTCACACTCTCTTCCCGCTGATTCTAAGCCCTCTCCCTCTCCATCTCGTGTCTCGGTGCCTTGCTGGTGATTCTAACCCCTCCCTCTCTCCTTCTCATGTCTCACTGTCTTCCTGGTGATTCTAACCCCTCTACCGCTCCTCCTCGTGTCTCGTGCCTTCCTGGTGATTCCAACCCCTCCACCTCTCTTCCTCATGTCTCACTGTCTTCCACCTGATTCTAAGCCCTCACCCTCTCGTCCTCATGTCTCACTGTCTTCCTGGTGATTCTAACCCCTTTCCCTCTCCTCCTCATGTGTCGGTGCCTTCCTGTTGATTCTAATCCCTCTCCATCTCCTCCTCATGTCTCAGGGCCTTCCCCTCCACCTCTCCTCCTCATGTCTCACTGTCTTCCAGCCGATTCTAAGCCCTCACCCTCTCGTCCTCATGTCTCACTGTCTTCCTGGTTATTCTAACCACTCCACCTCTCCTCCTCATGTCTCACTGTCTTCCAGCTGATTCTAAGCCCTCTCGCTCTCCTCCTCATGTCTCACTGTCTTCATGGTGATTGTAACCCCACCCCGTCTCCTCCTCATGTCTCGCTGTCTTCCTGGTGATTCGATGCCCTCTCCCTCTCCTCCTCATGTCTCACTGTCTTCCTGCTGATTCTAAGCCCTCTCCCACTCCTCCTCATGTATCGGGGCCTTCCTGGTGATTCTAAGCCCTCCACCTCTCCTCCTCATGTCTCGGTGCCTTGCTGGTGATTCTAACCCCTCCCCCTCTCCTCCTCAAGTCTCAGTGCCTTCCTGGTGATCCTAAGCCCTCCCCCTCTCCTGCTCATGTCTCAGGGCCTTCCTGGTGATTCTAACCCCTCTCCCTCTCCTCCTCATGTCTCACTCTCTTCCAGCTGATTCTAAGCCCTCTCCCTCTCCTCCCTCACTGTCTTCCTGCTTATTCTAAGCCCTTTCCCTCACCTTCTCATGTCTCACTGTCTTCCTGGTGATTCTAACCCCTCTCCCTCTCCTCCTCATGTCTCAGGGCCTTCCTGTTTATTCTAACACCTCTCCCTCTCCTCGTCATGTCTTGGTGCCTCATTGGTGATTGTAAGCCCTCTCCCTCTCCTCCTCATGTCTTACTGTCTTCCTGCTGATTCTAAACCCTCTCCCTCTCCTCCTCATGTCTCGGCGCCTTCCTGGTGATTCTAACTGCTCCTCTTCATGTCTCACCATCTTGCTGCTGATTCTAAGCCACCCCCTCTCCTCCTCATGTCTCACTGTCTTCCTGCTTATTCTAACCCCTCTCCCTCTCCTCATGTCTCAGGGCCTTCCTGGTGATTCTAAGCCCTCTCCCTCTCCTCCTCTTGCCTCTGGGCCTTCCTGCTGATTCTAAACCCTCTCACTCTCCTCCTCATGTCTCAGGGCCTTCCTGGTGATTCTAAACCCTCTCCCTCTCCTCCTCATGTCTCGGGGCCTTCGTGGTGATTCTAAGCCCTCTCCCTATCCTCCTCGTGTCTTCGGGCCTTCCTGGTGATTCTAAGCCCTCTCCCTCTCCTCCTCGTGTCTCGGCGCATTCCTGGTGATTCTAACTGCTCCTCTTCATGTCTCACCATCTTGCTGCTGATTCTAAGCCCCCCCCCTCTTCCTCATGTCTCACTGTCTTCCTGGTGATTCTAACCCCTCTCCTTCTCCTCATGTCTCACTTTCTTCCTGCTGATTCTAAGACCTCTCCCTCTCCTGCTCATGTCTCACTGTCTTCCTGGTGATTCGAAGCCCTCTCCCTCTCCTGCTCATGTCTCACTGCCTTCCTGGTGATTGTAAGCCCTCTCCCTCTCCTCCTCATGTCTTACTGTCTTCCTGCTGATTCTAAGCCCTCTCCATCTCCTCCTCATGTCTCGGTGCCTTGCTGGTGATTCTAAGCCCTCTCCCTCTCCTCCTCATGTCTCAGCTCCTTCCCCTCCCCCTCTCCTCCTCATGTCTCAGGGCCTTCCCCTCCCCCTCTCCTCCTCATGTCTCAGGGCCTTCCTAGTGATTCCCAGCCCTCTCACTCTCCTCTTCATGTCTCGCTGTCTTCCTGGTGATTTAAACCCCACTCCCTCTCCTCCCTCACTGTCTTCCTGCTGATTCTAAGCCCTTTCCCTCTCCTCCTCATGTATCAGGGCCTTCCTGGTGATTCTAAGCCCTCTCCCTCTCTTCCTCATGTCTCGGGGCCTTCCTGGTGATTCTAAGCCCTCTCCCTCTCCTCCTCATGTCTCACTGCATTCCTGGTGATTCTAACCCCTCCCCCTCTCCTCCTCATGTCTCTGGGCCTTGCTGGTGATTCTAAACCCTCTCCCTCTACTCCTCATGTCTCATGGCCTTCCTGGTGATTCTAAACCCTCTCCCTCGCCTCCTCATGTCTCACTGTATTCCTGGTGATTCTAACCCCTCCCCCTCTCCTCCTCATGTCTCTGGGCCTTGCTCGTGATTCTAACCCCTCCCCCTCTCCTTTTCATGTCTCACCGTCTTCCTGTGGGTTCTAACCCCTCTATCGCTCCTCCTCGTGTCTCATGCCTTCCTGCTGAATCCAACCCCTCTACCTCTCCTCCTCATGTCTCACTGTCTTCCAGCTGATTCTAAGCCCTCTGCCTCTCATCCTCATGTCTCACTGTCTTCCTGGTGATTCTAACCCCTCTCCCTCTCCTCCTCATGTCTCGGTGCCTTGCTGGTGATTCTAAGCCCTCTCCCTCTCCTCCTCATGTCTCAGGACCTTCCCTTCCCCCTCTCCTCCTCATGTCTCAGGGCCTTCCTGGTGATTCGATGCCCTCTCCCTCTCCTCCTCATGTCTCGCTGTCTTCCTGGTGATTTTAACCCCACTCCCTCTCCTCCCTCACTGTCTTCCTGCTTATTCTAAGCCCTCTCCCTCTCCTCCTCATGTCTCACTGCATTCCTGGTGATTCTAACCCCTCCCCCTCTCCTCCTCATGTCTCTGGGCCTTGCTGGTGATTCTAAACCCTCTCCCTCTACTCCTCATGTCTCAGGGCCTTCCTGGTGATTCTAAACCCTCTCCCTCGCCTCCTCATGTCTCGGGGCCTTCGTGGTGATTCTAACCCCTCCCCCTCTCCTCCTCATGTCTCTGGGCCTTGCTGGTGATTCTAAACCCTCTCCCTCTACTCCTCATGTCTCAGGGCCTTCCTGGTGATTCTAAACCCTCTCCCTCGCCTCCTCATGTCTCAGGGCCTTCCTGGTGATTCCCAGCCCTCTCCCTCTCCTCCTCATGTCTCGCTGTCTTCCTGGTGATTTTAACCCCACTCCCTCTCCTCCCTCACTGTCTTCCTGCTTATTCTAAGCCCTCGCCCTCTCCTCCTCATGTCTCGCTGTCTTCCTGGTGATTTTAACCCCACTCCCTCTCCTCCCTCACTGTCTTCCTGCTTATTCTAAGCCCTCTCCCTCTCCTCCTCATGTCTCACTGTATTCCTGGTGATTCTAACCCCTCCCCCTCTCCTCCTCATGTCTCTGGGCCTTGCTGGTGATTCTAACCCCTCCCCCTCTCCTTCTCATGTCTCAGGGCCTTCCTGGTGATTCTAACCCCTCTCCCTCTCCTCCTCATGTCACACTCTCTTCCCGCTGATTCTAAGCCCTCTCCCTCTCCTTCTCGTGTCTCACTGTCTTCCTGGTGATTCTAACCCCTCTCCCTCTCCTCCTCATGTCTCGGTGCCTTGCTGGTGATTCTAAGCCCTCTCCCTCTCCTCCTCATGTCTCAGGACCTTCCCTTCCCCCTCTCCTCCTCATGTCTCAGGGCCTTCCTGGTGATTCCCAGCCCTCTCCCTCTCCTCCTCATGTCTCGCTGTCTTCCTGGTGATTTTAACCCCACTCCCTCTCCTCCCTCACTGTCTTCCTGCTTATTCTAAGCCCTCTCCCTCTCCTCCTCATGTCTCACTGCATTCCTGGTGATTCTAACCCCTCCCCCTCTCCTCCTCATGTCTCGGTGCTTGCTGGTGATTCTTAGCCCTCTCACTCTCCTCCTCATGTCTCAGGACCTTCCCTTCCCCCTCTCCTCCTCATGTCTCAGGGCCTTCCTGGTGATTCCCAGCCCTCGCCCTCTCCTCCTCATGTCTCGCTGTCTTCCTGGTGATTTTAACCCCACTCCCTCTCCTCCCTCACTGTCTTCCTGCTTATTCTAAGCCCTCTCCCTCTCCTCCTCATGTCTCACTGCATTCCTGGTGATTCTAACCCCTCCCCCTCTCCTCCTCATGTCTCTGGGCCTTGCTGGTGATTCTAAACCCTCTCCCTCTACTCCTCATGTCTCAGGGCCTTCCTGGTGATTCTAAACCCTCTCCCTCGCCTCCTCATGTCTCACTGTATCCCTGGTGATTCTAACCCCTCCCCCTCTCCTCCTCATGTCTCTGGGCCTTGCTGGTGATTCTAACCCCTCTATCGCTCCTCCTCGTGTCTCATGCCTTCCTGCTGAATCCAACCCCTCTACCTCTCCTCCTCATGTCTCACTGTCTTCCAGCTGATTCTAAGCCCTCTGCCTCTCATCCTCATGTCTCACTGTCTTCCTGGTGATTCTAACCCCTCTCCCTCTCCTCCTCATGTCTCGGTGCCTTGCTGGTGATTCTAAGCCCTCTCCCTCTCCTCCTCATGTCTCAGGACCTTCCCTTCCCCCTCTCCTCCTCATGTCTCAGGGCCTTCCTGGTGATTCCCAGCCCTCTCCCTCTCCTCCTCATGTCTCGCTGTCTTCCTGGTGATTTTAACCCCACTCCCTCTCCTCCCTCACTGTCTTCCTGCTTGTTCTAAGCCCTCTCCCTCTCCTCCTCATGTCTCACTGCATTCCTGGTGATTCTAACCCCTCCCCCTCTCCTCCTCATGTCTCTGGGCCTTGCTGGTGATTCTAAACCCTCTCCCTCTACTCCTCATGTCTCGGCGCCTTCCTGGTGATTCTAACTGCTCCTCTTCATGTCTCACCATCTTGCTGCTGATTCTAAGCCACCCCCTCTCCTCCTCATGTCTCACTGTCTTCCTGCTTATTCTAACCCCTCTCCCTCTCCTCATGTCTCAGGGCCTTCCTGGTGATTCTAAGCCCTCTCCCTCTCCTCCTCTTGCCTCTGGGCCTTCCTGCTGATTCTAAACCCTCTCACTCTCCTCCTCATGTCTCAGGGCCTTCCTGGTGATTCTAAACCCTCTCCCTCTCCTCCTCATGTCTCGGGGCCTTCGTGGTGATTCTAAGCCCTCTCCCTATCCTCCTCGTGTCTTCGGGCCTTCCTGGTGATTCTAAGCCCTCTCCCTCTCCTCCTCGTGTCTCGGCGCATTCCTGGTGATTCTAACTGCTCCTCTTCATGTCTCACCATCTTGCTGCTGATTCTAAGCCCCCCCCCCCTCTTCCTCATGTCTCACTGTCTTCCTGCTGATTCTAACCCCTCTCCTTCTCCTCATGTCTCACTTTCTTCCTGCTGATTCTAAGACCTCTCCCTCTCCTGCTCATGTCTCACTGTCTTCCTGGTGATTCGAAGCCCTCTCCCTCTCCTGCTCATGTCTCACTGCCTTCCTGGTGATTGTAAGCCCTCTCCCTCTCCTCCTCATGTCTTACTGTCTTCCTGCTGATTCTAAGCCCTCTCCATCTCCTCCTCATGTCTCGGTGCCTTGCTGGTGATTCTAAGCCCTCTCCCTCTCCTCCTCATGTCTCAGCTCCTTCCCCTCCCCCTCTCCTCCTCATGTCTCAGGGCCTTCCCCTCCCCCTCTCCTCCTCATGTCTCAGGGCCTTCCTAGTGATTCCCAGCCCTCTCACTCTCCTCTTCATGTCTCGCTGTCTTCCTGGTGATTTAAACCCCACTCCCTCTCCTCCCTCACTGTCTTCCTGCTGATTCTAAGCCCTTTCCCTCTCCTCCTCATGTATCAGGGCCTTCCTGGTGATTCTAAGCCCTCTCCCTCTCTTCCTCATGTCTCGGGGCCTTCCTGGTTATTCTAAGCCCTCTCCCTCTCCTCCTCATGTCTCACTGCATTCCTGGTGATTCTAACCCCTCCCCCTCTCCTCCTCATGTCTCTGGGCCTTGCTGGTGATTCTAAACCCTCTCCCTCTACTCCTCATGTCTCAGGGCCTTCCTGGTGATTCTAAACCCTCTCCCTCGCCTCCTCATGTCTCACTGTATTCCTGGTGATTCTAACCCCTCCCCCTCTCCTCCTCATGTCTCTGGGCCTTGCTCGTGATTCTAACCCCTCCCCCTCTCCTTTTCATGTCTCACCGTCTTCCTGTGGGTTCTAACCCCTCTATCGCTCCTCCTCGTGTCTCATGCCTTCCTGCTGAATCCAACCCCTCTACCTCTCCTCCTCATGTCTCACTGTCTTCCAGCTGATTCTAAGCCCTCTGCCTCTCATCCTCATGTCTCACTGTCTTCCTGGTGATTCTAACCCCTCTCCCTCTCCTCCTCATGTCTCGGTGCCTTGCTGGTGATTCTAAGCCCTCTCCCTCTCCTCCTCATGTCTCAGGACCTTCCCTTCCCCCTCTCCTCCTCATGTCTCAGGGCCTTCCTGGTGATTCGATGCCCTCTCCCTCTCCTCCTCATGTCTCGCTGTCTTCCTGGTGATTTTAACCCCACTCCCTCTCCTCCCTCACTGTCTTCCTGCTTATTCTAAGCCCTCTCCCTCTCCTCCTCATGTCTCACTGCATTCCTGGTGATTCTAACCCCTCCCCCTCTCCTCCTCATGTCTCTGGGCCTTGCTGGTGATTCTAAACCCTCTCCCTCTACTCCTCATGTCTCAGGGCCTTCCTGGTGATTCTAAACCCTCTCCCTCGCCTCCTCATGTCTCGGGGCCTTCGTGGTGATTCTAACCCCTCCCCCTCTCCTCCTCATGTCTCTGGGCCTTGCTGGTGATTCTAAACCCTCTCCCTCTACTCCTCATGTCTCAGGGCCTTCCTGGTGATTCTAAACCCTCTCCCTCGCCTCCTCATGTCTCAGGGCCTTCCTGGTGATTCCCAGCCCTCTCCCTCTCCTCCTCATGTCTCGCTGTCTTCCTGGTGATTTTAACCCCACTCCCTCTCCTCCCTCACTGTCTTCCTGCTTATTCTAAGCCCTCGCCCTCTCCTCCTCATGTCTCGCTGTCTTCCTGGTGATTTTAACCCCACTCCCTCTCCTCCCTCACTGTCTTCCTGCTTATTCTAAGCCCTCTCCCTCTCCTCCTCATGTCTCACTGTATTCCTGGTGATTCTAACCCCTCCCCCTCTCCTCCTCATGTCTCTGGGCCTTGCTGGTGATTCTAACCCCTCCCCCTCTCCTTCTCATGTCTCACCGTCTTCCTGTGGATTCTAACCCCTCTCCCTCTCCTCCTCATGTCACACTCTCTTCCCGCTGATTCTAAGCCCTCTCCCTCTCCTTCTCGTGTCTCACTGTCTTCCTGGTGATTCTAACCCCTCTCCCTCTCCTCCTCATGTCTCGGTGCCTTGCTGGTGATTCTAAGCCCTCTCCCTCTCCTCCTCATGTCTCAGGACCTTCCCTTCCCCCTCTCCTCCTCATGTCTCAGGGCCTTCCTGGTGATTCCCAGCCCTCTCCCTCTCCTCCTCATGTCTCGCTGTCTTCCTGGTGATTTTAACCCCACTCCCTCTCCTCCCTCACTGTCTTCCTGCTTATTCTAAGCCCTCTCCCTCTCCTCCTCATGTCTCACTGCATTCCTGGTGATTCTAACCCCTCCCCCTCTCCTCCTCATGTCTCGGTGCTTGCTGGTGATTCTTAGCCCTCTCACTCTCCTCCTCATGTCTCAGGACCTTCCCTTCCCCCTCTCCTCCTCATGTCTCAGGGCCTTCCTGGTGATTCCCAGCCCTCGCCCTCTCCTCCTCATGTCTCGCTGTCTTCCTGGTGATTTTAACCCCACTCCCTCTCCTCCCTCACTGTCTTCCTGCTTATTCTAAGCCCTCTCCCTCTCCTCCTCATGTCTCACTGCATTCCTGGTGATTCTAACCCCTCCCCCTCTCCTCCTCATGTCTCTGGGCCTTGCTGGTGATTCTAAACCCTCTCCCTCTACTCCTCATGTCTCAGGGCCTTCCTGGTGATTCTAAACCCTCTCCCTCGCCTCCTCATGTCTCACTGTATCCCTGGTGATTCTAACCCCTCCCCCTCTCCTCCTCATGTCTCTGGGCCTTGCTGGTGATTCTAACCCCTCCCCCTCTCCTTTTCATGTCTCACCGTCTTCCTGTGGATTCTAACCCCTCTATCGCTCCTCCTCGTGTCTCATGCCTTCCTGCTGAATCCAACCCCTCTACCTCTCCTCCTCATGTCTCACTGTCTTCCAGCTGATTCTAAGCCCTCTGCCTCTCATCCTCATGTCTCACTGTCTTCCTGGTGATTCTAACCCCTCTCCCTCTCCTCCTCATGTCTCGGTGCCTTGCTGGTGATTCTAAGCCCTCTCCCTCTCCTCCTCATGTCTCAGGACCTTCCCTTCCCCCTCTCCTCCTCATGTCTCAGGGCCTTCCTGGTGATTCCCAGCCCTCTCCCTCTCCTCCTCATGTCTCGCTGTCTTCCTGGTGATTTTAACCCCACTCCCTCTCCTCCCTCACTGTCTTCCTGCTTGTTCTAAGCCCTCTCCCTCTCCTCCTCATGTCTCACTGCATTCCTGGTGATTCTAACCCCTCCCCCTCTCCTCCTCATGTCTCTGGGCCTTGCTGGTGATTCTAAACCCTCTCCCTCTACTCCTCATGTCTCAGGGCCTTCCTGGTGATTCTAAACCCTCTCCCTCGCCTCCTCATGTCTCGGGGCCTTCGTGGTGATTCTAACCCCTCCCCCTCTCCTCCTCATGTCTCTGGGCCTTGCTGGTGATTCTAAACCCTCTCCCTCTACTCCTCATGTCTCAGTGCCTTCCTGGTGATTCTAAACCCTATCCCTCGCCTCCTCATGTCTCAGGGCCTTCCTGGTGATTCCCAGCCCTCGCCCTCTCCTCCTCATGTCTCGCTGTCTTCCTGGTGATTTTAACCCCACTCCCTCTCCTCCCTCACTGTCTTCCTGCTTATTCTAAGCCCTCTCCCTCTCTTCCTCATGTCTCACTGTATTCCTGGTGATTCTAACCCCTCCCCCTCTCCTCCTCATGTCTCTGGGCCTTGCTGGTGATTCTAACCCCTCCCCCTCTCCTTCTCATGTCTCACCGTCTTCCTGTGGATTCTAACCCCTCTCCCTCTCCTCCTCATGTCACACTCTCTTCCCGCTGATTCTAAGCCCTCTCCCTCTCCATCTCGTGTCTCGGTGCCTTGCTGGTGATTCTAACTCCTCCCTCTCTCCTTCTCATGTCTCACTGTCTTCCTGGTGATTCTAACCCCTCTACCGCTCCTCCTCGTGTCTCGTGCCTTCCTGGTGATTCCAACCCCTCCACCTCTCTTCCTCATGTCTCACTGTCTTCCACCTGATTCTAAGCCCTCACCCTCTCGTCCTCATGTCTCACTGTCTTCCTGGTGATTCTAACCCCTTTCCCTCTCCTCCTCATGTCTCGGTGCCTTCCTGTTGATTCTAATCCCTCTCCATCTCCTCCTCATGTCTCAGGGCCTTCCACTCCACCTCTCCTCCTCATGTCTCACTGTCTTCCAGCCGATTCTAAGCCCTCAACCTCTCATCCTCATGTCTCACTGTCTTCCTGGTTATTCTAACCACTCCACCTCTCCTCCTCTTGTCTCACTGTCTTCCAGCTGATTCTAAGCCCTGTCGCTCTCCTCCTCATGTCTCACTGTCTTCATGGTGATTGTAACCCCACCCCGTCTCCTCCTCATGTCTCGCTGTCTTCCTGGTGATTCGATGCCCTCTCCCTCTCCTCCTCATGTCTCACTGTCTTCCTGCTGATTCTAAGCCCTCTCCCACTCCTCCTCATGTATCGGGGCCTTCCTGGTGATTCTAAGACCTCCACCTCTCCTCCTCATGTCTCGGTGCCTTGCTGGTGATTCCAACCCCTCCCCCTCTCCTCCTCAAGTCTCAGTGCCTTCCTGGTGATCCTAAGCTCTCCCCCTCTCCTGCTCATGTCTCAGGGCCTTCCTGGTGATTCTAACCCCACTCCCTCTCCTCCTCATGTCTCACTCTCTTCCAGCTGATTCTAAGCCCTCTCCATCTCCTCCTCATGTCTCGGTGCCTTGCTGGTGATTCTAAGCCCTCTCCCTCTCCTCCTCATGTCTCAGCTCCTTCCCCTCCCCCTCTCCTCCTCATGTCTCAGGGCCTTCCCCTCCCCCTCTCCTCCTCATGTCTCAGGGCCTTCCTAGTGATTCCCAGCCCTCTCACTCTCCTCTTCATGTCTCGCTGTCTTCCTGGTGATTTAAACCCCACTCCCTCTCCTCCCTCACTGTCTTCCTGCTGATTCTAAGCCCTTTCCCTCTCCTCCTCATGTATCAGGGCCTTCCTGGTGATTCTAAGCCCTCTCCCTCTGCTCCTCATGTCTCGGGGCCTTCCTGGTGATTCTAAGCCCTCTCCCTCTCCTCCTCATGTCTCACTGCATTCCTGGTGATTCTAACCCCTCCCCCTCTCCTCCTCATGTCTCGGTGCCTTGCTGGTGATTCTAAGCCCTCTCACTCTCCTCCTCATGTCTCAGGACCTTCCCTTCCCCCTCTCCTCCTCATGTCTCAGGGCCTTCCTGGTGATTCCCAGCCCTCGCCCTCTCCTCCTCATGTCTCGCTGTCTTCCTGGTGATTTTAACCCCACTCCCTCTCCTCCCTCACTGTCTTCCTGCTTATTCTAAGCCCTCTCCCTCTCCTCCTCATGTCTCACTGCATTCCTGGTGATTCTAACCCCTCCCCCTCTCCTCCTCATGTCTCTGGGCCTTGCTGGTGATTCTAAACCCTCTCCCTCTACTCCTCATGTCTCAGGGCCTTCCTGGTGATTCTAAACCCTCTCCCTCGCCTCCTCATGTCTCACTGTATTCCTGGTGATTCTAACCCCTCCCCCTCTCCTCCTCATGTCTCTGGGCCTTGCTGGTGATTCTAACCACCCCTCCCCCTCTCCTTTTCATGTCTCACCGTCTTCCTGTGGATTCTAACCCCTCTATCGCTCCTCCTCGTGTCTCATGCCTTCCTGCTGAATCCAACCCCTCTACCTCTCCTCCTCATGTCTCACTGTCTTCCAGCTGATTCTAAGCCCTCTGCCTCTCATCCTCATGTCTCACTGTCTTCCTGGTGATTCTAACCCCTCTCCCTCTCCTCCTCATGTCTCGGTGCCTTGCTGGTGATTCTAAGCCCTCTCCCTCTCCTCCTCATGTCTCAGGACCTTCCCTTCCCCCTCTCCTCCTCATGTCTCAGGGCCTTCCTGGTGATTCCCAGCCCTCTCCCTCTCCTCCTCATGTCTCGCTGTCTTCCTGGTGATTTTAACCCCACTCCCTCTCCTCCCTCACTGTCTTCCTGCTTATTCTAAGCCCTCTCCCTCTCCTCCTCATGTCTCACTGCATTCCTGGTGATTCTAACCCCTCCCCCTCTCCTCCTCATGTCTCTGGGCCTTGCTGGTGATTCTAAACCCTCTCCCTCTACTCCTCATGTCTCAGGGCCTTCCTGGTGATTCTAAACCCTCTCCCTCGCCTCCTCATGTCTCGGGGCCTTCGTGGTGATTCTAACCCCTCCCCCTCTCCTCCTCATGTCTCTGGGCCTTGCTGGTGATTCTAAACCCTCTCCCTCTACTCCTCATGTCTCATGGCCTTCCTGGTGATTCTAAACCCTCTCCCTCGCCTCCTCATGTCTCAGGGCCTTCCTGGTGATTCCCAGCCCTCTCCCTCTCCTCCTCATGTCTCGCTGTCTTCCTGGTGATTTTAACCCCACTCCCTCTCCTCCCTCACTGTCTTCCTGCTTATTCTAAGCCCTCTCCATCTCCTCCTCATGTCTCGGTGCCTTGCTGGTGATTCTAAGCCCTCTCCCTCTCCTCCTCATGTCTCAGCTCCTTCCCCTCCCCCTCTCCTCCTCATGTCTCAGGGCCTTCCCCTCCCCCTCTCCTCCTCATGTCTCAGGGCCTTCCTAGTGATTCCCAGCCCTCTCACTCTCCTCTTCATGTCTCGCTGTCTTCCTGGTGATTTAAACCCCACTCCCTCTCCTCCCTCACTGTCTTCCTGCTGATTCTAAGCCCTTTCCCTCTCCTCCTCATGTATCAGGGCCTTCCTGGTGATTCTAAGCCCTCTCCCTCTGCTCCTCATGTCTCGGGGCCTTCCTGGTGATTCTAAGCCCTCTCCCTCTCCTCCTCATGTCTCACTGCATTCCTGGTGATTCTAACCCCTCCCCCTCTCCTCCTCATGTCTCGGTGCCTTGCTGGTGATTCTAAGCCCTCTCACTCTCCTCCTCATGTCTCAGGACCTTCCCTTCCCCCTCTCCTCCTCATGTCTCAGGGCCTTCCTGGTGATTCCCAGCCCTCGCCCTCTCCTCCACATGTCTCGCTGTCTTCCTGGTGATTTTAACCCCACTCCCTCTCCTCCCTCACTGTCTTCCTGCTTATTCTAAGCCCTCTCCCTCTCCTCCTCATGTCTCACTGCATTCCTGGTGATTCTAACCCCTCCCCCTCTCCTCCTCATGTCTCTGGGCCTTGCTGGTGATTCTAAACCCTCTCCCTCTACTCCTCATGTCTCAGGGCCTTCCTGGTGATTCTAAACCCTCTCCCTCGCCTCCTCATGTCTCACTGTATTCCTGGTGATTCTAACCCCTCCCCCTCTCCTCCTCATGTCTCTGGGCCTTGCTGGTGATTCTAACCACCCCTCCCCCTCTCCTTTTCATGTCTCACCGTCTTCCTGTGGATTCTAACCCCTCTATCGCTCCTCCTCGTGTCTCATGCCTTCCTGCTGAATCCAACCCCTCTACCTCTCCTCCTCATGTCTCACTGTCTTCCAGCTGATTCTAAGCCCTCTGCCTCTCATCCTCATGTCTCACTGTCTTCCTGGTGATTCTAACCCCTCTCCCTCTCCTCCTCATGTCTCGGTGCCTTGCTGGTGATTCTAAGCCCTCTCCCTCTCCTCCTCATGTCTCAGGACCTTCCCTTCCCCCTCTCCTCCTCATGTCTCAGGGCCATCCTGGTGATTCCCAGCCCTCTCCCTCTCCTCCTCATGTCTCGCTGTCTTCCTGGAGATTTTAACCCCACTCCCTCTCCTCCCTCACTGTCTTCCTGCTTATTCTAAGCCCTCGCCCTCTCCTCCTCATGTCTCGCTGTCTTCCTGGTGATTTTAACCCCACTCCCTCTCCTCCCTCACTGTCTTCCTGCTTATTCTAAGCCCTCTCCCTCTCCTCCTCATGTCTCACTGTATTCCTGGTGATTCTAACCCCTCCCCCTCTCCTCCTCATGTCTCTGGGCCTTGCTGGTGATTCTAACCCCTCCCCCTCTCCTTGTCATGTCTCACCGTCTTCCTGTGGATTCTAACCCCTCTCCCTCTCCTCCTCATGTCACACTCTCTTCCCGCTGATTCTAAGCCCTCTCCCTCTCCATCTCGTGTCTCGGTGCCTTGCTGGTGATTCTAACCCCTCCCTCTCTCCTTCTCATGTCTCACTGTCTTCCTGGTGATTCTAACCCCTCTACCGCTCCTCCTCGTGTCTCGTGCCTTCCTGGTGATTCCAACCCCTCCACCTCTCTTCCTCATGTCTCACTGTCTTCCACCTGATTCTAAGCCCTCACCCTCTCGTCCTCATGTCTCACTGTCTTCCTGGTGATTCTAACCCCTTTCCCTCTCCTCCTCATGTGTCGGTGCCTTCCTGTTGATTCTAATCCCTCTCCATCTCCTCCTCATGTCTCAGGGCCTTCCCCTCCACCTCTCCTCCTCATGTCTCACTGTCTTCCAGCCGATTCTAAGCCCTCACCCTCTCGTCCTCATGTCTCACTGTCTTCCTGGTTATTCTAACCACTCCACCTCTCCTCCTCATGTCTCACTGTCTTCCAGCTGATTCTAAGCCCTGTCGCTCTCCTCCTCATGTCTCACTGTCTTCATGGTGATTGTAACCCCACCCCGTCTCCTCCTCATGTCTCGCTGTCTTCCTTGGTATTCGATGCCCTCTCCCTCTCCTCCTCATGTCTCACTGTCTTCCTGCTGATTCTAAGCCCTCTCCCACTCCTCCTCATGTATCGGGGCCTTCCTGGTGATTCTAAGCCCTCCACCTCTCCTCCTCATGTCTCGG
Source organism: Lampris megalopsis (assembly GCA_022114975.2). Taxonomy (NCBI): domain Eukaryota; kingdom Metazoa; phylum Chordata; class Actinopteri; order Lampriformes; family Lampridae; genus Lampris; species Lampris megalopsis. The sequence continues at coordinate 4,178,919 of JAJHIY020000936.1, forward strand.
TGCCTTGCTGGTGATTCTAACCCCTCCCCCTCTCCTCCTCAAGTCTCAGTGCCTTCCTGGTGATCCTAAGCCCTCCCCCTCTCCTGCTCATGTCTCAGGGCCTTCCTGGTGATTCTAACCCCTCTCCCTCTCCTCCTCATGTCTCACTCTCTTCCAGCTGATTCTAAGCCCTCTCCCTCTCCTCCCTCACTGTCTTCCTGCTTATTCTAAGCCCTTTCCCTCACCTTCTCATGTCTCACTGTCTTCCTGGTGATTCTAACCCCTCTCCCTCTCCTCCTCATGTCTCAGGGCCTTCCTGCTTATTCTAACACCTCTCCCTCTCCTCGTCATGTCTTGGTGCCTCATTGGTGATTGTAAGCCCTCTCCCTCTCCTCCTCATGTCTTACTGTCTTCCTGCTGATTCTAAACCCTCTCCCTCTCCTCCTCATGTCTCGGCGCCTTCCTGGTGATTCTAACTGCTCCTCTTCATGTCTCACCATCTTGCTGCTGATTCTAAGCCACCCCCTCTCCTCCTCATGTCTCACTGTCTTCCTGCTTATTCTAACCCCTCTCCCTCTCCTCATGTCTCAGGGCCTTCCTGGTGATTCTAAGCCCTCTCCCTCTCCTCCTCTTGCCTCTGGGCCTTCCTGCTGATTCTAAACCCTCTCACTCTCCTCCTCATGTCTCAGGGCCTTCCTGGTGATTCTAAACCCTCTCCCTCTCCTCCTCATGTCTCGGGGCCTTCGTGGTGATTCTAAGCCCTCTCCCTATCCTCCTCGTGTCTTCGGGCCTTCCTGGTGATTCTAAGCCCTCTCCCTCTCCTCCTCGTGTCTCGGCGCATTCCTGGTGATTCTAACTGCTCCTCTTCATGTCTCACCATCTTGCTGCTGATTCTAAGCCCCCCCCCCTCTTCCTCATGTCTCACTGTCTTCCTGCTGATTCTAACCCCTCTCCTTCTCCTCATGTCTCACTTTCTTCCTGCTGATTCTAAGACCTCTCCCTCTCCTGCTCATGTCTCACTGTCTTCCTGGTGATTCGAAGCCCTCTCCCTCTCCTGCTCATGTCTCACTGCCTTCCTGGTGATTGTAAGCCCTCTCCCTCTCCTCCTCATGTCTTACTGTCTTCCTGCTGATTCTAAGCCCTCTCCATCTCCTCCTCATGTCTCGGTGCCTTGCTGGTGATTCTAAGCCCTCTCCCTCTCCTCCTCATGTCTCAGCTCCTTCCCCTCCCCCTCTCCTCCTCATGTCTCAGGGCCTTCCCCTCCCCCTCTCCTCCTCATGTCTCAGGGCCTTCCTAGTGATTCCCAGCCCTCTCACTCTCCTCTTCATGTCTCGCTGTCTTCCTGGTGATTTAAACCCCACTCCCTCTCCTCCCTCACTGTCTTCCTGCTGATTCTAAGCCCTTTCCCTCTCCTCCTCATGTGTCAGGGCCTTCCTGGTGATTCTAAGCCCTCTCCCTCTCCTCCTCATGTCTCGGGGCCTTCCTGGTGATTCTAAGCCCTCTCCCTCTCCTCCTCATGTCTCACTGCATTCCTGGTGATTCTAACCCCTCCCCCTCTCCTCCTCATGTCTCTGGGCCTTGCTGGTGATTCTAAACCCTCTCCCTCTACTCCTCATGTCTCAGGGCCTTCCTGGTGATTTTAAACCCTCTCCCTCGCCTCCTCATGTCTCACTGTATTCCTGGTGATTCTAACCCCTCCCCCTCTCCTCCTCATGTCTCTGGGCCTTGCTCGTGATTCTAACCGCTCCCCCTCTCCTTTTCATGTCTCACCGTCTTCCTGTGGGTTCTAACCCCTCTATCGCTCCTCCTCGTGTCTCATGCCTTCCTGCTGAATCCAACCCCTCTACCTCTCCTCCTCATGTCTCACTGTCTTCCAGCTGATTCTAAGCCCTCTGCCTCTCATCCTCATGTCTCACTGTCTTCCTGGTGATTCTAACCCCTCTCCCTCTCCTCCTCATGTCTCGGTGCCTTGCTGGTGATTCTAAGCCCTCTCCCTCTCCTCCTCATGTGTCAGGACCTTCCCTTCCCCCTCTCCTCCTCATGTCTCAGGGCCTTCCTGGTGATTCCCAGCCCTCTCCCTCTCCTCCTCATGTCTCGCTGTCTTCCTGGTGATTTTAACCCCACTCCCTCTCCTCCCTCACTGTCTTCCTGCTTATTCTAAGCCCTCTCCCTCTCCTCCTCATGTCTCACTGCATTCCTGGTGATTCTAACCCCTCCCCCTCTCCTCCTCATGTCTCTGGGCCTTGCTGGTGATTCTAAACCCTCTCCCTCTACTCCTCATGTCTCAGGGCCTTCCTGGTGATTCTAAACCCTCTCCCTCGCCTCCTCATGTCTCGGGGCCTTCGTGGTGATTCTAACCCCTCCCCCTCTCCTCCTCATGTCTCTGGGCCTTGCTGGTGATTCTAAACCCTCTCCCTCTACTCCTCATGTCTCATGGCCTTCCTGGTGATTCTAAACCCTCTCCCTCGCCTCCTCATGTCTCAGGGCCTTCCTGGTGATTCCCAGCCCTCTCCCTCTCCTCCTCATGTCTCGCTGTCTTCCTGGTGATTTTAACCCCACTCCCTCTCCTCCCTCACTGTCTTCCTGCTTATTCTAAGCCCTCTCCATCTCCTCCTCATGTCTCGGTGCCTTGCTGGTGATTCTAAGCCCTCTCCCTCTCCTCCTCATGTCTCAGCTCCTTCCCCTCCCCCTCTCCTCCTCATGTCTCAGGGCCTTCCCCTCCCCCTCTCCTCCTCATGTCTCAGGGCCTTCCTAGTGATTCCCAGCCCTCTCACTCTCCTCTTCATGTCTCGCTGTCTTCCTGGTGATTTAAACCCCACTCCCTCTCCTCCCTCACTGTCTTCCTGCTGATTCTAAGCCCTTTCCCTCTCCTCCTCATGTATCAGGGCCTTCCTGGTGATTCTAAGCCCTCTCCCTCTGCTCCTCATGTCTCGGGGCCTTCCTGGTGATTCTAAGCCCTCTCCCTCTCCTCCTCATGTCTCACTGCATTCCTGGTGATTCTAACCCCTCCCCCTCTCCTCCTCATGTCTCGGTGCCTTGCTGGTGATTCTAAGCCCTCTCACTCTCCTCCTCATGTCTCAGGACCTTCCCTTCCCCCTCTCCTCCTCATGTCTCAGGGCCTTCCTGGTGATTCCCAGCCCTCGCCCTCTCCTCCTCATGTCTCGCTGTCTTCCTGGTGATTTTAACCCCACTCCCTCTCCTCCCTCACTGTCTTCCTGCTTATTCTAAGCCCTCTCCCTCTCCTCCTCATGTCTCACTGCATTCCTGGTGATTCTAACCCCTCCCCCTCTCCTCCTCATGTCTCTGGGCCTTGCTGGTGATTCTAAACCCTCTCCCTCTACTCCTCATGTCTCAGGGCCTTCCTGGTGATTCTAAACCCTCTCCCTCGCCTCCTCATGTCTCACTGTATTCCTGGTGATTCTAACCCCTCCCCCTCTCCTCCTCATGTCTCTGGGCCTTGCTGGTGATTCTAACCACCCCTCCCCCTCTCCTTTTCATGTCTCACCGTCTTCCTGTGGATTCTAACCCCTCTATCGCTCCTCCTCGTGTCTCATGCCTTCCTGCTGAATCCAACCCCTCTACCTCTCCTCCTCATGTCTCACTGTCTTCCAGCTGATTCTAAGCCCTCTGCCTCTCATCCTCATGTCTCACTGTCTTCCTGGTGATTCTAACCCCTCTCCCTCTCCTCCTCATGTCTCGGTGCCTTGCTGGTGATTCTAAGCCCTCTCCCTCTCCTCCTCATGTCTCAGGACCTTCCCTTCCCCCTCTCCTCCTCATGTCTCAGGGCCTTCCTGGTGATTCCCAGCCCTCTCCCTCTCCTCCTCATGTCTCGCTGTCTTCCTGGTGATTTTAACCCCACTCCCTCTCCTCCCTCACTGTCTTCCTGCTTATTCTAAGCCCTCTCCCTCTCCTCCTCATGTCTCACTGCATTCCTGGTGATTCTAACCCCTCCCCCTCTCCTCCTCATGTCTCTGGGCCTTGCTGGTGATTCTAAACCCTCTCCCTCTACTCCTCATGTCTCAGGGCCTTCCTGGTGATTCTAAACCCTCTCCCTCGCCTCCTCATGTCTCGGGGCCTTCGTGGTGATTCTAACCCCTCCCCCTCTCCTCCTCATGTCTCTGGGCCTTGCTGGTGATTCTAAACCCTCTCCCTCTACTCCTCATGTCTCAGGGCCTTCCTGGTGATTCTAAACCCTCTCCCTCGCCTCCTCATGTCTCAGGGCCATCCTGGTGATTCCCAGCCCTCTCCCTCTCCTCCTCATGTCTCGCTGTCTTCCTGGAGATTTTAACCCCACTCCCTCTCCTCCCTCACTGTCTTCCTGCTTATTCTAAGCCCTCGCCCTCTCCTCCTCATGTCTCGCTGTCTTCCTGGTGATTTTAACCCCACTCCCTCTCCTCCCTCACTGTCTTCCTGCTTATTCTAAGCCCTCTCCCTCTCCTCCTCATGTCTCACTGTATTCCTGGTGATTCTAACCCCTCCCCCTCTCCTCCTCATGTCTCTGGGCCTTGCTGGTGATTCTAACCCCTCCCCCTCTCCTTGTCATGTCTCACCGTCTTCCTGTGGATTCTAACCCCTCTCCCTCTCCTCCTCATGTCACACTCTCTTCCCGCTGATTCTAAGCCCTCTCCCTCTCCATCTCGTGTCTCGGTGCCTTGCTGGTGATTCTAACCCCTCCCTCTCTCCTTCTCATGTCTCACTGTCTTCCTGGTGATTCTAACCCCTCTACCGCTCCTCCTCGTGTCTCGTGCCTTCCTGGTGATTCCAACCCCTCCACCTCTCTTCCTCATGTCTCACTGTCTTCCACCTGATTCTAAGCCCTCACCCTCTCGTCCTCATGTCTCACTGTCTTCCTGGTGATTCTAACCCCTTTCCCTCTCCTCCTCATGTGTCGGTGCCTTCCTGTTGATTCTAATCCCTCTCCATCTCCTCCTCATGTCTCAGGGCCTTCCCCTCCACCTCTCCTCCTCATGTCTCACTGTCTTCCAGCCGATTCTAAGCCCTCACCCTCTCGTCCTCATGTCTCACTGTCTTCCTGGTTATTCTAACCACTCCACCTCTCCTCCTCATGTCTCACTGTCTTCCAGCTGATTCTAAGCCCTGTCGCTCTCCTCCTCATGTCTCACTGTCTTCATGGTGATTGTAACCCCACCCCGTCTCCTCCTCATGTCTCGCTGTCTTCCTTGGTATTCGATGCCCTCTCCCTCTCCTCCTCATGTCTCACTGTCTTCCTGCTGATTCTAAGCCCTCTCCCACTCCTCCTCATGTATCGGGGCCTTCCTGGTGATTCTAAGCCCTCCACCTCTCCTCCTCATGTCTCGGTGCCTTGCTGGTGATTCTAACCCCTCCCCCTCTCCTCCTCAAGTCTCAGTGCCTTCCTGGTGATCCTAAGCCCTCCCCCTCTCCTGCTCATGTCTCAGGGCCTTCCTGGTGATTCTAACCCCTCTCCCTCTCCTCCTCATGTCTCACTCTCTTCCAGCTGATTCTAAGCCCTCTCCCTCTCCTCCCTCACTGTCTTCCTGCTTATTCTAAGCCCTTTCCCTCACCTTCTCATGTCTCACTGTCTTCCTGGTGATTCTAACCCCTCTCCCTCTCCTCCTCATGTCTCAGGGCCTTCCTGCTTATTCTAACACCTCTCCCTCTCCTCGTCATGTCTTGGTGCCTCATTGGTGATTGTAAGCCCTCTCCCTCTCCTCCTCATGTCTTACTGTCTTCCTGCTGATTCTAAACCCTCTCCCTCTCCTCCTCATGTCTCGGCGCCTTCCTGGTGATTCTAACTGCTCCTCTTCATGTCTCACCATCTTGCTGCTGATTCTAAGCCACCCCCTCTCCTCCTCATGTCTCACTGTCTTCCTGCTTATTCTAACCCCTCTCCCTCTCCTCATGTCTCAGGGCCTTCCTGATGATTCTAAGCCCTCTCCCTCTCCTCCTCTTGCCTCTGGGCCTTCCTGCTGATTCTAAACCCTCTCACTCTCCTCCTCATGTCTCAGGGCCTTCCTGGTGATTCTAAACCCTCTCCCTCTCCTCCTCATGTCTCGGGGCCTTCGTGGTGATTCTAAGCCCTCTCCCTCTCCTCCTCGTGTCTTCGGGCCTTCCTGGTGATTCTAAGCCCTCTCCCTCTCCTCCTCGTGTCTCGGCGCATTCCTGGTGATTCTAACTGCTCCTCTTCATGTCTCACCATCTTGCTGCTGATTCTAAGCCCCCCCCCCCTCTTCCTCATGTCTCACTGTCTTCCTGCTGATTCTAACCCCTCTCCTTCTCCTCATGTCTCACTTTCTTCCTGCTGATTCTAAGACCTCTCCCTCTCCTGCTCATGTCTCACTGTCTTCCTGGTGATTCGAAGCCCTCTCCCTCTCCTGCTCATGTCTCACTGCCTTCCTGGTGATTGTAAGCCCTCTCCCTCTCCTCCTCATGTCTTACTGTCTTCCTGCTGATTCTAAGCCCTCTCCATCTCCTCCTCATGTCTCGGTGCCTTGCTGGTGATTCTAAGCCCTCTCCCTCTCCTCCTCATGTCTCAGCTCCTTCCCCTCCCCCTCTCCTCCTCATGTCTCAGGGCCTTCCCCTCCCCCTCTCCTCCTCATGTCTCAGGGCCTTCCTAGTGATTCCCAGCCCTCTCACTCTCCTCTTCATGTCTCGCTGTCTTCCTGGTGATTTTAACCCCACTCCCTCTCCTCCCTCACTGTCTTCCTGCTGATTCTAAGCCCTTTCCCTCTCCTCCTCATGTATCAGGGCCTTCCTGGTGATTCTAAGCCCTCTCCCTCTCCTCCTCATGTCTCGGGGCCTTCCTGGTGATTCTAAGCCCTCTCCCTCTCCTCCTCATGTCTCACTGCATTCCTGGTGATTCTAAACCCTCTCCCTCTACTCCTCATGTCTCAGGGCCTTCCTGGTGATTCTAAACCCTCTCCCTCGCCTCCTCATGTCTCGGGGCCTTCGTGGTGATTCTAACCCCTCCCCCTCTCCTCCTCATGTCTCTGGGCCTTGCTGGTGATTCTAAAACATCTCCCTCTACTCCTCATGTCTCAGGGCCTTCCTGGTGATTCTAAACCCTCTCCCTCGCCTCCTCATGTCTCAGGGCCTTCCTGGTGATTCCCAGCCCTCTCCCTCTCCTCCTCATGTCTCGCTGTCTTCCTGGTGATTTTAACCCCACTCCCTCTCCTCCCTCACTGTCTTCCTGCTTATTCTAAGCCCTCGCCCTCTCCTCCTCATGTCTCGCTGTCTTCCTGGTGATTTTAACCCCACTCCCTCTCCTCCCTCACTGTCTTCCTGCTTATTCTAAGCCCTCTCCCTCTCCTCCTCATGTCTCACTGTATTCCTGGTGATTCTAACCCCTCCCCCTCTCCTCCTCATGTCTCTGGGCCTTGCTGGTGATTCTAACCCCTCCCCCTCTCCTTCTCATGTCTCACCGTCTTCCTGTGGATTCTAACCCCTCTCCCTCTCCTCCTCATGTCACACTCTCTTCCCGCTGATTCTAAGCCCTCTCCCTCTCCTTCTCGTGTCTCATTTTCTTCCTGGTGATTCTAACCCCTCTCCCTCTCCTCCTCATGTCTCGGTGCCTTGCTGGTGATTCTAAGCCCTCTCCCTCTCCTCCTCATGTCTCAGGACCTTCCCTTCCCCCTCTCCTCCTCATGTCTCAGGGCCTTCCTGGTGATTCCCAGCCCTCTCCCTCTCCTCCTCATGTCTCGCTGTCTTCCTGGTGATTTTAACCCCACTCCCTCTCCTCCCTCACTGTTTTCCTGCTTATTCTAAGCCCTCTCCCTCTCCTCCTCATGTCTCACTGCATTCCTGGTGATTCTAACCCCTCCCCCTCTCCTCCTCATGTCTCGGTGCTTGCTGGTGATTCTTAGCCCTCTCACTCTCCTCCTCATGTCTCAGGACCTTCCCTTCCCCCTCTCCTCCTCATGTCTCAGGGCCTTCCTGGTGATTCCCAGCCCTCGCCCTCTCCTCCTCATGTCTCGATGTCTTCCTGGTGATTTTAACCCCACTCCCTCTCCTCCCTCACTGTCTTCCTGCTTATTCTAAGCCCTCTCCCTCTCCTCCTCATGTCTCACTGCATTCCTGGTGATTCTAACCCCTCCCCCTCTCCTCCTCATGTCTCTGGGCCTTGCTGGTGATTCTAAACCCTCTCCCTCTACTCCTCAAGTCTCAGGGCCTTCCTGGTGATTCTAAACCCTCTCCCTCGCCTCCTCATGTCTCACTGTATCCCTGGTGATTCTAACCCCTCCCCCTCTCCTCCTCATGTCTCTGGGCCTTGCTGGTGATTCTAACCCCTCCCCCTCTCCTTTTCATGTCTCACCGTCTTCCTGTGGATTCTAACCCCTCTATCGCTCCTCCTCGTGTCTCATGCCTTCCTGCTGAATCCAACCCCTCTACCTCTCCTCCTCATGTCTCACTGTCTTCCAGCTGATTCTAAGCCCTCTGCCTCTCATCCTCATGTCTCACTGTCTTCCTGGTGATTCTAACCCCTCTCCCTCTCCTCCTCATGTCTCGGTGCCTTGCTGGTGATTCTAAGCCCTCTCCCTCTCCTCCTCATGTCTCAGGACCTTCCCTTCCCCCTCTCCTCCTCATGTCTCAGGGCCTTCCTGGTGATTCCCAGCCCTCTCCCTCTCCTCCTCATGTCTCGCTGTCTTCCTGGTGATTTTAACCCCACTCCCTCTCCTCCCTCACTGTCTTCCTGCTTGTTCTAAGCCCTCTCCCTCTCCTCCTCATGTCTCACTGCATTCCTGGTGATTCTAACCCCTCCCCCTCTCCTCCTCATGTCTCTGGGCCTTGCTGGTGATTCTAAACCCTCTCCCTCTACTCCTCATGTCTCAGGGCCTTCCTGGTGATTCTAAACCCTCTCCCTCGCCTCCTCATGTCTCGGGGCCTTCGTGGTGATTCTAACCCCTCCCCCTCTCCTCCTCATGTCTCTGGGCCTTGCTGGTGATTCTAAACCCTCTCCCTCTACTCCTCATGTCTCAGTGCCTTCCTGGTGATTCTAAACCCTATCCCTCGCCTCCTCATGTCTCAGGGCCTTCCTGGTGATTCCCAGCCCTCGCCCTCTCCTCCTCATGTCTCGCTGTCTTCCTGGTGATTTTAACCCCACTCCCTCTCCTCCCTCACTGTCTTCCTGCTTATTCTAAGCCCTCTCCCTCTCTTCCTCATGTCTCACTGTATTCCTGGTGATTCTAACCCCTCCCCCTCTCCTCCTCATGTCTCTGGGCCTTGCTGGTGATTCTAACCCCTCCCCCTCTCCTTCTCATGTCTCACCGTCTTCCTGTGGATTCTAACCCCTCTCCCTCTCCTCCTCATGTCACACTCTCTTCCCGCTGATTCTAAGCCCTCTCCCTCTCCATCTCGTGTCTCGGTGCCTTGCTGGTGATTCTAACTCCTCCCTCTCTCCTTCTCATGTCTCACTGTCTTCCTGGTGATTCTAACCCCTCTACCGCTCCTCCTCGTGTCTCGTGCCTTCCTGGTGATTCCAACCCCTCCACCTCTCTTCCTCATGTCTCACTGTCTTCCACCTGATTCTAAGCCCTCACCCTCTCGTCCTCATGTCTCACTGTCTTCCTGGTGATTCTAACCCCTTTCCCTCTCCTCCTCATGTCTCGGTGCCTTCCTGTTGATTCTAATCCCTCTCCATCTCCTCCTCATGTCTCAGGGCCTTCCACTCCACCTCTCCTCCTCATGTCTCACTGTCTTCCAGCCGATTCTAAGCCCTCAACCTCTCATCCTCATGTCTCACTGTCTTCCTGGTTATTCTAACCACTCCACCTCTCCTCCTCTTGTCTCACTGTCTTCCAGCTGATTCTAAGCCCTGTCGCTCTCCTCCTCATGTCTCACTGTCTTCATGGTGATTGTAACCCCACCCCGTCTCCTCCTCATGTCTCGCTGTCTTCCTGGTGATTCGATGCCCTCTCCCTCTCCTCCTCATGTCTCACTGTCTTCCTGCTGATTCTAAGCCCTCTCCCACTCCTCCTCATGTATCGGGGCCTTCCTGGTGATTCTAAGACCTCCACCTCTCCTCCTCATGTCTCGGTGCCTTGCTGGTGATTCCAACCCCTCCCCCTCTCCTCCTCAAGTCTCAGTGCCTTCCTGGTGATCCTAAGCTCTCCCCCTCTCCTGCTCATGTCTCAGGGCCTTCCTGGTGATTCTAACCCCACTCCCTCTCCTCCTCATGTCTCACTCTCTTCCAGCTGATTCTAAGCCCTCTCCATCTCCTCCTCATGTCTCGGTGCCTTGCTGGTGATTCTAAGCCCTCTCCCTCTCCTCCTCATGTCTCAGCTCCTTCCCCTCCCCCTCTCCTCCTCATCTCTCAGGGCCTTCCCCTCCCCCTCTCCTCCTCATGTCTCAGGGCCTTCCTAGTGATTCCCAGCCCTCTCACTCTCCTCTTCATGTCTCGCTGTCTTCCTGGTGATTTAAACCCCACTCCCTCTCCTCCCTCACTGTCTTCCTGCTGATTCTAAGCCCTTTCCCTCTCCTCCTCATGTATCAGGGCCTTCCTGGTGATTCTAAGCCCTCTCCCTCTGCTCCTCATGTCTCGGGGCCTTCCTGGTGATTCTAAGCCCTCTCCCTGTCCTCCTCATGTCTCACTGCATTCCTGGTGATTCTAACCCCTCCCCCTCTCCTCCTCATGTCTCGGTGCCTTGCTGGTGATTCTAAGCCCTCTCACTCTCCTCCTCATGTCTCAGGACCTTCCCTTCCCCCTCTCCTCCTCATGTCTCAGGGCCTTCCTGGTGATTCCCAGCCCTCGCCCTCTCCTCCTCATGTCTCGCTGTCTTCCTGGTGATTTTAACCCCACTCCCTCTCCTCCCTCACTGTCTTCCTGCTTATTCTAAGCCCTCTCCCTCTCCTCCTCATGTCTCACTGCATTCCTGGTGATTCTAACCCCTCCCCCTCTCCTCCTCATGTCTCTGGGCCTTGCTGGTGATTCTAAACCCTCTCCCTCTACTCCTCATGTCTCAGGGCCTTCCTGGTGATTCTAAACCCTCTCCCTCGCCTCCTCATGTCTCACTGTATTCCTGGTGATTCTAACCCCTCCCCCTCTCCTCCTCATGTCTCTGGGCCTTGCTGGTGATTCTAACCACCCCTCCCCCTCTCCTTTTCATGTCTCACCGTCTTCCTGTGGATTCTAACCCCTCTATCGCTCCTCCTCGTGTCTCATGCCTTCCTGCTGAATCCAACCCCTCTACCTCTCCTCCTCATGTCTCACTGTCTTCCAGCTGATTCTAAGCCCTCTGCCTCTCATCCTCATGTCTCACTGTCTTCCTGGTGATTCTAACCCCTCTCCCTCTCCTCCTCATGTCTCGGTGCCTTGCTGGTGATTCTAAGCCCTCTCCCTCTCCTCCTCATGTCTCAGGACCTTCCCTTCCCCCTCTCCTCCTCATGTCTCAGGGCCTTCCTGGTGATTCCCAGCCCTCTCCCTCTCCTCCTCATGTCTCGCTGTCTTCCTGGTGATTTTAACCCCACTCCCTCTCCTCCCTCACTGTCTTCCTGCTTATTCTAAGCCCTCTCCCTCTCCTCCTCATGTCTCACTGCATTCCTGGTGATTCTAACCCCTCCCCCTCTCCTCCTCATGTCTCTGGGCCTTGCTGGTGATTCTAAACCCTCTCCCTCTACTCCTCATGTCTCAGGGCCTTCCTGGTGATTCTAAACCCTCTCCCTCGCCTCCTCATGTCTCGGGGCCTTCGTGGTGATTCTAACCCCTCCCCCTCTCCTCCTCATGTCTCTGGGCCTTGCTGGTGATTCTAAACCCTCTCCCTCTACTCCTCATGTCTCATGGCCTTCCTGGTGATTCTAAACCCTCTCCCTCGCCTCCTCATGTCTCAGGGCCTTCCTGGTGATTCCCAGCCCTCTCCCTCTCCTCCTCATGTCTCGCTGTCTTCCTGGTGATTTTAACCCCACTCCCTCTCCTCCCTCACTGTCTTCCTGCTTATTCTAAGCCCTCTCCATCTCCTCCTCATGTCTCGGTGCCTTGCTGGTGATTCTAAGCCCTCTCCCTCTCCTCCTCATGTCTCAGCTCCTTCCCCTCCCCCTCTCCTCCTCATGTCTCAGGGCCTTCCCCTCCCCCTCTCCTCCTCATGTCTCAGGGCCTTCCTAGTGATTCCCAGCCCTCTCACTCTCCTCTTCATGTCTCGCTGTCTTCCTGGTGATTTAAACCCCACTCCCTCTCCTCCCTCACTGTCTTCCTGCTGATTCTAAGCCCTTTCCCTCTCCTCCTCATGTATCAGGGCCTTCCTGGTGATTCTAAGCCCTCTCCCTCTGCTCCTCATGTCTCGGGGCCTTCCTGGTGATTCTAAGCCCTCTCCCTCTCCTCCTCATGTCTCACTGCATTCCTGGTGATTCTAACCCCTCCCCCTCTCCTCCTCATGTCTCGGTGCCTTGCTGGTGATTCTAAGCCCTCTCACTCTCCTCCTCATGTCTCAGGACCTTCCCTTCCCCCTCTCCTCCTCATGTCTCAGGGCCTTCCTGGTGATTCCCAGCCCTCGCCCTCTCCTCCTCATGTCTCGCTGTCTTCCTGGTGATTTTAACCCCACTCCCTCTCCTCCCTCACTGTCTTCCTGCTTATTCTAAGCCCTCTCCCTCTCCTCCTCATGTCTCACTGCATTCCTGGTGATTCTAACCCCTCCCCCTCTCCTCCTCATGTCTCTGGGCCTTGCTGGTGATTCTAAACCCTCTCCCTCTACTCCTCATGTCTCAGGGCCTTCCTGGTGATTCTAAACCCTCTCCCTCGCCTCCTCATGTCTCACTGTATTCCTGGTGATTCTAACCCCTCCCCCTCTCCTCCTCATGTCTCTGGGCCTTGCTGGTGATTCTAACCACCCCTCCCCCTCTCCTTTTCATGTCTCACCGTCTTCCTGTGGATTCTAACCCCTCTATCGCTCCTCCTCGTGTCTCATGCCTTCCTGCTGAATCCAACCCCTCTACCTCTCCTCCTCATGTCTCACTGTCTTCCAGCTGATTCTAAGCCCTCTGCCTCTCATCCTCATGTCTCACTGTCTTCCTGGTGATTCTAACCCCTCTCCCTCTCCTCCTCATGTCTCGGTGCCTTGCTGGTGATTCTAAGCCCTCTCCCTCTCCTCCTCATGTCTCAGGACCTTCCCTTCCCCCTCTCCTCCTCATGTCTCAGGGCCTTCCTGGTGATTCCCAGCCCTCTCCCTCTCCTCCTCATGTCTCGCTGTCTTCCTGGTGATTTTAACCCCACTCCCTCTCCTCCCTCACTGTCTTCCTGCTTATTCTAAGCCCTCTCCCTCTCCTCCTCATGTCTCACTGCATTCCTGGTGATTCTAACCCCTCCCCCTCTCCTCCTCATGTCTCTGGGCCTTGCTGGTGATTCTAAACCCTCTCCCTCTACTCCTCATGTCTCAGGGCCTTCCTGGTGATTCTAAACCCTCTCCCTCGCCTCCTCATGTCTCGGGGCCTTCGTGGTGATTCTAACCCCTCCCCCTCTCCTCCTCATGTCTCTGGGCCTTGCTGGTGATTCTAAACCCTCTCCCTCTACTCCTCATGTCTCAGGGCCTTCCTGGTGATTCTAAACCCTCTCCCTCGCCTCCTCATGTCTCAGGGCCATCCTGGTGATTCCCAGCCCTCTCCCTCTCCTCCTCATGTCTCGCTGTCTTCCTGGAGATTTTAACCCCACTCCCTCTCCTCCCTCACTGTCTTCCTGCTTATTCTAAGCCCTCGCCCTCTCCTCCTCATGTCTCGCTGTCTTCCTGGTGATTTTAACCCCACTCCCTCTCCTCCCTCACTGTCTTCCTGCTTATTCTAAGCCCTCTCCCTCTCCTCCTCATGTCTCACTGTATTCCTGGTGATTCTAACCCCTCCCCCTCTCCTCCTCATGTCTCTGGGCCTTGCTGGTGATTCTAACCCCTCCCCCTCTCCTTGTCATGTCTCACCGTCTTCCTGTGGATTCTAACCCCTCTCCCTCTCCTCCTCATGTCACACTCTCTTCCCGCTGATTCTAAGCCCTCTCCCTCTCCATCTCGTGTCTCGGTGCCTTGCTGGTGATTCTAACCCCTCCCTCTCTCCTTCTCATGTCTCACTGTCTTCCTGGTGATTCTAACCCCTCTACCGCTCCTCCTCGTGTCTCGTGCCTTCCTGGTGATTCCAACCCCTCCACCTCTCTTCCTCATGTCTCACTGTCTTCCACCTGATTCTAAGCCCTCACCCTCTCGTCCTCATGTCTCACTGTCTTCCTGGTGATTCTAACCCCTTTCCCTCTCCTCCTCATGTGTCGGTGCCTTCCTGTTGATTCTAATCCCTCTCCATCTCCTCCTCATGTCTCAGGGCCTTCCCCTCCACCTCTCCTCCTCATGTCTCACTGTCTTCCAGCCGATTCTAAGCCCTCACCCTCTCGTCCTCATGTCTCACTGTCTTCCTGGTTATTCTAACCACTCCACCTCTCCTCCTCATGTCTCACTGTCTTCCAGCTGATTCTAAGCCCTGTCGCTCTCCTCCTCATGTCTCACTGTCTTCATGGTGATTGTAACCCCACCCCGTCTCCTCCTCATGTCTCGCTGTCTTCCTTGGTATTCGATGCCCTCTCCCTCTCCTCCTCATGTCTCACTGTCTTCCTGCTGATTCTAAGCCCTCTCCCACTCCTCCTCATGTATCGGGGCCTTCCTGGTGATTCTAAGCCCTCCACCTCTCCTCCTCATGTCTCGGTGCCTTGCTGGTGATTCTAACCCCTCCCCCTCTCCTCCTCAAGTCTCAGTGCCTTCCTGGTGATCCTAAGCCCTCCCCCTCTCCTGCTCATGTCTCAGGGCCTTCCTGGTGATTCTAACCCCTCTCCCTCTCCTCCTCATGTCTCACTCTCTTCCAGCTGATTCTAAGCCCTCTCCCTCTCCTCCCTCACTGTCTTCCTGCTTATTCTAAGCCCTTTCCCTCACCTTCTCATGTCTCACTGTCTTCCTGGTGATTCTAACCCCTCTCCCTCTCCTCCTCATGTCTCAGGGCCTTCCTGCTTATTCTAACACCTCTCCCTCTCCTCGTCATGTCTTGGTGCCTCATTGGTGATTGTAAGCCCTCTCCCTCTCCTCCTCATGTCTTACTGTCTTCCTGCTGATTCTAAACCCTCTCCCTCTCCTCCTCATGTCTCGGCGCCTTCCTGGTGATTCTAACTGCTCCTCTTCATGTCTCACCATCTTGCTGCTGATTCTAAGCCACCCCCTCTCCTCCTCATGTCTCACTGTCTTCCTGCTTATTCTAACCCCTCTCCCTCTCCTCATGTCTCAGGGCCTTCCTGGTGATTCTAAGCCCTCTCCCTCTCCTCCTCTTGCCTCTGGGCCTTCCTGCTGATTCTAAACCCTCTCACTCTCCTCCTCATGTCTCAGGGCCTTCCTGGTGATTCTAAACCCTCTCCCTCTCCTCCTCATGTCTCGGGGCCTTCGTGGTGATTCTAAGCCCTCTCCCTATCCTCCTCGTGTCTTCGGGCCTTCCTGGTGATTCTAAGCCCTCTCCCTCTCCTCCTCGTGTCTCGGCGCATTCCTGGTGATTCTAACTGCTCCTCTTCATGTCTCACCATCTTGCTGCTGATTCTAAGCCCCCCCCCCCTCTTCCTCATGTCTCACTGTCTTCCTGCTGATTCTAACCCCTCTCCTTCTCCTCATGTCTCACTTTCTTCCTGCTGATTCTAAGACCTCTCCCTCTCCTGCTCATGTCTCACTGTCTTCCTGGTGATTCGAAGCCCTCTCCCTCTCCTGCTCATGTCTCACTGCCTTCCTGGTGATTGTAAGCCCTCTCCCTCTCCTCCTCATGTCTTAATGTCTTCCTGCTGATTCTAAGCCCTCTCCATCTCCTCCTCATGTCTCGGTGCCTTGCTGGTGATTCTAAGCCCTCTCCCTCTCCTCCTCATGTCTCAGCTCCTTCCCCTCCCCCTCTCCTCCTCATGTCTCAGGGCCTTCCCCTCCCCCTCTCCTCCTCATGTCTCAGGGCCTTCCTAGTGATTCCCAGCCCTCTCACTCTCCTCTTCATGTCTCGCTGTCTTCCTGGTGATTTTAACCCCACTCCCTCTCCTCCCTCACTGTCTTCCTGCTGATTCTAAGCCCTTTCCCTCTCCTCTTCATGTATCAGGGCCTTCCTGGTGATTCTAAGCCCTCTCCCTCTCCTCCTCATGTCTCGGGGCCTTCCTGGTGATTCTAAGCCCTCTCCCTCTCCTCCTCATGTCTCACTGCATTCCTGGTGATTCTAACCCCTCCCCCTCTCCTCCTCATGTCTCTGGGCCTTGCTGGTGATTCTAAACCCTCTCCCTCTACTCCTCATGTCTCAGGGCCTTCCTGGTGATTCTAAACCCTCTCCCTCGCCTCCTCATGTCTCACTGTATTCCTGGTGATTCTAACCCCTCCCCCTCTCCTCCTCATGTCTCTGGGCCTTGCTCGTGATTCTAACCCCTCCCCCTCTCCTTTTCATGTCTCACCGTCTTCCTGTGGGTTCTAACCCCTCTATCGCTCCTCCTCGTGTCTCATGCCTTCCTGCTGAATCCAACCCCTCTACCTCTCCTCCTCATGTCTCACTGTCTTCCAGCTGATTCTAAGCCCTCTGCCTCTCATCCTCATGTCTCACTGTCTTCCTGGTGATTCTAACCCCTCTCCCTCTCCTCCTCATGTCTCGGTGCCTTGCTGGTGATTCTAAGCCCTCTCCCTCTCCTCCTCATGTCTCAGGACCTTCCCTTCCCCCTCTCCTCCTCATGTCTCAGGGCCTTCCTGGTGATTCCCAGCCCTCTCCCTCTCCTCCTCATGTCTCGCTGTCTTCCTGGTGATTTTAACCCCACTCCCTCTCCTCCCTCACTGTCTTCCTGCTTATTCTAAGCCCTCTCCCTCTCCTCCTCATGTCTCACTGCATTCCTGGTGATTCTAACCCCTCCCCCTCTCCTCCTCATGTCTCTGGGCCTTGCTGGTGATTCTAAACCCTCTCCCTCTACTCCTCATGTCTCAGGGCCTTCCTGGTGATTCTAAACCCTCTCCCTCGCCTCCTCATGTCTCGGGGCCTTCGTGGTGATTCTAACCCCTCCCCCTCTCCTCCTCATGTCTCTGGGCCTTGCTGGTGATTCTAAACCCTCTCCCTCTACTCCTCATGTCTCAGGGCCTTCCTGGTGATTCTAAACCCTCTCCCTCGCCTCCTCATGTCTCAGGGCCTTCCTGGTGATTCCCAGCCCTCTCCCTCTCCTCCTCATGTCTCGCTGTCTTCCTGGTGATTTTAACCCCACTCCCTCTCCTCCCTCACTGTCTTCCTGCTTATTCTAAGCCCTCGCCCTCTCCTCCTCATGTCTCGCTGTCTTCCTGGTGATTTTAACCCCACTCCCTCTCCTCCCTCACTGTCTTCCTGCTTATTCTAAGCCCTCTCCCTCTCCTCCTCATGTCTCACTGTATTCCTGGTGATTCTAACCCCTCCCCCTCTCCTCCTCATGTCTCTGGGCCTTGCTGGTGATTCTAACCCCTCCCCCTCTCCTTGTCATGTCTCACCGTCTTCCTGTGGATTCTAACCCCTCTCCCTCTCCTCCTCATGTCACACTCTCTTCCCGCTGATTCTAAGCCCTCTCCCTCTCCATCTCGTGTCTCGGTGCCTTGCTGGTGATTCTAACCCCTCCCTCTCTCCTTCTCATGTCTCACTGTCTTCCTGGTGATTCTAACCCCTCTACCGCTCCTCCTCGTGTCTCGTGCCTTCCTGGTGATTCCAACCCCTCCACCTCTCTTCCTCATGTCTCACTGTCTTCCACCTGATTCTAAGCCCTCACCCTCTCGTCCTCATGTCTCACTGTCTTCCTGGTGATTCTAACCCCTTTCCCTCTCCTCCTCATGTGTCGGTGCCTTCCTGTTGATTCTAATCCCTCTCCATCTCCTCCTCATGTCTCAGGGCCTTCCCCTCCACCTCTCCTCCTCATGTCTCACTGTCTTCCAGCCGATTCTAAGCCCTCACCCTCTCGTCCTCATGTCTCACTGTCTTCCTGGTTATTCTAACCACTCCACCTCTCCTCCTCATGTCTCACTGTCTTCCAGCTGATTCTAAGCCCTGTCGCTCTCCTCCTCATGTCTCACTGTCTTCATGGTGATTGTAACCCCACCCCGTCTCCTCCTCATGTCTCGCTGTCTTCCTTGGTATTCGATGCCCTCTCCCTCTCCTCCTCATGTCTCACTGTCTTCCTGCTGATTCTAAGCCCTCTCCCACTCCTCCTCATGTATCGGGGCCTTCCTGGTGATTCTAAGCCCTCCACCTCTCCTCCTCATGTCTCGGTGCCTTGCTGGTGATTCTAACCCCTCCCCCTCTCCTCCTCAAGTCTCAGTGCCTTCCTGGTGATCCTAAGCCCTCCCCCTCTCCTGCTCATGTCTCAGGGCCTTCCTGGTGATTCTAACCCCTCTCCCTCTCCTCCTCATGTCTCACTCTCTTCCAGCTGATTCTAAGCCCTCTCCCTCTCCTCCCTCACTGTCTTCCTGCTTATTCTAAGCCCTTTCCCTCACCTTCTCATGTCTCACTGTCTTCCTGGTGATTCTAACCCCTCTCCCTCTCCTCCTCATGTCTCAGGGCCTTCCTGCTTATTCTAACACCTCTCCCTCTCCTCGTCATGTCTTGGTGCCTCATTGGTGATTGTAAGCCCTCTCCCTCTCCTCCTCATGTCTTACTGTCTTCCTGCTGATTCTAAACCCTCTCCCTCTCCTCCTCATGTCTCGGCGCCTTCCTGGTGATTCTAACTGCTCCTCTTCATGTCTCACCATCTTGCTGCTGATTCTAAGCCACCCCCTCTCCTCCTCATGTCTCACTGTCTTCCTGCTTATTCTAACCCCTCTCCCTCTCCTCATGTCTCAGGGCCTTCCTGGTGATTCTAAGCCCTCTCCCTCTCCTCCTCTTGCCTCTGGGCCTTCCTGCTGATTCTAAACCCTCTCACTCTCCTCCTCATGTCTCAGGGCCTTCCTGGTGATTCTAAACCCTCTCCCTCTCCTCCTCATGTCTCGGGGCCTTCGTGGTGATTCTAAGCCCTCTCCCTCTCCTCCTCGTGTCTTCGGGCCTTCCTGGTGATTCTAAGCCCTCTCCCTCTCCTCCTCGTGTCTCGGCGCATTCCTGATGATTCTAACTGCTCCTCTTCATGTCTCACCATCTTGCTGCTGATTCTAAGCCCCCCCCCCTCTTCCTCATGTCTCACTGTCTTCCTGCTGATTCTAACCCCTCTCCTTCTCCTCATGTCTCACTTTCTTCCTGCTGATTCTAAGACCTCTCCCTCTCCTGCTCATGTCTCACTGTCTTCCTGGTGATTCGAAGCCCTCTCCCTCTCCTGCTCATGTCTCACTGCCTTCCTGGTGATTGTAAGCCCTCTCCCTCTCCTCCTCATGTCTTACTGTCTTCCTGCTGATTCTAAGCCCTCTCCATCTCCTCCTCATGTCTCGGTGCCTTGCTGGTGATTCTAAGCCCTCTCCCTCTCCTCCTCATGTCTCAGCACCTTCCCCTCCCCCTCTCATCCTCATGTCTCAGGGCCTTCCCCTCCCCCTCTCCTCCTCATGTCTCAGGGCCTTCCTAGTGATTCCCAGCCCTCTCACTCTCCTCTTCATGTCTCGCTGTCTTCCTGGTGATTTTAACCCTACTCCCTCTCCTCCCTCACTGTCTTCCTGCTGATTCTAAGCCCTTTCCCTCTCCTCCTCATGTATCAGGGCCTTCCTGGTGATTCTAAGCCCTCTCCCTCTCCTCCTCATGTCTCGGGGCCTTCCTGGTGATTCTAAGCCCTCTCCCTCTCCTCCTCATGTCTCACTGCATTCCTGGTGATTCTAACCCCTCCCCCTCTCCTCCTCATGTCTCTGGGCCTTGCTGGTGATTCTAAACCCTCTCCCTCTACTCCTCATGTCTCAGGGCCTTCCTGGTGATTCTAAACCCTCTCCCTCGCCTCCTCATGTCTCACTGTATTCCTGGTGATTCTAACCCCTCCCCCTCTCCTCCTCATGTCTCTGGGCCTTGCTCGTGATTCTAACCCCTCCCCCTCTCCTTTTCATGTCTCACCGTCTTCCTGTGGGTTCTAACCCCTCTATCGCTCCTCCTCGTGTCTCATGCCTTCCTGCTGAATCCAACCCCTCTACCTCTCCTCCTCATGTCTCACTGTCTTCCAGCTGATTCTAAGCCCTCTGCCTCTCATCCTCATGTCTCACTGTCTTCCTGGTGATTCTAACCCCTCTCCCTCTCCTCCTCATGTCTCGGTGCCTTGCTGGTGATTCTAAGCCCTCTCCCTCTCCTCCTCATGTCTCAGGACCTTCCCTTCCCCCTCTCCTCCTCATGTCTCAGGGCCTTCCTGGTGATTCCCAGCCCTCTCCCTCTCCTCCTCATGTCTCGCTGTCTTCCTGGTGATTTTAACCCCACTCCCTCTCCTCCCTCACTGTCTTCCTGCTTATTCTAAGCCCTCTCCCTCTCCTCCTCATGTCTCACTGCATTCCTGGTGATTCTAACCCCTCCCCCTCTCCTCCTCATGTCTCTGGGCCTTGCTGGTGATTCTAAACCCTCTCCCTCTACTCCTCATGTCTCAGGGCCTTCCTGGTGATTCTAAACCCTCTCCCTCGCCTCCTCATGTCTCGGGGCCTTCGTGGTGATTCTAACCCCTCCCCCTCTCCTCCTCATGTCTCTGGGCCTTGCTGGTGATTCTAAACCCTCTCCCTCTACTCCTCATGTCTCAGGGCCTTCCTGGTGATTCTAAACCCTCTCCCTCGCCTCCTCATGTCTCAGGGCCTTCCTGGTGATTCCCAGCCCTCTCCCTCTCCTCCTCATGTCTCGCTGTCTTCCTGGTGATTTTAACCCCACTCCCTCTCCTCCCTCACTGTCTTCCTGCTTATTCTAAGCCCTCGCCCTCTCCTCCTCATGTCTCGCTGTCTTCCTGGTGATTTTAACCCCACTCCCTCTCCTCCCTCACTGTCTTCCTGCTTATTCTAAGCCCTCTCCCTCTCCTCCTCATGTCTCACTGTATTCCTGGTGATTCTAACCCCTCCCCCTCTCCTCCTCATGTCTCTGGGCCTTGCTGGTGATTCTAACCCCTCCCCCTCTCCTTCTCATGTCTCACCGTCTTCCTGTGGATTCTAACCCCTCTCCCTCTCCTCCTCATGTCACACTCTCTTCCCGCTGATTCTAAGCCCTCTCCCTCTCCTTCTCGTGTCTCGGTGCCTTGCTGGTGATTCTAAGCCCTCTCCCTCTCCTCCCCATGTCTCAGGACCTTCCCTTCCCCCTGTCCTCCTCATGTCTCACGGCCTTCCTGGTGATTCCAACCCCTCACCCTCTCGTCCTCATGTCTCACTGTCTTCCTGGTGATTCTAACCCCTTTCCCTCTCCTCCTCATGTCTCGGTGCCTTCCTGTTGATTCTAATCCCTCTCCATCTCCTCCTCATGTCTCAGGGCCTTCCCCTCCACCTCTCCTCCTCATGTCTCACTGTCTTCCAGCCGATTTTAAGCCCTCACCCTCTCGTCCTCATGTCTCACTGTCTTCCTGGTTATTCTAACCACTCCACCTCTCCTCCTCATGTCTCACTGTCTTCCAGCTGATTCTAAGCCCTCTCGCTCTCCTCCTCATGTCTCACTGTCTTCATGGTGATTGTAACCCCACCCCGTCTCCTCCTCATGTCTCGCTGTCTTCCTGGTGATTCGATGCCCTCTCCCTCTCCTCCTCATGTCTCACTGTCTTCCTGCTGATTCTAAGCCCTCTCCCACTCCTCCTCATGTATCGGGGCCTTCCTGGTGATTCTAAGCCCTCCACCTCTCCTCCTCATGTCTCGGTGCCTTGCTGGTGATTCTAACCCCTCCCCCTCTACTCCTCATGTCTCAGGGCCTTCCTGGTGATTCTAAACCTTCTCCCTCGCCTCCTCATGTCTCGGGGCCTTCGTGGTGATTCTAACCCCTCCCCCTCTCCTCCTCATGTCTCTGGGCCTTGCTGGTGATTCTAAACCCTCTCCCTCTACTCCTCATGTCTCAGGGCCTTCCTGGTGATTCTAAACCCTCTCCCTCGCCTCCTCATGTCTCAGGGCCTTCCTGGTGATTCCCAGCCCTCTCCCTCTCCTCCTCATGTCTCGCTGTCTTCCTGGTGATTTTAACCCCACTCCCTCTCCTCCCTCACTGTCTTCCTGCTTATTCTAAGCCCTCGCCCTCTCCTCCTCATGTCTCGCTGTCTTCCTGGTGATTTTAACCCCACTCCCTCTCCTCCCTCACTGTCTTCCTGCTTATTCTAAGCCCTCTCCCTCTCCTCCTCATGTCTCACTGTATTCCTGGTGATTCTAACCCCTCCCCCTCTCCTCCTCATGTCTCTGGGCCTTGCTGGTGATTCTAACCCCTCCCCCTCTCCTTCTCATGTCTCACCGTCTTCCTGTGGATTCTAACCCCTCTCCCTCTCCTCCTCATGTCACACTCTCTTCCCGCTGATTCTAAGCCCTCTCCCTCTCCATCTCGTGTCTCGGTGCCTTGCTGGTGATTCTAACCCCTCCCTCTCTCCTTCTCATGTCTCACTGTCTTCCTGGTGATTCTAACCCCTCTACCGCTCCTCCTCGTGTCTCGTGCCTTCCTGGTGATTCCAACCCCTCCACCTCTCTTCCTCATGTCTCACTGTCTTCCACCTGATTCTAAGCCCTCACCCTCTCGTCCTCATGTCTCAGGGCCTTCCCCTCCACCTCTCCTCCTCATGTCTCACTGTCTTCCAGCCGATTCTAAGCCCTCACCCTCTCGTCCTCATGTCTCACTGTCTTCCTGGTTATTCTAACCACTCCACCTCTCCTCCTCATGTCTCACTGTCTTCCAGCTGATTCTAAGCCCTCTCGCTCTCCTCCTCATGTCTCACTGTCTTCATGGTGATTGTAACCCCACCCCGTCTCCTCCTCATGTCTCGCTGTCTTCCTGGTGATTCGATGCCCTCTCCCTCTCCTCCTCATGTCTCACTGTCTTCCTGCTGATTCTAAGCCCTCTCCCACTCCTCCTCATGTATCGGGGCCTTCCTGGTGATTCTAAGCCCTCCACCTCTCCTCCTCATGTCTCGGTGCCTTGCTGGTGATTCTAACCCCTCCCCCTCTCCTCCTCAAGTCTCAGTGCCTTCCTGGTGATCCTAAGCCCTCCCCCTCTCCTGCTCATGTCTCAGGGCCTTCCTGGTGATTCTAACCCCTCTCCCTCTCCTCCTCATGTCTCACTCTCTTCCAGCTGATTCTAAGCCCTCTCCCTCTCCTCCCTCACTGTCTTCCTTCTTATTCTAAGCCCTTTCCCTCACCTTCTCATGTCTCACTGTCTTCCTGGTGATTCTAACCCCTCTCCCTCTCCTCCTCATGTCTCAGGGCCTTCCTGCTTATTCTAACACCTCTCCCTCTCCTCGTCATGTCTTGGTGCCTCATTGGTGATTGTAAGCCCTCTCCCTCTCCTCCTCATGTCTTACTGTCTTCCTGCTGATTCTAAACCCTCTCCCTCTCCTCCTCATGTCTCGGCGCCTTCCTGGTGATTCTAACTGCTCCTCTTCATGTCTCACCATCTTGCTGCTGATTCTAAGCCACCCCCTCTCCTCCTCATGTCTCACTGTCTTCCTGCTTATTCTAACCCCTCTCCCTCTCCTCATGTCTCAGGGCCTTCCTGGTGATTCTAAGCCCTCTCCCTCTCCTCCTCTTGCCTCTGGGCCTTCCTGCTGATTCTAAACCCTCTCACTCTCCTCCTCATGTCTCAGGGCCTTCCTGGTGATTCTAAACCCTCTCCCTCTCCTCCTCATGTCTCGCGGCCTTCGTGGTGATTCTAAGCCCTCTCCCTATCCTCCTCGTGTCTTCGGGCCTTCCTGGTGATTCTAAGCCCTCTCCCTCTCCTCCTCGTGTCTCGGCGCATTCCTGGTGATTCTAACTGCTCCTCTTCATGTCTCACCATCTTGCTGCTGATTCTAAGCCCCCCCCTCTTCCTCATGTCTCACTGTCTTCCTGCTGATTCTAACCCCTCTCCTTCTCCTCATGTCTCACTTTCTTCCTGCTGATTCTAAGACCTCTCCCTCTCCTGCTCATGTCTCACTGTCTTCCTGGGGATTCTAACCCCTCTATCGCTCCTCCTCGTGTCTCATGCCTTCCTGCTGAATCCAACCCCTCTACCTCTCCTCCTCATGTCTCACTGTCTTCCAGCTGATTCTAAGCCCTCTCCCTCTCATCCTCATGTCTCACTGTCTTCCTGGTGATTCTAACCCCTCTCCCTCTCCTCCTCATGTCTCGGTGCCTTGCTGGTGATTCTAAGCCCTCTCCCTCTCCTCCTCATGTCTCAGGACCTTCCCTTCCCCCTCTCCTCCTCATGTCTCAGGGCCTTCCTGGTGATTCCCAGCCCTCTCCCTCTCCTCCTCATGTCTCGCTGTCTTCCTGGTGATTTTAACCCCACTCCCTCTCCTCCCTCACTGTCTTCCTGCGTATTCTAAGCCCTCTCCCTCTCCTCCTCATGTCTCACTGCATTCCTGGTGATTCTAACCCCTCCCCCTCTCCTCCTCATGTCTCTGGGCCTTGCTGGTGATTCTAAACCCTCTCCCTCTACTCCTCATGTCTCAGGGCCTTCCTGGTGATTCTAAACCCTCTCCCTCGCCTCCTCATGTCTCACTGTATTCCTGGTGATTCTAACCCCTCCCCCTCTCCTCCTCATGTCTCTGGGCCTTGCTGGTGATTCTAACCCCTCCCCCTCTCCTTCTCATGTCTCACCGTCTTCCTGGGGATTCTAACCCCTCTATCGCTCCTCCTCGTGTCTCATGCCTTCCTGCTGAATCCAACCCCTCTACCTCTCCTCCTCATGTCTCACTGTCTTCCAGCTGATTCTAAGCCCTCTGCCTCTCATCCTCATGTCTCACTGTCTTCCTGGTGATTCTAACCCCTCTCCCTCTCCTCCTCATGTCTCGGTGCCTTGCTGGTGATTCTAAGCCCTCTCCCTCTCCTCCTCATGTCTCAGGACCTTCCCTTCCCCCTCTCCTCCTCATGTCTCAGGGCCTTCCTGGTGATTCCCAGCCCTCTCCCTCTCCTCCTCATGTCTCGCTGTCTTCCTGGTGATTTTAACCCCACTCCCTCTCCTCCCTCACTGTCTTCCTGCTTATTCTAAGCCCTCTCCCTCTCCTCCTCATGTCTCACTGCATTCCTGGTGATTCTAACCCCTCCCCCTCTCCTCCTCATGTCTCTGGGCCTTGCTGGTGATTCTAAACCCTCTCCCTCTACTCCTCATGTCTCAGGGCCTTCCTGGTGATTCTAAACCCTCTCCCTCGCCTCCTCATGTCTCGGGGCCTTCGTGGTGATTCTAACCCCTCCCCCTCTCCTCCTCATGTCTCTGGGCCTTGCTGGTGATTCTAAACCCTCTCCCCTCTACTCTTCATGTCTCAGGGCCTTCCTGGTGATTCTAAACCCTCTCCCTCGCCTTCTCATGTCTCAGGGCCTTCCTGGTGATTCCCAGCCCTCTCCCTCTCCTCCTCATGTCTCGCTGTCTTCCTGGTGATTTTAACCCCACTCCCTCTCCTCCCTCACTGTCTTCCTGCTTATTCTAAGCCCTCGCCCTCTCCTCCTCATGTCTCAGGGCCTTCCTGGTGATTCCCAGCCCTCTCCCTCTCCTCCCTCACTGTCTTCCTGCTTATTCTAAGCCCTCTCCCTCTCCTCCTCATGTCTCACTGTATTCCTGGTGATTCTAACCCCTCCCCCCTCCTCCTCATGTCTCTGGGCCTTGCTGGTGATTCTAACCCCTCCCCCTCTCCTTCTCATGTCTCACCGTCTTCCTGTGGATTCTAACCCCTCTCCCTCTCCTTCTCATGTCACACTCTCTTCCCGCTGATTCTAAGCCCTCTCCCTCTCCTTCTTGTGTCTCGGTGCCTTGCTGGTGATTCTAAGCCCTCTCCCTCTCCTCCTCATGTCTCAGGACCTTCCCTTCCCCCTGTCCTCCTCATGTCTCAGGGCCTTCCTGGTGATTCCCAGCACTCTCCCTCTCCTCCTCATGTCTCGCTGTCTTCCTGATGATTTTAACCCCACTCCCTCTCCTCCCTCACTGTCTTCCTGCTTATTCTAAGCCCTCTCCCTCTCCTCCTCATGTCTCACTGTATTCCTGGTGATTCTAACCCCTCCCCCTCTCCTCCTCATGTCTCTGGGCCTTGCTGGTGATTCTAACCCCTCCCCCTCTCCTTCTCATGTCTCACTGTCTTCCTGGTGATTCTAACCCCTCTACCGCTCCTCCTCGTGTCTCGTGCCTTCCTGGTGATTCCAACCCCCCACCTCTCTTCCTCATGTCTCACTGTCTTCCACCTGATTCTAAGCCCTCTGCCTCTCATCCTCATGTCTCACTGTCTTCCTGGTGATTCTAACCCCTTTCCCTCTCCTCCTCATGTCTCGGTGCCTTCCTGTTGATTCTAATCCCTCTCCATCTCCTCCTCATGTCTCAGGGCCTTCCCCTCCACCTCTCCTCCTCATGTCTCACTGTCTTCCAGCTGATTCTAAGCCCTCACCCTCTCGTCCTCTTGTCTCACTGTCTTCCTGGTTATTCTAACCACTCAACCTCTCCTCCTCATGTCTCACTGTCTTCCAGCTGATTCTAAGCCCTCTCCCTCTCCTCCTCATGTCATACTGTCTTCCCGGTGATTCGAAGCCCTCTCCCTCTCCTGCTCATGTCTCACTGTCTTCCTGGTGATTGTAACCCCACCCCGTCTCCTCCTCATGTCTCTCTGTCTTCCTGGTTATTCGATGCCCTCTCCCTCTCCTTCTCATGTCTCACTGTCTTCCTGCTGATTCTAAGCCCTCTCCCACTCCTCCTCATGTATCGGGGCCTTCCTGGTGATTCTAAGCCCTCCACCTCTCCTCCTCATGTCTCGGTGCCTTGCTGGTGATTCTAACCCCTCCCCCTCTCCTCCTCATGTCTCAGTGCCTTCCTGGTGATCCTAAGCCCTCTCCCACTCCTCCTCATGTATCGGGGCCTTCCTGGTGATCCTAAGCCCTCCCCCTCTCCTCCTCATGTCTCGGTGCCTTGCTGGTGATTCTAACCCCTCTCCCTCGCCTCCTCATTTCTCGGTGCCTTCCTGTTGATTCTAATCCCTCTCCATCTCCTCCTCATGTCTCGGTGCCTTGCTGGTGATTCTAAGCCCTCTGCCTCTCCTCCTCATGTCTCAGGGCCTTCCCCTCCCCCTCTCCTCCTCATGTCTCAGGGCCTTCCCCTCCCCCTCTCCTCCTCATGTCTCAGGGCCTTCCTGCTGATTCTAAGCCCTCTCCCACTCCTCCTCATGTGTCGGGGCCTTCCTGGTGATTCTAAGCCCTCCCCCTCTCCTCCTCATGTCTCGGTGCCTTGCTGGTGATTCTAACCCCTCTCCTTCGCCTCCTCATTTCTCGGTGCCTTCCTGTTGATTCTAATCCCTCTCCATCTCCTCCTCATGTCTCGGTGCCTTGCTGGTGATTCTAAGCCCTCTGCCTCTCCTCCTCATGTCTCAGGGCCTTCCCCTCCCCCTCTCCTCCTCATGTCTCAGGGCCTTCCTGGTGATTCCCACCCCTCTCACTCTCCTCCTCATGTCTCGCTGTCTTCCTGGTGATTTTAAACCCACTCCCTCTCCTCCCTCACTGTCTTCCTGCTTATTCTAAGCCCTCTCCCTCTCCTCCTCATGTCTCACTGTATTCCTGGTGAATCTAACCCCTCCCCCTCTCCTCCTCATGTCTCTGGGCCTTCCTGGTGATTCTAACCCCTCCCCCTCTCCTTCTCATGTCTCACTGTCTTCCTGGTGATTCTAACCCCTCTACCGCTCCTCCTCGTGTCTCGTGCCTTCCTGGTGATTCCAACCCCTCCACCTCTCTTCCTCATGTCTCACTGTCTTCCACCTGATTCTAAGCCCTCACCCTCTCGTCCTCATGTCTCAGTCTTCCTAGTGATTCTAACCCCTTTCCCTCTCCTCCTCATGTCTCGGTGCCTTCCTGTTGATTCTAATCCCTCTC
Source organism: Lampris megalopsis (assembly GCA_022114975.2). Taxonomy (NCBI): domain Eukaryota; kingdom Metazoa; phylum Chordata; class Actinopteri; order Lampriformes; family Lampridae; genus Lampris; species Lampris megalopsis. The sequence continues at coordinate 4,206,749 of JAJHIY020000936.1, forward strand.
CATCTCCTCCTCATGTCTCAGGGCCTTCCCCTCCACCTCTCCTCCTCATGTCTCACTGTCTTCCAGCTGATTCTAAGCCCTCACCCTCTCGTCCTCATGTCTCACTGTCTTCCTGGTTATTCTAACCACTCCACCTCTCCTCCTCATGTCTCACTGTCTTCCAGCTCATTCTAAGCCCTCTCGCTCTCCTCCTCATGTCTCGCTGTCTTCCTGGTGATTTTAACCCCACTCCCTCTCCTCCCTCACTGTCACCTGCTTATTCTAAGGCCTCCCCCTCTCCTCCTCATGTCTCTGGGCCTTGCTGGTGATTCTAACCCCTCCCCCTCTCCTCCTCATGTCTCAGTGTCTTCCAGCTGATTCTAAGCCCTCTCCCTCTCCTCCTCATGCCTCGGGGCTTTCCTGCTGATTCTAAACCCTCTCCCTCTACTCCTCATGTCTCAGGGCCTTCCTGGTGATTCTAAACCCTCTCCCTCTCCTCCTCATGTCTCGGGGCCTTCGTGGTGAATCTAAGCCCTCTCCCTCTCCTCCTCGTGTCTTGGGGCCTTCCTGGTGATTCTAAGCCCTCTCCCTCTCCTTCTCGTGTCTCGGTGCCTTGCTGGTGATTCTAAGCCCTCTCCCTCTCCTCCTCATGTCTCAGGGCCTTCCCTTCCCCCTGTCCTCCTCATGTCTCAGGGCCTTCCTGGTGATTCCCAGCCCTCTCCCTCTCCTCCTCATGTCTCGCTGTCTTCCTGCTTATTCTAAGCCCTCTCCCTCTCCTCCTCATGTCTCACTGTATTCCTGGTGATTCTAACCCCTTCCCCTCTCCTCCTCATGTCTCTGGGCCTTGCTGGTGATTCTAACCCCTCCCCCTCTCCTTCTCATGTCTCACTGTCTTCCTGGTGATTCTAACCCCTCTACCGCTCCTCCTCGTGTCTCGTGCCTTCCTGGTGATTCCAACCCCTCCAACTCTCTTCCTCATGTCTCACTGTCTTCCACCTGATTTTAAGCCCTCACCCTCTCGTCCTCATGTCTCACTGTCTTCCTGGTGATTCTAACCCCTTTCCCTCTCGTCCTCATGTCTCACTGTCTTCCTGGTGATTCTAACCCCTTTCCCTCTCCTCCTCATGTCTCACTGTCTTCCAGCTGATTCTAAACCCTCTCCCTCTCCTCCTCATGTCTCACTGTCTTCCCGGTGATTCGAAGCCCTCTCCTGCTCATGTCTCACTGTCTTCCTGGTGAGTCGATGCCCTCTCCCTCTCCTCCTCATGTCTCACTGTCTTCCTGCTGATTCTAAGCCCTCTCCCACTCCTCCTCATGTATCGGGGCCTTCCTGGTGATCCTAAGCCCTCCCCCTCCCCTCCTCATGTCTCGGTGCCTTGTTGGTGATTCTAACCCCTCTCCCTCGCCTCCTCATTTCTCGGTGCCTTCCTGTTGATTCTAATCCCTCTCCATCTCCTCCTCATGTCTCGGTGCCTTGCTGGTGATTCTAAGCCCTCTGCCTCTCCTCCTCATGTCTCAGGTTCTTCCCCTCCCCCTCTCCTCCTCATGTCTCAGGGTCTTCCCCTCCCCCTCTCCTCCTCATGTCTCAGGGCCTTCCTGCTGATTCTAAGCCCTCTCCCACTCCTCCTCATGTGTCGTGGCCTTCCTGGTGATTCTAAGCCCTCCCCCTCTCCTCCTCATGTCTCGGTGCCTTGCTGGTGATTCTAACCCCTCTCCCTCGCCTCCTCATTTCTCGGTGCCTTCCTGTTGATTCTAATCCCTCTCCATCTCCTCCTCATGTCTCGGTGCCTTGCTGGTGATTCTAAGCCCTCTGCCTCTCCTCCTCATGTCTCAGGGCCTTCCCCTCCCCCTCTCCTCCTCATGTCTCAGGGCCTTCCCCTCCCCCTCTCCTCCTCATGTCTCAGGGCCTTCCTGGTGATTCCCACCCCTCTCACTCTCCTCCTCATGTCTCGCTGTCTTCCTGGTGATTTTAAACCCACTCCCTCTCCTCCCTCACTGTCTTCCTGCTTATTCTAAGCCCTCTCCCTCTCCTCCTCATGTCTCACTGTATTCCTGGTGAATCTAACCCCTCCCCCTCTCCTCCTCATGTCTCTGGGCCTTGCTGGTGATTCTAACCCCTCCCCCTCTCCTCCTCATGTGTCAGTGTCTTCCAGCTGATTCTAAGCCCTCTCCCTCTCCTCCTCATGTCTCAGGGCCTTCCTGGTGATTCTAAACCCTCTCCCTCTCCTCCTCATGTCTCGGGGCCTTCGTGGTGAATCTAAGCCCTCTCCCTCTCCTCCTCGTGTCTTGGGGCCTTTCTGGTGATTCTAAGCCCTCTCCCTCTCCTCCTCGTGTCTCGGGGCCTTCCTGGTGATTCTAACCGCTCCTCTTCATGTCTCACCATCTTCCTGCTGATTCTAAGCCCCCCCCCCCTCTCCTCCTCATGTCTCACTGTCTTCCTGCTGATTCTAAGCCCTCTACCGCTCCTCCTCGTGTCTCGGGGCCTTCCTGGTGATTCTAACCGCTCCTCTTCATGTCTCACCATCTTCCTGCTGATTCTAAGCCCCCCCCCCCTCTCCTCCTCATGTCTCACTGTCTTCCTGCTGATTCTAAGCCCTCTCCCTCCCCTGCTCATGTCTCACTGTCTTCCTGGGGTGATTCGAAGCCCTCTCCCTCTCCTCCTCATGTCTCACTGTCTTCCTGGTGATTGTAAACCCACCCCCTCTCCTCCTCATGTCTCGCTGTCTTACTGGTGATTCGAAGCCCTCTCCCTCTCCTCCTCATGTCTCACTGTCTTCCTACTGATTCTAAGCCCTCTCCCACTCCTCCTCATGTCTCGGGGCCTTCCTGGTGATTCTAAGCCCTCCCCCTCTCCTCCTCATGTCTCAGTGCCTGGCTGGTGATTCTAACCCCTCCCCCTCTCCTCCTCATGTCTCAGGGCCTTCCTGGTGATTCTAACCCCTCTCCCTTTCCTCCTCATGTCACACTCTCTTCCCGCAGATTCTAAGCCCTCTCCCTCTTCTTCTCGTGTTTCGGTGCCTTGCTGGTGATTCTAAGCCCTCTCCCTCTCCTCCTCATGTCTCAGGACCTTCCCTTCCCCCTGTCCTCCTCATGTCTCAGAGCCTTCCTGGTGATTCCCAGCCCTCTCCCTCTCCTCCTCATGTCTCGCTGTCTTCCTGGTGATTTTAACCCCACTCCCTCTCCTCCCTCACTGTCTTCCTGCTTATTCTAAGCCCTCTCCCTCTCCTCCTCATGTCTCACTGTATTCCTGGTGATTCTAACCCCTCCCCCTCTCCTCCTCATGTCTCTGGGCCTTGCTGGTGATTCTAACCCCTCCCCCTCTCCTTCTCATGTCTCACTGTCTTCCTGGTGATTCTAACCCCTCTACCGCTCCTCCTCGTGTCTCGTGCCTTCCTGGTGATTCCAACCCCTCCACCTCTCTTCCTCATGTCTCACTGTCTTCCACCTGATTCTAAGCCCTCACCCTCTCGTCCTCATGTCTCACTGTCTTCCTGGTGATTCTAACCCCTTTCCCTCTCCTCCTCATGTGTCGGTGCCTTCCTGTTGATTCTAATCCCTCTCCATCTCCTCCTCATGTCTCAGGGCCTTCCCCTCCACCTCTCCTCCTCATGTCTCACTGTCTTCCAGCCGATTCTAAGCCCTCACCCTCTCGTCCTCATGTCTCACTGTCTTCCTGGTTATTCTAACCACTCCACCTCTCCTCCTCATGTCTCACTGTCTTCCAGCTGATTCTAAGCCCTCTCGCTCTCCTCCTCATGTCTCACTGTCTTCCCAGTGATTCGAAGCCCTCTCCCTCTCCTGCTCATGTCTCACTGTCTTCCTGGTGATTGTAACCCCACCCCGTCTCCTCCTCATGTCTCGCTGTCTTCCTGGTGATTCGATGCCCTCTCCCTCTCCTCCTCATGTCTCACTGTCTTCCTGCTGATTCTAAGCCCTCTCCCACTCCTCCTCATGTATCGGGGCCTTCCTGGTGATTCTAAGCCCTCCACCTCTCCTGCTCATGTCTCGGTGCCTTGCTGGTGATTCTAACCCCTCCCCCTCTCCTCCTCATGTCTCAGTGCCTTCCTGGTGATCCTAAGCCCTCCCCCTCTCCTGCTCATGTCTCAGGGCCTTCCTGGTGATTCTAACCCCTCTCCCTCTCCTCCTCATGTCTCACTCTCTTCCAGCTGATTCTAAGCCCTCTCCATCTCCTCCTAATGTCTCGGTGCCTTGCTGGTGATTCTAAGCCCTCTCCCTCTCCTCCTCATGTCTCAGCTCCTTCCCCTCCCCCTCTCCTCCTCATGTCTCAGGGCCTTCCCCTCCCCCTCTCCTCCTCATGTCTCAGGGCCTTCCTAGTGAATCTCAGCCCTCTCACTCTCCTCTTCATGTCTCGCTGTCTTCCTGGTGATTTAAACCCCACTCCCTCTCCTCCCTCACTGTCTTCCTGCTGATTCTAAGCCCTTTCCCTCTCCTCCTCATGTCTCACTGTATTCCTGGTGATTCTAACCCCTCCCCCTCTCCTCCTCATGTCTCTGGGCCTTGCTGGTGATTCTAACCCCTCCCCCTCTCCTTCTCATGTCTCACTGTCTTCCTGGTGATTCTAACCCCTCTACCGCTCCTCCTCGTGTCTCGTGCCTTCCTGGTGATTCCAACCCCTCCACCTCTCTTCCTCATGTCTCACTGTCTTCCACCTGATTCTAAGCCCTCACCCTCTCGTCCTCATGTCTCACTGTCTTCCTGGTGATTCTAACCCCTTTCCCTCTCCTCCTCATGTGTCGGTGCCTTCCTGTTGATTCTAATCCCTCTCCATCTCCTCCTCATGTCTCAGGGCCTTCCCCTCCACCTCTCCTCCTCATGTCTCACTGTCTTCCAGCCGATTCTAAGCCCTCACCCTCTCGTCCTCATGTCTCACTGTCTTCCTGGTTATTCTAACCACTCCACCTCTCCTCCTCATGTCTCACTGTCTTCCAGCTGATTCTAAGCCCTCTCGCTCTCCTCCTCATGTCTCACTGTCTTCCCAGTGATTCGAAGCCCTCTCCCTCTCCTGCTCATGTCTCACTGTCTTCCTGGTGATTGTAACCCCACCCCGTCTCCTCCTCATGTCTCGCTGTCTTCCTGGTGATTCGATGCCCTCTCCCTCTCCTCCTCATGTCTCACTGTCTTCCTGCTGATTCTAAGCCCTCTCCCACTCCTCCTCATGTATCGGGGCCTTCCTGGTGATTCTAAGCCCTCCACCTCTCCTGCTCATGTCTCGGTGCCTTGCTGGTGATTCTAACCCCTCCCCCTCTCCTCCTCATGTCTCAGTGCCTTCCTGGTGATCCTAAGCCCTCCCCCTCTCCTGCTCATGTCTCAGGGCCTTCCTGGTGATTCTAACCCCTCTCCCTCTCCTCCTCATGTCTCACTCTCTTCCAGCTGATTCTAAGCCCTCTCCATCTCCTCCTCATGTCTCGGTGCCTTGCTGGTGATTCTAAGCCCTCTCCCTCTCCTCCTCATGTCTCAGCTCCTTCCCCTCCCCCTCTCCTCCTCATGTCTCAGGGCCTTCCCCTCCCCCTCTCCTCCTCATGTCTCAGGGCCTTCCTAGTGAATCCCAGCCCTCTCACTCTCCTCTTCATGTCTCGCTGTCTTCCTGGTGATTTAAACCCCACTCCCTCTCCTCCCTCACTGTCTTCCTGCTGATTCTAAGCCCTTTCCCTCTCCTCCTCATGTATCAGGGCCTTCCTGGTGATTCTAAGCCCTCTCCCTCTGCTCCTCATGTCTCTGGGCCTTCCTGGTGATTCTAAGCCCTCTCCCTCTCCTCCTCATGTCTCGGGGCCTTTCTGCTTATTCTAACACCTCTCCCTCTCCTCATGTCTCAGGGCCTTCCTGGTGATTCTAAGCCTTCTCCCTCACCTCCTAATGTCTCAGGGCCTTACTGGTGATTCTAAGCCCTCTCCCTCTCCTCCTCATGTCTCGCTGTCTTCCTGGTGATTTTAATCCCACTCCCTCTCCTCCCTCACTGTCTTCCTGCTTATTCTAAGCCCTTTCCCTCACCTTCTCATGTCTCACTGTCTTCCTGGTGATTCTAACCCCTCTCCCTCTCCTCCTCATGTCTCAGGGCCTTCCTGCTTATTCTAACACCTCTCCCTCTCCTCGTCATGTCTTGGTGCCTCATTGGTGATTGTAAGCCCTCTCCCTCTCCTCCTCATGTCTTACTGTCTTCCTGCTGATTCTAAACCCTCTCCCTCTCCTCCTCATGTTTCGGCGCCTTCCTGGTGATTCTAACTGCTCCTCTTCATGTCTCACCATCTTGCTGCTGATTCTAAGCCACCCCCTCTCCTCCTCATGTCTCACTGTCTTCCTGCTTATTCTAACCCCTCTCCCTCTCCTCATGTCTCAGGGCCTTCCTGGTGATTCTAAGCCCTCTCCCTCTCCTCCTCTTGCCTCTGGGCCTTCCTGCTGATTCTAAACCCTCTCACTCTCCTCCTCATGTCTCAGGGCCTTCCTGGTGATTCTAAACCCTCTCCCTCTCCTCCTCATGTCTCGGGGCCTTCGTGGTGATTCTAAGCCCTCTCCCTATCCTCCTCGTGTCTTGGGGCCTTCCTGGTGATTCTAAGCCCTCTCCCTCTCCTCCTCGTGTCTCGGCGCATTCCTGGTGATTCTAACTGCTCCTCTTCATGTCTCACCATCTTGCTGCTGATTCTAAGCCCCCCCCCTCTCTTCCTCATGTCTCACTGTCTTCCTGCTGATTCTAACCCCTCTCCTTCTCCTCATGTCTCACTTTCTTCCTGCTGATTCTAAGACCTCTCCCTCTCCTGCTCATGTCTCACTGTCTTCCTGGTGATTCGAAGCCCTCTCCCTCTCCTGCTCATGTCTCACTGCCTTCCTGGTGATTGTAACCCCACCCCCTCTCCTCCTCATGTCTCACTGTCTTCCTGCTGATTCTAAGCCCTCTCCCACTCCTCCTCAAGTCTCGGGGCCTTCCTGGTGATTCTAAGCCCTCCCCCTCTCCTCCTCATGTCTCGGTGCCTGGCTGGTGATTCTTACCCCTCCTCCTCTCCTCCTAATGTCTCGGGGCCTTCCTGGTGATTCTAAGCCCTCTCCCTCTCCTCCTCATGTCTCACTCTCTTCCCGCTGATTCTAAGCCCTCTCCCTCTCCTACTCGTGTCTCGGTGCCTTGCTGGTGATTCTAAGCCCTCTCCCTCTCCTCCTCATGTCTCAGGCCTTCCTGGTGATTCTCAGCCCTCTCCCTCTCCTCCTCATGTCTCGCTGTATTCCTGGTGATTTTAACCCCACTCCCTCTCCTCCCTCACTGTCTTCCTGCTTATTGTAAGCCCTCTCCCTCTCCTCCTCATGTCTCACTGTATTCCTGGTGATTCTAACCCCTCCCCCTCTCCTCCTCATGTCTCTGGGCCTTGCTGGTGATTCTAACCCCTCCCCCTCTCCTTCTCATGTCTCACCGTCTTCCTGTGGATTCTAACCCCTCTATCGCTCCTCCTCGTGTCTTATGCCTTCCTGCTGAATCCAACACCTCTACCTCTCCTCCTCATGTCTCACTGTCTTCCAGCTGATTCTAAGCCCTCTCCCTCTCATCCTCATGTCTCACTGTCTTCCTGGTGATTCTAACCCCTCTCCCTCTCCTCCTCATGTCTCGGTGCCTTGCTGGTGATTCTAAGCCCTCTCCCTCTCCTCCTCATGTCTCAGGACCTTCCCTTCCCCCTCTCCTCCTCATGTCTCAGGGCCTTCCTGGTGATTCCCAGCCCTCTCCCTCTCCTCCTCATGTCTCGCTGTCTTCCTGGTGATTTTAACCCCACTCCCTCTCCTCCCTCACTGTCTTCCTGCTTATTCTAAGCCCTCCCCCTCTCCTCCTCATGTCTCACTGCATTCCTGGTGATTCTAACCCCTCCCCCTCTCCTCCTCATGTCTCGGTGCCTTGCTGGTGATTCTAAGCCCTCTCCCTCTCCTCCTCATGTCTCAGGACCTTCCCTTCCCCCTCTCCTCCTCATGTCTCAGGGCCTTCCTGGTGATTCCCAGCCCTCGCCCTCTCCTCCTCATGTCTCGCTGTCTTCCTGGTGATTTTAACCCCACTCCCTCTCCTCCCTCACTGTCTTCCTGCTTATTCTAAGCCCTCTCCCTCTCCTCCTCATGTCTCACTGCATTCCTGGTGATTCTAACCCCTCCCCCTCTCCTCCTCATGTCTCTGGGCCTTGCTGGTGATTCTAAACCCTCTCCCTCTACTCCTCATGTCTCAGGGCCTTCCTGGTGATTCTAAACTCTCTCCCTCGCCTCCTCATGTCTCACTGTATTCCTGGTGATTCTAAGCCCTCTCGCTCTCCTCCTCATGTCTCGCTGTCTTCCTGGTGATTTTAACCCCACTCCCTCTCCTCCCTCACTGTCTTCCTGCTTATTCTAAGGCCTCTCCCTCTCCTCCTCATGTCTCACTGCATTCCTGGTGATTCTAACCCCTCCCCCTCTCCTCCTCATGTCTCTGGGCCTTGCTGGTGATTCTAACCCCTCCCCCTCTCCTCCTCATGTCTCAGTGTCTTCCAGCTGATTCTAAGCCCTCTCCCTCTCCTCCTCATGCCTCGGGGCTTTCCTGCTGATTCTAAACCCTCTCCCTCTACTCCTCATGTCTCAGGGCCTTCCCGGTGATTCTAAACCCTCTCCCTCTCCTCCTCATGTCTCGGGGCCTTCGTGGTGAATCTAAGCCCTCTCCCTCTCCTCCTCGTGCCTTGGGGCCTTCCTGGTGATTCTAAGCCCTCTCCCTCTCCTCCTCGTGTCTCGGGGCCTTCCTGGTGATTCTAACCGCTCCTCTTCATGTCTCACCATCTTCCTGCTTATTCTAAGCCCCCCCCCTCTCCTCCTCATGTCTCACTGTCTTCCTGGTGATTGTAAACCCACCCCCTCTCCTCCTCATGTCTCGCTGTCTTACTGGTGATTCGAAGCCCTCTCCCTCTCCTCCTCATGTCTCACTGTCTTCCTACTGATTCTAAGCCCTCTCCCACTCCTCCTCATGTCTCGGGGCCTTCCTGGTGATTCTAAGCCCTCCCCCTCTCCTCCTCATGTCTCAGTGCCTGGCTGGTGATTCTAACCCCTCCCCCTCTCCTCCTCATGTCTCAGGGCCTTCCTGGTGATTCTAACCCCTCTCCCTCTCCTCCTCATGTCACACTCTCTTCCCGCTGATTCTAAGCCCTCTCCCTCTCCTTCTCGTGTCTCGGTGCCTTGCTGGTGATTCTAAGCCCTCTCCCTCTCCTCCTCATGTCTCAGGACCTTCCCTTCCCCCTGTCCTCCTCATGTCTCAGGGCCTTCCTGGTGATTCCCAGCCCTCTCCCTCTCCTCCTCATGTCTCGCTGTCTTCCTGGTGATTTTAACCCCACTCCCTCTCCTCCCTCACTGTCTTCCTGCTTATTCTAAGCCCTCTCCCTCTCCTCCTCATGTCTCACTGTATTCCTGGTGATTCTAACCCCTCCCCCTCTCCTCCTCATGTCTCTGGGCCTTGCTGGTGATTCTAACCCCTCCCCCTCTCCTTCTCATGTCTCACTGTCTTCCTGGTGATTCTAACCCCTCTACCGCTCCTCCTCGTGTCTCGTGCCTTCCTGGTGATTCCAACCCCTCCACCTCTCTTCCTCATGTCTCACTGTCTTCCACCTGATTCTAAGCCCTCACCCTCTCGTCCTCATGTCTCACTGTCTTCCTGGTGATTCTAACCCCTTTCCCTCTCCTCCTCATGTGTCGGTGCCTTCCTGTTGATTCTAATCCCTCTCCATCTCCTCCTCATGTCTCAGGGCCTTCCCCTCCACCTCTCCTCCTCATGTCTCACTGTCTTCCAGCCGATTCTAAGCCCTCACCCTCTCGTCCTCATGTCTCACTGTCTTCCTGGTTATTCTAACCACTCCACCTCTCCTCCTCATGTCTCACTGTCTTCCAGCTGATTCTAAGCCCTCTCGCTCTCCTCCTCATGTCTCACTGTCTTCCCAGTGATTCGAAGCCCTCTCCCTCTCCTGCTCATGTCTCACTGTCTTCCTGGTGATTGTAACCCCACCCCGTCTCCTCCTCATGTCTCGCTGTCTTCCTGGTGATTCGATGCCCTCTCCCTCTCCTCCTCATGTCTCACTGTCTTCCTGCTGATTCTAAGCCCTCTCCCACTCCTCCTCATGTATCGGGGCCTTCCTGGTGATTCTAAGCCCTCCACCTCTCCTCCTCATGTCTCGGTGCCTTGCTGGTGATTCTAACCCCTCCCCCTCTCCTCCTCATGTCTCAGTGCCTTCCTGGTGATCCTAAGCCCTCCCCCTCTCCTGCTCATGTCTCAGGGCCTTCCTGGTGATTCTAACCCCTCTCCCTCTCCTCCTCATGTCTCACTCTCTTCCAGCTGATTCTAAGCCCTCTCCATCTCCTCCTCATGTCTCGGTGCCTTGCGGGTTATTCTAAGCCCTCTCCCTCTCCTCCTCATGTCTCAGCTCCTTCCCCTCCCCCTCTCCTCCTCATGTCTCAGGGCCTTCCCCTCCCCCTCTCCTCCTCATGTCTCAGGGCCTTCCTAGTGAATCCCAGCCCTCTCACTCTCCTCTTCATGTCTCGCTGTCTTCCTGGTGATTTAAACCCCACTCCCTCTCCTCCCTCACTGTCTTCCTGCTGATTCTAAGCCCTTTCCCTCTCCTCCTCATGTATCAGGGCCTTCCTGGTGATTCTAAGCCCTCTCCCTCTGCTCCTCATGTCTCGGGGCCTTCCTGGTGATTCTAAGCCCTCTCCCTCTCCTCCTCATGTCTCGGGGCCTTCCTGCTTATTCTAAACCCTTCCCCTCTCCTCCTCATGTCTCGTGCCTTACTGGTGATTCTAACCCCTCCCCCTGTCCTCTTCATGTCTCACTGTCTTTCTGCTTATTCTAACACCTCTCCCTCTCCTCATGTCTCAGGGCCTTACTGGTGATTCTAAGCCCTCTCCCTCTCCTCCTCATGTCTCGCTGTCTTCCTGGTGATTTTAATCCCACTCCCTCTCCTCCCTCACTGTCTTCCTGCTTATTCTAAGCCCTTTCCCTCACCTTCTCATGTCTCACTGTCTTCCTGGTGATTCTAACCCCTCTCCCTCTCCTCCTCATGTCTCAGGGCCTTCCTGCTTATTCTAACACCTCTCCCTCTCCTCGTCATGTCTTGGTGCCTCATTGGTGATTGTAAGCCCTCTCCCTCTCCTCCTCATGTCTTACTGTCTTCCTGCTGATTCTAAACCCTCTCCCTCTCCTCCTCATGTCTCGGCGCCTTCCTGGTGATTCTAAGCCCTCTCCCTCTCCTCCTCTTGCCTCTGGGCCTTCCTGCTGATTCTAAACAATCTCACTCTCCTCCTCATGTCTCAGGGCCTTCCTGGTGATTCTAAACCCTCTCCCTCTCCTCCTCATGTCTCGGGGCCTTCGTGGTGATTCTAAGCCCTCTCCCTATCCTCCTCGTGTCTTGGGGCCTTCCTGGTGATTCTAAGCCCTCTCCCTCTCCTCCTCGTGTCTCGGCGCATTCCTGGTGATTCTAACTGCTCCTCTTCATGTCTCACCATCTTGCTGCTGATTCTAAGCCCCCCCCCTCTCTTCCTCATGTCTCACTGTCTTCCTGCTGATTCTAACCCCTCTCCTTCTCCTCATGTCTCACTTTCTTCCTGCTGATTCTAAGACCTCTCCCTCTCCTGCTCATGTCTCACTGTCTTCCTGGTGATTCTAAGCCCTCCCCCTCTCCTCCTCATGTCTCGGTGCCTGGCTGGTGATTCTTACCCCTCCTCCTCTCCTCCTAATGTCTCGGGGCCTTCCTGGTGATTCTAAGCCCTCTCCCTCTCCTCCTCATGTCTCACTCTCTTCCCGCTGATTCTAAGCCCTCTCCCTCTCCTACTCGTGTCTCGGTGCCTTGCTGGTAATTCTAAGCCCTCTCCCTCTCCTCCTCATGTCTCAGGGCCTTCCTGGTGATTCTCAGCCCTCTCCCTCTCCTCCTCATGTCTCGCTGTCTTCCTGGTGATTTTAACCCCACTCCCTCTCCTCCCTCACTGTCTTCCTGCTTATTCTAAGCCCTCTCCCTCTCCTCCTCATGTCTCACTGTATTCCTGGTGATTCTAACCCCTCCCCCTCTCCTCCTCATGTCTCTGGGCCTTGCTGGTGATTCTAACCCCTCCCCCTCTCCTTCTCATGTCTCACCGTCTTCCTGTGGATTCTAACCCCTCTATCGCTCCTCCTCGTGTCTCATGCCTTCCTGCTGAATCCAACCCCTCTACCTCTCCTCCTCATGTCTCACTGTCTTCCAGCTGATTCTAAGCCCTCTGCCTCTCATCCTCATGTCTCACTGTCTTCCTGGTGATTCTAACCCCTCTCCCTCTCCTCCTCATGTCTCGGTGCCTTGCTGGTGATTCTAAGCCCTCTCCCTCTCCTCCTCATGTCTCAGGACCTTCCCTTCCCCCTCTCCTCCTCATGTCTCAGGGCCTTCCTGGTGATTCCCAGCCCTCTCCCTCTCCTCCTCATGTCTCGCTGTCTTCCTGGTGATTTTAACCCCACTCCCTCTCCTCCCTCACTGTCTTCCTGCTTATTCTAAGCCCTCTCCCTCTCCTCCTCATGTCTCACTGCATTCCTGGTGATTCTAACCCCTCCCCCTCTCCTCCTCATGTCTCGGTGCCTTGCTGGTGATTCTAAGCCCTCTCCCTCTCCTCCTCATGTCTCAGGACCTTCCCTTCCCCCTCTCCTCCTCATGTCTCAGGGCCTTCCTGGTGATTCCCAGCCCTCGCCCTCTCCTCCTCATGTCTCGCTGTCTTCCTGGTGATTTTAACCCCACTCCCTCTCCTCCCTCACTGTCTTCCTGCTTATTCTAAGCCCTCTCCCTCTCCTCCTCATGTCTCACTGTATTCCTGGTGATTCTAACCCCTCCCCCTCTCCTCCTCATGTCTCTGGGCCTTGCTGGTGATTCTAACCCCTCCCCCTCTCCTTCTCATGTCTCACCGTCTTCCTGTGGATTCTATCCCCTCTATCGCTCCTCCTCGTGTCTCATGCCTTCCTGCTGAATCCAACCCCTCTACCTCTCCTCCTCATGTCTCACTGTCTTCCAGCTGATTCTAAGCCCTCTCCCTCTCATCCTCATGTCTCACTGTCTTCCTGGTGATTCTAACCCCTCTCCCTCTCCTCCTCATGTCTCGGTGCCTTGCTGGTGATTCTAAGCCCTCTCCCTCTCCTCCTCATGTCTCAGGACCTTCCCTTCCCCCTCTCCTCCTCATGTCTCAGGGCCTGCCTGGTGATTCCCAGCCCTCTCCCTCTCCTCCTCATGTCTCGCTGTCTTCCTGGTGATTTTAACCCCACTCCCTCTCCTCCCTCACTGTCTTCCTGCTTATTCTAAGCCCTCTCCCTCTCCTCCTCATGTCTCACTGCATTCCTGGTGATTCTAACCCCTCCCCCTCTCCTCCTCATGTCTCGGTGCCTTGCTGGTGATTCTAAGCCCTCTCCCTCTCCTCCTCATGTCTCAGGACCTTCCCTTCCCCCTCTCCTCCTCATGTCTCAGGGCCTTCCTGGTGATTCCCAGCCCTCGCCCTCTCCTCCTCATGTCTCGCTGTCTTCCTGGTGATTTTAACCCCACTCCCTCTCCTCCCTCACTGTCTTCCTGCTTATTCTAAGCCCTCTCCCTCTCCTCCTCATGTCTCACTGCATTCCTGGTGATTCTAACCCCTCCCCCTCTCCTCCTCATGTCTCTGGGCCTTGCTGGTGATTCTAAACCCTCTCCCTCTACTCCTCATGTCTCAGGGCCTTCCTGGTGATTCTAAACCCTCTCCCTCGCCTCCTCATGTCTCACTGTATTCCTGGTGATTCTAAGCCCTCTCGCTCTCCTCCTCATGTCTCGCTGTCTTCCTGGTGATTTTAACCCCACTCCCTCTCCTCCCTCACTGTCTTCCTGCTTATTCTAAGGCCTCTCCCTCTCCTCCTCATGTCTCACTGCATTCCTGGTGATTCTAACCCCTCCCCCTCTCCTCCTCATGTCTCTGGGCCTTGCTGGTGATTCTAACCCCTCCCCCTCTCCTCCTCATGTCTCAGTGTCTTCCAGCTGATTCTAAGCCCTCTCCCTCTCCTCCTCATGCCTCGGGGCTTTCCTGCTGATTCTAAACCCTCTCCGTCTACTCCTCATGTCTCAGGGCCTTCCCGGTGATTCTAAACCCTCTCCCTCTCCTCCTCATGTCTCGGGGCCTTCGTGGTGAATCTAAGCCCTCTCCCTCTCCTCCTCGTGCCTTGGGGCCTTCCTGGTGATTCTAAGCCCTCTCCCTCTCCTCCTCGTGTCTCACTGTCTTCCTGGTGATTGTAAACCCACCCCCTCTCCTCCTCATGTCTCGCTGTCTTACTGGTGATTCGAAGCCCTCTCCCTCTCCTCCTCATGTCTCACTGTCTTCCTACTGATTCTAAGCCCTCTCCCACTCCTCCTCATGTCTCGGGGCCTTCCTGGTGATTCTAAGCCCTCCCCCTCTCCTCCTCATGTCTCAGTGCCTGGCTGGTGATTCTAACCCCTCCCCCTCTCCTCCTCATGTCTCAGGGCCTTCCTGGTGATTCTAACCCCTCTCCCTCTCCTCCTCATGTCACACTCTCTTCCCGCTGATTCTAAGCCCTCTCCCTCTCCTTCTCGTGTCTCGGTGCCTTGCTGGTGATTCTAAGCCCTCTCCCTCTCCTCCTCATGTCTCAGGACCTTCCCTTCCCCCTGTCCTCCTCATGTCTCAGGGCCTTCCTGGTGATTCCCAGCCCTCTCCCTCTCCTCCTCATGTCTCGCTGTCTTCCTGGTGATTTTAACCCCACTCCCTCTCCTCCCTCACTGTCTTCCTGCTTATTCTAAGCCCTCTCCCTCTCCTCCTCATGTCCCCCTGTATTCCTGGTGATTCTAACCCCTCCCCCTCTCCTCCTCATGTCTCTGGGCCTTGCTGGTGATTCTAACCCCTCCCCCTCTCCTTCTCATGTCTCACTGTCTTCCTGGTGATTCTAACCCCTCTACCGCTCCTCCTCGTGTCTCGTGCCTTCCTGGTGATTCCAACCCCTCCACCTCTCTTCCTCATGTCTCACTGTCTTCCACCTGATTCTAAGCCCTCACCCTCTCGTCCTCATGTCTCACTGTCTTCCTGGTGATTCTAACCCCTTTCCCTCTCCTCCTCATGTGTCGGTGCCTTCCTGTTGATT
Organism: Lampris megalopsis; assembly: GCA_022114975.2. Lineage (NCBI taxonomy): Eukaryota > Metazoa > Chordata > Actinopteri > Lampriformes > Lampridae > Lampris > Lampris megalopsis. The sequence goes on from JAJHIY020000936.1 coordinate 4,221,837, forward strand.
CTAATCCCTCTCCATCTCCTCCTCATGTCTCAGGGCCTTCCCCTCCACCTCTCCTCCTCATGTCTCACTGTCTTCCAGCCGATTCTAAGCCCTCACCCTCTCGTCCTCATGTCTCACTGTCTTCCTGGTTATTCTAACCACTCCACCTCTCCTCCTCATGTCTCACTGTCTTCCAGCTGATTCTAAGCCCTCTCGCTCTCCTCCTCATGTCTCACTGTCTTCCCAGTGATTCGAAGCCCTCTCCCTCTCCTGCTCATGTCTCACTGTCTTCCTGGTGATTGTAACCCCACCCCGTCTCCTCCTCATGTCTCGCTGTCTTCCTGGTGATTCGATGCCCTCTCCCTCTCCTCCTCATGTCTCACTGTCTTCCTGCTGATTCTAAGCCCTCTCCCACTCCTCCTCATGTATCGGGGCCTTCCTGGTGATTCTAAGCCCTCCACCTCTCCTCCTCATGTCTCGGTGCCTTGCTGGTGATTCTAACCCCTCCCCCTCTCCTCCTCATGTCTCAGTGCCTTCCTGGTGATCCTAAGCCCTCCCCCTCTCCTGCTCATGTCTCAGGGCCTTCCTGGTGATTCTAACCCCTCTCCCTCTCCTCCTCATGTCTCACTCTCTTCCAGCTGATTCTAAGCCCTCTCCATCTCCTCCTCATGTCTCGGTGCCTTGCTGGTGATTCTAAGCCCTCTCCCTCTCCTCCTCATGTCTCAGCTCCTTCCCCTCCCCCTCTCCTCCTCATGTCTCAGGGCCTTCCCCTCCCCCTCTCCTCCTCATGTCTCAGGGCCTTCCTAGTGAATCCCAGCCCTCTCACTCTCCTCTTCATGTCTCGCTGTCTTCCTGGTGATTTAAACCCCACTCCCTCTCCTCCCTCACTGTCTTCCTGCTGATTCTAAGCCCTTTCCCTCTCCTCCTCATGTATCAGGGCCTTCCTGGTGATTCTAAGCCCTCTCCCTCTGCTCCTCATGTCTCGGGGCCTTCCTGGTGATTCTAAGCCCTCTCCCTCTCCTCCTCATGTCTCGGGGCCTTCCTGCTTATTCTAAACCCTTCCCCTCTCCTCCTCATGTCTCGTGCCTTACTGGTGATTCTAACCCCTCCCCCTGTCCTCTTCATGTCTCACTGTCTTTCTGCTTATTCTAACACCTCTCCCTCTCCTCATGTCTCAGGGCCTTCCTGGTGATTCTAAGCCTTCTCCCTCACCTCCTAATGTCTCAGGGCCTTACTGGTGATTCTAAGCCCTCTCCCTCTCCTCCTCATGTCTCGCTGTCTTCCTGGTGATTTTAATCCCACTCCCTCTCCTCCCTCACTGTCTTCCTGCTTATTCTAAGCCCTTTCCCTCACCTTCTCATGTCTCACTGTCTTCCTGGTGATTCTAACCCCTCTCCCTCTCCTCCTCATGTCTCAGGGCCTTCCTGCTTATTCTAACACCTCTCCCTCTCCTCGTCATGTCTTGGTGCCTCATTGGTGATTGTAAGCCCTCTCCCTCTCCTCCTCATGTCTTACTGTCTTCCTGCTGATTCTTAACCCTCTCCCTCTCCTCCTCATGTCTCGGCGCCTTCCTGGTGATTCTAACTGCTCCTCTTCATGTCTCACCATCTTGCTGCTGATTCTAAGCCACCCCCTCTCCTCCTCATGTCCCTCACTGTCTTCCTGCTTATTCTAACCCCTCTCCCTCTCCTCATGTCTCAGGGCCTTCCTGGTGATTCTAAGCCCTCTCCCTCTCCTCCTCTTGCCTCTGGGCCTTCCTGCTGATTCTAAACCCTCTCACTCTCCTCCTCATGTCTCAGGGCCTTCCTGGTGATTCTAAACCCTCTCCCTCTCCTCCTCATGTCTCGGGGCCTTCGTGGTGATTCTAAGCCCTCTCCCTATCCTCCTCGTGTCTTGGGGCCTTCCTGGTGATTCTAAGCCCTCTCCCTCTCCTCCTCGTGTCTCGGCGCATTCCTGGTGATTCTAACTGCTCCTCTTCATGTCTCACCATCTTGCTGCTGATTCTAAGCCCCCCCCCTCTCTTCCTCATGTCTCACTGTCTTCCTGCTGATTCTAACCCCTCTCCTTCTCCTCATGTCTCACTTTCTTCCTGCTGATTCTAAGACCTCTCCCTCTCCTGCTCATGTCTCACTGTCTTCCTGGTGATTCTAAGCCCTCCCCCTCTCCTCCTCATGTCTCGGTGCCTGGCTGGTGATTCTTACCCCTCCTCCTCTCCTCCTAATGTCTCGGGGCCTTCCTGGTGATTCTAAGCCCTCTCCCTCTCCTCCTCATGTCTCACTCTCTTCCCGCTGATTCTAAGCCCTCTCCCTCTCCTACTCGTGTCTCGGTGCCTTGCTGGTGATTCTAAGCCCTCTCCCTCTCCTCCTCATGTCTCAGGGCCTTCCTGGTGATTCTCAGCCCTCTCCCTCTCCTCCTCATGTCTCGCTGTCTTCCTGGTGATTTTAACCCCACTCCCTCTCCTCCCTCACTGTCTTCCTGCTTATTCTAAGCCCTCTCCCTCTCCTCCTCATGTCTCACTGTATTCCTGGTGATTCTAACCCCTCCCCCTCTCCCCCTCATGTCTCTGGGCCTTGCTGGTGATTCTAACCCCTCCCCCTCTCCTTCTCATGTCTCACCGTCTTCCTGTGGATTCTAACCCCTCTATCGCTCCTCCTCGTGTCTCATGCCTTCCTGCTGAATCCAACCCCTCTACCTCTCCTCCTCATGTCTCACTGTCTTCCAGCTGATTCTAAGCCCTCTCCCTCTCATCCTCATGTCTCACTGTCTTCCTGGTGATTCTAACCCCTCTCCCTCTCCTCCTCATGTCTCGGTGCCTTGCTGGTGATTCTAAGCCCTCTCCCTCTACTCCTCATGTCTCAGGGCCTTCCTGGTGATTCCCAGCCCTCTCCCTCTCCTCCTCATGTCTCGCTGTCTTCCTGGTGATTTTAACCCCACTCCCTCTCCTCCCTCACTGTCTTCCTGCTTATTCTAAGCCCTCTCCCTCTCCTCCTCATGTCTCACTGCATTCCTGGTGATTCTAACCCCTCCCCCTCTCCTCCTCATGTCTCGGTGCCTTGCTGGTGATTCTAAGCCCTCTCCCTCTCCTCCTCATGTCTCAGGACCTTCCCTTCCCCCTCTCCTCCTCATGTCTCAGGGCCTTCCTGGTGATTCCCAGCCCTCGCCCTCTCCTCCTCATGTCTCGCTGTCTTCCTGGTGATTTTAACCCCACTCCCTCTCCTCCCTCACTGTCTTCCTGCTTATTCTAAGCCCTCTCCCTCTCCTCCTCATGTCTCACTGCATTCCTGGTGATTCTAACCCCTCCCCCTCTCCTCCTCATGTCTCTGGGCCTTGCTGGTGATTCTAAACCCTCTCCCTCTACTCCTCATGTCTCAGGGCCTTCCTGGTGATTCTAAACCCTCTCCCTCGCCTCCTCATGTCTCACTGTATTCCTGGTGATTCTAAGCCCTCTCGCTCTCCTCCTCATGTCTCGCTGTCTTCCTGGTGATTTTAACCCCACTCCCTCTCCTCCCTCACTGTCTTCCTGCTTATTCTAAGGCCTCTCCCTCTCCTCCTCATGTCTCACTGCATTCCTGGTGATTCTAACCCCTCCCCCTCTCCTCCTCATGTCTCTGGGCCTTGCTGGTGATTCTAACCCCTCCCCCTCTCCTCCTCATGTCTCAGTGTCTTCCAGCTGATTCTAAGCCCTCTCCCTCTCCTCCTCATGCCTCGGGGCTTTCCTGCTGATTCTAAACCCTCTCCCTCTACTCCTCATGTCTCAGGGCCTTCCTGGTGATTCTAAACCCTCTCCCTCTCCTCCTCATGTCTCGGGGCCTTCGTGGTGAATCTAAGCCCTCTCCCTCTCCTCATCGTGTCTTGGGGCCTTCCTGATGATTCTAAGCCCTCTCCCTCTCCTCCTCGTGTCTCGGGGCCTTCCTGGTGATTCTAACCGCTCCTCTTCATGTCTCACCATCTTCCTGCTGATTCTAAGCCCCCCCCCTCTCCTCCTCATGTCTCACTGTCTTCCTGCTGATTCTAAGCCCTCTCCCTCCCCTGCTCATGTCTCACTGTCTTCCTGGTGATTCGAAGCCCTCACCCTCTCCTCCTCATGTCTCACTGTCTTCCTGGTGATTGTAAACCCACCCCCTCTCCTCCTCATGTCTCGCTGTCTTACTGGTGATTCGAAGACCTCTCCCTCTCCTCCTCATGTCTCACTGTCCTCCTACTGATTCTAAGCCCTCTCCCACTCCTCCTCATGTCTCGGGGCCTTCCTGGTGATTCTAAGCCCTCCCCCTCTCCTCCTCATGTCTCAGTGCCTGGCTGGTGATTCTAACCCCTCCCCCTCTCCTCCTCATGTCTCAGGGCCTTCCTGGGGATTCTAACCCCTCTCCCTCTCCTCCTCATGTCACACTCTCTTCCCGCTGATTCTAAGCCCTCTCCCTCTCCTTCTCGTGTCTCGGTGCCTTGCTGGTGATTCTAAGCCCTCTACTTCGCCTCCTCATTTCTCGGTGCCTTCCTGTTGATTCTAATCCCTCTCCATCTCCTCCTCATGTCTCGGTGCCTTGCTGGTGATTCTAAGCCCTCTGCCTCTCCTCCTCATGTCTCAGGGCCTTCCCCTCCCCCTCTCCTCCTCATGTCTCGGTGCCTTGCTGGTGATTCTAACCCCTCTCCCTCGCCTCCTCATTTCTCGGTGCCTTCCTGTTGATTCTAATCCCTCTCCATCTCCTCCTCATGTCTCGGTGCCTTGCTGGTGATTCTAAGCCCTCTGCCTCTCCTCCTCATGTCTCAGGGCCTTAACCTCCCCCTCTCCTCCTCATGTCTCAGGGCCTTCCCCTCCCCCTCTCTTGCTCATGTCTCAGGGCCTTCCTGCTGATTCTAAGCCCTCTCCCACTCCTCCTCATGTGTCGGGGCCTTCCTGGTGATTCTAAGCCCTCCCCCTCTCCTCCTCATGTCTCGGTGCCTTGCTGGTGATTCTAACCCCTCTCCTTCGCCTCCTCATTTCTCGGTGCCTTCCTGTTGATTCTAATCCCTCTCCATCTCCTCCTCATGTCTCGGTGCCTTGCTGGTGATTCTAAGCCCTCTGCCTCTCCTCCTCATGTCTCAGGGCCTTCCCCTCCCCCTCTCCTCCTCATGTCTCAGGGCCTTCCCCTCCCCCTCTCCTCCTCATGTCTCAGGGCCTTCCTGGTGATTCCCACCCCTCTCACTCTCCTCCTCATGTCTCGCTGTCTTCCTGGTGATTTTAAACCCACTCCCTCTCCTCCCTCACTGTCTTCCTGCTTATTCTAAGCCCTCTCCCACTCCTCGTCATGTCTCACTGTATTCCTGGTGATTCTAACCCCTCCCCCTCTCCTCCTCATGTCTCAGGGCCTTCCTGGTGATTCTAACCCCTCTCCCTCTCCTCCTCATTTCACACTCTCTTCCCGCTGATTCTAAGCCCTCTCCCTCTCCTTCTCGTGTCTCGGTGCCTTGCTGGTGATTCTAAGCCCTCTCCCTCTCCTCCTCATGTCTCAGGACCTTCCCTTCCCCCTGTCCTCCTCATGTCTCAGGGCCTTCCTGGTGATTCCCAGCCCTCTCCCTCTCCTCCTCATGTCTCGCTGTCTTCCTGGTGATTTTAACCCCACTCCCTCTCCTCCCTCACTGTCTTCCTGCTTATTCTAAGCCCTCTCCCTCTCCTCCTCATGTCTCACTGTATTCCTGGTGATTCTAACC